>JAOEGL010000003.1:192317089-193571256 GCA_034509955.1 Urosaurus nigricauda | reverse complement strand
TCCAGATATAAAGTGCATTTTGAACAAATATACAGTTTTGAAAAATTAATATATTCTTAAAATGAATCTGTAAGGGTGGCTGATAAAAGCTTTGCCAGTGAACTGCAGAAAGAAAATAGTACCAACTTAACTTGAGACAGTCACTGGTTGTTGTTTATTTTTCACCCTGGCACTGGACAGTTCATTGGGGGGGATTGTTAAAAGATTTGTCAAATCACTTTCCTGTCCAGTAGGATACAGATGCTTCACAGGGACATGGTGAAGGTGTTTTGGAAGGGGAGGTTGCTGTTGAGGAGAGACAATTCCAAAGCTCCCCAGATCTAGTTGTGTGTTTCTTTGAATCCCACCTTATGTATATATCCATTCTAACATTTAAATTCTTTCAGTTTGTTTGCTTCTTTCTGGAAAATCTGTTTAGCACTTTAAGAAGTGATTTCATTACAGCTGCTCCAGAAATACAACAGATACAAATGCTAGTATTTTTAATTTCACAAAAAAACAGAAAAAACAACTACGTTTTTACTCAAGCAGATAAATGGACAGTGGCAAAGAAAATCATGTTCTTATACGACACGCATAGGAATAATTATTGGGCAATTCCCATTGCTTTCCCATGTTTTTAGGAATATAAATATGTGGTTTACAAGATGGCTCAACAAATTAATGTACAAAAAATCCACCCCTTATTATGCTCGACAGATTTTCAGGCTTCTAAATTACTGCAGGATAGTTTATGACTCTAGAGAGAAAGCTGAAATAATATGGCATGTAATATAACAAGGAAGCAGTTGACCATAAATAAGAGGTCACAGAAGGGAGTACGTTAGGTGGTTTTCAAGTATAGTAAACATAGTCTGTTGAAAGATACAAATCTGCACTTACATAAAGAAAAGAAATTACAATGTGTGTCCATGTAATTGACAGTTAATTAAAAATACAGCATTATTATTATTATTATTATTATTATTATTAATTTTATTTATATAGCACTGTAAATTTACACAGTGTTGTACGTACAATCTTATAATTAGATGGCTCCCTGCCCTCAGGCTTACAGTCTACATTAATGTTATATGTTATATTAAATGTTATATTGCAGACCAGTGTCATATCACTTATACTATATGACTGCTTGGAGTCAGAATGACATGAACCAACAAGTTGAGCTTCTGCTCAGAAAGGAGAAGGACCATATTGCCAGAGAACCCTACCAAGTGTAGTATGTGTATCTTATGATATTAATGGCTGAGAATGTCATTGTGTCACCATTTCTCTTCCTGAAATGGAAGAGTATGTTATCCAACCCACAATGGCTTGTGTTCCTTCCTGCTCCCCAATATTTCCATAGATTTTTTCTTGAGGTTCTCACAACCCTCTTGGGGGTATTGCAATATGAACAAAAAAATGCAGGGGGGGGGTAGGGAATCATTCATTCCTTCACTTTCCCTTAGTGAAGGCACTTCTGTGAGTAGAAGGACTTACCTGAATTTCCCCCACTATTCTATTCAGTTGCCTGTCATGGTTGAGGTTTCTGTAGCCATCACTATGTAGTCAATAGGTTCAGGTAAATAAAATCAAAGACAGCAAATAATGTTACATCTCAGGAATTTAATACTAATTCGTCATTATTCAAGGGATGACATTTGGTGCTTATTGTGCTTATTACATCAAGAGACCAAGAATCAGCTGAAGAGGGAAACAAAAATGGGGGGGGGGGGGAGGCTAAAATCAGAATGAGATCTCATGTCCAGTGAACTGTAATTGTTGATTATGGTACACATTGGGGGAATGTGTAGAGAAGCTTAAGAAAGCAGCATTTGTGAAAACTGAGAGTTGTGTGTGGCTTTTTGACCTGCCTAAATAATGTGAGAATGCCCTCTAAAGTAGTGGTGGTTATGACAATAACGACAGCAGCTTCTTAGCTTCTCCCCATGGATCAAGGTGGGGAACAACAACAAATGATCAGTAGGTTTCTAAATCTTAAGAATACGTGGCAATGGCACTTGGGATTATGGATATACTCCTATCTTTTGACATTTGTGCTATCTGACCTTCAGTTGCCTGTCCATAAGAACTGGAGACTTTCGGTGAAGACCTGGCCATTTAATGCCTTCTTACTTGCTATAGGTACTACTACTCTGGCGCTAACTCATGGTTGTTGACCAAAATTTAGTGTCAAGCCAAGGTTTTCCTGTTTTGTGCATCTGAACATACATATTTTGCTCCATAGGTTTATATTAATAAGCATCAGCTGAGTGGGTAGAATTCTGAGACATAGCTTTGTTAGTCTGGAATATCGGTATGTAAAGGGATCTTGGAGTGAAAGAAGCTGAAGCATAACCTTTCTCACGAGGGGTATCCAAAAGTTTTAATGATCACATTTTTAAAAAATTGACAGAAAGTTTGTTTTGATTTGTAGTTGTTAACTTATCTCTATGTAGTCACTATCTAGATTTATACATTTTCCCAGCGTACCTTGACCCTCCAAATACCTGATGTTGTAGAAGCTTGCAGATTGTGCCTGATGAGGATTTTACACTTTAGTCACTTCTGGCAGAGCCAGTCACAAAAATAAAGGACAGCAACATGCACTTAGGGACCAATGATGACACTGACAAAATTTCATCAATATGCCATAATAACTTCCAGGTGATAATTATTACTTTATGATAACCCCCTCATAAGGCGCAATTTGCAGACTTCTACAATATCAGTTATCGCTGGGGAAAATGTATAAATCTAGATAGTGACTACATAGAGATAAGTTAACAACTACAAATCAAAACAAACTTTCTGTCAATTTTTTAAAAAGATGATCATTAAAACTTTTAGATACCATTTGTAGATTCCATCTGCTTTCTCATGCATCTGAGGAAGTAGAACAAATGTACAAAAGCTTATGCTACAACCTCTTTTGCTCAATTAATATCAAAGGTGTTCAAGATCTCTTTGCAAGCTTCAGCTAAATCCATCTCTTTCTTTAGGTATTTCCTGTTAGAATTATAGAAAGCTGAAACTCCGATTAATTTTTTACACTTAAGATATTTTAGAAATAAATGTTTATTCTTGTGTGTGTGTATATAGGTGCCTTTATATATTGAAGTACATAGGCAAGATCACTGAATACATGTTATGCCATTTTAAAAACTGTGAAAGGCCAAGGTAATAACTGGATTATGTCTTCTGATTTTTCTCTTCCCCACTTCCATCTGTTCCTTGAGAAAGCAAAGGAGGGAAACAGGAAAGGTTTTCCACTCTTTTCAGGCTTCACATCGCAATATCTGACTCAGGGTATAGAATACAAGCAATATTTTCCTTTTTAAGTAGAGAGTGAGTGAGTAGGAGGGCTTTTGGTGTGGTTTTGTCAATCACTTGTCACTAGCAGTTTCACAAATAGTAAAAAATATGTAACTGACACTTTGGAAAAGGCCAGAGAAACCTGTGTTGGGGGCACACCATATATCAAAGAGTGGACAAGAATGACTGAATGCTTGTCATAACACTACCAGGGAAGAAAATATCCTGTGAGAAATGCATTGGTGAATGCACTGGGAGGAAATACAATATCCATTTAAGCAGTTTAAGGTTTGTTAGCACTTTTGTCAGAAAATCACATCAGCATTGTATCTAAGTGGTGTGGCTTATTTTTGAGTTTAGTGGGGTGTGTGAATACTCATCTTCTTTATTAGCGACATTCACATTGAGGCTGATTGCTATTTAAGAACTGTTGTCTACTTGGCAGGTTTGGTCAAGGCCAGTGCTACCATTGGCCATGGGGAAAGGGCATCATGGAAGGATGGAAAAGTCTTAATTACTTAAGAAGGCATGGGGCATATTTTATCATGTCTCCAAACAAAGCCTCAGTTAAGGATAGTGTGCCTCCTCTGAATGAATGTGTGGAGGAGAAAATAGGCTGGATGAGGAAAAACAAATTAAAGCTGAATCCAGACCAGACAGAGTTGCTTACTGTCAAGGGTCCTAATCTGGGTTTGGAGGTGTCTGAGTCAAATCTGAATAGGGTACACTCCCCTGAAAGACTGTGTTCACAGCTTGGGGGTGCTTCTGGTTCTGTTGCTTCAAATGACAGCTCAGATAGATGCAACAGCTAGGAGTGCTTACTATCAACTTTGTCTGATGTACCAGCTGCTCCCCTACCTATAGGACTTAAAGAAGGTGGTGCATACACTGGTAACCTCACGGCTGGACTTTAGCAATGCACTGTACATTGGACTACCTCTGTACCAGATTTGAAAACAGCAATTACTTCAAGACACAGCAGCCAGATTGATTACTGGAACATTCATGAGTGAACATATCTCAGCAATATTAAAATCACTCCAGTGGCTGCTACTTTGTTTCTGGGCAAGGTACAAACTGTTATTACCTTTAAAGCCCTACATGGATTGAGTCCAGGGTAATTGCAGGATCACCTCCTCCCAAACAATCTGCCCCATACATTCAGGTCCTCTGGCGGACCTCAGGTCCTCCGGACTCCAGTCAGCTGAAACTAGGTTGACAACTATCAGCCAGAAGATCTTTTCTTCAGCTGCCCCTGAACTGTGGAATGACCTGTCAGAAGAAATCTGACAGCCGAATATACTGTCCAAACTTAAAAGAGCAGTAAAGACTCTTCTGGCAGGCTTATTCCGATGATTTTTAATGGTTTCTCGAAATGTTTTTGCTGGTTTTGGGGTATTATGCATCTTTAGGGATTAGTCTGTACAAATCAGGCAGTTCCTCATACTTACTAGGGCCCATGGCCATTTCAGTTTTAAGCTTCTGTTTTGTAGTAATAATCACCAATGATGATAATGGAAGGCATTCCTGTTCGTTTTAACAAATATACCGGCACGGTAATACAGGTTGAGTCTTCCTTATCTGAAATGCTTAAGACCAAAAGTGTTTTGGATTTTGGAATTTTATGGATTTTAGAATATTTGTGTGCAAGCGTGTATGCGCGCGCGCGCACACACACACACACATTTGTGCATTCAAGTTGCCTGTCAGTTTATGGTGACCCCATGAATTCCATAGGGTTTTTATTAGACAAGCAATACTCAGAGATGGTTTTGCTAGTACCTTCCTCAAGTATATTTGCATATTTGTAATGAGATATCTTGGAGATAGGACCTAACTAAATCTAAACAGGAAATTCATAGATGTTTTATTTTCACCTTATACACATAGCCTTAAGGTGGTTTTATACACTATATTTTAAATAATCTTGTGCATGAAACAAAGTGTGTGTATACTGAATCATCAGAAAACAAATCTGTCACACTCTCAGCCACTTATGTGGACAATTTGGGATTTGGGCACATTTTGGATTTTGGAATTCCAGATAAGGGAAGCTCAACCTGTACTCTATTTTTGTTTCTTTATTGCAATCTCTTGTTTTGACAGAATTCAGGATTGCAAATGGAGGAATGGAGTCCAAAAGAAATGCTTGTGGTCTGATCATTGGGAAATTGGATTCAATTTCATATTCAGGCTTGGATTTTCCTGGTTTAGCAGCTCTTGTTGAGTCACAGTTTGATATCCTCAGTTAACTGTGAGAGTAATTGTTTGCAATGATGTTAAACCTTTTTTTATTCGTTGTACAGCACAGGCTAGAGTATTGCAGGCTCTGCCCAGTTTAGCTGCTCCCGCCTGCCACACAACTTCTTTGAAGCATTAAAAAAGGGGCAGGATATATATATTTTTTTTATCCTGCACTCCTCAGCTTGCCAAGAAGAGTGCTCTAGGTCTGGAAAGGGTAGTGGATCAGAGTATGGTATGAATGGAGTGGCTCTGGAAACATAGCACCCAGAAGCTTCACATTCTTCCACCATACCGCAACATGGGGAAAGGTATAGTAAGGATGATCTAAATTATTTCCTTCCCATGCTGGCAGTTGTAGAAAAATAGGAGGGAGGGAGGGAAGAAGGGGAGTGGGAGAGAACCACTCTTTCCTCAGGTCTACCCTGCTACCTTGCCAGTAGGAACTCAGCAATAAAATGAGAAAATTGTCAAGAATTGTGCAGCCTCACAATGCTGTAACTTAACATTAGGATTATCCTCTAAGGCTCCAGTGGAAACAGGTAGATTTTTATAGGGTAAGTTTATCACTAAAGAAAAAACATACAGTGTAAATCAATACATCATCCATAGAAATTTTATGATCTAAAAGGCTTCAAAGTTAACACAGATTCATTGGGTAATTTGTTTTCTTGAAAATAAAATCAGAATAAACAGCTATCTAGTGTTTGCATGGGGCACTTTTTGTAGTTCAGGGAAGCAATGCTTCCCATTTTAAAATCCCTGATGAATAATCCATCAAGGTTAATATTTGTAATGACCTGCTTTGTCTTGAGGCAGCAAAACTCTCTGATAATTGATAAGCTTTGGTAAGCAAATACAACCTAAACATGCATTTGATGAATAGTGCTATTGTACACTAAGAAACTATTAGCTTACTGGTCCGTATGGTCTGATGTCCATTAACATGACCTATTAACAATGCAAAGCAGAAAGAACTATAATTAATTTTAGAAAGCTTTTAGACAATGTGGAGTAAAGTTATTGCAGTAGAAAAGGATATTGCATCTTGTAATACTCCCTCATTTATTAAATAAGATTAAGAACACATTTTCATAGTCAGTCAGAAGTCTATATTTTTAAAAAAGGCATTAATTTAATGGGATTACTATATACCTTCCCTCCCCCCCCCCCCCCCCCCCCCCCCGTTTTTAAAGAATCAAGTTTATGTCAGGATACATCAGATGACAAACACCCTCTACAAATACTGAAGTAGACAACTAAGAAGATTTCAAAGACTTGCATAATAACTGCTTGATTTTGACAGACATTCAGTTAGTGGCAGTGTCTTTATCTGGTATTTGTTGTCCTTGAAAATCTCTGCCACACCAGGTATTTTAAATAGATCCATTTATAGACCTAATTCATCTATAGTGCTTAGGTTCCTTTCTCTTTCACTATTTTTATAGCAAATATTTCCACTTCAACTGGAATTGGGCTGGAATAACCCCAAGTTACGTAGTACAGTTGACCCTCCTTATCCACAGATTTTTTTAATCCACGGATTTGAGCATACACGGATTGAAAATATTCCCAAAAAGTATAAATTCCAAATAGCAAACCTTAATTTTCCATTTTATATATGGGACACCATTTTGTTGGACCATTATACAGTATTTAATGGGACTTGAGCATTCACGGATTTTGTTATCCATGTACAATCCTGGAACCAAACCCCAGTGGATAACGAAGGCCCACTGTATTTCTTTAGCCACTGGCCCTTATTTCTCAACTGGAGGTTGTGTCACATTTCCTTTATGACACAACCTCCAAAAGCTTCCAAAAGCATTTCCTTGTTTCATTTGAAGAGAATTGTGTGCAGAATTACTTGGAGGATGTCAGGCATAGATCAACTATTGAGTTTGTGTACTTTTTTTCTTTTTGGTATGATTATCTAGAATTTCTAAGCAAAGTACAACACCATCTATTAAAAATTTATCCTACAAAGAAATTACAGTCAGTCCTCTGTATCCACAGATTGTTTATCTACAGATTCAACTATCCACAACTTTAAAATAAATTTAAAATCTATATAAATTCTAAAAAGCAAGCCTTTATTTTTGCCATTTTATATAGGGGACACCATTTTACTTAAATGTTATTTAATACATCCACAGATTTTGGTATCCACATGAGGTCCTCGAACCAATCTCCACCATATACTAAGGGCCCACTATACAAATTTCTCCCACTGAAACAGATGGGATTTGGGAAGCATTTGCATAGATATTGATGCATTGGCAGTGGAACTCACACTATGAAGCCTTTGCAAATATGGTTTTGTTTTGTTGCTACAGGATGATAACATTCAGATGGATTTTTTTAACAAATTTAAAAAACTGGAGTAAGTTCACTTGGTTTACAAATTGTACAGTATGTTTTCTTCATTATTAATATATTTTTCTTGATTTTTGGAAAGTGACTGCAATTGGGTCCCTTTGGATATCTGCTAAGATCCCATGGCATGAAAGGGGATTGACTCCTGATGTAAAATTAGAACATTTACACCCACTTTTGTAGGAGTAAGCTTCATTGGAACTTGACATTATCTTTGAGTAGACATCCCATAATTATACAAACCTGATAGAATGAAGGGTTTAATGGTGTCAAATGGAAGGATACAAATTTATACATAAATAAACAAATAATACTATATTTACACTATACAATGTACACCATGCAAGTCTTTGTTCATGCCCTGTTTCACTTATTGCCATAGCCAGGAGTGAAGAAATGCTCAATATGATAGCAGTTGCGCCTTCTTTTCCTCAAGTGTGCAGGTTGGTTTCTCCATTCTTCCCATACTCCCACCATTATGAAAGATTTTGAAAGAGAAGGAGAAAAGAAGCCTGAAATGATCATGCTATCAGTTTGGTGGCCATTAGACTTATAAAGCTGCCTTATATTGCATCTGACAAGTGATGTATCCAGTTCAATATTTTCAGACTAGGCAACCCATGGACCATATTGGACTGTTCAACTTTTTGTAATTGTTGACAGTTTTGCCACCACATTACTACTTTTCAAAGAAACTGCATTTAAAAAAAACAACAACAAAGCATATGAGTAAAATGTGCCTTGCTTTACAGCAGAATACTGCTCCCAGCAGCTTCCAAAAGCATGACTCTGCTTTAAAACAAGGTCTGTGCTCCCCTCATCCCTTGTCTTAAATGGAAGATGTAATAATTTTACTGCTTCGACACATTCTCTTCTCCCTTACTGCACATGGAACATCATCATGGTGTAATTGTCTTTGGATGTTGCCACTATTATTGTACTGCATATCTTGGTGTTGCATATGTGTATGTGTATGTGTATGTGTGTATATATATACACTCCCTTTTACAAATGGGTCAGGACTAGTGGAGTTAGTTTTTGAGATGTATATGTGACTTTCAGAACTCTGGATTTTTCACATGGTCCATTTCCATATTAATTTAATGGGAATAATATATACCTTTTTCTTCCCCCCCCCCCCCTGCTGTTTTTTAAAAAAATCAAGTTTATGTCAGGGTAGAAGTTTTCATTGTGTACATGTGTGAGTGTTTCTGGCTGATTTAAATTATAAATTTTCCTGAGGCATTTTATTGGTGATGTTCTTAAAATACCAGTACCATTTGGAAAACGTGGAAAGTATTGATTTATAGGCATTGCAGTTCTTATTTCTTCTGTATAGGCTCAGATTTTCTGCTACGGTCAGGTTTGAAATACATTCACTGACCACGATCACATACAGTTTGGGGCATTTTTTTTTATTATCAGAGTCAAGCCCTTGCAAAAAAAATGTCTGCAGTCTGCCTGTGGCTAGGTCTAGAAAGGCCAGCATGTAGAAGAAGCCGAGATTTCATCTGAACTTAGTTGAGTTTTATAGATCTATTTATGAGATTCAATAATGTAATGATGTAATTTTACTTGTCTAATAAATGTTACTATACAAGCAAAGGACAGCAAACATTTTCATTGTTAGCAAAATCTTTTAAATGGTAGGCTGTTTGAGCCCAGAGTGGATGCTATTTAATAAATGTGGGCTATTCAGCCAACAATCACAATTATTTAAAGGGTTTTCAAAAGGAAAAGAACAAATCAAATAAAACAATTACTGTTGTATCTCATTCTGAAGTTAAGTGTATTTTTATGTGGGTCTTGTTTAGTGTCTCCTCCCAGTTTTCATCCATTATCACAATAATTGAGTTTGTAGCTGGAATTAAATTTATCAAATTGTGTTATCCTCCTTTGAAATTGGATAGGTATCCTGGCAGTAGGAGCTAGAAGTTAATCTGCTTTGCTAAAGCCTCCAGTGGCACAGTGGCAACCAGATCGAGAAGGCTCAAACATTCTCCTGTCACCCTGGACACGATGTAATTTCTCCTCAATCCCTTGTGCAAATAATGACATTTGAATCGAGCATTAACAGGCTTAATTACTTTAAAATTGTCATTTTAATTTACACTGATATAGTATTGATCATACAAGCAGAGATTAAGCTGTTCACTGGAGCAGATGATGGGGAATTAAACATTAAAGGGTCCTCGTGGGGCTGAGAGGGGCCATCCAGAGTGTGCCAGAAGAGGAATGATATTTTTCCGTAATGAACTGGCAGTATGCGGGGACATGAATCTTTGGCCTACTGGAAAAAGGGAAATAATGGGGTTTGGGAAGCATTTGCAGGCTATTCATTCGCTGCCATGCACCAATTCTCCAGTGATTCATCCACCTCACCAACATTTATTTATCTAGCAAATTCAAGAGTTATGACCTTTTGCTAAGTACATTTAATATAAGACTCAGTGAAAGCTTTCGGGTGTAACTTGTTAAAATAAATATTATTGTTCTTATTTCTGCATAATGTTAAACATTATTTAATCCTCCAAATATACTTATAGCCAACTTGCTGTTGTTATGATGATCATTGAGAGTTTATGAGTGACAGAACAAGCATGGCTAGATTGTGGTAATCCTAATCACAAACCTCATCCAGATTCATTCTGCTTTTGAAAATGTATTTAGTAAACAATAAATTCTGCCCTTAAGATATTTCTGCATTTGTTCCCATGAGGCATTTTGTCAAATACTTGAAAAGTATGGAGTTGTCAGTCATCTTATTCTCTTGCAAGAATAACCATGTAGAAAGAGTGACAATACATATATGTAAATGGTTGTATGTCTATGTTAATCTACTACAGCATGTGAAACAGCTCTGTCAGTGAGCTGTTTTTGTACATCACAAAAGGCTGGCAAACTATGTTATTTAATTTATTATTGATATATATTTAACTGCCAGACAGGGGTGGCAGCATCATCATTTGCTGTTCTGCCTCATATAGAAAAAATACTTTCATCCGTCTTTGAAAGGAGTGTATGTGCATAGACGTTTTAAACTCCATCACATGTAGATAGGCCAGTTTGAACACTCACTTCCTAGTTACTTGGCTATTTATAGTTTTTCAGATACATTTCTTGTGCTTCTGGTTGACTTAATTTAAAAATTTTCCTGAAGCATTTTGTTGTTCTTAAAGTACCAGTTGTTGCTGCTGCTGTGTGCCTTGAAGTCGTTTCCTACTTATGATAACCTTAAGGCAAACCTATCTGGGTTTTCTTGGCAAGTTTCTTCAGTGGGCGTTTGTCATTGCCACCCTCTGAAGCAGAGAGAGTGTGACTTGCCCAAGGTCACCTAGTGGATTTACATGGCTGAGCCAAGATTTGAGCCCTGGTCTCCAGAGTCCAACACAACCACTATGCGGGGCCAGCTCTCTTAAAATGGTACTCTCCAGTACCATACTGGAAAACGTGGCAAGTATGCCTCTCCATTCGAATATACATTCCCTTCTGCATGCATGTGGACCTGTACAACATGGGAGTTAGCCCCTAGTTTAGTTCTACTCAATGTAGTGATCTGTGGACCAGTGCAGGTCCATAAACCATCTACAGCAGTTCCTGGAAAGTAGCAATAGCAAGTATATTTCTATATGTTTACTAATATACTAAGCAGTTTACAAAGTATAAGCTAATTGCCTCCAAGAAGCTGGATACTCATTTTAGTGGCCTACGGAAGGATGCCAGGCTGAGTTGACCCAGAGCCCCTGGCTGGTATTGAACTCACAACTTTGTAGTTTGTAAGTGAATGGCTGCAATACAGGCATTTAACCGATGCACTACCAGGGCTCCTTTTCCAGGAAAGAAAGAAACAGTTGTAGCTAAAGCACAGAAATATGTCCCAGTCCCTTGTGTATTAGGAAGGAAAACTGTGGTTCCTCACATCAGATAGCACTGCTCTAGATAACCCAGCTGCACATTTATTTTTTTATTTTTTAAATTACAGTCATGACTTGCATTGCTTCAAAGAGATTACTGGGTGTACATAATTCTTCTCCTCATCCTTCAAATTCAGTTATATGCTGCCACATTCCCCTACCCTTTTTCCTTCATGTCTGAATAAGGATTTGAATAATCTAATTCAGTAGTGAAATCCAGCAGTCCAATGGCCTTCCAGATGTTGTTCTCCAGTGCCCATAATCATTGCTTATTAGTTAGGCTAAATGGGAGTTTTAGTCCAACAGTACAGTGGTCCCCCGGGTTGCGAAGCCCCCAGGGAACGAAATCCCCGGCACCCGAAACAGCCGGGGCCAAAAAAAAAGCCCCCAGCCTATGAAGAAATCCCCGGGTTGCGAAAGAAAAAAGCAACCCTGGCCCTTTAAAACAGCGCGCTTCCGGCGCGCTGTGCATTAACTAAAGTGGTCCCCTGGGTTGCGAAACACTTCCGGGTTACGAAAGTAATCCCGGAACGGATTACTTTTGCAACCCGGGGGACCACTGTACTTAGACCATTGGTTCCCACCCTTGCTCTGTTTAGTACAGTGATTCCCAAACACTGACCCTCCAGATGTTTTGGACTTCAGCTCCCAGAATCCTAGACCATTGGCCAAGATGGCTGAAGCTTCTGTAAGCCGAAGTCCAAAATACCTGAAGGACCAGAATTTGGCAATTGCTGGGCTAATACATCTCTCTGCATCATCAGTTTGTGACATTAGGCTGGAAACTCAGTCAATTTATATTACTGCTATAATGCAATGATATTAAACACTTGCAGAAAAGTTTTTTTGTTAAGACATTTCATAACTGCCTCATCCTCCAGATCCACAGATTCTTCACATCCACAGATTCAACCTTGATTTTGCAATTTTATTACCCCATTGTATGTAAGAGAGATCATTTTACTACCCCATTGCATATAGTAGGACTTGAGTATCCACAGATTTTGACATCGGTGGGGGGTCCTGGAACCAAACTCCAATGGATACAAAGCCCCCCCCCCCCACCATCACTGTATAAAGATCTGAAGTCTAGACTGCTGTGACCATCCCCCCCCCCCATACCTTGCTTGCTTCAGGTCAGTGAATCTAGTATTGGGGAGGTGTTACAGTTTTTTAGATGTCTGGCTAAGAGTATAACTTGTGGTTTCCTTAAACTATACGTTGGTACTTGTAGTATACTCTGTTTTTTTCAAGATTAGATTCTGCCACCTGTATTGATTATGCACATTGTGGGAAACTGCATGCATCTAGAAATGTTGTATAGAAGGCTATAGATTAATAACCTCTTCTGGTTCTTCTAGACATCCCAGCTTTGATCCTTTCTTGCTTATAAATTTCTCTCTAGGCCACAGATCATCCCCAATCTTAGATAAAATGGCCCACTTGCTTTCTCCATACATGGCATAGTGCCAAATATATGTTAATGTGGAATGTTGGAACTTCTAGAAGAATTTCAATGTAAGAAGAGTATCTACATTCCAAGAACAACCACAATACTACTTTAAGAAGAGCTGGTGTTGGGTGGGGGCAAAAGAGTCTGTATGTGAAAGCATCCGTTATTTCTTAAGCAGAAGAAAGATGTAAAACTGATTGGAGCAGCATTTCAAAGCCATATTTTCAACTTGAGCTATCTGTCTGGAGTATCATAAAAATGTCATTGTGTGGAGAAAGAAATGAAAATATATGGAATATATTAATGTATGAATCATATTTGTAGTTTATGTTTTATAGAATTTACAAATAGGAACTTGATGTAATCAATATCCATTTTATCCACTTTCTTGTACTGTTTTAATATATTGAGTGGACATAATGGTAGGCATGCATTATACATATTATATCCACTGTTTGTTTTTCCTTTGTGTGCTGTTCTTGCACTTCTCTTGGATACTCCTGGGGCACTTGTAGTATTCTAGCACCGTTTTATTTCAGTTTTGATTGGTCTTTTGCAAGAGAGACCCCTGAGGATTAGACTCCTCATGAGCAAGCATTTGAGAATAAGTTCCTAATTTACATAGGCTGCTCTGCTATTCACAGTTGCTTTGCTTCTGTCTCATTGGCTAAGACTTAAGATTGAAAGGTCTGAAGAGATTTTAACCTGTTAGACAAAACAGAAGATATTTTTCATGCCAGTAGAATTTTTGACTTTGAATTCAGATGCCTATGCAATTTATTTTACTTGCAGTGGCTGAATTATTTTGAGCACCCCAAATTGTTTTGTTTTTGGAAAGTGCATTGCTTAGGGCTGACTTAGAAAATTAGAATTCAGAGTTAATGTAGGCATTCCAGTTTGCTCTATTGTACACAATTATTTTCTAATTGTTTTAGTCTTGGGGAGCAAATGTACTTAAAATAATCAATATATCAAAATATGCATATTCAACCTCTCCTTCCTCCTATAAAGATAGAGTTTCTGCCTTGGGATATTTTATCTTCACTTGGCAAGTGAACTAACAATCTTGATATCTTTACATCAGCAATAATAGTATTTAGATGCAAGATGTTATTCCAGCAAAACAAATAATTTTACATTTCCTGTGTTCATATATTATGTCAGTATTATCCTTTGCTAGATAGCAGGGATGACAAACAAGCAGTACATCTTCAGTGATCCAGTATATCTACATGGACACAGAAATAGATACATAAAATCTAATTTAATGACTAAAATGTTTTAGTTGTCATAAGAAGACAAAGCATCCAGCTGGGTCGTTTGACTTGAAACATATAATTAGCAAAACCCTTGTGGATTGCTTGTTTTATCATTTGTAATATAGCAAAAGATTTATTACAGTTATGTACCTTTTGAATTTGATTAATAGAATTGTTTTGTCCATTTGATTAATATCTTATCTCAGCCACGGAACAATTGGATTAAACTGGGTTGTCGTGCCTCCTTTTGATTTGTTACATGTTTATTTCCCTTCAGTTATCAAAGGCCTTGATTATTTTCTTGGGTCAATCTTGCCATGCATTTAGCTGATGATCTTTCTTAATGTTACCAAATATCTATTTCATAAGGTGCATATGTTTTTATAAACTATTTCTATTTTTCCCTAGTGGTCTATAATAGATCATTTTCTTCTTCATCAACATCTTATCTGGCAAATTCATTTAAATTACATTTACAAGCAAATATATATTAAACTAAATACTTAATATCTGTCAGAAGACCATAATTTTCCAAATTAAGTTCTATCATAAGAGTCTAAACTAAGAGCTGGGTTTTATGTGATTGATATGCTTTAATTCTGTTTGCTTCATCAGATGAATGAGGCATACGTTATTTAACTAAGCTGATCAAAGATTAAACTGAATAGCTTTTTGTAGTCATATGCTTACTGTTTGTCAGCTGCCATTAGTGATGTTCTGTAGCCTTTGCTCCATTTTAATTTAACCCATTGATTTCCTTAAAGAAGTGCATTTTAGTATGCATGATTAATTGTAGGTAGTTTTTTTTTTTTTGCCTGTTACGTGTATGGGCAGTCAGGCCTAACATAGGTTTTAAGCATGATTATTGTATTTTCTGGTATAGCTTCCTCTTTTTGGTGCTTGTTTATCATTGCACACATAAATAAAGATGTACAAATTTTATCTGGCTTTGACAACCAGCTAGAATTTGTGGTTGGCATAAGCACTTTCCTGTCTTGGGGAAGGGGCAAGATGTTATTTCATATGTCATTCTGAAAGGCAGAAGCAACTGTATCTGAAAAGTATACTAGTACAAAGGACAAGCCCCAATCACTTCCTCAAGCATCAGGGTTTATCTATGCCATCCTACACAGTTGGAGATGAGATCTCTGTTTACTCTTCTGGAAGCCTGAATATTTGTGGACAGCTGCACCCAAAAATAATTGTGTCCAGAATCATGCCTGGGTTAATTTGTTCTGTCTTCATTTGTTTACAAATTTTTGTGATGGTGCAGAAATATTCAATGGTCAATTTCTACAGTGCTAGAATGTGCTACGATAGAAGGTACACAAGATGATTTAGAAAATAAATTCCTCCTTGTTCTCTGGCCAGTTTTTTCTCTAGCCAGTTTTTTTATCATGCCTGTTTTTTATCATGCTAGCAAGAAAACATTAGCAATGAGTTGATTTGATGGCCTGGCTAAAATCAAAAACTTTGGAAACTGAAATGTTTGTAAAATTGGTAATATTTATTTTAAAGTTAACACATTAATATTACTGGATGTGTGTGTGAATTCATTGTCACTAAGTTCCTTTTGGCCTTTTAAAAAATAATATATTGTGTTGCTTAGCTAGTAATGATTTGATTTTAAATTTGTTTCTAAAGAATGAATTAAATTGCAAAAACTAGCCATAAGTGACCAACAAATCCTGAAAATGACTCCACCATATAACATATTAAAATATTGAATTGTATTGCTTATTACCCAAAAAGTTGATGTCATTGAGATTGAAATGCTTAAAGTGCTAGCACATTGTTACTAAGGGGCTCGACAGGCAGCCCATTCAGTGGCGGCTCTATGCCACCCCTGAACGGGCTGGGTTGGGGACATGGACAGCCGCACACCACACCCCCAAAATGCAGCTACTATTTGCATCCTAGAATGGACGCCATAAAGGCTGCAGTGCTGTGTAAGTGCTGCCCATGAGCGATGTCATTGTTGTGTGGCCTGTCTGTATGGGTGTGCACCAAGATGGTACCTTGGGTGCGTGGTAGGGTTGCTGAGCGTGTAAATGCTCAGCCCTTGTGCAACCCTAGTCCACGGTCAGGCCAGCACAAAATGCCTGTCTGTACTGGGCCTAAGTGTGACTTTATCACACTAGGGGGCAAACAGGATTTAAATGAGAGTTAAACAAGAGTTAAACAGGAAATGCCTATGATAAAACATCAGTCATTTCCTGTTTAACTCTAGTTTAACTCTAATTTAAATCCTGTTTGCCCCCTAGTTTGATAAAGCAGCTGATTAGGTGCCTAAGGCCTTCTTTGGATGTAAGGCTAAAGCTTTTGTTTTAACCATGGTTTAATGAATAAACCAGGATTTAGCTCATAGTCAGGGAAAGTGTGGTTTGTTTTTCCCAATGATTTCTTTTCCATCACCTTCTCTGAAATAGTAAAATGTCTCTGGTTATCTTGTTACTATACTGGGACTGGGAAGAAGTTCCTTACCAGTTGGCTGGCTGAAGAAAGGGGTGTAGAACATGACTGTTTTGTTCCTTAGAAACATTCAGTTGTTCTTGCCATGACCCTGATCAAAAAGCAGTCTTACGGCAACCCTCCATTCTACATTTCTACACATTGCTTTCTCCATTAATCCTTTCCTTCTTCCCACGTCAGAGTGAGGAAGGATGGTGAAATCTCTGTCTGCATGACTAGATGAGCAGTGAAAGCAACACAATTACTGTAATTGAACTAGAAATAAGGTTAGGATGCCAAGTTTGGATGTAAAACAAAGTTAACAAAAGTTGAGATTCACTCATCTTCACATAATATGGCATAAGTGGACAAATGCAAGCATTTGAAAGGACACATTAGTCATCCTTGGATCTTAGAGAGATGCTTCCATTTCTGTACCTCCCACACTTTATGTATTTATTTAATTTCTGTGAGGAAATAAGCACCACTTGAATTTTAGGGAATTGTTTTTTGTTTTTGTTTTTTGGAAAAACTCTTTGGAGGCTTGATTTGGCCCATGATTTTTATTTTATTTTATTTTATTTGGCACTAAGCAAATCAGAGTTAGTAGGTCTGGTCATGTTTCAACATATAACCAAGACAGAGTTAAACTAGACAGACCATGGTTTTCCATTGTGGCAATGTCAGTCCTTTGTCTTAGAGTACCTGATGTAGGGTGAAGCAGACCGATGGCTTGTTGTGGCCTCTGGCCACTTCAGCCCCCAATTGGAGCAGAATTGCAGCAACCAGATGGCCTCCCTCTGAAAGCAGGCCACCACCATGGTCTCAAACAGGCCACCAGCAAAGAGTGGCAGCCTCAGAACGGCTTCCAGTCACTCTGGGGGGCATGCGTCATCTGCATGCCCCGTCCCCAAAGTGTCTGGAAGATGCGCCTCTTGGCCCATCTGTTTTGGGCCTGTGATAGGTATACAGGCTAACTTTGTATAATACGTCAAGGCAGGAATTTGCACTTATTAAACAACAAAGTACATGAGCTGCATCTTAGTATGTATAGCCCATAGTGACTAAATATAAATATACAAACCTGGGATTGTGTTTATTCTCTCCAAGCAGACCAGGGTCATAAAGTGGCTTTAAACTAGAGTTTGCTGTTGGCTTACAGAGACTGATTTGTTTAATAACAATTCATCAAAATCACAGGTTTGTATGTAACACTAATTTTCCATACCTGGTTTGTTTTCTCATTTGCACAAATTGGAATAATAAAGTAGAATGGAATAGACTGCATTAATAAGGCATGTGTTTAACAAGCCATAATTCCACCCTTAAAGGGACATGCAAAGATCTCCATCAGGAAGAAACGCATATACAACATACTTTTATAATAGGTTATAAAAGTATAATAATTTTTAGTTCTAATCTTCAAAGCATAAATGAGAAATCTACTCAAATATCAAGGTTGTAAAAAAAGGAAGAATTTGCTGTTCCTAAGAAAGATATTTGTTATTTCCAAGAAGGGAGGGAGGGAGAGAAGGAAGGAAGGAAGGAAGGAAGGAAATTCCTTAAATAAAATTAAATAGATACATATATAAAGGACAATATTTTGCAAGTCTTTGGGTTACATATAACAATACAAGAGGAACCAGAGTCTGTCCAATGGCAGCTTTATACATGGAAAAAGAAAGAATGCCTTGATTTCCTTGTAAAGAATATGAATGAATCATGTAGCTAGAAGTTAAACCTTGTGATTTAGCTCTATGTCCACATAGGTCAAACTCTGTGGCAACTAAAGTATCTGTGTCATTGAACTTTAAGACTGCATTCATCACAACTTCTAAACTGTTATAAATTTCTTCCCATTAAGTCAATAAGGACTGGTTGTATCAGACAGCAATCTGTCCAGAAATTGAGATTAATGGCTGCCATAAAAGTGACATAAATAGACATCTTGCATGATTTACACATAACTGTTTTGCCTTTTAAAAAAACCAAAAATTATAATTGCAGCAGTATTTTGTACTGTTATATGGATTTTATCTTGTATTTTCTCAGATCTGGATTTCTGTGTTTAAGCTTCTGAAATGCTTTCACTAAAAGCCTGTGCTATCAATTGGTGTTTCCTATGAGATGATTTTTTCCTGTGTTTTTTCCCCCTTTTTATTATCTGTAATATATTTCAAAGAGAGTGTTTGCTTGCTTGCTTATATCCTTCCTTCCAATAAAATGGGGTTACTGACAACCCAATAAAACAATATAGTAGTTCAGTGGGAGAAAAATAAATAAATAATTCAACCTCATGGACAAAATTCAGTATGACTAACTGCTAAGTGATTTTTAAACATTTTAGCAGGCTAGCTGTGATTAGACGATCACTGAGTAATTTATTTTAAGATGGTGCTTTATTTACATTTACTTTTTTTCCTTTATTGGTCTGTGGATGAGATGTGATTCAGCTTGCATCAAGATGTTATTGATAGACAATGCTTGCAGCTTATGTGGAAAAGAGTGCACTTAGAACTGTGTTGATAAGAAATATAGTCTGCCTAGGAGTAAGCAGGCTTCTTGTCTATTCATCTAGCCTATTACTGTCCATTCAGTCTGGTGCTGTATCTCCACAGCATTCACTGTAATGCATCCTCATCTGCTGCATCCACACTGCAGAAATAATGCACTTTGACACCACTTTAACTGTCATGGCTCAGTGCTATAGCATTCTGGGAACTGTAGTGTGCTGTGGCACCACAGCTCTCTTACAGAGAGGGCTTAATGTCTCCCAAAACTACAATTCCCAGAATAATGTAGCACTGAACCATGGCATTTAACATGGTATCAAACTGGACTATTTATGCAGTGCAGATGCAGCTACTCTTATGGACCCTCAGTTTCAAGAGAGAGCTGGTCTCTTGGTCCATTTGAAAAGAGAGCAGTTTGGTAGCACCTTCGTGTTTTTTGTTTGTTGATGTGTGCCTTCATACTGTTTCTGACTTACGGTGATCTTGAGGGTCATGGGGTTTTCTTGGCAAGATTTGTTCAGAGGAGACTTGTCATTGCTTTCCTCTGAGGCTGAGAGCAGGGGACTTGTCCAAGGTCACCCAGTGGGTTTAATGGCTGAGTGGGGAATTGATCCCTGGTCTGCAGCATCATAGTCCAACACTCAAACCACTATGCCATGATGCGCAGCACTAATAGTCCTTGTAGTGATGTACAAGAGGGAAGGCTAACTCTGTAGGGCCCATAAACAGAGCTTACTGTGTTCAGTCAGCTGCCATCAGGACAGGGCTAACCTAAGACATTTTGCCTTAGCACCCAACTACATTCCATGTGTACCAGTTGGTGACATATCAACACTGGTGACAGGACAGCATCCACTACTGCACAACCACATCATAATTAGTCACTATCATTATTATTAACTCATTTATATCCAACTTGTCCCTAATACTGGGACTCAAGACAGCTTTTAAAAATTGAAAGCACTTGCCAAAGCATAAGTAAAACTTATGAAAAGTTGCTGTTAAAATGCCATTAAGCTGTCCATAGAATTAAAACAATTTAAAATAAAATAGTTAAAAGACAAACGATACATTTCAATACCCCTATAAGTGCACTCAGCTCCTGTGTTACAACAGGGGAAGGAAATTAACTGCCATACTAATAGCAAAGATGGACCATCTTAGTTCCCCCCTCCCCCACATCCACTGAGGGATTTCTAAAGTCTGGGAGCAGCTACTCAGAAGGCCCTTTCATGTTCCCACCAGCTGTGCCTTGAACCGTGAGGAATCAAGAGAAAAGCTCTATTGCAAAGAACACATTTCACAGCTTGCATGCATGCCTTCTGAAGCTGGCTTCTTCTGCAGAAAGTTGACTATTACAGGTAAAGTGAACCAAAGGCACTTCTTATTATCCCTTTCTGTCGATCTTCCATAGAAATGGTCTTTCTGATAGCCTGGACCCAAACCATAGAGGATTTTATTTTTCAGAAATGGGAAGATAGTTGAAAAAATTGGTTTGCAGATATCACAATAGGTCTTTAAACAAGAAAGTTCATGGTCCTGTGGACTCAGTGACTTCAAGCAGGAAATGAAGTGACCCAAGGACTGGATGTGTGTAGAATTTGAGAAGGTGGGGAACAAATGAGAGAAAGAATTATAGGAGCCAGGCAATATCGTAAGAGCACAATATTGTAAAGTTGTTGCATTCTTTTTAATGTAGCTTGTATCTATCAGCACCTTTTGCCTTGGACTCATTTTATGTTAAGAAATGTAGGATATATGTATCTCAGAAAAGGATGTGCCAAAAAGTGAATTCAAATAAAATGAAATCTAAATGCAAGTCAGTTTTAGCAGGTTCCTGTCAGGTGGGAAATAATTTACAGTCATTGATAATGAGAACTCAGAGTAATATTTATTTCCCGTAAAGAGGCAGACGAAAAGTGCATGGTGTGTTTAATGTTTTATCTATTGAGAGACAAACCAATGGTACTTATAAGGATATGAACTGTTATAGTGTTTGTTTGAGTTCTGGCTTGAGAAGGTGTTCACCAATTCAACCCCATTTTCCCCTTTCCCATGACATCAGGAGCCTCTTATTTTGCTATTTTAAAATTTGGGTTATTTTGAAGTGAGCTTTTGAAGTGAGCTTTCAAAAACTGCTTAGAATATAAATTTAAAGCAATTGAACACACATAATAAAAGCATTGCATTAAAATATATGAAAGAGGGTGGTTGTAAGAGCAGGAGAGCATTTGATGTAATAAAATAAGTCTATAGTTATAAGTCTGTAGGGGCTGCTTAATGTCTACAGAATTGACTGCTTAAAGACCAAGCAGAATTCTCAGGAGGGAATCCTACAAGTGGAGGCCCAACAGCATGCACAGCTTAGTTTGTGGGCTAGAGAACAGAAACTTTAAGGTCAATCTTGATACCCAGGTAAGTTCACATGGGTATAAGCATGACTTTAAGCAATCTGGGCTTTGTTTATTTGTTTGTAGTGAATTTGTTATACAGTTTGAGTCTTCCTTATCCAAAATGCTTGGGACCAAAAGTGTTTTGAATGTCGGAGTTTTTCGGATTTTGGAATATTTGCCTATACATAATGAGATCTCTTGGAGATGGGACCCAGGTCTAAACACAAAATTCCGTTATGTTTCATATATACCTTATGCACATAGCCTGAAGATTATTTTATACAACATTTTTAATAATTTTGTGAGTGACACAGTTTGTGTACATTGAACCATTAAATTTCTGGTGTAATGTCAGCACTTAAAGAGTTTAGGATTTTGGAGCATTTTGGATTTTGGATTTTCAGATTAGAGATGGTAAACCTGTACTTGCATTTCCCCCCTTCTCTTATAATACCACAACCTGGAGTTATCCTTAAAAGTGTAATGTGAGAGACTGAGAGGAGATAAAAAGAAATCCCCCCCCTCCCAGAAAGTATACAGTTATACTAGGGAATTCACTGCCACAAGATGTAGTTATTACTTCCAATTTAGATAGTTTCAGAAGCAGATCAAATATTCAAGCAGGTTAGAACCATTCATGATTTCTGATCAAGATGACAGTATATCACATACAGCAGTGGTTTCCAAAATTTAATCCTCTAGATGTTTTAGACATTGGCTCCCAGAATTCCTGATTGTTGGCCAAACTGTCTAGAGTTTCTCGGAGCTGAAGTCCAAGACACTTGGAGGATCAAAGTATGGGAAACATTGACCTACAGTGTCAAAGGCAGTCTAATTTTGTATATTTAGTTGTTGGGAACATGAATGTCTTGTTGGTAGCCTTCTGTGGGTAGCTGACTGGTAACTGGCTAGTTAGGATTTTGATGTGATCCAGCATGAGTCTTATGTGCTTACATTACTTCCAGTGAGAATTGCTTGTGGGATTTTCTGTCAGAGCTACCTAAATAATCACAGTGTCCTTCAGCATTGCATATTTTGGTTTATTGATGAGGAGGCCATTGATTGATTTCAGGCATTGTCCTGCCTTGTCCCAACTGATGAGATCTTGGAATTAACTTGGAATTGATGTTTAAATGCTTTACAGTTAAGGTACTCTAAGTCTGCATCAAGCAAGACTGTTTTTTCCCCAGTGCCATTTCTTTATCCCAGTCCCACAACAAAAAAAAAAAATAACAGGGACACACACAAATCAAGTCTTGCCCCCCCCCCCAATTTTCTCGCATATAAACCGTGTATTTTGGAATGGGGTTGTGTGGTTGCTATTGCTAAACATTTGGGAACCAAAATCAGAGTTCTGTCAGTAGATTGGGGTGGCCTCTGGGACTGCAAGTGGTACACTATGGCTACTTTTGTGGCCCCATGGGCTTCCTGAGTCCACAGAGATGGAGAGAGATAGAGATAGAGATAGAGATGGAGCCTGCATGGTGTAGTGGTTTGGAGCAGGGTGACTCTACTGGCTAGGGTATTTGTCATTTACAATCCAAAATATCTCTAGGAAAGCCCAGTTGGGTGGATGCTGGGAAGGGCAAGTGATCTCCCTGGAGCCCCTCCCCAGCTGGGTTCCTTCCATGAATTCAAGCCCAGCTGGAGACAGGCTGGGAAGGGTGAGCAATTGCCTGCAGGCTCTGGCTGGGCTGTCCCCTTAAATCCGACCCTCGACATATCCACGGGTCATATAAACATCTACATTTTTGGCCCCAAAAGTTGACTTCGCCTTATACACGAGGTCGTCTTATAAATGAGTATATATGGTAATTTATTTCTCAGGAGACCTAAAGATAGAGGAGGATGGCTTGATATCAGGAAAAGTGTAATTTTTTAAAGCTACATTTATATCTTTGATATTCTTAATAGACTCCTCCATAGTTCTGTTTGCCAGCATTGTGATGGAAAAGAAGAGGTATTTGTTCTAGACTGGAATTCAGTGATTGAGCAATGAAATCTAGAGGAACCTGCAGTGAAATGTGGGCGTGTGGCCCTTCAGACTCCAGTGTTTAGCCTTAAAGCAGCTCATTATCCAGTCTAATTGATTTACTACATTGGATTACATTGATTTTACTGGATCGGAAATTGGTGTGAACATTTTATAGTCAGGTTGTTAAGTGTAACAGACAAATCTGCAAAAGTTAGTGAGTATGACATCAAGCTTATCTAGTAGAATGGTTGTTACAGCTTTTTAATGCCATTTGCTCTTCCAGCACTTCATCATTGCCCACAACATGCTATAGTGATAGGAGAAGGGCTTTAGAATTTTGATGGTTTTTTAGATTAATCTTTCACCTTTTGTTAGCTTGATTTAATCCAAAAACACTGATCAGAAAAAAATTATTTTATAACATTGCTTTATGTGATAACTGTAAAATAGGAAGAACTATCATCTCAATCATTAAACCCTTGTATTACTTCTGAAGTTTTAAGAGAACATTAATAAATTTTTGGTTTCTCTGTTAAGTCGCAAACAAGAGATGTGAGAATGCAGTCCTTCTGTGTTAAGAAAAGTACATGTGCATATTTATTTCATCTGTAGAAATAGCTGTGCTGGATGAAAAAAAATCATTAATAATTTTCTGCTTCCCTAAAGCCAGAACAGTTCAAAACTGCCACAAAACACAGCAATTTTGGCCCCAGAACCCTCCACCAGCACCTTAAAACTGCCAGACTTGAAAAAAATCAGCTGTACATTAGCCACAAATGAAACCAGATGTGACATGTCAGCAATTCTGTCTCATCAAAAGTGCTGGTGCAGCTTGGAGCAGGTGATAAATGGCCATCGCCCCATTTGTAGATGTCTACTCCTGACTTACAGAAACCCCATTTTCATCTTTACAGAAATTCAAAACCTTGATTCTGCCTGTAGTGATTCTTGTGGATGCTGTTGCAGAAGAGTGTGTTTAAAACTCCTTACAGAATCATGATGTTCGCTTGTGCTAATTTTTCTACTAACCATTATGAAACAGCTACTATTACATGTAACAACTTGCAGAACAATGACACCTTTTGCACTTTTTGTTTACTATTCTGCTTAACAGAAGATTTTTAAAAGAGATAGAAATAAAAGGTGGTTTAAAAAAAATTGGGATAAGATAGGCTGGACAAGCCTGATGAGAAGCAATTGACTTCTGTCCTAATAAATGGCACATACCCAGCCTATATCCTACTTTGTCCATTAATCTATTCTGAATTTATTATGAGAAAAACTTACTTTTATATGTATACAGTACTCAGTGTTAAGAAAGCTGCAGGTAAGCCATCAAGGAGATTCTGGCTAGTTTTTAATATTATTTTTATATCTGAATTTATTACTATGGGATATATTTCATGTGTAACTAAGTTTGATTGCACACAGCTCATGTAGTACTTTTATTAAAATCCTATGTAAATATTTTATTACTGTACCTCACCACCATTATTAAAATACTGTTAAATATGTAATCATCCCTTCTCTATATTATTTGTAGTACATATTGGCCAATTTTGCCTATTGAAGAGAGTTCAAATTCTAAAACTCTTACAAATGAGATAAATGGTTTTGTCCTCTTTAAATGTAATTTACATTGACTTTATTGGCTAGAATGCATGATATATCTGATGTGTTTAGAGCACCTTTTTACTTAAAGGCTCAAAGGAATTAAAAGAAAATATTAATGCACTTTTAATTGCAATGCAAATTCCCTATGCAAACTAATTAACATGAAATATTATTGATTGGGCTTTATGCAGAGTGGTATAGCTTAGCAGAGTCATTTTTCATAATTAAAAGTCAAAATTGAGAGCACTATACTAAATTATTTTTATTAGCAGCATGTTCATCCAAACTATAATTTGAAAAATTTATCCTTGAGTGAAAATGTATTTTTAATTGTGTATATATTGCTTATCCTTTTAGCTAACATATAAATAGAAACACATTAGAACCTCTGTGAAAATACTTTAGCGTCAGCATTTGTTCATTTTTAAGTGCTTCTTTCCAGTTGTATCCATTAACTACTAGACTCTTGGGTTCATCTTCATTACATTAATAGATCGTTTTGTTTTAATAAGTTACAATATTATGATAGGTACTTTGGACAACTCCCACATCTCCTCAAAATGTCTAACCACGGTAATGCCAAGTTATTTCTAATTAATCAATCCCTGTTACCACAAAGCTGCTTTAGATTGCAGATAGTAAGATGGACATATTTTTGATCACCCCCTCACCAAGTTAAAATGCATTTGTATTTAGTTAACCGACACATATGTATAACAACACCTGTATATGCCACCTGCCTACAGTTTGAAGCTAGTCTGTTATTTGTTACAACTGCTTCAACCCCTTCAGCTAATGTACAAACAAGCAATTGAGATTACCATTCTGCTGGCAAGAGATTCACTGTAACACAAGCCCTTTCAACACCATGAGATAGCATGCAGAGTGCATACTACACCTCCTCTTGGCATCACTGTCAGTCCTCCCATGTTGTATTGATGGATATCAGTATGCACTCCTCATAAATTCTGGTTGTTAACCCAGTGACATGGAAAAGACCAGTACTGCAGCAGTTTTTATAAGAAGCATAACAGAAAAACAGGACTAGTGTTAGAAAGTTATTTAGGAAGTGTTCCCACCAAGAGAGAGGAAGGAGTGTTATGGTGAAAGGAGGCTACAAAAATGCAGATTGGAGATGGAATCTCAAGAACTAGACCAGGTTATAGATAACCACCAGTTCAGCTAATTACGAAGTGTGACAAATTTTACTGTGAAAACAATATTATTCAGATCCTGGTGAATAGAGGGCTTGGAACAAGGAGGGCTCTGGACTCAGGAATTTTGCCTTTAACACAGTTTTATCACAAGCTTTATACTTTAGATTCAGCAGTAGTTCTAAGATGTTCAGTAATTTCCATCCATCACTTTCTTTATATTCCACTTATCTTCTAGACTTGGACCCAAGGGGATCTGCAAAGGCAGAAAATTACAATAAAAGCATATATAGTTAAAAGCACAAAAGTTGAGATTAAACAGTATTAAATTAACAACAGAATTAAAACCATTTAAAATATTGCTTTAAAAGAAAGGATAAAAATGTGTGTATGTTTGTGTGTATACCTTCAAGTCGCCTGTCAACTTATGGTGACCCCATGAATTTCGTAGGGTTTTGTTAGATATGGAATGCCCAGAGATGGTTTTGCCAATATAGTACCATAAAAGCCATTGTGTTTACAGACATTTCCCAAAGGCATGCTGTAATAGAAATGTTTTGACTTGTTGCTGAAGACACAGTGAAGAAGAAGCCATCCTAACTTCCCTATGAAGGGAGTTCTAGTGTATGAGAGCAGTCATAGAGAAGGCCCTCTCCCACATTCCCATCAAATATACCTGTCAAAATGATCAAATAGAGAGGCAGGTTCATATGAGAAGATAAAACCTTCAAAGAACCTGGACCTGAGCCAGGCTTATAGGGCATAACCAGCACTTTGAATTTTGCCTAGAAACAGACCTGCAGCCAGTGAGGTTGTTGCAACAAGGGACGTGTGTGCTCCTCGTAGTTTGCACTTCTTAGAAATCTGGATGTAACTCTTTGCATCAGTTCAAGTTTCCAGTCGGGACATAACTAAGGCATGTGTCACCATAGCCAAGGCAGATGTTTCAAGGGATGAACACAGCTGGTACACTAGCTTTAAATAGGAAATGCACTCCTATCTACTACAGTAACCTGAACATCCAGATTCAGGTCTGAATCCAGGAGTACACTCAGACTTTGAACCTGTGTTTTCAGGGTGAGCTTAGTTTATTATGTTGTTTAGCAAATGATGTTACTTAGTAAAGTTCTCTGTATCAAGTATAAAAGGCACACAAATTCATATCTATCTTTGTAAATAAAGGAAATTTATTAGCTCGTTTGGGTAAAAAGGTCCCTCTTTCCAGGCACATCCTGTTTCTTTCCAGCTTAATAGTTTGCAACATGTCTACACACTCAGCATTCCACATAATAGTCTAGGGGCAGATAACTATCTCAAATCTATAGATCATAATACATGCCCTACTACCTTCGAAGGCTTGACTTGGGAGGGCCACATCTCCTGGGCCCACTGTTTGGTTGTTGATGGTTTTCTTCAAAATATACTCAGAAATTGAACTCTACTAACATATAGCTGTGGTTGTTGTGATCATAAAATGGATTAAGATAATAGAAGAAAATCTAATATCAAATGTCTTTATGATATATTTTGCATTAATGTTGAGAACATAAATATCAGTGAAATGAACGATTATTCCATCATATTCCATCAGAAAATAATTCCATTCTATCAGAACACCACCATTATTTTGGTAAACCATTGTGTAATTTGATAATGGAGAGGCATTTCGTTAGCAAATTGAATCCAACCATGAAACCAGTAAAAGAATGCTGGTGTTTTTTAAAAGTACTTCTTTGGATGGTAACAGCACTAGATGACTGACAATAAATGACAGATTACTTTTCCTGACTCTTGCCTAAGGTCAAAAATACAGTATTAAGTCAAGTGTAAGTCAGTGGGGAATCTCTTGTTGAAACACATGGATTATTTGTTCATGGTGTTGGTCAATAAATAATTACAGAGACATTAAAGGGGAAAAAGAGCTCAGATGTTTCCACTTGTATTTTGTAATTTTTTTGGAAGACATTGTCCATGGTCGAAGTGTTAAATTTAAACACTGATGAAGCAGTATATTAGAATTACAGTAAGCAAAATCATGACTTTTAGACTTTCATTACTTATTTATAGCAGTGAGGCTATACAATAGTCTGTAGTGGTTTTTAGTTTATATTGCTCTCAGTTTGTATTTGTTTCTGTTTTCAAGATGAATTCTGATATGCTTCAAATATAATTGTAGCCTTGTGAGAAAATGAAATTAAAATGCTCTTCATTTATTAGTATGTTGTTTTCTACAGCAAAAACAAAATACAGTTTTGTGTCACATTTAAGATTTAAGAAATATATTATAGCATAGGTTTGTGTGAATCAAAGCCTCATCAGATACACAGTTATCCAGAATTCCTTAGTGTGCATGTTTGTATGTGTTGTTGTGGGTGGGATTGTTGGCAGTGAGGTCAGAAGGAAGTAAAATGCAGAAAGTTATAACAGTGGCCAAAATCCGGGTCCAGTCCCAGCTAGGGGAGACCCAGTAAATCAATTGCGGTAAGTCATCACTTGCGTAATTCCTATTAATTCAACAGATCTACTCTGGTAATTGAATTTAAACCAGTGATACTTACTTTAGTCCCCACTACCCACACTAACTAACCACCCATACCATGTGTCTTCTATATTGTTCAGAAGTTCTGAACATTTTCATGTCTCTAATGAAGTGAAGCTGTAATCCACAAGAATCCATACTATAATAAATTTGCTAGTTTTTAAGGTGCTGGAGACCTGATGTCAGTCCCATTGGAAGAGTGATAACAAAGCACACTTCACTACTGGCCAGCCACTGGCCCTATGTATTGTTAAGGGATGAAAGTGATACTTCAGTGGCTAACGTAAAGATTTGTCATTTTTACTATTTCTTTTTGAGTGGTAGGACACTGCATCACACTATAGACTTTAGAAATTTCCCTTTTAACTCTCACCTTTACCATGGCCTATTGCAGTGAGACAGATAATCTAGAATTGCATGTCCAGAGCCCCCTTAGGCATGAAGATTTCATGGTTCTTTGGCTTAATCCCACCCATTCTACTCTCTCTCTCAGTCTTCCCTGTCTCTCTAACCTAGAAACAACCCATGCTCTAAGTCCTACATATAGCCTTCTCCCTCATTTGTTTTCTCTTCCCTTCTATATCCAACTCCTAGTTCCTATAAAGTTGTCACACAATTCCCACCCCCCACCCCCAGCAATGCACATTTCCTTTGCCAAACCACTTCATCTTCAGTTTGAGTGAACTTGGCCTGTGACAAACAGGGATTTATAGCTTCACTTTTGACAATCTACCCTTTCTGTGTTGTAGAGACACTTAGATTAGTCCTGAGCCTTGGTTGTTTTGTAGCTGTGTTATCAATAAAATATCATATGCAAGACTGTTTGTACACCCTTTACAGTCCACTAGATTGAAAGCCTGAGGGCAGGGAACCGTCTAATTAAAAGATTGTATGTACAGCACTGTGTAAATTTACAGCACTATATAAATAAAGGATAATAATAATAATAATAATAATACTATGTCCTATGTCTCCCAGTCATGGTATGAAGTCCATTTCCACAGTTCAATCAACATTGCCCAAATGTTCTGCTTAGTGACAATAAAATATGGATGCTAGGATTGACAGGGGGCACAATATGAAATACCCATATTAACTACTGTTGAACTAGGGCCATTTCAGTGTCCTTGCAAGATTCCATTGCTTTCCTCAAACCTTTGTCCTTCCTTAAAAAGCTGTCTTGTTACACTATAGTTTACCTGCACTGCGGAGATTTTAAAAAATTAACACGCCTATGAATTCTGAAGAATTTATTATAGTCAAACATGAGGTATTATTAAGTTGTTATTGTACAGAGCATTTTGCTTCACTGTCAGAATGACTTGTCCTTTGCATTGGCAGACACAGAAACATTCATTTTGTTTCCTAATTAGAAGAGCTGCAACTAGAAGCTATGACAGAGTTCAGCTCCTCAATGTACAGCATGCCAGGTTCCATAGTGCAGGCTTTATAAAATTCTCCTTAATTCAGGAACAGAATATCATTAACTTTGTAAGTGGATGAATACAATGGACAAGCAATTTAATTAACTTCTAACATTGAACGTTGGATGGGAGACAAAATGAAATTATGCACATATTTCTCATGCAGGCAGTCAACCTTGAAAGGGGCTTGATTGTGCTGGGTCAGACAGGGGGACAGCTCTGTCCAATTATTTCATGTTTAGCCTTAGAATATGAAATTTGAAATTTGGTACTTTGTAAATCAATCGTCTCTTATTTTAAGGCAGCTTACAAAGATTTCTGGAGATATCAGAAGAGCATCCAGTGACTGTGACATGCTAAATACAGCCTTTTACCACATGATACCCTTCCCATTGAGAGCTGACCTAGATAATACTAAATGAAATGGGCAATAATGTCTTCTCTACAAATTGAATTTGCCATCACTGAGTCTATTATAGGAGAAGAGATCCATGAAATACTAAATTGATTTAAAGCCAAGTGGTGTTCTAATTACAATTGTTTAAAGACAAGTGATCTTGGCAAATGTAGCTCAACTTAAGCCATCTATTAAATGCAATCATTTATTTAAAATACACCATTATGTAGTGTTCATGGATTTAGCAGAGGTGCAGGGTGCCATTTCATCTCTCTTAAAATTCTACCCTGTGGCAGAAAAGTGTGGATGTGTTATGGGCATTTAACCCAAAATTTCTGTAACAACTCTATATTCAAGCATGTTTCTTGAGAGGCAAGGGGATGTGCAGCCTCCAGTTGTTAGACTGGATGATCTTTTATTGAATCCCATCCCAGGATAAAAATAGGATATACATTCAATAAATAAATATCCCTCATCAAACATGTGAAGGTCCCTCCATTCCTTACCCCTAGTTTATAAATCATTATTAAGAAAACATAGTTTAACACATTTTACACATAATTTAATGTGATGTAAACTAATCAGCCCTACTCCACTGTACTTTTTCAATCTTCCTGTCATTGTGTGCCTTCAATTCATTTCTGACTTAGGGTGACCCTATCATGGCAAGATCTCTTTGGGGGAGCGGGTGCCAGAGTCTGAAAGAATGTGACTTTCCAAGGCCACCCAGAGAGTTTCCATAGCTGAGTAGGAATTATAACCCTGTTCTCCAGAGTCCCAGTCTAACGTTCAAACTACTACATCATACTGGATGTGTTTACTATATTACCATTAAAATAAAATAACAAAATAACAAAATAATGTAGTACACTGTAATTAATCAAAGGTAGAGTGGAGTTTTTAAAATCCTTCTACAGTCCTGTAAATGGGGAGCCCTATACACCTCTCAAGGTTGGTCATTACTACCACAGAAGAAACCCTGTCCCTGGTACCTGTAGGGGATCATACTGCAGGTCATGTAAAATGATAACTTTTAATCACAACTGCCTGATAAAGCCTATGCTTCTGGCAAAATATTTTTATGTTGACCTAAGTGGCCCTAGATATGGAAATATAACCTAAATATGCCTTTTGGGAGGACCTAGAGTTGCCATGTGACTCTTTTAGATTTAAAATTTTAAAATAAAACTATGCTGTTCTGTTCTAGTACAGATGGGAATATTCTTTATAACTCTGTCACATTGCAACAGAGCAAGGAAAATTATGTCAAACGTAATTAGATATAGCTGTAGTTCAAAGCCTCTACTCCCTTACCCAAAGTAGTTACTTATAGTTATAGTTGCAATTTAATACATTTTTCTTTACTTCCTTGTTTGTAAAAGTACAAGTCACTAGTCTACACTACAAAGCACACTCTTCTCCTGTCCACACTTGCTTCTACATCAATAAGAGCCAGCACTTGGACCATGTGATATTCTTCCTCCACCCTTTGGTGAGCCTACATCACAGGGACTTTAAAACTATCCTTTGCTACAGTCATAATGTCTTGGAAAATAGTTAATTCAGAATCACTCATGTTTAACCAGCTTCAGATAACTGGAGTTAGTCAGAAAATCTGCTCTTTAAATTTTGAATCAAGATGCTCACATCACCTTTTGTGTATCATTTCAACTGAATTGATGCATCAGTCTTTCATTTTGATTAAATACTCATAGGATCCTTCTGAATAACTTGACCAAAGAGCAAGATAATAAGCACATCGTGTGACATGATTACTTATTTGTCCAAATTTCAGCTGGAAGTGTTATGTAGAATTCAGACACGGCTATACCATTCTTGTTCCTGAAGCCCTACTCCATATGTGGGATAATAGCAGTGGAGGGGGGGGGGATCAATTGTTTGAATATTTGTTCAGGTGGCTCCAAAAAAATGTTGATTCCACTGAATTGGTTACCCTGTTTCCTACTTAGAATTTCCTGTCCTTGGAATATGTACACCTGTCACTGGATATTAGGAACATGCATTGCGTTTCTGAAAACATTAAATTAGAATGCTTTAACATTCCTTTATCACACAGTTAACTTTTACATTACAGTGTTACAGACTTTGCAGTACTGTATGTTGACAGCTTATTTGCTGTGACTTCGGTTCTTAGGATTTGACTGCTGGGTTATTAAAGAGTTAATGCAAATAATTAGGCATACTTTTAAAGTTCTAGATGACTACAAATCAGACAGACAAGACTTGATGTGAAAACAAAGCACAATAGCAGTTTAATGCTGTGTACTTTGGCTGATAAGACTAATTCAGGGAATGATAAATTGCTGGACACCTAATTTGACTGCAGATAAAAAAGTGATAGATTATTGTTTAATGACTTGATTTGTGTACACAGTCAGTTTTTCCCCACTTAAAATAGACATTCACCCCACTTCAGGGACTCAAAGGCACTTTAATTTAGAACTTAAAATTGCTAACAAACTCCCTCCCTTCCCCGGCTTCCTTTGGGATATATTTTTGCCTTGGATCCTGCAAGATCCTGAAGCTGCTTTGGTGTTATATTGACTAACAGATAGGGCATGGTCTAATTCAGTCTGTAGTTTAGAGGTACCTTCTACAGCTGTTAAGAACAGATTGCAATATCTGTTGTATTGGTGCAACAGGAGTCTGTGAAGGCGCAACTTTCATGTATTTTTGATTATGTGAAAACTAAATGCATTCTATTTGCATCTGAATTAAGCTCTTAAAGCATCACAAAACCCAGCCTCCAAATTAGTATTTTTACTGAGTTATGCCTAAGAATGATGGCCCATTTATAGTATAGCCAATAAAATGTACCCCTTTTAAAAATTAGCAATGAAAGAGTGCTTTTATGTAAAAATGTTGTCCTGCTGTCTAAGGTTATTGCATCTCCTTATTTGCTGCTATTCCTTAGACTGAAATATGGCAGCTAATAGACTACTTTTTCTAATGGAAAAATAAGTGTGCTTGACAGTCAGGTTTATAAATATGTAAAATAAAAAATCCTTTTAATTGTTTTTGGCCAAACAGGCAAGTAATCAATAATATCAGACGTGACAAACATACTGGTGACATGCACTATAGTCAAAAGGACTGGCAAAAGATAAGGACTTCCTGTCAGCAGTGACCTATGCTAATTAATATTCAGATGCTGTCATTTTCAATGACAAATGCATTCCTTGAGCTATATTGATATAGTAGGTTAAACATTGAAAAAGTTAAGTTGAACTTTGACTTTAAATATTCATTAGAGCTAATTATAGATTTTATGACTACATGAATTACACTTTCTGAGTCATCATTGGCAATTTATTTTACATTTATTTAAAGCACTCTTCATAATTGCAATATTAGCTTTAGCACATTCAGTGAGGTAATGCAGTGAATGTTTACTCTGAGCAGTAATTATTTAAACATTTTGTTTTAAGTATTTCCCTGGAGTTGTTAGATTTGCGGAAGTTAAATGACCCATATCTCAGCATCTAATTAACAATTAAATAGGCCTTGTGTGCTGTACGCTTTATAGATATTTCCATTTAGAGTTAACATTTTCATGTTGTGAGAGTCATTGCTGGTATCACTGTAATGAACTATGGGGTGCAGTGTTTTGGAAGAGAACCAAAAAGGTCTGTGTAAATCTCTTTTGAAACTAACTGAACAATACGATAAGAATCAGTAGTTTACTGAGTGTACTTTGAGTAAGTATTGTTTGGGTTAACAAAACATTTTATTGACACTCAAAACCATGTCCACACTTAGGAATATATGCTGAAATAATGGCATTGATGGATTTGCTCCATTTCATAATTCCCTTTCTGAGCACAAGTATAATTACTGTATATACTCACGTATAAGTCTAGAAATTTCAGTCCAAAAATTGACCCAAAAAACCTGAGGCAATTTATCCATGGGTCAATACAAGTACTGCACTTTAACAGTTACAAAAAAATGAACTATCCCCTCGTGAAAGGCAAGAGTTTAATCTGCCCTGGAAGCACTGACATGCCTCTGTTCTCTCATCCATCTAGCCTTTAGTGTGAACACAAACAGTTATGCCTGGTGGAATCTTGTAAATTATTTGGCATTGTTTTCCTTTGCTTCATCCTTTAGATTCTTTGTTACATGCCCCTAAGGACATCTCATTTCGCCTTCAATACTATACATTTATTGGAGAGCAATACCCACCCCCACCACCCATGCATTGGAATTTGACTAAACATACATAATATTGCTCTGTAAGAATGTAATCTCTATGAAGAAAGGGAAGTAAACCAGGGGAGTGGGCAAAGTGCAGCCCATGGCCTAAATTCAGCCTCCATTACTGTTTCTATTGCCCCCAGGGGCAAACAAATTTCCCCAAAATGCCCTCTGGGTTATCCCATTTTTACCACATTTTGGAACCCCTTTGACCCAGAGAAGACCCTTTTAAAAACTTCCCATCACTTCATGTTTTGAAAAAAGGCCTCTCCTTGGGGCTTGGTATCTAGAATCATCTCCATAGCCAGTAGCCTCTGTGATGATGGATAAGTACACTGGGGCTGCATCCGCACTGCAGAAATAATCCAGTTTGTCACCACTTTAACTGCCACAGCTCAATGCTACATCATTCTGAGAAATGTAATTTGTTGTGGCACCAGAGCTCTCTGATCGGGAAGGCTAAATGTCTCACAAAATTTCAGTTTCCAGAATTCCATAGGAATGAGCCATGGTAGTTAAAGTGGTGTCAAACTGGATTATTTCTGCAGTGCGGATGCAGCCCAAGTTTCCTAAGAAATTGCTTTGACTTTCATAACATTCCAAATGTCCTGGTCGATGTTTTAAAAACACCTCTGTCGGTTATTTGCATCAGGTCTGCTTAATTGTTCTCTTTAGTTAGCCTTGTCCCCTTAACTGAGTATAGGGTGATGGTGAAAATGAATTCAACATCTGATTGACTCCTCAAAATATGGAGAAAGGACCCATTTCAGACAGCAAATATCTCAAGTCAGCCTTGCAGCCAAGGGTCTTCTTCACTTTTGGATGAACCTTGGATCGTTTATATACAAAGTATGTGCTCCTCCCTTAAGATATTTCAGTGGGCAGGGGAGGAATCAAATTAAGCTATGAGATGTTCACACCAGATGAAGAGAGAGAGCAGCATTTTGACCAAAGGAACTCTTTTGTTTAATATTTGAATCGTAAAAAAAAAAATGAAGTCTCAAAAAACAGGGATACCCTTCTGGCAAAGCAGAAATATTTTTTGGCTCAGTGATTGCTGCATTATTTATGAGAAGCTGCACTGCTGGAGATTGAACATTTGCTGATTTGTCAAAAGCACAAACATGAGGTTCTGTCCATCTCCTTGACATATTAGTTCATCCAATGGAAAACACTGTCACACACTTTTAATTGATGACTACACTTTCTTGTGACCCAGGCAGCTTGCTCCAATTCCTTTATTGTTGTTGTAATTTTTTTATTATGCATTTACACATGGGGCAAAGCAAATAAGCATCAGCAATAGACATTCTTGAAAAAAAACTCCAAGGTTAACCACTGTGGGGAAGGACAGGTTGACTGCATTAAAAAAAAAAGAATATTATCAAAGATTAAAAGGCTAATACCTAACATTTAATGTCTTAATATAATTTCATTAGCAATTAATAAAGCTCCAATTCCCCTTCTTCATTATGTGCCCATGATACTCTAGCCTTTAACCTCCTAGGAATCACAGCAATAATTTTTAAATAGCAGTGATCTTCAAGGACTTCTTAGCAGAGATATGTCATCCTCTCTTTCTTTCACAGAAAGAAAATTCTATGCTCAGGTTTGTCTTTTCTGCATAATATGAATTTTGGCTCCAAATATAAGACTTTGGAAGAACCTGGTGTTTCAGAAAAGTTATACTGCCAAATGCTACCAAATTCCACCCAAGTAGGATTGATAGATTCAGCAGCTGGATTTGGAGACAGACAGGCTCTTGCCTAGGTGAAAGCTGCCTTGGCACATTGCTTGGTTTTTCCCAGACTCCACTTGCTTTCTGTTCAGTTCGTGTTGTATTGCATTTGTTACATGCCTTCAAGTTGAAACTATGTTATGGGAACCTAAAAGTAGTGCCTTCAAATTGAAACCAGGTTATGGTGACGTTTGAGCTTTGTTGGCAAGATATATTCGGAGGAGGTTTGCCATTGCCTTCTTCTGAAGTTAAGAGAGCATGCTTTACCTATGTTCGCAAAGTGAGTTTCCATGATTGAGCAGGAGTTCCAGAGTCCTACTCCAACACTCAAACCAATACAGCATGTTGGCTTTACGTCCAGTTCTGGTAGTTGCAGAATTCTCTGTTATCAGAGCACTAGCATATACAGTGGTCTAGAAAGCCTTTCATCAACTTGTGGTCCAGAATATTCTTTCACAGCCCTCCAACTGAGTTGTACCACAGCTACTATGCTTCCTGGTCAACCTGCTGTATATCATAGTCCAACATGGAGGGCAACATATTCAGGAAGGTTATCCTAGCATAGTGTCTGCAACAGGTTTTAGCAGGCCCTTGGGCAAGGTGTTAATTGGGGGCCCTCCTCTCCAAGGTGCTTTTGTCCTTTTTTGTCTGGCCCAGTTCATTCAAATATCATTTTTTGTTTGTAGGGACAGGTGAACAGGCAGTGATGATAATGAAGAAGAGGAAACTAGGAAGGATAAGCTACACTACACTATTGATTCATGTAGAGAATCACTGTGTTTTTAGTCTGTTCCATCTCATGCCTGAAAGCAAGAGAGGATGGCCAAATGAAAAAGAAAGCAGAGTGCCTACATATTTAATAGTTGTGTAGAGGATATGATTGTAGGAGGAACACCTTGTTCTTTCATAGTGACCTTAAGAATTGTGCTTGTTGTACACTAAAGAATTGCTTCTGGATAGCACAGGTAATTTTTTTGGAGGGAGGGGGTATATTGGCTGGTCAGAATGTACGACTGAGGTTTAGTTCCAGACAGTGGAAAGTTATATTTTAATACTACAACTCCCAGAATCTCCACATAGGGTAAACTGTGCTGGCTGGGGAATAATGGAAGTTGTGGTGTGTGTGTGTATGTGTGTATATATTTCTAACCTCTGGTTAGTCCTAGATCGGGGAGGAGAATTGTGTGGTTCTACAGATGTTGGATTGTAGTTCCCATCATTCCTTGCAACTGCCTAGAACTGCTGAGAGTTGCAGTTCAACAACATCTGGAGGGCAGCACAGTTCCCATCACTGATATCTTCTGCATCAGTGATCCTGTGAATCTGTATCAATTCTAGATTATTTTTGGCTTTTTTAAAAGATTATACTCATATGCCTATTAAATTTGTGTGTGTGTGTGTGTGTGTGTGTGTGTGTGTAATGTTTTTATTATTATATAAATAAATTATATTAAATATATTATACAAATATTTCTATTATATACATATATTATAATATGTAAATTTATATAATTAATATATATTTATAATATATATTAGTATATTTATCATCACTTTAATACAGATGTCCTTATAATACAGAATTTTTGATGGGAAGTTATTGTATTAAAGTACCAAACAAAATGAAGCCTTCATTTTGAATGAATGTATGTCTTTCAATTTGTCTCCTGGAAATAAATACAGACCATTAAAATACTGTAGTTCAGGGCTAGTATATTTCAAGTGATATATTTACATTTTCATGTACTTGTTATGTTTTGTTTTCAAACAGGCACTGGGAAGTTTTTACTTTCTACATGAATCCTTGAAAAATATTTACCAGTTTGATTTTAAAGGTAAGTGTAATAAATAAGGTTGATAAGGCTACAGGCCTATATCAGCTGAGAATAAGTACAACCAAACTCAGTGTTCCAATAGAAATGCTCTGGACTACATTATCAATGTCACACTGTTCAGTTCTGCTTATAGTAGAAGTTATATCATATTAGCAATTTAGGACACTGGGAGATCAATGTTTGAATCCTGGCTTGGCCATGGAAACCCATCGGGTGACCTTGGGCAAGTCCCACTCTCTCAGCATGGGATGATGCCAATGGCAAACCCCTTCTGAACAAATCTTGCTTTTACAGGGCTGTCTTTTCCACATCATTCAGAGCACAAATGAGCTTGCCACTAAGTTTATACTTGACAAGGAGTTCCATCCAACCCTAGCTCAGTGAGTCTATATATCATTATTTATCGTATTCACCCTTTCACTTTGTAGGTATATGGAAGCCTAAAGTGTTTTAAATGTACTCCTCAAACATGTAACATTAAAAAAGAGAGAAAGATTTTTGTGGGTTTTTGAGGTATATGGCCATGTTTTAGAAGAGTTTATTCCTGACGTTTCACCAGCATCTGTGGCTGGCATCTTCAGAGAGTAGCCCGAAAAACACCACAAAAATCTATGGATGCTGGCTATGAAGGCCTTCGACTTCACAAAGATAGAAAGACTTGTTGTTTTTGCTTTTAGTGGGAACGCCACCTTGAGTCCTTTTATTTGCCACCTTGAATCACTATATTGGGAGAAAGGCAGGATATAAGAAAATACGAAATAATGATAATAACATTATTGACATTATAGATTCTTGATTAAGGAAAGTTGATTGGTTGATTTTACTAACAGTCCTTGGATCAGGATTACTGTTGCCAGTAGCACAATGAAAGGTTCACTATTAACTGCACATCTGATATACACTGCAATAAATAGTTATAGTAGAATCATTTTTGTTTGCTTTACTTTTTTTGTCTCATGCTTCAGTAGTTGATTTATTAAACTAGGTAAACTGTTGTTTAGGGTCTTAGATTATGAGGAGCTTCTAAATATCCCTACCTTGTGATGTAGCCTAAAACCAATTGTTATTCTCACTACATAGACCTATTGAATCAGTGGAATCTATTGATTTACCAGGTTTCTACTGATTCAATAGTTAAGATTAGCAATTGGATTTAGGTATGTTATTTTTATGGGTGTAATGGGTGTTTCACTTCTAGAACTTCATATAGTTAATGTTCTCAGTTGACTTTATTTGGCCCTTTCTCCAAGGACATCTAAGCAGTGAGCAATAGTCTCTCCTCCCTCCGCTTCAGTCACAACATCCCTGTGATGCTGAGAATGAATAACTGAAAGAAGAGCATGTTCCGATGAAGTAGCTATCATTAGTGGGCATGCAGAATATCCCAGGTTTATTGCTGGCATATGCAGTGCTATCCCCAGGTAAGGTTAGGAAGGAAACCTTTCTTAAAACCTGTAGAGGTGCTACCAGTTAGAGTTGCCAATAAAAACCTTGGCAGCCCAAGACTCAGTTATAGCCAGCTTCCTGTGGCATCAGAGAGACAAACTTTAATACATTGTATGTTTTATTTTTCTTCATATATACTAAATATATAATGACAGTTTAGCAAGAAACTTTAAATTATGATTTCTTCCAGCATGTGGATGTGGATTAAGAAGGGGAAAACAAAGTGAAAAAGGAACTTCTCAGGTGTGATGGAAATATGATGAGGAGATTCCTCTGGAAACACCCTCCCTCCCTCGCTCTTGCTCTCTCTCACACACAAATTTTTGAATAGATTCAAGAACTACATTCCTACCCCACCCAGCCCAGACTCGTGTCACTCACCTCCTTTCCTGGCCACAGCCATTTAGCAGCTGGCAAAAGAGTTGGATGAGGAGCTGAGCGAGGAAGATTGCTTCTTATTGTCATCCTCTAGCAGGTCCTGAAAGATGCCTGAATTTCAGGTGATCCTCCATGCTATCCTCCAATCTTGCCAGCCAGGAAAAAAAGTGAATCAAGGAGAGACTGTCTCCTTTCCAAACCCAGACCCGCAAGAACGTCCTTGAAAAGTACTCAGTTTTTGAAACACTTTTGAAGACATTTCCTCAGCAGGGAGAAAAGTCTTCAAATTACTTGTTCCTCCCCTGTGAGAATTAATAGTTTAAACAAGCACATCCGTAATGTAGAATAACTCTTGATAAAAAGTACAGTGTTTGGGGTTTTGAGAAATGTCTGCACTAATTTCAGTATAAAAACTTCGCAAGCTTGGTATCACTTACTGAGACAGGCCACATTCATTCTGTATTTTTGCTCCACATTTATGTGAAACATGATTGAAATTGCAAGTGAACTAATTGTCTAAATTGTTCAGTTTCATTATTCTTATTCTTACTCAAGATAGATTGCCCCCCTTCTAGTAATTGAGGGTAGGCTAGGGGGTGAGAGGTGTCTGTCTTTAGTGAAGGATTTGAACAACCATTCTGTCAGTATTGCATTTCAAGGTTTAATGATCATAAATCCTTCCACTCATCATCTTTTTGATGTTCAAGTAAAAATTGTGCATGTAATGTGAAAGATTCATCACAGAGTATTGTATTCCTGAAAGAGAGCAATGTAAATTGCCACAGTGATATGCAAAGTTTTTAATAAGAAATTAAGTTCTCTGTCCACTCCTTTTCTTCACTTGTAACAGTTTAATAGTTGCTGATCAGTAATACAGGTTATTCTTAATCAAATGAACTGTGGAGATGTCCGGTATATGGACTTCAAATTTAGTGTTAAGCCTGTTTTTTGTATCTGATAGCTTTCTCCATCAAATTCAACCTTCACCCTGCTAAAATTTATTTAAAGTTAAGTCCAGCTTTTCCCCATATATCTTCCCCCAAAGCTACTGTAAAGCATCGGGGGGGGGGGGGGCAACCAAACTTTGCATGCCATCTTTTATGGGACTGCTGTGGTGGGGAAATGCTAAAATCTGGAACCTTGAAAAAGCCTGGCCTTTCAAAAACTCTTATTGGTTAAAAATTTTAAAGTACACTTCAATATATGCTAATATCACACAGACTCTAAGGTGATACTAGTTCTTCTATACTACTATCTTTTTTCCCTTCCTTCTTTACTCCAGTTGTTAATTGAAGAGAAAACAGCAGTCAGGTGTCTGTAGTGCATTTAGTTGAGCTTAGTGATCTGAAGAGGTAGCAGCTGAAGCAGCCACCTCATTGATTTCATTTTATATAACAATGTTGGCACATATTTCTTGGGTTGAATATATCATCAGAAACAGAACACATCAGAGGCAGCAAGCTCAGAAAAGCTTTCAGTTAGTCAGACCTGAAGTAGAAGTAATGGAACTTGTGCTATATAAACTTGAAACTGGGAAAGAGAAATATGTTCCATTGGCAAAACTACCTCTGAGTGTTCCTTGCCTAAGAAAACTCTATAAAAGATATGGGGTTGGCATAGGTTGACAGACAAGTTGAAGATACAGACACACAAACACACACCACGGTTTATTTCAGGGGTGGACCAAGTGTGTTACAGGCTGAATGTTGATTCCCAGGACTGTTTTACCAGCCTCCAGGGTGATTTTTCCCCCCTCATATGCTCCCAAACACTCTCCAGGGGGTATGGCATGGGGACTTTTTTCCCTTGGACTATTTTAGTCCTGTGAGAGGCCTTTTAAAAAAACTGGAAGTGAGCCCTAGGACATTTCATGTTGCATTAAAGACTTCTCCTGTGGCTAAAATGGGCCAGGGTGCCCCAAAAATATGGCACAAAATGTCTCCCACACCCTGTAGAGGGCAGTAGGGAAAGTATGAATGTATTTTGCAGATGCTGAGGTGGTGAGGGGCTAATGGAGCCCCCTGCCCTCCAACAGTTACCCATGCCTGATTTATATCCACAGATTTTGCAGTCAGAGAAATAGATTCCCTAGCTGCATTGTGGAATGGCAGGGCAGAACAGACTAACAAGATTTCTCTCCCCCCCCCTTCCCCATTATCTATTTTTACATTGTGGCCTTCAACCAGGGCTGAGATGTATTTGTATCAAGTAGATACAGTCAGCCTTCCATATCCACTATTTTTTTATCTACAGATTCAACCATCCATGACACGAAGATATTTAAAAAAATAATTTCTAAAAATCAAACCTTGATCCCTTGGGTGGGATCACTGAGGATGTACTGTATCCAGTTATTTTTATGTAGCAGGATGCACTGTGACAGCTTCTTGGAGGGGCATCCAAGGGTCCTTGGAATGTCCCTGCTGATGATGTCCTTGCATTCTGTTCCAATACAGAAAAAGAGCTGGATGTGACCTCTCTGACCTCCCTGCAATTCTGACCTCTGTAGTGACAAAAAAAAAAAATGAATTGCAATGGGGTATGTCCAATATATACTATCATAATTCACTAACAGGATGACAGTTAATATTTCTGTGGAGCAAAACCTGTTTAATTTAACTTGCATTAATTGCTAGTGTCATCAGATCTACTGTTTATGTTTTCTCTCTGTTATATGTTAAAATCTAGCTGGAGTAACAGATGTATACTATATGTTTCCTATCTTTTTCTAGCTAAGAAGTATAAAAAAGTTACAGGGAAAGAAATCTACTCAGATACATTAGAAAGTACACCTATGTTGGAAAAAGAAAAGTTTCCACAAGATTATTTCCCTGAGGTAAGTATAAACAACTGATAATTCCACAGCATAGAGAGCTTGTTCGTGATTTTATCTGTACTTGCAATCTGGTTGGAATCAATCCTGTATTGTTGCTCTATAACAGGCTATAATTCTAGCACTGTTACCAGTTTATCTAGACTTAAAATTTATTTATTGTATTTATACCCCACTCTTCAGCCCTAAAGGCTCTCAGAGTGGCTTACAGATAACAGATAACTTGATCTCAAACCTTGTAGAGCTTCAAGACTATAAATAGCACTTCAAGTTGTGCCCAGAAACAAAAGAGAAAGCCAGTAGAAGTGGCACAGGATGGTGTAATTTGTTCCCACTTTTTGATCCTCACAGATATGTTTACTGCTACTTTCTGTATCGACTGAAATTCCCAAACTATTTTGGTCAATGTACGTTTCTCCTGAGAATAGACTGAATGCAACTATTTAGAGCCAGTTGTATGGTCCAGACTAAGAGTTTTCATCTTAAAATGTAAGGGCTACAACTGCTTGCCCTCATCCATCCCAGAACTGCAGCTAGAAAACTATGCTCTAGATCAGGCCTGCAAAACACATTGCCTGTGGGCTGCAGGCAACCCATCAGGCTATTTTGGGTGGCCCACGAACACTTGCCCCTCAAAGTTGGTGCTGCTGCTGCTGGAGCTTGGGCCAGTCAGGCAGGAAGAAGATGCTATGAAAGTGCTCATGACCACCACCAGCACTTCTCAGGTGAAAGGCACCGCTGGGGTTTTCTGGCCCTGAGACAGTGCAGAAGGCCCACACCCAGGGAGATGGCCAAGGGGCCCAGCACCATGGAGTTACCGAACAGTGGCTGATGGCCGCCCCGACTGCCCCCCACCCCCAGCCTCACATCAACAGCTTCCCCAGCAACCCAAGAGCAGCAACAGGCTGACAGCCAGCATGGCTGCCTCAGCCGCCCCTCCTCCTCACAGCAACAACTTTCCCAGCAGGCTGGTCATCCGTGCCCGTTGGGCAAAAGCTCCCACACTGGCAGCTTGAGCTGGAAGGGGCTGGAGGAGGAGGCTTAGGCAGCGTCCTCATTGTAAGGATCAGCTTGTGTTCTATGGCAGAGGAAACCTCCCTCCCCCACTTCCGCATTTGTAAGTTTGCTCCCTCCTTGATCCCTCCTCCTCTCACTCTTCTCTCAAGCGCAGCTGTAAGCTAAATTTCGCCAGGCTGCGTTATGGGCCCCACCGGTTCTGTCACTTCCCTCTGATGCCATTGCTGGCGGCACAGTGCTCCCTACCCATGTTGATGGCTGTATCCTGATGAGTAGAGTTGTGAGGTGTGATTAAGCCCTGTTAATGATGTTACTGCTATTGTTGTTATGTGCCTTCTAGTTGTTCCTGACTTATGGTGACCCTAAGGGAAGCCTGTAGGTTTCCGTGGCCAAGTAGGGATTCAAACCCTGGTCTCCAGTGCTCAACCCACGACACCACACTGGTTCTTTCTTTAGGTTTTGTTGTTTTTTATGGTTGTGGTGACCCTAAGGTGAACCTATCCTGGGGTTTTCTTGGCAAGATAGGTTCAGAGTAGGTTTGCCATTGCCTTCCCTTGAGGCTGAGAGAATGTGAGTTGCCCAAGCTCACCCAGTGGGTTTCATGGCGGAGCAGGGAATCAAACCCAGGTTTCCAGAGTTGTAGTCCAAGACTCAAACCACTACACCATGCTGGCTCCTGTTCTCATGTATTGCCTATGAAATAATTGCAGGCTTAGAATCATAGAGTTGGAAGAGATCAACCCCCTGCCATGCAGGAACTCTGAATCAAAGCATCCCCGACAGATGGCCATCCAGCCTCTGCTTAAAGAGCTCCAAGGAAGGAGACTCCACCACCCTCTGAGGGAGTGTGTTCCACTGTTGAACAGCCCTTACTGTCAGGAAGTTCCTAATGTTGAGGTGGAATCTCTTTTCCTGCAGTTTGCATCCATTGTTCTGCGTCCTAGTCTCTGGAGCAGCAGAAAACAAGTTTGCTCCCTCCTCAATATGACATAGTCAGAAAAGCCCTTTTTATTGTTCTTAACCTCTCTAGCAAGCCTGAGTTCATTTTGCGCTTTAGCTTTTCTGATTTTATCCCTACATGTGCTGGCTGTTTGTTTGAACTCCTCTTTGGTGATTTCCCCATTTTTCCATTTCTTAAACATGTTCCGTTTAAAACTTAGCTGAGTTGAAAGTTCCTTCATCATCCATCCTGGCTTCTTGAGACATCTTTCATTTTTCTTCCTCATTGGAACTGTTTGAAATTGCGCCTTCAATATCTCCTTTTTGAGAAACTCCCATCTGTCTTGAACTTCCTTCTCTTTTAGTATTCCTGACCATGGGATCACCCCCAGTATTTCTCTAAGTTTATTGAAATCAGCTCTCCTAAAGTCTAGAGTGCGTGTCTGACTATGCCTGGCTTCTCCTTTCCTCTGTATAGCAAACTCCAGGAGAACATGGTCACTCCCACCTAACGTTCCAACCACTTGCACCCCATTTACTAGGTCATCCCTGTTGGTTAAGATCAGATCTAAAATAGCTGATCCCCTTGTTGCCTCTTCCACCTTTTGGACAATGAAACTCTCTTCGAGGCAAGTGAGGAATTTGCTAGACCTTGATGATTTGGCTGAGTTTGACTTCCAGCAAATATCTGAATAGTTGAAGTCCCTCATCACTACTACATCTCTCCTTTCTGAGTGTGTGGTCATCTGTACTAGAAAAGCATCATCCAATTCCTCCATCTGACTTGGAGGTCTGTAGTAGACTACCACAGTAACATCCTTGTTGTTTCCTTCCCCTTTAATTTTTATCGAGATTCTCTCCACCTGGCCTCCAGTGCTGATGTCATGGATTTCTTCACTGATGTAAATGTCCCTGACATATAATGCTATTCCTCCTCCTTTCCTGTTTGGCCTGTTTCTCTTAAAAAGGTTATATCCCTCTATTTCTACATTCCAGTTGTGAGACTCATTCCACCAGGTTTCAGTGATGCCTATTATATCGTATTTCCCCTGTTGTGCTAAGAGTTCAAGTTCATCTTGCTTATTTCCCATGTTCTGTGTATTAGTGTAGAGACATCGAAGACCATGGGTCCCTTTTACTTGCTGCTTGTGCAAATTTTTTTGCCTTCCGCTGTTGGGTCCTTGCACTGTTTGCCTTGTTCCCTCTATGTCAATTTGACTGTTTTCTCCATCCCTTTTGCCTTTCAGAATACTGTCTCCCTCCCCCACATAGCTCAGCTTAAAGCCCTCCTGATCAAATTTTTGAAACTATTGGCAAAAACCTTTTTGCCAACTGGCATCCCTTGCCAGAAGTCTCTCCTCATGGAACCACAGCCCATGATCCAAGAATCCAAACCATTCTTAGCAGCACCATCTACGGAGCCAGTTATTCACCTCTGCTATTTTCCTCTCCCTTCCTGGACCATGCCCTTCTACTGGGAGAAGAGATGAAATTACAACCTGTGCATCCATCTCTTTCAGCTTCCTTCCCAGAGCCTCATAATCCCTTATGATATTCTGAAGGCTGTGCCGTACAGTATCATTGGTTCCCACATGAACCAAAAGAAAGGGATATTGATCAGTAGGTTTGACCAGTCTTGTCATCCTCTCTATCACATCACGGATCTTTGCCCCAGGGAGACAGCTCACCTCCCGAGACATCTTGTCAGGCCCACAAACCACTGCTTCGGTAACCCTCAGCAAGGAGTCCCCCACCATGACCACACACCTCTTCTGAGGCTTAGCATCGTCTGTTCCCTTTCGTGGTACTCTCAGGCTCCCCTGCTCTGTCCCTGATGCTCTTCCTCATCATACTTGATAACAGACAGAGATTTAAATCTATTCTGTAGCTGCAAACTGCTCACAGAACATTCTCTGGTTTCCTTACTTCTGTGTGTGACCTTCCTCCAAGCATCTACCTCTGTTGTATGTGGAATGACCTCCTCCACTCCAACAACTTCCTCTGTGTGTTTCCCATCCAAGACATTCCCGTTTGTTCTGTTCAGGAGAATCTCCTGCTCCCTAAGATGCTGAAGTGCAGATACCTGGGCCTCCAGCTGCTGTACTTTCTCTTCTAAGAGGGCTACCAACTTGCACTTGGTGCAGCTGTAGTTCCCCACATCTGTAGGCAAGAAGACAAACATCCCACAAGTGTTGCAGGTGACTGCAGCAGGACCTTCAATTTCCATACTGAGAAGTCTTAAGGAGGCTCTGTAACAAGACTGTGGGCTTCCCCTGCTAAACTTGGCCTTTGTCCCCAAGCTCTGTCACTGAGTGAAAGTCACAGGGCCTGTAGTTATGTAGAGAGCTCCTGGCTACTAGTACCTTTCAGAGGCAAGTCTCTGACTCACTTCCTCTGATGTTTCAGGCCAGGTTCTCTTCTATTCTTCAAAAACCTCCTTGACTAGATAAGAAAATTTAACAGTGCGTGCCTCTGCAAGCCTTCTGTAGTATTAGAGTTCTGGTTTCTCCCAGCAGTGACTCCCAGAATGCAATGGCTCTAGTGTAAATTAGATTAGATAAATTAGATTAGCTCTCACCCAAGCACATGGACTAGAGACTCCTCCTTCTCCTTTCTTAAAGGAAATGAACTTTTTTTGTTCTTGTGTATGTTCAAGTCCTTTCCAACTTATGGTGACCCTAAGGCAACATTATCATGGGATTTTCTTAGCAAGTTTCCTCAAAAGGGGGGGGTTGCCATTACCATCCAAATCAAATTAAAATTATACCACTCAAATCAAAGTTGACATGATTTGTGGCTAACTTTGTAGCATTTAGGTCCAATAGATATCAGAGGGATTTAGTTATTCATGAGTAACAGTCCTCACTGAGTTCTTTGAACCTAAGTGCCACTAAAGTAATCTAGATTCAGCCCAATTTTTTTCTGCAAGTTCAGAATCTCTATGAATGAAAATAGGGAGCAGGAATGAATTTCTTAGTAGTATAATAGGGAGCAGAAGACTGAGCAGGCTGAAATATTAATTAAAAGTAAAAGAAAGGGAAAGAGACTGACTAACTTAAAACTTATTTGCTCATGCAATAAGAGACACTCATGGGCTAACAATGTTGTAGTCCAAATAAATGTGGGTAGGAGTGAACAATAAAAGGACATGGAAGCATGCGATAAGTGGCTGAGATAAAGCCAGGAAGTTCCGAATAACCTTGTTGTAGAGCCTACTCACCTAAAAAGAAATTCATATGAAGGAAAGGGAAGACTGACCCAATCAATATTTGAGGCAATTTAGGATTATGCAGAATTGGTTATACCTACAGGGCTGTAGTTTACATTCATTTTAATTCCAGTTACAAAGTTACATTGAATCAGTGGAATTTACATAAGTGTTGACTTACCAGTTTCCTACCATTTTAGTTGAACCTCTCTGAAATTAACATATAGATTTAGATCTGAGGCACTTCCTACCTCTCTGTCTTGGACTGAAGTAATCGTTTCCCAGTGTTGGGTTTCTATATTGTCATGCCTGTTCTCTAATTGGGTATTGAGCTGCATTTCAAGAACCAGTCAGAGAATAACATTACTGTACCAGTATCATTCTCTGTTTTAGCAACCTCCCTCACCCTGGGTGGTTTTCCTTTGCATGGGCTGGGCCTTGATTTTCAAGGCTGGTGTTTTTCAGGACTGGTAGCCTGTCAAAATCAAGAGCCCATGCAAAGGAAAACCACCCAGAGGAGATTTCCTAGCAGACAACAGATCATTAATTTAATATACACCCCGAGGCCTTGCCATTCAACAACAGAGCAATACACAGATTAACATGCAAATCACTTCCCCTCAACCAACAGTATATATACCCCACTCTCTTCCTTGCCAGCATTCTCTGAAGATGCCAGCCACAGTAGCTGGTAGAATGTCAGGAAAAAAACTCTTCTAGAACACGGCCACAGAGCCCCCCCCCAAAAAAAAAAAAACAACAAACTATGGAAAGCTTTCGACTTCATAAGACTCATTGAGTTTGATGGGGCTAACTCCTCATTAAATGTCTAGTGATGCTGCTGCCTTAACAACCAGTGGTTAACAGCTTCACAAACCATGGCTATTCTGTACACCTGCTTGGAAAAATTTACATCAACTTTACATTATTGTGTGTTTATACCCTCTCTAATGTAACATTTATGTTCTTTGAGGGAGGGGGACGGTGTGCCCTTAGTTTAAGACTGATTCCTTTTCTTTTTATTGCGCCGCTTAAGGATGATCTAAAAGTAATTACAATGATTGAGGCATAATGCCATTCAAAATAATTACAGCCCACTGCATATAAAAGTAACAAAACTTTCTGTGCTGATTTATGGCTTCTCTTGGCTGTGCATGAATCTCAAACGATGCCGTTGGGAGCAACACTCCAGATAATGTTAGGTCATTTTTAAAAAGCAGATTTGTGTAGTCTATCAGGGCTGAGTAATTTTTTTCCCCCTCCATAGTGAGAAATTGGTTGTTATCATAGATCACCGATACTGCTCAAAGCTCTTGTGAAAGATGAATTAATTTCACTAATGCTTTAATGCAAACCTTTCATGGAGAAGGCTGTATGGTGATAACCTTACTGCAGACTCTCCTTTCTCAATGATGATTTATGTTGTCTTTTAGTAGATGAAACTGCCTGTATTCACAATCTGTCTGCTGGCTAAAGGAATCTTATTAACAGGAAAACTGGGAAGAGACTTAATATTGTATAAGGTGAAAGATGCTGAACTCATTTCTTGGGGCATTGAGGTGCCATATTCTGAAATCTAGATAACACCTTATTGAAGACTACAGATAATTGTGAACAGCTTGGATATTCGGCATCAGTTCACATGAAGGTGTATATATTCTTGAGAAAGATCACTACATTGAAACATGTGGTCAGAACAAGTGACAGCACTGAATATCTTAATGAGGGAATGGATTGGAATGTCAAAGCTGAAAACAGTCTGCCTGCCTGAATCCCATTATGATCTAAGCCAGGGTGAGCAGACTATAGCATGTGACTCCCCATTGTCCCTTGTGTGGTTCCCCATCCCAACCAATTTGTAGGTGTTTCAAAAAAAAAAAAGTATTGAGCAACACACACACACACCATTTAGGGACGATATTAGGCAATTTTACCATGTCTCCTGGCTTCTCCTAGCTTCTTTTAAGCCACAGGGGGTCATTTTTCCAGATCAGAAGTGGTATCTGTTTCCTTTTTGATTAAGAGAAATGCCTCTCTGGAGTATAAAACTTGTTGTTTTCCTTCAAGTTATTTTCCACTTATGAGAACATGTGAAACCTGGTTGTGACCTATTTTGCTGTTGTCCTCATGAGCTAACATTGGAGATATTGTATTAAGATTTTATTGATACTGTTTTTAATTCTGTGTTAGTTTAATTTTATTTTAAGGGGTGGGAGGCGGGACTGGGTTGTAATATTTTAACTGTACCTGTTTTTAAAATGTTGTACCCTGCCCTAATTGTTCATTCAGAGGGGCGGGTTATAAATAAATTATTATTATTATTATTATTATTATTATTATTAACATCCAAAGTTGGACTGGGTTCCCCTGTGAGGAGCAACAGACAGAGTCATTTGAAAAGACAAGAGTACATTGGAAGAAGGAAAGGAGAATGATCATGGGGAAAGATGTCTCAGGTTATAAGAGTGGTAAGAAAAGGAAAGGAAAGGCCATGGAAGTATTGGAAATTAATCTGTGCTGGGTCTGGAAGTGGACAGGACATCAGCATGATTCTGTTACTCCTATGTTGCACTGGACTGTACTTTACTGGAGATAACATGAAGTCAAAAGACATCTTTATGAGCATTTCCACAAAAAATAACTGATTAAGCAAGGTCCTCCTGGCTTACTTCATAAATTACTTAGCCTTTCTGAGCTCTCTTGAAAAAACTCTAAAAGCTGGGAAACTCTCAAGACCAGATATGCTCAGCTTTAGGGCTGAGTCTATTATTAGACAAGAGAGCAGCAGCTAAGGTGTTAACGAAAAAATAATAAAAACAATCTTTATTTTTTTATTATTATTGGATTTTTACTCCTAGACAGAGAGATTTGCAGAATTTTAAGTCACTTAAGTGCTATAATAACTTGGCCAGCCCTGGGCCAAGACACTCTATATCTTGACAACAGTGAGAAGAACATATTTACTATGCCATCCAATATAAACATATGTCTTAGGCCACCCTCATCAGTTTACTCCTGCTATCAGCCCTGTTACTATTACTGGGTTTCTCCTTCCTCCCTAAATTTATCCTCAGCTACATGTAAGCAAACCAGAAGTATGGAGAAATGGAGATGGCCAGGATGCTATTCTTACATTTCTACACTTCCTTGCAGATGCAGAGGCTTCATGCACAGAAAAGGACTGATAGCCAGTGAAGCTATTTCAACAAGGCTGTTACATGGTCTCTTTAAACAGCCCCCACCAGCAGTCTATCCACCAGGTTTTTAATAATAATAATAATGTTTATTTATAACCTGCTCCTCTAGCAAAGTAATTGGAGCGGGGTACAACAAGGTTAAAAAATACAGACTAAAACAACTATCATGCCCCTTCCTGACCACCACCCCCCCCCCCCCCTTAAAATTAAATTAAACCAAATAAACAATAGATGAAATCAAGAAAGTTAAGTAAAGGGGACAACTGAGGTTATCTACCCAATTTCCGTTTCAGAGCCGGGAATTTATGATTTTTTCAGGGGAAGGCCTGCCGGAAGAGATGAGTCTTTAAAGCTTTTTTGAAACTAGCAAGTGATGTAATAAGACGCATCTCATCCAGCAGGTCATTCCAGAGCTTGGGATCAGTAGCTGAAAAAGTCCTCTGGGAGGTCTGCGACAACCTAGTTTTCATAAGCTGTAACAGGTTCCTCCCAGAGGACCGGAGTGTGCGGGGGAGGGGGGGTTCATATGGGAAGAGGTGGTCCCTGAGGTAAGATGGGCCTGAGCCATGTAGGGCTTTAAAGGTTAAAACCAACACCTTGTACTCTGCCCAGAAACTGATTGGCAGCCAGCGGAGAGCTTTAAGCACTGGTCTTATGGGCTCTCTCCTTGATGTTCCAGTAATAATCCTGGCTGCCATGTTCTGAACTAGTTGAAGTTTCTGGGTTAGGCACAAGGGTAGCCCCATGTAGAGTGCATTGCAGAAATCCAGACGTGAGGTTACCAGGGCGTGTACCACAGATTGCAGGTTTTCATGTTCAGGAAAGGGCGCAGATGGTGTATCAGCCAAAGCCGCATTATCACCGCATTCACATGACTATTCAAGTGAAGTGATGAGTCAAGGAGTACCCCCAGACTGCGAACAAAGTCCTTCGAGGAGAGTGTGACTCCATCTAGGACTGGTAGCTGTATTCCCAAACCTGGTTTCGGGCCTGTAACTGTTAGTACCTCCGTTTTGTCTGGATTTAGCTTCAGTCTGTTTTCCCTCATTCAATCCATTACTGCCGCAAGGCAGTCATTAAGAGGGGAGACACCATCTGAAGTCTGAGCCAACGATCTGGTCATGGAGAGATATATCTGAGTGTCGTCAGCGTACTGAAGACACTGAGTTCCATGCCTCCGAATGATCTCGCCCAGCAGCTTCATGTAGATATTGAATAACATCAGGGACAGGATGGTGTCCTGAGGGATGCCGCATTTAAGCTCGATTTTGGATGAGCAACTGTCCCAAGCCTCACCCTTTGGGATCTGCTGGAGAGAAAGGATCGGAACCACCAGAGCATGGTGCCTCCAATCCCTAGCTCCCTCAGCCGACCCAAAGGGATGGAATGATCTACATTGTCAAAGGCCACTGAGAGATCCAAGAGCACCAGCAGGGTCACACTACCCCTGTCGATGCTCAGGCAGAGGTCATTGGTCAGAGCAATCATGGCGATCTCCACTCCATGTCCTGTCCTGAAGCCGGTTTGAAATTGATCAAGATAATCGGTTTCATCCAAGACTGCCTGGAGTTGGGAGGCGACTGCCCTCTCGATCACCTTGCTTAAAAATGGCAGCAAGGACACTGGTTTGTAGTTGTTTCTATCCAGGGGGTCGAGGGTTGTTTTTTTCAGAAGGGGCTTAACCAACACCTCCTTAAGGCAAGATGGTAGTATACCCTCCCTAAGGGATGCATTGATTGTATCCCGAAGGAACACTCTCAGTGTGCCTCCCCCCTGGACGACCAGCCAAGATGAACAAGGATCGAGGGGTCAAGTCATCTTCCTCATACTCCCGAGTAGCTTGTCCACGTCATCAGTATTTACAGATTGAATCAAGGCATTTGTTACTATGGCCAGATCTGATTTCTCCAAGAACAGGTGTAGCTGGCAAACTAATTTTAATTGTGGAAATGCACCCCGGCCACTGCTGAAACATGATCTCCTGGATCAAGGCTAGGTCTAAGAGTATGCCCAAGGTTCAAACTGGAGATTTCAGGGGGAGAGAAACGCCATCCAGCAAAGGTCTGAATTCCCTGCTCTGTCTTCCAACTGACCAGGAGCTGGGTTTAGGTTTAACTTCTTTGCTCATTGACAAAAGGCACTGGTTTAGTACTGAAAAAAATTCATTTGAATTAGATGGAAAGCAGAGACAAAGTTCATCAGCATACTTGTGACATTGAACCCCAAATCTTCAAACACTCTCCCAAACAGTTTCATTTATATGTTATACATGAATAAATCTGGTATGACATTACTTGTAGTATCTGAATGGTCTTCCTGTCCCCTCCCCTCCTCTGTACCCAGCAGCCCTCTGTGACAATGAAAACATGCTCCAGAGAGTTTCTCCTCTGAAGAAAAAGGGATTGCTCCCTTTCAAACTCTGCTAGCAGAGGCACATTATTGGATACTGTCCATAGTTTTACATTTTCCCAAGAACAGTTCCTTGTTCAAAAGCATTCCATTGCTGAAGGGAAGCATGGAAATCATATTAATCAATAACTTGTTGTTTATTTTCCACTTATGATGACCCTAAGGCAAACCTATCATGGGGTGTACTTGGCAAGATTTGTTCGAGAGTGATTTACCACTGCCTTCCTCTAATGGTGAGAGAGTGTGACTTGCCTGAAGTCACCAAGTGGCTTTCTATGGCTAAGCAGGGATTTGAACACTGGTCTCCAGAGTCCTAGTCCAACACCCAAAGTACTATACCTTGTTGGATCAATCAATTCCTACTGGCAACTAATGTGTTAAAGAATGAACATTCAGTGAAGAAAATGATTTTCCAACATCCATTTGTACTTATAAATTTCCAGCACCCATCTGCACTTGTATATCCTGATCTCATCATTTATCTTTGATATAGCTGGGCAGACATCAGACTTGTGGGATCTGGTTAATCGGTTGGCTGAAGTCCTGAGATCACCAATCAGAGCTAAGTGCAAAGAGTGGTGCAAATCAGGAGCCACACACAAAGAAATAGAATGCTCCTGGATGCATAGTTCAGTCCAAGAATCTGCTATCAGTACCAGAGCCAAATTAAAAGTTTTCATGTAAAATCAATGCCTGGACTCCACCACCAAAGCAAAATATTGATTGCTTCTCAGCATTTCCTCATATTTAGCACATTAAAAAAATATTCTATTGAATTCTTGTTTTAGTTTCTATTGGTTAGACATGCAGAATTATAGATCCAGATCAATCTACAAGCATTACTTTGGATTATCTTATTGTATTGTTTGAATTCTAGTAAATTATTTGTCTTGTAAGACCACTGTGAGCCATTTACATAGAGAAGAATGGGTGCAATATATAAATATTATAGCATCTCAGTCATAGTATTATAGCATCTCAGTCACAGGTGCCTATTAAGTAGGAATATGTCTGCAAAGTTGACGGGCTTCACTGTGGGTAGCATGTCAGCCAAATGTTATGTAGATGTGACTCAGTCTATGAATAAAACATAAAATGTAATTGAAAATGAATCATTGTACATTTATTTGTTTTTCTCTGAACAACAAGGAGTAAAAAACAATATAGGATCTTCAGTCAACAGTATTCATATGAAAGCATATCAGCAAAATTACAAATAATAAGATATATTAGTCAGAGAGGCTTTGAAAAGAGTCAAGGTTATACCACATCTCTTGGAACTGTATATGAAAATGCTTACTATATTTTTGAGGGGAAAGCTGTTTGACTCATTTGGTCACTAAAGACATGTTGGATCAAATATTCCTACAAGTAAACAAAAAGTTGGCATATTCTGCCCTCCTCTGCCAATGATAATATAAAATGCCAAAGGTCTCTGGATATTCATCACATTCCTCCCCCGCCCGCCCCCCCCCCCCAGCCTGTGACCCATTTCTGTTCTAAATAACCATTTCTTAATAAGTAATTTGCTTAGGGTTTGGTCCATTTCTTGCATTATGCAATTCAGTGATCTTGTTCTCCATCCCAAAATATCATGGGAGTATCACTAAATGGAGCACAGTCTTCCTAGAGTAGAATATTGTACGTTTCACTCAGCTGCCCCTTAAAAAGCACTCAGTGTTACTGGATTGACAGAAAAGACATGTCCATTGATCTTTGTTGTTACAGACCCCATTTATGTTAATTCTCTCATTTCGGAACAGACTCTGTTTGATTTAGCAGACATTTTGGAATATTTTGGCCTGGGACATTTTCCCTACTAGCTACTACACTGTACATATTGAAGAGTTGATTGGATAAAAAAAATCTGTAATGGCTCTTTTTTTAAAAAAAATCAATTATTTTCCATGGTCATTCACCATCTTGCTTAAAGTCTGTTTTGTATTTTCTATGCAGTGTAAAATATAGCTAGATATCATGAAATGTCAATTGCAACAGTAAGACACTGTCAAATGCTGCATCCTAAAACTGTTGTCAAAAATGCAGCATGTCTCCTGTTGATATGTTCAAAAATATGTTTGGTTATTAATATCATTAAAAGAGAAGAAATCCTACACAGCTATCCTGTTTCTTCAGTTTTATAGAATGGGTTATTTGGCACTGTGAGGGAACCCTGGGTTTCTCTCAGAACTCCTCTACAGGATTGTGTCCCCCCCCCCCTTCCTTTTCTCTATGCCAAATCCCTTGTTGTTCCAGAGAGTATCCTTAATTTCAAGAATAGCTTGAGTGGGGGAGCACAACAGAATCTAATAGGGGCAAAGAAGTGTGAAAGTCCCACTGTGCAAGCAGAATTCAGCTTGTACTTTTCTGGATCCAAGCCTTGGCCATATTTGTTCTAAATGTGTTTTAATGTTTCGCTGCACATATTGTACTTCCAGTTCCTTCTGTGGCCTTTTGTATTGGCATTTTAATTTAATCATTTTGGTGTTTTGGAGCAAAAAAACCCCGCAACCTCTCTGTGTGTGTGTGGATGGAGGTGTTTTTATCTTGAAACTTTGGGAGGGTTTCAAAGACTTCAGAATAAGACCCCAAGGACCACCTGGAACTCACAGGTTGTACTTTGCCCTGTCTTCATTATACATGGATCATCAGAAGTAAACCCATTAGAAATCTTGATTACTTCCTCCCAAGTGCACATAGAATTGCAGTTTGAAAGACAGCTAATTTGAGTGATGTTTGTTTTCAAAATGACTTGGGAAAGTAAAAAATGTCATATGGTATTCTAAACTCTGGGTTTTCCTCAAAAAAAAAGATCATATATAAGGTTTGAGGGGGAGGCTTTTTCAAGGAGAGTAGGTGGGTGCTTAACTTCTTGCATTGGATTTTCCTGTTTTAAAAAAAAACATGCACACCTGTTTTCTTTCTCCAGCTAGGTGTGAAGACCTGATGTAAGCCTTACTGGGGGACAGAGGCAGGATTTATATGGGACAACTGGCAGCTCTTAAGTCTTATTGCACCCACTCATTCTTACCTGTAAATGTCTCCCCGGCTGTTTTTAGCTCATTCATTATTTTTGCACATGGCTTCTGATACTAGAAGTAGCTTTGATGAGAGGGATGGAATGATTTCTGAGGGGCATTTGCAGACATGATCATAACCCTTATATACCACGGATCCTTCTTTTCAAGAAAAGGTCCTGAGACTAAATATAAGCTGGGGTAGTGGTGAAAGAGAAGCTGAAAAAGTACACTCCTCCTACTTAGCATTAGCAAGTATATTTCTATACCCCTTATTAGTGCACTTAAGCACTCCCTAAGCAGTTTACAATGTGTAAGCTACTTGCTCCCAACAAGCTGGCTACTCATTTTAGTGACCTCAGAAGGATGCCTGGCTGTCGACCCTAAGTGCCTGGCTGGTATTGAACTCACAACCTTCTGGTTCGTGAGTGAGTGGCTGCAGCATAAGCATTTAACCACTGCGCCACCAGGGATACTTAGCAGTTTGGCACTATTATCTACATATACATTTTCCAGCATTACTTTGACAGTACTTAACAGGTCTGGGGAATACATCATTGCTGAACTATAGCTCTTTCAATATGTAAAGCTAAATCACTATATTGATGGTATCCAGACCACCACCAGTGGTCTCAGTGACAGCATTTTAACTGCATGATTTTATCTGACTTAGCGACAGGCATGTTTCTGTATTTTGATGTATTTATATTGCATTTCTTTTACTTTTCAGTGCAAATGGTCCAGAAAAGGATTCATACGAACGAGGTGGTGTATTACTGACTGGTGAGTAAACTGAAAGTTGCTGGTATTGTTTTTCAAAAGGCTGTATTGCACATGCTGTATTTTATAGTGCCCAAATCTATTGTGCACTGATTTGCAGAACAGCAGCCTACTTAGTGCTGTATTATTATGAAGGCGATAAGTATGCAATATGTTTTGTAGAATTTCCTGTCAATTCCAAAATATAATGCATGCATTTTTATTCGTAATGACTATTTTTGCAAATAGTGTGACTTAAATGTTATATCATGTGTGTTATTCCAGTAGGGGACATTCATCTAAGTTGATCCACATACTTGTACATAGGCAATAAAAATATTACATCCACAATGGATCTCAATTTCTGCAATTTTAGTAATGTTATCATCATTACTATTTAGCTATATATCCCCATTTCCCACGATTGCCCAGGCAGAAAGGTGGGATACAAAAATAAAGTTATTATTATAAAGTTATTATAATGAATATTCCATTATTCCAATAGATCAGGGATCAGTACTACCAGTAGATCAGGGATTCTCAGCCTTCTGTCCCTCAACAGAGGAGTTCTTATGGAATCCATTGATAGATATATGCCATTTTTCTTCAGTTTTCTTTTTGTATAAAGAGAATGCAAACATGCCTTTTTTCTTCAGTTTTCTTTCCTTTTTTTCCCCTGTGTCAGAAGATAAAAATAAAGTCTTTTCAAGTGTCAATTTTTTGTTTCTTTGTTCCAGTCTGTGTGAAGGAAATAAATTAATAATGCAATAAAATATATTGTCTGCAAAATTTTCTGTATGTGTGTTTATGTGAATTCTTCCGAGGAAAGTGTTAAAAGTTTTCATCAAGTTTTCAGAAAGTTCTACCATCTCCCAAAATGTTTGGAGATCCATTGCAACAGTTAATAATCACACATATCGTTTCATTTCATAGTGATCATTGCATATTGAGATACCAATACACAGTCTGAATTCAGATGAAATAGCAAATCACAACCCATACTGAGTTTTACAAACCACCTTTATACCATGGTTTCAGATCCTACTTTGTCAGTGCCAAATAAACCATCTAGGATTTGCCATACAAGCCATCTCCAGTTACACTAACTTAAGCACAAATTATCCAAACTTGGTCAATTAAAGAGGAGAAAATCTTATTGTACAGCACTTTATATCTGCTTTCTTGTTTTTTCCATCTTGTAGTTTGTTTATTTTCTTCTTAGTTCTGGAAACAATTAGTACTAATAAATTAGAGTTCCCCCCTCCTTTAAAGTAAAAAAAAAAAATTCTTACAAATGTCCATGGTCGAATTAATATATTATTGTATACTTTGCCTTTTCCAAAGGAGTAAAAATTGACAGACGCTTGCAACAAAATAAGAGTAATATAGAGGTGCCTATTACTTTGTTTTGTTGGAAACATTTGTTTTCTAGTTTGTTGGTTTGTTCAATTTCATACTCAATAATGTTTGATGTTTATGGAACTGTGATGTTAATGTGTAGTTTTCAACTGAGAAAAATGGAAACTCCACTGCCACTTTGTATGTAGAATAGGTGTACAATGATCCAGGTCCTTTTAAGTTGCATCCAACACTTATTTTTAAGAGAAGATTTAAAATAAAGTGTCCTATTCCATGAGAACTCAGCTTGTTGCACAGCAAGGCGGAATGTTTTCTTTCTTGCTGTTTGTGCTTACTTGTATTCTGAGTCAGTCTTCTCTTTCTTTTGTCACAGTGCCTTTGACTTGGTAAACATTCATCTTTTCCATGATGCTTCCAATTTAGTTGCTTGGGAAACAAGCCCATCGGTTTACTCAGGAATAAGGCATAAGGCCCTTGGTTATGTACTTGACAGGTAGGTAGAATGCTTTCTTGGCTTCTTTTATTGCCTTGCATTTAAACATTGCCAGTCCAAGTAAAGACAATGAATTAACTTTTTTTTTATGAAAGAAAAGCTTAAAATTACAAACTAGATATTCTAGAGATCCAGTCCTATGCATAAAAGAATTAGGCGTTTCACTATTTCTGAAAGTACATTCAAGTTGGAAACAAAGGATAAATATCACTTCTGTACTGCTTCTGCAACCCACTACCTTGCTTTGAAATACCATTAAATATACAGGAAAGTTTCTGAGGTTGACAATTGTGAAATTCCATCAGCATTATGTATAGCCTAATTTTTTAAAAAAAAGTTTGATCTGTCTTCATTGTACTACATCTAATATAGCCAGAATGTTCTGCAGTGTTTTTACATATAAATAAGTTTTCCTGGTTTCATGATTTCCATCCTGGATTCACTCAAAATTAGGGATGGGAATCTGGTAACCTTCCAGATGTTGATGGACCATAGGTTTTGACTGCAATAGCCAACATAGCCACTGGTGAAGAATGCTGGGAGCTGCAGTCTAACAACGTCTGGAGAGCTGCATGATCCCACTCCTACTCAAAATGGAAGAAATTGCTAGTAAGATTCAAGGACAAGGGTAGGCAAACAGATTTTGGATTGCAATATCCATGGTCCCTGACTATCAGCTATGCTGGCTAAATGATAGGAGTCATTTTCTAACGCATGGAAAGACACAATTGCTAACTGCTGCTTTAAGAGAGCAAAGTTGAATTGTAAGATATTCCATGTAACGTGGCTGACTTGCTTCAGTCTTCTGGTAGGTAGAGGATAATACAGTAATATGAATTTGCCTAAACATCTCTCCTTGCTTTTTAAAGGATTGACTAAACTCTGTCCCTGCCTCCAATCCTACTCTTAACTCTAGAACTAATTATTTAGTAGGTTGTTTTTAAAATTCAAATGCGGAGGTGGTTTGATTTCAGTTTTATGTGGGGGTGGGGGGGTGCTTCTCCATCTACTCCTTCTCCTCTTTTTCAAACTCCTTTTCTTTGTGGCTTACCAATGTGTACTAATCTAGTGGTAGCCATATAGCAAAGTACAATATCATCTAAAATGTGTCCTAAGATTACAAAGAGAAAATACTCAGAAACTCTTAATAGTTGTGACATATCCTGTGTCCATAATGATGCACTCTTGCTTCAGAAATAGGAGTTACTACATCTTGGGGCCCACCTGGTCCAACATTCTTTGCCAGAACCATAGTAACAAGCAGGAACTAGGTGGTCTACCAGAATTTACCCAGTGATCAACTGGCAGATCACACATGACTGTCTCCACCCTTCTTTACTGAATATCATGTTAGGCTGCTGAACTGATCAGCTAAGATGACTTTATGTGCCTATGCTAATATCTTTCAAAGAGAAAGAACCTTTAAAAAAATAAAGTCTGGGGTTTATTTCTACTACTGCTGCCTTTGTTGCTGTGGTGTAAGGAACCTGACAGTCCTATAGAGTGTTGGTTATTATTAAAGATTCCTTGTGTGTTTTCTTCAGATGTTTTAGGGACTTTGGAACGATTGCTTTATCATGAATAAGGAAATTGTCTGTTTCCAATCCTGTTGATTGTAGGTCAAAGATGTCATGGTGGTATATCATTGCTGTGTGACAGTGCCAAAATCAAACTCAGCTCTTCTGTCTTTTTAAAAAAGAAAACCCTCAGTTTTAGGTGGCACTACCACTGTGGGTTAGCATTCACATAGATTGCTCATTTTAAGAAAGCAGCCAGCCGCAGATCCGGACCTCCGTAGTGAAATGATGGGCTGCCCAGCACAAAAGGGGAGTTCTGTAGGAGCAGTGAATAATGGGAAACCCCTTTCATCAACACTGCTAACCTTTTGGCAGCCACCAGCAAACTCTATTCTGATCTGCTGATTGGGGAGGACAATACACTGAAGCTCACTTTGAATGAATGCTACCACCAACAGTGCCCCCATTCAGAAGGTTTTGGGAACCATCTTGGACCATTGTCTGCCATCACTCCTTCAGACAGTAGGAAAGGGGAAAGTGAGAGCATCTATAGCAAAGAAAGTACTTCTTTTCTTGGCTTTTTAATCTCCCTTTAAAGCTTCATAGATCTACACTTCCAGCTGAGCTAGAGGAGCGATGCGGTGCCAGATAAACACAGAAGAGAGAGGTTTCAAGCTGGGCCTTTAAATCCCCTTATCTGCATGCCCTAATAATGCAGATTTAGTGCTGTTAAAATCAGAGGCTGATAAGTCTTTTCCTCTAAAGCCTTTAAACTGCTAAAGAGCATTTAACGGCAATGCAGTTCAAGCTTCAGGAACAATACTGAGAAGGAAAAGAGTTTAATGAGCTAAACTCTCACTGAATGAAACTGAAACATCTTTTCACAGTTGATTTAAGTCCCTGTGGGAGTAAGTGAAACAGTCCTGTCTGCTGGATGTATTTTGGCTAGTATGAACACCAGTTAATTACAGCGATTTATTCAAGATTGAAGTGACCAGTCATAGACTGCATTTTATCTTAATTATTTATAAAAAGATATAAATGTATATTGCCTTCTTCTTCATATTATTCTAATTAAAAGATGAATTTAACCATGAGGAACATATATGTTATTACCAAAAAAAACCCTCGAAACCAAATGTTTTATAGTAAAACAGGTGGTATAAGTGGTCTCACATACGGGGTTTTCTTCAATATCAAAAGCATAGTGTTAGAAAAAAGACTAAGATAGAATAAAAATTTCCACAAGGAAAAGGAGAGCAAGTATAAAGCATTCTTTAGTTATCGTTCAAGTTGATATGAGATGTTCTTTTTAGCTGTTTATTATTGAGTATTTAACATTTCCTGTACAGATTATTTCCAAAGTGCCTTTACTATTTTATAATCAGTTTTAGAGATTTATATTTAAAAACTGCACTCAGTGCAAAACATTTGTGTTGCATCCATCCCATAACTTACATTAATGACAAACTTAATTTGAATTTTACAGCATGGAAAAGAGAAGTTTAGTCTTCAATAAAAGGCATCATTGTTGCTAATTATTGTAAGATTGTTTCTTACCCATATAACTTCAAACAGATCTGTTCAAGATGGGTGGTGGATGTCTCAGCTAAGATGCTTTTACCAAAGGATCCCTTGTGAGCATTCTGTGGAAATTTATACTTATGATTACACTGATGAAAGATTAAGTGGGAGCTGTTCTTGTGTCAATCTCTGAAACTTTCTGCATTTATCCAGACAGTGTCTCCCCACCCTACGCTCACCCCTTCTCATTGTGACAGTGCTCCTCTGTTTTCTCCCTGAAACAAGGCCTAGCCTGGTTGAACAGAAACATTTTTTTTTACATTACAACTGTGAAATCTTGGCATAAGGCCCCCCCTTTGTGGCCTCCATTATTTTCTCACAAATATAGTCCATTGTCACATAGCTGAAGTTAATTTGATCAACATTGCGACATTTAACTTTTATGTCCAGTCAAAGGAGCTGTTTCATGCTCATTTTGAGTATTCAAAAGAAATGATTGCCAGAAAAATAATGTTACTATTAACAATTCAAAGCAATTAGTTTTCCCAGGGTGACTCGATGTGATGCACAGGCTCCACACAGCCATTCTTTGTCATTTTATGGATGCTCATCAGTCAACTGTCACATCTTCTCAAAGACCCCTCCGATCTAAATGTTTCTCTTTGGGCTTTTCCCAGAAGTAGTGACTGAATGAGCTGAAGAAAAGCCATTGCGTTTCTAGGCAGAGGCAAACCTTGTGTTAAAGATCTGGGTCATCTGAGTAATTTGAGGACCTGAAATGTTTGTAAACACTGTATTTTTTGCTATTTGTATTTTATTTTTAAAATATATATTTTTTTATCCTAAGGGATGTTTCTTGGCAAAAACATTAAAATATAGCCAAGTGGATTTTAAGTTAGAATTCTTAACTACATATACATTAAAAGTTAATGGATATATTTCATAACATGAAATAAGACAACAACTTCTGAATGTATTTTTTTTAGTCCATCTCATTAATATTTACCCTCTTTCTCTTTCTCTTGCTCCCTTCTTTTTACAGAGGAAATATATATTCTTAAAAAAACTGCTATTGTGGCAAACCTTTCATGAGTATAAGTTGCTTACATTTTTGCCAGTGTCTGGTAAATTTTTGTCACTTTTCCCTCCATTTTTCTTTTCTATTAGTTTCATAGATACACAATAATATCAGGTAAAAGGTATTGAATGTTTGTCATATACCCATAGATCCTTAGAACATCATCTGTTTGTTGCTTGAACTCATTTTTAAGAACTGTAAGTTGCATCCAATATAACTCTAATGGGAATAGTTCAAAGTACCATTTTGGTGGTTGCATATTTACTAGAAGGATGACTAGTGCAAGAACCAAGTATAGTGAAGTATTTAGTTGTACTGTATAATGACTTACTTAAGGGCTTGCATGAGTAAAATAAAACCAATAGATTTAATACTTTCGTAAGGATTCATGCCAGGTTTCTACAGGTGGTAGAAGATATGTGCTAGTGGAATGACACCATATGGCCCCAGCACAAGTAGGAAATGTTCATGCCCAATTGTAGTGCAATGAAAAAGAGAGCTTCACTTTGCAGAACCTTCTTTCTACACTTCAACAGCTTGTGTGGCCTTAATTTTAAAATTTATGTTAAACTTTTTCTTGTGATCAGAAGCTGGACTATATTTATGTCCATAAATATTTCCTTCCATAAAATGTGGAATTTCAGGACTGCCTGCGTTCACAGATTTCCTGTGATCATCACAAGCTTGTGTTGTATAACAGTCCAGAATTTGGAAACCACAAGTAGCTTTGACACCTTCAAACTCGTGTATGTTAGGGTAGAAAACGGTTATGATTGTTAAATATTACAGTCAACATTACAACTTCACTTTAATTTGTATGCAGAAGTCTTTTTTCCCCCAGTGTGAAGCATTGGTCAAGCATAGTGCTTAACTTCTTTCAGACAACTGAAAGGTCACAAAATTGTGTGCAAGTGTTCAGCTCTTCAGGAGGCAAGATAGGAAACAAAGCAATAAGGGAATGGATATGTATGGGTGAATTCAAGCTATAGAGTCTGTATTTGGTTGCAATCTTAAAATGGAACATTAAGAAGAGACTGTATTCAACTAGGAATCTGTCACGTACTGGAGATTAAAATATCACAAATGTGCTTCTTAAAATGCTGAGTAGTAGTTAAATTACCAGTAAATCCAACATGGGGTTTGAAACCTTTGATGACCCAGATGTTTTCATTTACATCTCCCAACAAACCACTCAGCACACCTAGTTGTTAAGGGGTTGTGGGAACTGTGTGGCCAAAATACACCACTGTTCTTCCTTACCCAGTTATTTTGATTGAATCAGCTATGCTTGACCAACAGAATAATCTTAGGTACCAGAGTTATACTTTTAACTCAGGGGAATCATTCTTCTAAATGAACCATATGCCCACAAACCTATCAACTGCACATTGGGTTCTGAAGCCTTTGTGGAGTATGAGTGTTCTCTTACAGGGAAACAATTCCCATTTATAGCAGCCTCGCCCATTACAATGGGAGCAGTGTTTTATTGTAGCAGAATTGACAAGTAGTTATATCATTATACATATCTAACATTGCATTAGGTGAATGTCAGTGTCAGATAAGATCATGGTTTTGTCAATAGAAAGGAAATACTGTTCAAACCAAAGAGCACTATTTTTCCAGCTTTAAAAATTGATTTTTAGAGCTCTTCTTGTAATTCTTTCCCTGGATTACATATATATTATTGATGTGGTCTTTCTTGCCATCTTAATATCTGCTGACATGGTAATTAATTTTTTTAAAAAAAAAGGACCCACAGAATTCTTTTTTTGTTCATGTAGCACTATATTGAAATTAAAAGTGAACTCGCAAATTAGTTAAACAGCCCTGGCAAATGTCCTGAGTATTAAGATGATTACCTAAGTCTCTTGACAACACCTTTCATCTTGTTGTTTGCTGCTTGACCTTTTGAAATGTTTTGTGTTATTAATAGGTTTTGGCTATTATATCAAAAAGCAAGAGATTCAAGAATATGATAAAGTTCAGCTTTTTAATGTCAGTATTACAACATTTCAAACATGCCAGTGAAAGCACTTAGCATTAAACCTCTCTCGATTACTCTTAGACTGTCTTCAATTAATTTTTTCCTTTTTAAAAGGATTGTTTCTAGAGTGTATAGATATATCATGCCACATTTAACAACAAGTGGAGTTGTTCAAAGAGACAAGTAATGGTAAATGTCACAACATTTTTGTAAAAAATTAGAGAGCATAGGAAGAGACCATGAAAAGTTATTTTAACAGTAATTAGTACAATTAACATGTGGGCAGCTGTAATCTATTACTGCTGCAGTTTTTAAAAGTAGTGCTTTACTTTTATGTTTCTCAAACATTACTAAAATACATTTTAGTTTTTTTTTTAAAAAAAAAAACCCTACAATTTCTACAAACCAGTTGGCCTTTGGTACAAAATACTTCCCTCTTGACAAACTTGTTGGCTAAAGTTGCATGTGCACTGCAGAACTAATCCAGTTTGACACCACTTTAACTGCCATAGCTCAGTGCTATGGAATTCTGGGAATGGCAGTTCCAGAATTTCATAGCATTGAGTCATGGCAGCTAAAGTGGTATCACACCAAATTATTTCTTCAGTGTGGATACAGCCTAAGAGTAACAGATCACTACAGAGCTCTGTTGCCTTGTATTGACCAGAAAGCAACAGCATGAGTCAGTGGTTGAACCCTACATTCCTCTTCCACTATTTAATAAGGCCACCCCCCCCCCCGGGGGGAAAAAAACTTTAAAAATAACTAAAAACTAGCATAGAAAGCTGCCTTATACAAGGTCTGTCTGGCCCTATTGTGTATTCAGAGTGGCACCAGTTATCTTGCACAGTCTCAGGCAGGGAATTGCCTGCTACCTGATCCTTTTAACTGACCATGCCTGAGATTGAACATGGGTCCTTCTGCATGCAAAGCATGTATTCTGGCACTGAGCAGTGATCCCTCCCCTGAAGAATTAGTTTTCCCTCATATCCTGAGTGCTATTTGTTACTTCTTACCTGCCTTTCTTTAGCATATAGATAGAACCAGTATCTGCTTTCCACTTTGAATACTTCATGAGAAACATGAAAGTAAAGAGGAATGCCTTTACTATCCTCTGGCAGGAAGAAAGGATTGGGCCAAGCCTTCTGAATGCTTTTTTTTTTGGGGGGGGGGAGAAAGTCACAGTTGTCCCATCACAATAGAGAAAGTCCTTCCTTTTGTACAGGTTGAGTTTCCCTTGTACAAAATGCTTGGGACCAGAAGTGTTTTGAATTTTAAATATTTGCTAAACATGAAATTCATTTATGTTTCGTATACAACTTATGCACATATCAGAAAGCAAAGGTGTCACTATCTCAGCCACCCATGAAAAAAAAATTTGGATTTTGGAGTAGTTTGGATTTTGGAATTCCGAGTAATGGAAACTCAGTATGTAAGAGGCAATGTTTTGTGAAGGTGAGGTGGGTAGCCATTACAACAGAGCTTCCCCAGAGTGTGAGTTTTGATAGATGAGAAGTTTCTTTAAGCATTTGGCCATCTTGTATTTACCAATATGCAACAATATAATCCCATTACCTCTTAATCCTCCTCATCTTTGTAAGCAGCCCCTTTCATTTGAGCTGAAAACCTTTATTAAATGTACTTTATATATAAAGGAAATTTAAAATCCCAAATCTCCCTCGGTCGTGACCTTTCTATGACCTTTCTTCTGATCCTAAGCTTAGCTTGGAGCTTCTTTCTTGTATTCTGATCAGTGGGGGTTCAGTGTCCCACATGTAAGCAAACACTCTTGTTCTTGCTATTTATCTGAACTGCTCTCTAAACTTTTCAGTGAGTAGATATATTGTGAAAAGGTTATTCTTACAGACAGAGACCCACTGCTGCATTATCAGTTATCATCTGAAATTGAAAGAAACTATTGGTTCAGGATTTCAATAAAGTTTTCAGAAGTTCAAATAGCTTAAGCAAAAATATCCCCTCCACACAAAAATTAATATCAGAATGGCAGTTTATAAAGTTATTTGGCCTCTCCACAGTGCTCCTCAGTGTTCCTCTTGTTTAGTTCTTTTTTTACTTATAAATGTCATATATTTGCTCAGTCCATCCAGTCTGTTTTATGTGAGCTGTCTTGCTAAAAATTCAGATTTAATGTGCTGAATGGAGTCCTTCAAATCCTAGAAGGATCTTCCTCTCAGTTCTGTTTTGAGGTGATTTTAAAACTGTTGCCTCAGTGAAGCATAGCACTGCATTTCACTATGTAGTGTTACTTAAGTTGCATTTCACATTATACATTTACTCAGAATAACTGCCTGTTGTGTCCAGTTTTTTTGCATGTTTTGTCATTGTTGGCATAGAATAGTCTGCACAGCCTCTTAATTTAATTGCTTTACTTAGCTTGCAAGAAACATATATGGTGGGGTATGTGAGGGCTCAAAAAGAGTTGAAAAATCAACATAAGAATACCTCAAAGCAGTAGTAGGAACATTTAATTAGTAATGACTGAGAGAAGACAGTATTAATCTTCAGCTTCCCACATTTTTCATATGGTTAAAAAATAAATTATGAGTTAAATGTAAATTAAATAATTTTGACCTCTGAGTTGTCTCTTCCGTAGAAAGGTGACAATGCTACTCTTTTTCTCTCCTTCCATTCATCCTGTTCGGCCAGAGTTCGGGGAGTTTTTTTGTTTTGTTTTGTTATTCATTTAAAAAGAAAAGTCAGAGGAGAACCCTCCTTTCAGTGGTGTCAAGCTAGGATGAATCGGCCAGGGGAAGCATGTTTATAGACTGTGTGAAGAACTTTGTCTTTGTGTGGGAATGTTGGTGACACTGTTACTGTTTGCCTGAATGAACTGCGATGACGTGGCTAATAAGGTACCCTGCTGAGTACCACAGCGGGCCTTTCTCAGACCTCCCACTTAATTCCATTCAGCTCCAACCCAGTGTGGCTAATTTTTCCCATTCCCTCAATTCTTTTTGGCCCCCTTACAAACAGAAAAGTCAACTTTTCACACCGAAAGCAAGATAAGTGCTTTAGGAAATAATCTTGTAAACAGAATGTTACCTTCTGACCTGCAGCTGATACCTTGACTTAGGACAAAACCCGCTAGCCTACTGCATTAGACATGGCTATTAAAGGAATAATGCAGCTGATCCTCCTTACAAAGTGCCTTGAGAAATGGTTTAGCCAGATCACTGTGCTTCTTGTCACACTGAATCATGTTCATCAGCTCCCAGTGCACACGTACAGACACACACCCAAATGGCTGGTATGCAACTGCATGTATCCCCTCCCAGCCTCCTGTCCATCCTAATGGCACTACTTGAAGGAAGAAATGGTGAAAATAAGGGAAAGATGGTTATGTTCCTCCTTGTCTTATTATTCACTTGGAAAGCTATGCGAACTTAGTGTGTGACTGCTCTTACCCAATTAAAAAAAAATAACAAAGATTAAGCACTTACCTGAAAGTTTTGAATGACATTTATTGAAAACATTTTAATTAAAGAATACATGTGTCTTTCACATATGGAGGCATAGATTTGAAAGCTTTACAGTGGATTGAAAATGAATTTGAGGAAGGCTAATTTCATGCAGAACTCATACTTCAGGGATACAATCCTAAATACATTTACTAGAGAGTTATATTTCCACTGGATGCAGTGGGATTTACTTTTAAGTAAGTATGCAGAGGACTGAGTTTTAAGTATAACCTAACATTCACAGGCCTACCCCCAATTTACATCAATGAACATGGTTGTAAATGTTCTGGCTGTAGCTCAGCTTAAAAAAATTCTCACAGTGGAGTTTATGAAGAAATGTTGTGAATGGGCACTGTGCTTGGTACAGCTCTTATTTCTTTATATTTCCTACCCTCTGACTCACCTGTTTTTAATTTCTTCTTTCTTTTCATTTGTACATATACCACTAAACTGAGGATAACATGGACTTTGATCCACAGATGTTTGTGCTATACTAAATTTGTTAGTCTGGATGTTTCCACCAAGCTCTTGGTTTTTATTATTTTGCTGCAAAAGAATAACGGGGCTGCCTCTCTGGGAATGTCACACTACAGCTCCCTGTTTCGTAATGTTGCTATATGGTACCTGTATACCTTCCTACACTTTCACTATCTCAGGGATATCGTGCAGAAGATGGGCAAGCTTTTTGTTGCTGCTCCAGAGACCAAGACACAAACTAGTAGGTTCAAATTGTGGGGAAAGAGATTGCACTTAAACTTTGGGAAGAACTTCCTGATGGTAAGCATTGTTCAGTAGTAAAATAGACTGCCTTGAAGCATAGTGAACTCTCCTTCACTGGAAGTTTTTAACTAAAGTTAGATGTCCATCTCTCAAAAATGCTTGAGTTGTATATTCCTGCGAGGCAGAAAATTGGCTTATCTTGCTTTGTGGTCCCTTCCAGCTCTATTATTCTGTTTCCCAACCGATAGCTTTCATGTATCCCAAATAGCTGTTTTATATTGAGCAGTAACCCAATAGCGTTGCCTAGTCTGACTGGCTCTCAGGCAAAGATATTATCTATGGAGCTTGAAATATTAGTTTTTAAAATAACAGGATTCACATTGGTTATCTTCTTTTTTCACAATGGTAAAACATTACTTTCATGCTCCTCTGTGAGTAACACATTGATAATGCATATATTTTCAATGATGATAATATTGATGATGAGCTTGTAAAAATATGCTTTAAAAATAGAAAAACAAGATGCTAGAAGAAATTCTAAAAGAATTTCAAAAATCATGAGCAAACATTACTCATCACAATAAGAAAATAACAAGGTGTCATTGATATAACTTCATTATACAGAAAAGTACTATACTGTATTTTCAGCCTGCGACATGAGAAATCTTCTGTAACTGGAGGTATGAAGTGGTGGATCTCAGTTATTATGTATAAAAACTATGTGCTGTATCATAGGGATGTGACTTGTTCCAACTAAGATGAGACTCTGTGTCTGTGTGTTTCTATTGAAGGCCATTATGTTCTTATTCTAGTGATGGGTAGCTTCTAGAAAGATCACTCAGTCATCTGTTTGGGTAATTTGATATGAGTAATTTGATCAGATATTTGGCAGCATTATATAATTGGGTTGTAAGTCTTAAGGATAGTTACAGTATTTTTGATAATATAGTATAGGCATCAGATAAGAACTACATGCAATAGTACTAGATCCTCCTACTGAGAAACATTAAATTAATGCTGGTGACATGGCTTGGCTGGTTTCTTTTTTACACATTGAAATTTATCACTCCACTGGGTGATTAATTGCAACCTTTTATAGGAAATTCTGATTCATGGCATGTTCAAAAGGAAATTGTAATGCAGAATTACAATAAAGCAACTTATAAAGTTCCCCACTCTTGCTAGGAAGGGGGGAAAACCCTCCTGCATATATTTGATATTTGATGAGCTATAGAGATTTATAGTTGTCAACAGCTAAAACCTAAAGGAGTACATGTTTTCATATGTTTTCATTCCAACCCATTCATCTCTTTGAGATCACTCACATTATTACAGGAAATGAATCAGGTACCCAATTCCAATGTACTACCCTCCTTCCCAACTGCTTAATGCAAATTCTTTCACTAACCAGTAGATGAGTTTCTCATCCTATCTAGACTTTGGGGTTGTTTACCTTTTGCAGCTGCTCTGATAGCTTTTAGAGCTGAAGAGCGGGGTAGAAATAAATAAATAAATAAGGAATTTTCTCAAGAGTAAGGCTATCAATTTTGATAGGATTCCACTTGTTGGGCCTTGACATAGTCCAGCTATTATAATCTTTCATGTCAAAGTTGGAACAAGAAATAATATTTTTAAAGGACCCTCATAAATCTCTTTTCAAATCTTTGCACTTCAGCCTCAGGTTCATGCCTTAGGAATATGTTTAGAAAGTCTGAAAATTTGACTTAGTAATGTACAGTAAGAGTGATAACAGTACTCTAATAGTTGTAGCAGTAGCAGCATTTCATATCTCTTATTCCTGTTCTTCTTTCTATTGATCATCATCAATCCTTCTATTTTTAGTATTCATAGGTCACTGTGGGTCATGGTGTAACCAAAATACCACCATCCATACACAAAAAAGGGGAGGATATTAGCAAATTTGGGGGAGAGCCTTGTGTTTTGATGAAGTACCAGAAACATTTAGGGGGCAGAATGAGAGGGAAGGATCCCAAGACAACTAATGAGTATCTGTACTCAGTTATCATGGAATGCTGATGGACTGTTTTGCTTGAGAGGATATGAAAAGGTGTATCACTGAAGGAGGTGCAGTTGCGAGACCAGAAAACTGAATAGCAAGATTCAGGAATGTTCCACATTGCAATTTTTTGTTGCATCTCCTACATGTAGATTTATTGTTTTCATCCCCCCCCCCCCCCCCAATATTGAAGATTCAGTCACCACCTGTGATAGGCTATAAATGAAACCTGTCTTCATCCCAATTGATGCCTCAAGAGCACTGTGTTTTTATCTTTGGTGCAAACTGGAGTAGTCCACTTTAATGGCTGGATGATGAGATATGTGCAGATGGCTACTGTCCTTTTCTGCCAATACCATCAGCCATATGCTAGATGTATGCTAGAGCAGTTGTTGTAGACATGTGCCTACAAGTGCCTCTTTGCCACTTTTGGTAGATTTCCAGGAATAGATTTGTTAGTTGTAGGGTATTGTTTATATAAAGTACAGTACTGTAAAGATTATTAGCTGAGGATACTGTATTTTAATCTATATTTTTGTATTCCATTTCAGAATTATAGATCAGCGGTTTGAGCGTGTTTCATATTTTGTCTTTGGAGATTTCAACTTTCGACTGGATGCAAAATCAGTGGTAGAGGTAGGACTGTCTCCATTCATCATAACTAGATCCCATTTAAGATTCTCTCATTTTTAAAGCAGTGCTTAAGGGATACTGAAAAGTGTTGACATGTTAGAAAAATAATTGGTTATGGGCATCAATAAAGTCCTCTTCCTTGTTATGGTCTGCTTTAGGAATCAGCTCTTGAAGCTCAATTAGATTATTAAATACAATGCCAAAAGTCAAACTCAAGACTGGTAGAATGCTAGTAGTCAAATGTAAAGCTTTATCCATGCTGCAGTGGCTGAGAAGGAATTTTGTTTCTGTTGCCATAGAATACATGAATTGTTCAGTTTGACAAGATAAGATGTTCTGGATAGGAATTAGCCCTGTAAACCTGACTTGTTTATGCATGCAAGTAAAAAATATGTTTGCTGCTGCTTTGGTAGGAAATTTCCCATTCTAGTAATGCAAATACAATGCAGAATACAATGGATCAACCCTGTCATATCCTGCCTGCAGATCTGGCCCGTTCCCACCTCCAACACCTACCTGGTCCAGTGGAGTGATGGGCAGGTGTTCAGATGCCCACCCACTGATGCACTGCAGAGCCACCACTGCTGTTCTAATTGCAGGTTCTCACTGTAGCCTGGAAAGGGGGCACCTGGCATCACCTACATGACCAGACACCCCCTTTTGACATCACAGGCTGCAACTGGGGCCTGTTAGTAGAATGGTGGCAGTGACAGCAGGAAAGGTGGTGTGTGTTTGTTTGCTCTATTGGCTGTTGCAGCAGAGTTTCCCAGAAACTATGCCACATACAGCCCGACGGTTGGGCCAGATCCACCAGAATGGCATCCATTCTGCCCATCCCTGTCCTAGGGCTGTTGGTCTGCACTATCTAAACAGGAATGCTCCAGGCTGGGGGGAACATAGGCCTTTTGGCCCCCACAGAGGCAGAACCTGGTTTCTGTCTTGTTTGATTCAGATATATCAGGTATGTGCAGGACAGGCCACAAATGTTGTGCTTGTGTTACTGTCATAAAGCCAGGGGACTCAATAACTTTAAAGTTTGACATTGCACTGCCCATAACTTCAGAGATACTAGAACAGAACTGGGTATTGATGTTGCCATTTAAGCCAATTAGTGAGTTTGTAACTGTGATGACCTTTGAACACAAAGCTTCTGCGCTTACAGTCACTTCTCTTAGTTCTTGTGATAAACCAGATGATTACTGGAAATATGTCAGTCTCTCATCTTGAATGATTTCTTCAGTGGTGCAGAGATGTAAATTTGTGCAAAAAAGTTTTAAAGTCAGAAGAATTATGAAAATATGCAAACATTCCTTTTATGTGTTGAGATGTGCTGGGAAATCCTTTCTGGTAGAGAACAAGAAAAAAATGTGAATATTATTTCCATCTCTACAGTAGATGCAAATTCAGAATTGCAGTCAACAAAGAATTTTTTCACATAGTGTTTGCACTGATTACCTTGAAGGGAAATATCAGTCCAAATTTTGGATTTAAAATTGTTTGTATTGTTTCTTTAAAAATATTTTCTCTTCCTTCCCCTCCTCACTACTTCAATAAATTCCAAACAGCATGTGAATTTCACAGCAGATATTCTGAAATAGAAAATTCTCATAATCATTGTCCCTAATCCTGATGTAATTTTTTTTAATCCCTTTATTTCCAGAGTACTTTATAAAGATTATTTAAAGTTTGCTACATCCAGCCTATGAAAGTGGGAAAATCCCAAATTCTTTCCAATTTTTAAGAAAAATCCATATTAATTTGTTTTTGTTTTTGTGATATGTAACCATTCTCTGATAGTCTTGATTCTAATAACAGAGACACCTAAAGAGGAAGAGTTGTCATGGGAACCTAGATGTAAAGAATTCCATGAATTCACTTACCACTCTAAGCATCCCAGCAGAATGAGAGAGAAACTACATGCCCCCCCCACTGCAAATTGTGTCTGTGTGTGTTTGTGTGTGAAGAGAAGGAGAATGGTTTCCCATCTGCATGCTGCTGGCATAAATATCTTGGAGAATTCTAATGGTAAACAAGAGATGTGGTGTAATGATTTGACTACCAATCTAGGGACTCTGTAGGACCAGGGTTCAAATAAATCCCACTCAGCCATGGAAGTGGCTAAGTGACCTGGGCAAACTGTCTCATCCTTACAGTAAGGCAATGGAATGAGAGACTTTGGGCAAACTTTTCAACCTCATGGAGAGGCTGTGGCAAACCCACTCTGGACAAATCTTGCCAAATTCACCTGAGTTTGACATGACTTGAAGGCATACAACAACAAAAATGAGAGACATCAGTCCTGCTTTTCTCCAGATTTCTTCACATTGGGTTTTTGTTGGAGATGCTGGCAACAGCAGTGTGAGAGGCCAAGATTGGGCCGGGGGGGGGGAGGATAATTCTAGAGTTGGAAGTACCAAAACATTCAGTCGATATGTATGTTATTGGAACTAACTGGAAGGACTAACATTGCCATGATAATCATGCAATGATAACATATATATTAGTTCTAGCTCTTTGAATTTGATACATACAGAATTCTTCCTCTTTACCTCTTTGTCCTAAACATTTAAAATGAGCTGACACTGCAAAACATTTGAGTAATATAAGATACTCCAGTGCCAGATTTTATACATGGAGCTATTGTTGTTGTTGTGTGCATTCAAGTCATATCTGAATTATGGTAACCCTAAGGTGAACCTATCATGCGGTTTTCTTGGCAGGTTTCTTCAGAGGTGTTTGCTATTGCCATCCTCTAAGGCTGAGAGAGTGTAACTTGACTAAGGTCACCCAGTGGCCTTACATAGCTGAGCCAGGATTTAATCTCTGGTCTCCAGAGTCATAGTCCACACTGGCTCTATTATTAGATCTGTTAGTAGAACTATTTAAATCTGCCTAAACAGTAGCACAAAGTACTGTAGTACATTTCTAAAGACTTTCTTAGCAGAGCTAAGAGAGGAGAAGATATATGGTTTCTTTCAGAAATAGATTTTCTGTGCTCACATAAGGTGACATAAATCATCTGGCATATTATTGGCCATATTAAATTATAATTAAGAAGCAATAAATCATTACTTGAGGTTTAGGGTGGGGGCATGGAAGCATAACTTCAAAACATTAGTACAACTTTGCTATAAAATTCTGTTTCACTATTCAGGAGAGCAAGTCAAGATTGCCCTGTACACAAAGAAAGGCAAGTTTATGTTAATAAATGAGTCTGGTTGATCTAGACAAATAAATACAATGAAATGTGAAACAGGATCTTTGTCATTATGATCTATAGGGGCTGTTCCCAACCAGGTAATGTGTTGAACTCTGTGTGTGTGTGTGTGTGTGTGCGTGCACGCATGCATGCATGCTTGTACACATGCATGTGACTTCAAGTCGCTTGTTGATTTATGGCAACCCCATTAATTTTATATGGTTTTCTTATGCTAGGAATATTCAGAAATGGCTTTGCCAGTTTCTTCTTCCAAAATATAGCCTGCAGCATTCATTGGTGGTCTTCTTTCCAAGTAGTACCCTGGGTTGTCCCTGCTTAGCTTTCAAGATCAGATGGGATCTGATGCCTTTGGAATATTTAGACCTCAACTGTTGAACTGAAATTCCTATATTTAACAGCCAGCAGTGAACTGTTGTACTTCTGGAGTTGTATGTGGGATTAACTCCTTGGAAGTATAACGAAGACGACTTGCTCTCTCAATCCGTGTCCATCTTGGCTGATCATCCAGCGAGGAGATGCATTGAGAACATTCCTTCAGGATGTGATCAATGCGTCCCTTAGGGAAGGCACTATCCTATCTTGTCTGAAGGAGGTGGCTGTGAAGCCTCTCCTGAAGAGACCTTCCCTCGACTCCCTGGATAGGAACATCTACAGACCAGTTTCCTTGCTGCCATTTTTAAGCAAGGTGATTGAGAGAGCCATCGCCTCCCAACTCCAAGCCGTCTTGGATGAAACCGATTATTGTACCAATTTTAATTGATACTGTATTAATTTTGGTGTACCCCATCCCGATTGCCTGTTCAGAGGGGCAGGCTATAAATAAAACTTCTTCTTCTTCTTCTTCTTCTTATTATTATTATTATTATTATTATTAGATTTTATTTAAACACTTAAACACTGATGCATACACTGGATCTTTGAAGGTTTACAGTAGCATACTGTTTAGTGGAAGTGACAAAGCAACACATGTGGAGATCTGCTCTCTCTATTGAAATAAGCAGAATGGAACTAATGGATGGAAGTGATAGTGATAATTCTGCTGTGAGTCAGATGTGAACTGGGTATATAAATCCAGTTTACAAGGACTAAGACTGGGATGGTATCACCCAAAGCCCACCAAGAGGCTAGATGCAGGTTTTTATCTCAATTGCTGGATAGTAAAATAACCATGTCAAATACAGGGGCAAAACAGACCAATATATATATAAAAAAAGAAGCTTCCAGACGTCTTAGGGGCATGGCGTACAGATGGTGCATGCCCCCAAGGTGCTTGGAAAATGGCTTCAAGCCAGGCAGTCACCCACATGTGGAACGGCTTCCAGGTGCTCCAGCAGCATAGTGTTTACATGTTGCATGCTGCTGGAGCACCTTAAAGCCAGCTTCCCACCACAGTGGGGTGGAAAAGCTGGCTTTTTAGTGGTGCAAAAAGGCTGGCAAAAAGGTGGCCTTTTTCGGCCATCAAAAAGGTGGATTGGAATCGCAGTGTGGAGGACCCCAATCCAGCTTTGTCAGGGGAGGCTTAAAGCCACCCCTTTGGGATGGTCTTTTACACCCCATACCTAACTCTCATATAGATTCCTTTCAATCTCTGATAACTTCATGATCTCTGTATCCAAAGTTACAGTAATCAGAGTCAAGACAATCCTTACAATTTTATTTGTCAGGTGCTTTTTACCCCGTCCCCCGGGTTACGAAGGTAATCCGTTCCGGATTACCTTTCGTAACCCGGAAATAGTCGTATCCCAGGGGACCGCTTTAAGGGATGGACCACACGGCCGATTTAAAGGGGCCGCGCAGTTTTTCCCTTTCGTTCCCCGGGGATTTCTTTGGATCCCGGGGGAATTTTGACGGTTCCTCCTGTTTCGGCTCCTGGGGATTTCGTTCCCCGGGGGCTTTGTATCCCAGGGGACCACTGTATATCTAAAGCTAGAATTTATTAACCTTTATCTAATCCTACTGTTTACTGTTTGGAAGGATAATTCACTGAAACTGATGTGAGGCTCCTCACATACTTCCCTTTCATCAGTATTGCCATTGCCCATTTGCTTACCTTTTCCTCTCAGCAAGGTCAGTACTAGCTCCCAGAAAGAAAGAAAAAAAGGTAAGATAAGCCACAGTTACTCTTTTTTCACTGAGAGGAACCATGTAAAGGAGCCATGTGCTTTACATCATTTTAGTTATACCCAACCTTTCCCCACACTCACACTCAAGGTGGTTTACAAAAGACAAAAAATTACAATAAAAACACAGTTCAAAATATACAAAAAGTATATTTGTAATATTAATGGTGATAACAGATTATCACAAATCCCTATGTTTTCATAAGTGTTTTCCTTAATTTGCACATTTTTCTATGCATGCTTTTCTTGCAAAATCCAGCTTCATAGATATGCTGGTAATATGCAAATTTTGAAGGATTACTTGATTTGATCTCCATAATTTTTTGAACATGCAAAATTAAATATATTTATATTGCAGTGAGAGCAAAATTATTTTCTTTTCTATCCCTGGTCTATAAAACTTCCTTTGTCGGGAAATTCAAATACTTGCTAGATTGTATTTGTTCAACTTTTTTTAAAAAAGTAATTTTAAACAGTAGATGTTTTCTGAATACAGCTACCAAAGCAACATACAAAGTTTTTAAAATGTTATTCAAGAATAAGACAACCCACCTATTGCTTTCGTGCCAAAAATTCATGGCAAGTACTTTATATAGTTGAAATTGATGTAGAAATAATTTGCTTAGAGAACAGAAGAATGTCCTTTGTAATTCAAACAACTGCCAGATTGTTAGCTGTAGCGACCACTGTGTTGCTGTAGCAATAAGCCACCAAAGTTTAACTTGTAGCTAAAAGCTTTCTGGTAAATTACTAGTCTACCCTAACTACATTAACAGACTTAAAAATAAACATCACTTCATTGCTTTGCTACCCTGCACACCTAATCAATTGGTAGATCCACTAGCCCACTCTTAATTGGTATCTGCTCTGTCACAGTTTAGATAATGTAAATGGAGGTTTTAGCTCATTATTCTTTTAATCATAGCCATTCCAGCTGTGTTTGCTCTAGCTGGGCATAGCAACTTTCCTTGTTTGTATCAGTTTATGGATTAAGGACAGTAAGGTTCAAACACAAATTGTGTAAGAGCAGCAACTTTTGGTAGAGAGCCACCAACCCCCATTACAGTTGGTCCTCAGTACTTTCTCACCAATTATTGTTTTCCAGTATGCTGATAACCAGCACTAAATTAGCACCCATTGGGTATAATTGTTTGTTTCCTGGAACAGCAGCCAATGTCTCATAGACTGCTACTTTGGTAGTACTGTTTAGATGGCACTTGGCATGGGCCCTTTTTTGCATACCTCTACTCTTCCCTAAAACCTAAGTTTGAACCTGCAAGATATATTACTTTCATTTTTATTATCCCTTTAATTTAAACAAGGAATGGGCTCCAGGTAGACTGAAAATCCCATCAGTCCTTGCATACCCAGTGTGGACGGGTAATGAGGGTCATACAGTTGAGCATCATCAGGAGGGCCACATCTTCCCCATCCCTGTTTTTGATTACAAACATCTCTGATGTTTGAATCCAAGTCATTTGATAGCCACCATAGAAATAGAATCATGTGGATCTTTCCTCTTGCAATGGTTTCATAGAGGAAAGACAACCTTATCTGTAATCCTCTCATACTATCCTCAGTGTTAGCCATGTAATCAAATTAGCCATAGATCTGGTATCCTCAACATAGAGGATAAAGTGTTAGTTGGCAATTTGCTTGGAAAATGCAAATTTCCACAATACTTGCTAACTATCATCAGGGCTGTATAATTGTTTTTAAATCCCTTAAATAATTTAAACATATACTGGAAGGGGTGTCTAGCCAAAGGAACACCCTTGAAAAGACTTGTTCCTAAAGTTAAAGTTTTACCTTTTTAAAAAAATAATGGAATTTAGAGAGAGAGATTTATTCCAGGCCACATTGGGCTTTTAATGTTTTGACAGATCAAACTTCTGAATTTGATTGGTTCTGGCTACATTTTCTTAACAAGAAAGCTGTCCACAGTCCCATTTCAAGATAGTTCCCTACAGTAAATTTGGTTGTGGAATTAGTCCCATAAATCATTCCTTTTCTCTTGATTCACATGGGTGTATGGAAGTATTAGTGGAAGGGTCACAACCTTGTCTGTAAATTTGTAAGGCTGCCTACACATTGGTATCCAGTACTGCCTGTTATTTTGGGCTCTTAACATGCAGAGATGCCCTTTCCCCTGTATTTGTTCCAGCAGATGTCCTTGATTGATTTGCCTGGCATGAAGGGAAGGTTTTGACCTATAGGGAGTTGACTTGTCTTTCTATAGCCTTTCAGCAATGAAGCAGGAAACAGAGTTTTTCATGGAGCGGGCAGGTCGCCTCTCTTAGGAATTGCTAATCAGACTTTCTGCATAGTCTTCCTCTATAGCCTATGTGGTCAAGTTACCTAAAGCTACAGCTGGAGACAAGACATGCTTCCAACTTGTTTTTGGAGTTTCAGATTCTGTACTGCTTCTAAGAGTTTCAAAGATGTCCATTTTTCTACAGCTTAAGTTACTCAAATTGAGACTAAACCATTTGCTTAGATACTTTGTTGATTCTACCATGAGAAGTCAAGTTTAGCGTTTTTACATTGAAACTCACTAAAATTTGATAGTCTGATTTTCCTCTAGCTAACTTTGCAACATTTGTGCATGCATCCTATAGTTTACTTAGGTAGACTACTAAAATATCATTGTATGTTACACAAGTAATACAGTTTCAGAATAACAACACCAAATGAAAATTCTCCATGCTTAAATCACCTTAGGGCTTATTTGTAGCTTCATTTGTGGTGGTGGCTGCAACTTGAAAGTCTTTCCATATGACCATGTTGCATAGGAGTGCAATAATATAATGGGAAGAGACAGAACAACGTAATGTCATGGTTTGAGCATTACATTACAGTTCTGGAGATCAGGGTTCAAATGCCTCCTTGGCCATGGAAGCCCACAGAGTGACCTTGGGCTAGTCACACATTCTCAGCCTCAGAAGAAGACAAAGGCAACCCCCTGAACAAATGTTGCCAAGAAAACTCCATAATAGGCTTGCCTTAGGATTGCCATAAGTAAGAAATAACTCGAAAGCATACAAGACTGAACAACTACTGTGGATACTTTGTGTACTCATATCCCTTTTATTCTCTAAACCACTGAAATGAATGTGGTTTGTATCTTTTATTTGGCCAAACAGCATCGTGTAAACAATCCTGCATTACTGCGACAGTATAGGAGCCAACCATACAGCAGAGTAAAAAACAGGCATCTCTAAAACCAGAGAAGAGAGGGTGAACAGAAATGTTGCTTGAGATGACAAACTGTTGGGGAATTGTCGGATGAAACCTTAAACTAAGACCGGAAGGACTAGTAAGAAGCACTTACAAGAGTTTCCTTAAAGAAGATTGTAAAGGTTTGCCTAATCCTAAAATCCCATGGAAAAAAGGGTGACATTGGGCTCTCCATCCCCATTTTCTGCTTGACCTTGAAAGAAATCCATTTATTCTGTCTTTTTGTTCATTTGTCTTGAGCCCCTTATCCAGGTTCTACTATGTATTGATATATATATGTATACTCCACGTGAGCTTCATTTGATTTGTATGTTGAGTACTGTACTCAATCTACATCACCCTGCAGGTTTCTGTGGAACTGAATTGCATTGAAGTGAAACCAAGACTCCCAAAGAGTTGATTTCATTATTTATTTATTTATTTATTTATTATTAAATTATTAAATTATTTATATCCCACTCATAGCATGGGCTCTCATAGCAACATATAAATAACATTAATTTTGAACAATTTAAAATTTTAAAGAAATAGAGAGTGGTTTAAAAATAGTTAAAACAGTTTAAAACTGTACATCTGGAATATCCCACCCATAGCATGGGCTCTCGTGGCAACATATAAATAACATTAATTTTGAACAATTTAAAATTTTAAAGAAATAGAGAGTGATTTAAAAATAGTTAAAACAGTTTAAAATTGTACATCTGGAACATCTGACAGAATCAGTTAGGCCCCAAAGACTTTAAGAAGAATTATGGTTTAATTTAGTTTCAGAGAAAAGCCAGAATTAGTACCAATCAGGACTCCAAAGGAGAACATATTCATATTTATGCAAAAGCAATTGCTCAGTTAAACATTTAAAACTTATAATTAATTTCTTCAGTCAGATGATAGCCCAAATTGTGCCCCATGTTGTAGGACTTTGCACAGGTCTGGGTAACATCCCTTTCCTGATATTGGATCTCATCTCCCACCACTGGTTTTGCTGTCAAAGGCTCACTGGACTTGCCAACAACGTCATCAAAGCCATGCATTCCCCAATCTTGTTTTGTTATACCAACAAAGACATAAGCATTTAGACACATCACACTATCACTTCATTCTACATAATTATTTGCTTTGGATCCTAATATGGCTTAATCCCTGAAGGCACCATCTGTGTTATGCATAATCCAGCACAAATTAGTTTTGATGGAAATATAACTAGGTAGACATGCTCTGTTTCTCACAGTTTTTGATTAAATCTGGTTCATCTCATGTTTCATACAGTCAAGATTTCAATACTGTTTATCCTTCAGCAGTTTGATAAATTAATACCAATGTTTTTTTCATATGGAAGCTGATAATAAACTGTTATATAAGTATACTAATTTATTTCTATAGTAATTCAATATAATAATTTGTTAAGTTTCATAGCTGAAAATTTCATATTAATCTACAAATGGCACTGCCGTTCATTCTTGTCATGGAGCACCAGTTAAGTGGACTAATAACTTTCTGAGTATCATTAGTAACTTGGATCCAGGTGTGACAGTCTGAAACCTAGCAAAGGAGATATTCTTGGAAAGCAAAATTTCCTTATCATGTTTAAACAGTAACGTTGGATATCTAATTTGGGTGGCTAAGAATGGAGTGCTGCTTCAGGATGTTGGGACAATCTCCGGATGATAGATGGTTGCATCACCCTCTTTTGGGGAGTAAATGCCTTTTGTTGTAGTTACAATGACATTATGTATCCTGTTTGTGACATTCCCAGAAATCTCTTTCCTGCTGCTATGGAACAACTATTTCCAGGATAGAGAGGCCATTGGTTTGATCCAGCAGTCCTTAAAGTTTTCATCATAGCTCTCTGATCCCCTTCATATGTGTTAGGCTATAGATCCCATCATTCTCTATCACTGTGGTTATTAATTATGCTAGTAGTCTAGAGTGGTTGCAAGGTTGAAGATGGCTCGAACAAATGCTTGTATAGATGCCCACTAGCAGGCTGTGCTCCCACACACATCTGTGAGTCTACATATATGTGTAGCCCGACCCTTGTGAAGAGCCGTAGTGGTGAAGTGGTTAAAGGGCTATACTGGAGCCACTCACTCACACAAACCACAAGGCTGTGAGTTCAATACCAGCTAGGGGCTCAGAGTCTACTCAGCCTTGCATCCTTCTGAGGTCACTAAAATGAATACCCAGCTTGTTGGGGCAATTATTATTATTATTATTATCATTATTAACCTTTATTTATATAGCGCTGTAAATTTACACAGTGCTGTACATGCAATCTTATAAATTAGACGGTTCCCTTCCCTGTAATTGGCTTAATCACATTGTAAACCACTTAAGGAGTGTATAGAAATGTAGTTGCTATTGCTATTGCTATTTAGGAGAAAATTCTGTTGTGCCCACTGGTGCTTATTCCAAAATAAGTGTGCTTAGGATTGTAGCTATTATGTATAAAGGAAGTAGAAAAATCTCTCCATTTTACCTTCTCCCTCATTTGATTTTTTTTTAACTCCAAGTTCCCTTTACAGGTTGAGTCTCCCTTATCCAGAATTCTAAAATCTGAAACTTTCCAAAAACCAAAACCATTTTTAATGTGTGGCTGAGATAGTGACACATTTTCTTTCTAATGGTTCAGTGTACACAAATTTTATTTCTTTCACAGAATTATTAAAAATTTGGTATAAAATTACTTTCAAGATGTGTGTATAAGGTGTATATGAAACATAAATGAATTTTGTGTTTAGATTTGGGTCCCTCTCCAAGATACCTCATTACACATGTATTTGTAAGTATGGGTATTCTAAAATCCAAAAAAAAAAAAAATCTGACATCTCGAACACTTCTGGTCCCAAGCATTTGAGAAAAGGAAGACTCATCCTGTATTCAGCAAACAGTGAATTTTGGTAAATTCTTCAAAAGCAGATGGTAAAGAATCTCTCTCCACTAGCCAAATTCAACACATGCAACTGTTCTTGACACAGGAAGGGCTATGGTATACTTGCATGCCTGGAAGTGTTAAAGATGAAAAACCTATCAGAAAAAAATGAGTTGCAACTCTAATTTAGTTATAAAATTATTGAACAAAGATACAAACTCAGATATATTTATATGTTCAGCACTCTAAACCTGGGACTGGTTGGACATGTCTGTCCCTTTCTCCCACGTTTGATTTTTCTTTTCTTACTTTGTTTTACCTAGGCCTTATAGTGAGACCTCATACAACAGAACTTGCAACAGTTTATTAAAACAATTATTCTGGTATAAATCAAATTATAAAAGGCTGAACCAGTGTTCACATCTACTTTGCAGGGAAAGCAGTGAGATGAATTTAGAAAATGTTTTGGTCCATTTCAGAAAAGTTTTACATAAATCTCTTACATTGTACAAGGTAGAAATAGCCGCTCTCATTTCTTTGGCATCTAGCACAAGTGTCACATATATCACCTTTCCTGCATGTTTCTGGAGCAAAAGTATTTTGTTTAGCCTCCAGCAAGGAACAATTAATTGTGGTAAACAAAGAATTGACTACAGTTGACCCCTATTCACATAGTCTTTCACACTTAACAAAAGGCACAGCCACGTGGATACTAATGTTGTCACCACGCTCTCCTGAGGTGGTCTCCCTTCCAGCACAAATAGTAAATTGATGGAGGTCTGACTGGGACTTGTGGTCAGCCAGGCTAAGATTACTTATATCCTATTATTCATCTGTAAGCAGTTGAAAGAGAAGCCTTCTATTAAAATGGTACACTCTATGGGAAAGTGCCCTTTCAATTGATTCTCAACAGCTACCTCATGACACTTGTCAGTTGAGTTCCCTTTTCATTTTTCTTATAATCTCTCCTTTCCCCCTGCCCTTCCTAAAAAAGGTCAGTGTGCCTTGTTTCATTTATGGCCTTTGCTCCTTAAAAAAAGGACCAATGTACAGAGGTAGGAAAACTCTCAAAATCTTCCACTGCCCAGGGGAATTTCTGGGAGTTGTAGTCAAATAATATTTCCCCTATTTTAAATTTCCTTTCTATCTACAGAGCCAAAAAGAAACCACCTTTCTGAAAGAAGCTGCATAGCATAGTTTAGAAAGAGACAGTATTGCCCTGAGGATGAACCACTTGAGGACTCTCACAATGCATCCTACAAATGATTTTAAAAACTCTGATCCTAGTAACTTAAATAACACCTGAAACATAATGAGATTGCTGTCCTTCATACTGTTTAGGCATTTGGAATTATTTCTCTGATCATATAGCAAAAGCTGTCTAGATTTGTCTTAACTCCTGATTAAACTCTGGATGAACCCTTGCTGTTGTGATAGTTCTTTATAGAGCACAGCAGAGACCTCCCCTATCCTTGTGTGCCTCTGCCCCATGACCCCTTTCTAAGAATGTTCTTTGTGTGGTGCAACCAAGGCCCACAAGGAATAATATATAAAGCTTTGAATTTGCCTTGCTGCCACTTGAAGCACACGTAATTTAGTGGTTATAGCAGAAGTGGGGGAACCTACCTATAGGGGTGGTCAGGTTATCCTCTTGTTCTCTCCTCAGGCTAGGTTTCTCCATACCCTTCCCTGGACCATACCCCCAGTTCTGGAGCTTCTCTATTAGACCCCTCTTGTCCACTCCTCTGAAAAACTTGGCTCACCCACTGACTGATCACCATTCTCCATTCAAGACATCATGCACAGGTGAAGCACTGAGTGACCCAGTACCAAGGAACAGTCTTCAAGGCCATGCAGCTCAGTTTTGCCTGTCTCCAGTGGCATCACTTGGCTGGGTGTGAGGGGTGCAGATTGCACCTGGTGACACCCCACAGGAGGGATGACGTCCTGGTGGGGTCCTCCACCTGCTGCAAAGGAGGGACAAGCACGGCCCTCATGGCTTCAATGCTCGCCCAGCTCTTTCTCCAGGGAGGGAGTCAGGCCAGCGACTAAGCCACGAGGGGCAAGCAGCAGGTGGGGCAGGCCACTACTTCCACCGCCACTGCCCCCCATCAGCAGCCCCCCCCCCTCACCAGGTTGTGTTGACTATAGAGTTGCATTGGAGGACCTAGAGATTCCTAGAGAGGTGTTGTCTCAGGTTAAAAAGATAGTGGTTTACAGAAGCTTGGAAAGACCAGAACCACATACACTGAGGTAGGAATTATACAGTCTTCAATATTTTGTTTGACTGCATCTCGCAGCATTTCTTATCATCAGCTACATTGGTTAGGACTGCTGTGAATTGCAGTCCAACATAATCCAGTAGGCCACATGATCCCCATCCCTGCACCACCTTAACCCTTAGTAGTGACCCAAGAAGATGTTAAACATAAAAAAGACACTAAAAATAAATATTAGAAAAATCCTCATTAAAATGCAGCCAATAAAACAAGTAAAACCTCCTGCATAAAATCTTGCGTCAAACTAAAGACAAGGTCAGAACAATCAGAAAACAACATAATAAAGCAGACTTAAATAGAGAATGTCTTTGCACATAAAAACTGATGATTGTCTTTGCAAACCTTTCCAGAGGTGTGGGTGTCACTACCTAGAATGTACTGATTTGTATGCTAACAGACTTGCATCAGAAAAGGAAGGGATGGAGGGGTTCCTCTACTGTTCAACTGTGGATAGGTGCAGGTGGTGCTTACTAAAAGACTGTGCAGGTCTCTAGCGGTAAACAAATTTGTCTTTAACAAATTTAATGTCACACATAATGATTACTACTATTTTTTATTTATTTATTTATTTATTTATTTTTACTATTATTAATGTTACTGACAAAAGAAAAGAAAAGAAAAAAGACTTTCACCAAATTCACTAATACAGCAATACTGTACATGGCTACCCAGGAATGATCCCTGTTTAGTTTAGTAGGAACTTTTCCTATTTAAATATGTGGGAGAATGTGCTGCAAGGCTGTATTCTCTTTTCACCAACCTAGACTGCTGCAGAATTAATACCATTTGATACCACTTAACTGCCCTGGCTCAGTGCTACAGAGTCCTGGGAATTGTAGTTTGTTGTGGAACCAGAGCTCTCTGACAGAGAAGGCTAAATATCTCACAAAACTACAAATCCCAGTATTCTATTGCATTGAGCCATGGCATTTAAAGAGTGTCAAACTGCATTAATTCTGCAATGTAGACGCAGCCTTCAAGTAAGCTCCATTGAACCCATTAGAGCATAGCCCAGAATAAATATGCAAAGAATTGCTCTATAAATTCTGCTTTCTTTCATCCACATCTCTACTAATTAGGGATATAAATAAAACTTTTATTTTTATTTTTTTGTTCCATCTCTCAAAATCCCAACACCATCCTATCCAAGTTCCATGTTCGGATTAAAGATTTTATTTGCCTTACTATACAGAAATCAATCTATATTTTTGTGTGCTGTTTTCCAGAATTTTGTCCCATTGATTAAAGAGATTTTTACACATTTTTGCACATTATTCAAATGTCTACATTTTTAGTCACAGGTATTATCTGAAGAAGGTTAAGGGTGGGGAGAAGAATCTGATACTCATGATTTCCTGTCAGTGCCCCTGGTACTATTCTACTACATGCTAATAGGAAACATCATCTTTTATAAAAGTTAATAATAGGGATAGAAAATAAGTTTATATTAACATTTTTTTTTAAATCCACACAATTTATCCAGTATGTTTTTTTTAAAAAGGCTACACCTATCCTCTAGTTTTCTCTCAATGAATGCTACCAGGGACATTTAATTAAGTTGACTGTCCACTGATTGACTCTGCAAGCGCATATGCTTTACCAATAAAAATGAAAGAGTATACTACTTTTCAGGAGGTATTCTGTAGCAACATGGGGCATTAGACAGTCTTCTAAGTAGCTACTGGCTTGTCACCATTAGCCTTTCAAGTTGCCTTTATCCCTTGGTTGTAACATCTTGGTGTGAAATAAACCAATGCATAAATTCATAAATACACTGGCTGCCTATTAGTTTCCAGGCAAAGTATAAGGTGTTGGTGATTACCTTTAAAGCCCTACATGGCTTGGGTCCAGAATACTTGAGGGAACGCCTTCCTTCCTATTGTCCGTCCTGAACTCTAAGGTCCTCTGGAAGAAATTTATTACAGCCAAAAAAATCTAGGCTAACGTCAGTTTCCCAGAGGGTCTTTTCTACTACTGCTCCAAAATTATGGAATGACCTGCCAGAGGAGATCCGTCACATTTCCACTCTGACATCTTTTAAGAAAGCACTCAAGATGGATCTCTTCTGGCAGGCCTTTCCAACTTAGCTTCCCTCCCCAGATATTGAGATGTCTGCCCCGTATCCTCCTATCCTTCCCCGCTTGCTTCTCTGTCTCTGTGTAATGTTTTTAATGCTTGTAATGTTTTAATACTATTACGGTTTAATTCTATTTTAGTATTGGGAATGGGGGGCGGGGAGGTTTAGGGTTTGATTTTAGTGTAAATTCAGTGTATTTTATTGTTGTAACCTGCCCAGATTCTCCGTGATTGGGCGGGCTAGAAATAAATTTATTATATACTGGTCTTTGTTGCAAACACAACTCCATTTGTAGTAATAATGTAGTATAATAAAATGTTATTAAATTAAAATATATAAATGTTATCTCTAATAAAGGATCATTTTATTAATGATGGGAGCTCATATGCTTCCATATGACGCACCTGCTAAATGTTCAATATAAATTACAGTTCTGAGATTCTGATGAGTACATTATTTTAGTCAAGCTTGTAAAAGGCATCCAGACTGCTTTCCCCAGTGATTGTGCATTTCCTTAACATCATTTTTGTTGTAATTACTTATATTTTACTGCTGGCAAGTAGTTTGTCCATGTTTTGTCCAGGGACAAATGGTTGTCCAGGGAGGATGTGGAAGAATTCATTTGGTTAACTATGTAAAATTATTAAACCCAGATCTCTAAAAAGAGGGTAGAAGGGTGGAGGGTTTCAGGGATTGTTTCGTTATTATTATTGTGAATTCGTATTTGTATTTTTCCTTGTTGTTACCCGCCTCGATCCTCATGGAATACAAATAAATATAGTATTCATTTATTTATTTCCCATACACAGTGTTACCTATTCTCTTCATAGAGTTCAAGGTGTTTGGTGGTTTTTAAAAATCATTATTATACGTGCCAAGGGCTTCTGGTAGGTAGAGCAGGACTCAGCGATACAGATTACGGATCTTTTCACTTGCTTTTTTGACACATCCAGTGCCATGCTGATGCTCTCACACTTACTGGCAAGATTCATTGGAGGTTAATTAAATCTATCTTCAAAACAATGACGGGCCAATGAGCCATATCCTCTTTGCAATAGTAAATTAAATGATGCAATTGTTTCTATCTCTATCATGAAAGGGAGTGTGGCCTTGGATGGATTGTTCATGAGCGTCTGTGGCAGGTGGTTGTAAACCTGCTTTTAATTTGTGGCTACAGGAAAAGATGACACAGATATCAGCAAACATGTGAGTTTCGCTCAGCATCATGATATGAAAGATGACACCATTTAGGAAAGGAGAGCTTCTGTCTCCTATACCCCCAGCAGGAAATAACTTGCAGATTCCCCTTGCTTCAGATATAGATGAATACAAATCTGGTTACAGAGCAGAACGGAATGCAATTATATTTTTGATCAATTTTTTGGCCTCGTTTGTGGGCCATAATTAAGAGGGTACACAAAATTAAACAGAATTACCGCCTGTTTTCTAATAGAGCTGAGCGTCATTAAACTAATTAATAATGCAGCTGATGTGCTCTGTGCCGCTGCGATTGTTCCAAGTGTATGTTTTATGCCTTGCATGGCAGCAACCGGCAGCTGGGAGACTCAGCTGGCACAGGGTGACAAAGAGTGAGTGCAGTACCAGTAGCTCTCGTCTCGGCACAGCTCCGGGGATATTGCTGGCTGCTGCCTCACCTGCCATTCATCACCTAGATGACAGTGATTGTGATCGATGGCTTTTTGGAAGCTCTCCACCCTATGTTACAGCAGTTGGACTTGTATTATTATTATTATTATTGCTTGACATTTGCTGTCAAAGATGTATTCCACACTAGGCATATTTGCAAGCAAATGCAGAGTTGTGGGGTGTACATTTCTGGATTCAGCAAGAATAATTTTTGAGCAGGATGGGAAAATATTAAGAAGAAATGTAAAAGTCCATCTTTTTCATCTTAACAAAATTCCTGAATCATATTCCATAATGTGGCGTGTTTTAGGATAAAGATATAAGGGAACTGGGGATGTTTAGCCTGGAGAAGAGAAGGTTAAGAGGTGATATGATAGCCCTGTTTAAATATTTGAAGGGATGTCATATTGAGGAGGGAGCAAGCGTGTTTTCTGCTGCTCCAGAGACTAGGACATGGAACTATGGGTACAAATTGCAGGAAAAGAGATTCCACCTCAACATTAGGAGGAACTCCCTGACAGTAAGGGCTGTTTGGCAGTGGAACACACTCCCTCGGAGGGTCTCCTTCCTTGGGGGTCTTTAAGCAGAGGCTGGATGGCCATCTGTTGGTGATGCTTTGATGGAGAGTTCCTGCATGGCAGGGGATTGGACTGGATGGCCTTTGTGGTCTCTTCCAACTCTATGATTCTATGATTCTAGTGTTTGTTGAGAATAAAGACAACTTTTTAATAATTTCATGAGTTCTTTGCTGTATGTTGCTGGGATATGGTCTGCTAAAATGAGTAGAACTGTATGAGTAATAAATGTGTTTTGTTACTAAAGCTTTACTGTGAATAAACTGACTAGTATGATGTTTGCAGAGACAGGCATATTGTTTACATTGTGATTAACTGAAATATTCAGTTAATTATGTGATTGTAAGGTTCTGCCTGACAAGAGGTGGCAGTCTTAGATGGGGGGGGGGGAGGGGACAGTGATAACAGATCTGTGAAAATGCTTTGCACATTTAAGCATATGCTTCTTGGCGTATCATACCTTGGAGCTGTTCTCCTGTGTCTGGAACCACAGTGTGGCATCTGAATCCAGTAACAAATAGCTATTACCACACTCATTATCATGATAATATAATATCACCCTGAAGGTGCTTTTGTAGGATTATCAGAGGTGACTGCTTCATTGAACTGTAGCAGCTGTGGTGTGGGGTCAGCTGACTCCTACATTTAGGAAGGGAATTGCTTCCAGATGAACTACCTGCTGTCTCTTGTCACACTGGTTAGCTCTGATGCATTCTTTACTTGATTTAGGCTGCAGTCCTGCACTTGCTTACCTAGGACAAAATAAATGTTACTTACTTCTGAGTAGACGTGTCTAAAAGTGCAGATTAAGGTGTTTGTAAGATACATCTGATGCCATTTTCCATGGTGCAATTAAATCTGACAGATCTAAGATCTCAATCAGAAATTTTTGAAGGCTTCATGCTTGATGGAGTAAGTGAAGAATTGTTGTTGCCTAACACAGTGATTTAAATAATGTGAAAGAGAAATCTTGTCAGTATAGTAAGAATCGATTCAGCCAGTCCTCGAGATCCACAGATTCTGCATCCATGGGTTCTGCCATCCTCAGCTTTAAAATACTCACCCGAAAATTCAAAAAACAAACCTTAATTTTGTAGTTTTTTGTAAGGAACACCATCTTACTACACCGTTGTATAATAGGACATAATAAGACTTGAGCATCCACAAATTTTGGTATCCATGAGAGGTCCTGGAACACCAGCAGATACTAAGGGCCCATTATATTTCAAACACATGGCTAGCCTTCCCATTAGATAGAGTGAAACGTACACATTAGGTGGCAGAGAGCAAAGGAGCATCACATCAATATCAAGAGGGATTCTGCTGCCACTGGAGACCTGGCCTGCTGTTTTTCACCTATGCCCACCCTGGCCCTCCTGAATGGAATATTTGAGAACTACATCAGAGGGATCACTAGTTTGTGCTCTGCAGAGCTGGTCAAGTTCCCAAATATGTTGCTCCTCATGATGCGGGAGTAGCATCCTGTATGCATAAGCACCATGGTTTAAGTACTATGAAGAGATGCTAGTTTGACCCGCTCCAATTCCCACTTACTAAGCAGCAACCGCAGCAGTCAACAGGAAGGAGAGTGTTTCCCCGTCACTCAGGAAGCTTCTGGCTGCCATTTCAGCCCCCTCCCTTGAGTGCTCCCCATTGCGACAGCCAGAAACAGGGGTCCCTATCACAATTTTTCCTTGCACTGGAGATTGCTTGCAAGAGAGAGGGTAGGAATGGCAGCCAGCTGCTTTCCAGTAGATGGGGAAGCAGACCTCTATCAATTGCAGCAGCTGCTTTCTGGTATATGGAGGGGACTTTTATGATCCCGATATAGCCCCAAAACTAGGGATGACATAGGGATTACATGTGTTTGAGGCCCATGTTGGCTTTTTTTATGAGTGTGTAACTGCCTTACAGGATTTTCGTCTATGTGTTACTATGGGGGAGGGGAAGTTACTTGGGGAAATAATTCAATGACTATTAACATTATTAAGATTGTTTTTAGTGTAATGAGTACTGTTTCTTGTTTGAAGTATTATTGGTGTTTGTGATTTAAAAAAAAAAGTAACCCATTAACATATTGCCAAGAATAATGAGCAGCAAATTGCTTTTTTGAAAACAAACAACCATGGCCTCAGACAGACAGGCCCAATAAAGCAGACCACAGCTGCTCCGGCACCATTTGCACCCAGGGCTGCAGCAACTCCACCCACCTGGCCCTAATCTGGGCTGCCACTGCAGTTTTGGCAACTGGGTTAAGTAAGGCATTTGGCACAGGGGGTACCTGCGTCATCTCTCTCACCACCCTAAACAACTCTGCTGAGCAGGACTCTGCAGACGTGATACGTGCAGAGGAGAAAGATCTCTCTGCTGCACGTATTGCATCCTGATAGGACCAAAGAAAGATCCTATGGCAAGTTCTATCAGCTAAGAGCTGAGTCTTCTGCCATTTATGCTCTACTCGTTGTCCAGACTGCTTCATTTTCCTAAGCTCTGGTGTATACCATGACCTACGATTAGAAGTGGGATGGCAAGGACGCTTGGGAGCAATCGTGTTGATAGCCCTGGTGAGATCGGTATTCCAAGTGTTAACCAAGGCATCAACAGGATCACTGACATTCCCAACCATTAAACCCTCCAAGGCTTTCTGGAATCCGATCGGTTCCATTAGCCTTCGAGAGCGGACCATTCTAATAGGTCCACCACCCGCGGTGGGGCGGATGTGGGCGCTATGTTCCGTCTTGACCAGGAAATGGTCCATCCACGATAGAGCAGAGGTGTCAATGACCTCCACCCACAGACACTCCTGTTCTATACTAAAGATCACATCGAGTGTATGACCTGCACAATGTGTGGGCCCAATGACCAATTGGGATAGGCCCATGCTTGTCATGGTCTACATGAACTCCCGAGCCACACCTGTTAAGCTGGTCTCAAGCAGAATGTTGAAGTCCCCCAGAACTAACAGTCTGGGGGACTCCAACAACAGCTCTGAGATCAGCTGTGTCAGCTCGATTAGGGACTCTGCTAGACAACAGGTGGTCGGTAGACTAGCAGAATACCCAGACTATCCCTGGTCCTCAGGCTGAGGTACATACACTCGAAGTGGACTCTGTTCCGGACAGGTATCCTGGTCAAGGTTAGATTGTTCTTATGAACTAGAGCCACTCCGCCCCCCCCCCCCCGCCCACTTCCCCTCACCTGTTCACTTACAGAGTACTCAGCTGGGAGGGCCTGTGCCCAAGTTACTGCACTATCCTCTCCCAGCCAGGTCTCTGTGAAGCAAGCCTGTGTGATGCTTTCATTGTGAAACAAATTCTCCCTGTTGTTATCAAATTACTTATATTTAAATCATTTAAGTACTTAAAACTGTTTCCTTTTTGTTTTTCCATATCAGTTTTAGCTGATTCCTACATAGTTGTATTCTCTGTTACTCCTCATCTGCTATAAATTTTACATAATTCTTTTTTTAATTGCCTGTATCCACTATTGCATACCTATCCATCAGCAAGTTATTGAACTGTCCTTTCCAGTAAAGAAAAATTATGGATTTTGTCCACCTTCACCAGTAAAACAGGTTTTTGGAAGGAAACTGTAGAGACAAGAGATCATGCTGGCACCTAAGATCATAATTCAGGCCTTCAGATAAAATTATCTTTCAGACTTAGCTCCTTAATGGTGTTTTATATTTTAAATATAAAAAAATAAATCTCAGACTCACTGCATAAATTCTGTTTTTTGCTGTTAACAACACTATCATATTAGCAAACAGACCTTGTTTCAGGTTATCTGTTTCTCACTAACCCAGAAATGGCACTGCAAAACATTAGAAAGCTCCAAACAATTGTACTGAGACTCACCAGTATGTAAATCTTCCCTAATTTCATTCTCACAAATGAAGATGGAAAATGTTTTCTCCCTACTAGATGGGTTTACAAGCCTTTTTGGCTGAATATTTACTTCATAATTAATGCAGTTTGACACCATGTTGACTACCATAGCTCCATGCTATGAAATTCTGGGATTTGTAGTTTTGTGGGCAATTTAGCCTTCTCTGTCAGAGAGTTCTGGTGCTACAACAAACTACAAATCCCAAGATTCCATAGGATGGAGCCATGAATGACAGTTAAAGTGGTATGCCACTTGTGTGTATTTTTCAATGATTTTTCACATCCTGGATCTGTTTTGATTGTGGATGTAGATTGCATTTTGACCAGATACTGCATAATCTGTACAAAACATTGTAGTTTTATACAAAATGTAATGTTTTGAACACAAATGAAAAATTCACTTGAACATCATCAAATCATCCAAACTGTACATAAACTGTAATAACACATCAAGACATGTCTAGGTACTCTTTCAAGTACCGTTAAGAACATCATTTCATTTTTAAAAAATCCCTAAAGGTTTAAATAGTTTGTTCATCCCTTGCAAAAGTGCACTTGATGAAATACAAGCAACAAATGAATAAGGCAGGATTAGCTGTTTAATTTTTAAAATCATAATTATAATGGAGAAAATTGTATTTTGCATTGTCTGTATGCTTTATACTTTCTTTTGATAGACATTATTTCCTCAGTTTCCTCAAATAATCATAATAATAATATTTATTTATTTATTTATTTATTTATTCCCCCTCTTCAGCCAAAAGGCTATCAGAGCGGCTTACAAATTGTTAAGTAGACATTTCCCTGCCCTCAGGCTTACAATCTAACTGTGCAGTTCACTTTTGAATGCACTATACATACTTCCAACTCGTATGCTGACAGTAGTTTTGGATTCTATTCTTTAGACTGCACTATGTCGGTATCTGCATTGCATAATTAATGTGATTTGACACCACTTTAACTGCCATGATTCTATGTTATGGAATCCTGGGATTTCTAGTTTTGTGAGATATTAAGCTTTCTCTGTTCAAGTGCTCTGGTGCCAAATAGCTACAAATCCCAGTGTTCCATAGAATAGAGCCATGGAAGTTAAAACACTGTCAAAACTACATTATTTCTGCAGTGCAGATACAGCCTAAAGGGAAGTATCTATTTTGCTTTTTGTGATGTTAGACTAACTTCAGTAGTGCTGGTGTTTCTTCCTTCTTAACTGGCTAGAATAGTTAACACCTAATCTTGAATTGCACACATGCACCATTTTCAGCTGGAAATTACTGTACTACACTCTTACTGCGCTGCTATAGCACTTTAACTGTTCTGGCTACCTCCTGTTGCATTCTGGGATTTGCATTTTAGGGGGTTATTTAGTATTCTCAGCGAGAAATCTCTTACTGGGCTACAAAACTCAGAATGCAACAGGAGACAGCCAGAGCAGTTAAAGTGGAATAGCAGCACTATAATATGGCAGTGCAGTAATGTGGTAAGGCATGGAAGCAAATTCATAAAGCCCAACTAAGAAGTCATTAAAATTATTAAATGGGTTGAAAGTTAAGCAAAAGAAAGAAAATAAGTACTTGTTGTTATCTGGTATGGTGGAAAGAAAACCTTAGCAATCTGCAATGTTTTAAGATGAGTATTCTGCAGGAAATTAGATTAAGGTGTGCTTGATGTAGAAAGATGCTGGGTTTAGCAAGGCCCAGTGGAAAGAGATATGGCTGCTCTATTTTTAAAATGTAAAACTGGCAATTATGTGGAACTTCCTCTAACACTATTCAGATTAAATGGGTTCCTTATGAAGCAGAGAGCTGGATTTGGAGAAATACTGCAGACCTTCCATTGGCAAAGTTGATTAAGTAACTTTAGGTGTTGCATGAGGTCTAGTGTCACTAGAACATTGGGTGGTATTTCATGGTGTTTACAGAATTCTCCATAAATAAACACAGTTTCACCATTAAATTATAGGTCATCCTTTTCCAGAGTTAAATTATTATTTAATATAGAAATAAAATATCAGACAGCTGAATCCCCTTCCACACAGAGAGAGAGCTCAACAATAGAATAATATAATATTAGGATATGATCATATGAGCATATGTTTAGGAAGCACTAATCATATAAATGCCACTTCTTACCCTGCAATATAGTTTTAGAGATCTCCTTCCTTACTACAGAAGGAAGGAAGGAAGGAAGGAAGGAAGGAAGGACCAAATCTCGGCATGTCTACCTGCCCCATAAATTGCTTAGATAGGTCTTAAAATTTCTAAATCGTAATTCTGGTGATACTTGTGATAACTACACCAGCTTCCAATGTATTCTTCAACTCAGTTCAAGGTGCTACTTCTGAGGCCCGGAACAGACGACCTGTAAAAGGCACCTTCAGGGCATCATCAGAGCATGGTGTGTACACGCTGCACGCTCTGATGATGCTGATGCTTCTGATGAAGCCAGCTTTTTGCCAGCTGAAAAAGGAACAGATCTTTGCTCCTCCTTTTTTGGCTGGCTTCAAAGCGGATTGGGGCCATAGTGTGTGTTTGCTGATGCCCCACAATCCATCTTCAGAAGAGGATGCTTCAAGCCTTCAGGGTCATCTATTCCCCCTCCTCACCCTTGACTTAATGTCTTAATGACCACCTCCTCCTATGAAGCTGCCTGTAATTTCAGTTATTTATCACATATTTTTTCCCATTGCCAAGAGAGCCTAATATGGTTGGTACATATTTGGCAGTTTCCTAACTTTGGAAGTCACTTTGGGGTCCCCTGTAATTTAATTTTAATATATTTAATTAATTAATTCACTTTTGCCTTGAGATGTTTCTGGAGATAGCCAAACTATTTAATTGGAAATATGACCTGGACAATTTTTAGAAAAGTGTATATATTCCTATATAATTCTATCTACATTTTACTTTTCTGTTGTCTACACTTATTAAAAATAAACTACAGTAGTAGAATAATTGCTTAACCAGAGGGGCGGGATATAAATAAATATATTATTATTATTATTATTATTATTATTATTATTATTCGTAACTACTATGTTGTTTTATATGGAAGATGTAACATAAATGAGAAGAGCTTTAAGAAAAGTAGTAGAAATTTATTAGCATAACAAACTGGAGCTGTTAATGAGTTAAAGGATGAATCTTGCAAGCAGAGATTATAGGATCTTTATCACATGTTGTTTATCAGGACAGTATTATTCCAGGAAAAAGAAGACTTGTTTCAAATACTGACATAAACATCTCCTCATAATAGTGGCTTTTCATTTACTGTATTGCAATGTACCATAAGCTTAAAAGCACAACAGATTCTTTGTATGCTTCAATACTGCTTGTACAGAGTGATGTCAGTCAATTTTTGACCTATATAGTCTGGTGTTATTCCTAACAATTGGTAATAGATTTTTCTTGTCATCCTCCAACAGTCTGGGGTGGGGGGGGGGGGATGCCAATACAGTTCTTGAAAATGATTATTTTCTTTTATGATGTCTTCCTTTAGGAAATACACAGTAGTGACACTACTAGAAATCCCAGCAAAATCCATTAATATCCTCTTTTTTCTCTCTTCCGGCTTGTCTTTTATGATTCTTATTAGTTCTACTGATTTTTTTCAGCACATGGATTTGCAATTTGAGACAATTAGCAAATCTAGGATTTAATACAGTGTTGCACTAAGAGGGCAATAAGAATCACGTAGCCTTATTGTTTTAAAGCATTAATTTATTGTTTTAAATATATATTGTTTTTATATGTGCTTTCAACATATAACATATGTTAAATGTTAACTGGTGTATGTGTTTTTAACTGATATTACGTGTCTGTTGTTGTTCCTTGCCTCAATCCATAGGCTGGGCAAATAAAAAAATTGGTTGTTGTTGTTGTTGTTGTTGTTGTTCCAGATGTTGTTGGATTGACACTCTTAGCCTTAGGCTGAAAACAGACGGCCCTAAAGAAGCAGCTCTGCACTGCCCCTTTGCTCACTGGATCAGAAGCGTGGCAACCACATGCCGTAGCCCAAATCCAATGTTTTTCCAGCCCCAAAAGAAGTGGTAAAATGCAAAACTTCCCTTAGTGCCAGCATGGCGGCTCTTTTGTGTTTCTTTGGTGCAGCGTATGTAAATGCTGCACCATAGAAACATGGTGATGCTGCCCGCTGTCTGGCTGGGCAGGCAGCCTGGTAGTGCTTTGGGGGCAGAGTTGGGGCGGTTGTTGACACACCACCACTCCACCCCATTGCTGGCATTTCTTGCCAGTCTCTACAGCCCCTTAGTCAGCATAGCCAATGGTGAGAAATGCTGAGAATTAAAATCCAGCATCTAGGGATGGAAAGAATATTTGAAAACATTTGAAAAAACAGACAAAAACCATGTTTTTTGATTGTCATGAAACCCTAATCAGACGAATCTTGCTCTTTTGAGAATCTTCATAGCCATTCTGCACAAAAATAATCCATGGGGTTGTTTCCCACTTAAAACAGCATTTTCTGCACAGGAAAAAAATATTTTCTATGCAGAAAATAGTATACACAAGAATTTCCTGCAGAGAAAATGTTGTCACTGGAAACTTTACTCAGTGCAAAATTCACATATAGTTGATTGCCAAAGAAGACGGCATTTTTCACTCAAGTAGCAGAATTTTCTGCACAGAAAAAAAAATCTTTCTATGTAGAAATATTATTTCTGCAAAAAAATGCTATTTCCTTCACATAACTGCCATGTACAAATTTTGCACAGATTAGTCCCAAATTGAGACTAGGCTTTGAAAACTGTGGATGCAGCAGGAGGAAAATTTCTGAAATTACTCATTGTTGCCCTCAAGAATAAAATTAAAGAAGAATTACATACCTGCCAACATTTCAAAGACCATATGATTCACACCCCTATACTAACAGAATGCCACTGGGACTTTCTACTCAACAGCCATCAAACCCACAACACTTTTGTGGGCATTTGGAGGGCTCCATGACACACCATTGTATTCTGACCCCAATCTCTCTCTCCCCTCCTTCTCTAAATCTAGTTACATTCCAAACTTTGTTCCCGTAGGTTGGCTACATGTAAATCAAGTAAGATTTCCATGAAGTGTTTAATATAAACCTACATGCAGATGAATAATAGTTTTGTTTTGTTGTCATTCTTATCTTTGGAGAAGTCAATTTTATCTCGCTGTAGTCACATTTGAAACTGGAACATACCTAGCACTTCGAATTCTAGGAAGTGAATCTGGGACCTCCTGTATGTAAAGAAGGTTCTCTACCACTGAACTATGGTCTCTAACCAAAACTAGTTGCACCAAACATTTAAAAGTTAGAAGGAGTAGTTTGTGCATAATTTACGGTATCAAAATGTAAAAGCTATATTTAGTAAAGAAAACAATCTTGATATATGTGAGCAGAAAATATTTCGAGGAAACCCAATTTTATCATAACTAAGCCAGCTAGCCTTATTCCTTACTCTTTCTCTTCCTGTGATGTACAAGTGTCACTCTTGGCTCAGGTCTGGATGAAACCACAGGAAAAATGTATGGTTGTAGGCATATATTCAGTAGATCCAGTATCTTTTGCTAAAATAAATTACCATTAGGTTTAAGGAAGAGCACCAAGATTTGTCACTGACCAAACCAATTAACATAAGCTTCATAAGTTGCTGGGAGAAAATATTTTGTACAGCAAATTAGATTAAGGAATGGAAAGAGCTCCAGGTTGTAGGGTACAAAAATGTAATATTCCCTCCCTAAACAGTATTTGTGATACTATTTTTTGAGATTTGCACCTTTAAAAAAATTGCCATTTACACTTTTACAGTTGACAAAACGTTTGTGGTAACATTGTTGCTGATTGTGGGCATGATCATCTTCTTGCTTATGTATGGTATATAAATGAGAAAATCTATGTAAATGTGGAAGAGTTCAAGTGAGGGCTACCCTTACCAGACCTTAAGTTATGCAACCTCCTTTGTGCTAATTTTTCAAGGATTTTTCGCCCCCTTTAATGAATAAATGAATTTTGTTCACTGAAGCATAGTGCTAGGCCTTTTGGCTAGCAGGCTCAGCAAGAAAGAGGAAGTGGGGTTTAATCACAAAAGCAGAAACTACCCTCAGAAAAGTAATTCTGTACTTTGTTCCATCTGTAAATGGTGCATATCGCCTTTTGTGAAACAGAATCTTGATTCATGATGACGGTGCTTCATGGACTCTACACATGCTCCTCTCCTTTTTTTTTTCTTCAGTCCAAAATAATGCTATGAAAAGCAAAAAAAAAAAAAAAACTAGACATAATTCGAACCTAGTATTAGGTTCTTTTTCCAATCAGGATTCTCTGAGCATAATCTTTTCTCTTGGTCCTCTCTAAGTACTCTTTTCAGAACTAACAGGTTTGGTTTCCATTTCAGGATGAAACAGAGAAGTTTCAATAAATCAAAAGTGCCTGTGAAACTTGAAGTAACAGTTTCCCAACAAGATAAATTTATGTATGCATCAAACTCCAGCGTTGTGGAACACATAGCAAGATTGTAGGAATCTCGTGGAATGGGGGGGGGGGGTCTTTTTTGTTTGTTTTTGTTCTGTTTTGTTTTATTTTAAATGAGGAAGAAAAATGTGCAATTGAAATTCATGGCAGCAACTTGCTATTTAGCAGAAAGATTTATCTGTTGAAAATCCATCTAGCTTCACCTAGTCTTTTATTCCAGATTTCTCAGCCTATTCTCCTTAAGTTCCATTTCTTTTACAAGACGTTTCCTTTCAGCTTGCTCAGCAATTGGGTCTTATAAATATCTGTTTGTAAGGTTTTTTAAAAAAAATATCAGACAGGACCAGCCAGTATCTTGCCTTTCCCAACTCTGCTTTTGTTTCCACAAGCCATTGTTTCCAATTTCATGCTATCAGAGGAACTGCATGTTTTCTTGCGTGAAGTTGTCAGAGAGATAAAAGCTCAGGAGCAGGGTCACATTTAGAGGGATGGGCATGAAAAATTGGTAAAATGTATCTCAGAGCCCACCCACTCACTAGTCCATTGCTTAAAGAAGTTCAGAAATAGGGAACAGTAATATCATATTGATGTTTCACATACTTTATGGTGGAAATAACACTAAGGAAAGATTTTCAATTCCATCAGTTCTTAGTTTCAGCTCCCAATGCTAACAAGCCACTTTGAAATCTTTTTGTCGCTAAATTACTGGAAAGCAGAACTGTATAAATAATATACAATCTGTAAAGGGAAAATCTCCAGTAGCTAAAGTCAGAAGAATCTTTGAGAGTTTGGAAATTTTCAGGTTGGAGGGATAGACCCCCTTAGTTTACATGCTGGCCCTGTCATTATGCAGAGAGACCTAAAACATCTGTTTTTAAGTGTTAAGAAAGGGCAGCAATTTACAACTTTTGTATTGGCATTGTATTTTTACCACTAGGGATGGGGAGAGATGCTCTGCCTCCGGTGCCAAAATGACTGGACTAGATCTGGATGTTATATAACCTAGGTAATATTTAGCTGAGAATCAAAAATAAACTTTTTAAAAATGTTAGCTACAGTTGTGCCTCCACATTTGCAGGTTTGACTTTTCCAGATTTGATTTTTCACGGATTATTTGCTGCCACCTCTGCTGCTGCCCTGTGCCATTTTAATGGGAACTGGAAGCCTTGCAAGACTGAGAGACTGTGAACAAGGCTTGTGATAAAAATGGAATGGAATGCCCGCGGAAGTGGACGCTAGCTGTCCACTTCTGCCTTGCAAAGCATCCTCACCTCTTTGAAGGCATCCATGAGGACTGAATCTGCATATTGTACTTTTTGTGTGTGTTAAATATGGTTTACAGAAAGGTAGAGTTATCTGTGGTTTTTCCACTTATGTAGGGACCCTGTGCCCCTAACCCCAGTGAATTCAGATGACTGATAAAAATCTTTTTCAGTTTGCATGGGATTAAATAGCAGTTTTTACAAAGACCTACCATCATAGAACATTCCTAGTTTGATGATAACAATGCAATTACAGTATTGCATACTAGCACAGTGGCAAGGAATAATATAAAATGGACATATAGATGTGTTATAGAACCCACTGGGTTTGGGGCATGCAATTCCCCATTCAAGTAAAGTTTATCTGTGAGCATAATTAAAGACGACTTGTAGGGATATCACCTTTGAGAACATTTTTGGAATGTTGAGATTTACAGATGATGGTTTTAAAAAAATGAAAGTTTGAATTTGTATGATTTCCAGGGGATGTGAATCCATTAAGACAAACTAGGTACATATCCCAGTGAGCACTTTTTCCCTGGGTCTTTATTTAAAACCAGTCTATGTGGTGAAGAAAACGTTGATCGTGAACTTGCTTCTCCTTGCTCTATCTATCATCCATATTGTTGTGGAATTCAGCAGACTAACCCCTACCTACTGAGGCTCACAGATTCTCAGTGTTGTTCCTTCCTAAAAGGTGCAGGAGGCTTTCTTTTTGAACAAAGAAGCAAAGGGGTAACAGAGAGAAGGAATGAAAGCTCTGGACTGGACTGGACTGGACTGGAAAAGGCTCCTGTACTTTTAATGGTTGCGTAGACAAGGAAATTTTAGCAGGTGTTGTTTATTATCTGGTTGAGTGACAAGCAACACTTGCTGAATATTCCTCCTCGGCATAATCATTAAAAGTACAGGAACCCTCTCTAATAGCAGTTTTATAAAGAAAAGAAAGAGTCTATTCTTCACAGAATATTTGGCTACTCTGGCTTGGGGGGTTTCTTCTTCTCCAAGCAAATAGAAGAAGATAGCCTCCACAACAATACTTCTGTGACCGATTTTATCTCCACATTAGAACCCAGAATATGTGAAATCAACATTTCATATCCCAGTATAGAGGAGAACATAAACATACCTAGTTGGAGAAAATTACTCTGGAGGCAGCTATCTAGAGGCTATGTGTGGGAAGGGGATGTGGCATTCCCTTTGTGATCTGAATGCATATATATCCACTCTGTCTTTTGTTGTTGTTATTGTTAACCGCCTTTGAGTCAATCTCGACCCATGGTGATTCTGTGGATGAGACATTTCCAACTCTCCTTGTCCTCCACTGCAGTGCTCATACCCATAATAGAGTCCATCCATCTAGGATTCAGCTTTCCTCTCTTTCTACTCCCCTCCACCTTTCCTAGAATCATAGAATCATAGAATTGGAAGAGATTACAAGGTCCATCCAGTCCAACCCCCCTGCCATGCAGGAACTCCCAATCAAAGCATCTCCGACAGATGGCCATCCAGCCTCTGCTTAAAGACCTCCAAGGACGGAGATTCCACCACAGTCTGAGGGAGTGTGTTCCACTGTCGAACAGCCCCTACTGTCAGGAAGTTCTTCCCAATGTTGAGGTGGAATCTCTTTTCCTGCAGTTTGCATCCATTGTTCCGCTTTCTAGTCTCTGCAGCAGCAGAAAACAAGCTTGCTTCCTCCTCAATATGACATCCCTTCAAATATTTAAACAGGGCTATCATATCACCTCTTAACCTTCTCTTCTCCAGGCTAAACATCCCCAGCTCCCTAAGGCGTTCTTCATAGGGCAAGGTTTCCAGACCCTTCACCATCTTAGTTGACCTCCTTTGGACATGCTCCAGTTTCTCCACATCTTTTTTGAATTGTGGTGCCCAGAACTGGACACAGTATTCCAGGTGGGGCCTGACCAATGCAGAATAGAGTGGCACTATTACTTCCCTTGATCTAGATGCTATACTTCTATTGATGCAGCCTAAAATAGCATTGGCCTTTTTAGCTGCCACATCACACTGTTGGCTCATGTTCAACTTGTGGTCTACTTGGACTCCTAGATCACTTTCACATGTACTTTCATTCAGCCAGATGTCCCCCATCCTATATCTGTGCATTTCATTTTTCTGCCCTAAGTGCAGAACCTTACATTTCTCTGTGTTGAATTTCATTTTGTTAGTGTTGGTCCATCTTTCTAGTCTATTCAAGTCATTTTGAATTTTGATCCTGTCCTCTGGGGTATTAGCTACTCCTCCTAATTTGGTGTCATCTGCAAATTTGATAACTAGGCTCTCAATACTGTCATCCAAGTCATTAATAAAGATGTTGAATAGCACTGGGCCCAGGACAGAACCCTGTGGCACCCCACTTGTCACTTCTTTCCAGGTTGAAAAGGAGTAATTGTTGAGCACCCTTTGGGTTCAGCCAGTCAACCAATTACAAATCAATGTAACAGTACCTTGTCTAGCCCACATTTTACAAGCTTGTTTGCAAGAATATCATGGGGGACCTTGTCAAAGGCCTTACTGAAATCAAGATATACTATATCCACAGCATTCCCTTCATCTACCAAGCTGGTAATTTTATCAAAAGAGAGAGAGAGAGAGAGAGAGAGAGAGAGATCAGGTTTGTCTGACATGACTTGTTTCTCTGGAACCCATGTTGACTTTTTGTGATTATGGCATTGCCTTCTAAATGTTCACAGACTCTCTGTTTAATGATCTGCTCCAGAATCTTTCCTGGTATTGATGTCAGACTAACTGGACGATAATTGTTGGGATCCTCTTTTTTTCCCTTTTTGAAGATGGGGACAAAGTTTGCCCTCCTCCAATCTGCTGGGACTTCTCCTGTTCTCAAGGGGTTCTCAAAGATTATTGCCAGAGGTTCTGATATCACATTTGCCAGTTCTTTTAATACCCTTGGATGTAGTTCATCTGGTCCTGGAGACTTATATTCGTTTAAGTTAACTAGATATTCCTGTACTATCTCTTTACTTATTCTGTACTGAAATTCCCCTATTCTGTCTTCTGCTTCATTATCCTTAGTTGAACACCCTTTGCCTTTTCTGAGAAGACTGAAGCAAAGAAGTTGTTGAGTAATTCTGCCTTTTCTCTGTCTCCTGTTAGCATTTTGCCATCCTCTGCACGCAGTGGCCCTACCATTTCCTTCTTCTACCTTTTGCTGTGGACATACCCAAAAAAGCCCTTTTTATTGTTCTTAACCTCTCTAGCAAGCCTGAGTTCATTTTGCGCTTTAGCTTTTCTGACTTTATCCCTACAAGTGCTGGCTATTTGTTTGAATTCCTCTTTGGTAATTTCCCCATTTTTCCATTTCTTATAGCTCAGTTGAAAGTTCCTTAGTCATTCATACTAGCTTCTTGAGACACTTCCCATTTTTCTTCCTCATTGGAACTGTTTGAAATTGTGCCTTCAGTATCTCCTTTTTGAGATACTCCCATCCGTCTTGAACTCCCTTCTTTTTTAGTATTCCTGTCCATGAGATCCTAGCATTATTCTTTTTCCCATGAGTCGTGCCTTCTCATAATGTGTATTTTAGGGGGATGGATTATTGGGATACAGGATTGTATGTTTTAATGTGTAAGCCGCCCCAGTTGTGTTGCGCAGAAAAGCGGGATACAAATAAATATTATTTTTATTATTATTATTTATCCAAAGTACGACAGCCTCAGTTTTTCATCTTGGCTCCCAGGTAGATTACTGGCTTGATCTACTCTAGAACCTATCTGTTCTTCTTTTTGGCTGCCCACGGAATTCTCAGTGCTCTTCTTCAGCATTAAATATCAAATGAATTGATTTTCTTCCTATCTTCTTTCTTAACTGTCCAGCTCTCACATCCATACATGATAATAAGGAATATAGTGGGAGCCCTGGTGACATAGTTGTTAAATGCCAGTACAGCAGCCAAAACATTGTGAGTTCAATCCTGCAGAGCTCCAGGTTGACTCAGCCTTCCATCCTTTTTTAGGTCGCTAAAATGAGCTTTTGCTATTGTACGATTCTAACTTTTATGCTTTGCATATCTTTGCATTTTAGAATCTTTTCTAGTTCTTTCATAGATGTCCTTCCCATTCTTAATCTTCTGCTTTCCTGGCTGCAATTCTCATTTTTATCAATGTTTGATTACAGGTACAAGAATTCTTTTACTATTTCTATTTCCTCATTATCTAGGTAGAATTTGTATAGATTCTCCGTGGTTGTTATTTTTCTTTTCTTTATGTTCAGTGGTAAGCCTGCCTTTGCCCTTCCTTCCTTGATCTTCTTTAGTAATTGCTAAATTGCTATGAGGTTTTCTGTAGCATTATGGTATCATCTGCATATCTTAGATTGTTGCTATTCCTTTCTCGCGTTCTCATTCCTCCTTTTCCTGTGTCAAAACCTGCATTTCTTATTTCTGTGTATAAGTTGAACAGGTAGGGTGATAAGATGCAGTCTTGTCGGACCCGTTTGCCAATTGGGAACCATTATATTTTTCTGTGTTCTGTTCTGACAGTAGCCTCTTGTCCTGAGTACAGATTCTTCATCAGGACTATCAGATGTGTTGGCACTCCCTTGTCTTTAAGGGCGTTCTATAGTCTTTCATGACTTACGCAGTCAGAGGCTTTGCTATAGTCTATAAAACACATGTTGATTTTCTTTTGGAATACCCTAGTGCACACCATTAACCATCTTATATTAGCAGTGTGGTCCTTAGTGCCTCTTCTTTTCCTGAACTACACTTCTAGCCCCTTCCTACCAGTCCCACAAACCCCCTGAACCTCCACAACTTTTTTAATGTTCTGATTTTTTTTAGGTGAAATCAAAGCATGCATCATGCATACAAACATGCAAAAACAAAACCTTCTACTGAATCCCATCAGAATCCCCTACCGTTTCCCAAATATCTTCATTTTTCCTTATTCCCTGTGATTCCCTTTTAGCTCTAGAACTTTTAGGTTTTTGCATTGTTGTTGTATGTCCTATGTTTTAATTCATCGTTAATTTAGTTATGTTTTAAGGGGTGGGAGGTTGGGACGGGATTGCTCTATTTTAACTGTTTGCTATTTTAAATATGTTGTAACCCGCCCTGATTGCCTGTTCAGAGGGGCGGGCTATAAATAAAAATTATTATTATTATTATTATTATTATTATTATTATTATTAATTTCCCACCATTTCTCCTTCAAAATGGCTTCCTGACACCATTCTGAAGGAGAAATGGAGAAAAAATATTGACCTCCTGCCCCCACACAGTTGTCCATCCCTAATCTAGTAGATAGGTGTTTTTGGAAGAATGGTGGAATGAACACATTTTGCCAATAAAAAAATTAAGTATTATATTCGGTTACCTACAGTCGTTTATGACTAGACATTCACATCAAGGGACTACTTTACCTTTAGCATAGCACAGAGGTTCATTGAACCAAAATAGGAAATTATTCTTGCAATCAGTTAACTGTTAAGAAATTCTGCTGCAGTCCTTAAATGTTTTTGGTATCCTTACAAGGGGGAAAGAGGGGAACAAAGCCAGAATTACCTGGCTGCACCAATCATTTGTTCTGACTTCACCTAGCATTAAGTCTCCTGCACTTTGTCCCAGTAGGCACTATCTGCTATTGATGATTTCATGTGTGTTGTAGATTTGCGTACCACCCCTTTCAAACTGATGCACTAAAATAAGCCAGTTTTTTTTCTTTTGCTAAATGTTAAGGTTGTTAAGCCATCATCACACAGCCTAGAGACATCATTTCTTTCAACCAAAAATATTTTCAGTCTAGAGAATGAAAAGGAAGAGATACAAAACAGCTTTTTGTTATTTTACAGATTTTTGCTTTAATATTGCATCGTGTTCAAAAACTTCATATTAATTAGGTTTAATGTAGAGTGGTTTCCTAGAGCAAGAAACCATATAATAAATTATTTTCAAAGCAGACTAAATATGTGTAACATAAATAAAGTTTATATAAAGCATGACAAAACATTCCAAGATCGATTTTCAAATGTATAAGTTTAATTTAATTCTCATGGTTTGTCAATGGCAGTTCAAGGCCAAAGAGATTCTAAAACTACAACAGCATCATTATTTCTGTACTTTGTGACAGCAATCTCAGGTTATTAATGGTGTTATTGCCATTTAGACTGTTATTTTATTTGTACACTGAACCTGAATGTATCATGATGGTGGTGCTCCTGTGTTACCAAGATAGATAGGTAGTTTTCGTCCCCCCACCCCCCCGAAATGCCAGTGTGAATTTTAAAAATTCTAACAACCTTGACACTTAGAGAAACAAGGAATATTGTGCAGTGCTATTGAAAGTTGTGTTTCATGAACCAGTGCCAGTCTATTAGCCATCAGCTTCAGGTCCCTCACCAGTTTCTAAGTAAGGAAAAAGAATGGAGCCAATGGTCACAGATGTGGTACCAGTGCCTGGCACAATGGGAACAAAATACTTGTCAAACCCCAGAACTCTCTGCTCCTTTATTGCTGTTATTTTTCTAGTTAGAGGCGGTGATTCCACAGTAACCCCAAGTTAAAAAGACATTGTAATTGGCAATGCACAGCTTTTTTGCTTTCCTAGGGAATTCCTAGGGAATTTTTCTTCAGAATCATAGTTGGCCAAGACCACAAGAACCATGCAGTCCAGCCCCCTGGGATGCAGGAAGATACAATCAGAGCACCCTTGAAAGATGACCATCCAGCCTCTGTTTAAACACTTCCAAAGAAGGAGACCCCCACCACTCTCCAAGGCAGCATGTTCCACTGTTGAACAGCTTTTGCTGTCAGGAATCTCATTCTGATATTGTGGTGGACTCTGTTTTCCTATAGCTTGAATCGATTGCATGTCCTAGTTTCTAGAGCAGCAGAAAACAAGCTTGCTCCTTCTTCCATATGACATCCTTTCAAATATTTAAACACGTTACCCTTAGCCTTCTCATCTCCAGGTTAAATATACCCAGCTCTCTAAGCCACTCCTCATAGGGCATGGTTTCCAGATCTTTCACCATTTTGGTCACCCTCTTTTGGACATGCTCCATCTTGTTAACATCATTCTTGAATGATGGTGCCCAGAACTGTATTCCAAGTGAGGTCTGACAAAGAGTGGTACTATTACATCCCTTGATCTAAACACTATACTTGTCTTGATATAGCCTAGAATTGCATTGATTTTCTTAGCTGCCATGTCGCATTGCTGACTCATGTTCAGCCTGTTGTCCACTTAGATTCCTAGATGCTTTTTGCATGTTCTGCACTCAAGCCAGGTTTTCCCCATCCTGTATTTGTGCATTTCATTTTTACAGCCCAAGTGTAGTATCATACATTTCTCCCTGTTGAAATTCATTTTGTTTGTTGTGGCCCAGCTTTCTAATCTGTTATGGACATTTTGTCCTCTGGGCATTAGCTACCCCTCCTAATTTAGTGTCATCTACAAATTTGATAAGCATGCCCTTTATTCCATCATCAAAGGCATTATTAAGATTTTGAATAGCACTGGTCCCAGGACAGAATCCTTTGACACCCTGCTAGTCACCTCTCTCAAGGATGAGGAGGAAACATTGTTGAGGTTTGGTCAGTCAACCAATTATAAATCCACTTAACAGTCGCATTGTCTAGCCCACATTTTACTAGCTTTTTTGCAAGGTTATTATGGGGGACCTTATCGAAGTCCCTACTGAATTCAACATACGCTACATCCATAGCATTCCCTTCATCTACCAAGCTTGTGACTCTATCAAAAAAAAAAAAAGAGATAAGATTAGTCTGGCATGGCTTGTTTTTAAGAAATCATGCTGTCTTTTAGTAATCACCAAAGACAAGTGGTAATTGCATAATCTAAAGCAGTGCCACTTAAAGTGGTAGTCCATGGACCCATGCCAATCTGCAAGCCACCAGCTGCTGATTCCTGGAGAAGTTCCAAGAAAGAAAGAAACAATGCTAACTAAGGGGGACAAATGTAGTACTGGCCCATGGCACAGTAACATAGGAAAATTGTTAGTGCCCCACGTCAGATAGCCTGTAAACAGGAAGTATTACTTTTCGTTTCTGATATTAGAAGAATTGATATTTCCAGTTCTCACAATTTAACATTGCTAAAAATTATATCATAGAAAGTCTGCAAGCATTTTTACATTTCTTTCTATGAAGACTGTTAATAGTCTGTGTTAAAGTTCATTTTATCTTTCCCTGTTGGTTTCTAAGTAGTTTTCCCTCTTTGCACTGAATAAAGCTAATAGAGATGTTAGTTGGGAAAACTCCCATTCAGATTTCATGATAGCCAACAATTTCCAGAAGCGCCCAGTTTTTTGACAGACACTTCTGGCATTACAGCTATTGCACTGTAACCATTGCAACACAGGCCTAGGAAAGAACTGTGTAATAAGCCCACATTATTAACCTGGCATTCTGTCACACCAGAGTGACCCAGACAGGAAACCTGTCGCAATGGCCCCTTTCCCACTGAATTAACATTCAGGAAAAGACTTCATGGCAGAAACTAAATTTGAATTGAAGATTTCAAAACTGGTTTACTGTGCTACATGCTCTAATGGTAATATTGTTATTTCTGTTTGCAGGGGACAGGGGCAGCTATTTTATTGCCAAGGTAACCAGGAGAGGGGCCATGTCCTAATTGTCAGCTCACTATTGGAGAATTAAATATTACCCCCGACACAGCCCTGGGATCAACCCTATGTATCTCAAGGTTGGAGGCACAAAGGACCACAGAGGCCAATCATCAATTAATTGTATTTTATTTCAAAGAGGAAAACTAATATGCACTCTTGACAATCATTGACTCAAGCACAAAAGAACTGAGAAATAAAGGTGTTAGGTTGGAACAAAATAAGGCCTTCTAACAGAGGTATGACACCTGTTTGGATACTGCTCTTCTTAATGATGTTCCGGGATGGAGCAAAAGGAACTCAGTCGCTCCCATGGCCACCAGAATTTGGCGAGAGAAAGAGGGGTCTAGCAAAGTAAAACCAGCAGCACCTCTGCCTGCAAACCAAGCTAATCCAACTAAAGAAAGAAAAGGTTCCCTAATTTATAGGAAATTTGTGCCCTGGGGCACAATCGAGGGATTTGATGTGCCCAAATGGTCCAAAGTTGGGTCTTCCAAAGGTGTAACATGGGGGAGTGAATGGGTGTATTCCTGCATCAGGACAGCTTAAAGGTCAGATGGATGGAGTTGTCTACTCTGTTTGTTTTTTTGGAATTTATCTATTTTTAAAATATTTTCAAATTGTGGATGCTTGAATCCATGGATAAAAAATCTGTGGATATAGAGGTCTGACTGTATATGCAAATATCCCGCTCCCCCCCCCCCAAAAAAAACCAAATAATAATCCAAAATCCCAAAACACTTCTGATCACAAGTCTTTTGGATAATGGAAATTCAACCTGTACTTTCTGTCTTACCCTTGTAGGAACGTTTGGTAAGGACACGAGAGGACCTTCTTAGTAGCAGCTCCCAGGTTATGGAACCCATTTCCAGAAGAGTCTGGCCCTGTTTGCTCTTCTTCCACTGCCAAGCAAAAGTCTTTTTATTCAGACAGGCTTTTGATCAGTAGCTGGTTTTTGCACAAGGTTCTGCTAAAGAGGGGGTAGGAGCAGGGAATTATGTTTTTAAACACTTTTAAACTTAGTGCTTGGTTATAATATGATTGCTTAGTTTAAACTGTCTTTAATTGTTCTTCAGGGTTATAATTGCTTGGTTTTTAGCTTTATTTTGTTTTAATTCATTCTGTGAGCTGTCTTGGGTCCTGTAGTCAGAGAAAAGTAGGATATAAAATAAAGTAAGATGCATGCCAAAATAATTTGCCTGCCTTTGGGTCCTATGCTTTGATTACAATGGTGGCTTCCATGTCAGGTGGGTGGTGAATCCACTGCAGATTTCAATCCACACTTTGAAGGATGCTGAACCCAACATAACTTCAGCAGTTTGAAAAGCTCCTAGAAAACTAACCAAAACCCAAAATGGATTCACAGCCCTACTGAAATGGAAAGACCCACTGCTGCTATTTGAGTGGCTTCTGGTAATGACAACATTTGCAGCTCTGCCTCAGGGAGCAAAATGTCTTGGACCACATGGGAGGGCTGTTCAGTACAAACTTATATGTGCATTCACATTTATGCAGTTGACACTCACATACTGATCCCAGTTTCAAAAGCCCCACAATTGTTTGCATGATTTTGGAGTTTGCAGGGCCTAAGCAGAGAAATGAAGGACAGAGAGTCTTGGAGATGTCTCATCCACAGGGTGGCCATGAATGAAGGTCAAACAAATGTATCTCATCCATGTGGATGCCACTAGAAGTGCCAGCAACAGTTTTGTTTTGGTTTGGTTTTTTTAGGAGAGGGGAATTGAAAGCACATCTTAAACCCTGTTACAGTATCCTTTGTTCTAGGGTGAAAGTAAGTGAAATAAAGAAGGCAGCATACGAGTTTTTGCTCCTCACAGAGTAGTTGTGCAGGGAAGCTTTCTGTATGTTAAACAGTCTTGTGGACATCTGGCACGATTGGTTTTAATCTGCTGGCTAAAACGTCAGGATTAAATCTTGCTTTACACCTCTTTGTAATGCAGTCAGTAAAGTGACAGAGCTACTTTGAAACAATGACACTACTTATTCCACCCAATATGCCATGTGGTAGATCATCCCCCCTCCCCTTTTCCTCTCTTCTCCTTCTCTCTGTTTTTTTCCTCCCTTTCCTTTTTTGCTTGTTTCCAGCACCACTTCTCCATAAAGACAATGAAGCATCTGGTGGGCTTTTCCTGTGCCTGAAATGCATCCATTTATTTATTTATTTATTTATGTCAGTAATTTCACTCAGCCGGTCTGCTTCATTCTCCCTTGGTGCTACTTTTTGAGACTGGGTGTGCCAAACCCAGTGGTAAGAGGTCAAGAGGCCAAAGTGATGAATTTTTATGTGCCTGTTCCTTGTGTTTCTGCTCAGTCACGATTCTTTGCCCGCTGTGCTGCTCCTGAAAAGCAGTCACTGTGGGCAATTTGTCCTCCTGGCCTGGATAGAATAGGGAAGCAGATGAGTTAAAATGGCATGTAAGACTTGGAAGATACAGCAGAGAAATATGTCCCTATCATAGAACAGAACACTTCTGTCTCAGAAGAGTGTTGGAGATGTCCTGCGATTTGTGGCTTCTTGGCATCACATCAAGTGACAAATGCATTTAACAGCTCTTGACGATATAAAAAGAAGATCACTTCACAGTGTGTGTTTTTTTAAATTATATAGCTAACACTCACTAACTTTTATGGAGATCTTTAATCTAGTTTACTCCATTGCATTTGCAGCAAGCAGAATCAGTATTTGTACTGTATTTCTTTTTCTTGCCTCACCACATATGTAATGAACTTACCAAACAGAAAGAACAGGAGAAAGCAGATTAACCTGCCTCCACAACTGCCCTGGCATGTTGAAAAACATAGATCTGTATGTTTCACCACCAAAATGGAATTCATAAGAAAAGTGGAATTCTTTCCAATTTGTTTCTACCACCAGATCCAAATTTTCTCTTACAGAAGTAAAGCCCATGGACACATCTACTTAGTAACTGAGGCATACTTTTAAAGATATTCTTTTGCTAGGTTGTATGCAAAGATTTTTGCTGTGTCTGTGGCAGAATACCTATTTCCCCTTTTCTTTCTTAGTGAACACTGAGAGTATGTGCACTCTCCCATAATTTCCATTGCTGAGGACAGCAGAGGGAGAGGCAACAATAGTCATCTCAGAGGGAAAAGAAAGAAGAGTAGATCTCTCATGAGAAAACATGAGACCATTACCTCTGTTAGATCAGGAAAGCATCAATGCCAAGGCTTATACCAGGCAGGTAACTGTCTGTTTCTTCACTCACACCATTGCTGGGGTTTCCACCACCTTCCCAACAGATCCATGTTGCTGACTGCTTCTGCCATAAGTCCTTCCACATCTGCCAAACTTTTGTTGCTATGCTTTCACTTTGGAACACTACTACTGTACTTCGTCTTCTGGATCATTTGCCACTGCAGATTTGCTGTTGCTAGCCTTCCCAAGCATCTGCCTTACTGTGTGCTCCAAGGAAGGGGTCCTTTAGAGTGAGGGATTGTGGACAAGGGAGCCCTGAAGAGCATATGTCTGGATGAAACTTACCTGGAACAACATCAAATGTGTTTTTAAAGTCAATTTAACATTTAAATTTATTTTAAATAGCATTTGATGCTGTTGTGGGAAAGCAGCAGCATACGTTGGAGCAATATCTCCTACGATACCTTGAGCCGCCTACTTTAAGCATGACACAAAGGGAGTGATATGTCTCTGGAAGGCCTGGAAATGTCCTCAACAGAGCAGTAGAACAATATGAAATGCAAGCTTGAAGAAGGGAGAGGGGAAGTGCAGGTCTATGTGACCACTTAAAATAGCATAATGTCTTCTTCTGAAACAATCTGTTGTGCTTAGCTCTAGCATCATAAACTGCTGATCTTTAAAAATTAGCTTGTCTGGTTCGCTTATCATGGAATTTTCTTGGCAAGTTTCTTCAGAGGGAGTTTGCCATTGCCATCCTCTTGAGTCTGAGAGACTGTTACTTGCCCAAGTCACCCAGTAGGTTTCCATGGACACCCAGCAATTTAACCCTGGTCAACAGAGTCATAGTCAACACTCAGACCACTACATGACACTGGTTCTTAGCTCAGCATTCTATGCACAGCCAAAATTGGCCAGAAACATTTCCCCTAAGCATCTCCCTCTCATCCCCATGACAAAATATATTTTGCAAAACATTTTGACTTTTCAAAAATTTAAAATACAGGGTAAAAAATGGACTGTCCACTGGAAACTTGGGAAACAAACAAGACAGAGTCTTGAATCATAATTCACTTGACAGACCAGTGCTTCTGTTTTATGTCTATGCAAACTGTTTTCTTCAACCTGGTTGTACCTCATTTAGGCTTTATAATTATTTTCTGACGTTTCCCTTTCACTGTCTATTGGGTTGCATAGTTTGGGGTGCAGTGGGGTAGGGGAATCCATGATTATTGGAGAGAGAAAAGGAAACCTGACTTATGTGACCACTAGTAAGCATCCTATAACGCCTGTTACAGGATAGCTTAAATGGGGGGGGGGGGGGGATTATATTTGTACTTGTATTTTATCTTTGTAAGCCGCTTTGATTGTTCCCACAAAAAGCAGGGTATAAATTAAAGTTGTATTTATTATTTATATAATAGTTATTGGTAGTATTTTAACTGGCCAGACTAGAGATGCACCAGACGTACTTTCCCAGATTGCCTCCCTCAGCCACAGTTGTTGAATGGACAGGGGCTCACATATCCCAGGTGATAGGTCACCGCAATTAATATATCAGCTTGGATAAAACCATCAAAACTTGCTTTAGACCACTAAGTTCTAAAATTCACATGCCAGCCTGACAACAGCCATGATGGCTTGTGAACACAGTGGGTTATAAGTGCAAAAAGTCATTTTTCCAAGCTCTGGCTTTCTCCTTTATTCCACCCCTTTGGGTATTCCCTCTGGTGTTTTAAATTAAAGCACCAGTGTTTGGAGTGCCTATTTTAATTTAAAGTGCCAGAAGGGACATGGGGGGGGGGAGGCAATCTTTACCCTCACAGATGGCATTTCTTTTCTTTTTTTCCTAACAATTGCACTGCCACTTCATACCAAGATAAGAACTCTTTCAGTGGTATCAAAAGTAGTTGTCTTTCATTTTATTATAAAAAATATTGCTACAACTATGGTGTGCACTTCAAAATTTGAAAGAAATTTACCACTCCTATTTCAAAGCTGAATATTCCCTGAGTAATTTTTACAGTGCCCTTTCAGATAGGTTAGTGTTAGTGTCCCCAAATTGCATCAACTTTCATAGATCAACGTAACATTTGTACATGTGTCCAAAGAATGAAAGTCTCTTTTTCCTGTTTGAAAAACCGTTTATTTATTTATTTGAGTATTTATACCCTGCCCTTCAGCCTTAAAAGCTATCAAAGCAGATAGACATGCGAAATGGCAGATTAGTGTGATGATTAATACAGTAATTTTCACTGTACAATATAGCTGAGAATTCTAAATCATAGCCCTAGAAGAAAAGTAGACATGGTGCAACCTAATTTCAGCAGATATAAAGCTTGCTTTTCTATTTTGAAACCCAGTACTGCATCTGTTGCACCACACTTATTTATAAAGGTGCAGCAAGTAAAAAATGACAATGCCCATGGAGGGATTTGGAGAGTTGCAGTCCAAGAAAGTGACTTTTCCAAGTTTTGGTCTTAGAAGTGCTGCTTCAGACTGCAACTGAATGGTCACATGATGAAACATTCATACACAAAAGTGTCTGTGTGTCTTCAAGTCCCCTGTCGACATATGGTAATCCCATGAATTTCATAAAATTTCCTTAGGCAAGGAATACTAACACTGATAAAAATTTAGCTTGTTGGAAAGAACAACTGAGTTAAAATCCTTCTTCCGAGTTTCTATTTTTGTATATGTAGATTATTATTTGAGGTAGTGTGGAGGGGATATGATACAATATTCAATCACGTATAGCCAGTCCTATCATCTGATGTGGTAGAGCCAGACTCAAGTTTATTTTTTCACACGAAGCCATTTTACTCCACAACCTTCTCTGAACCAATAAATGTGCTTGGATTTAACTTTGTAAATAAGCTAGGAGTGTAAACCATAGTTTGGCATTTTATTGTTTTGCTAAACTATAGTTAACATTAAACATAGTTTGGCTAGAGTTTGGACATAAAGAGTAACCATTATATGTTGACAATAGATGGGAAAGCTTTCAGTCTCCTCATCGTAGCCACCGTGGAAGAGGAAATAGCATACATTGAGCGCTGAGGGTCACACACATACCACTAAACTATAGGTTAGCAACTACAGGTTAGCCAAAATGGATATCAGCTACACCTTCATCAGTGTATTAATGGAGTTGCACTGTGGCTGTTTTTATATTAATTCTTGGAACAGAGCATACTATTATACAAAAGTGTGTGAACGCCTTGTAAGATTCCTACTTGGAACATCTAATTTCCCACTAATGAGGCCAGGTGACACAAATAGACATTAGTTGTGTTCAGACATCACAGTAAGCCAAGGGGCCACAGGAACTCTGGCTTATTGAGAATGAGCAGCATGTTATAGTGATACACACTACCTGATGGCTCTGGCTTGCAGCAGCCTCATAAGTCTGTGGTTTGTTTAATGTGAAGTATGATTTCAGAAGGAAGCCAGTTTTCTAGTTTGTTTTCTGCCCGAAAATGAATCACAGAAACCTAGATTAATTCTCTGACCTTTTAGGCAAAAGTAATCCAGAGAGCCAGCTATCTGCTGAAAGTCTGTGGTTTGTCTAGCCCCACTGGCTGCAAACAAGAACAGTTAGCTGCTATGTGCAAATACACTGGCTCATCCACACATTGGAATTTGCTTTAATTTGGGGCATTATCTCATTCTCTGAACTCTGAGTACTTTGGCTAGTAAAGCAGAGATTTTATATTTGAAGTATCATAAAGACTAAATGAAGGAGCTGAACTGTGGGAGTGGGAAATGTTGAATAAAAAATAGAGAGAACGAGTGCAAGAATATTTAGGGAGAAATTATCTGTCTTTTGATAAATACATTGTGCATTTTGTAGTGGTGATTGCAGGTCTTACAACAGTGAGATTGGTAAACCTGTTGTACCCAGCTTCTCTAAGTAGTAGGAGAAGTAGTACCGAATCATATTAATACCTATTGAACTTTGTAGCCCACTATTCCCTATCCAAGTTATAAAAAAAAATCATTTATTTCTTTTCTTGCTGGTAAATAAAATTAAAATCTCTTAAATGTAAATATGAAAGGTTGGTGACTAAAAAATGCATTTCTGGTTAAACAGCGGGGAAGGACATGTCTTGAATGTAGAAGCCCTATCAAGGGCTACAAAACTGAAATTATGGAAGGGATATGGGGATTTGCTTCTGTCTCCCCATTTTGCTCAGAATGTGTAAAAAGAAACTGTACCTGTGTTCAGCTGAACAGAGTTACAGTCCTCTATGCACTCAGGAGATGGGCAGAGCAGCTGTCATCCACTTGGTTACCCCACACTTTCAATTTTATAATGTCTGAATAAAGCTCCAAAGCAACAAGATGGTGGGATATGGCAAATCCGCATGGATATAAATTTTAATTAAACTTATAACTGAATTGAAAATATGAATAAGTACATATAGTAACTGAATTTTAAAAACTTGCTTAGTAAAACAAAACCGAATGGCTCGTTCAACAACTGTTCCCACAATAGAGTATTTACCATTATAACCTTTCATACCGTAGAACACTGTAGTCCCCATGCAAAAGGCAGGCAGTTGTGGCCCTCCAGATGGTTTTCAGTGCAATTCCCATCGGCCCAATCTTGCATAAGCAATGATGAGAGTTACAGTCCTATGACTGTGGGAGAGCCACAGTTTTGTCCACTCGTGCCTTGTGCCCAAGGGTATGTAAATAAAATAATGTGTAGCTTTTCACTGATTTCCACTGCCCCACTCACTGTCTAAACTATAGGCACAATGTTTGTTTGAATGCAGAATATCACTGATACACAGCCAATACCTGCAGGATTGTTTGGATAGATCCAGGCACTAAAATTAGTGAAAACTTTACCATTAACTGGAAACTGCATTTAGTAGGTTTAGGAAGAAAGTCTAGTTTTAAGCCTCCTCATCAGAACACTTTTCAATTTACCCTCCCAAAGACTAGGAAAGTTACTTTCTGGGACTGTAGCTCCAAGAATTCCCCTGCAGCAATGGTCATGATGGCTTGGGTTATTTTGGAAGCTTGTAGTACAAAAATTAACTTTCCTCAATCTGTTCACATTTCTAATAAAAGGGAACATAGATGCGATTGCATCTAAAAGTTTAAAGCTTTTCTCTGTAACAACTGAATTTTGTCTAAATAGTGCTTCTCCAACCTGTTAGACATTTTCTTATGTACCTTGCCATGTAAATCTCAAGCATCAACTTTTCTTTTATTCTCCCTCACCCCCACCCAACCCCCCAACCCCAGAAATAGCAGTTTTCTATAGGACAAGGCAATTGTCTTCAATTAAATACAAAATTCCCAGTATTTTATTCTAATTTCTTTGTCTCATTTTTTTTTCAAATGGTACCCTTCAAGAAACTGTAGAAGATTGAAAAGAACAGTGTGGTTTTTGTAGCATTTTAATTCCCTCTTCCCTTTAAAACACCAACAAAAAATCCCTTCATAAGCAAGCAGGCTTGCCTTTAAGAAGCACATGTTTCTGAAAGTTTTCTGCTTGGGTGACTACGACTTTTTAGAAACTGAAAGGAGGTGGAGAGGAGAAAAGGAGTGCTCCAGATTGTATAAGAAATGAACCTTTGCCTAATCACTTTTTGTTTGTGAATAAGGAATTTTTTGGTCTCTGAAATTTGAAAGCATTAAAATATTTGGGCCCTTTGACTTTTATCAGTCACCAAGAACCTGCCAGACTGTTTTTATATTGTTATCATCATTATTAATTATTACTATTTCCGGAAGAGGCCTGAAGTTGTAAGATATAAAACAGTTTACGGGGGAGGAGCTGACGTGGGTGGGGGGCAGTGTTCCCAAGCAGATGCCTTTAAGAGACAGAAATCATGAATTTCTTGAATCGCGACCACTCTGGAGGTAGCTACAATGACTTTTCGACGGTGACAGTAACTCTGCCTTGTCTTTTCGAGCCCTCCTTCAGCCCATTCACTCTGGAAAGCTGCTTAAGCACACTTAAGCGCATTAGCATTTGGATGCTCAGGGACCATATTGACCCTCATTTGGAAGGTTTAAATGAGTGAAAGATGGAGCGATTTGTTAGGGCTTTAGAAAACCAGCTTTGGAGAGCGGCGGGGTTTTCCGCTTTGGTTTGTTCGGGTGCTTGTTCTAATCTGGTGCACTGTTTAAAGGCAAGCAGACTGATTTGTGACATATGAGTCCAAAGGGCCATTTTTGGGAGGCTTGACCTGATTAGCTAATTTGTGCTTTGAATTTCAATGGTTGGTATCAGAAGGGAGCGCACTTTGGGAATGGCCTGGTGGTGGATTACCTCACTAGTGACTGCATACAGACACAGATGGCAAAATGTTAATTACTTGTCAAAAGAGACAAAATGGGATCCGAGAAAAATTGTGAGGATGTGTGAAAAAAGTGATTAGCTCTAGGTTAAATAGAAGAAAAGAAAAAGGGATAGCTGCCCCTTAGGATTCACTGTGCCACCATTTCCCTCTCTTCTCTGCTGGTCAGAGATACTTTTAGTTATAACAACTTTCGATATTCTCAGTAACATTATACTACTAACTGCCAAATAAATGCAAAAACAAAAGCCCCCTTTAAATTGCTGTTCTGTGTTGTGGACAATTTTTTCTGTGGAAATTACGATTTTAATTAGTATTTCTGACCACATTTCTGTATGTTGGGTCCACACAGGAGCACTTTTTTCCAGGCATTAGAAAACTAACTCTGGAAGGCAACAGAACCTCTTTTTAAAAAAACAAATAGTTTTGTTTCGGCTTTGGAAAGAAAAAAAAAGTATTCACTTTTGGAGTTGTACACCCAAGAATGCATTTTGTAGAACACCAAAAATGAAAGTTTTTGATTTCCAAAATAATTGAATTTGCATTAAAGTCTTATATAAGGCTTGTAATTGAGTTGGCTGTTTTACAGGAGTAAAGTAGGCAGGACCAGAACACAAAACATGACGTTTCTGATTCTTTCTCTGTCTTGCATTCTGAGGGCATCATTAGGCCAGTCCTTTTGTTAGTCTGTCACAGTTCTCATCTGGTAATCAAGAATAACTCTCTAGGATATTTTTTGTGTCTCTTTGAGGAGAGACTGTAACACACTTGCTTTGCATGCAAAAGATCCTAAGTACTGTCCCTGGCATCTCTGCTAAACAGGATCAGGTAGCAGGTGATGGGAAAGACCTCCATCTGAGATGCTGGAGAAACCCTGCCAGACACAGTAGATAATGCTGGGATAGATTGTTTGACCTTATATAAGGCAGCTTCCTGTATTCTTTTAGAATTGCTAGTGAATTATGTATATGAAAAACTCATTGTAAGGATCAAGATTGTCAAATCTTGTAGCAGCAAAACTCCATAAATCAAGTTTCATGCTCAGCTAACTCCAATGTAGAGCTTGGAAATTGTGTGTGTGTGTATCCAGAATTTCCAAGACATACTGGAGGGAGTAATTTGGGAGCTGTAGTCCAAAAAAAAAAAAAATCTCCCCTCCCCAATCCTTCCCCAGTGTCATAGTCCCAATTACTGGAAGGAGATCTGAGAGCTTCCACTTGTGTGAACACAGTATAACATCAAAGTAGGCATACGTGACTCTCATATCTTCTTTTTACACTTTCAGTATAGCATCTTGACCAAGAGATCATGCATTTTGTTTGTGGGGGAGATTCAGCAACTGTAACTTCTTCTGAATTGTTGAGGCTGTGCTGTAAGAGAAGCACCTATTTTCTCTTTAGACATTCTGTTAAAAGAACACACAAGATTGTGAAGCTGCTTGCCTTTCTGATTACTTTTAAAGAATCAAAGCAAAACAGTGGAAAAATCATTTGTATCTGAAAAAAATAACAGTAATAATGTTAAAGATTAAAATGTTTACTTTATTTAAGAAAATAATTAAAGTTGATGAATGGGGTTGTAGGAACAAGACTTTCTTTTTTCTTTTTCTTTTTTTATAATCTAAGTAAGTTTTGTTGACTTTTCTCAACTACCACTTATGGGCAAGAGGAAAGAGGACCATAGAATGTTGCTCTGTGACTTTTTAAATAAGCCAAAATATAATATCTGCAATGTTATGTTTTACTTTATTATTTTGTCTAATTAGTATTTTATGAAAGAGGTAGAATTTTTCTCTGTCTAACCTGCTACTTGAACTATTTTTTTCTTTCTTCCTCTCTCTCCCCCACCTCCAATACCTCCCTCACCCCCTACATATTTCCCTTTAACAGACACTTTGTGCAAAGGCTACAATGCAGACAATTCGAGCTGCTGACACTAACGAAGTAGTCAAACTAATATTCCGTGAATCTGATAATGACCGAAAGGTATGTAACCAAATGCAACTTTTCACTGAATTTTATTTATTTATTTCATTTCTATGCTGCCTTTCTCCCAGAAACAGGAGCCCAAGGCAGCGACAGATAAAATCATTTCCAAAACTTTGCAATAAAAATTTTAAAACAATTAAAATCAACTAGCAAAAAACCAGTATAAAATAACAATGTTGTAAAACATACAAAAGTTAAAAAACAGAGCATACACCCCATATAAAAGTCACCGTGACACCATTAAATATTAGCCTGCTTGAATAAAAACTTCTTTGCCTGTCAATGAAAGGAGACCAGGGAGAGGGGCCTAGCCTAGCCTCCCATGGAAGGGAGTTCCATAGTATGGGAGCAGCCACTGAGAAAGCTCTCTCTTGTCCCCTCACCAAGCAAGCCTGTGATAGTAGTGAGAACCAAGAGAAAGCCTTCCCCTGTAGATAACCGTTGTTGACCTTTTGGATTCTAAAGCACAAAACACTTGTTGATGTTAGAGAAATAGTACTTGGAAGCCATCTTATCCAAAATATACACTTAATGAATTCAATAAACAGCGAAGATCCGCATTCACACTGACATTATAAATGAATTTTCCCAAATCATTATTACTCCCTGGTACAGAGATCTCTTGAAACAACAGCAAAGAAATTCTTAAGATATCTGTGCATTTCCACACATTTGTCCTTTAGGTCATGTGGAATGGCCTGCACTGAAAAAAGTGGGGGAGCACTCACAAAGTTTGGGACAGCAGGGAGAGACTAAAGTGTGAATTAGAGTTTCATAAAATCAAGGACACCATAGCAGAATATTTCACATGGAAGTTATCCATAAAAGAGTGTGTCCTGCTGCCCTGCTATTCTCCTTCAGCTGAGAAGAAATGTCATATACACAAGATAATAAGTATGGAGCCCTTCTTTCTGTTTCAGTGCTTCTTTTGTGTTTCTCTGCCCATTTTTGAACACCGGAAAAACACTGTGTAAATTGGCAATGAGAACGAAATAATGGACCCATAAGATAAATGCTCATTGTGTAACTGGTGGTGACTGTGGACTGTATCTGACTTCACTAAGTCCTCTTAAGGATGTAAATGGCAGACATCAAGAAGGAAATTCACAATACAAGTCATACTCTCTCAACCTCAGAGAACAACCTCTGGGTAAATTTTGCCAGGAAAACCCTATGATAGGTTCACCATAGGATCGCCACACATCAAAACTGTTTGAAGACACACAACATTATATTCTATTATTTTCACTGTTAAGATTTATTCTTAAGGCTGTGAATATGTATGGGGGGGGGGGGGCACAGTGGTTTAGTGGTTAATAGCAATTGCAATAGCAGGTACATTTCTATACCACATATCAGTGCACTTCAGCAGTCTCTAAGTGGTTTACCATTTTAGCAACCTTGGAAGGATGCAAGCCTGATTACCAGGTCAGCAGTTCAAGACCCAAGCACCGTGTACTCGTCACTAGTCCCAGATTCTGCCAACCTAGCAGTTCGAAAATATGTAAAAGTGCAAGTAGATAAATAAGTACTACTTTGGGGGGAAGATAACGGCATTTTGTGGGTCTTGGCATTTCATCATACATGCCACTGACAATGCTTGCTCTCTCAGCTTAGTAACAGAGATGATCATTGCTCCCTACAGTTGGACATGACCAGACAATCATGTCAAAGGGAAAACATACATACATACATATATATAGGAGCCCTGGTGGTGCAGTGGTTAAATGACTGTACTGCAGCTACTCACTCAAAACCATAAGGTTGCGAGTTCAAGACCAGCAAAAGGGCTCAAGCTCAACTCAGGCTTGCATCCTTCCGAGGTCGCCAAAATGAGTACCCAGATTGTTGGGGGCAAGTAGCTTACAATTGTAAACCACTTAGACACTCCTTAGGCGGTATGAAGCAGTATATAAATGAAGCTGTTTGTTTGTTTTATATATAATTGTAAGGTACCCTGAGTAAAAGAAGAAAATGGAAATTAAAAAATACAATTTGGAAAGGCTTTCTTACAATATCTGTGTATTTTTCAAGCCCAGAAACAGAAACAGGAACTCAAGGCAGCGGACAGATAAAATCATTTCCAAAACTTTACAATAAAAATTTTAAAACAATTAAAATCAACTAGCAAAAAACCAGTATAAAATAACAATGTTCTAAAACATACAAAAGTTAAAAAAACAGAGCATACACCCCATATAAAAGTCACCCTGACACCATTAAATATTAGCCTGCTTGAATAAAAACTTCTTTGCCTGTCAATGAAAGGAGACCAGGGAGAGGGGCCCAGCCTAGCCTCCCATGGAAGGGAGTTCCATAGTATGGGAGCAGCCACTGAGAAAGCTCTCTCTTGTCTCCTCACCCAGCAAGCCTGTGATGGTGGTGGGAACCAAGAGAAAGCCTTCCCCTGTAGATAATCGTTGACCTTTTGGATTCTGAAGCACAAAACACTTGTTGATGTTAGAGAAATAGTACTTGGAAGCCATCTTATCCAAAATATACACTTAATGAATTCAATAAATCTGTGTATTTTTCAAGCCCTGATTCCTTTTTTTCCCCCACCCCAGGTTATGCTACAATTAGAAAAGAAACTCTTTGACTATTTTAACCAAGACGTTTTTAGAGATAACAATGGCACTGCGGTAAGTTTTCAGCTTTAATTTTTATATATATATATCCAAACGCTCTGTTCTGTAGATTTGATGTTCCAAAAGATAACACTGAAAAATGTTAGTATTGTCTTTAAAGTATCTTGTTTTTATTTGTATGTTATTAACTTGTCTTTTGGCTACAAAACAGATGACCAAGACACTTCACATTACAATAACATAAAATGCACTTCAGAAAGAAACAAACCAATCTTAAACAAATACGATTGTATCACTTCTTCCCAGAGTTGTACTGACTGTTTTTCCCAGTTAAGACTTTCTGAATTTAATGAATTGTGGGTGATTCAGAATTTGTTTTGTTTTGATATACATACACCTAAGCAGAAACTATATAAGCATCTTGTCAAGTTTGGTGGGTTTACACCTGTAAAATTTTGTGTTTATTCTCTGAAATATACTTTCTTGGCCATTACTGAATACTTTGCAAGGATGGTTGGTTACTGAGTTTTGCACCCTCTTTCTTGTGAAACTTGATAAAAGGTTTTCAGCCTCTTTTAAGAAACAAAACAGCCTCAGTTATTCCTCAGTTATGCTGATAGCATACACATAGGAACAAATGGGGAAATGCAATGCTGTGGCTTCTTCTAGGCTTCTCTCTGTTATCAAGCAAGTCTTCCTGAACCACCTAGCTGGAATTGTATTGAGGTGCATAATGCTATGGTAGCTTCAGTCTTTTCAGGAGGAACAAGTCTAAAAGACAGTGTTGGGATATCTCTCTTCTGACCTATGGTCACTGGCATCTGGAACGCTTAATGGTTCCATTATAACCCCCATGCATTTACACATCTACATTCAGCCAGTACTTAGGATATCAGTGTTGATATCATGCATCTCCACCTCTCATTTCACTTGGGAGAATAGGTATCTAGAAGCCATTTTGTATTGCATAAGGTCAAACACACTGAAGCTCAATTGAGACAAAAGCAAAGTAAGAAACCTGTGGATCTGGATTGACATTTACAACCTAAAGTATGATAGAGTAGCACTCCTCTTGAAAGATACAGTTCACAGTCTTGGAGTTCTCTAGAATTTGGTACTCTCTATGGAGGCACGAGTATCATTGGTTGTCATGTAGTGCCTTTTATTCACCATCTATGGTCCTGTCTGGAGAAAACAGACCTGACCATGATCATCATGCTTTAGTTACACCCAGATGGAACTACTATAATGGACTATATATGGGGCTACTTTTAACGTTCATTTGGAAGCTTCTGCTGATATAAATGCAACTTACATGACCAAGTAATTGGATTTTGTTTTTTCCTCCCTCCTTGGAGTTGTTAAAATGGATCTTAAAGATCTGATTGTCATCTCAAGATTGTGTTCTTTCAGTGCTGTTGACTCTCTGTGTAAAAAGCATGTGACTTGTCTCTCCCTTATTCTTTAAGACTGACCAGTTGATCCTGTCTTCTGTTGTTTTTAAGTGTTATCATTGTAATTTTTCTAATGATAATGTAGAGATAGTCTAGAAGAGGCCTGGTCCAACCAAAGTTAATAACTTAAATGTCATTGATCTGAACATGTAAATTAGCACATGTGTCCCTGCTGTTGAAATCAGTGGAACTTAAAAGCCTGGAATCCTGCACACCGAGACATGGGAGTAATTCCCACTGAATTCAATGTAATTTATGTCTGAGTAAACATATATAACATTGTTCACATATGCAGGTACAGTTGTCCCCCGGGTTACGAAGGTAATCCGTTCCGGGATTACCTTCGTATCCCGGAAGTCGTTTGTTACCCGGGGGACCACTTTAACCAACGGACAGCGCGCCAGAAGCACGCTGTTTCAAAGCGTCTGGGTTGCGAATTTTTTTCGCAACCCGGGGTTTTTTTTCAGATCCCGGGGGCTTTTTTTCGCCCCCGGCGGTTTCGGGTCCCGGGGATTTCGTTCCCCGGGGGATTCAGATCCCGGGGGACCACTGTATAGGATGTCAGTGTGAACTGGGCTATTCCCAAAGTTAGCAAAGCTCTAGATCAAAGGAAAAAATAATGCAACAAATCCGTAACACTATGCAGCTCTCTTGTTCATATATACAGGATCACAAGTGTCATGTTTGATATTGATAGTTTTACCCCCTGTAGAAGCTATGTTAAGAGTAGTAAAGAAAGAAGACAGTGGCCTGAATTTCAATTGCTACTGTCCACTAGAATAGACACATTAAATCAATAGGATTTATATAAGTTGATTCACCATTCAACAACTGTTGCAGTGAGTCCAGGAAGGAACTACTAATATGTATGTGCATAACTGCTGTGACTGCTTGTTAAACTTATTAAATTGTTGGATCAGCTATTAACTGAGTAAAAACGTGGGTGAAATATAATTTTATCTTGAGTTAGCAGCAACATTTTTGACAACAACTAAAACTACTTTCCAGTTTGCAACAATCCTCAAATATTTTTTATTTCTTTGGGTTAATTTTCCCATTAAAATGCAGTGCAGTAGAATCAGAACCTGCATTATCAAAAATCACAGCAGAAGTAATAGTGATACCTAGAAAATATATCTGCGAATCTGTCTTGTAGTATTTGTGACTTCCCGCTTCAGCTGGTGCAAATTAGCCATGCTTATTGTTAGCCACAAACCTCAATAGTATTGATGTTTAAAGCAGTAAATCTTGACTAACAAAGGGATCTACTATGCAAACTAATTTTTAGAATATTGGCCATTGGCTGAGGTGTTTATTGCAGTGTTTTCTCATTATGAACAGGGACACCTGTTATCACATGCATTCAATTCTCATTCTTGCTTCTAAGTCTTTGGAGATTATTGCACCCTGAAATCTCCCCAGGATATATGTGGGATTTAAAAGTAAAAAACAGGTGTCATTTCACTTACCCATTCCCAGGCTTTATGCAGCCCGTACCCATCCTGGGCAGCCTGTCTGCAACCCAGACTTTTGCTGCAGCTGGGATTTTACTGTTCCTGAAAAAGGTCTGGGTTGCAGATGAGCTTGCAATTGGTATAGGCTGCATACCGTCTGGGAACAGGTGAGTGTGATAACACCAGTTTTTTTTTTTACTTTTAAATCCTGTATCTATCCTGGCGGGATTTCTGGGTGCAATAATCTCCTTTATAAAGTCTGGAAGCTAAGACCCAGTATGCACTACAGAAATAATACAGTTTGATACCACTTTAACTGCCATGGATCGATGCTATGGAATCCTAGGATTTGCAGTTTTGAGGGATATTTTGCCTTCTCGGTCAGATAGTTCTGGTTCCACAACAAACTACAAATCTCAGGATTCCATAGTATTGAGCCAAGACAATTAAATAATTCAAACTGCATTATTTCTGCAGTACAGATGCATCCTTAGCAGTAGCATATCCATTTCATTTTTACTTACAGTGAGGCATGTGTCATTCTTGCCTTCTTATTCAGATGGTATCTGGGGTTCTTCACCTGTTAAACATGAAAACTGCTGCATCCTGGAAGATGCATGCAGGAATTCATTGGTCTCAGGTTTCAGGATTTGTCATTATTGTGCCCTGAAACTGTTAATACCTTGTTTCCCTGAAAATAAGACATCCCCATAAAATAAGACCTAGAAGAGGTTTTGCTGAATATAAGGCCTCCCTGAAAGCAAGACCTAGCAAAGTTTTTGTATATAAATATATATACAGTATATAATGTTTTTTTCCCCCAACTATAAATGTGAATTCTTCTTCATGGAAAAATAAGACATCCCCTAAAATAAGACCTAGCACATCTTTGGGAGCAAAAATTAATATAAGACACTGTCTTATTTTCGGGGAAACACGGTAATATTATATTTATTTTTTATACCCTGCCCTTCAGCCCTAAAGGCTATCAGAGCGGCTTACAATTATTATTTTAATTAGATGGTTCCCTGCCGTCAGGCTTACAATCTAAAAAGACACAACACAAAAGGAGAAGGGAATGGTGGTGGGGAAGGGCATCAGGTCCATCAGTTCTTCTCTCCCTCTGTTGCCTGGACCAAGGCAGATGGACTGGAGGAAGGGCTCGGCTTCTTAATCTAGGACAGGCCTGTTGAAAAGTAAGTATCTTTCAGCATCAGATAACTACGGCTTTGGCCTTCCAAGTTAAAAATAAGAAAAGAAAAAGAATGGGTTCCCTCAGTGCAATAGAGGGAGTACTTCTGAATCCAGGCATACCTGAGCCCTATCATCTCTTCTCCCATGGGTACATATAGCAGGATGATGCACTTGGCCAGAGCTTCCATAGATTGTGTACAAAGTGTTCATATGTGATCAAACCCATTTCAGATATGATGGTTTATGCCTTATGCACTTATATGCCTGTGAAGAAAAGAATGAATATTATCCATCCTTGCCAGACCAGTTCCTTTCATCTAGTCCAAAGATGGAGAACCTATCATCTTCCAGATGCTGTTGCCCTGGCCTGTCTACAATGTTCCTCAGCATGTTCAACATAGTCACTGGTAAAGGGTTATGAGAGCTATAGTCCAAAACACATGAAAAGCCACAGATTCCACAGAACAGCTCTAGTCTGCTCCAGTAAAGGTGTAGCTGTGGGACTAATTATTTACTTATTATTTCTGGTGCAATTATTTACATCCCTCACCACCACACACTTCATTATTTGCATCACAATGTACAGATTCATTTGTAGGGCTACCAATATCCAGCCTAGATAAAACTATGAACTTTGACAAGAAGTTCAGTTTTTCCTTTCAGGCTGCTACTACACTTTGGCTTCTTGTCCTTCCTCTTCAAACATCCACAACAATCATTGAAGGGTGATAGGCAGAGGGGAAGAGAGAGAGTGATGAAGCCCCCATATTTTGCTTCAAGATGCTGCTTTCCACAGAGCTCATAACAGAAAGAGATTGGGGCTTTCTAGATTGGCAGGAAAGTGTGACATTAAGTTGCCTTTTCCTTAATGCTTAGCAGCTGCACCACAACCTTTAGAAGGAGCTGCGCTGTTCCGCAGTTTTTGAAAAAGAAGCTGGGAAAACCAGCACCTTTTTAAAGGCGCTTCTTCTCCCCTAAAACGCAAAAAAAAGTTTTCATGGCACACTTTTCCTTTTTCTCATCTAAAGGCTAGAGTTTCATGCAGCCATGAACACACTTCTTTTTGCCAATCTAGAAAGCCCCATTATTCTATCTATCAGGAGCTGACAGCTATATTTGGAGATAGGGAACTTGCTGACGCAACCTTTCTATTATATGAGAGGACATGTATAAGTACCCAGTCTTAGTACTGTGCACAATCCTGCAGTATGTCTATCTAGGGACTCATAGGCCTACAGTTTATATTCTCAGCTAAATGTATGAGTAAATAAAAAGGAATCATTTTTGGCTATCTACTTATATGGATAATTCCCACTACACAGAGGGAACAGAGGATTCATGGGAATTATGTAAAAGCTATCCTTCAGCACATATATTTTTAATCTAGTGCTCTCACTAGAAAAATGTTTATAAATAAAACAAGAAAAAACTTCATTTTGTAATAGCATGTGTGGGTTTCTGCTGTCTTTTCAAGCAACATGAAAAATTATAATTACATTTATGCAGTAGTTGTGTACTTTTTTAATGAAAAAGAGGTTTACTCTTTTTAGCAACTCTTGCTATGCTAGTGACATTTCAAATATCACTTGGGGTAAATTTCCTTGCATACCTTTTCACAACTTTGCTCGCAGAGGCACATATACAGACAAGCCGCTTTAGTACATTATATTTCAAAATCTGTTGCCATTTCATTCACGCACCAGGAAGCACGAAATCTTCCAGATCATGAATGGAAGAAAAAGATAAACGATATAATGAGCCATTGGAGATAATCTAATCTTCATGGTCTAGTTAAACACGCAGCACCATGATCACTAAAAACAAACTACCTATCTGAAAGGATAAATGTCCCTAGGCCAAATTCAACCCAAAAAATCCATCGCATCCTTCATCACCCACCAGCCTTGTACCAGTCTGACAGAAATTTAATTCAAGCTGGCTCCTGAAAATAATTATTGTATTTTAAGAGTAGTAATCATTGGTCGGGACATGATTGAATGTGTCCATGCCTATTGACTTTTTCTATGATTTATAGCTTTGTTTAGTCGATATTCCCATCGAAATTGTATAATTAATTATAAGTGGGGCTGTCAGGTCTGCAGGATGGAGTGCCCTGATGAGTATTTGGGAAGATTAAATTTTCCTTAGCTGTACCGATGCAAGGCTTGGGAATTTTCACAGCAGTGTGCCTGTTGGATAGAGATGTTTTCTTATGTGTACAGCAACTGCTTTAGCTCAAGATCCATTGATTTTCTTCAGCGCCACCTTTTTTATCAGTGTGGTGAGTCTTCAGCAACAGTGGAATTTGTGCAGATGTGACAACACCTGACAAATATTTATTATCAACAGGCTACTTTATCATTGTCCCTACACTGTTATCTCTTCTTTTTTACATCGCAATCTGGAAGAAAAATTCTCAAGAAAGATGTGGAAATGGTTACAATACCTTTGAAAAATCTAAAATAGATGCAAATGATTAGTTCAACAGAAATATGATGCATTTTTTGTTCAGAGCTGCATTTTCTCTTTGAGCTTCATTCTGATATGTATTGCAGTCACTCCAAAAGCAGTGGTGCTCAGTTTTCTTCCAGAAATTATGTTTTTATGAAGCTAAGAGGACCTCCTGCTGAACAAATCTATGTAGAAATAATTTCCAAATAAGTGTACTGAGGATTGCAATGTTTTGAAAATTACTATTCCCGTATCAGGCCCTCAAATCTACCTGAAAGCTTTCCAAACTCTACTTAGAAGGGCAGATGTGTGGATGGTACCAGGATTCTATGTCCTTCCTCTTCCACAAGGCTTTTTTTTTTCCCCCGTCAAGAAAAATTACCCCCTCCCAGTGCAAACAATGGCTGCATCCACACTGAAGAAATAATCCAATTTGACGCCACTTTAACTGCCATGGCTCAATGCTATGGGATTCTGGGAACTGTAGTTCTGTGGGACATTTAGCCTTCTTTGACAGACAGAGCTCTTGTGCCACAACAAACTACAATTCCCAGAATTCCACAGTACTGAGCCATGGCAGCTGAAATGGAACTGGTTTATTTCTATAGTGTGGATGCAGCCAATTTCAGGAGGACAATGGCATCTGGTGGCTCCCTTGTTAATAGAGAAATAAATCCAGGCCAGATTTTGGCTAGGTTTAAATGAGCCGTTCAACTTGTTTAACCCATTTTGGATGTGGAATTCAGCATCATGGAAAGCAGTTTTAAAGTCCATATTAAATCGTGGAGTGGATTCACCACTCCTGTGACATGAGAGCCAACAGCTGTCATTGTTTCTCCTTAACATGGCTCCCACTAGGTCAGCGTTTCAGTATCAAGAGGAAAGCCACTGGGAAAAGTTCAGTCTCCCTTTTCAAGGGCAGGCCTTTCTTGCCAGCCTTGGAGGGAGGTCCTCTGTATATTACGGCTGTCTAGACACTCTCCCAAGAAAAGAAAATTGCCTAATAAGACAAAAGAAAAATAAAAAATATTAAAGACCTCTCTAATAATATCAACAAGACCATTATTTTTGAAGTCAAACAGTGTGATTAGCTGTCAAAAGATACTGCATCTCCAAATAGCACTATACTGTGTATAGCTGTTGTATGCTAATACATTAGATGAGAACCAAAGCAAAACTTGCAAAATTATCTTTCAATTGTTATTATGGAGCTGAAAAAGACAGTCATAAAAGGGCTCTACACCACCCCTTTGAGTGCCAGATCAGGGCTGCAGCAACTGCATGCCATGACCTCAATCCAGCATTTTTCCAGCCCAAAAAGAAGCAGTAAATTGCCACTCCTTTTGGGGTCAGAAAAAGGGTGCCCTTGCCGCCACGGCTTTTCAGCATTTCAAAACTGTGTGTAAATGTGGCACAGCCAAAATGCTGTGAAGCTGCTGCACATGTGGTCAGCCAGGCAGCTTCCCAACAGGATGGGAACATCATCAGAGTGTGCTGCATTTAAACACTGCTCACAAATGCCACCCCCAATCCAATGCTTGCTGCCAGTCTGTTTTGCCACTAAGTTTCTAGGATCCATCTAGCAGTAATACTGGTGAGATCAAAAAGTTTAAAATGTCTCCATTTTAATGTAAGGGACTGTTTTATAAGATACAAAGCACTCCATGCTGTGGGTTACACCAGTGTTTCTCAAACTCTGGTCATCCAGATCTTTGGGACTCTTCAGCTTCTAGAATTTTTAAACATTGGCCATACTGGCTGTGTCTTCTGAGAGTCAATGTCCAAAAAATGTGGAGGACAAAAAATTGAAAACCACTGGGTTATGCCAACCTAAGTAGGTTTTATTTATGGATTGTATTCCAAAGAGTTAACTGAAATTGATGCACTTTCCAGAAAAGAGCAGGATCATATTTTTGAAGTCTTCACGTGTAATATAGGGGTGGATATCTGGAAGATCGGTCCATTTTTCATACGAGGGGGTATCGAAAAGTATTAATGATCACCTTTTTAAAAAATTGACAGAAAGTTTGTTTTGATTTGTAGTTGTTAACTTATCTACATTTTTCCCAGTGTATCTTGACCCTATGAATACCTGATATTGTAGAAGTCTGCAGATTGCGCCTTACGAGGGGGTATCGTAAAGTAATAATTATCACCCGGAAGTTATTATGGCATATTGATGAAATTGTGTCAGTGTCATCATTGGTCCCTAAGTGCACATTGCTGAGAAAATCAACTCATTTCGACCTTTATTTTTGTGACTGGCTCTGCCAGAAGTGACTGAAGTGCAAAATCCTAGTCAGGCACAATCTGCAGACTTCTACAACATCAGGTATTCGGAGGATCAAGATACACTGGGGAAAATGTATAAATCTAGATAGTGACTACATAGAGATAAGTTAAGAACTGCAAATCAAAACAAACTTACTGTCATTTTTTTAAAAAGGTGATCATTAAAACTTTTGGATGAAATGCCCAAAAGATAGTTTCCAGTTTCATAAACAAGCTGTTTGCCACCTTAGCATGGTATGTTGTAAGGGGCACAAATAGCATGTAAATTGGGGTGGGCCTAGGGGATCAATTTTCACCCCCACAACTGAATACATTTCTGAATTTTCAGCTGATAAGAGGAAATCCAGTAATGGTAGGACACAATTTTTATGGCCCTTCTGGATAAATTATTTTTAAAATCTTAATAGTAGTCAAAGCTATTGATGCAATATTATTCACATATATAATGCTGACGTGCCTGGTTTGTTTGTTTTCTATTTTAAAAAAATAATCGTTGTAGTTCAAGCCAGATAAGGAGTATGATCTGTGACAGGAGAGCTTTAACATTTTAATGTTAGTGTTAATGTTATACCTCTTTTAATCACAGTCCAAATTGTCAAATTGTAAATGCCAATAATTTTTATTCCACCTTCTAATACTTTCTCTACACGGGGAGTGACCCATTTCATCCTCTCTGGCCATCTGAAAGAATGCATCCTTGGCTTGTTAATACTATGTGATTTGCTTTCTGATTGTATAAGAGATTCAGCTTCTAATCAATGCCTATCTTTCTCAATAGTAGTTCTGTTTGCATTTGCTGGCTTCTGCTCTGTCTTCTGATTTATTTCAAACATGTATGGTTCACATTCCTTTATTGTTTATGATTGGCCGTAATCATAAATATGACCATGATCATGGGAGAAAATACTATGTATAAACACAGAAGAAGATAGAATCATAAAGATGAGACAGAAGCCTACCCTAGATGGTTGGGTTGCTCTGAGGTTACAGAATGAGTAAAAAGTTCAAATAGGAGCAGTTGCAAAGGCAGAGTTGAAAGGGAATAAGAAAAAACAAGGACTTGATTATACATCTTCTTTTGAAGAAATTCATGTTTCCCAGTGGCAGCTTGAGGTGTGGACATATGTTGCAAGATGAATTCAAAACAAACTTTTGTGCATTTTTTTAGACTTCGACTAATCACAGACAAAAGGTCGGTAACACCTAATACAGTGGTAGCATCTTTTAACACATTAAAATGTATTTAACATGTTTCAAGAAAGAGATATTTTCTGGAACATATGTTACCAATTTAGCTTCTTTCAAATGAACTCTTTTAGTTGCCTTTAATGAGGAATTGTTTTTCACGACATATATAAAATAAAAATGTTCTGTGGTGTGGTGCAAATGACTTCATTTGATACAACTTGGATTTCCCGTATATTGTACCATTCTACAATAATTTAAAATAATTTCATATTCTGTTTTTTAGAAGCCAAAGGTTTTTTCAAAATAGATTTAAAAATCTGTCTTGATAGAAGTGAAGTATTTTTAAAGCAGATAGGAAAAATCTAGTTAAAATCATGATTGTTGTCACCATCTCCTCCAAGCTCAAGAAAAAATTTGTTAGAGAGGAGATAAGAGAGCAGTTTCTAATCAGCAAAAGCCTTTTTATGAAGCTTTACTAAGCAAGTGTGTGAATGGGTGCACATGAAGGTTGAGGAACTGGCATCACTGAAAATGTATTAATCAACAGACAAGATATAGCACAATGCACTCTTTCCAATGGCCTTGGCTCTGACCCTTTTAAAGATAATGGGAATACTGTCCACTAAGAACTAGATTAGGACGATCAAATGCATTTCATCAGGGTTTGACTTGAACCCTGATCCCAGAGGTGAAAAGGCAGAGGTTTATCCACTAAGCCATCCAGCCCCCGTCTAGATAAAATCTTGAATATGATATATAAGGGGTAAATTAGGATAAGGGGAAATAACTGATGGCTCAGCACCATGCTTGCCTAGGATTTGGGGAGTAGAGGTGAATACAGAGAACATCAAAACTGTTGATGTATTCATCTGCTTAAATTGTGGCTGTGCTGTGAGGAGACTATGCCAGATAATGAGAAGTCAGAGCTCAGAAACCAGTGTTTTGTTTTCAGAAAAGCTTTTTTCATTGTTTAGCATATATGGCATTGAGTATTTTATAATAATAATAATAATAATAATAATAATAAAGTTTTATTTATAGCCTGCTCCTCTATATCCAATCGGAGCGGGTTACATCAAATAAAAAATACAAGATAAAATATACACAACCCATACCCAACCACCCGCCCCTTAAAATTGAATTAAACTAACATCAATTAAAACGACATAATAAAAATTACAATTTAAAACAGCAACCCATTGCATAGACATCAGGGTCAAGATGTTAAAGTGTTAATGGGAGAGCTTAACCCAAACAGAGCCGGGAGGTTAAGGACTTTCTGGGAAGGCCTGCCGGAAGAGATGAATCTTCAAGGCTTTTTTTAAAGCAATCAGAAGATGTAATAAGATGCATCTCGTCCGGCAGGTCATTCCATAGCCTGGGAGTGACAGCCAAAAAGGCCCTTTGGGATGTATGCGTCAGCCTAGTCTTCATAGGATGCAACAGGTTCCTCCCAGAAGACCGGAGTGTGCGGGGGGGGGGGTTCATATGGGAGGAGGCAGTCCCTCAGATAAGATGGACCCAAGCCATGTAGGGCTTTAAAGGTTAAAACCAACACCTTGTACTGTGCTCGGAAACTAATCGGCAGCCAGTGGAGAGATTTGAGCACCTGTGTTATGTGCTCTCTCCTCGATGTTCCCGTGACAAGCCTGGCTGCCATATTCTGAACTAATTGAAGTTTCCGAGTTAGGCACAAGGGTAGCCCCATGTAGAGCGCATTCCAGAAGTCCAATCGTGAGGTTAACAAAGCGTGTACCACTGACTCCAGGTCTTTCGGCTCCAGGAAAGGGCGCAGCTGGCAGATCAGCCAAAGCTGATAACAGGCACTCCTGACCGCCGCATTCACCTGACTGGTCATGTGAAGCGACAGGTCAAGAAGTACCCCCAGACTGCGAACAGGGTCCTTCGAGGAGAGTGTGACCCCATCTAGGACCGGGAGGTGTATTCCCAATCCTGGCTTTGGTCCTGTGACAGTTAGTACCTCCATTTTGTCTGGATTGAGCTTCAACCAGTTTTCCCTCATCCAATCCATTACTACCGCAAGACAATCATTAAGAGGAGAGACACCATCTGAAGTCTGGGCCAACGATCTTGTCATGAAGAGGTAGATCTGAGTGTCATCAGCATACTGAAGACACTGAGCTCCATGCCTCCGAATGATCTCACCCAGCGGCTTCATATAGATATTAAACAGCATCTGGGACAGGATGGCGCCTTGAGGGACGCCATAATTAAGCTCTATCTTAGAAGAGCAACTGTCCCCGAGCCTCATCTTATGGGATCTCCCAGAGAGAAAGGACCGGAACCACTGGAGCACAGTGCCTCCGATCCCCAATTCTTTTAGAGTACAGTGCCATGATGTCTTCAGTTGTAGACTTATAATTTCAGAGACAGCATACATGAATGGATTCATAGACTATTTGCCAACCTGGATAAATCAAACACAAGACCAAAAAAATGGTATAGAGAAAGAAGTTGAAGTTGTCCAGATAGCTCAGCTGGTTAGAGCACCAGACAAATTTAGGTTTTGCCTTAGAAGTCACAGATTTTAAAACCATGATCATCAGCATCATTGCAAAAGCAGCAATAATAACAATAACAAAAGTGCCCAGCATTCAGTAAAAAGACCAAAACTCGGAGCATAATTCAGTTAAATAAATGAGATCCTGTTAATGGATGAGAAACTATATGGCAGGGGTACGGATTATGCACCCTTCCAGGTGTTGCTGAACAGATGTTCCCAACAGCTTGAGCTAGCATAGCCAGTGGTCAGAAAGGCTCAGAGTTTCTGTTCAACAATATCTGGAGGACCACACCCGCTGTGTGGAGTAAAACATAGGTGAGAAGAAGATAATGATTTTTCCTTAAATAAAGCAAAGATAGGCAACATGAGTGGGTCCAGGAGGCGCTTTTCCACCTCTGTGGCCCACCATATCCTCCCCCAACAAGAAAAAAAATCAGCACCAAAAACATGTAAATTGATAGTGGAAATACACAGAAGACATTTCAGGTCTCAAAACTACTGGCCAAAACAAGACTGTGCATATGGTACCACCTGGAGTATAATAGATGTTTTGTGGGTTGCTGTTTTGTTTTAGAAAGGAACAATTTAGCTGGGGGGCACAGGTGGTGCAAATAAGGGTGACTGCTTGGGGCCCTTAGGTCACATATTGCCCTCTCCTGTCATAAAAAGAATGATTAATCTAGGATCCTACTCCTACTCCAGTTCAGCTTTACAAACTCTAATTCTGACAAGTTCGGATTTGATTAATTTCTTCTCTTCCTATAGTCTTATTTTAGTACACTCCATTTAACTTCAACTTAGAAAGTAGCCACAGGCTTACTTGAACTCTGCAGTTATATCTCAAAAGCCCACAAGAGGTTTACATAGGAAGATAGAAATGAGGAAGAATTTGATGAGGAAAGAGGTACTTAATGTGAGGACAAAGGCAGGGACACAAGGGGCCTAGGGGCTACAAACAGCCAGGAAACCCTGTTGATGCAGTAGTGAATTGCTGGTATTGCAGCCACTCACTCACAGGTTGTGAGTTCAATTCCAGCCAGGGGCTCCAGGGTCGGCTCAGCCTGGCATCCTTCCACGGTCACTAAAATGAGTACCCAGCTTGTTGGGGCAATTGGTTTACACATTTTAAATCACTTAGAGACAGCTTAGTTCTGTATGAAGCGGTATAGAAATGTAGCTGCTATTGCTATTGCTGGGATTAGGACAGTTCTTAGTCTTTCTAATGTAAGGGAGCAGCAATTATTGTTTTCCAGTGTGCCAGGGACTGGCACTGAATTTATTCCCATTCAGTACAATTGTTTTTTTCCTGGAAACTTGCCAGAGACCAGTACCTGTCCAAGGAGCACAACTCTGAGTAGCAAAAAAAAAAAGGTCTAGTTAAATTATTGAAGATTCAGTACCAATAAAAGAAATGCTTCTTCACACAGCATTACAACATAGTAGTTGTAGTGATAATAGTAACGGTAAAAACAATGAAACAAGTATTACTGTTATTACTTTATTTAATTAATTTATATCTGATCTTTCCCCCAAAAACCAGGTCTCACAGTAGCTCACAAAAATTTAAACAAATACAGATAAAAGCACATACAAAAATGTAAGTAAAACATAAAACATTTGTGTTATATGCAGTTTAATTATCTATAGAATTAAAATTATTTAAAGCAAATCCATTAAAACAGAGAAAAATGAAACTAAATAGAGCACTACTGTAATAAAACTCCTTCTGGTCATTTCCTAAAAGATAGCAATAGAAAAGTTTTCACTTATCAGTGGAAGGACAGAAAGGAGTGTGCTCTTCTACAAGACTAGGGAAAGCGCCTAGGGGGAGCTACTAAGAAGTTCCTCATCTGTGTTCCCACAAAATGTGCCGGTGGATGAAGCAGAACTGAGAAAAGGGTCTCTCATAAAAAAGGAGCCCAGGCAGTTTTGAGCCCCGGCAAGCTCCTATAGAAAACTGTGTCCTTTAAATAGCCTGGATCGAAGTGGCATAGGGCTTTGCAGGTCAGAATCAGCACTTTGAATTGGGTCCAGAAATAGGCCAGTTGACAATAGAGCTCCCAGTAAACTGCCCCAATCTGGCTGCAGCTCTCTTGGCCAACTGAAGTTTCTGGGCACTTTTCAAAGGCAGCCTCACACAGAGCACATGTATCACTATGACTAGATCAGACATTTACTGGCATGGGGACAGCTGGCACACTACCTTTAACTGTGCAAATGCATTCCTAGCCACCAAAGTGACCTGTGCCTCGAGGCTCAGGGCTGAATACAGGAATATATCCAAACTCCAAACCCTGTGTCTTCAGGAGAACTTTAACCCCCAACAGTAAAGTCTGGATATTTATTCCCTGATCTGCAATTTAACTGACCAGAAACACTTCTGTCTTGTCTGGATTAAGCTTGGATTTGATAACCCTCATTCAATTCATTACTGACAGCAGACACCAGTTTAGAAACAGACACCAGTTTAGAATCAAACAACCTTCCTTGGAGTTAGGTGGAAAGGACAAATGGATGTCATCAAAACTCTGTTGACACCAGGCCCAAACCTCTGACCAACATCTCCCAGAAGTTTCATGCTTATATGAAATAGCTTGAGGGTGACTTGGCCAATGAGTCTTGATAGGAATCTCACAGCACCACCTTTCTATTTCTTCCCAGTATAAAATGCCTTCTAGGACCCGTCCCAGTGAGGCAACCTGGAAGGGTTCCATGGTTTATGATACTGAAAGCTCAACAAAGTTCAACAAAAGCAACAGGGATGGTTTGCAGCAAAAGTGATCAAAGTTCCACCAGATCCAGTTCCCTCCAGGGTGACCTAAGTTATCTATGTTCCCTTATTTTGATGCATTTCAGTTTGAACCAAAACTGAAATAGATCTAGGTTATTCATCTTATCCAGGAACTCAGAGCTGGGAGGTTCCAGTACTTTGCCCCAAAATGGAATACTGGGGACTGGCTAATAGTCCTCCAGTATGGTGAGATGTAGGAAAGACTTTATCAGTAGAGGCCTTGTAGCTGCCTTCTTCAAAAATGTTGAGACGCTGCCTTGCTGGAAAGAGGAGCTGACCAGTCAGTACCTTTGCCCATTCAGCTAGTCCCCCTCTGACTTGTTTCATGAGCCAGGAGGGGCAAGGTTCTAGCACACATGTTATGGTTGTCACCATATGTTATGAAGAAAATCTCATACCCACAGGATCAGAAGAAATGTTTCTCTCAATACTAATTGCTGGAAAGCATGATCAAGAGCTGTTACACTCATGTCCGGTTTCTAGATTTGACATCTTTTGACATCTAGTTGGTTGCTGTGGGAAATAAGTTGCTGGAGATAGTGCTTTTGGTCTCATTCAGTATGACTCTTAAGAAGAAAGCCAAGCAAATTGGATGAGTGGAAGCTGAAGCATGCATGCAGCTGAAGGGAACCCACTTTCCCTTGATTTGAGGTCAAGTTTCCCCCCCCCCCCAAAAGATTTTAAAATTGGGGAGCTCTAAGTTTGGGGTTACCTGAGGGGCTTTAGGCCACAAAAAAGGCACATGCCATTGAGAAAAGGCACATGTCATACTTTTCCCAACTCTATACTGGCAGAGTGGTTTTAAGTTCGAGGATTAGAGAGGTCCTTTGTTTGAATAGCACTATTTCCAACTATGGATATTTATTACTATGCATGAGGAACCAGCAAAGAACAGAATGTAAATACATAACCCCATTGTAAATATAAATTGTCAGTCTCAACATAAGCAGAGAAAAGGGGGAAGAAATAATGTCTGACAGTCCCCACATTCATCACTTATATCACAACAGGAATGCCTTTTTCCTGCTGCTCTGGGTAACAGAAAAGGAGAGGTGCATATCTTGTTTGATCTTTTATTTGAGGGTTTTAATTGTAACAGTTAATTTACAGCAATGGTGAAATAATGGCTGCTGGATATTTGCCCTGTTGTTTTCAACCCAATCCACAGAAATGCCTATTTTTTCCCTTCTAATACCTGTAAGTAATACAGGAGTGACAAACAAGGAACTCTTTGGCCTGTGTTCCATTATTTTAATTCTCTGAGGCTACTTTTTGAAAGATCCTCTCTTGTCATTGTTAAGGTTCTCCCCCTCCTCCCTATCCTGAAACTTCATTTCCCTTCCACAGCTGTGAATTCTCTAGTGGTCGCTGCAGATAGATTTGATAAATGCTGCTAATATCACCTCCTGATCTAACAATGCTCTGACTTTGGTCTGTAGGTCTTGATGAGTAATTGCTGTTGTTCTACTCCAATGACTGAATTAAGTTGCCCTGTTATACAGGGTTCATACTTCTGTGATTTTAGCCAAGGCAGCTTATACTAGTCTCCCTGTGGACAATGATTCTTCTTTTTCTTTCTCTCCTCCCCAGAATATCTATTTTGCTTTGAGCCTAAGCAAGCAATATTTACACATCTTATTTAATTGTTCAGACCAAGTTCATTCTTCAACCATTTGAAATGTCAGATTTTAAATTCAAATGTAATCATCTTGTACATTTATATTCAAGGCAAATACTCTAGTAGACCCATAGCTTGTCCTTGATTCAAAATAATGCAAAGACTTTTAAGCAACCTACTTTCCATTCCCGAAACAGCCATAACCTGTTGAATGTGTCCAGTGATGGAGGAGAATATGGCCAATCTATCTGCTTTGTGCCAGAAGACACGATGCAGTGTAAACCAGTGATTCTTAAAATCTATTAACTGGTCTGCTTTTTGTTTGCATTAACTTCATAGGTAAATGTAGGTTTTACGAAACCAGTGTTAGGTTATCCTAATTATGATACTTCCTATCTTGATAGATTTGATTAGTGTTCTCATTGCTGCACTAGGCAGTAATTACATTTATGTTCTACTTAGCATTTTCTTGGTTTTTAGAATGATAGAAGGTCTGATAGTTGTCTGTTTGATTGATTTCTGAGGTGTTTGTTCTATATTATTTACTGTTTGCTATTCTGTTTATCCAGTGCACCATGTCAATGGCCATATGTTCCATAAGCAGCTTATAAATAAATGGACATCACTAAGTTTAAGTTATACCTCCTCAATCTACACAAGTCCCACATTGTGATTATTACATTTTAAACGTTTTTCAATAATAGTTTTATAATGAGTAAATCAAATAGAACAATATATTGATTTTCATTTGAAAGCCCTTTACTATTTCTGCAATAGAAAAATTACATGCTCCATAGCTAAATGATCTGTAATACAGCAATTTATATTATTGTGCACAAAATAGCTGTTTGTAGCAAGATAAAGCACCTCTTTTCCTGTTGCAAGGAAACACAGAGGTATGTTTTTATCACGTTTGACAGTATCTATACATTAATACAAGGTGGCTGTCACTTGTTAAATTGATCATCTTTCTTCTAGGGCTAGATCTCAGTATAATAAGAGTTCTGCTGGATCAGCATAAGGCAGTGATGGCAAACCTTTTAGAGACTGAGTGCCCAAACTCAAAGGCATTCCCGCAACAGGTGTTACCCAGTGCCGGGGGGAGGGGGGGCAGGACATCCAGGGTCAGGACTTCTCCCTTCTGGGGGTGGGACTTCTGGGGTGGGACTTCCCTGGAAACAGCTGAAGGCCCTGGAGGCAGGTGAAGAAGAACATGCACACACCTGTTCCATGTGGAGAGATGGGAGGGTGGGGGAAGAGTAGGAACAGGTGCGCACCTGTTCCTCTTCTTCCTTCCCCTCCTGAGCCTTTAGCAGTCTCCGGAGAGGCAGCTAAAGGCCCAGGAGGGTGGGAGAAGAGTAGGAACAGGTGTGCACCTGTTCCTCCTCTTCCCCCACCCTCCCATCTCTCCACATGCCCTGAGAAATGGCTTTGTGTTCCAGAGAGGACATATGTACCATAGGTTTGCCTTCATAGGCCTAAGGTGCATCTAATCCAGAATCCTGCTTCTAGCAGTGGCTACATGATTTTTTCCCCCAAGCAATATTTTGTTATTCAAGGACAATCTTCCTCCAACCTGTTGTCCTTCACATATATCAGATGGGATCTTCACTACAATATATCTGGAAGGTACCACTTTGGGAAAGTCTTTTGGAGGTAACTTAAAGCTATCATGGCTGATAGGCATCCATAGACCTATCCTCCATAGAATCATAGAATCACAGAGTTGGACATTTTAGTCACCATCCAGTCCAACCCCTGCCATGCAGGAACTCCCAATCAAAGCATCTCCGACAGATGGCCATCCAGCCTCTGTTTAAAGACCTCCAAGGAAGGAGACTCCATCACTCTCCGAGGGAGTGTGTTCCACTGTCGAACAGCCCTTACTGTCAGGAAGTTCTTCCTAATGTTGAGGTGGAATCTCTTTTCCTGCAGTTTGCATCCATTGTTCCAGGTCCTGTTCTCTGGAGCAACAGAAAACAAGCTTGCTCTCTCAGTGTGACATCCCTTCAAGTATTTAAGCAGGGCTATCATATCACCTCTTAACCTTCTCTTCTCCAGGCTAAACATCCCCAGCTTCCTAAGTCGTTCCTCATAGCACATGGTTTCCAGATCCTTCATCATTTTAGTCGCCCTCCTTTGGACCTGCTCCAGTTTCTCCACATCCTTTTTGAATTGTGGTGCCCAGAACTGGACACAGTATTCCAGGTGGGGCCTGACCAAAGCAGAATAGAGTGGCACTATTACTTCCCTTGATCTAGACACTATACTTCTATTGATACAACCTAAAATTGCATTGGCCTTTTTAGCTGCCGCATCACACTGTTGGCTCATGTTCAACTTGTGGTCTACTTGGACTCCTAGATCACTTTCACATGTACTTTCATTCAGCCAGATGTCCCCCATCCCTGTGCATTTCATTTTTCTGCCCTAAGTGGAGAACCTTACATTTCTCTGTGTTAAATTTCATTTTGTTAGGTTTGGCCCAGCTTTCTAGTCTATTTAGGTCATTTTGAATTTTGATCCTGTCCTTTGGGGTATTAGCTACTCCTCCTAATTTGGTGTTGTCTGCAAATTTGATAACTATGCCCCCAATACTGTCATCCAAGTCATTAATAAAGATATTGAATAGCACTGGGCCCAGGACAGAACCCTGTGGGACCCCACTGGTCACTTCTCTCCAGGATGAAAAGGAACCATTGTTGAGCATTGTTGTCCATGAACTTGTCTAAATTGAGTTGGGAACTTTTGGCCCTCCAAATGTTCTGGGTACTATCCAATTGGATATTGGACTAGGGGCCCATGCAGTTCCTTCTGTCTTATCATTCTATGATTAAACAATGGGCCATTGGTATCCACTTGGATTTGTCTACAGGATTCCTGTAAATATCAAATCTGTGGATGCTGAGGTCCAATTTTATACAATGGTGTAGTAAAATGACGTCCCTTATATCAAATGGTGAAGTCAAGATATGCTTTCGGAGTTCATTTATTTTTTTAATATTTTCAAGCTGTGGATGGCTGAATCCATGGATGCAGAATCCATAAGTACAAAGGACCAACTGTATAGTCGCTACAGTCTCCTGCCATTGTCTAAGCTGGTAGAACTCCTGGTAGTGAAAACATATGGACAGCCAAAAGTTCCCCATCCCCAGTCTTTTTTTCAAATCATCCAAGGAGTTTATCACACTAGGGGCCAATTTCAAAGTTAAAATGACATTAAAGTGGTGTTAAAGCAAACTTCAGCCTTCGTGAATTTAAAGCAATTTTAAGGCAAATTTAAAGTGGAAATAACATTATTTCACAATTAACATGAATGTGTGATTTCGCAATTAAAACAATTTCGAATTTACACTTTCTGTAGAGATCCGAACTTGAAAAGATGTGGATTAATCCTCCTTTAATTCTAGTTTAACTGCGGGTTTTTCGTGACATCATGTGAAATAGGGTCACTTAATTCTCCTTTAAATCTAGTTTAACTGCAGGTTTTTCGTGACATCGTATGAAACGATGTCGCATAATTTTGCAATTTCTCCGGGATATCTTTGGATTAACCCCTTGATCTCCCTCGTGTGATAAAGCTCTAAGTCAGTTGCCAACTTTGGGGAACTGAATTCTATAAGAGATTAATACTTTGTATGCTACCAGAATGATTCTGTTTATGAGGCTGTGCTATGGACTCTGTATGAAAGTTGACCATATAATTCACTGACACACCTAGATATTCCTAGAGAGAACAAATCAAATCCATGAATAATCAAATCTGCAAATATCAAAGCTGCAAATTGGAGGGATGAGTATACTTTTGATGTCCAAGTGCCTAATATCTTCTGTATGTTCAATAATTCTTTCTTTATATATGCTTTCCATCAATCTAAATAAGCACTAGGTAAGTGGACCTGTACTTCCATGGTTCTTCTTGGATCTGTTTATTTTGGTGTATGTTACTTTATGTTATGTTACGTTATGAAATCTATGTTCAATTACCTGAAATTCTCAGCTAAGGTCAGGCTGATTTTAGTGACAATTTATAGGCTGCTTAGTTTCATCAGCAGTTTCACATTGTCCTTTCTCTTATGTCAACCAGACCCAATGGTTGATTATTTTTGATTTGTTAATTAACCTAAGAGCTTGTCCCCCTCTATTTATTTGATTTAGCTTTCAAATGCCCTCCTTAAAAATGATATTCATGCATGGAGATCTGGCCTGTGGACTCCCCATTGGCCATTTCTCCTCCATACTAAATCAGGAACCCCACTCCAGAATTGCATGAAGAGGAGCTGCCCCACAAAAAAAGATTATAATTCTGAAGCAGAGTGGACATGTTATAATCAGCTGTTTCAGGCCACCCATTCAAGTTATCCCTGTAGCATGTTCTCTGAAGAATTTTCCCCCTTTCCTTCTTCTTTGTTAAAGATAGTTTCTCCACCTGAGCAAGTGTGTGAACTACTAAAAATAGTGAGAGTAATTAGAGTAACCTTGTATATGGTGCCCTTTCAGCAGCTGGCATTTAGGTTTTGTAAGTGAGCTTTTTTTGCAACAGTGGCTATAAAGATGAGAGTGCTCCTTGAAAACTTGGGAGGCTCTGGCAGCTGCCAGCACAATTGTGCTCCTGTTATCTGTCATCTGTGTCACAACAATATCAATAGTTTATCTGCAGTACACAACACATAACTAAGCAAGCAACCACCCCCAGTACATAAACATGTCAGAAATGTCTGTGGCTGTTACTGGGGAAATAGGTGCAAGCTAAGCGTCTTAGCAGTTTTTAACCCTATGCACTTTGGCCCTTCTGTCAGATCCTGAATATTTTCATGACCAAGGCACATATCCAGAAACTGGATACACACATTGTAGATATTTTGAATTCATCCAAGAAGACAATGCATCTATTTAACTTCACTCAGCCTTTGGAATTTTCAATGAGTATTTTTTACCATTGTGTTCTGTGAAGCATTGTTTGTTTAATCTCTCTTTTGCATTCTTATATTTTCCAAGACATCCTCGTTTCTCCAAATGTCTTTTTATCTTGCTATTCAGATATTATTTGTTAATAATATTAATTAATTCTGCAGTGCAGGTGCAGCCTAAGCCTCGCATTTATGGGAGGAAAAGGCATAAAGATTATTATAGTGTCAGCAGAGAGTCTTTCAAGCTTAGAGTGAGACCCAGTTTAGGGAGAATGAGGAAATCCAGTCTTGATTCTGAAATTCATGTTCTGTGACAAACAAGCCAAACTTGAAAGAGTGCCTTTTGTTGGACATCATTTCCCAGAATCTAGCATCAAGAATGTCTACTGACCATATTGGCTGGAGGATTCTGGGAGCTATAGTCCAAAAAAGGAACTTTCTCAAGCTCTGCCAATAAGAATTGCATTCAGCCACAGCCTCTTCAGTGACCTAGTGCTAGGATCCTAAGTCTCTGCCTGGTGACAGACTGTTCTATTACTTTTGTTAGGGTAGATGCCTTGCTTAATTTGTTATAAAATTTATGTAAGATTTCTTGAGAATTTTTTTTCCTTTGGAAAACCACAGTTCGGTTTCATCTGGCAAAAGTTATGCACGAAGAAAGGGGGGCTGGGATGCTTCTTAAAGCACTTACGGACGCATCTTAATACATGGACAGAAATGGGCTTGGGTGGCTGGTAGTCCTGCAGACAGAGATGGGCGGATGAAAATGGGTGGGCCATAGGGAGGTAGCTAATCAGTTGTGCAGGTGGTTCAGGTATCTGTTTTTCACACAGATAATTAATGTGTACAAGCCGCTGCTAATTGCACATTTCAGGAATGATTTATGAGAGAGCGGAGACGAAAGAAGAACACAATCTAATTTCTTTCGGAACCTCTGCCATTCATACAATGGTATCAGCACAGCTGTGAGTTGGGACATGATTAATGAATAGGGAAGTAAACACACAGGCATAAGGAGGACTGCTCTTTTTGATGGCATGGCTTTCAAAACCGAAAGTGGCGTTTCTAATGATGGACCAATTGCACTACGGGTTCATTTCCACGTCAGACTCAGCACCTAAGGTGGTTCTGGAATAAAGCTTTTGACATCCAGCAGGGTGGTTCAGGGCTTGCAATATAAGCTACTAGCATTAACTTTTATGAGAAGGTACTCAGGAGCACAAGGTTAGGCTATACACTTTATTTTCTTTGTGGCAGTCTATAGGGTTTTTTTTCATGCATTCAGAGCTCCCCCCCCCCCCCCCGGAGAATCCTACCTATACTGCAGTCTGGGTACAATAGGAAAAGGAGAAAGATGTTCTTTAATGCAGGCAACCTTAAATAACTGGGGGAAAAAAATCGCTTGCTTTTGTGATCAGGTTTTTATTTTATTTTTGAGGTTACTCTATTGCCGCAAGATATATTTTTTAAAGTCTTTGCATGCATCTGGTGAAGTTGGGCATGAGTCCAGAAGAGCTTAAGCCCAATAAACTTGTTAGTATTTACATACCACAAGACTCTTCATTGTTTTTAATGAAATGAAGAAGTCTATTTTTTGTTTGTAAATTTAAAATAGCTGTTCAGTTTCTGGCTGTCAAATGTTTTATTGTAAGTTCTTGCCAGTGTAAATAAAGTAGAGGCTAGTATTTTGACCAGAGTATGTTTTGTAGATGAATTAGCATTTTAATTTGGTACAGATTAATTATTATTTAACACTTGATCAGTTTTCCCTCAGAAAAAATAACCAGTGCCTTTTTAAAAAAAAATAATGAAGTAGTGCTTAAGAAGAAAAGTACAACATGGTAGCAGTGAGAAGGAGCACATTTTCAGGCCATTCCTATGACACACACAGCTCTTTTTTTTTTTAAATGTTCATCACTTTTTAATGAATATTTTAATGGTATTTTAGGTCAAGCTTCATATTTCTTCTTAATTTGTTTTTATTTTAAATTTACATACTATCTTTCTATTAAAAAAAATTACCCAATGTATAACAAAATAATAATGACATCATTAAGCATAACATTAACAAAGTCTTGAGAAGTACTGTAGCGTATCTATTGTAACTTACAATATGCTCAACAATTACTGGTTTTGGATAAAAACCCAAGCTGTATTTATTTTAATGCTGGTATGTGCATGTGTGTTTTCCTCTCTTTCAGCTTTTGGAATTTGACAAAGAGCTGTCAGTCTTTAAAGACAAATTATATGAACTGGACATTTCATTTCCTCCCAGGTAAGATATGTATACAAGTGGCTTGTTTAATTAACATCTTGGTTCTAAACATACAGGAAAATCTAGTTAATGAAGCTTAGAATGTCAGTGATTGTAATGCAGCTGGTGTGGGGAACTTGAAAATAAGTGTTTCCATTCTTAGAGTTTCAGTTTTTTTCTGGATTGCTGCTAGAATGTATTATAACATATTTATTTTGGTATAGTTAATATTCTTATATCCCCTTCCCAACTAAAAATAAGTCCCACCGAGCTCAGTGGGACTTACTTCTGAATATAATTATACTGTACTTTATAACTCACAGCATTCTTCTTTCTCTAATGTATTTACTAGAATTCACTGGATTATGGTGTATTGTTTACCTGTTGCTTTGAATTATGTATGAATTCTAGTTTTGCTCAACAACTGTATAGGAATTACTGAGAGATAGGGGAGTGTGTCTCTGAAATAAGCTTTGTACTTTATTAAAATTTTTCTTAGAAAGCACTGTACACCAATGCCAAATAGCTTTTAAGGGGCAAATCTGTAACCAAATAAAGAACAAAAATAATATGTATTACAGAGACATAGCTGTGTTAGTTTGAAATACCAGTATGCAAAGGGATCTTGTAGCACTTTTGAGATGAATTGTGCAAAAAATGGTGTAGCAGAAGCTTTCATCGACTTGGCCTACTTCCTCAGATGAATGGAGTGAACTGTTGCCTTATATCCATTATAATGTACAGTTGTCCCCCGGGTTACGAAGGTAATCCGTTCCGGATAACCTTTTGTAACCCGGAAATGACCGCATCCCGGGGGACCACTACGTCCGACGGACCACGCGGCCGATTTAAAGGGGCCGCACGGTTTTTCTGTTTCGTTCCCCGGGGGATCCTTCGGATCCCGGGGGAATTTTAGCGGTCCCGCCGGTTTCGCACCCCGGGGATTTCGTTCCCCGGGGGATTCGGATCCCGGGGACCACTGTACTTTATGTCTAGTCTTGAAGACTGAGCATTCACAGCAAGTATAAAGAGAGACTTTTCATTGGTAGCACCCCAGTTGTGAAAGTACTTCTGCTTTTTCCAGAGAGGCTTACTGCATTTCCAGAGAGGCTTACTTATAGCACCTGCATTTTGCACTGTTCTATATCAGAAGATCTTCTTCTGTTCCCAGGTGTTTTAGTCTTTTGGGACTTTTTCGTGCTTGAAGCTCTGCAGTTTACTTTGTGGGTCTTTTCTTTTCTTTTCCTTTTTTCTTTCTACTCTTTATTTTAAAATTATTGTTACCTGACCTGAGAATATTGTGGGCCATGCACATGCTGTTAAAACAAACAAACCAATAGTAAAGTGAAAGTGGTAGAGTTGGAAGGTCTCCTCATATGGTACAATCCCCTGCTGGTACAGGAATACATACCCAAAGGGTTCCTATCAGATAGCCACACAATCTCTCTTCTACAGCCTCCAGCAAAGGAGAGTCCACTATCTCTCAGTGGAACACATCCCACTGTCAGGCAGCTTGTACTTTCAGGAATTTTTTTTCCTGATCTTTAAGGGTTTCAAAATAATTGTTCCCCTCTCAGAATTCAGAGCTAATCAGACATGGACAATATATATAATATTGGTTGTTTTTGTTACTGCGTACCTTCAAGTTGTTACTGACTTCTGGCAACCCTAGGGAAAACCCATCACAGGGTTTTCTGGGGCTGAGAGTGTGTGACTTGCCCAAAGTCATCCAGTGGATTTCAGTGGCTGAGCAGAGAATGAAACCCTGATCTTCAGAGTTGTAGTCTAAAGCTCAAAACCCTACATCGCATTGGACTATAATCCTTTCCCATTTTTGCATCAGTAGGAATGCCCTAATAGCTGCCTAGGGCTATCAAACTACAATGTTACCTTGAAATAACCACATTTCTATCATCCTCCTACCCTCCAAATTTTTCTGAGTACCTTAAGGAGATCTTAACTTGATTTTGTTTCCAAAAGGCATAATTCATCTCTTCTACAATATATACCCTGTTTCTCCGAAAATAAGACAACCCTTGAAAATAAGACCTAGTAGAGGTTTTGCTGAATTGCTAAATATAAGGCCTCCCCCAAAAGTAAGACCTAGCAAAGTTTTTGTATATAAATGTATATACCGTATATAATAAATGTTCAATTTTTTGTTCAACAATAAATGTGAATTCTTCTTCATAAAGACATCCCCTGAAAGACCTAGCGCATCTTTGGGAGCAAAAATTAATATAAGACACTGTTTTATTTTCAGGGAAATACGGTAGTTATACATAAGCTTCTAATAAGAAATCCAATAATAAAAACAAAATAATTATATGAAAGAGAGCATTGTTTTTAAAAAGTTCCAAAGTATTTAATTATTCATTTCAGAGGAGTTAATCCTAATTTGTTGGATGATCACATAAGTAAAAGCTGTGGGGAAACACTGACAATTTCTATAACCCCAAATATGTCACTAACTAGCTGAACTAGTAATTATGTCCATCCAACTAGACTATACTTGCATTGCATGGAAAGGTTACACAATACTCTAAAATGTTTGTGAGATAGGAGCCAGAAATGGGTCTTCTTAGTTCTCTTTTTAGTTCAAAAGCATTCATAATGTTCCCATCTCTTAACCATAGTTTGGCAAGAAGGCCAACCCATAAACTTTGGCTCAGCCCAAATTAACCAAAGAAAAAGGTCACATTTCTCATCAGCTCAAACAGTTATTAACACCAAACCACATATTGCTTTTAAGCAGCATTTTGGAACAAGCTCCAAATAATTATTGGTGATAAAACCTAATTTAAACTACAGTGGGCCCTTGGTCTCCTCAGGGGTTTAGTTCCAAGATCCCATGTGGATACCAAACTTCTTGGATGGTCAAGTCCCATTATCAAAATCAAGGTTTGCTTTTTGGAGATATCTATAGGTAGGTAGGATGGGAGTTAGATAGATAGATATTTAAATACTTTCAAGCTGTATATTGTTGGCCCCATGCCTACAAAGACAGCCAGGTGTAGTATATCAATACAAGCCTTAAGTAGAGTGAAGGAGGGCACATAACAACAGCAACAGTGGGTCTAAATATCCTAAAGGCACCAGATCCTGTTTGATCTTGAGTTACGCTGATGCTGTTGGTGGATTTGATATTTAATTGCCTGTATTTTACTTACTGCCCTTGGACCCTGGTCCTCACATGGCATGAAGGGTAGTGGCCTCTGCCTGCATTGATATCCCTTTAGAGTAGACCATCTTAACTGACAACAGAAGTAACATCTGGGACAAAATATAGACCTGTGATTCTAACATTTTAACTTTTCTCAACATCTTTTCTGATGAAGAAGGAAGGTCAGCTTAAAAACCTTATGTGAAATATTATGTGCATTTTGTTGTTGTGTGCCTTCTAGTCATTTCTGACTTATGGTAACCCTAAGGTTACCTGAGGATTTACCATTGCTTTCCTCTGAGGCTGAGTTAGTGTGATTTGCATTTTAGTTGGCCCAATAAATGTTTCACTGTTTTATGGATTTTTATTTTTATTTTGTATTTTTATGTTTCCTTGATTTGAAGAGCTTCTAAAGTTAACCTTAGAAGTAATTAGTTATTATTATCATTGGAAATCCAAAAAATTTATATAGTTGCTTAATTTTTAAATTATTTATTTTTCCTGTTTTCAAAAGTAACTAAAATATATACTTTCAGTTACATTTTAAACATGAATAGACTACATTAAAATGTATAGGATGGAATTCTTAAGGAAAATATCCATTGGATTAATTTTAAAATGACATGACATTATTCCCAGATGAACTCCCCACCCACAATGTCCAAAAATAATTCACAGAAATACTTTTAAAATTGAGGAGGGGGAGTACTTCAGATGGTCTTCTAAACCAAAGCCCTGTTCAGCTCCAGAAGAAGCAATTGTTCAAAGAATTTGTTGTGAAGTAAAAATCCAAAAGGTAGGTTTAAAGAATCCTAGGGAAGTATTTTTGTAATCCTCTGCATTTTACGCAAAAGTAAGTCATTCCTCAGAAAAGATTAATCATCAAAGTATTTCCAAAATAACCTTTCCAAGTTTAATGTATGAAATGGAAAGCATAATATAAAAATGGAGTTCAGGCATATCTACGTAGAACTAAAAAGGACTGGCTTACTCAGGAATAAACACAAGATGCAAATTCTGAGAGCATCCACTGATTATGTGAAACAAAAGGTGAGAAGTCCAGTATATAGGTCAATCATTTAAAACACTGAATAGAATAATTTAGAACTTTTTTTAAAAGGTGAAATAGCTGGTGTGATAAGAGTTTATAAGGATAATAACACTGCACTCTGAAGATGCCCAGAAGCAGGTTTTTTCGACCATTGGTTCGTGCTCTAAAATACGTTTGGACATAATACTGTATTTGGATATAATGGTAAACAAAGATTTCTGATTTAAAATTTACAGTAAAATTATGGAAAACAGCCATATTGAAAAACAAACAAACAGCTTCATTTATATACCACTTCATACCCTTAAGGAGTGTCTAAGCAGTTTACAATTGTAAGCTATTTGCCCCCAACAGTCTGGGTACTCATTTTAGCGACGTCGGAAGGATGCAAGCCTGAGTCGAGCTTCAGCCATTTGCTGGTCTTGAACTCGCCACCTTAGGTTTTGAGTGAGTGGCTGCAGTACAAGCATTTAACCACTGCGCCACCAGGGCTGATATTGAACCCTTAAACTGAAGGTCAATTTTAGTCTGAAAGTTCACATGTCTGAAACTCATGCATGCCTCCTAGTCTTTCTACCAGTGGAATTGCAAGGAGGAATTCAGAAGCTTCTGCATCTGTTTTTGCTGCACTTTAGTTTGTGTCTCTTCTGAACCTGGACAATCTGAGATTAACTGTAATGGTAAATTATTGAAAAAAGCCATCCCCGTTCAGTGCCGGCAGGCGCCATTTTGACAGGATGGAAGTCTTCCAACCAGAACATTTAACACTCCTCGGCACTGAATGGGGACGGCTTGGGTACGGGTGCCAGAATGGGACCTTTTTGTGGATGCTTGGGTGTGCGACCAAATACGTTTGCACACGCCCCTGAGAGTCCTGTTCCTATCCCCATAATGGAGACAGAAGTGAATGCGATAAAGACTGCAGCCATTAGGTAACTAACTGATTCAGTGGGTATACTCCAGTTGAAACTAACAGTCAGATTTTGGCCTGTGGTTGAACTATTATGGTAATTGCTCTGCAGATTAGATCTGCTTCCCACCAATAACCCCAAACGAATGTCTGCAGGTCAGAATAATAGAAGATTCTCAGTCTCACCATTCAGAAGAGCTAGTGCTTGAATGTCCTTGTAGTTTGAAAAGCACTCTGAAGAAAGTTGCATTTTTCCTGCATGGTGTGTAGGTTTAAAGAATGTGATACAAGCTGTAAATTCATATCACTTACCCTCAAGAAGTCATCAGTCAGGTCAAGCATGACAACTTTGAACACTGCACACCCTTGTGATGAATTTGGCTTTCCCATGTTAGTGGTGGTCCTGGAGCCGGGGAGGCATGACACTGCTGTGATGAAGTGCCAGTGCTTTGACAAGAAAACTCAAGATGACTTGTTTAGGTACAGTAGGCAGTAAAGAGACTGGGACCTGAATTTAAAGATACGATGGCATGTACCTAGACTTTTTGCAATGTGTGGAAGAGAGAAGGAGATTTGTATTTTCTGGTATGATTCCCGAAATGACATTTGGAATTTTGAGATTTTTTTATTTTCAGAAACTCAGGGGCTGTGAGAAGGGGGTTAAACTACACAGTACATTAAACTGCAGATTATGGAGTTCAAAATCTTGTTTTCTCCCTCTCTAGAAGACCCTAAACCAGATCATGAACAGCACCCTTCCACCCCCATCTGCAGCAACTGGTTTTGTTTCAAAAATCCTCCCTCCATATATGGGTGCTAAAAAATGCTTTTTTAAAAAAAAAATCAGTCAGAACCAATGGAAGAGGGTGTTTTCAAAATTCAAAGCTAATTAAAAACCTTTGCATCTAACCCATTAGATTTCACTGTGATACTGATAATGCTTACTATATGTTGTTACAAATACAGTACAGCAAAAACTAATATGACCTACTGTGGTTTTTAAAATGAGTTAAGCAATAAAATTAATGGTACTTTTATATGCTAAAGACTAGATTGATTGTGGTATATTTTTGGCATGAACCATATAAAATGTTAAAATATTCTCTCTTTTTTACTTTATTTTTTCTTAGCAATAAAAATGTTAAAAGTATTTTAAACAATTCATGGCTAAAATTGCCTTTATAGGCCTTTGGGATATTTTTGTGCCACAAGGTGGTTTATGATGTTTTATAAATAAATTTAAAGGAAACAATTATTTTCCTAGAAACATCATAACCAACATGATGGAGAGAGTGTGTGTGTGTCTGTAATTATCAAAGGGTCCAGTGTAGGGATTTAGCATGAAATACCTACATAGCAATAGTATTCCTCAAAATCGTGATTCTTTTTCTGTGTTTTGCTATAATAAAACAGGAAAACTTTGCTATAAAACAGGAAAACTGTTCAGTAGTTTTACTGCTGTTTTCAGAAATATTTTATATACACACATACATATATATTTGTTATCTGCCTTTGAGTTGACCAACTCACAGCAACCTCATTAATGAGACAACTCCAAGACCCTCTGTCCCCAATCACTCTCTTGCGGTCCTGCAGGCTCAGAGCCATGGTTTCCTTGATAGATCCTGTTAAACAAAATATATACCACAAACGACTACTATAATTACAGTTTTTTGTGGGCTTTTCAGGCTATATAGCCATCTTCTGCCAGTCACAGATGCTGGTGAAATGCCAGGAATAAACTCTTCCATAACATAGCCACATAGCCTGAAAAACCCACAAAAAATGTCAGCGGTGAAAGCCTTCGACTTCACATACTACTATAACTGCTGAACAATTGTAATAATAAATCTTACAAGGGTTCTACTACATCAGCTGTTCTTAACCTGTGGTGCGTGGATCACTGGAAGACAATGATGTCCTCATAGGGGATCTGCAAAGGTTTGAAGAAATGTCATCAGATGGAAGGCTGGAAAGCCCTGGAGTGGGGCTGGGGGAGAGAGAGAAAAGAAGGAAGAAAGAAAAGAAGGAAGGTGTGGGGAGAAGAGAGCTGGCAGCGCCTTTCATTTCACTCCACATCTCATATGCACCCCTAGCAAGGAAGGTCCCAATTTCTCGCACCAGTTAACACAACTACTGCCACACACACAGCAATGAAGACAACAAAAGATAGGTCTTTGGTGCCCAAAAGATACAGCTGGGAAGGGAGGGAACGAGATCTAGTCAGTTTAGCTTGAGGGGGGGAATTTAAGTCAAGTCCTTCACCACACAGCCTACAACTTTATGCACTTCAATTTTTAAATCTTGAGTTAAGTTTTGGTGGTCCATGGTAACGAAAGATATTCAAAGGGAGTATGTAGTAAAGAAAATGTTTAGACCAACTGTACTAGATCATCTCCAAATTAACATTTCTTTTAAAAGTTACTTTTCTTTGAATGTTGATTATGAACTATAAAAATTGTGAGCTCTGTTTGACAAGTCACAACAGAGAATTAAAATATTCATACCTCTGGGATATTTTAAACTATGGAGTTTATCACACTAATGAGATCCCATGGGGAAATAGGAGTTAAATGCAATATAATACGAAGATAATCCAGAAATGCCCAAAGTCTATCACATTGCAGTTAATGTGAAATAACGCAAAATTAATCTGCAGTTAAAGCAGAGGAAACCAGCAGCTTTTAAAGTTTGGAACGAACTGAATTTCAAAAGCTGCTGGTTTCCTCCACTTTAACTGCTGATTAACTTTGCATTATTTCATTTTAGCAGCAATTACTGTGATAAATTTTCTGAATTTTCAAGTTCTGTTTAAATTAGAATGTAATTTAAATTTCGTTTAACTCCCATTTTCTCACAGGATCTTGCTAGTGTGATAAACTCCTATGAAGACATACGAGGTCCATTGAAATCAGTGTATCTTTAAAGTATTTAATGTTGACTGAATTATGTATACAGTATATGGACATTACAGATCCCAAAGCTTCTGCATTTTTTTAAAAAAATTGCAGGTTTTTAAAGTTTCATATATTGCTGCTGCATCTTTTTTAAAAAGAGAATTGCATTACTAGTGGGAACTTAGCTGTCAGGGAAAATGTAGTTTTTTATTTTATTGATCATTTTTTATACTTTTTTTATACTTTGGAATATAGCAATTTGGGAATCCCATGTAATTTGTAGTTGTCTTGTCACCAGTTCTTATGGCAATATTTCATGGTCATTAATATGTAATCAAGTAATTAAATTAACACATGGAGTGAGACCTAAACTAGTGGTCATTAGCATCTTCTTTTGTAATCGGGAAAATCATCAAAATGATCTCTTAGCTTTCCAAAATAGCATGTCCACTCAAGAAAATGTTTAATTATTTCTTCTTTAGTGAAAAATCATACAGCTGTTTAACAATACAAAAATAAAGTTTGGTTTTAAATTCAGTAACGTCTCAGTTATACAGTAAATTTTGAATGAATAGTTAAGGAATTGTCTCACTCAACCTGGTATTCCACTACAAGCTAATTTGAACCTTGGATTTTATCCATTTTGAACCTCGATTTCACCTAAAGATTGAAATCTAAGTTTAGGAACATTTTCACAAATGGCACTGTGGATGTGATTTAGTCTGAAATGCCAAGCGCACTTGAAGCCCTAAATAAAGAAGAACAAAGACATTTTCTAGATGAAAGGTGAAGCAGAGCCTTTTTTAAATCAAATGTACTTTATATTCTAATCAATTTTGGCACTTAATAAAAATATATATGTTTTAACATAGATGGGAAAATCAACTTTCAGATTTTGAACGTATTTTCAGAAGCCATGGTAGCCATACTTGTTGCTTGTTTGCAAAACAAGAGTCCCAAAACATTCACCTTCCATTTCTGCATCTACATTCATGCCAAATGAGTTTGTCATCTTTCTGACGAGCTCTTCCTCTCTGACAGACGGTATCTACCTGTATGAGCCTGTGTAGGTCCTGGGTTTGTAAACAGGGGTCTTTCTTTTAGTCTTACCATCTTCACAGCATGGCTGGTGCCTAGTTGGTAGCTGCCCTTAGGCTCTGAAACTCCCTTCTTAGGGAAACCAAAATGTCTCCCCTCTTGATGATAGAATTCAAAAACATAGCCGTGTTAGTCTGGAAAATTGGTATGCAAAGGGACCTTGTATCACCTTTGAGATTAATGAAAAAGAGGAAATGCTAGCATGAGCTTTCATAGAATTGAGACTACTTCCTCAAATGATTGTCCTTGCTGTTGTTCAATCAGCAAGCAAATATTTCTTTATTCTAAAAGATATTCTAAAAAGTTTTTTTAATAGGAGGATGGGCTTTTAAGATGCTATATTTTAATTTTTCTGTTTTTAACTGATTTTTATTATTAAATGTATGGTGTAAGTTGTGTTAATATTGTCAATAGTTTAATTCTGTTTAATGTTGATTTTTGTATGTTTTAGCTGTATTGTATTAAGCTCAAGTTTGTAAAATGCCTTGAGTCCCAGTGTCAGAAAAAGTGAGGATAGATACAAAGTTAATAATCTTCCTCCTCCTCCTCCTCCTTCTTTGTCTTCCATAATTCTCTATTACTATAATGCATGCTATTTCTTATTTGTCATGGATTTCTCTTTTTCTGGGAGGGAGGGAAACAAAATTTAAGTTGCCTCCTTTAAAAACCTCTAGGAACAGAAGTTCGTCTTTATAATACAGCATCTTTTTTTAATAAAGAATTTTATTAACCATATTAAAATACAAACACAATCCATAAAATACATTCATCATATCAGCCTAATAACCTAAAAACAAACGGGCTTACCCATCTACATCATACACATATATGACATTCATATACATCTTGTTTATCATCATTATAATCGGTTTTGATAATCTTCTATTCCACACTCTTTCATTTATTTTTTATCTTTCGTTTATTTATTATTATTTTCTTATTTTTGTATATTAGTGAGATCTTTTCTGGCATTAGGTATAATCTAAAATATATTTTGTAGTAATTTTCTTTTATATTTTGGAACAATGTAAGTTTTGATACTTTTTCCCAAGAATTTCCCCATCTGCTTAATTCTAATGGGTAACCCACATTCTTAGCCCATTTTATCATTTCCTCTTTCACAACAACTTCTTCCATTTCAATTTTCAATAAAGTTTTGTAGAATTTCCCTATTAATTTTACTGAGTTGCCATTTAGAATTTTGCTAAGATCAGATTCCATATTTTCAAATCCCACTAATTTATTATCTTTATTACCATTATATATCTTTTGTAAATTTGCCTATATGTGAACAAATTTGTTTCAAAGCCCTCTTCTTTTAACTCTTCTTGTGATTTTAACCGAATTGTTTCATTTTGTCTTCTTAATGATATTTTATATGTAAGCCAGGTTCCTTTGTATGCAATTTCTCTCCTCTGAAATGCCTCTTGGGTTGAAATCCATAAAAAATTATTAATAATTCTAATTTTATACTTCTTCCATATTTTTAGTAATGCTCTTCTAATACAATGATTGTTAAAATCTTTGTTTACTTTCTCTTTTTCATAACCCAAATATCAGTGCCAGCCAAACCTAAGACTATAATACAGCATCTTCTTAAAAGCCCGTCACTTCACTGTTCAACATAGAAAATATACCCATTTTTGAAGACCAGAGGTGGATATCTGACCACATTTTGGGGGCAATTTTGGCAGCCCCAGCTACTCCCACAGGCAGAAAATTGGCCCCCAGACTTAGCACTGTTTATTCTTTATTCTTTAAACAAAGAAACCATAGCAGTAAGTCAAACAGAGTGATCCTTCTAATTCTATGTCTGTTTCCTAGGCCAATAGCTTTCATACCTCAGGGGATCTTTTCTGAATAAAGTTGTCAAGGGGTTGCTCCACAGAAGATACCTGATCATATTCTTGGACACAGAGTTTAAGCAGAGCACAGGCAAGGTTTGATGGAATTATAGTTATCCCATATGAACTGAGAGTGAACCATAGCACATATGTGATGGCTACTACATTACACTAGAAACATGCTATATTACTGTTTACTGGAAACATATGCATATTTGTGAGAGCCCCTTTTGACAAACAAACCAAGTAATCTTCAGCTGTAACTTCCAGTTTTGTCAAAATGGTGAAACTGTTATTAACAGCTTCAGAAAAGATCAGAATATTAAACCAACTTCAACTCATGACTTTTTTCAAAGCTATTAACCATAATTTCCTGATCTGGGCTACTATAGTTAGCTGGACATTTCCTATTTTGTTTGCCAGTTTACACAGTGAGAGGGGCAAAGGGTTTATGTACATTGTCAAAATATTCGTGTATATCTTTGTTTATTATGCGATGATGTGGTTGTCCAAACTCTCCCAGTATCAGGATATCTCTTCCATTAAACGTTGGCACTGACATAGGTAGTGGTTGGGAAGTTCACAAACTATGTCCTCTCTCCTCCACTTTTGTGTCCTTGCCAACACAACAGTTGGCATAGGCCTCTTGGCTCACCAAGCTTGTCTCACACTTACAAAGTTGGCCCTCTGGCAACCCACTATTATTTTTTAGGATTTTTTTTAATATCATAGTTTTCAATGTAGTTTAATTTTACACATGCTTGCATTTTCTACTGTGCAAACCGTGACATACTGACTCTTGATTTCTGAATGCTGTAGGTTCTGTCAGTTGCTTGACGCCCTGATGTTAAGCAAATAGCAAGCTCAGTGTGATCTGGAAATAGGTCTTTAGTGGACTGTAATCACTATGGAAAGGTGGTAGGTGTGAAAAACAAAATAAGGACATTGTGGTTAGCCATGATACAGGTGGGCAATTGTTAACTTTATCACCACTCTCCATTAATTATTATAATTATTCTTGTAGCTGTTGTATGGCTGAGATAGGAGCTGACTTACCAGGGGTTCACACCCACTTACAAGGTTTGCTTTCAGATAAGTGTGCATGCACAGTAATCTCCTGTATTAATCATTCTCTTAAAGTGACCTGTTCTTGTTTGTCGTTGCATTAGGCTGTCATGTAGTTTACTGCCTGGACATATGTTCGTGTCTTAGATATCTCCTCTTCTCTTTGTGAATTTTCCACCCCTCCTTCAGTAGCCCCCCTTTGTGCTGACATTATCTTTGCTTTAACACCTCTGACTAAGAATGACAGGTCAAATCTTATGCACAGTTGGATGTTTTTAAATCTGTGGTCCCTTTCACAATGCACAATTACAGCAGTTTGATACCACTTTAACTGACATAACTCCATCTTATGGAATCCTAAAACAGCTCCCAGGATTCCATAAGATGGACGCATGGCAGTTTAGAAAAGGTTGTTTGGAATTCTCTTCCAGGGAACACTAATGCTTCTCCAAACTACAAATCCCAGGACTCCACTGGATGCAGCTATGGCATTTTATGCATATCAAAGCACTATAATTGTGCAGTATGAAATGAGCCTCGATTTCGCACGTTTCTAGTAACAAATTTTTCCAGAATGTGCTTAATCTTATCCTTGGGTTTTCTCCTATGATCTGTATACTCCAAAATGTTTTTGCTTCACAGTAATACATGCCTTCTTTTTTCTGCATTATACTGATCCATTGAAAGCAAGGTCATTCAGAAACATAGTGATGCCTCCTCGCAGACAAAAATATCTGTGCATTCACTGTCTCTTCTAGAAGCCCAGAAATGTTGTTTTTGTGTCTTCATTATCACAGTTGTTCCTTCTTTTCTCCTCAAATATCAGACTTTTCTCAATCTTCCAGATTATTAGGTCTGATTTGGCAAGCGCATTACCTTACCTATACTTCAGACTCCTCTTTCTCTTATTTACTATGATGCTCAGTGCTATTTACTATGAGGTTCCTCCCTGTCAGAGCTTTGGAAAGTTACTTTCCAAACTACAACTGGTAGAATTCAGCTTGGTCACTGAACCTATGGGACCTGTAGTCTAAAAAAGTAACTTTTCCAAGCTCTGCCTCTACCATATAGAAACTTCCCTTGCTAGGATTGTGTGTCTAGTCATGGTTCAGGATTTGCAATAAATAATAATAATAATAAAACTTTTATTTGTATCCCGCTTCTCTGTACAAGCAATCAGAGCAGCTTATATAAAATTCTTACATTACCTTAAGTATAAACCACATTTCCCTCCCCCTTAAAAATAACAATTAAACAAATAATAGTTAAAAATATCTGTAAACAGATCATAATAAAAATCTTTCAAATTCAACAATAACAGTACAACATCGTTCCAATCTGAGCGAAGGCTAAATGGGGTATAATGTAAACAAACTCCCTTCTTTATGTGGCTGGGGTTTTCTTATTGAGGAAAGGTCTGCCTGAAGAGATTAAAGCTATCTAGGCTGGTAATATGACGGATCTCCTCCGGCAGGCCGTTCCACAATCTGGGAGCAGTGGACGAAAAGGTCCTCTGGGAAGCAGCAGTCAATCTGGTCTTTAAAGGTTGCAATAGATTCTTCCCAGAGGACCTGGTGTGCGGGGTGGATTATACAGAAGAAGGCAATCCTGTAGATAAGTTGGGCCCAAGCCATGCAAGGCTTTAAAGGTCAAAAACAACAACTTGTACTTTGCCTGGAAATCAATAGGCAGCCAGTGGAGTGATTTCAGGACTAGTGTTATATGGTCACGTCTAGTTTTTCCGGTGACCAACCTGACTGCCATATTCTGTATTAATATGGTTAAATTAACATGTACACTGACTGCCTCTATTCCATTTTACTACAATACTAAGGATACTAAATTTGTTGTAGTAGTGTGCCTAGAAGAAACAAATGCTTCAGTAACTTCACTTCATTGAATCAAATGTCTTGCCAACACAGGCAGAGTTAAAAGTTTGGAATGTTTTGCAGAAACAGCACAAATTGAACTCATCAGAGCATACTGTAGGAAGTTATCATTCTTTTTACTCGTATTTAGTGAAGAACAGCATTATGCACAAGCTGTTTTGTACTATTGAAACATTTATACCAATTTCTGTAATTCCTAGTTCAACTAGCTAAAATTACTGCAATCACTGTTTATTTCTCCAACTATTATATTCATTACAACCAAATATATTGTAATATGATTAGGGAAAGCCATTATTGGTGTGAGAATTAATTGAGTTTGATGCTATCATCACCCAAGTGATTTTTGAGATGGCAGTATATAAGCTTTGCGCTCATTAAAAGCCAATTTTACTCACCAAAATTGGATAGGGACAAATGACCTGTTATTTTGCAATGGAAGTAAGCTGTTATTTCCTCTTGGCCTAAATGGAAATGTTTGGTTGCATCCATCTCGCTGTACATAAATTACACTATACCTAAAAGTGTAATTGTGGGATATTATTGTAATGTAATGAATCCATGCAAATTGTATTGACACAAAAATGTTCTATGCAAGTTTTTAGAAACTAATTAGAAAAAAATTACACAGTGTATCCTTTCTTTTCCTTTTCTTTTAATTGAACACTATGAGGAACTATGACTCAGGACCTATTTACCCTTCATAACTTTTCCTTCCAATTGCCTGGTTGACATACGCACACAAAAACACACACCTCTTTTATTTTGACCTCTGACTTGATTGTTAGCTTGGTCTCCATGGTGTCCTTATAAGTATTTGCTAGTAGCAGCTGTTTAACACATTGTCCTTTCTTTTGTGTTTGCAAGCCTTGTTTATCTTCCTAATTTTGCTTAAATAAGATACGCATCAAGACCAGTTAGCTAACAGAGCATCAGAGAAGGCTATTAGTATTTTGGTAAACGTAAATTGGTCAATTTAATTCCAGTAGAAATGTGTCCTATACCGTGACCTCAACTACCTGATAGATAGCATGAGCACATAATGAAGGATCATTATTTGTGGTTATTGCGTAAGGTAGATGTTAGAAATGAACTACGTTGATTATACCAACAAAATGCAGATCTCTGGTTTGGAGCACTACAGATATAGTAAATTAATTAAAGTTTAATGTGTGGAAAATATTTAGCAGGAATATAGCTATCAGCATCTAGCTATACAGTAATTATTTTTAAGAGCCTTTTCACGTTTGATACCTGATTTATTCAGATAAAATATTAACTGGCTCTCATTAAGTTTGTTGTTATGTGCCTTCAGTTTGACTCTGACTTATTGCAACCTTGTTGTAGAATTTTCCTGGCAGAGGAGGTTTGTTATTGTCTTCCTCTGAGGCTGAGAGAATGTGTCTTGTCCAAGGTCACCCAGTGGATTTCCATAGTTGAACAAGGTGTCAGACCCTGGTCTCTGGGAGTCGTCTCTTTGCCATAAAGTACAGGATCCTAGAAATATTAGAAGGGAGGAGTGTTACCTTTTAGAACCTGGGGGCCTTATCTTTTTATTCTGTGATGTCTAATTGTCACAGTAAGATAAATAATTTACTTATTGTGCCAGTGACACTCTTAAAAGGCCCTGTGTTGAGCAGAGGAATGTCTGATGACTGAAGTCATGTGCCCAATTATAAATACTTAAGTCCTTCTGAAAGCAGCTTAGCCACATGACACTAGCCATGAGATTGTTGATAATGGATGAAAGTCACCTTCCTTTGAAGTAGCAAAATAGCAAAATTCCCATTGATTTAAATGGGGCTGAATTTTAGCATTGGCCACAATCCAAATTCCAAAGGACTCCAGTACACAAAGAATCTAAACACAAATTACTCCCCAGTACTGAAAAGAACAAAGCATCACACTACCAGATCAGGGCAAATATGTTCATCTACCTTTTTTTTTAAGCTTATCTACTGCTTTGAGATGTTTGGAGTAAGCAGTATCAAGGCTAATATTTAGCTATCTAATGCATGTAAATTAAGTACAGCAAATATTTTAACCAAATATGCAACAATGCTTTAGCTCACTACATGTGTCTGCTGTAGAAAGCACTTCATCAAACATTGATTGGATTTCACACTCACAGTTATGAGTGCATATACATTTGTAACTGATTCATATTTGTGATCCCTATGTATTGAATAGTGTAGGGCAGTGGTCCCCAAATTTTTTCAGGCTACCACCCCCTTTCCTCTGGAAGAGCAAACCTAGCATGCATGCACATAGCATGTATTTCTTGATATTAGGTCTACTGTTCTACTGCAGATTCAGAACAACCAATCTCAATCGCTGCTCTCTTTGCTCCTGGTCACCTTGGGAGCAGCAACCAAGCAACTGGCTGAGCAGTGACTAAGAAGCCTCTTACCTATGTTGGCCTTATGGCAAGGGCCAATGCAGGTGGGAGGCCTCTTGGCTACTCTCCTAGGGTGACTGAATGCCAAGGGGGAAGCTTCTCCCTAGAGAGGAAAGACTCTCAATCCTTCGTCAAGGTAGGGAAGGGAGCAGCTGCTGTGTGCGTATGGAGGTTACAGACACTACATGCTCAGGACTGGAGACTGGCACAGATGGGGAAAGGGAGAGATTTTAATTACACTCCAAAGCAAAGGATTCTTTCCGAGAATCAACCCCAGATACTCCTCCCTCTCCTTCCCCAGAGATATACCTTCCCCTCAAAGCTTCAAGTCCCCCCACAGCATTGTTTCTTCTAATACATTTTCTCTCAGCTTGTCCAATAAAAAGTAGGATCAGCAGTGAAGCTATAACCTGCCAGCCAAGTCCCAACAAAGCTCACAAATCTTAAGGAGTGTCCCAAATCTGAAAGCTCCTTTTTGCCCCTTTTTCTCCTCCTTGTTCTTTGCTCCAGTCAGTCAGTTTGTTCCAAAATGGGGCTGCTCCATGTTACAGAAGTGATGCCCTGTGACCAAGCATCGCAAGAGTTTCCCAAAAGCCATTGCCACTACTAGCGGAAGATGAGACTAAGGAAGTGAGCTCACGGGGGCAGGCAAAGAACAGGAGACACCACCAAACAAAGCAAATACTGACGTTGCATGGTGGTTTTAAGAGATTCTGAAAAGAAGTTTCATGCAACCCTCATTCTCAGTATGGTCCCAAAGTTCCCCCTTTCTTTCTTGCATACCAATACTTTAACTGAAGGCCCCCCGTCACCCTCTTTCCCCCTCACCAACCCCTGCCACTACTTTTTCTGCTCACTGGATCTTTCCACTGCCCCCAGGGGAGCGTACCACTCACTTTGGAAATCAGTGGTGTAGAGAATACATAGAAGTTGTAGAAGTCCCCAAAGCCTGACTTACTGGGTCACTGCAAGTTACCGGGGTCTGTTATGTTGATCAGGGTGGAGTAGACTAACATTGCCACCCCTATCCTGTGAAGAGGAGTTGCAACAGGAATCCTGCTTCTGACTATCACATAGGATATCATTCACAGATGGGGAGTGGAAACATACATCTGTGGTGATCAGGAAAACTAGTAGCTACTGCTGCCTGGTAAATTAAGATTAGGGGTGTCAGGCTGGAAGACACTACCTAGCCACACCTCTAAGGTAGTTACATAACTAAGTAGCACATGTAGAATTCTGACCATTCACCCCATCAGAAGTACTCCGAAATCAAACCAGAAATGTATTACTATGTTACTTATAAGAGATGTGATGTCCTGAGGAATGCTAGTTTTTAGGGAGAGAATTAAAGATATAGTAACTTGATAATCTCCATATTCTTTTGAAACATTAAACCTGCAGTCCTATACACACTTTGTTGTTGTTGTGTGCTTTCAAGCTGTTTCCAGTTTATGGTGATCCTAAGAAGAACCTATTACAGGATTTTCCGGGAGTGTGTGACCTGCCCAGTGGTTTCCATGGCCAAGCACGGAATTGAACCCTGATCTTCAGAGTGGTAGTCCAAAGCTCAAACCACTACCTGCTGGCTCTCCCTATACACACTTACCTTTGAGCAAGTCTCATTAAACTCAGGCTTACCTCTGAGTAGGCATGTATAGGATTGCACTGTAACCATGTAACTGTCTTACGCTAAGATATATACAGTTGGCCCTCCTTATCCATGGATTCAAGAATCCGCAGCTTGAAAATATTTTTAAAAGTATAAATTCTAAATAGCAAACCTTAATTTTGCCATTTTATGTAAGGTACACCATTTTACTAGGCCATTGTGTTTAATGGGACTTGAGCATCCACGGATTTTGCTAACCACAGGAGGTCCTGGAACCAACCTCAGTGGATAACAAGGTCCTACTGTAATCATATTCTGTATATAACATTACATTGTATTAGCTATGAAGTTTCAACAGTTTGAATAGTTCAAATGCTTGATGCAGTCATGATGAAAGGTGAAGTTCACAGTTGGAATTTGACAGCAAAATATGAACCTTGAAAGCATTACGGTTTCTGTTGCAGCCAGCTTTTGTATATTCCAGTGCAATAACACCAAGCAGCTTGACCTCTCTCAGATGATCAGATGTTCTTCTAAGACCTCCCCTCTAAATGGCATGCTTATTTTATGGAAGGTTACATTTGATTTTATTGCCAGCTTCTGTTGCATGTTAACCATTGCCATATCATTTATGGTTTCAGAAGATGGAAGAGATTAATTCACAAATTCGCAGAAGGCATTTTTGAAAGGTTCATTGAGTTTTCTGGCTGTAATTGTAATTGCATCACCATTCGTAAAACAATATTGATTAAACATGCAGTTCCTGTGGTCCAAGTACTTCTCTCTGACAGCACATATCATTCAACTGATTTCTTTTTTAACCCTTTAGCAGAATGTATTTTGGATAGGCTAGTGTCTCCCAGCACATAATTCAGTGCAGAACAGTTCTACTAATGTATTTTGAACTCATTCTATAACATCTCTACCTCCAGGTCTTCTCCGTCTTTTGTATAACAGTAGAGACAGTACAAACCACAGTTCTCTTGTATCATGAAACATTTCCCACAATCCTTTTCTGTTTATCACTATTTGTTTACATACTTCAGAACTATAGAATCCTTAAAGAAAAACAATATTGCATGACGGGGGTCTAGCTTTTCTCAAACAAACTCTCAAACCAAGAGTAGGCCTCAGCCCAATGCAGCAGACTGACACCAGATCCTATAAACTAAGTTTGACGAAGGAGAGAAAAAATGAAGTAGTACAATGGACAGTGAGTTATATAGATCAAAATATGTTTATGCTTTGTACATTTTGAGCCATGCCCATAAATTTAATTATCTGAATTCTGTAATGCCTCATAATTAAACATCTTCTTCCCTTATAGTAAAGTACTCAGTTACTAAAAGGCTCCCCACCAGTCCCTGGTGTCTTTTTTGGTGTGAAATAAAAATTCTGGTCTATTGACATGCTGCACCTTGAAGCATTTGTCTAGTCCACCTCATTGTCTTTGAACATCAGCAGTGGGACCAACCAAAAGTAGAGCAGGAAGAACCAAAGCAATGAATACAGATGGGTGACGTTTACTCTGGCCTATACTGGAAATTCCCAGGTCATAAAAGAAACCACATTTTAAAAGTTGCTGCTAACAACAGAAATTCACAAGAAAAATTCCAGGACATGAAGAATGTTGCATGGATACCTGGGCGGGGGGAGGGGGGGCAGAAAGATAACTACAGCTATGATTTCTACTGTATTCCAAGGCTTTTTCCAGTCTGGAGGAGTCTATTGTTTCATTTTGAAGTGATTTTCTTTTAAACTGTGAAATTAGTCCTTGCTGCACTATGGCTTATGAACACCAAGTTATAGGATATGTGGCCCTGTACAGATGGGCAGGAAGGGGCGGGAAGACAACGATCCACTCCAAAAAGGAGTCATGAAACACGGCTCCTTTGTGCACTGCTGCCGAGGCGCCATTAGCGCCCTGGAGCAGCGCTGTACCATCCCTTATGCAGTGTGCCATTTGGACGCGGCACAGGGGGCACGTCATCAGTGCGTGCACGAAAATGGCACCTGGACAGGGTGGTAGGGCTTGGGAGCATGCGGACACTGTGCTCTCCCGAGCCCTAAAATCGGCCCCAGGACGGCGCTCTTTGCCCGTCTGTATTGGGCCTATATACATAATGCTTCAGGACTCAACTGTTAGCCATATATGCTGGGCTTTTTTTATAGTGCTTGCAGCGACAGAGAATTAATGCTGTGAAAAGGATGAATGAGACTGAAAATGATTGATTTGTACAATTTCTCTAATAAATGAGTAGTCCTTGTTATGCCAGGTTCATACACAGCTTAAAAAGAAGAGCTACATTAATAGGTTGCCTGCAAAAGTCAACCCTTAAATTGTAGACAAAGAGCTTCTGCTAGCAAGAATATTACATCATCAACACCTCCCATGGACTCTCAGAAATAAGCTGTACTTCTGTATGGCAGTGAAGCAGCAAATTGAATTCTCATAATATGTTTTGAAAATGAGTCTTGTTAGGTTTGATGAGGTGGAAAAGGTACTGAGTTCACTGGTTTGTTCCAATACGTTCAGTACACTTTAGTTGGCTGTTTGCCACGGCTAATCTTTTTAATGGCAGTGTAGCTTGTAAACCCATTTGGTAGAGAGCTATGCATCTCAGTTTTATAATATCACACCAAGTAGGGTGGTAAATAAGTTTCTGTTCAAGCATGAAAGCATTTTCTGTTTCAATCCCACAAATCTTATTTTAAAACCTTCATCGTGAAAGCCTCAATAATTCCTTTTTGAATTCAGTAAGTAGAATAGATTTCAATTTTTTTGTTTACGTTTATATATTGTATTTACTGTTTGCACCCCTCCTTGCACATACTCACACACAGAGAGCATCCCTCCAGGGTTCTCCCTTTTCACACACATTTTCCACTAATCACTTACTAATAAGTAATAAATCAGCACTTTATTAACTTAATCTCACTTCTTAAAATTTATTAGAAATATTTGTATTTTACTTTTCAGAGCAAAACTTCCCATGCAACTTACAAAACCAAATTAAAACTATAAATTAAAACTTACAAAACCGAATTAAAACTTTTAAAATGCATATAACTTCTTTTTTTTTACAATAACTAAAACACAGCACCAATGTAGGCCCCAGTTTACAGCACTTTTAATAGAATAATCAAAACTTATTTCGAATGGGGCCACACTTCCAGCTGTCTTCCTTGTGTTATTCAAAGATCTCTCTGTATTGTTCTGAAAAACTTTCATCTTTCAACTTAACTTTGTGTGTGTGTGTGTGCGTGCATGCGTGCGTGCATGCGCACACACACACACACACACACGTGTGCCTTCAAGTAACCTGTTGACATGTGGTGATCTCATGAATTTAATAGATTTTTCTTAGGTAATCAATACTCAAAGGTGGTTTTGCCAATTCCTTCTTAACTTTGCTCACTGTGAATGAATGGGCATGCCTTTAATATAGGGTACAGATAGGGTGTGCCTATGTGGGAACATGTCTAGCCTTCCCTTCTTGCAGCAGTACTAATCTCTCCTACTAATTTGTTTTCATTCTCGCTTGAAGCCATTGGTTCAATGATACTGTTGAAGCAAATTTCTTGTTGTTGTGTGCCTTCAAGTCATTTCCAACTTACAGTGACCTTAAGGCAAACCTATCATAGGGTTTTCTCGGCAAGATTTGTTCAGACGAGGTTTGCCATTGCCTCACTTGCGTCAAAGAGCCAAAGGAAAAGACGTGTTCCCAAATAAGCACACCCTAACTGTACCGTATATTAAAGACAATTATGGTCCCTCCCTCCTTATAAAATGTACACTCTGTGTGTGTGTGTGTGTGTGTGTGTGATACAGTAGTTAAGAGACGTGTGTGTGTGTGTGTGCGCGCGTGTGCGCCTTCAAGTTGCCTTTTGACTTATGGCGGCCCCATGAATTTCATAGGGTTTTCTTAGGCAAAAAATACTCAGAAGTGGTTTTGTCAATTTCTTCCTCTGAAATATAGTCTGCAGCACCTGTATTTGTGGACACTCTCCCATCCAAGTACTAAGCAGTCCTGATCCTGCTTAGCTTCTAAAATTGGAGGAGATCTGATGCCTCAGGGGTATTTATTCCAGCTGAAGAGACCTGTAGCTGATTATTATCTTGAGAAATGCTATTATCTCTTGATATTAGAAAGGGGTGGCGCGAGTAATATATTCTCAAGAAACCTCAATAAATCTGCAAAATCAGGATTTAAGCAAGAGGTAGATGAGAATTTAGCAGTGGTAGGTAAGAATTAAAACAATTACATGTGTTTTCATTTTGTAATGACTTTAATAGAATTGATGACTGATACATTTCCCTTGCACTACCTGTAAGTGTTTTTGCTCCTAACAGATGTTACATTTGCTTTCTGTTCTCTCCCCCCCCTTTTTTTTTTTCACACAGCTATCCATATAGTGAAGATTATAGCCAGGGAATGCAGTACATGAACACTAGATGTCCAGCTTGGTGCGACAGGATCCTTATGTCACATTCTGCCAAAGAGCTTATTCTAAAGGTAAGGATTGCCTTCAAACTGTAGCTTCTTCACTACTTGATAATTACTTCATTTTGCTAAGGGTGCAACTATTAGCATATGCATTTATTTTTAAGAATTTTTTCCAGTACTCATAATTTGGAAGTAAAATCAAGATCTTTTAAAAGCTAAGGAAGAAATTGATATTTTCAGATTTCTCATTGTTTTGAGACATGTATAATGTATGATGTTATGAATTATATTGGATTAAATCCAACAAAAACAAATCCATAGATCAACTTTATATACAATAAACTCCCACGGGATATAAATGTGCGAGAGCTTTGTTTGCACCAACTTGCAGAGTCTGTTGTGGTTTTATTTCTGAGGAAAGAGGGAAAAAAACTCCAAACCCCCCACTGTCAATGTCAATCAAATCATGTACACTTGTCATACCGATGACTCCAGTATTTAAAGGTGCTGTCCACTGCAGCCATGCAATAACAAAGATGTACATAAGCTGTGCTTTCTTTTACTCTCTGAATCTCAGTCATCCATAATAAAATTCAATAATTATTGAATACTAAACTACTAATCATAATTAGAGCTTATTTAGTATGCTTATCTGGTATCCACGATCTTGCAAAGGATACTTCTATTGGGTAATTAGTTGCTTGCTTGGCATTTCATTCCTTATTCTAAAGTTATTTGCCAAAGCCTCAATAGTAAACCACTATGTTTGATTAGAGGGTCATTCTCTGTCCAATTATGTGTACAGAACCTTGGAATGCAAACACTATTTGTGTGGTCTGAGAATAAAATTACCCATTATTTTAAAGATCTGGGTGGATTGAAGTTGTTCTCTTTTTAAATCTCAATTGCGTAGGACTTTCTTAACTGATCTTAGGAAGCCATTCATTACACATGTTCTATAGAAGCCTCCATCAACAATGTCATCTATGTATGTAACATAGCAATTGCACATATTTTGTTCAATTGCATATTGAGTTTCATTTTAATTAAAGAACTTACAGTTCATTTCCTTTATTTGGGTGTGCCATCCATGAGCCTGATTTGATAGGACCAAGGATGAAACACAAATGCTTTTCCATTCTTCTTTTCTAGATGTTTTTCCTGCTGCTGTAAACATGTAAAGCAATGACCAGAGCTAGAAGGAGACATTCTGCTTATAGGCTACTTGCCATACCAGTCAGGATGAAAAGTGGCATTAAGCCCAGTGTGCACACAACTTGTGCTTGCAGGAGCCAGCTGAGTGCATTCCTTAGAGATGAGTGAAGCCTGACACACTCTCAGCCAGCTGCATCACTACCATAGCATGCTTTACTCTTTCTCCCCATGCTGGCCAGTACTGCATCCAGGAAGTGGGGGCATGGCCAGGCCCCATGATATCATCTAGATTTCAGAAGGAGCAGAGAGTCTAAGTCGCCCACCCCAAACATTTGGCCATGTTAGCTAGGGGATTCTGGGAAATGTAATTTTAAAAAAGAAACTTTTCCTATAAATATAAATTATTATTATTTATTTACTTACTTATTTTATTTGTTTACATTCTGCCTTTCTCCCAGTAATGGGACTCAAGGTGGCTAACAACATATTTAAAACAATACAAATTAAATTTAATTTACACATAGCTAAGATGCTAAAGCTCTCCTGTAAGTAGCTATAGGTGCTAATGTCATCCTATACAGAGCAACCTAACATCTGATAAACGTGATGTCTTTCTGTGAGGGAACTGTCTATCTGGTAAAAGGATTCATTTATTACTTTTCTAGTCCTACCCACTAGGACTCCCAAAGTGATACAAAAGTAATTTTGGGTAAACAGGAGGGATGTATTTTTCTTAAAGTACTGAGGTTCATATAACAACTACAGGCCAGAAACAGATTTAACATAAATCTTTTTATTATTATTATTATTATTATTTCTGCATCTGTTTTGCTTGCTAAATGCATGGAAGGTAGATGAAACTGTTCTTAAGTTAAAAACTTGCAACAACAACCCAGCAGGCAATTCATTATCTCTAAAGCCTCAGTTTCACATCTGTAAAAAGGGAGTAATAGTGACTTATGTCCCAAGTTGATTTATGGGGGCAAGCAAAATCGTAAGCACTCCCCAAGCTTTGTAAAGTACCACTTTAGTAAAAAGTAAAGTGAAGATGTAACATTTCAATAAATTTGAAAGTACGGGCCCTTTTGTTGTTTAGAGGGAGAGATTTTGCCTATGCCCAAATTAGCTGACAGCCAGATAAGCCAACGCTCTGCTCATGGTAGGCCCATACAGATTGTACAGACATGGGGCTGTAAACAGCTCCAGCACAACCTCATTTATCATGCCATGGTCGGTTACCTCCCCAGCATGTTATTTTATGCTTGCTGAGCCCTAACACACCAAAGGTTGCCCGCTGCTCAGGAGTCACAGAACTGCCTGAGAGCATGGCGTAATGAATGCTCAGCTGAGTGGAGCGTGTTTCTGTTCGTGCGCTACTGTAATTTGTTTATCTGTCTAAAGATTATGCACTTGAAAATCCACAATTTGATGCTGCCTTTGTAAATTATCAAGTCTCTTTTGATGAATGTATCTCTACTTCCGATAGCGGTGGCATTATGAGCTTGAAATATTGGAAAGTGTTCATGCATACAATGAAGAAGGTTAGGGTGTTTCATATGTGAGTGTGTAGCTGTGTGTCTGTGTATAGATATAGATATAGATTCCTAGGCAAGCATGCCAGAAAGCAAATATGACCTTAAGCTTTCTTACTGCATTAAAGATAATTCAGTTTTAACTTTATAGTCCCAAATGTGGCTGTTTATATATAAAGTTCTTACCCAGTCAGATTTGACGTGATTACAAATGAGGGGAAGCTTGACTGTTTTTCATCTGAAATAAATTAGGATGGGAAACTGTTTTCAAGTGCAGCTGCGGTTGTGTGCATGCATGTGTGTATGAAAGATCTAGGAGGAGGGGTGTGGGTTCCAGATTTAATTATCTTGCAGTTTAACCAGGCTGAGAAATTTCAAGTCAGTCTTTCTTTCTCTTAAGTGATTGCTTTAGCAGGGTCATTATGCTAGATAAACAAAGGAAATGGTCAGTGGTGGTCGATGCTAAAGCCAGCCCTGTGTCAATTTCATTATTTGTTTGAAGAGAAGACAGGAAAATAAAGGAAATAAAGTGGCAATGTAGAACAGAGCAGAAATAATTCACAAAGTTTGGAGGGGGGGGGTATTCTTCAGTCAAGGCTTATTTTGAAAGGGGTGTAAGTAAAAAAATCAAACATTTGGTTTAGATCCATGGCAAAATTCCCATTGGCTTTAATGTTTCCAACATTCGAACCTGCTACCGGTACTAAGTGCATGTGGTTGAAAGCCAATTCCATTAAATCAAAGAGATTTATTCCCAGTTAAATATGTTTAGAATTGAGCTGATTGGAGGAAGGGAAAGAAGAGAATGTGTTTCCATTCAATGACAACATGCGGCACATTTCACTGTTTTCTCTGTTTCCTTGGTATTTCCATTTTTGTGCATGAACCCAGCTCTAATTAGAGCTAAACATGGTTGATTCCAAATCTGGTAATTGGGTTAGAACTGAAAGCATTAATTGTGCCTAATTGATTAAAGCATTTTAACAATGATTTTAGCAAAGAGGAGTTTGGAAAATGTGAAAACTGACAAATGTTTTCCAAACAGTTAGCATCTGTTGATTTAAGCATTGTGTAGGACCACCCTTGATTTGAAGGATTCTGGAAGTAAGTCACAAGTCCTGGGAGGGAATCAAATATCTATTCAGAATAAGTCCCTTTCATTCAACAATGACTAGTGTGCATAAGACTGCAAGCTTATTTAATTCACTGGCTTGCTTAATTTCAGTTAATGAGGAATATTCAACTGTACAGGTACTAAAGTGCAGTTGGTTTTAATTGGTTAATGAATTCACCAGTGAAAATTAAGTAACTCAATTGTTTGGTAACTTCCATCAATTGACATCCCTTATGAGGTATTTATTAATTGCTATTATCCTTATTGGTGCAAATGCTTATGACTCTGGATGCAACCTGGAGTCCTGTCATTTTAGCTCCAGTGACTTTTCATGGGAGTAAAGCATGTGCTTAACTCATCTGCTGAAATAAGTGACACTGAAATGTTCTTGGTTTGGGTGGATTGACAGGTAGTGGGATTTTGAAGATAACAGAGGTCCTGTACTTTGAATGGTCTTACAGAAGAAGGAATGTCAGTTCTGTAGATGTCACTTGCATCTATAGAATGGTATAGCGGTTTGAGTGTTGGACGAGAATTCTGGGAGAGCAGGGTTCAAATCCCCATTCAGCCGTGGAAATCCGTTAGATGATCTTGGTCAAGTCATACTCTCTCTGCCTCAGAGGAGGCAATGTCAGAACCCTGCTGAATAAATCTTGGCAAGAAAACCCCGTGTTAGGGTTGTCATAAGTCAGAAATGACTTGAAGGTGCAAAACAACAATAGCTTTCATCCCCTCTTCTAAACAACTTCAAAAATCAAGAGACCTGTCCTATTTTGCATATGGCTATCCTAGTGGATATATCGGGGATATGGCATGAATCAGTTGCAATGTAGTGAAAACCCCCTGGTGACTTTAGAAATCAGCTGAAAGATTTCCCACTGAAGCTTGTGACAGCAGAAGCTGTACTTGTAAATATCTTTCTATGTCTTCTAACTGTATTAGCAAAGTTTCTATAGATACCTGCTCAGATTTGATCATACTGAGTTCAGTGGGGCTTGCTTTCAAGTAAATGAGTATAGAATTGTTGTAGTTATTGTGTGCCTTCCAAATTGTTTCTGACTTATGATCACCCTAAGGCAAACCTATCACGGGACTTTTTGGGGCTGAGAGTATGTGACTCACCCAAGGTAATAGGTTTATAGTAGGTTTCCATGGCCAAGTGGGAAATAGAACCCTGATCTCCAGAGTCATAAATCCAGCAATCAAACCACTACACCACACTGGCTGTCTTGAGTATAGAATAGTGTTGCCTAAATATGACAAGACGGCTTAAGTTTGTCCTGTGAGTTAATGCACAGGGGTAAGATTATGCAAACTTTTGCAGATGTGTGAAGGTCTTCCCCAATTCGACTTAAGTAATAATATTTTAAGACAAATAAGGGTGTGCAGATTCTAAATGGAGATCAATCCATTTTAATAAGCCTGGTATCCTCCTTCCTCCTAATGTTTCGCTCTCATGCCTGTGCCTTTGACCTCAGCACAGACACTTTGCAAAGAAAGTTAGAACTGACTTGAGGCTGGTTTTATGTTGTTGTTTTTTCCCCCTAGTCAGAAAATGAAGAAAAGCAAGTGGTGTATGACCATATTGGACCAAATGTCTGCATGGGGGACCACAAGGTAAACCTGAATTCAATGCTCACAGGAGAGCCTGCAAGGGTCTCTCTTCGGGGTCTGGAAACACAGTACCCTTTATGTATTCTGGGCACTGTGGACCAAAAAATTAACTTTTTCCTCAGTTTTGAGTTGTGGGGGGCAGCACTGTGTGTAATACAAAACATGTTCAAATAATATGGATTTGAATACATATCTGTTTGAATACATAGGAGCATTTTCTCTCGTTATAGAACATTGAGGACCTTTTTACTGGGACTTTTTCCTGGAGCTAGCCCCTTTGCCAACTGATGGGTTGAGGGCAGCCAATGGAACTTACTTACCTGGAAGGGAATTCCACTGCTTTCAGTGAAACTTTCCACTGAGGAAACACAGGGAAGGGCAGGGGGCTTGCAAGGTCATTCCTCTCTATGATTGAGCAAAACCCTTTCCCTTTTTTACACCAGAAGTAAGCCCTATAGTGTTGAAATGGGTGTTTGCTCCCAAGTAAGCAGAATGTTGGGAAAGAGCTCTCCTATTCCAACCTTTGGGATTTTCCCTCCCTGATCTGAAGGCCATCCATCCCAGCTGGACTGCCTTCGCAGAGCTGTCCAGGATTCAAGAGAGGCAGAGGTATGCCTCTCTGCCAGCTGGACCTCCAGAGAGGCTCCCTCCCCAGCATCTTGCAGAGGAGGGCGATGGATGGTGGGATGCTAGCATGGATGGAGGAGGGAGGTTTAGATACTGAGGATGCCAGGTGCAGCTCCACGTTCTAACCTCTTCTCCTCTCTTCCCTCCTTCTCTCCTCCCTCTCTTCTCTCTTTTTCTTTTATTGCAGCCCGTGTTCCTGTCCTTTCGAATAGCTGCGGGGGCAGGTAAACCTATTGCCAATGTACACAAGTGTTGTCTCGTGCAGTGATGTGGTGGTAAATATCACATTAGAATTTTTTCTTCTCACCCACTTCTTCCTTCCCTCCCTCCCTTCCTCCTTCTTTCCTCCACTCCCACTCTTCACCTCCTTTGGCTTTTATGGTTTTCCCACGCATCCTTCCCTCCTTCCTCTCCCTTTGAACCCACCCCCTTTTATATATAAATATATATATATATAGTTTTGTGGAGGGGGGTTGTTTGATTGATTGATTGATTTTAGTCTTTCTTTTAAAAAACAAAAAACAAAAACCCAAACCCACAGTTGCCAATCAATTCTGCAACAGGGAAAAGATGCCTCCGACAGGAGAAAATCTTCCGGGAAAGTGTTTTATAGTGAGGAAGAGGAAAAGGAAGAGGAAGGCCCGGAGGTCTGTCCTGTCGTCGCTTCATCCCTGACAGCAATCATCCTCCGTTGCATCCATGCGTGCCATGTTGGTTTTTACTGTTGTTACTGTTGTTGTTATTCCTGTTATTTTGTTGCTGGTTTTTTTAGTCTGTTGATCATACACTATTCTTCTTTGGTGTCTGGGCTAATTTTTTTAGTCCCAGGAAAAAGAAAAGCGAGAGAGAGAGAAACTTTCATACCTCACCGTCTTGTATATCCTGTGACACCCGATATGGACTTTTTATTTTTATATGGAGATGCATCTATTATATGCCACAGTCTGGTTGCCAAAAAAGTAATAATAATAACCTCCTCCAAAACCACCCCTGAACCCCTCTAGTTTGCTGTGGTTTGTTCTGTGTTTCCAAGACTTCACCATGCTTTTTTAAGAAAAACTTTTACGTTTATCAATGTGAAATGATAGATAATATTCCACATTAGGACTCTTTTCACCACCCTTCTCCAGCTTCAAGCCAAGTTGCAATTTTGTACATTGCCTTGTATAGAAGTTCCGCTGTGATCACTGTATGTTGACCAAGATTTATGGTTCATGCGGGATGGGGGTGGGGGTGTTGAAATTTTTTTTGTCATTTTTTTATAGACTTTTCTGTTTTTTCCATGTTATGTACTATACTGCCATGTTCCATGGTTTTTGAATCACACAACAGCAGCTGCTTTCTATCCGTGTATATATTTATATATTTGTATGTGAGTGTGTATAGAGATATATATATACACAGATATTATAATTTATAATTATACGCTGTTTGTCTTTCCTGCTACATAAAAGCGAGATCTCTCCCATAGCGTAGACAGCACCTTGCCCAGTCGTAAATTCTGGTCTGTTTCCATCCCACTTAACTTGTGAGATTTAAATTCCAAGGAAAATGGAGGAGAGATCCACACGCGTGGGTGGCTGAGTGGGAAGAGGCCATGGCCACAAATAACCCATCCTGAAACACTCTTAGTTTCAATTGAAATCCACTGGGAACAGTGTGTTTCTTCGGATGTCAAGTCCTACACATTTCATGAGGGTTGACTCTGGGTGCCTTTACACTATAGAAATAATGCACTTTGACACCACTTTTAAGTGTCATTGGTTCCATCCTCCAGAATCTTGGGATTTGTAATTTTGTGTGGCACTAGCAATCATTGGCAGAGAAGGCTGATGACTTTGTAAAAGTACAAATTCCAGGAATCCCTAGGATGGAGCAACAGCACTTAAGGTGGTGTCAAACAGCATTATTTCTACAATGTAGATGCACCCTTGGAAGTCCACAGAGCACTTGTTGAGGAGCATCCCCCCCAGAAACCTATAGGGCTGCATCCACACTTCAGAAATAATCCAGGTTGACACCACTTTAACTGCCATGGCACAACACTGTGGAATTCTGGGAACTGTAGTTTTGTGAAACATTTAGCTTTCTCTGTCAAAGAACTCTGGTGCCACAACAAACTACAGTGCCCAGAATTCTATAGCATTGAGCCTTGGCAGCTAAAATGGTGTCACCCTGAGTTTTTTCTGCAGTATGGATGCAGTCTTGGATTTACTTGTAGGCCAAGGTTGCTTAGGATCAGTACATGCCACAAGGACAGCCTTGGAGCCTTTTCACTGGCCCCATTTATACCACATCATTCCACTTTTAACTGCCGTGTTACATAAGTTTGGGATTTGTAGTTTGAGCTCTTTGCCTGAACATTCTGAGTACCTTTCCCTAAACCCTGAATCCCATTTTCGTGAGAAGGGGAGAGGGATTATACAAATAAAATCTTATGGTCCCATAGGATGGAACCATGGCAATTAAAGTGGAATTATGGTGTTAAAATTAGAGTGGGAAATGCATGTTCTAAGATGCGAGGGTGAGCACACATGGAAGTGGAGAAGCAAGGCTCACTGTTCCAAAAAAAGAAAGAATAGCTCCAGTGTTAAGGCAGCCAAGATCCCTATAGAACTAGGAAAAGTTGCCTTTGGGGATTGCAATGTCCAGAATCCTAAGCCCTGCTTTCCCTGGTGTGCGTGAGCCTGTGTGTACACAATAAGACAGCACACTCCTCCAGTCACATTTCTGTAGCCACTTGTTTGAGTAGCAAATTTGGGTGCCTCAGGAAAAAAATTGCAAGGAGAGAGAAAATAGCCTTGTGTGGTTTGCAAAATGTTGACCACGGTTTTAAAATTGCAAGAAGGGGTCAGAGGTCTATAAATCCCAATACTTATTAGGGGTTGCCCCTCTCAAACCTTTCAACAACAAAAAAACCCACACCTCCCCTTGGCCCACTTCTTCTCTTCCTCGCTCCAAACCCTTCAGCATTAAAAGGCGATTAGGGCATCTGTTGTTGATGAAACACACACAGAGAGGAGGCCTTTTGTGATTCTCCTTTAAAACACTACTTGTTTCATGTGGAGCCTGAATCCTGCCTGAAAGCTCAGCTCCCAAGCATTTTCATACAAGGAGAGGGAATTTCTACATAATACTGTAATCTGAGCAATCCCTGCAGTTTGGTGTGTGGCTTCCATCTGGGAGGAATGGTGCATCAGCTCTGGGTTTTAGACTGAACTTTAGGGGTCCTATTCAGGCTGCAGAACCCGACTTCCCAAGAGGTTTGGTCCTGCTTAAGGTTAGATTCAATACACTGCATCCATACTGTAGAAATTATCCATTTTTGTTCCACTTTAACTGCCATGGCTCAATATGCCATGGGATTCTAGGATTTGTAGTTTGTTGTGGCACTAGAGCTCTGACAGAGAAGGCTAAATGTCTCACAGAACTACAGCTCCTAGAATCCTACAGCATTGAACTCTGGCAGAGTGGTGTCAAATTGGATTATTTCTGCAGTGTGGATGCAGCCTTAAGGATCAGAGCGGATTCTCTGCTCCACTGTCATGGAAGTTGCCCAGAGGGGTCTCATGAACAGAGTGACCACCCTCCTCCCAGGCTGGGACAACTGGGGAGTGAATGAAAAAGAAGGGAGCTAAGCTGGGCATTGGGGGATAAAATTGCCTTTTGCGTGTTCACTTGGATATGAGCATTCTGGTTCTCAAGCAATAAAAACTGATCCTGGTGAAAGCGGTCCTGGCTCTTTTTCTCTCTTGTGTGTGTGTCTTTGCCTCTGTCCATGCAGTCTAAATTTTTCCAAAATGAGGGTTTCAATCCAGTTGAATTTCTGCACAGAGAAGAGACTGTTCCTGGCACAGGTCTGAAGGTGCATCTTTACTGTAGAATAATGCAGTTTGACACCACTTTCACTGCCATGCCTCCATCCTACAGAATCCCGGGATTTGTAGTTTGGTGAGGCACCAACACTCTTTGGCAGAGAAGGCTAAAGATCTTGTAAAACTACAAATCCCAGGATTCCATAGGATGGAGCTACAGCACTTAACATGGCGTCATTTCTCACTGTAGATGCACACACCCCAGGTGCCACTCTCCAAGGAAAGTCCAAAACACAGGTAACTACTGGCCCTTGCCTTTCCCATCCCTTGTTGTTGTTGCATGCCTTCAAGTCATTTCTGACTTATAGAGACCCTAAGGGGAAACTATCCTGGGGTTTTCTTGGCAAGGTTGGTTCAGAGGATGGTTGCCTTTGACTTCCCTTGAGGCTGGGAAAGTGTGACTTGCCTAAGGTCACCTAGCGGGTTTCATGGCTGAGCTGGAAATCAAACCCTGGTTCCCAGAGTCATCGGCCAACACTCAAAACTACTACTAATTTCACCCTTGCAGGGAACGAGGCAGCCCAAGAAAGCACAGAGGCAATGACAAGGGACTCTGAATATTCCTTGCCTGTGGAAGCCCTATTGAATTCATGGTCACCTTAACTAAACAGGGGACTTAACCTTTCCCTCTGCAACCTCTGTGCTGCCCCACCAAACTATGTCTCCCATCCTTGGCAGAAGGACCAAGACACAGGTGAAAGATGCCAAACCGGGTTGCTTACCTGTTTAGAGGGGGTCTACTTACCCTCTAAGGCCCCCAATCCCCTCTTATCCTGGAAGCTAAGCAGGGTCAGCTCTGGTTAATCCTTGGATGGGAGGCCGCCAAGGCTCTGTTTCAGAGGAAGGACTTGTCCAAACTACTCCTGAGTATCTCTTGCCTAAGAAAACCCTTGCATAACTTGCATAAGTCAACAGGTGACTTGAAACACCCACCCATTGATATGTAATTAAATAAATAATATACAGTACATCTGAAAAGTACTTCTAGATGCCTTCTCCCCTCATCCCTCCTTTTGTGCTGAGCCAGTCTAAGGTCCAAAACACATTGCAGAAATAATCCAGTTTGAGACCGCTTCAAATGCCCTAGCTCGATGCTAGGGAATCCTGAGAATTTTAATTTATTGTGGCACCAGAGCTCTCTGACAGAGAAGGCTAAATGTCAGACAAAACTACAATTCCTAGGATTCCCCAACATTTGAAAAAATCATGGGAAAGACGGGAGCCTGAGGGGGATTGCTCAGGTTCTATGGAACCTTGAGATTTCTAGTTTTACAAGGTCCTTAGCCTTCTCTGCAAAACAGTGGCAGTGCCAAGCTACAGAACCCAGGAGTCTGTTCCATGGAGCCATGGCAGATAAAGCGCTGTCAAACTGTATTATATCTACAGTCTAGATTGGTGCTGGACTTTGGAGAGCAGGGTTCAAATCCTAACTTGGCCATGCAAACCCACTGGGTGACCTTGGGTAAGTCACACTCTCTCAGCCTCATGGGATTGCCATGGCAAACCCCCTCTGAAGAAATCTGGCCTAGAAACTCCCTGATAAGGTTGCCATAAGTTGGAAATATCTTGAAAGCACTTGCCCAGAGTTACCCACTGGGTTTCCATGCCTGAGTGGGGATTCAAGCCCTGGTCTCCAATCACTAAACCACTTTATTAATATCATAAATAAATATAAAAGGGATGAAACTACCCAAATAAAGGAATCTCAAATGCACAAAATTATTCCTTAGAGTCACCTACAATTCTGCCCAGTTCGACATACTGGTTGCTTAATGGTGAACATAAAGATGCCATCCTTTACCCACCTACCTGGGATCAATTCTCATTTAACTTGGCAGGACTTACTTCTGAATAAATACGTATCAAGTTGTACCGTCAAATAGTTCTATTTACCAAAAATGCAGACCACATGAACAAGTCTCCTTGCATTAAAAAGGAGGACTCGGGTGTAGGAAATAAGAAATCGGCGTTGCTAGAAATTACTGTAGGTATTACCAGATGTAAAAATACAGCTGAATTTTCTTAAATATTACCACCTGAAACTTGAATGTATTCAAGAGCAGGATATGAATATTGCTAAAAATTCTATTTAGTACTGTATCTTCATTTAAAAAGAATCATCTTGCCTTGCATAACAGGTTTCAGGGGAAAGGATAATGCACTTGTTATTCATTTGGTCTGAGATCCATCATCACATAAACCACAATGTTGTGGATACCATCTTTCTCCCTGACTTCTGAAACCTCTCATAAAATCCAGCCAGCTGCGCCAAAAGATGGAATTCTGCAAGCGCTGGCAAATCGGGCACTAAAAAAATGAAATGCCCAGCCCTTCTATTGCCAGTGATTACTGGTGTGCCAAGCAAAAGTTGGGACTCCATGGGATCCTGTTGCAACTCCTTGGTGCACCACTACTCCATGGTGGAAGAGGGCAGGATGCATCATCCTTCAGTGTCCTGCTTGCCAGCAGCACAGATCCCCATCCGTCAGTGCATCCGGCTGTATTTTAAGGTGGTTTTTGAGGGCATTTATGATCATGGCAATGGGACGATGGTTGTAAATGTGAATAGGGAGCAGTTACGAGGTCATAAGCCTAGCTTACAAAACTGTAATTGATTTACTGGATCCCAGCCTTGATTTATTAAAGTTTTTACCACTGTGGTCAACACCATTTGGATTTACTGCCTCAGGCTCTAAGATGTTTTGGACACTATTTACACTTTTCTAGGTTGAAAAACAGGTTTCCTTGACAGTCGGGAAATCCCGCCAGACAGAATGTTATGGCAGGAAATTTTTTGCACAGTTTCCTCCAATATTTGAACTGAACATCCCAAAGTGTTGCAAAGGAATTATTCTGTAGAGAAAGGAGGGGGGGGGGTTGTGTGTGTGTGCAATGTTTTTTTCCTGCACAGAAAGCAGGTTTCAGGCACAGAAAGGTTGCACAAAAAAGGATACTTGTCAGAAGAATCGTTCTTCAAAACTTTGAAGTGTTCAAATACAAGAAAAATATTGCACAGTAATATTGCTTTGTCTCACAGCAGGAGAGACAACAAGTTAAATTATTCCTTCTTACATGAGATACTGAAATAACTGAGGATTTACATCCCTCTTTTTCGATGACACCTGAAAAAGCACTGTTGTCCCATTTCAGTTATAAATGCTGTCACTAAGGATTTCATTTCATTCATTTCCATGGGCCTGAGGTGCCAAAATAACATACAAAGTGGCCTAGCACCATATTTAGAGGCCTAGCACCTCCGATTCCTATGTGTCCATGTGCCTTCAGGTCACCTGTTGACTTATGGAGATCCCATGGATTTTTCATAGGGTTTTCTTAGGCAATAATCAGAGGTGGTTTTGCCTGTCCCTTCTTCTGAAATACAGCCTATAGCACCTGGCATTAATTGGGAGTTTCTCATCCAAGTACTATCCAGGGCTGAACCTGTTTAGCTTCCAAGATCAGACTTTAGGGTTTTGAGGCCATCTAAGCACCTCTGATGCTGGAGTTGTTATATAAACACCATGATTAGAGTCAATCAGAGCTATATATTATTCCTATCCACAAGTCCTTCTGGTCAGACTGAGGTCTTTTAGGAAGTGACTCCAGCAATGCCTATCCAGATAAGCCTTCCTTGGTTGAGTCAGACTTAACTTTCAGTTGACCACATTTTTCAGGACCGCAACCTGAAAACAGCTAAGTGGTTATCTATTATTATTTTATGTGCCTTCAATGAGGGGCCATTAGATAACTGGTAAGCAAAGCTTTCTGTAGCAGGACAGATGGTCATTCACTGGGTGGAAAATTGGAAGTATAATCCAAGGGCAATCCAAACGCAATCATGGGGTTTCACGTTATTGCGAATTAGAGCTTCTCACGCAATTTCGGGCAAAAGGGAAGTCACTCTGAATGCAATCATGGGGTTTCACGTTATTGCGAATTAAAGCTTCTCACGCAATTTCGGGCAAGGAGGGGTCATTTTTCGGGTAATGGGAAGTCATTCTGAACGCCTTCCGAATGCATTGGGGATTCACGTAAATTCGCTAAACAAGCGAATTCACGTGAATTCGCTTTGGCTGCATTCGAAGTTGGGAGAAATTCCTCCAGTGTGAAAGAGTCCTGAGATCTAGCTTAGTAAATTCTTCCTACAGAGCGTCCCCCCCCGTAGACTCAGCAACATGGAGGAAGCAACTCTGCAAAAAGTCACTCCCAGGATCCTGGGCATTGTAGTCCACAAAGTGATTTTTCAACACTCTGCTTCTGACTTGCCAGTGCCATGGTAATTTGCCAGTGCAACACATGTCTCTACCTACACAGGAGCCTGTAGCTTCACAAAGGAAGGAGACATGCTGGAATCCAAGGAAAAAGCTTTTTTGAATTGCAAATGGACATTACGTTTCCTTGACTTGGAAAATCTACCAGTGACCACATGGCCAAAGGGAGAGGTGCCAGCCTGTATATAGCCCTCCATACCATCTGAACTAAGACCAGAAACAGAAAACGAAGGCCTATGACTAACATCTTCAATTTCTTTCTCCTGTTTGCCCGATGAAGAAAAGAGTGTGACTTCGAAAGCTTGCAACATGTAATTGTGCATTTTGGTTGGCCCAATAAAGGCATCATTGTTTGGATGTTATTGGATTTACTGTATGGCCAGCACAGCTGCCCCTAGATGTTATACGTAACTGTTGTGGATGATGGGGGGAGAGTAAAATTTATCAGTAGGGAATGAAGCATGAACACAGGAATTCGAACACAGTGAATATTTTAACATTTCTGAAAAATAAAATCTCAGTAAGTGAATCTTACCCCCATTTTTTGAAATAGTAACTGATTGAGGATTGCTTGTTGCACTTCCATTTGGGAACATCTTGGAAACAGTTGTGTGTGTTCGCCTTCAATTCCCCTGTGGACTTATAGGGACCCCAAGAATTTCATAGGGTTTTCTTAGGCAAGGCATACTCAGAAGCAGTTTTGCCAGCAACTTCCATGGAAATATAGCCTACAGCACCTGGTATTCATTGGTGGTCTTTTATCAAGGTGACCAGATATCCTAACAGCAAAGGAGGGCAAGGCTCCGTAAAATGCGGGACATTCAATAAAAGTGTAGGGCATGGCCACATAAAAGCTAAAAACACTCATATGAATGTAAAATCATGCTTCTTAGTCATGCTCAAAATGGAAGACATTTGGCAATTCCTCCTGGACAGAAGGTTGAAATGCAGGACTATATCCTGGAAAAGGAGGATGTCTGGTCACCCTGGCTTTTATACAAGTACTAACCATCTCTGAAACAACCTGTCTCCCTCTGGCCTAGAAATACATCCCTTTCTGGCAATACGTCTCCCTTGCCAGACCTTAAAATCTGCTATTAGTATACCAGTCACAAGTGTACCTTGGATGGAGTCCAGTTCCCACTGAAGTCAATGGTCAAACTCCCCCATGAATGGTAATGAATTAAGGCCACAGTCTTAGAAGTATACTCCACAGAAAGGCAGGATGGCCAAGGAGAGACCGAAGATCCAAAGAACCAAAATCCTGGCCTAGCGGTCAGTCCCAAACTAGAGACTGGTTAAACGGTTGAATGGTGAATTGACACTTAGGTAAATCCCACTGATTTAATGGGTGTCCTTTAGTTGTGGCTAAAAGAGGATTGAGGCCCATGTGATCAAACAAATCACAGTGTTAGCGATCTGGGAAACACATGCACACAAAGTCTTAAGTTGCAGATCCTCCCAAGATACTCTGTCCTCAACAAGCGTTGAGAAAGAGGCAACATGGACAACTCCGAGGAAGGAAGCCCCAGACATGGGGCATTTCCTGTTTAATTCCTGTTTAATTCCTGTTTAAATCCCGCTTGCCCTCTAGTGTGATAAACCTCCATGGCTCCAACACATCAAAAGACCAAGACCTTTTTTTTCCAAAGCAGTTTGTTAAATAATTTATTGATTTATACAAAGTCTTTCCAACCTTAAAGAGTCTGAGGTCGATCGAAAAATCGGGGCGATACGGATCTTGCTCCTTCGCATCTCTTTTTAAAAGAAAACAGAACAACAAAACAACTCCAAAAGAAGATCAACGAAACCGTCCAAACCCAACATTTAAAAACAAGAGGAAAGAAAACTGCCCTTGACTTCTTCTTTTTTACACTAGAAATATACATCACAAAAATCTGTCATTTCCTATATACAACAAAGTGGTTGAGCAGGAGTCTGTGACCCATATACAAAACAGTAACAAAATCTTGATTGTTAGGAGCAGGAAAAGGAAGGGGGGCTTGCAATGGGGGGGAAAGGGGGGTCCCTAATTTTTTAAAGGCAACAGTCTTAAGGGTGATGCTGCCCCATCACTAACCCACCCACCCAGTGCCTTTGATCCCAGTGGGACCAGTGCTTCTACATTTGGGGTTGAACTGGGAAGGCAATTCCAACCAAGGCTAAGGCTGGCTGTCATTCAAAGCACAGTTCCTACAAATGCATCCCACCAAACTCCTGGGAGTAAATGTAGCTTGCATTTAAGTGAGAGGAGCAGCAAGTTGCTTTGGAAAGTGACTTTTCCAGACTCTCAGCATCCCTCAGATAGATTGAAGGATACTCCTTGGGGGAATCTGCTAGTCCCTCAAAGTAACTTTTCCAAACATTGGATGCAGCCTAAGGTTGGTCATGTAAAGACATCTTGTAGCACCTTTGAGACTAATTGAAAGGAAGAAGTTGGCAGCAGGAGCCTTCCTAGACCTAGGTCTACTTCCTCAGCTGCATGACTTAGGTGCACCTCAGATGCAGGAATGAGGTGCATTAAGCCTACTTCCTCAGAGGCAAGGTTAGTCATAAGTAAAGCCCAAAGGGTTTCCTCTCAAGGAAACCAGAAGAAGAACAGAGCTTGGCTGAAGCAGAATAATCTTATTTTCTTCCCCATCACTCCAATTAACGCTTCAGGAATGAGATCCTAAAGAAGTTACACGCCTTCCCTTCAGAGAGATATCATGTTTGTAGGGCCAGTATGTAGAGAGCTCTTGTAGCACCTTTGAGACGAAGTGAAAGAAAGAAGTTGGCAGCAGGAGCTTCCCTAGACTTCAGTGTAATGCATCTGAGGAAGTAGATCTAAGTCTAGGAAATCCTATGCTGCCAATTGCTTTCTTTCACTTAAAGGTGCTGCAAGGTCTTCCCTTGAGTGCATTCAAAGCTACAGATAGGTAGGATATAAATAAATTGCTATTATTATTATTATTATTATTATTACAAGTCCAAGAGAGTTGGAGATCCCTCAGGGGTTCACTCTAAAGTAAAGCCCCACTGCAACCAAATGGACTTACCTTCCAGTCGGGGATGCTCAGGACCTTAGCAGAAGGGGACCCCTAGTGCTTAGTGTGCCCACCAAACTACATTTCCCAAGGAACTCCTCCTCAAAGGCCTCAATCCCCCCCCTCGATCCTGGGGGGCTGGGGATGAAAGGGGGAATCTTTTTAAGAGGAAGAAGCGAAAGGATGGGAAGGAAACACAAAAGGAGCACACTCAGGAAAGTTAACCCCTACAAAAGTTGGAAAGTTTTTCTTTTCTTTTCTTTTCTTTTCTTTCCAGGAAAGTTACTCCCTAAAAGTTGGAAAGCTTTTCTTTTATTTTATTTTCAGGAAAGTAACCCCCTAAAAGTTGGAAAGCTTTTCTTTTCCTCTCTTTTCCTTCCTTTTCTTTTCAGGAAAGTTACCCTCTACAAGTTGGAAAGGTTTTCTTTTCTTTTCCTTTCCTTTCCTCTCTTTTCCTTTCCTTTCCTTTCCTTTCCTTTCCTTTCCTTCCTTTTCAGGAAAGTTACCCCCTAAAAGTTGGAAAGCTTTTCTTTTCTTTTCCTCTCTTTTCTTTCCAGGAAAGTTACCCTCTACAAAAGTCGGAAAGCTTTTCTTTGCTTTTCTGGAAAGTTACCCCCTAATTTTCTGGAAAGTTACCCCCTAAAAGTCGGAAAGCTTTCCTTTTCCTTTCTTTTCCTTTCCTTTCTTTTCAGGAAAGTTACCCGCTCCAAAAGTCGGAAAGCTTTTCTTTTCTTTTATTTTATTTTCAGGAAAGTTCTCCCCTACAAAAGTTGGAAACGCTGTTCCTTTCCTTTCTTTTCAGGAAAGTTCTCCCCTACAAAAGTCGGAAAGCTTTTCCTTTTCCTTTTCTTTCCAGGAAAGTTACCCCTTAAAAGTTGGAAAGCTTTTCCTTTCTTTTCCTTTCAGGAAAGTCACCTTCCTCCAAAAGTCGGAAAGCTTTTCTTTTCCCGGAAAGTAAGTTCTCCTCTCCAAAAGTCGGAAACCTTTTCCTTTTCCTTCCAGGAAAGTTACCCCTTAAAAGCTGGAAAGCTTTTCCTTTCCTTTCCTTTCAGGAAAGTCACCTTCCTCCAAAAGTCGGAAAGCTTTTCTTTTCCATTCTTTTCCCGGAAAGTAAGTTCTCCTCTCCAAGAAACCTTTTCCTTTCCTTGTTGGGCTGGGTCCGGTCCAGGGTGCCCATAACTTAGGCTGATTATTCTGTAAAAAAAAATATATATATATATATATATATATATACAGTATATATATCTATCTATATACACACAAACACACAGAGAGAGAGGTCCTTCCTTCCTTCCTTCCTTCCTTCCTTCCTTCCTTCCTAGGGGGCTGCCTCTCTTCTTCCTCCTCCTCCTGGTAGTAAATACCCTGCTTGTCCAGAGGATCGGGCCCAGAGGTGGGGATAGATCCTGGGGGGCCTGATCCGGAGTCAGGAGGGCTGGGAGGCAGCAGAAGGAGGAGGCAGAAGGGAGCAAGAGGAGGCTGCTACTGATGCTGCAGCTACAGCCGCCGCCTTGTGCTTCTTGAGGAGTCGGGCGATCTTCTCGTCGTCGGAGTTGGGGTCCAGGGGCTTGTTGTACTCGTCGTCGTCCTCCTCGTTCTCCTCCTCGTTCTCCGAGCCCTCCTTCAGCAGCTTCTCCGAGGTCTCCGAGTCGTGCTTCTTCTTGGCCGAGGCCATCTCCGCCGCGTGACGCTTCCGCCACTTGGTCCGACGGTTCTGGAACCACACCTGGGTCACAAACACAACAACAACAACAACACACACAAAGAAATTGTTATTGATTTGCATCTTCATATATATATATATATATATATATTCCCCAATGCCGCCTTTCACCTAGAAAGGCGCCCCAGGCGGATCACGGATTTAAACATTTTTTTTTAAAAAAAAAATAAATTAAATAGATTGATTGGTTTCCTTCTTTTTTTAAAAAAAAATGCCGCCTTTCTCCCAGAAAGGCACCCCAGGCGGCTCACAGGTTTAAACATTTAAGAAATAATTTTTTTATTATTATTATTGATTTCCTTAATTTATAATGCCGCCTTTCTCCCAGAAAGGCATCCCAGGCGGCTCACAGGTTTAAACATTTAAGAAATAATTTTTTTATTATTATTATTGATTTCCTTAATTTATAATGCCGCCTTTCTCCCAGAAAGGCATCCCAGGCGGCTCACAGGTTTGAACATTTAAGAAATATATTATTATTATTATTATTATTATTATTATTGATTTCCTTCTTTTTTTTAATGCCGCCTTTCTCCCAGAAAGGCAACCCAGGCGGCTCACGGATTTAAACAGTTCAATAAAATAAAATAAAATAAAATAGATTGATTGATTGATTTCCTTCGTTTTTTAATGCGCATGCATTTTTATGGATTTCTTTTCTTTTTTTATGCCGCCTTTCTCCCAGAAAGGGAAACTATCAAAACCGCATGTATTTTTATCGATCTCTTTCTTATGTCGCCTTTCTTCCAGAAAGCGACCCCAGGAAGCTCACAGATTTAAACAATTCTTTTTTAATTGATTGATTGATTTCCTTCGTTTTTTAATGCCGCCTTTCCCCCAGAAAGGGAAACAGTATCAAAACCGCATGCATTTTTATAGATTTCTTTTCTTTTATGTCGTCTTTCTTCCAGAAAGGGACCCCAGGCGACTCACGGGTTAAAAACATTTTTAGGCGGTTCACAAATTAAAAGCACTTTCTTTCTTTCTTTCTTTCTTCCTCTTCATTACTTTCTTATATTTATTTCATCTGTATGCCGCCTTTCTTCCAGAAAAACCAGTTAAAATCGAATAAAAACAGTCTAGAAACTGCATGCATTTCTATTTATTTATTTAGCTATTTAATTTATTTCACTTGTATGCCGGCCGCCTTTCTCCTGGAGAGAAAAAGAACCGAGGCGGCTCACAGGTTAAGCTCATTTATTGAAAACACAGACACGCACACTACATTTAAAAATGTAAAACAGTTAACAACCGTCTGAAAACAGCATAAAAACTAAATAACGTATATTTATCGTTGTGGTGGTAGTATGCCTTCAAAGTGGCTTCCGACTTATTTCTGTCACTTGTACGCCGCCTTTCTTCCAGAAAGGGAGAACCCAAGGCGGCTCATAGGTGGAAAAAGTTTAATTGATTGATTGATTGATTGATTTGTATGCCGCCTTTCTCCCAGAACCCAAGGCGGCTCACAGGTGGAAAAAGTTTTATTGATTAATTTATTTATATGCCGCCTCCGACTCACAGGTGGAAAAAGTTTTATTGATTAATTTATTTATATGCCGCCTCCGACTCACAGGTGGAAAAAGTTTTATTGATTGATTGATTGATTGGTATGACCTCTTTCTCCCAAAACCCAAGGCGGCTCACAGGTGAAACAAAGTTTTATTTATTGATTTATTTATTTGTATGCCGCCTTTCTCCCAGAACCCAAGGCGGCTCACAGGTGAAACAAAGTTTTATTTATGCATTTATTTATTTATCTCATTTGTATGCTGCCTGAACTGAAGGCGGCTCACAGGTTTAAAATATATTATTATTATTATTATTATTAATTATATTATCTATTATTGTTGTTGTTGCTGTTGTTTGTTTGTTTCATTTGTATGCCGCCTTTCTCCCAGAGAAAGGGACCCAAGGCGGCTTTTATCACACAAAGGGGGGCAAACAGGATTTAAACGAGAGTTAAACAGGAATTAAACAGGAAATGCCTTATGTTTAACATAGGACATTTCCTGTTTAATTCCTGTTTAAATCCTGTTTGCCCCCTAGTGTGATAAACCTAAGAGAAGTGTAGTCCTCAAGTCTACAAACTCCCAACTTCTTCCTTCCAGTCTCAAAAGTGCTGCAAAGACTTTGAAAGCCACTGGATGACCTTGGTTGGAGTCACACTCTCTCAGCCTCAGGGGAAGGCAATGGCAAACCTCCCCTGAATAAATTCGGCCAAGGAAACCCCAGGAGAGGTGGAAACGGGTTGAAGCCACACAACAACAACAACAACAACAACAACAACAACAACTCAGAAGAGAACCAAAGGGAATTGATTCGTGGCAACTGAGCCAGGTGTCCTAAAGGGCAAAGGAGGACTAAGGAACCACCAAAAAATGGAGGACAGTCCAGAAAAAAATGGAGGACACGACTCCATTGAAAAAAGGAAAGAAAGAAAGACGCAGGATGTTAGTAAGAAAAACCCAAAGGTTAATATAGCAAAAAGAAATAAATTAACCACACAAAACAAAGAAAAAAAGTAATAAAGATATGAAATATATATTTGGCTAGATAGCAATAAAATATTTTCAGAAATAATTGTAAATATAGGTTGGAATAATGAGTATATGTATGTGTATATATATATATATATATATTAGTGTTTAACATTTTTTATTTATTATATATTATATTATATTATATTATACTATATATATATAGTAGAGTGTTTAACATTTATTAGTTATTTAATTTATTTCATTTGTATGCTGGCTGCCTTCTATTTATTATTTTATTGCATTTATTATTTTTGTAAATGTATTTGCATATTTCTGTACTTTTCTGTATCTGTTTTTATTGAGAATAATGTTTTTTTTTTTAAAAAAAAATGTCAGAAACACTAAAATATTAAATATTTCTGGGCCCCTCCCTGCAAGCAAAAAGTGTTTTTTATTATTATTATTATTTAGGAAGCCTTTTTAAGAGATTAATACTTTTAACTTAGTTTATGTTTTAACTTTTTTGTGCGTTTTTAGGCCAGTTTTACACTGTTTCAGTGAGATGATTTTTACCAGTTTTTTTTTTTTACATTCTTGCTATAAGTTTTTTTAAAACGCTTTTCATTTTGTTGAGCCTCTTCTTCTGGGAGAAAGGTAGCATCAAAACGAGACAGATAAACTAAAATAATAAACAAATAAAATTTAATGCTTCTTCGTCCTGCTCCAAATGGAGGGCGTTTTGGGATTCCTCCCGGACAGAAGGGTGAAGTCCTGGAAAATGGAGGACCACCTCTGGAGGACAAAATCCTTGGAAAAAGCCATGATGCTCAGAAAGGCAGCCAAAAGAGAAGAAGGCCGCAAAGCGGATGCAGGTGTCCTACTTGTGGAAATTTGGGATCTGTAGTTTGCTGAATCATAGAATCCTAGAGTTGGAAGAGACCACAAGGGCCATCCAGTCCAACCCCCTGCCATGCAGGAACTCCCAATCAAAGCTTCCCTGAAGAAGTTCCTCCTAATGTTGAGGTGGAATCTCTTTTCCTGCAGTTTGCATCCATTGTTCCGCGTTCTAGTCTCTGCAGCAGCAGAAAACAAGCTTGCTCCCTCCTCAATATGACATCCCTTCAAATATTTGAACAGGGCTATCCTATCACCTCTTAACCTTCTCTTCTCCAGGCTGAACATCCCCAGCTGTCTCCCCAAACTACACATCCCAGGATTTCACAGGCTGGAGCCATGGCAGTCAAAGTGGGTTTCAAACTACAGTATTTCTGCAATACGGATTGCCTCCCCAAACTACAAATCCCAGGATTCCACAAGATGGAGCTATGACAGTTAAATCATCAAACTACAAATCCCAGGATTCCTCAGGATGGAGCCATGATGGTCAAGCTACTTTTTCTCTTGCAATACGGATTGCCTCCCCCGAACTACAAATCCCAGGATATGTCAATGCCCTGTGGGTCCCTCCCTTCCCAATAACAGGCCTTGGGCTGCACAACAACAACAACAACAAGCTTGACATTAGGAACCTATGAATCCCAGATCCCTATTTGGATGGAGAGGGGGGGGGGAACACTTTAAAAGTCCAATTAAGGCCTTAAAAGGGAAAATTATATCATCATCTTAATGAAACTACTAGGTCCTGTCTGATTTTGGAAGCTAAGCAGGGCCAGCCCCGGTTAGCACTTGGATGGGAGACCGCCAAGGAATCCCAGCAGGCTCTGTTTGAGAGCAAGGGACTTGGCAAAAACAACTTTTAAAGTATCCCTTGCCAAAGAAAACCTAATGAAATGGATAGAGTAGACACAAGGCTGACTATGGGCTGCATCCACACTGGATAAATAATCCGGTTTGACACCGCTTTAACTCTTTTCTGGTTCAAGGCTATGGAATTCTGGGAGCTGGGCCCCAAAGCGGAGCCCATTCATTAAAAACTAAACTTTGACCAACTTTCACCAACTTTCACTAACTTTCCCCTTCTTTTCTTTGTTTTCTCTCTTCTCCTTCCCAACTACTTCGAATAACGTTAAATTCCAAGTAACGCGTTACCCCCTCAGCGTTACACTAGAGTTAAATTTGCACGAAAGTTTTGCTTGAAAAGGGATGGAGGAATTTATGGCTGGGATCCAGATTTATTTCTCCCTATTTTCTTTTTAAATCATGGCTAACTTCAGTCCCATTGAAGCCAATGGGATTTACTCTAAGTAACGGAGTTTACTCCGGAGTCAATGTCTACACGGCCGGAGCCTCAAACGGTATCAAAGCGTTGCACAGAAAGGGATTCACTAGATCTCATCGAAAGCAACAGATTGCTTTCTCTTGCATCTGCAGAATAATTTTTTACAACAGAATTGAAAAGCCGCATCTAAAAAGACCGACTTCACAATCGCATCGAAAGCGGATCAAAAACACACACCACTCCCACAAGGCAAGATCCTGGGGAACCCCATTGAAATCAATGCATTTAAAACCTGAATTTAACTGGCAATCAAACTCAATCTTTTGAGGCTGGAAAATATCCTATTATAGCCCGTGCTTCATTTTTTTATATATCTATTTAAAAAACGATTAATTCGTTATTGCAATCTCTCAGATCTATTTTAACAACAACAACAACAACATATTTATTATTAGTAGTATTTAAAAGAAAGATCTGGGATAATCATCATCACCATCCTCATTATAAAAATAGATCTGGGAGATTGCAATAATGAATCAATTGGGGTTTTATAAAATAATAATAATATTCTTATAACATAATACCGCAATATCAGTGAGAAGAGATTGGTAGGAAATTTATTATTATTATTACTATTATTATTATTATTATTATTATTATTATTAATTATCCTACCAATCTCTTCTCATTGATCAAGGTGGAGGACAACAACAATGAATAAACAATTAATAAACAACACAGCAATTTTTTAATTAACCTTGTCACTCCAGTCTTGAATTGCAATTAATGGTTTCAATTTATCCAGATTTAAAACTTAGACAGATTTGGAGTGACCATAAAGAAAACCCCACATTGCATCCAAAATCCTACAGATCTCTTTGGGTTATATAGAGAAATGTTGTTGTTCGATTAGCAATTTCTAATTCTCCTTAATTTCTTTTTTTTTTTATTGTTGCTTTTGTGTTTGTTTAAATGTCCTAGGTTTCCACAAGGATGGTAAAACCCGACAATATGAAAAATTACAATTTCTTCCCTATCTTCGCATCTTTTTTCCACCTTCTCTTAAGGGTGCGATTAATGAAAAGCAATAGGATTAATTTAAAAGTTTTATGTCTGGCAAATACTATAAAGCCCATTCGATATCGGTTTTTACTGGAGTGTAAACTTATTTCGGATCAAGCTTCTCATCTTTTTTGATCCCGGGATAAATACTATAATATCAAGGAAAAGGGTTTAAGGGTTGAGAAGTAAAAGTGGTTATAATTCAAATATATTGTCTCCACTTTTTTTGTGACATTATTATTTTTCATCATCCTCCTGAATTGCAATTAACGGTTTCAATTTATCTTAAAATCTTAATCTTAAAAAAAGCAAAATCTTATAAAAAGCAAAAAAAGAAACACCCAGCTGTGCAAACCTTCCACATCTCTACTCAAAATTATTTAAATGTGGTTTACTTAAACGAAGTTTCTTCTCTTTAAAAGTGAGTGCAGCCCAAAACTTTTCCAAATGCCAATTATTATTATTATTATTATTATTATTATTATTAAATTAAAATAACAGCTAACTAAGACTTAGTTCTGACTAGAATCTTGTGCAGCTGGGTGTTTTTTGCTTTTGAAAGATTTTATCTTCTGTACAGCCGTTAATTGAAATTCATGATGATGATGATGAAAAATAAAGGGGAATGCCATAAACAGATAGAGCCCAATCCATTTTAATTAAAACCATCCTTAAACACTTTCTATTACTAAGTCCTGTACTCACCTATTTAAGACTTACGCTGCTGCCACACTGCAAAACTAATGCGGTTCGAAACTGCTTTAACAGCTCCCCTTCTAAGGAATCCCGGGATTTGTAGTTTGCTGCGGCACCGGAGTACTCAACCAGAGAAGGCTAAACGTCTCCCAAAACTACAGATCCCAGGATTCCATAGCAATTGAGCCATGGCAGTTTAAAGCGGGGTCAAACCGCATTAATTCTCAAGTGCGGGGTGCACAACTCCGATCTAAAAGGGCTGAATTGCAAGCAGCCCGACCCATGATCCATAATCCATAATCCATTATTATTATTAACCTTTATTTATATAATACGCTTTTTTTCCTCCCTTGCCTCCCACCAACAAACACTCAGAGGAAATACATTTCATTTAAATTAACAACCATTTTCAGAGATATGGAATATATCATCATATATATATATATATTACTTCTTCACATCCCAAGGTAAGAACATCACAGAAGGACAAGCTCAAAAACACTCCTATAAATATTAAATTTGCTATCCTTTGCTATGAACCCCCTTCTTTTGGAGGAAGGCTGTAAGCAGCCTGGGTGCGGTCTAGGGCTCCGTCCAAACTGGAGAAACAACCCGCTTTAATCGCCCTGGCTCATGGCTATGGAATCCTGGGAACTGGAGTTTGTTTGTGGGGCCGGAGCAGAGTCGGATTGCAAAAGAGGAGTCCCTCTGCTGAGATGCAAATGGACTTTAAATCGTTTTATGTCTGTGGCCAAGTTCTAGAGAAGAGTTTATTCCCGACTTTTGCCGGCCGACAGAGAATATTGACTATGGAAGAGAGTAGGGGGGTCTATATCTCTATCTATATCTAGTGTGACCCCTGGGACTTTAAGTTTCCTGGACTTTGAGAAAAAATCTCCCTATTGTCGCAAGGTCAGGAGGAGGAGGATCCTGCCTACAAAAGAGATCCTCCCCATTGCAGGAGTCTGAGTAACTTCTCCAGTTGTCTTTCTTTCTCTTCTCTTTGCCTGGTGAAGAAGAACCCCATGGAGCCTTGAAAGCTTGCAACAAGTTTAACTGATATTAAGCCTTTTTCATCTTTTTTTATTTATTTATTTATTTCTAGGGCAAACGAATAACTTGTAAGACTGTTGAATGGGGGGAAAAAAAAACATTGAAGGTTTTCTTGAAGTTTTTCAGACAATTTAAGGCCAAATAACTCATTTAGAGAGGAAGTTACCTAAGTTATTTAGCAGCAGAATATATACATATTGATTGGTAAAGACACCTATAAGGGAACGATAAGGGAGTGGAATAAGAAATGAAACAAGAGCTCGTATGTTACAAAGAAATAACTTGGAACAGAAGATTGTATATATATATATATATATGGTGACAAATTTATGATGTGAATTTTCTTTTTTGTATTGTGAAAACTCAATAAAAAATTTTTGGAAAAAAAAAGAAAAAGAAAGAAAGCTTGCAACAAGTGTTATGTTTAGCGCATTTCCCTTAGCCCATAAAAAAGGTATCCTTGATGGACTTTGGCTTTATATAGCACGGTCCTTCTATAATATTGCCCTTTTCTCCTTACCTTGACTTGGCTTTCGGTCATGCCCAAAGAGTAAGCCAGGCGGGCTCTTTCGGGGCCGGCCAAGTATTTGGTTTGCTCGAAGGTTTTCTCCAAGGCGAAGATCTGTTGGCCGGAGAAAGTGGGCCGGGAGTGCTTCTTCTTCCCGTCTTTGTCCAAAACCATCCCAGCCTGGGCTGCAAGAAACCCAAAAACCAAGAGGAAGGAGATCCATTAAGCTTCCTCTCTTTCAATCTCCCTCCATCAGGACTAGCGCCGGGGAAGGAAAAACAATCCGCTTTGAGACCGCTTCAGTGCCAAGGGATTGGAGTTTATTGTGGCACCAGAGCTCCCTGGCCCAGAAGACTAAATAATCATAATTATTATAATAATTATTATTTTTTTAGACCGCCTTTCCCTTTCAGATCGAGGCGGCTTCCAAGCAAAAAGACACTTAAGAAAGCTAAATATCAATTGCAAATCCAAAGTTATAAAATCACAATCCCCCAAAACCAATTACCCAGTCTTAAAAACACTTCGGATTAAATAAAAATTCCAATCTAATACAATATAAAAAAAATCCAATCTAATCTTAGATTCCAATCTTAATATAAAGATTTATGAAACAGGCTATAAACAGACAGTTGTAATACTCTAATTTATGTCTATTCCGCCTTTTCTCTCCCGAGGGAATCAAGGCGGGTTACAAAATATAACGGCAAATATAACAAGGAGTAAAAGGTTCCTAATTATAAGCAGCCTCCATATCCCAACCCGACCCCATGGCTCACAAAACTACAAATCCCAGCACTGAGCGCCAGGGCGGGTTCAAGGGGTCTCAAACCGGATTTGTTTCTGCAGTTTCTGTGGTTTTGGGGCTAAAGCTCAGTCGTTTGCGACTTCTGGCGACTCTCTCCTATAGACTCCCCTTGGCAAGGTTGGGCCAGAAAAACCTTTGCCCTTGACTCCCTCTGAGGCTGAGAGAGTGTGACTTGTGAAACTGAATCTTGGCAAGTCTTCCCCGATCCCAAAAAAACGAAGGCAAGGAAGGGCTTAATGAAGAACTACAAAATACGGTGAGATTATATTTGGGGGGTAAGAAATAAGGGAAAGGATAGGAACTATTCCATTGAGCTTCTCTTTCGGGAAGGATATTAAGTCGAGGGGCAGTTCAATAAAGTGATTTCCGAAAAGAAAAGAGAAATGATAGATAGATAGATAGATAGATAGATAGAGGATGGTGTAGTTGTCGTGGTTTAGACCATGACTCTGGAGACCAGGGTTTGAATCCCGACTCGGCCACATAAAAGCCCACCGGTTGATCTGGGGCAGGTCACACTCTCTCAGCCTCAGAGGATGGCAAGGGCAAACCCTGAAGAGGTGTGCCATCGTCTGTCTATCTATCTATCTATCTATCTATCTGTGGTCAGGTTCCCTTAGGGTCGCCAAAAGTCGCAAACGAATTGGAGGCACACAACAACAACAACAACAACAACAACAACAACAAATAAAAACATGTTTGCTTTTTGTATTTGGAGGGAGGATATTTTATTAACCTCATCGCTTCTCTTTCGGAAAATAATTAAGTTGTGAAGACAGACAGATGATAGATAGAAAGTGACTCCCTCGAAGGAAGAAAGAGAGAAAGAGAGAATGACTGGAAGGAAGGAAGGAAGGAGATAGAAAGACAGTGAAGATATATAGATGATAGTTAGATGGATGGACAGATAGATGATGGAGAGCTAAATAGATGATGGAGAGATAGACAAAAAGAAAAAAGATAGATAGTGAAGACAGATAGATGATAGATAGATATAGAAAGCTAAATAGGCGATGGAGAGATAGATAGATAGATAGATAGATAGAAAAAAAGATAGATAGATAGTGAACATAAGTAGATGATAGATAGATAGATAGATAGATAGATAATGGAAAGCTAAATAGATGATGGAGAGAAAGAAAGAAAGAAAACAGATAGATAGATAGATAGATGATAGATAGAGCGTTAAATAGATGATGAGAGAAAGAAAGAAAGAAAGAAAGAGAGAAATAGATAGAAAGTAGATAGATAGATAAACAGATGATGGAGAGCTACCGTAAATAGATGATGGATAGACAGAAAGAAAGAAGATAGATAGATAGTGAAGATATATAATAGATAGATAGATAGAAGATGGAGAGATAGGAAGAAAGAAAGAAAGATAGATAGATAGTGAAGATACATGGTGATAGATAGATAGGTAGAGGAGAGATAGGAAGGAAGGAAGGAAGGAAGAAAGGAAGGAAGAAAGAAAGAAAGAAAGAAAGAAGATAGATAGGGAAGATACATAATAGATAGATAGATAGATAGATAGAAGATGGAGAGATAGGAAGAAAGAAAAAAGAAAGAAAATAGATAGATAGTGAAGATACATATGATAGCTAGATAGATAGATAGATAGATAGATGAAGAGATAGGAAGAAAGAAAAAAAGAAAGAAAGAAAATAGATAGATAGTGAAGATACATAATAGATAGATAGATAGGTAGGTAGAAGATGGAGAGATAGGAAAAAGGAAGAAAGAAAGAAAGAAAGATAGATAGATAGTGAAGATACATATGATAGATAGATAGATAGATAGATAGATGAAGAGATAGGAAGAAAGAAAGAAAGAAAGAAAGAGGAAGAAAGAAAGAAGATAGATAGGTAGTGAAGATACATAATAGATAGATAGATAGATAGATAGATAGATGACTGAGAGATAGGAAGAAAGAAAGAAAGAGAAAGAAAGAAAGAAAGAAAGAAAGAAAGTACTATAGATAGACAGACGGATAACGGTAGATAGATGGGAAGCTAAATAGATGATGGAGAGAGAGAAAGAAAGAACGAAAAAGAAAGAAAGAAAGGAGATAGATAGATAGATAGATAGATGGAATGCTAAAGAGATGATGGGAAGATGAAAGAAAGAAAGTAAGTAGATAGATAGATAGATAGATAGGAGAATATCGACGGATTCAAGCATCCTCAGTTTGAAAACACTTTGGTCCCGCTTTGAGCTCTTTCTCTGGCTCCCTTGCTATGGAATTCTGGGAGTTGGAGTTTGTTGTGGGGCCCGGAGCGGAGCGAAGCTCCGCTCCGGGCCCCACAACAAACTCCAACTCCCAGAATTCCATAGCAAGGGAGCCAGAGAAAGAACTCAAAGCGGGAGCAAAGCGGGTGATTTCTCTCCCTTGTGCGTCTTCCTCCGGAACTGTCCTTGCTTACCGGCGGGGCAGGCGAGGCGGGGGTCCCTCCAGGGGCTTCCCTGCACGACTCCCGGCCAGAAGATGGGGCTCCTGCCGGGGAGCTCGGCCAAGGGCTTCGGGTACCGGGAGGCCGCGGCCGCTGCGGCCGCCGCCGCCGCTGCAGCTGCGGCCGCGGCCGGGTTGAAGTACATGCCTGCGAGTCCGTTGATCCTGGGGAGGGCCGGGAGGAGTCCTGCTGCGAGGGGCCTCCCGAGGATGTCGGTGATGCCGTGCGGGGTGGCCATCGGGGCGGCCTGGGGGAGGTGGTGGGGCATGGGGTGGGGGCCGCCCTTGAAGGCCGGGGGGCTGTGGGCGTAAGAGGAGGCGGCGGCGGCGGCGCAGGGCCCCTTCATCTCGGCCAAGGAGTGGAGGGCGGCCAGCGGGGCGCAGGGTCCGGGGCTGGGGCTGGGGCTGAGGAGGAAGGCCGGCCCCGGAGGAGGAGGAGGGAGAGGGCCCTTAGTCTCCATCACCCGCCCCGAGAGGAAGGAGGAGAAGGAGAGGCATCCGGGGCGGGAAGAAGAAGAGAAGGGGAAAGGAAGAGGAAGAAGGAGAGAGGAAAGAGGAGGAAGAAGGGAAGGGGAGGAGGAAGAGAAGGAAGGAGACGGGGCAGAGAAGAAAAAGAGGGAGAAGGAGGAGGGAGGGAAGAGGAAAAGAAAGAGGAGGAGGAGGAGGAGGAAGGAGAGGAGGAAGAGAGGGAAGAAGGAGAGAAAGTAGAGGAGGAAGAGGAAGGAGAGAAGAAAGAGGAGAGGAGAAAGAGAGGAGGAGGAGAACTAAGAGGAAGACGAAGAGAAAGTGGAGGAGCAGAGAGAGGAGGAGGAGGAGGAATGGAAGAGAAGGAAGAGGAAGGAGGAGGAAGGAAAGAAAAGAAGGGAAGAGGAGGAGGAAGGAGATGGAGGAGAGAAGGAGAGGAAGGAGGAAAAGAGGGAAGAGGAAAAGAAAGTAGAGGAGGAGGAGGAGGAGGAGGAGGAAGGAGGAGGGAGGAAAAGATGAAGGAGGCAGAAGAGACGCGGAGGAGAGGGAGAAGAAAGGAAAAGGAGGAAAACTAGGAGGGGAAAGAGGAGGAAGAAAAGAAAGTGGAGGAGGAGGAGAAGTAAGAAGGGAGGAAGAGAGAGCAGGAGGAGGAGGAGGAGGAAGGGAGAGAAAGGAGAACTAGGAGGAGGACTTGGGGACAGGAGGCAAAGTAGAGGAGGAGGAGGAGGAGGAGAAGTGAAGAGGAGGAAGGAGGAGGGGAGAGGAAGGGAAGAAGGGAAGAGGGAGAAAGGAGGAGGAGGAGGAGAACTAGGAGGAGAAGAGAAGATGGAGCGAAGGAAGAGAAGGAGGGGGAAAGGGGAGAGGAAGAAGAGGAGGAGGAGGAGGAGGAGGAAGAGCAGAAGGAGAAGAGGAAGAAGAGGAGGGAAAGCGGGGGACTAAGAGGCGTCGGAGGCCGGAGCAGTCCGTGGCGGAGGAAGAGGCAGTCCGGGAGTCGGTCTTCTTGGCGTCCGCCTGACCCAGGCGCCCTTGTCCTTCCTTCCTTCCTTCCTTTGGGAAGGGAAGGGAGGGCTCGAGGGGCCGAGGAGGGTCCAGGGCCCTGCGGTGGAGGGTCCCTCTCTTGGGATCCGGAGGGGGTTCCAATCCTAGGACTCCGGGAGGGAAGGCGGCCCAGGTCTCAGGGAAGGCCGACGCAGGGCTCCAGGAGGAGCAGTCCTCGCACCCTGCCCTTCCTCCTCTTCTTCTTCTCCTTCCTTCCTTCCTTCCTTCCTTCCTCCCTCTTCTTTCTTTCTTTCTTTCTTTCTTCTTTCTTCCTTCCTTCCTTTTCCTTCCTTCCTTGCAACCGGACCCTCCTCCGCCTGGAGCGAGTCCCAGCTCCGGACTCCAGCTGCGAAAGGATAACCCTCCGGGCCACCTGCCGGACTCGGCTCCGGATTGGCCGGGCCCTCTCCCCAGCCGGCCCTGATTGGCCCATCCCTCGCATCCCCCCAACTACGTCACAATGGGACACTACTTTCTTTTCTTTTCTTTTTGGAGGGGGGTTGTTCTAAGCCATATCCCACGAAAGTCCTCCCAGGAGCCACTCCAGGTACTTTCCAAGGATGGGAAAGCCAGCCGCTGATTGCCTTTCTTTCTTTCTTTCTTTCTTTCTTTCTTTCTTTCTTGACTCTGCAATAAATAAATGAGGGTCATCAAGTCAGGAGCCTCCAAAGCATTGCATTCTCCTGGAGAAGAGACTAAAACTGCATCCACACTGGAGAAATAACCCCGGTTTGGTCCCGCTCTAACTCTTTTTCTGGCTCAAGGCTATGGAATTCTGGGAGTTGGAGTTTGTTGTGGGGCCTTAAGGCCCCACAACAAACTCCAACTCCCAGAATTCCATAGCAATTGATCAGACAAAGAGTTAAAGCCGGACCAAACCGGGTTATTTCTCCAGTGTGGATGCAGTTTTAGGTACTGCTTCCACAGAGACTTAACAAGGCCATGCCCTTGAATTTTACCATTTTTTGGAATGGAGATATATATATATATATCCTTCCAATATTTAATATATTTCCAAGCCCTGGGTGCAGGACCCGTGGATAAGGAGGACCGACTGTAAACACATATACACACACACCGAGAGAGAGAGATCTTGTGTGTTTGGAAATCCTGGGAAGCCAGAGATGCCGCAAGAAGCTGCCCTTCCCAGAATTCCACAGTACTACTGAGCCCTGGCAGTCAAAGCGGGTGGTTCCTGCAGTAAGCTGATCATGGCTCTTCTGGTTGTGTCTCTTCTCTTCTGACCAAGTGGCAGACCCTCTTCCTATAGTATTCATTGCTCCTGTATTATTATTATTATTAATTATTATTATTATTATTATTATTATCTTCCGACAGTATTCATTGCTCCTATATGATGATGATGATGATGATGATGATGATGTTCCTACAGTATTCATTGTTCCTATATCATCCTTATCTTCATCCTCATCATCGTTATGATCCTATAATATTTATTGTTCCTATATTATTTTTATGATATTCCCATAGTATTCACTGTTCTATTATTATTATTATTTTCCTAAGTATTCATGGTCTTATTACTATTATTATTATGTCCCTATATTATTCATTGTCCTATTATTATTATTATTATTATCATCATCATCATCCTATAGCATCCATTGCTCCTATATTATTATTATTATTATTATTATTATTATTATTATTATATTGTGGGGAAAATCATTTTTCTTTGATGGGTAGAAAAACATATCCTGCCTTCCTGCCTCTCACTTCTGCAGCTCTGCAGTCATGACTATATAATATATATATATATACACACCGGTATATATATATATATATATATAGGAAGGATTGATATATATAAATATCTGGGATTTACTCCCAAGGAAGTTGGCCTCGAGTTGCAGCTGAAACGCGCCCTCCTTGAAAGCTGAAGGTGTCCGATGAATCATTCCTCCATCTCTATCTCTATATCTCCATCTCCATCTCTATCTATAGTATAGTAGGTATGATTCATCGGACACCTTCAGCTTCCAAACAGGGCGCATTTCAGATGCAATTCGAGGCAAAATTACCTGGGAGTGAATCCCAGATATTTATATATATCAATCCTTCCTATATATACCGGTATATATATATATATATATATATAGAGAGAGAGAGAGAGAGAGAGAGTGATACATGTGTGCATGTGTACATACGATTCATCTATGAACAAAGATCATCCTATCTCTCTCTCTCTCTCTCTTTGTGTGATATATTTAACAGTTGATATAAAATAAAGGCAGCTTCCTTTATCAAACCTGATTTAGGATTTAACCTTGATCTACTGCTTCACTAGCATCATCATTTTTTTTTTAAAAAAATTAATGTAAGGAATAATAATAATTATGATTATTATTTATTTATAGTTAGTTAGTTATCTATTGAATGTAGGGAATAGTGTCAAAAATGTGTTGGAGCTTTCTAGCGAAAGCCCTCTCTTTGATATCATTTGTGAGGATTGTTTCCCCAAAAGTCGGGTTTTGTCGGGGTTTTTTTTTTTTTTTTTTTTTTTTGCGGCGGTTGTTCATTGACCTTTTAATGGATATTTGAAAGGAGGATCCAGGAGAGGATTTTTTATTATTATTATTAAAAGAGAGAGATCTCAGGAGGGGATGAAACAGGAGTGAAAGTGGGGCTGGAAAAAAGGTCTCTCCAAGGGACCTTTGCTTTGCTTTGGACCTCTTGACTTTTTCCCTCCTGAAAAATGTTAAAACGTTAAAGCCTCAATTAGAGTTTCAAGGGACTTGGATTAAGGATTGCAAAGAAGGAGACTGAAATCCCACTGACTTCCATTGATTCCAGTTTATTGATCTGTGTATGGAGGAATATATATATATATATATATATATCCCTCCCCAGCCTAAGGTTTCAGATGCTGCACCTAGGATCTGCTCCGGAGAGTCTAAAACCTTTAAAAAACCCGACTTGCAAAGACTCAGGTTTTTCTTCTATGCAAAAGGCCAGATCTGGACTCTTGTCTTGCAGGCCCCAAGAAGAGGCTTGTATGGCACTTTTATTATGCCCAGAGGCAGGGTGACCGGTTGTCCTCACTGCAAAAATGGGGAAAAAGAAGGACATTCCCCCAAAGAACTGCTCAAAAACCACTCCTAAGAAGCATAGAAATCCATGCTTCTGAGGCATGTTCCAAAGGGAGAAATGGTTTTGGAAATGATCTGGCTGCATCCAGAGTGGAGAAATAATCCTGTGGGATTAATAATAAATATAATAATAATTAATAATACTTTTGTTTGTACCCCACTTTTTGTTAAAACCACCAAAGCGGCTTACAGTGTTAAAAAATATAATACTACAGCAATATATACAAAGTATCCTCCCACCTTTAAAAAAAGAAGAATCAAACAGTTTAAGATTAAAAATTACATACATAATACATAGAAACAGTTAAAACAATTTTAAACAAACAGTTAAAACATAAAAGAATCATTTTTATATGGGGGAGTCATTACATGGCCGAGTAGTTTAGTCCGGGAAGGATTCAGGGATTTGTAGTTTGTTGTGGCACATCTACAAATCCCACAGTCTCCTAGCCTTGGAGTTGGGTATCCAATAAGTAACTAGGAATAAGTAACTTGGTCTCTCTCTCTCTCTCTCTCTCTCTATGCTTCCATGTTGCCTGTCAATTTATAGTGACCCCAATCATTTAATAATATTTGGCCAGTTCCTTCTTCTGAAATATATAGTGTTCATTGGCGGTCTCCCATCCAAGTACTAACCAAGGCTGACCCTGCTTAGCTTAATTATTTTTCAATTAATTATTCACCCCTCTCTTGTTGTTGTGTGCTTTCAAAGGCCTTTCCGACTTATGGTGACCCTAAGGGGTCTTGGCAAGTTTCAATTATTTCTTCAATGATTCAATTCATTTAAAGATTAATCAGAAGTGTACGAAATGAAAACAGGCTATGAAATATTAAAGTATATTATATATATATATATATATTATATATATATAAAGCAAATTAAAACTGTCCTGCCAATGTTGAATCCACCCCCCCCCAAAAAAAATTCCTACAATTTTGGGGTCCCTGCTGGAGAGAAAATTTATTATTTCTAATTTATTTTTATTATTTCACCAAGAAGCAGTAAAGGGGATCAAACTTTCAAATATTTAGATTTTTTTAAGGAAAAAAAATATTTTATTGCATTAGGAAGACACACATATTTACCTCATATTTGGACTTTTTAAAGAAAATAAAACTTTTATTGCATTAGGAAGATACAAATACTATTTACCTAATATCTGGACTTTTAAAGAAAATAAAACTTTATTGAATTAGGAAGATACACATATTTACATGAAATTTGGATTTTTTTAATGAAAAAAAACTTTTATTGCAATTGGTAGGTACACATATGTACCTCCATACCTAATATTTTGATTTTTAAAGGAAAAAAACACTTTTATTGCATTAGGAAGATACACATATTTACCTATTTACCGAATATTTGGATTTTTTTTAAAAGAAAAAAAAACCTTTACTGTATTGCATTAGGAAGATACACATATTTACATCTTTACCTAATATTTGGATTTTTAAAGAAAATAAAACTTTTATTGCATTAAGAAGATACAAATATTTACCTATTTACCTAATATTTGCACTTTTTAAGAAAATAAAACTTTTATTGCAATAGGTAGATACAGATATTTACCTCTTTACTTAATATTTGGATTTTTAAAAGAAAATAAAGCTTTTATTGAATTAGGAAGATACAAATATTTACCTATTTACCTAATATTTGCACTTTTTAAGAAAATAAAACTTTTATTGCAATAGGTAGATACAAATATTTATCTATTTAACCTAATATCTGCACTTTTAAAGTTTACACATGTACATATTTAGCTAATATTTGGATGTTGTTTACATATTTACCTATTTGGATTTTTAAAGAAAAAAAAAACCTTTTATTGCAATAGGCAGATACACAAATTTACACATTTACCTGATATTTGGATTTTGAAAGGAAAAAAAAACCCTTTAATTGCAATAGGTAGATACACATATTTACACATGTACATATTTAGCTAATATTTGGATGTTGTTGTCGTTGTTGTTGTTGTTGTTGTGTGGTGAATTGTCTCCAGTCCTGTTTTAATCCTGCTCTGAGGCCGAATCCTGCAGCCTTTGGGGCAACTAGATTTTGAGCTGGGACTTTGGTGCACCTGGTCTCCATTCATTCATTCATTCATTCATTTACAGGGAAGCCAGTTTCAAGATGACAAGGAAGCCATAAAGGAGATGCCCTCCATGCCTTACAACAGTGTGTGACTGATAATTTGGGGCTACTCCATGGATTTTTCCTAGGGTTTCCTTAAAATCATAGAATCATAGAATCATAGAGTTGGAAGAGACCACAAGGGCCATCCAGTCCAACCGAAAGCCATGCAGGAACTCCCAATCAAAGCATACCCGACAGATGGCCACCCAGCCTCTGCTTAAAGACCTCCAAGGAAGGCGACGAGACTCTTAAGAAGACAAATATGTGTATCTTCCTAATGCAAGACTCTTAGACAAGAGGTGGTTTGGTCAGTTCCTTCCTTTGAAATATAGTCTCTTCCACCTGGGTTTGTTGGTGTATGGATGATGGCGCACCTGGTCTTCATTCCTTCTTTTCTTAGGGCCTAAGAAAACCCTATAGAAAATGCACAGGGTCTCCAAAAGGTGACCAACAACTTGCATTGTGAGGACTCCCATCCAAGTACTGACCCCTGTCCCTGAAAAATGCCTACCCCACTTGTGCCTTTCTGCCCACTTTCCAGTGAAACTATATTTCCCCTCTGCAGCAGGGTGACCAGAGCATCTTCTTTTCCAGGATACATCCTCCATTGCAGCCTTCTGGCCAGGATGCATTTTGAGCATGTCTTCAGTTTGAGCATGACTAAGAGGCATGGATTGAGGGTTTTTTTTATAAAGCTTTTCTTTGGTCATGTCCATTTTTCTGGAACGTCCTCCCTTTTGCAGGGTCTTGTCCTCCTTTGCGGTTAGGACACCTGGTCACCCTGCTCTTTGAGGAATAATACTTTGCTCTCTAGTACACATTTCTAGCAGTTTTGGGAACATTTTTTACTGTCAAGGTTACATCCTATGGAAAACTGGGATTTGCCCTTTGGTGAGATAGCGCAACTTCTCTTCTAGAGAGCTCTAAGGTCCAATCCACACTGTAGAAAAAGATCCAGTTTTACATCTATTTTCCCCCTCTTCCCAGATAAAGGTCATTTTAAAGTCATTTTTGGTCTGCATGGTAACAAAATGGTTCTTCAAAAGGCTGAATATTTTCTGACATTTGTCCACACAAAACAAGCTATTTCTCCCTGTGTAGGGACGACAGGTAGACACATTATAAGGTAACCTTTCCAAACAGGTGGAAAAGTAGCTTGGGAAAAGGAGATGTGGAGAGAACAAATGGCCTGCAGAAAGAGGGTTAAGCATCCCTCTCCCTACCATTTCTCAGACTGTAGCCTTTACCGCTGCCTTTCACAAAACAGTTTTCCAAAAGCATACCAATTGTTGGACTAACTGGAATTAATTCTAAGAAATATCTCCCATGACAACAATCGTTTAGCTATGGTAGGGGCTGGAGCCCTGGTTTCATTTTCAGTTATAGGTTTATTTTTTTTTAAATAAAGAAGCATGGTGATGGGAATCTGACATTGTATGAGAAAATCTATCCATCAGTGACCTAAGAGGTTAGTGAAGTGCACTCAGTTCTCATTGTGTGTGAATGTGAACTAGGTGTAGCTCCTGGATGCTTGGAAACTGCCCAGCCCTGAACTAAACCCAACTACATCAGAATTCCTAACAGGAGATAGCTACAGGTCCAAAGACATTCATGGTTAAGGAAATATGTATATGTATGTGCTTACAAGTATGTTTCTTTGGATCTATATCTATCTTCTATTAAGAATTGTGCTTTCATTGGGTTATTTTAGTTCAGGAGCGGACAGTTTCCAAGCATTCCAGCATTCATTTCATCTGGTCTATCATCATGACATAAACCTTTGCAAATTGCAAGTGGATAGAGTTCAAGATAAGGAGCCAAGCGGGAAGCTAATGGGCCAGTGGGTGAAAAACAGACACACGCACCAAACTGATGACAAATGGAAAGCGAAGACAAAAAACTCTTAGTGATTCCTGTCTGTTGAAGGAGCTGGCAAGTGCAGCATTCCTAGCGACAGCATTCTCACACTGCTGTACAGGGCGAGTCTGCCCTATGTTTGGTGGAAAATTGCTACTCAGTATAGTTTCCCTCTTTTCAGATAATTTGATAAGATGTGATGTTTTTAAAGAAAAAAATATATATATTTAAAGAAAAAAAATAAAATTAATTTTAAAGGTTTTTTTTTTTTTTTTTAAACTGAGGTCTCTCTTTTCTCCTCCTATTGAGCCGTGCTCCACTCGCACCACCTCTTTTGCTGAGTTCCAGCATTTCAAAGGCATACAGGCAAATGCCACGGTCTGTTTCTATCCAAAGGCAGATGCTTGGGGACCAGGCGTGTCACCTCTCCCTTTAGGGTGTCACCTGGTGAGGCAAGCAGCCCCACTAATGACGCCCCATCTAGCCTTCCTTTTTCTTAATCCAAAAGCCATTTCGGCAATTTTTCAGCTGAAGAGTGGAGCAAAAAATGCTTCAAACAGCAGTTGTAATAATGGCTACATTGGGTCTGTGTAAGACAAAGCTCTGCCTGTAGAGTTTTTCCTGTCTTGAATAGCAATATTGCACAATTGAACTAAGGCACCAAATGCAAATCTAAGCATTCAAACACATGCAGCACAATGTGCCTCCAAGTGCATTGTGCATCTACAGTGGGCCCTTGGTATCCAGTGGGGTTTGATTCCAGGAACCCTCATGGATACCAAAATCCATGGATGCTCAAGTCCCATAGAAGACAATGGTACAGTAAAAAGGTAGCCCTTAAATCAAGTGAGAAAATCAAGGTGTGCTTTTGGGAATTTATATTTTTAAAAAATATTTTCAAGCCATGGGTATTTGAATCCATGGGTATTTGAATCCATGGGCACAGAGGGTTAACTGTATAAACAATACATCTCCATATGAAATGGCACTGCATGCACAATTCTGCTTTCACTATCTTGAATGGCATGTGGGTGTTCTGTTTTGGACAAAAATATCCAACTGCTTCCACAGCAGAACTTGTGCCTGTGTAAGATACTAACAAGATTACGGCCAATGCAGTGCAGTGCAATACTGTATAATGCAATACACTATAGCAATACGCTATATGTAGCAGTGTCAATGTGCTACTAAATGTTAATATCCTAACAATTTTGAATGAGGAAGAAGCTGGGAGTGGAGGATCCAACACAATTTTAGTTGAGCAGCTATTTTCAAAAAGTGTTCCAGATCGGGTTGCCCCATCCATTGCATAAACACAAGGAAAAATGAGCTATTACTTGCAAAGCGAGAAAAGCCAACAGAACCCTACTACTGTGCTAAGCCTGGCTCATCAATTTTACACTGAATTTAGACCGATTTTCCAATTTAGATGTGTGAAGGGAGGAGTTGGGCAAGCCTGGTTGATGCCAATCAGTCACAGCTCAGGGAATGCTCCAGTGGGGCCTATTGGGAAGAAATGATACAGATCTGAGGCTTGTTTCTGACAGAAGGCAGATAGAGGAAAGATGGCCTAGAGATAGGAAAAGATTGCAAAGAGACGGGAAGAAGATGACACACAGATAGGGAAAAGCCATTACAGACACAACACAGTCAGCTGGGGGAAGAACTGAATAGAGTTTTGGGAACTGTGAATGATTAAATTGTTCGGGGATTAATGTGTGCTCTGATTGTTTATTAATAAACTTCTACTTGTTTATTCTTTTTTATATCTGTGTTTGACTGTTCCTATTGATAGAGAGTATTCTTTTTTTACAACTGTGTTTGACTGTTCCTATTAATAGAGAGTCTGGTCACTCTTACTAGACTGAACCCTCTGAATAATACATCCACTGGTTTTTATAGGGATCACCTTGAGGGCCAAGTACCTGATCCAGGTACTGATCTTGAGGGGAAGGATGAGTGACAAGAGCTCAAGGGTTTGGAACTGCAGCACTAGCCAGGAGAAGGGATCCATCACAAGATGTTCTGTACTTATTTATACAAATTTAAAAAATATCAGCGCAAAAGAGTGAGAAATGTTTCAGAACAACAGTGTCAGGGTCAAACAATTTAAGTGATTTGGAATTTCCTCATATCTTATCTACCAGTCCTGATCTCTCTTTGACTCTTAGGAATCTTTCTGCTTTTTCTCTACTCCCTTGCCCCAACTTCTTCCAAAAGTGAAACTAGTTTATTTCAGTAGCTATCTGAAATGAAGTTCCTACAATAAAACCTTTAATTTGTTTCTTAAGTTGTTGATGCCTCCCCATCAGGAGTTCTCATTACTGCACACCTTCTCCTTCATTTATGCCTGTGCCAGAACAATTATAGGTAGAAACCTGTGTAGTGGGGCTGTTCTTCAACCAGATTGTGATGAGCTCCTGGATACGTCTGATATGCCTATTCTCTTTGACCTTGGGAATTAATGTTCAATGAATCAGACACCTCCTGGCCCAAAGGGTGTTTCCACTTGTTGACTTTCAAATCCAGTGCCAAATCCAGAAGTATAGGAAGGAAGCACCTCACAGAAGAGACAGATGCCTGCTATTCAAAGACCTTCCTGGTCCCAGAGAATTTCCTAAGTGAGGGAGTCACTTTGGTTGTTTTGGAATAACAGTTTCTTTCTGTAACCTCCATTAGCAGATTCTACCAGCATGCTTATACTAGGAGTAACCAATGAGGAGATGAACATAGCTGACCAACTGCAATCCTGTTTGGATCAGGGTAGTGTAGTGTAGTGCAGTAGCGAGAGCTAGCATGATGTAGTGGTTTGGGTGTTGGACTACAGTTCTGGAGACCAGGGTTTGAATCCCTACTCTGCTATGGAAACCCACTGGGTGACCTTGGGCAAGTCACATTCTCTCAGCCTCAGAGGAAGGCAATGGTAAACCCCCTCTGAACAAATCTTGCCCAGAAAAGGGTTGCTGTAAACTAGAAACATCTTGAACAACAAAGTGTAATAGTTCCTCATGTGGCTCTACGCTAGGCGGAGTCATATACCACCTCTTGACATCCCCTTTGATCCCCCTCCCCAGAGCACAGCAATTCCATATGTCACTAACAGGATGCCAGCCATCAACTAGTAAGTGTCTACCAAGTGAGTGTGTGCCAGTTATTCCTTGGAGAACTGCAAATAATCCCCTGACGCCATATCATGCAGAAACCTCCAAAGAAATCATATTTCTTTATTGCTGGGTGCAAACTGTATCACTGGATACCAAGTGAATACCAAGTCATGGATAAAGCCAAGTTTTTGTCACTGGATACCTATTGTGTCACTGGATACCAAGCCATGTCTTGGGATGCTGAGACTGTTGCTTATAGGAATCTTATTGGCAGACTTTTCTAATCGTTTCTTCACACATGATGCTGCTGCAGGCTGAGCATTACAAGAAATTAGTATGATTAATAACACAACAATCCAATATATTTACTTTTTCCTCTTTAATGTGTCTGAGTTTCCATGTTGCTAATACCTTTTAAAGTCTTATAGATAATTTATAAAGGAAATTAACAACTCTTGTTAGTCATTAACTGGGCATTTGTCCTTTGCTTATTGATGCGCTTACAGTCTACAACAGCACCAGCAATATTCTTCTTTCTTGCATGGCCTAATCAAAACAGTGTAACAGGATTGTATTGTTTCCCTTTTGCACTTCTTTCATTAAGTGGAGATTTATGAAAGAAGATTCAAAATCATCTTGAAGGTCAAACTAGATGGTAAGAGGAATGTGTATTCCCCCTAATTTCCTTAGCTATATGTACCTCAGTAATCAAATTTGCAAACTAAGGCTGTGTTTATCATCACAAAAGAAAGTATGCTAAATGTAAGACCCATGGGTGAGGAAAACCATGTACTATGACAAGCAGATATCTTTTCACCACATGAGGGATCTTCTCTGCAAAAAAATGTGCTTAGTATATAATCCAGTTTGACCTTTACTGTCAGAAGAGATTCCTTGTCCTTTTAAACTGATATCAGATGTAAGGGATTAAAGATCCTGTGGAACACGTCTAAGACTCCAGTTCCTTGAAGTCCTGATGTTGACTGAGGATGTTGCCACGCTGCAGAATTAATACAGTTTGACACTGCTTTAACTTCCATGACTCAATGCTATGGAATCCTGGGACTCGTAGTTTCTTGTGGCACCAGATTTCTCAGAGAGAGACTGCTAAATGGCTCAGGAAACTACAAATCCCAGAATTGCATAGTCTTGAGCCATGGCAGTTGATGTGGTGTTAAACTACATTAATTCTGCAATGTGGCAACAGGCTAAATTTCAGTGCCAAAGCAAACCATAGCTTGGAAGACTAAATTTGCACCTGGTCAGCTTGGTTTGATTAAACTATGGAGTCTTGAACAAGTATATGGTGTTTTTAATTATTTTATATATTTTAAATTGTTTTAAATTTTTCTGAATTGTTTGAAGGTGCTTCACATAGCTTTATTGACCGTACCTCAGCCTGGGGCCTTGTGATATAGCATGGTATACAAATGCCTGACTGACTATGCGGTTCTCAATCATGGAACTTATTTTCAAGTAAACATGAATAGACGCAAGCTGCAGAGATATTAAGGCTATAGTCCAAAACATACTCACCAGAGAAGAAGTATCATTTTAACAGTGGGACTTTGTGGTTATTGTCAATTTTCAAGTCACTTCCTACTGATGGAGACCCTAGGACAGCCACGGCGAACCCATGGCACGTGTTCCAGAGCTGGCACGCAGAGCTCTCTCTGTGGTCATGCGTGCCAGACTTGCAGGGGCCCCCTCAACTTACTGCCGCGCACTCACGAGTAAACTGGCATGAGGAAGAGAGAGAGGTTGCCCAGACCACCTTTCCTCCATGCTGAGCACTGGTTTTCTCATGAGTAAAATAGTGTGCGGCAGTGAGGGGCATGCCCTTTTGGCTCTTATAATTTTCCTCCATTTCTATCAAGGCAGAGCTGAGGGAGAAGAGCCCATTAGGGTGGCATGTGGAGGAAAAGTCTGACTTATGGCCACCCTAAGGTGAAACTATCATGGAGTTGTTTCTAGGGTTGTTTATTTTGCTCTAACATATCAGAAAGGCAGAAATAGCTGGAAAGTGTGGCATGATGGATATAGAAGAGTGTTCATTACATATTTGACACCTGAAGTATTAAACACAGCGGCCAAACCCCTCTCACTTTAAGTCCAGGGTCCAAAACCACAAGGTGACCAGATGTTCTCACCACAAAGGAGAACAAGGCACTGCAAAATGTAGGACATTCCCAAATCAAAACTTAAAAACACTCCTAGGAATGTAAATCTATGCTTCTTAGTCATGCTCAAAATCTAGGACACTTGCAACCAGTGGAATTAATATGAGTGCAAGTAATGCCACCTGCTGGATCACTTGGTCAGTGCAGTATCATCTTGAGGAAAACAAAACATTGCAAAAAAATATCATTTTAGCACCCCTTAAACTGTTTGTAGCATCCCCCCCCAAACTGTTTGTAGTGACTCCTGGAGGAAATGGTTAGCAGTTACTCTTCAGCTAACACAGTCCTCCTAGTTTACATAAGATGTTTGGTCCCACTGCTGTTCTGTAGATTTTAATACTTAGTTCATTTTGCTTATGAAAAGAGAGAGGCAATGATTTGTCATATAAATGTGGCTCCTGTGGTCTAGAAGAAGTAAGCATATCACTTCTGGGTGGAAAAATTATTATTTTATTTCTCATAGATTATGGGAGGAAGATGTTCAAGAACTGTGATGAAAAAAACTTTGTAGCCGACATGTCCTGATTTCTAGGCAGGTATTGGAGTCCCCTGACCACAGACAGATGAAAATTTTTGTTCACTTGCTTGTGACAAAAATTTATCAAAATTTTCAGTTTTTCCTCACATATGGGATAAGAAAACTGTGGTGGTGGTGGTGGGGGGGATGAAAGTAACAAATTCATCCATGTAAGTCCAAGGCTTCACCCTGAAAGGTTTTCATTTTTCCTGTGATATGGAATTTAATTAACTATCATTGTTGTTGGATCCTTCATGCTTTTTGTTGTAGCGTTCCTTCAAGTTGTTTATGAATTATGGTGACCCCTAACATAAACCTATCATGGGAGTTTTCTGGAGCTGAGAGTATGTGACTCACCGAAAGTCACCCAGTGGGCTTCCATGGCTGAGTGAAGGAATCAAACCCTGGTCTCAAGATTCATAGTCTATTGCTCAAACCACTACACCATACTGTCTCTTACTTACTTTTGCAACCCTAAGAAAAAAATAAAGGCTTATTTTTGCATCATAAAATGACTACAAAAACTGACTATTGTACTTTAGTGGTGCATGAATGTGTGTTTCCTAAGCATCAGCTGGTATTGTGTTGAACAGTTACGAAGGCGTAAGCTAGATTTTTGCAACCATAAAAGCCAGCATAGCATAGTGATTTGAGTGTTAGACTGTGACTCTGGAGGCCAGGGTTTGGTTTCCTTGCTTGGCCATGAAACCCATTGGGTGACCTTGGGCAAGTCACATGCTCTCAGCCTCAAGGGAAGGCAATGGCAGACAAATCTTGGGAAGAAACCCCTGTGATATGTTTGCCTTAGAGTTGCCATAAGTCAGAAATGACTTGAAGGCACACAGCAACAACAATAGCTGCTCAGTATTTATTGTTTACAATCATGACATAGTTGCAATTGCAAATGCTCAATCCAGCCTAACAGCCAGCAGTCACACCAGGAGGTGGAGGTCTCTGGGTACAGCAGGATGACTTTTTCCAGACCTCTCCCTCCAGCAATCTACAGTGCGGCAATCATAAGCAAGACCCTCATTCCACCACAGATCATTGGTGGGAGGAGGCTGGAAATATTGTGCTATGGCACAGCTGCTGGTTTTTAAGGCAGGTATAGGGAGTCAGATCAGGAGACAGTATGTTGTTAAGAGTTTGTAACTATGGCTACATCTGAAATGTGGAAATAATCCAGCTTGGCACCACTTTAACTGCCACGGCTCAGTTAAAGTGGTGTCAAACTGGATTATTTCTGCTGAACATGCTATAGAACTCTCTCGTGGATGGGGTTATACCCCCCTGAAATCTCAGGCTCACAGCTTGGGTGTTCTCCTGGATTCAACTCTGAGCTTGGATGCCCATGTCTAAGCAGTGGCCAGGAGAGCATTTGCACACTTAAAACATGTACACCAGCTGAGTCTTGAGATGCTAGATCTGGCTACAGTGAGACATGCCTTGAGTACATCCCATTTGCACTACTATAATGCACTCTACATGGGTCTGCCTTTGGAAAATGTTCTGAAAGCTCACTTGGTGAGGATAAAAAGAGAGAACCTTCTTGTGGCTGCTCCCACCCTCTGGAACTCCCTTCCACAGAAGACTAGGCTGGCCCCCTCCCTGCTAGCATTTTGTTGGCAAGCCAAGACATTTTTTATTTAAGCAAGCATTTATTATATAATCATACCAGGTGGTTTTTGAGGAGTAATTATGTTTTAGTCATGTCTTTTACTTTTGTATATTTTAATGTAATTTTATACTGTTTTAGATGTGTTGACTGTTGTAAATTTTATAATATTGTTTTGTTTTGTTTTAATGGTTTTATCTGTGAGCAACCTTAGGTCACTTCTGAGAGAAAGATAGAATACAAATGAAATAAAATAAAATTAATAATATAAATTATCTGTTCAACTGTGAAACACACTTCTTTGGAGTGTGGTGGAATCTCCTTCTTTGGAGGTTTTTAAACAGAGGCTAAATGGCCATCTTTCAGGGGGTGCTTTGATTGTGAATTCCTGCATGGCAGGGGATTGGACTGGATGGCATTTGTGGTCTCTTCCAACTCTATGATTCTATAATTCTGTCTACCATTTTGAGAATAATCTCTGACCATGCCTAACACCAGCATCATGTTACCCACAGGAGGTCTACAATTTCTGCGATTTGTAATTCATTGCGGCACCAGAGTGGCCTGACAAGAGACAGCTAAATAGCTCACAAAACTACAAATCCCAGCATTGAGCCATGACAGTTAAAATGGAGTCATTCAAACTGCATTATTTCTGCAGTGCAGATGCAGCCATAGTGAAAGTTGCTAAGATGAATAAGTAAGATATAGAATTCCAGTGTGGTATAGTGTTTACAGAATTGGATTAGGAATCTGGAGAGCAGGCTTCAGATTCCTGCTCAGCCATGAAAACCCACTGGGTGATCTTGGGCAAGTCACATTCTCTTAGCCTTAGAAGATGACAATGTCAAACTCCTTTTGAAGCAATTTGCCAAGAAAACCTTGTGATAGGTTCACCTTAGGGTCGCTATAAGTCACAAATGAATTGAAGGCACACAACAAGGACAACAAATAATGTAAAGTTAACATAAGCTACATGCCTAGTTGATGACGTCTATGCTCATCCTTAGAGGGGAGTTAACATTTGTATATCTGCAACTAGGATTATAATAACATAGACTAAAAGAATAATAAAGAACCTGTTCATTCTCCCATATATATATATCCTGAGATTCCAAGATTTAATAATACTTAAGAGAGTGTTGATGAAAACAGTGCCTGTTTGGTGTATACCATTGTTCATGGGTTAAGAGTCCAGGTGACCAGAAAGCAACAGGAAGGACTTCCAGACAGATACAGCTGACAAATGGCAAAGAACCCTAAGTCTCTCAGTCTAAAGATATAGGGGTTGTGAACCACACCTGTTTAGTAACTTTTTAGGCACTAGCCTTTAAAGTTCAGATTAGCACTTGAAGGGGATTCCCAGCTTCACTGATCTGGAAACCAGTGGACAACGCTGCTTAGGTCAAATTAGGACAGGTCTGCTTGCATTCCTCTTCTAATGACACAAGGCTGTATGTAATTTCTACCACCTCCTGAATATGTATGCCAGTGTTCTTTTTCAAATGAAGAAATGGTTTGTCCTTTTAAAAATTAGACTGATGTGCTTTGTTGCAAGTCATTAGTGATCCAAATAGGTTTCTGTCTCATTCTCACTGATAAACTATAGCGAGCGCTTTTGGAACAAATTGCCAGTATACAGAGACTTATCTCCTCAGAGTCATTGATCCTCACCTGCTGAATGACAGAGAGGCTTTGTTCATTTTCCTAAATGTGCAAGCAAATTGGAACTAATGAGCCAGTTTCTGAAAAGAAGGAGGCATGTGGAGACGTCTTTTTTTAGGTAAGAGACACTCTGCTTACAACTCCTACGCAAGATGCGTCAACAGATGTGGGAGTCTTTGTTGTTGCTGTTACTGTTGTGTAGCTGCTTCTGATTAGCTACATTAATATCACTCCTTTCTTCCAAGGAGCTCAGGGTGTTGTACACGCCTTGCCTCCTTCCCACTTCATAGCAATCCTATGAGGCAGCAGCTCAGGCTGAGAAAGTGTGTGACTGGCCTGAGGATCCCTAGTACGGTGAAGAAGTTCTGAATTGATCAGGCCACCTGTCTTCCTATTGCTTCCATCCATTTTTTTAAACTACTGAGCAAATGCAGAACATGCAAATAACTAGTTGCAAACAACTAGTTTTTGTTATTGATTCCTGACCAAAGCATTAACTACATGACATTATAACTCAACTCCTTTTGCAGTGCAGCTCTTACTATTTAGACAAGGCTTGCACAACATAAGGCCCGGGGACCGCATGCAGCCCGTGAAAGGATTTTGGGTGGCCTGCAAGGATGTGGAACAAACTCAGGGCTCCGCTGCTGCTCAGCTTTCTCCCGAGGAGAAGGCCAGGCAGCAGAGGAGCAGAATGGGCAAAAGCCTGCTGAGCAAGTCTCCTCCACCATCCAGCTTTCTCCTGGGGAAGATGATGGGCAGTGGAGGAGGAGGAGGATGGGCAAATACTTGCCCTACAAGGCACCTCCGCTGCTTGGCTTTCTCTTGAAGAAAGGTCCAGGCAGAGGAGGAGGAGGAGGGTGGAATTACTATTAATAACATTAAATATTAATTAATATTTTAATTAATTAATTACTATTAAAACCTATCTACGGCCCTATATAGTTAACCTATTTTAATTTTGGCCCCTTCCTACTGCCAAGTTGTGCAGGTCTGATTTAGACACCGGCCATGCTAGCTAGGAAACTCTGAGAATGAACATTCAAAACATAACTTCTACACGCTCTTAAATGATGGAGGAGAAATAGTCATGATTCAGGTGCAGCCTTGGCTCTATTGCAGTTGTTGAATCAATGATGAAGTGGACAAGAGGAGAAAGCGTTTTGAATCACAGGCCAGTGGCTTGTAACATTCAGCTCCTGCTGACTTAGAAATTTCATGATCAAGCAGACTTTTGAAGCCAGTTCTCCCAGGTCATAGTCACTCTAGACACCCCAGTAGAGTGCATACTATTTTATATTTTATTTATTTATTTATTTATTTCAAGGATTGATATCCCACCTTTCTCTCACAATGAGATTCAAAGTGGGTTTTGCCTATACGTGTTGTCAATATTTGGCCGGAGGCAAAAAGAGACAGAGCTCCTTCTGCACTTTTAATAGTTGGGTGGAGGAAGGGATTTGTATGACAAGCAACATCTGCAGAAATTCACCTATGAAACACAACAACTGAAGGACAGGAAACTTTTTCATCAAGCTGGAGCGCAAGGAGAGATAAAACAATAAAGCCCCACTTTGTGGGTCCAGCTGCCTCCTCTTGGATCCACACTTCAGAAAGAAAGAAAGAAAGAAAGAAAGAAAGAAAGAAAGAAAGAATACCCACCTTGATTCCAGTGCTGTTGGAACACACAACATACAGCCATTTTCACAGTAAGAGCACTTATTTTCTTCTTTTATACAATTTAGAAAAAAGTCACTCTTCACAGTTTCCAGAAAAAACAGGCCTTTCCTGTGTTTTTTTGTTTTGTTTGTTTGTTTGTTTTGTTTTTTGCAAAGTCTGTTCTGCCAGATCAGGGTGGCATCAGGGTGAAGGGGGATGTAGTGTGGTGGTGGTGGGACAGATTATTGGGTGGCATCCTCCATTCAGTAAATGCGTTGTCACCATTTCATTTTTAACATTCAATGTACAGCATTACTCTTTTAAGGAGTGGTGTTACGATTCCTGTTGACCCAGACTGTGATTCCTATTCATAAGGAATGGTCCCTTCAGCGATAGTGGAAGAGGAAGGGAGACTCAAGGAATTGTTGCTTTGTAGCTCTTGTGTTTTCCCACTAAGTAGAGGAAATTAACACGACAACTGTAGGGTCACCCTACCCTTTGCAAGGGGAGTCAATGACAACCACCACCACAACACTATGTTTTTTGCTAAAACCTGAAAAGCAGAAGTTTTTTGGCCAAGCTGTTGCTGAATGACAAATGTAATACTCTTCTTTTTCCTCTCACTTAGCCATGGGGCTGATTGGGGCAAAGCCAACCATAAATCCACCTGACCATTGCATTGTCTGGTCTACATTTTACTTACTTTTTTTGCAAGAATATCATGGGGGACCTTGTGAAAGATCTTACTGAAATCAAGATACACTACATCCACAGCATTTCCCTAATCTACCAAGACTGTAACTCTATCACACATACACACAAAAAGAGATAAAATTAGTCAGACATGACTTGTTTTTGAGAAACCCATACTGCTTTTAGTGATCATGGCATTGCTTTCTTGGGGCCCAAACAGATGGGCAATGAAAGCCTGCTTTTGGGTGGCTCCAGAGCCCAGCATTTTGACAATGCAGCTGCCCAGATGTGGGCTGGTTTCTAGGTGCTCTGGGGGTGCAGTGTTTACACACTGCACACTTCTGGAGCATCATGTCGTTGGCTTCTGGTTGTGGTGCAGGTGGCAAAGCTGGCTTTTTGCCAGCCGAAAAAGGAGCAGTGCTTTGCTGCTCAGCCGGGTTTAAGATGATTTTGGGCTGCAACGTGCTGTTGCCGCAGCCCCAATCCATCTTCAGAAGGGGCAGCTCAAGCCACTCCTTCAGAGCTTTCCTAAGTTCCTACAGACCGTCTTTCACGATCTGTTCTAGAATCTTTCCTGGATTTTCTCTGCAGCATTTATAATTGTGTTTTACTGTAGGAAATTGATTAAGCACCTCAATTGATTAAGCAACTCATGCTGACATCCCATAGGGTGGTAAATGTTGCAATACATAGAAGTAAACAAAAATTACATAATTTTATACACATGTATATGTATATAAAGTTAATCCTAATAATGATAATTCTGAAAAAAATAGAAGGGGTATGATTAGAAGAATGTACGTTCTTTGTGGCACTATTGAAAGTCAGCATAGTGTATTGGTTTGCACATTGTACTATACCTCCTCAGACCAGGGTTCAGATCCTTGCTCAGCCATGGAAACCCACTGGATGACCTGGGGCAAGATACACTCTTTCATCTTCAGAGGAAGGCAAAGGCAAATCCTCTCTGAACAAATCTTGCCAAGAAACCCCACGATATGATCACTACAACAAGCACACGACAACAAGCTGGACAATTTTAGAGCAGGAAGGATAGAATGGACACATAGCAATGTGGCAGAGATTACTGAAAGGAAAGGGAGAGGGTGAAAGCGCAGTAAAGGTTTCCGTACAGAGCAGAAGCCAAATGTCCTGTCAGTATCTGGACTCAATTTTACAAGGCAGAGTTCCATTAATTATTTGATTTAATATTTCTGATTTAATGTTGTTCATCTTTTTTGCAATCTGTTTAAAAGTAATTGTTGTAACTGTTTCAGTAACAATTGTGAAACTGCCTTGAGAGGATAATGTAGGCAAACATGAAACACCTCCCAGTTTTGTTTGTTTTTTCCTGTATTTCTGCCAATACAGAAAAGTTGTTTATCGCTGAAACAGTTCATGAAATGAGCAGATGGTTCATATAAATATCACCTATAGAACTTGCTTAGGACAGAATTTAATTTGCTCCACAAGAGGGCCCCATGGTACAATAACTATTCTACTATAGAGAAAAAATGTGTTCAATGACACTTCAAGACTAACTTTTTAGAAACAGTATAAAATGACATAACTTTTCATAGGCATCAGGCATCCCCTTGAGATGCTGAGCTGAACTTGAGAAAACAATCTGGACAAGTCATTTTAATGCAACCAAGAGGAAACATCTTTAATGTCTTGAAGAGTCAATAAAATTTCAAGTTATGCTGATTTAAGGTGCAAAGAGAAACAATACTTTCTGTTAAGCCCCATATTAATAGAATCAAATTTCTTTACCAACACTAGTTTCACATTTCATATGCTCACATGATCTGACTTTCCTCAGAATAACTCTGTGGTCTGCAGCACTACACTTTCCAGGGTGATTCTGAGAATTCATGCCATTTATATTTAGTTTATCTTTTCTCTATGTTTTTTGGTATTTATATCCAGTTTGTTACCGTTTTGTCTTTGCCCAGTGTAAAATGTTCATAGCCATTTGACACAATAAGTTAATGAACCACATCACTGAGATGTAACTGAAAGTGATGGATGGCACCATCGTTCCACTCCAAACACACTTATTTACGTTTATTAGAAGACATAGCTGCAGTGGCATCCCTAGGAGTGCGGATCGCACCAGGGGGTGACACCACTGCTCCTCAAACACCTACCTTTTGGCAAAAACGGGCTGTGCCATTCATTTGCTTCCCTTTAGAATGCTTTAAGAGATAATGGGAGTGGGGTGAAGCTCAGTGGGAGGAGAAAGGAGAGGCCCCAGAGTTTTTTTTAAATTAAAATTTCAAATTTCAAAATGTTAAATTTAATTTTTTTTAAAAAAATGAATTTTTAATTTTTAACTTCTTTTAAAATTTTTAAAAATTTTCTTTAAAAGCATCATATTATAACCAAATCTTTACTATGCGTGTGTAGATACATATAGGTTGTCTGTATGCTATTTGTAATTTGAAGGTATAATTTTAATTTTGCTAATTGTTTATGTCACAACTATTAGCTTGACATTCAGTGGTATATGGGAGTTACAATTTAAAAGTAACATTAGTGCAAAAAAGCATTCCTAAGGATTCAGTATGGTGTGAAATGGGTGGAAATTAATGTGTGTGTGTGACACAATGAGTTACCACACTGGCTGACACCAACTCTAGGGACACCACTGCATAGCTGGCAATTACGTTACATGCAAAGTCTTATGTCTCATCATGAATTAGACAAGATATGCGTATACTTTGAGATGCACTGGGTGTTTTTTTTCCAAATGTTATCTGTCTCTGCGTCAGCTGTGGTTGTGTATCTTTTTTCCCAGAACACAAGAGCTGGTTACTGGGAGTTATTACCAAAGGCTATTCATCATGACAGCTATATTATATCTCCAGATTCTAAAGCGGTAAATCTCACACTATACGACTTATTGGGAAAACTACAGGAGGCTGCTGTTGTGAGCTTCCACTTGTGAGCTTCCCATCAGCATCTGATCAGTCTCAATGGGAACAGAATGTTGGGTTAAATTGTCTTTTGGCCTAATCCAGTGAGTCTGATTTTATATTCTTGTGTTAATTCAGTGTCTTCTTTCAAAGGTAATGCTTTTTAGGATTTAATAGTATTTGTCATTTCAGGCTTGGTAGTAACAATGTCATACTATTGTATAGGAACTATCTTTCAAATGTGATGAAACAAGGCTTTGTAACAGACTCTCAAAAATGTAGTGCTCGTCATCTTTTAACCTGTTGCCTTCATCTTCATGTATGAAAAAAGGAAACCAAAACAAAATCCAGGAATTTAAGAACTGTCTCAATCCAGGATCACTCTTATCCCCAGTGGAACATGAATCCTCAAATTTAACATCTGTTGCATATATAAAGGGTAACCCAAAGAAAGGTACACATTCATATAGAAAAGTGCACCTTGTAACAGAAAGGAAGACGGAAGGCTCTAGACATCAAATATTGTCTCCTCATTTCAAGTTACCTGTCTCTGTTTAGCAGGAGTAAACACAAGCATGAAGAATTTGCCTGCCATTATAATGAACTGGGTTCACAAATTGTATAGGGGTTTGTAATAAAAGCTGACAAAACAATTTAATTAGTGAAATTAGTCCCAACCAAAAGTTCATCAAAGAGAACATAAAGCACGAGGCCACCTGTCCCCCACACCCCAGTGATCTAAAACAAGTCTAGTTTATAATGCACAGTTGTGATGAAGAATCCATTGGAAGATAATCAAGATAAATTAAAGCCATTTAATTCTTCTCTTCTTCTCATTTTCCTCTATACCTCTGAAAGTGCAGTTTCACTTCTTAATGGGATACATCTATCAATGAATCCTATTAAACATACTTGAGGGTTAAGCCCATCTTAATGCTTCCTGAGGCAACCCTAGGACTCATGTAGATTGGCAAAAAGCCTTGAAATTATGCAGGATTTGTGGGTGTAGAGACTGGGGTGAGTAGGTTCTGATCAGTGAAACAGTTCATTTTGGGTGAAGTCCCAAGACCAGTTGTGATTTTTGAAATGCAGGGCAGGTGATACTTCTTATTTTTTTAAAAAAATAAAATCTAAGGAGATTCTGCTACAGGCAGAGGTTATTTTTCATGTAGATCCTGTTTAGTTCCTGTGGTACCTGTGGGCAGTCCTTGATGATTTTTTTTTTGTATAGGGGAACACGAGGAAAGATTCACTCACACTCACACCTATTCACACCATAGTAAACCATACCTCCTGCAGGACAATGCAATGCCTTATATTTATGGCATGGCTGGATGGTGGGGGTGGGAAAAATTTCTACAAGCATGTCACCAGGGAACAAAATAGCCCAACTTTTATTGGGAGAAATGGTCAGGGTTTGATTCCCAGCTCAACCATGAAACCCACTGGGTGACCTTGGGCAAGACACATGCTCTCAACCTCAGGGGAAGGAAATGGCAAACCCCCTCTGAACAAATTTTGCCAAGAAAATCCCAAGATAGGTTCACTTTAGGGTTGCCATAAATTGGAAATGACTTGAAGGCATACAGCAGCAGCAAAAACAACAACAACAATGGTCATCTGAAGCAACTCTCAGATGGGTGTACAGAAACTGACTGAATTGGCATTTGAACCTTCTACCAACATTGGCAAAGGGAGAAGGTCCTTCACTACATCTGAGTGCAGCAGACTCAGACTTCGATAGTGAGGAAGAGAGTCAAGATAAAGCAGAGGATCAAGATAAGGCAGAGTGCCAAGCTAGTAAGAGAGAAGGCAAGAAGGCAAGACAGTTTCTGGACAGCAAGACTCAGAGCTAACCGCACATACTGTGGCAGAACAAAGGAGGAAAAAGGAGGAACTATAGAGGTCAGAGGATTTAAGAACCAAATGCTCATTAATCAGAGAACAGCTGCATGCTGACAACAGACTATAAATTCCAGTACTTCCCTCAAGGAATTTGTTGATCAAAAAAGTTCTGTCTGGTGGATGTAACATTCCTGACTCGTGTTCCTGGTTTGTGTTGCCTAATAACCTCAGACCTTGTTCCATTTATTTATTTATATTAAAATATCTTTGTTCAAATTTTAAAAAAGAACAATGACAATGACCAACGAAACAGAAACAAAACCACTCACAATAAATGTCACTGGCAATACTAAACAAATAGAACATTAAACACATTTTTTAAATGTGCTGAGTTTAATGACTACCCTTTTGGATCTCCATTTTGGACTGTTGTTGCATTTATTGCTTGACTGGGTTTATTTATTCATTATTTTATTTATTTCATTTTCATGCCACCTTTCTCCAAGAATGGGATCCAAGGCTTTGATTTGGACTGCCTTCACTATGCTGCTATGTCATCCTTGCTGGTGAGCCACACATCCATCAGTGATTCTCCCGTGTTCTGTTGCCTCCTGTACTCTCTCTTGGGGACCTGGACTCATGTTGACACAAAACAGGACAATAAAGTATGTAGGACAACCTGGGTAGTGTACACAGCTCTATCCTCCAAGTTTTCCAGTGACATTATTGTGTTTTTTTTTTCTTGAACATTCTAAATTAGATTAAAAACAACATATTCAATCATTTCTGCACACCAAAAACACTTCCAAGGAAGACTGGCAATAAAAGGACCACACAAATAATCAAATCTAACACATTTTAAAACAAATTTTACTTAGAGCAGAGGGAGAACCATGTGACCCTCCATACCATCAGCTGTGAGTCCCAGTAGCCCAAACAAGCCAAGCCAATAGTGAGGGGTGATGGAAGTTGAAGTACAACTCCCACATCAGGTCCACATGATTCCCAACCCTATTTTAGAGCAACCTTCCCCAACTTGGCATCATGCACATGCTCATGCTGGCTGGGGATGGTGAGAATGTAATTCAGTCTGTCTGGAAGGCCTCATATTGGGGTATGCTGGCTCAAAGTTACTGTTACGAACCCAAAGTTTCACAATTGTTCACCCATGGCTAGCCGGCTGGTAAACATGAAGGCAGTCAAAATTTTCCTTTGAGTTTCAGTATGTATATTTGTGCCAGGTCTTCTCCCAAAGATGATAATCTGATAAAATTAGGGAAGTGGAAATTGTCCCTTTCACATGATTACCCTGATATGTATAATCCTATACTAAGGATCTTAAGATGCTACTAAGCACATGATATAGTTAAAAAAGAAAAGACAGAAAAAATGATACCACATGCAGTAAAACATTATGACAAGGTGCAGATCTGAACACTATGCACACACACACACACACACACACAAATATAATAATACAAATCCATACTTTTCAATGGTTTTAAGCTTGAAGAAAGTGTTGGCGAAATATTCTCCAGAAAAATATTTAACTTTATTTTAGGGGGTCTGGAGGCTTTGGTGTATTGGGCTGACTCGGTGTATGTGTGCGTGCGTGTGTGTGGCCAGGGTGGAAATTGCCCCTCATCCCCTCTACAGTTGCCCATCCTTGGTGTAGACTTCAGGATTTGAGAAAATCTCATGTTGGCTCCAGAGGAGGACTGGGGGGCATTTGATTCTTTGGGATTTTTTGGACTACATCTGCAGCTGCTTAGCCATCTTGAGAGTTTATAGTTTGTGGGAGTTGTAGCCTGAAACATCTGGAGGGATAAAAGATCACTACTCCTGCTCTATGGTATTTTACATGTGCCAAATCCTCTTCAGTGTGGTTAACCAGTAAACATATATCTCCTCAACCTACAATTTAGACTAAGGAAGCCTAATGGCACAGTGGTTAAATGTTGGTAATGCAGCCACAACATTGTAAGTTTGATCCTAGAGGAGGGCTCCAAAATCCACTCAGCCTTCCATCCTCTTGTAGGTTAGTAAAATGAGTACCCAGCTTGTTGGAGGCAATTGGTTTACACATTGTAAACCATTTAAGGAGTGCTAATTCACTAATAAGCGGTATAGAAATGTACTTACTATTTCTATTGCTGCAATTGTGACAAAAAGTGACCTCAAAGCTTGTAGGAGGATAACTGTTTTTCCAAATTTAGTCATTTTTTAGCAGCAGCATGTCACACAAAAGGGAAAGTTAAACCTCTGTCTCCACTCTGTCCCTATTTTTATAGCTGCAGTTTTATTCCATTTTTTTTAAAAGGAAAGTTGGCAATGAAGAGTTCAGAGAACCTGAACTTGTCTCCATTTTCCCCACTATTCTCAGTTTGTCTCTCAGGATCCTTTCACACTATATAATTTTAGGGCCACAATTACATTTTAATTGCCATAGATGCATCCTATGGAATCCTGGGGTTTGTAGTTTGGCGAAGTTCTAGAGCTCTCTACAGATAATGTGGACTGCTAAAAAGTCAAATAAATGGGCCTTAGAAGGCTTTGACTGAGAGGGTGGAACACAGAACATATTTGCTCTAGAATGGGGTTGGATCAAAACTTACTCATAATTAAATATAAAAGGATCTTGTGGCACCTTTGAGACTAACTGAAAGAAAGAAGTTGGTAGCATGAGCTTTTTTAGACTTCAGCCTACCTCCTCAGATGCATGTCTCAAAGGTGCCACAAGATCATTTTGCATACTGATTTTCCAGACTAACACAGCTATATCTTTGAATCATAATTAGAATAGACCCACTAAAAACATTGGGGCCTGTTAGTCATTACTAACATAAATCTTACTGATTTCACTGAGTCTGCTATAAGTATGGCTAAGTCTGGATCCAACCCAATATCCAATATCCAACTTCACAAACTGCACTAAAAAAATTTACAAAACTAATCATATATTAAAAGAATACAGCACCAGTAACTAAGCTTTGCATTTTATGTATTAAATTTTTGAGTAGTTTTTGGCCCACAAAGTCTGTGACTGATAACACAGTGTTAGCTGTGTGTGTCTGTTTAGATAAGGGGAAAATGAATTTTAAAAATGGCAAAATAAAAGCTATTTCTACCAACAGCCTAATTGAGGAACATGTAATTCTGACAAACCAAATATGCCATCAAAGCAGGATATCAAATTCTCAAGTCGACAAAGTGATGAAGGCCCCCAAAGATATGAAAGACGCTTCAGAAGGTGGAAGCCATGTATAATCAGAATACCAATCCGAGCAGGCAATTAACAAATGGGGTCAAGGTTAGCTTTATGACAAAGAGCCAAGAATATTATGATACACAGAATTGTCATCTTACATAAGTAATTCAATTGCACCTAGATAATAAGGCAGCCTAGTTTCTACAGCACACAAAGTAAGCTGTGTTTCTGTAGTCACTGAAAACATCAATGCACAACCAATTTGCTTTGGGTATGTGAAGCAATTCCAGATTTATCTTTTTGTGTGTGAAATTAACTTGTTGCTCTTTTTTTCTTTCTTTCTTTCATTCTTTCCTTTCCTTTCCCAGTCATTTCTAAAGTTGGGATTTTGTTCCGTGTTCATGTCCTTATATTTAATTTGCCCTTTTTCACTTCAGAGAGGTTTGTTTTCCATTCTTTGCAGTCTGTTTTAGATTCCACCTCCTGAACAATTTAGTGTTGTCCACAAATTTAGTTACTTCGCTGCTTCTATAGAATTGATGGGATGCAGTTGGAAAGTGCCTTGTTCTGATAAACTGTAGTTACAAATGAAGTTTGCCTTCATTTGTAAATAACAACCCATACTTTGAATCTGCCTGGCCCTGTGTTATTTTGTGGGGTCATGCACAATGAGACTATGCTGTAGACCCACACTCCAAAAGCAGGGCATGACTGCAGCATATGAATAGGCCTTATTATAAGCACCAGCACCGGTAGCTTGGGTAGAAATATGATCCTGATGGTCACTCCTATAAATGCTAATCCATAAAAGCCCTTACTTCTTCTGCTTCCAGGTTGTAATGCTGCAGTACAGTCATACAAAATAAAGCATGATGATACATTGGGGAGGAGGGGAATACTTTGATGAGAGCCAATGTGGTGTAGTGGTTTGAGCACTGGACAGCAACTCTGGAGACCAGGGTTTAAATCTGCTTGGAAACCCATTGGATATGACCTAGGGCAAGTCATACTCTCTCAGCCTCAGAGGAAGGCAAAGGCACCTCCCTGAATAAAACTGACCAAGACAAACCTGTAATAGGTGCACCTCAGGGTCACCATAAGTTAGAAACTACTTGAAGGCAACTACAACAACCAACCAACCAATCAAATCTATGATTTCTTCATGATTTTTAAAAATCAATAAATCAAGGGGGTGGAGAGGAAATTTGGAGAAGAAATTTAGAATGAATCAAGACATTAAGAGACAGGAATGAAGGAAGGACAGAAAAGTAGGAAAACAAAACAAAAGTACTGTATAGTCTTTCTTTGAAATCGTACAGACTGCCTGTATAACTGAGGAGCTGAGAACCCATTGCCTTCATTATAACTCTGACTTCTGTATGATTATACTAGGGAAAATAAGAGACAGTCTCACTGAGGTATTGATTGAAGAGTTCTTGGCACTGTCCCTGAGGTATGATGGTACTGTGAACCAAATCAGAATTGATCAAATGTAAAAGTCATTACAAAATTGCTGTTGTTGTTGTGTGCCTTCAAGTCGTTTCCGACTTATGGCAACACTATCATGGGTCTTCTTGGCAAGATTTGTTCAGAGGAGGTTTGCCACTGTCTTTCCCTGAGGCTGAGAGCATGTTACTTGACCAAGTTTTAATACCTTAGACAATTTCTGTAAAGTCTGGAACAAAATCCAGCGCAGATTGACTATTGTGCTAACTGTTCAGAATATGTGAGGAACACTGTGCTGAGATCAAGAAGGTGGCACTCCTTCTGTTCCATTAACCAAAGCTGATTGGGTTGACACCTGAATTTTCTTCAATGGTGGCAATGGGACAATATTTTTTGTATAGGGCCAGAAGACGCCAGTACATGAGAGTAGCCCACATGGTTACTCTAACACTGGCCCAGATTCAATATGGCAAAGTGCAGCATAAAAGTTCCTCAGGTAGAACTATCTCACATCTTTCCATTCAGTATCCTGACTCATTGTTTAGCTGCTGGAGCCGATTCCAGTAACTGGTGGAGAGTGGGGAGGGGAGTGATTAGAGAAGTGTTTGGTCATGACGCCACCCCCTTAGATCCATCAAGGTCTTACTAGGGACTCTTTCAAACGGGAGGAATTTCTCCCAACTCCGAATGGAGCCAATGCGGATTCATGTAAATTCACTTGTTTAGCGAATTTACATGAACCCCTGCTCCGTTCGGAATTACTTCCCATTACCCGAAAATAACCCTCTCCTGCCCGAATTTGCATGCGAAGCTTTAATTCGCAATAAAGTAAAACCCATGATTGCATTCGAATTGGCTTCCTTCTTGCCCGAATTTGCGTGCGAAGAGTTAATTCGCAATAACATAAAACCCATGATTGCATTCGAATTGACCTTAAATTATACTTCCAATTTAGCCTCGTATGAAAGAGTAGTAGGTCTTAGCAAGTGATGTATTAGCAAGACTTTTCTCCAATCCCCCTCAGTTCTCAAACAGCCACTGAATGGATGTTGGGAATAGGGAGGGTTGGTCATTGCAGAGGGAAGTATAGACCAGTTTCCACAATGACCAATGACCAAATAAAGACATATACAAGTTTACATTGGATATGCACTTGCATATGTCAATAATCGGTTGCCACCTCCCAGCATTTTAAGTGACCACTTCACCCTGCCTAAAGGTAGGTCCATTCCTCCTCTGCACTGCATTCCTCCTCTGCACACCCATTCCAGATGCCATACATTTTGTACAGTACAGCATTTTGTACAATATAGTAATAATAATGGTGAGATTCCTTCTCGCTCTTCTCATCACAGTGAAGGAAAGAAATCCATCTCCCAAGCAGCTAAGTAACCTATTTCCCACCTTTCCCTTTTGTTATTTAGGAATGAGATATATCATGACCACTGTCACTGGATAAAATTTGCAAATGTCAGGCACATCGCTGAAGAATAGTTTTCATTTAACCAAAGGATCAAACTAGATGTCAATGTGTATTCCCTATAATTAGTCTGTTTCCATTCTCTCAGTGGGATTTCCTCAGAGATACATGCCTTACCAATCAGACTTGTAAATGAAACTAAGCTTGCTAAATGCAAGATACATAGGAGAGGAAAATCATGTACTAAGACAAGCAGATGCTCTCACTTTTTCTAAACATGTGCTTAATGTGTGAGCCCAAGAGAAGTTCATTGAGGCTTCAACACTCAGCAAATTTAAAAGTTGTATTATGTCTGTAATTGCCCTAATTCACTTTAATCTTCTCAAATAATATAGGAAGCAATGAATAGGGGGAACTATACAAATGAAAACAAAGGTTGTTACAAGTCACCAAATATCTGGTGTTTTTGCTATTACCTGAAGATCTGTCTGTTTTCCTAGGCAATTTTTCTGCTTGTTTTCCTCATGGTTTTATCAAATCTACCTGCTAGCTCTGTTTTTTTAAAAATGAAAGATGTATAGTAATTTATTTTCCTGCTTTTACTATTTTATCATTTTATACCATTAGTTACTGTTTTATTGTATCTGCTTTTTATTGTGGGATTTTTTTTAAAAAAATCTAAAAGTGGTAGATAAATGTTTGGAAATAAAATAAGCATCAAAGCACCTTTTAATTGTCTTCTATTCATTTTGATTCAGTTTAACTATTCATCTTATTTTTGTATTTCATGTGGCTAGGCCATTTACTGTGACCTTTTCAAAGACTTAAGACTCTTCTGCACTGAGAGATGCCAGTCTAAGTCAAATTAATAAAATTAGAGAAATAGGGGACTTGTGCTGGTCCCCCATGTCTCATTGTCCATTTGCTTTTGTTTGAGAAATGATTATTTTCTGACCTGAAATGTTCACATTGGATTAGACATTAGCAGCCATTCTATTAAGTTCTTTGGTTGTATCAATTAGTAATCTGATTTATAGACACCATCAAGAATCTGGGAAAGAAGATTAGGAGCTTATAATGAAACTCTTTTTTGAAATAGAAATGTATTAAAACTGAGCAATTTTTCCCCTTATTTCTTTTGTTAGTGCTTGCCTAGGTGATCAATCCCTGAGAGGTCAGGGGTAGTTATGAGCTTATGCTGCTTGCATTATTAACATCCCCAAAGCATATTTCACACTTCTTTTGTGCTTGCAACAGAAGGTTTTTGCAACCACTAATTTCTTTCTTGTTTTGCAAAGCATGATGAAGATATTACAGGCAACTTCCTGCTCCCTGAAAAAATAGTTCCTCAGATGACACAGTAAATTCAGAACCCTGATAATGAGCTGATGAAAGAAAAGACTGTTTCTTCCTAGTGTTCTTACATACCACCTACCACCCCAATACCTGGATCTAATGAAGATGGGGAAAAAAGACTAGAGCCTGGAAAAGTACCTTTTTCAGACAACAACTCCCACAGTCTCTCAGCTACCATAAATGTTATCCTTGTTGTCTAGGGAATTCTAGGAGCTATTGTCCAAAGAAGTAACTTCTCCAAGTTCTGAAAAAGACTCACCAATTGTACCCCTTGTTAAAGAACCAGTTTCTCCACCATTATCCACCATTCACAGGATCAAACTACTTGTTACATTTATTCTTGTTGTGTGCCTTCAAGACATATCTGACTTATGGCGACCTTAAGGTGACCCTCTCATGAGGTTTTCTTGGCAAAATTTGTTCACAGGAGGTTTGTCATTGCCAGAAAGCTCACCCAGTGGTTTTCATGGCTGAGCAAGGAATTGAACCATTGTCTTCAGAGTCATAGTCCAATGCTGTCTCACTTGTTAAATAGAAGATTTGAAATGATGGCAACCATTCTGAAGCCACTTCTCTTTTGTTAAAATCAAATCAATACAATTTGTTAATATTTTGATCATTATTACTGTATGCTTTCCAGACATTTCATACTTATGGCAACCCTAAGGCTTTCACAGGGATTTCTTGATGAGATATTTTCAGAAGGGTCTGGCTTTGCCTTCCTTTGAGGCTGAGGGTGTGACTTGCCCAAGGTCACCCATCATTTTGATAATGCAACAGGATAAACAGAAAAATCTTGCAGTCCCCCCACGCCTTATTCAAAAACAGATCCAGAAATTCAAAACACAAAGTGGGGAAGGCAGTTAGCAGAGAATGGTATCACCTATGCATCGCTAATCAAAAGCTAGCCCTGTTGATTTTAGTGAGACACTCCAGTAATGTTGAAGGATCTGTGAAATGAACCACTTTGTGGCCTATTATTAGTCCCGAGCAGAGTAGAACTACTGAATCCATTCAATTTCAACTTCGACACTACTTCAACGGGTCATCAATACGTCTCTCGGGGAGGGGAAATTTCCATCTCAACTCAAGCAGGCTGTGGTTAAGCCTCTATTGAAGAAACCCTCCCTAGATCCCCTGCTAAGAGACAACTATAGACCGGTCTTCTTATTACCATTCTTGGGCAAGGTGATCGAGAGGGCAGTTGCCCACCAACTCCAGACAGTCTTGGAGGAAGCTGATTATCTAGACCCATTTCAAACTGGGTTCAGGACGGGCTACGGAGTTGAGACGGCCATGGTCGCCTTAGTAGATGACCTCCGTCTGGGCATGGACAGGGGAAGTGTGACCCTGTTAGTGCTCTTGGACATCTCAGCACCTTTCGATACCATTGACCATGGTATCCTTCTGGAACGCCTGAGGGGGTTAGGTATCAGAGGCACTGCGCTCCAGTGGTTCCGGTCCTACCTCTCGGGTAGATTCCAGATGGTGAAGCTGGGAGACAGTTGCTCCCATAAAAGGGAGCTGACATCTGGCGTCCCTCAAGGCGCCATTCTGTCTCCCATGCTATTTAACATTTACACAAAACCGCTGGGAGGGGTCATCCGGAGACATGGGGCGCGGTGTTATCAGTACGCTGATGACACCCAAATCTATTTCTCTATGTCTCCGACTGATGCAGTGACTGAGGATGGCATCTCTCCTCTGAATGCCTGCCTTGACTCGGTAATGGGCTGGATGAGGAAAAATAAACTCAGACTGAATCCAGAGAAAACGGAGGTACTTGCAATAGGCTCTCCAGGCCCGGGGATTGAGATTCATCAACCTGTCCTAGATGGGGTCACATTTCCCCTAAAGGACAAGGTTCGTAGCTTGGGGGTGCTTCTGGACTCGTCTCTACAATTGACATCTCAGGTGGAGGCGACTGCCAGGAGTGCCTGGTATCAGCTTCGGCTGATACGCCAGCTGCGTCCCTACCTGGGCAGGGAGGACCTAGAAACAGTAGTACACGCACTGATAACCTCTCGTTTAGATTTCTGCAATGCACTCTACATGGGGCTACCTTTGTACCAAGTTCGGAAGCTTCAGCTGATTCAAAACGCAGCAGCCAGACTATTGACGGGGGCTTCAAGGATGGAACACATCACCCACATTCTGAAATCTTTTCACTGGCTGCCAATCTGCTTCCGGGCGCAATACAAAGTGTTGGTTATTACCTTTAAAGCCCTATATGGCTCGGGCCCAGGTTACTTGAGAGAACGGCCTCTCCCTACATAATCCGCCCCGCACCCTAACTACCGATAAAAAGTCGTTAAATCACCAACATACGAGACTAACATCTACGTCTCGCCTTACCTTCTCAGCAGTGGTTCCTAAGTTGTGGAACGACCTGCCGGAGGAGATCCGTCTCATACCTACATTAGAGGCGTTTAAAAAAGCGCTGAAGACAGATCTCTTCCAGCGGGCATATCCACCTGATCTCATCTAACTCTCCTGTATAGTACTTCCCCTGAAGTTATAGGCCCCATGACGTAATATGTTGTTTTTAATGTGATATTGTTTTAATTGTGATTTTATTGTATTGTATTTTATCATGTTGTAAGCCCGCCTCAATCCGTAGGGAGAGGCGGGAGATATAAATAAATTTTATTATTATTATTATTATTATTATTATTATTAATTTACCCATGTGTTGACCCACTACTTTACAATTGATTCAATAGGTCTACTTTATTGGAGCTAACTAATGTGATGCCAGCCTGTGTGTGTTTGGGTGCACTTCTGTGGAGCAATAGATAATACAATTTTCTTTAAAGTTCTAGATCAATTTGATGAATTCTGGCTCAAATGACTGTTTTTTTTACAATTTTTATTGGTCAGCTATAATAAGAGACATGTAACTGGACAGCCAGGTCATAGAGTGTGGCTTAGTGGCAGAGATTTGTTTACACTGATCACTAACCTGTGCTGAGTGAAAGCTTTTTAGATTTGTCTTTTGTCCTTCCATGTAACACAGATTTGTATTTGAAGGCCAAGACTGCACATTGTTTCAGCATAGCATAGCTGAGTTACATTGTCTAGTAGGAAATGTGGCAGGAAGGAGGTTAGTGGGCTGAAAAGTTTCAGAAAGAAGGGTAGCAGACTCTGGTATAAGTGGTCCAGGTATTACTGAGCTAAAGTCCTGAGATGATGATATAATCTGCCACCTCAGACAGGACTTCCTGTCCCCTCTGAGTTTAGTTGCTTAGTTGCAATTTTCACAGTAGCTGCTGGTGAGAAGGGAGTGGAGCATTTTATTTCATTCTGAAATTTACTTATTACTTTGCAAAATATTTTGACATGGCTTAGTCTGATGGGTAAGGCCCATTAGCTTTACAAAAGACCTGCTCTTGTTAGAGATGAAAGCTGCAATAAATGGCTTGTTGGTTTCAATAACACAGCTGTGTCCATTTTCTGAACTCTCCTTGAAAGTGTAACTGTGTGAACTGTTATAACTGCCTGTCCTTGGGGATTTATCACTGTTAGCAGATCTGCAGCGGGTATGCTGTCCAAGACTTACTGTATTTATGATACTGAGGGCTAGACTGTCTATTACATCTTGCCCAGTAATCAAACAAAAGCTTCAAAAATCAATGGTGAGGAAAAACATAACCATCAGCAATGCACACTCCCCTCAATTTCCACCTGCGTCTAAGATTTCTGCAGAACTGAAGTTTATGTAACAAACCATTGATCTGACCAAGGGTTTTCTCAGGCACAGGGAAGGTTGGCCCATACTTCAGAGCTCCATTTGTTATAGAGGTCTTTTCCTGTCTCATTAGAGGCCATCACCCTTGGAGACCAATTGACTCCCGCCTATCACTTCATGAAGTAAATCCAAAAATATAGCTACTCCTACCATGCTGATTTAATATCCTGTTTCCTTCGGCACCTCTCTCCAGGGACTTGTAAATTCAGCTTCTATTTTCAAGCTGCTGCATACAATTCTGGCCACCAGACTTTGTCTCATTTAGTCCCATTATCTTCATCTTGGTTTCTGTTCTGCAACTGGAATGAGCGAGTTCATGTTATGTAGAATGATGCATTTTAACCCTTGGTGGCTAACTCCTTTGGCTTTTACGCTATAAAATTAAACCAGCTGCCCTGTTGTCATAAGCCAAAGATATCATAGATACACTGGCTTACCATACAAATCGTATATAGTCGCAACCATGAAAATGGGACAAGTTAGTTTTTCAAGGAGCCTGTGGACCAGATGTATGAGACTAGTCAATTCTAGAACTGAAAGTTGAATTTACTGTTGATGTGGCCAATAAACTCGCTAAGGGAGTGCAGCTCCTTCTTGCCATTACAAATACATATGCAATCTCTCTGCCTAGACATCAAGATTGCAAAGACAAGAGAAAACCTTTTCTTCACTTCTGATCACTCCATCCCTCAGATGATTAATTGATTAAAATATTTATATCCTCTCCTATATGGGGACCAGGGACAAAGGGAAATAAAAGACAGGTAATAAAATTTCAGCTCTATTAGGAAAAGAAAAGTAACTTCCCCTGAGATCCAGGCTGACCCTGTCCTCTGGAAAGTTACAGCACCTAAAAATTTTTTTCCAGAGGTAACAGTACAGAGACTTCTTGAAAAATTCAAAGTTCTCTGTCTAAAAAGAGCGGAGCTAGCTTTTCACAGTATAGGAACAGCCTGGATATTAAGGGAAGTTACTTTTCTGTTGATGATGGAGCTGAAATTTAGTAAAAGTTCATAGCAACAGAAAAGTGTAACTTCCTTTTCTTTCACTGCCCTTTGTCCCTAGTCCCCACATGACCAAGTAGATGAGAGCCCCTTGCTAGCACTGAGATCCCTCCAGACCATCTTAACTGACAACAGAAGTAACACCAGGGGAAAAAGGTAGGCCTGTGAAGCTAACATTGTCACTTTTCTTCTCCTGTACAATTTTAAACATTTTTGACTGATGAAGATGCCAGTGAAAATCTGAAAGCTTGCATGATGTATTTTGTGCATTTTGGTTGACCAATAAAGGATTTAGTGGATTTTGGGTTTTGATGCTTATCACATCACCTCCATTCTCACCATGTCTGCACGCTTGGGAGCACTCCCTACCACCTGTCCCCCCATTAGTGCAATTGGGCTGTTGCTGGCTCCTTGCGCTCTCTTCTGCCCTCATCCTTAACATGCCTCCTGCCCTATGCCCTACCCAGAGTGCCTTGCATTTGTGTGTATATGTGTGTGTGGGCTTTAAATTCAATTCTGGAGTCATGCAAAAACTGTTTAACAAAACAAACAAACAAACAAGAAAGTAAAAACAAAAAGGCTGTTCTAGAATAGTGAAGAGGAAGAGACACTGACAGCACATGACTGTGCAATACCTCCTAATGTTGAGGGAGAATCTCTTTTCCTGTAGCTTGCATCCATTGCTCCATGTCCTATTCTCTGGAGCAGCAGAAAACAAGCTTGCGCCATTCTCAATATGACACCCCTTTAAATACTTAAACAGGGCTATCATATCACCTCTTAACCTTTTCTTCTCCAGGCTAAACATACCCAGCTCCTTAAGTCCATCCTCATAGGGCATGGTTTCGAGACCTTTCACCATTTTAGTTGCCCTCCTTTGGACATGCTCCAGCTTGTCAACATTCTTTTTTAATTGTGGTGTCCAGGACTGGACACAGTATTCCAAGTGAGGCCTGACCAAAGCAGAATAGAGTGACTCTATTACTTCCCTTGATCTAGACACTACACTTTTACTGATGCAGCCTGGAATCATATTGCCCTTTTTGGCTGCTGCATCACACTGTTGACTCATGTTCAACTTGTGGTCTACTAGGACTCCTAGATCCCTTTCACACATAGTTTCATTCAGCCAGGTGTCCCCCATCCTATATCTGTGTACTTCATTTTTTCTAATCTATTAAGGTCATTTTGAATTTTGATTCTCTCTTCTGGGGTATTACTATTCCTCCTAATTCGGTGTCACCTGCAAATTTGATAATCATGTCCCCTATTCTTTCATCCAAGTCATTAATAAAGATGTTGAATAACACTGGGCCCAGGTCAGAGCCCTGTGGCCCCCCCCCCCCTCGGTCACTTCTCTTCAAGATGAAGAGGAGCCATGGCTGAGCACCCTTTCGGTTTGGCTGGTCAACCAATCACAAATCCATTTAACAGTTCCATTGTCTAACCTATGTTTTACTAGCTTGTTTGAAAGAACGTCACAGGGGACCTTGTCAAAGGCTTTCTGAAATCAAGATATGCAATATCCACAGTGTTCCCTTCATCTACCAAGTTGATAATTTTATCAAAAGAGAGAGAGAGAGAGAGAGAGAGAGAGAGAGAGAAGATTAGCCTGACATGACTTGTTTCTCTGAAACCCATGTTGACTTTTTGTGATTATGGCATTCCATTAATCAAAAGCACTTTATTAAAACCAGTTGCTTGAATATAGCTCAGGAGGGAAAATTCAGCAGAAATGACACCAGTATTGCTTTTGTCAGGAAGCAGTTTTATTATCCTCCAGAAAACATTAGCAAAAATTGCTGCCACTTGGATGCAGGTATCAGCTATCACTTTATTCATGGCAAAAATAAATAAATTGAGAAGCAGGTCCTTAAGCCTCTTTTCCAACCTGGGCAATCTCTGTTGTGCTGTCAGGTCAGGTCAGTCCTCTCTCTGGCAGCAGACCTGCTAGAAAGAAGGATGCTTCTCACTCTCTTCTGCTCATCATTGCACCCTGAGGGAAAGGAGGAAAGATCCACCCACACTTGATGATCCTTCCCAAATACAGGGGCCACTCCTCCTCTTGGATTTTGGAAAGCAGAGGATTCCTCCTGCCAGCCATACTCTCCTCCTCTAGAAAAGATGCAGATGCTGAGGCTGTTTCAGCTTCTCTGTTGGCTGTTACAGAAGAATCACAGGGAGAAACCCCACTGTGCCTTTAATCTTGCTGGTTTGGAAACAGTGGCAGCTGTGAAAAAGGAGCAAAAAGAAAAGACCAGATTGATTTTCAGAGCTTAGTTCACTTGGACTTGGTCCCACTTCTATCTCCAGGCACTTTTATCTGCACAACTTTCTTTTGCTAGATTTTCTTTCAGGTGGAAGAATATCAGGAGTATTCCCCCTTGCAAAAGAAACACCACCACCCTTCTACCATAGGCTAGAAATGTCATTTTAGCAATTAACAGTTGCTTAGATGTGCTAATGCCTCTTGATCTGCTTCACTCTTCTGTGGCGAAAGGAAAGGAATAGAACAAAAACAGACATGGATGGACTGAGACAAGAACATGAAAATGGATCTTGGCTTCCTAATCCTTCTACAAGCTCCATACCTTTGGACCCATTCTTACAACCCTTGGACTTGATTGAACCCTGGAACTTTCACCTGATCTCTGCCTTGATGTTTGTGGTGACTTCTCTGTCCCTGTCTGAAAACTTCACTGTCATCCTTGTTACTATTAAATTCAAACAGCTGAGGCAGCCTCTCAACTATGTCATTGTGAATCTCTCTGTGGCTGATTTCCTTGTCTCTTTGATTGGGGGCACAATTAGTTTTTCTACAAATCTGAAAGGTTATTTTTACATGGGCCACTGGGCGTGTGTGTTGGAAGGATTTGCAGTCACTTTCTTTGGTAAGCAGAAAAGTTTCTGTCTTAGTAACTCTTTAAATGAGCGGGCCTTGCAAATCTATCTGACCTTTCTTTATTGGGGTTTAGATAAAACTATCTTGATAAAATGGTTGAGATTGTTTTGCAGTTGCTGTTACTGAAGTTAACATGATAAGGATTTTCTTGCAGCCATCTTCATTCATGAAAGCAAATCAGTCAGCTGGTGCCTTTAAAAAAAAACTTGTTAATTAAAATCAATCTTCTTGAAAATATGGGAAGGAAGGAAATTCCACATGAGGGGGGAAAAATTAAATGTGCTTTTGGGTAAACCTTTTACAATCTGAAGCAATAACATTGAAGTATGACTCCTTTGAAAAATACCAGTGTTCTAACTCAGGGCTATTAACCAATTAAAGTGTTCTGAGGTGATTAACTGTAGTTCTTCATCTGGTTAATTGGTCAATTACTCTGCTTCTAAGGTCACCCAAAGAGGGCTCCTTTTGCAACCCACTCAATCCCAGTCATCTTCATATTACCCAAGTACTCTTTTACTTCACTTTTTGAACAGCAAGAGCTTATTCCTAATTAAACTTAGCAGCACATTGTTCACACAGCTATTCAAGTGCAATTACATGAGAGAAGGATGAAACATGGGGATACTATATTTTGCAATGGCGATACAAATTTTAGTTTCATTTTTCTTCTAAGCAATCCTGTAAGGTTTATAGATGGCAATCATATGATGAGTTTCATAGTGGCATGGAGACTTGAACCCAGGACTTCTTAGCTTAAGTTTAAGATAACTACTTGATAACACTGCAGTGTCTTTCAGTGGAAATGTGGTGCTTCTCCCATATTTACTTGTGTGTTTAAACTGCCTTTGAAATGGGTACTGTACCGAATAGGTCAAAAGAAGTTTATGATGTTCTCTAAGAGGATTTCTAAGCATTGTCTTTTTCTAGGCATCCCAGGGGAAATGATCATTTTCAGCTGGCTCTTCCAGTGACACTAAATGTGAGCTACTGCTGCCAAAGTTTGAGTCTTGAGGCTGTAAATGAGTTCAGCAATATACCAGCAGCAGGAAGTAAGCAATAAATAGCCAATGTGAAAAAGGTCTATCTGGGCCTTCCTCAACTTGATGCTGTCTAGATCCTCCTAAGCCCCCCAGGCAGCATCTTTCCTGTCCATGCTGCCAAGGGAAAATGGAAGTAGTAGTCCAACAGATCATGGGAAGGGGATGCCAAAGCTGGGGAGGTTGATTATCCCTTTGCTGAAATAATTCCTCATATAGGCTGGGTAGGTTTGGACAAGAAACTCTGCTAACTAGATGCCCAACTGGTTGGATATATAGCTACTTATAACATCACAGAGTTAAAGAAAGTGAATAACATATGCAAAAGGTTTAATTTTTATTTATTTTTTTAACTCAAAGGAGATGTGGGAGCAATTTCCCACTATCTGATACTGGCACATATTCCCAGTGTGAGGTTCCTATTGGACATTACAAAGTTCTGCTACTAGCTGAATTCATGAATCAATTATGTATCTCATTTTTCCTGTAGTATCTAAAGCCACTCTTAGCAGCAGTCTCCTATCCTATTCTTTTAAGCAGCCATGTGGCATGCTACTACGTCTGTTGTGTTTTTTCAAACTAAGAATACCCTCCTCTCGTTTTCACTGGGATACATATCATTCACACGAAGGAAGTTTAATCATTTCTCAAAAGTAGTAATATTCTTGACAGATATCTTCATCCATACCCACACTGCAATATGCTTAGAAAAATGTTCTTAAGCTCTCTTTATTTCAGTGGGAGAACTCAATATTATGAAGTCAGTAGAATTTAAAACTTTATAACTTTGGGACATATCAAATTGGGAAAAATTCTATGAAAATTAACATTTTGACGGCCTCTTCTTAAGAAACCCTTTATGCCCTGAATTCAAAAGTAGATGGGGAAGAAACTATTTTGATAGTGATTCCTTCTTGCACCCATCCTCATCTGCTGCCATATATGTTCTCTTTAGTCACCAAAGTTTGGGAAAGTTACTTTTCAAGATTTCAGTCCCAGGAATCCACTGACTAGCATGGCCACTGCCCATTCTGGCTGGAGGATACTGGGAGTCATAGTCCCAAAGGTCAAGCTGTCGGCCAAACTGAATGTTGAGTGAAATGCACAGAAATAATGCATATGCCCAGCTTTAAAATAAGCTGCTAGAGCTTGTCCTTCAGCAACATTAAAACTGTAGTGCATGGGGAGGTTCACTGAAGTATTCCTTTTCACCATAGTCCCCATGAATATCACATCTTTGAAGGTGCTATTAATTCAAAGGAGAGCCAACCACTCAAAGGGGAAAATTGTTAAGGAACATCACTTCACTTTTCAAATAATTGACAACATCAAAACACCTCCCCTCATTTATTCAACAACAGAAGTGGACTTCCTGCCACTTCTGAAAGTTGGATATACACACAATTTACAGAGGTACACACCACAAAGGAGAGTGAGCAATACACTCAGAACTAAAGAACAGATGGAATACAATTATCCAATGCGTCATGCAAAAGTCATCAGGGAGAATGGTGTTACAAGACTAAACCACATATATACACATCCTTTCTCTTTGGGATTTAGTGGTACAGTATATTACAATTCATACACAGTCAGCTCTTCACATTTGTGGCTTTGACTTTTGTGGATTTGATTATTTGTAGATTTGATTAATATGTTCTCTAGGAATTTCTACATCCTCCAGCATGACTTTATGGCCAACATTCACTAGAGGATGTATGAGAGGACTTAGAAATTCTCAGAGAGAACATTTATCTAAGCATTTGTAGGTCCTCCAGCACAAGTTTATGGTCAGCTTCTGGTGGTTGTTGACCATGGAGTTTCTCTGAGGACCTAGTCCTAGGGATTCCAAGAGAGATGCTCTCCCAGGTTAAAAAAAAAGTTTTTAAATTTGCAGTTTTTCCATTTTTACGTGGGTTCTGCATCTCAGTGAATGTGGGCCCCCACTGTTCACCACTGTAGTCAGCATGGTGTAATGGTTTGACTGTTGGCCTGGGACATTGGGAGACCATGGTTCGCATTCCTGCTTGGCCATGGAAACCCACTGGGTGACCTTGGGCAGGTCACACTCTCTCACCCTCAGAGGAAGGCAAAGAAAACTCCAATCTCACCAAATTCTGCCAAGAACCCCCCCCCCAACAGACACACAGACCCATACACCAGTTTTCCAAAACAGCTGTTAAATGCTATTTATATATCTACTTTATGCATGAATTTGCTCTATCTGCTTATTCTAAGATAATAGCACCTTTGGAATGTTAAGGGGAGCAGTATTTAAGGAACCTACTTAGGTAGGAAACAAAGATGCACAATAAAAAAAGATTTGCAGGATAAAATAACACATGGTAAGAAAAACAGAGCTACTGCTGAATCTGGCATCCCAATGTTCCCTCCATTCATGCTATGCTGTACAACTGACCCCATGTCCTGACATTTTGTTCTGTTATGTCTTTCCTCCCAGTGATGTGATGTACGTGAAAATACACAGTGCAATCATGTTAGCACTCTGGGAAGGGGCTACAATGGACTGAGAAGGGAAAGAGTAAACTTAACACAAGCGTGTTGTTCACTGTGGCAGGCCTGATTTTTCTTTTAATGTACTTTTGCCTTTTGTAATAACAGAAGTTGCTCAGAATGAGCTCCATCCTAACTTCCACACTGCACTGTTCAGGTCATACAGAACCAAGAGTGTACATTGTCTTGTACACCTCTTCAAACATTTTACATTCATCCTATTCAAGGGGTTGTGATCAGTAAGTCTGTTTCTACATTTCCAAAGTTGCTTTTGATCAGTGCATGTCTTGTAGAAACTCCTCTGTTTATAGTGGTTAAAATTTTATATCATAGTCTATGTTGTGTAGCTTTATATGTGTTTAGTGAGGTAACAAAGGCCCTATCGAATCCACCTAGTAAATTGTAATGATATGTATCAGGGCACAAGCAAGATTGTCCTGGAGTACATTCAACTCTTCATAGCTGGTGCCCTTATGCACATTAGAAGTAAAGTATTGGTCACTTCACTGGTTTCAGTATGTAGTAATATCATGGTAGCCTTTGCTGAACATGAATGTTGCAAAACTGCTCAATTCTGTTTCCTGCAGATGAAAGTCCACTTACATAGGTGTAAATCCCATATTTAAATTTAGACTATATTTGTATCTTACTGGTGTAGCAACAAAGGGGGGAAAATGGGGGCATGGCCAAGGATCATAGGCTCCGTTGCAGAGTATATGCTCTATGCCAGGTTTAGTTCTTGAGTCTCCATCTAGGCCTGGGAAGGAGTCCTTTCTGAAATCTTGGAGAGCCATTGCCAGTCATTGTAAGTCAACCTTCACAAATCTGGCTCTGTCCATTGGCCGTAGTGGCTGGGGAGGATGTAAGTTGTACTACATCACACATACAGGGCACCAGTATGGGGAAGACTGATAATAGGCAGTGTTGACCTAAATAGGTTCTGGCTCAGTATAAATCAGCCTCACCATCTCTGTGGGGATTTGCTTTCATGTTTCTGTGGTTTGAGCAATATATTATGATTCTGGAGAACAGGGTTTGAATCCCAGCTTGGGCAGGTAAACCCATTGTGTGACTTTGGGCAAGTCACACTCTATCAGCCTCAGAGGATGACAGTGGCAAACCCTCTCTGAAGAAACTTGCCATGATAGGTATGCCTTAGGGTCACCATAAGTCCTGTGTGACCTTGGGACTAAAAAAAAAAAACAGCCCTTGGAGGCTCCATATGGCTCGTGGGCTGCATTTCCCTACCCCCCCCCCCCCGTTCTTCTAGTCAAAGTTTTATATCATATCCACTCAACCAGGGATGAGGAATCTGTGCCTTTACAGATGTTGCTGGACTCTAGCTTCTGTCACCCCTAGCCTACAAAGCCAACCATAGGCATGCTGGAAATTCTAGTTCAGAAACATGTAGAGGGCCATTGGTTCCCCATTCCTGACATGATGCCAAACTTCCTTCTTTTCCATTTCTGCTAATAGAGTTTATCCTTCATTGCAGGAATAGTTGCTCTCTGGTCACTTGCCCTACTTGCATTTGAGCGCTATGTTGTGATTTGCCGACCCATGGGAAATATGCGCCTCAGGGGGAAACATGCTGCTCTGGGAATAGCCTTTGTGTGGATTTTCTCCTTTATCTGGACAGTCCCTCCTATAATGGGCTGGAGCAGCTATACCACCAGCAAGATTGGGACTACCTGTGAACCCAACTGGTAAGGCAACTCAGGAATGTGACATTGATCTGAGCCTCCTAATCAGAGAGAACCTAAATACCTTGTGTGGTTTTTATAGGTATTCTGGAGACTACAATGACCATACTTTCATTATTACATTCTTTACTACCTGTTTCATCTTGCCGTTATTGGTGATTTTGGTGTCCTATGGAAAATTGATGCGGAAACTTAGAAAGGTAGGTGCAAACATTTCTAAAAGATAAATTAATGACAGTGAAGCTTTAGGTAGTAATCCTCTATTTTAATGGTCTAATTTTAGATGAATCATGTTTCCAGAAATTGTGTCCATTTAGCCTCTGCTTAACTTAAGATAAACCTCAAGGAAAGCATCATATTGAATATTGATTTGAATCCTATTGGTTAGTCCCAACTAATGTAGACACATTGAATCAACTGTTGAAGAGTGAGTCAAGATATAAATTTTGTTGATTCAATGAGTCTATATTAGTTAGGATTAAAAACATGATTATGAGCTTTGCGTCCAGATGCTCAGTTCATAGAATCATAGAATCATAGAATCATAGAGTTGGAAGAGACCACAAGGGCCATCCAGTCCAACCCCCTGCCATGCAGGAACTCCAAGTCAAAGCATCCCTGACAGATGGCCATCCAGCCTCTGCTTAAAGACCCCTAAGGAAGGAGACTCCACTACACTCCGAGGGAGTGTGTTCCACTGTCGAACAGCCCTTACTGTCAGGAAGTTCCTCCTAATGTTGAGGTGGAATCTCTTTTCCTGCAGTTTGCATCCATTGTTTCGCGTTCTAGTCTCTGCAGCAGCAGAAAACAAGCTTGCTCCCTCCTCAATATGACATCCCTTCAAATATTTAAACAGGGCTATCATATCACCTCTTAACCTTCTCTTCTCCAGGCTAAACATCCCCAGCTCCCTAAGGCGTTCTTCATAGGGCAAGGTTTCCAGACCCTTCACCATCTTAGTTGCCCTCCTTTGGACATGCTCCAGTTTCTCCACATCTTTTTTGAATTGTGGTGCCCAGAACTGGACACAGTATTCCAGGTGGGGCCTGACCAAAGCAGAATAGAGTGGCACTATAACTTCCCTTGATCTAGAAACTATACTTCTATTGATGCAGCCTAAAATTGCATTGGCTTTTTTAGCTGCCGCATCACACTGTTGACTCATGTTCAGCTTATGGTCTACTTGGACTCCTAGATCCCTTTCACATGTGGTCTCATTCAGCCAGGTGTCCCCCATCCTATATCTGTGCATTTCATTTTTCCGCCCAGTTCAGTCATGTGTTACAACCTCAAGAGCTTTGGATGTATCACAGACCTGGTTCATATGTTGAACCATATATATGTTGGTTCATATGGATACAGAATAGTTAATGCAAATCTGGTGCTGGCATTTTTCACTGTGTCAGGGGATGTACCTCTGTATTGTTTCATGCCACACTTTTCATTGTTAAATCAGTCCATTCTGTGGTGTAATGGTTCACTGCACAACACCAACACCATTGCAGGTGCAGACAAGACCTTCAGGGTAACAGTAGAGTGGGGAGGAGGGGGTTCTGGAGCAGTAGATTCTAGATTTCAAAAGTACAAAAGTAAAATAATGCAGAACTAAAATACAATAAAATATCAATCAATTGCAATCAATAAATGCAACCCATTAAAAAACTATATCAAAGACATAAAACATGTTAAAGGTCTACTAAAATGCTCAGAGAAATAAAAAGTGTTTTAAAGCGGCACATAGATGAATACAAATTCCATATCTTGTTCTCCATTCACTCAGCCATTGCCCTCCTTATGCCACCTTCATGTTTCTGGTCAAAACTGTGCCCTTTGTCCAATGTATCACCAAAACCCTCTATGATAGTAATCTAATAGAAAAAAAAATATTAAAGGTAATAAAAAAGGTAATATTAAAGTACAAACATTAAACAACAGTAATATCACTGAGCCTTCCGTACATTTGTGGGCATATGTCAAGGCTGACTGAAGTTCAGTGAAGGTAATACTTTTGTTCCAGTTTTGTTCCTGTTTTTCTTTCTTTCTTGAAGCTCATCACATAGTAGCAAATTTACCAGTAAATTGCTTTCCTTGTTATAATTTCTTCTTTCTTTCCACTGTTTTTCACTATTTTGTTTTATCTTTGAGAAATCTCTTTCTCTGTGTACAGAGACAGAGCTATCAAATAGTAAATGAAAAGATTTTATTCCACTTTTTATTTCAGATTGAAATACCCAAAGCACCATGGCAACATTAATGGCAACATTAAAAACAAAAAACAAAAATGGAGTTTGCATCCTGTTAGCACCTAACTCCAACTTACGATTGCATAAGTCATTTTGAGTTGTTTGTAAAGTCAGAATTCTCCATTGACTTTGCATAATGACCAAACTCTCTCCTTAAACTCATGCTTTACCAGCTTCTACCTCCTTCTCAACATGGCAGTTTACTGGGTGGTGGTGTTTTTATGGGGAAGCATTCAGCTAGGTTCCTATAGCTGGACATACAACACCAACATCATATTCTCCAATGGATCCTGGGAGGTGTGTGTGCTGTGGATGACCCATCCCTATACAGTTACAAGAACATAGCTGGATGCTTCTCCACCAGCCCCATGCATGCCCTCTACTAGGCAGTAAATGACCATGTCAGGTGACTGAAGTAACTAAATGGTTGATTTTGGGGGGCTCAGGGTGGGATAGCTCCCCCTGGCATACTATATGCTATGCCTCCCTCACCCAGAAATCAGATCTTGGTCCACAACTGGAAAGACTGATGAGGAGATCAAAAAATAAAAACAAAAAAGCTCAGAGGCAAGGTAAAATAATACAGGGATGGGCATCCTCCTAATATTGTTGGACTGCACTTCCAGTCAGCAGGTCCATTATATATATATATATATATATAGAGAGAGAGAGAGAGAGAGAGAGAGAAAGTGAGAGAGAGAGAAGAAAGAAAGTTTGGTTCACTGGGACCGTAGATCAGCTACTTACACTCACTGGCAGGAAGGGGGTAGAAACATCCTCTTTCTCCAAATAGAAGACCAGGCTGTTAAGGTGGTTTAACGTGGCAATTACAGTTGTTAACAGTAAGACTCCACAGTCTTACTGAATATAGATCAATTATGGCTCTGTAACTCTAGGTTATGACTGCAGTACTTAATACTAATGATTAAAAATGCATGTGGGCTTTGTGGCCCATTTAAAGGGGGAATGACAGTTTCAGGCTTTGAGAAGAAATTATTCGTCTCATCTTTTTGCCAGAAAAAAACCTGCAGTACATGGGCATCTGGCAGTAAGAGGCTGAAAAAAGAACCTGGGAGTGCATTGTGCCCACCGCTGCCCTTAGCTATGCTAGTTAGGACTGAAGGGGTTTGAAGTCCACCTTATGGACAACCACAGGTTGCCAGCCTCTGGCATAATATAGTCAAAATAAAATCATATACATGTCTGCTCAGGCAAGATGTTCCACTGAGTTTAATAGGAAAATGGTCTTTAATCACAGTTGAGGCTGGAGGCCTGTTGGAACACTCATCTCTTTAGGAATACTACCAAGAACAAGGTCTAGAAAGACCCTTCCTTCACTCTTTCTTTCCAAGATGACATCTCATCTCTCCCACATCAGTGTTAATCATAGTGGTAGTTCTTTGACTAATGTAGGTCCACAAGCTACTGGCTATTGGTCTGTGGAGAGTTTCCAGGGAAAAAACAAACAGTTTTAGCCAATTGACAGAAATATAATATTTGTCCCTGGCACATTAGGAAAAGGAAACTCCTGATCTCCTACATGAGATAGCCTGGGAAGCACTGCCTTACAATACCAACCCATCTCCTCATTTTATTCCTACAGCATCACGTTACTTCAATCTGGCTTAAAGTTACACCATAAACTTCACGTGTGAGTGACAGTTTCTTTGCATTTCTTTAGTTTGAGGCTGGCATTCTAACCACTGTGCAACACTGGACATTAATACATGCGGCTTTTAAACCGCAATTGTAGTTATAAAATAACACCTTTAAAATAACACACAATGTTGCCTTCAACTTGTAGTTGCTAGGTATGCCAAGTGTGGTTAGGGCATCCCTTTATATGCTGTTTGGGTGCAAGGACATTTCAGCTGTCTTTGCACAACTTGGAAAGACTGTGTCTGAATGTACACTGACTCTTTCAAACAAGTGCACACAGGAGCCCCTGTTGGTGTTACAACTGATTGGGCAAGAGATGTTGCACAAAGGGGTACGAGATGCCTTGTTGTACAATGCCCCCGGAAGTACATATACCCTAAGGGATATGCTGGCATGTGCTGTTTACAAGATTTTGGCTTCAGTTTCCATCCCTGTCTGAACAACAAAAGAACACTCCAAAAGCAAATCTCTTAAATGCTCTACATACCATTTCTTCTAAATCAGATCCTAACTTTTCCAGAGTAGCAAAAGTTATATTGGAAAACAACTCTCAGAATTATCAATGGCCATGGTGGCTGGAAGATTCTGGAAGACATAGAACAAAAATGTAAGTCTCCCAAACTCTAGGTTCCACAAATGAATACAGTCTGTATTCACAGAAAAAGAGGAAAATAGATGGACCTGTCTCACCAGCTATCTCCATCATCCTTTAAAAAACCAACACCCATTGATCTGTAAGTCTTGCTACTAAAATCATATGAAAAGTGGAGGGTGATGAAAGAAAAAGCCATCCCTGGGTGCATTTTGCAAGAAGACTTCAAGTGATATCTAGAAGGTCAAAATGTTTTTGTTTAGTTATGCAAGACTTACTTGATCTGATTGTTTCATTTTGCCAACGTATATTATTCGTTTATTGTTCAACTGCTCTTCTTTTTTGTGGTGTACTTATTCCTATTCCTTCCATGTTATTTCTCTCTCTGGTACAAAATTAAAGGAGTAACACCCAGGAACACCTTAAATACCCCAAAGGCATCAGATCGCATCTGATCTTGGAAGCTAAGAAGGGTCAGGCATAGTTAGAAAACCCTGTGAAATTCATGAAGCTGCCAGAAGTTGACAGGTGATTGGAATGCACATGTACATATACCCAGGAACACATCTACTTTTTAAATTGAGGTATACCTGCAACTTACGGTGTTTATTGAAAAAGCAAGACTGTAGTTCATAAGGAAAATAGCATCTATCAAATGATCATTGAAAACTGAACCTACTCCCACATCTCTGTGCTTTGGTTGATTTGTGTAAAGGTACCATAATTACTGCATTAAAATTCAAGATTTTTAACTAAGTGAACCTTTTAGAGCATTTCATATGTAAAATTTTGTTGTTTTGCCTTTGTTGATGATAACCAAACATTACACTCTTGGCTCACCTGTCTATGCCCTGTTGAATTTCTGTAGGACAGTTTTTGATTAGATTTTTTGCATGCAAATAATGATCTATATTACTTTGCACATCTGAATCCAAATTATCTCCCTACTTACAGATGAATTCGAGGGAGAAATCTTTATTTTGCTGGTCCTCTTGATAATATATGCTTCTCTCTGTCTCTGTCTCTCTCTCTCTCAAGGTTTCAGACACCCAAGGCAGATTAGGTACTACAAGAAAGCCTGAAAGACAAGTTACTAGGATGGTTATTATTATGATTCTTGCATTTTTAATCTGCTGGTCTCCATACGCAGCCTTTTCAGTCTTGGTCACTGCCTGCCCTTCTATTGAACTGGATCCTCGTCTTGCTGCAATCCCAGCTTTCTTTTCAAAAACAGCTACAGTTTACAACCCAGTTATCTATGTCTTTATGAACAGCCAGGTACTGTATGTCTCCTGTCTAGGCATTTTAAGTGAATTGCTCTGAGATCATGGAGATGATTTCTGTTTGCTTCTGCCTTTATGTTTTAAATTTATAATTTCTACCTTTTTAAAGAAGGATATATAGACAAGTTGGAGAGGGTTCAGAGAAGAGCAACAAGGATGATAAGAGCTCTGAAGAGCAAAATATATGAGGAAAGGTTGAAGGAGCTGGCCATATTCAGCTTGGTAAAGAGAAGACTGCGGGGTGACAAGACTGTATGCTTTAAATACCTCAGGGGCTACCACAAAGAGGAGGTTGCAAGCCTGTTCTCTGTTGTTTCAGAGGCAGAACTAGGTTTAATGGTTTGAAGTTATAGGAAAGTAGATTTTGATTGAACATCAGAAGGAACTTCTTGACAATAAGAGTGGTTTGGCAATGGAACCAATTGCCTGGCAAGGTGGTGGGGCCTTCTTTTCTGGTCATCTTCCAAAAGAGGCTGGACAGCCCTGTGCTGGGTACATTTTAGATGGAGATCCTGTAATGATCAGGGGGTTGGAGTCAATGGCCTGTGAGGCTCCTTCAAACCCCATGGTTCTATGATTCTCTTTATTTGGTAAGGCTGTAACCTTGACTGGTTTGGAAATGAGAGCCAGTAGAGCAATTTAAACACTGATGGCACATCCTCAAATACCTAACACTAGTTTGCAACCTCCAACTGTATTCTGTAGTTTGAAGACCATATCCAAAATCACCCACATACAATATATTGCAAAAGTGTAATCCAGAGGCTGCAAGCACAGCTAAACCACAGTAAAGCCATTTGTGTCCAGGAATTGCCTGAAGTGGGGTACTTGGCTTAGTTGGTGGAGGATGGCCCATACCATGCATTGTACCTGGGCCTTTAGAGACAAGGATGGATCAATAAATACCCCTCCCCCACGCTATTGAACTGATATTGTTGGGCCAGGATGGAACCCATAGCCCTCCAGATGTTGCTGGATTCCAGTTTCCATGAACCAGACATGGCCAGTGGTCAGGAATGCTAGGAATTGTTATTCAAAAATGTCTGAAGAGCAGAGGGTCCCCAGCCTTGATTTAGGAAGAATGCAACTCTGTTCAGAACAGATGGAACACCAGTGCCTTGAGCTGATGTCCACCAGCAGTGCCTGTTTTTTTTAAAAATGTAGACAATCTTTTTAAAAAGCACAAATAGACAAGGTGTATTGATGAATCTCCACCCAATGGTGATTTCAATTCTAGTTCTGGAAGTTTTGTTGGGAAAGAATTGTTAATATTGTTCAAACTTTCTTTAAAAGATAAAAAAGTATCAATGAAATTTCAATTATAATCAATTGTGTTTTCATTTCTAGTTCCGGAAGTGTCTAGTCCAGTTGTTCAGATGCAGCGACCAAGAGATTGTAGACACCAATGTGAATCCAGTTTCAGAAAAGGCAACACTAACCCAAACCAAACCCTGTGAGGAGATGTCCACGATAGCAGCCCATGTTATAGTTTTCAATCAAAGAAGTGAAGATGAACATAGCAGCTGCCATTCCCTTGCTCAGCTGGCAATTTCAGAGAACAAAGTTTGTCCAGTGTGAATGCAACTTTTGAAGATGATGAGTCAGAAGGACTTTAAATCATCCCAATTTTACCATTCCTTTGTACAAAAATGACAGTTAACAAGAATGCCAAGACTCAAAGCAGAAAACACTCTGCTAGCCAGTGTTATTACCGTACATGCTTTATACAAATTCATCTAGAGTGAATTTCTAATGTGCATATTTAAACATTATATCATGGAAGATGCTGGCCACATTATGTAACCCGAGCAAATACATAGAAAGGTCTGTGGTTGAAATTCACAGCACCAAATTTTCAACAGGAACCTTTTTATTTATTTGACACTTTTCTATGCCTTGACTGAAACTGAGCTAGGCAGAACAAAGTAGAGCATGAGGGCTGATATTATAAAGCAAAAAAAGAAAACCGGCCAGCATCAGTGCAGACAGAGGTTCCCAAAATATTTCAAAGCAGAAGGCTATATGAGAGTTTGTGGTATGAAAGTCAATGATCTATTGCACGTGTAAGATGTGCATGCTGTATTTATTTATACTCATTTGTATCCTGGTTGTCTTGTATGGACAATATACTTACTTCCATTTTGTCATTGGAACAAGCCTTTGAGGTAGGTTGGGATCTTCATTGTTAAATGGGGATGTGAACCTAGTCTTAAACTTTTGTTTTGTGTGCGGTCTGTGACTTCAGATCAAAAAGGCTGGCTCCCAACTTTGCCACCATTTTGCTTCCTGCATGCCTATCCTAGCTTTCTTTATGTGAGCTGAAGTACAGAAGAAAAATATCTTTGTAGTATGAGCCTTCTTCCACATGCCCCACTTTGTAATGAGAACAGAGTATACCTGTATGTTTTTGTGCAGCTGGGAACCATCCCTTTTGTTAAACAGTGAGGCAGCCAACCTTGGCAGCAAACATGGGATGTTGTAACAAGCTAAAGAATTATTAGAGAAGTGCTTGAGGGGTGTTTTGTCTTCTGTGCCAAAATGGCTGATTTAGCTTAACTTGGAGGAGGCCATTGGCAGCAGCGTTTGCTGCTCCACCTCAGGTGGCAAAATGTTTTGGGATTGCCTCCACTGGAGAAATGACAGGGTCATTCTTTCATTCTTCAGTCATCTGTTACTGGGTGGGAAGGGAAAATTGAACTCAGGGAAGGAGTATAACAAACCATGTGTATATCTGGTTTGCATTTGACATTATGGATCTTAGTATCCCCACCTTTCTCAGTCTTTTAAATAAAGCCATCTTTTCTCCTCTTAGTCTCAGAAAAAGCTCAATTCATTTTGTGTACACATGCCCTTATGATGGTTGAAGTGGTGCATCAGAGCTATTCAACAGAAGTTCATTAGTTGAACACTAGAAACACTCCCCTGTGATAATATTATTTTTTAATAATGTGAACAAACTGTTTCTACCCCATGGAAAATCACCATACCTGTACCCTGCTTACTTTGGTGTGAAAATACTTTGCCTAGTGTGGTGTATTCCAGATATGTTCAGCTACAACTCCTATCACTCCCAGTCCACATGATGAATGCTGGTCATAGAGGTTGTTGTAATGATTATGTTCCATTATTTTTCCAAACTCACTGAGATCCTACATAGTTGAGCATAATTCAAGAGCACAACATGTGGAACTTTACTTCCAAACTCCAGCACTCACTGATGAGCTGTGATACCCCACAACCCATATATCCCCCTGATAAACAAACAAACAAACAAACAAAAAACAGGTGACAAAAACAAGCAGCTCTGTTGGCATTTCTGGGCACCACAATTCAAAAAGGATGTGGAGAAACTGGAGCAGGTCCAAAGGAGGCCAACTAAGATGGTGAGGGGTCTGGAAACCATGCCCTATGAGGAACGACTTAGAGAGCTGGGGATGTTTAGCCTGGAGAAGAGAAGGTTAAGAGGTGATATGATAGCCCTGTTCAAATATTTGAAGGGATGTCATATTGAGGAGGGAGCAAGCTTGTTTTCTGCTGCTGCAGAGACTAGAACACGGAACAATGGATGCAAGCTGCAGGAAAAGAGATTCCACCTCAACACTAGGAGGAACTTCCTGACAGTAAGGGCTGTTCGACGGTGGAACACACTCCCTCGAAGTGTAGTGGAGTCTCCATCCTTGGAGATCTTTAAGCAGAGGCTGGATGGCCATCTGTCGGGGATGCTTTGAATGGGAGTTCCTGCATGGCAGGGGGTTGGACTGGATGGCCCTTGTGGTCTCTTCCAACTCTATGATTCTATGATTTGGTTGATTCTTTCAGCCTTTCTGCTCCAGTTTGTTTGCTGTAGGAAAACAAATCAAAAAAGTTTCTTCTTGTAATTACATAGACCTGGAGTCAGCCAAAGTACTTATTATGTATTTTTCATTAAGATAGGGTCTGGTTTGTTATGAAATGTTCTTTGGGGCCTTTTAGGAAGTGGTTTTCATCTTCCTCCATATCTCTATCCTATACCTGACTGAGCCCAAAGTCATGCTTCAATTCCATCATATTGGATAGCAGAGACAGACACATCATCACCCAGCAGGTTGCTATCAGCAGCTCTTGAAACCATCAAGCCAGCTCACTACAACTTATTCAGTTGGCCACACTGTGGTGTCATGAGTGAACAGGGAGAATGAGAGAGATTTCTCATACAATTTTCTAGAGCCTGGAATCATTCCATTTTCAGACTACAGTTCCCCAAATTCCAGCTGCATAGGAATCCTTTCTCATCTGTGGCATTGGGTGGAATTTTCTATCAGGCAGTTAGCTACATAGCTACAGTGGCTGCAGGACAGACTGCCCAAATACCTATTTAATGGGCAGCAGCTACTGTGATCAAAAGGAGTCTGCTCCCATGTAGATAATGAAGCAACTGGTTGACATTTCAACCTCCTCCTGTGAGTGATCTCCATTAAAACAGGCAGAATAAGAAACAACCCTTATCTCAATTACCCCTCATGATTGAGATTTGAGATTGCTTGTGGAAGAGGGTGGTTACTCAGCTGTTTACCAATCAGCAGGAGAACTTCATTGATCGCATTGGCTGCTGCACAATAAGTGAAAACTTGGCAACTTTCATGGTCCTTGTGTAGTTCCCAAAGCAGTGAATATGTGGGAATCATGAATATGAACAATGTAAGCGCCTTAGTGAATTCTAGCCATACACTTAAAAACAACAACAGAATAGCCTCTTGAACAGCTGTAAAACTGAAGTGTTTAAGGTCCCTCCCTGATGCAAAAATGCAAAAAATCATAAAGCTACCTGAAATTTTTCCTGTGCAACTATTCGAATTTTAGGGGAGAGAGTCTTCTTGCATGGTTTTGGAGCAAAATATCCCAAAATTGGTGCACAATGCACACAGATACACCCTATGCATTGATGGGGATGCTGCTGCTGCTGCTCATGCACCTCATGCGCTGATGCGCATTAGGAACTTTCCCGACTCTGCTATGTAGTAATACAAGAGCAGCCCTACTTGGATACAGATGTTATGCAACTGTACAATTCATATTCCCACAGCAGAAGGTCCATTTATAAAGACATAAGGCCACAGCAGGAGTCTGGCCTACTTTAACACTGTAAACTCAGTTTGCAGCAATAGAAATAAACTGAGAACAAGGGGGAAAATTGAAGGAGGAGATAGAAACTGGGACATTCTAAAAGCAGCTGAAAAGTGGGATGATGTGGGATTGATTAGGACTGTCCTTACCAAATCAGAACAGTTGAAGTGTACACTGTAAAAGTGAGTCCAGGGATGCAAGCAACCCACAGATGGCACTTTCTCCACCTTGTAGTCCAGCAACATCTGACAGGCTACATCTTCTCTATCCCTGCAGTAAAGCATTTGACTTTCTCCCTAACTGTTGATATGGAGAAATACCCTTCCTTCCTGCTGTTTGCTTTTCCTTACCTATTTAAATACATGGACTATGACTATGGAGACCAAAGTTCGATTCCCCACTTGGCAACGAAAACCCACTGGGTGGCTTTGGGCTTTCTCTCAGCCTCAGGTGAAGGCAATGGCAAGTCCGCTCTGAAGAAACTTTCCAAGAAAGCCCCATGATAAGATTGTCTTAGGGTTGCCATAAGTCAGAAAAGAATTCAGGGCACTCAACACAAGCAACAACATAAAATAAAAGAATTCCACGTGCATTCTTTTAACAGAAAGTTTTGCGGCTAAGATGGAATTTCATGCATATCCTCTATACAGGTCTGCCACACTACAACTGCTAAACTCCAAGAACTATAAAGCCAACATGCATTTTCTAGCACTGTCTCCTGACTTGTCATCATGATCATTTTAAGTATCAAAATGACAAAGATTTTGAACAAACTAGATACCAAGGGAGCCCTCTTGTGGCCAATTTAACACACAACGAATTGAGGCCTCTAGTAACCAATTGTGTGTATCTGTGTTACAGACAGGCTCCACTTAAAACATTACAATAAAAAACAGTCAGCCCCCCATACTCAGAGCTTCTGCGTTCACGGATTCAACCACATCCAGTTCAAAATATCTAATCCCTCTGCAAAAAAACCCAACAGCACACAAACCTTGATTTTGCCACTTTATAGCATATTCCTGTCCCACTGTATATAACGGGACGAGCATTCACAGATTTTAGTATGCATGGGGGGGGGGGGGTTCTGAAACCAAACCCCAACAGATACCAAGGGCCCACTCTATTTGCTCATACATCTCCACTATAATTTAAAAATGTTATTCTCCCTACAGACAGCTGCATATTTTCCACACAGTCTGCTTTCTCACTTCTCGCTCTGGGTTGGGTGCAAATGTACTGCCTTACCCATTAGGCAAGTAGGGAACAATGACAGCATTCTATCCTTTTATGTTATAAAATGTATAAAATTTGTGGTTATCTACACTGAGGTAGGCAAGTGGTGGAATTCACTTGACTCTGTTTCCTCCTGAGAATTATTCATTCAGTTGAAACATATGCCTCTTGGGAACCTCAAAGTGTTCTGGGCCTGAATCATTGGAAGTGCAGAGATGTTTAAACATGCAGAAAAGTCTGGAAGTTCAAGGTATGGGGGGGTGGGGAGCAACAGGATGTCATCTGGTTATTTCAGAGCAGAATTAATGGATCAAGAGAATTCATGGGTCAACAGACAGAACAAGATCAGAGGCGGATACGTGGTTCAAGCAGACATATTTGGGAAGACACATATTTGCAAAGAGAGGATTATAACAATTTCTTCAGTCTGAGGAGATCAAAGCATTAACACATGCAAACAGGTGCATGTTACAGAGTACTTGGGTAACTTGGCTTCCACTTTTATGGCAGCATACTGAAGAAGAAAATGGTTTCAATAACTTCAGCTGGATTTAACCATCACAGTCATGACAATGTAAACTAGGACTCATCTATACTTGCCAGAATACTCCAAGCTGCCCACAGAATATTTTGATCCTGATTCAGAGTTTTGACTCCTCATCGTGTGAACAAGACTCGATGAGTCCAGGAGGAACCTGGGATAAAACACCCATGTAGATAAGGCCCTAGAGTTATGCATTCATAATCTTTACTTATTTAACAGTATAAGGAATACATAGGGATTGTAAAAGTCTCTCAGTCCTGACTTACTGGGCAGCAGCCACTGTAAGCAATAAGCATGTCTGTTTTCCTATTGATCGGGAAGCAACAGACTGATTTTCTGCCCCTGACCTCATGAATGATCTTTGGTGTGAGAGGAATGGCAACAGGGATATTGTTTCTGACTGTTGCACTGGACATATCTCACGGGAAGGGGTTAGAAATATCAGTCTGCTGTATCCTGATAGATAGGAGAACAAATCCCTGTTGCTCACTATGAACACATATACCCAATGCACCTTCTGCATATACCTGGGATGACAGACGTAGGATGCCATGTGGGCAGAAGGCTCTGTGTGAATTCCGTAACCTGGAAGTGAGGTGACGGGATTGGCCCCTGAGCTGGGCATAGTTCCATTTACTCTTGCTCCAAGGTTCCTTAAGGGGACACTCAATGGCCTATGTCATGACAAGACCTGACTGTCCTTTCCTCCTCTGACTTGCTATGGGCCCCACAATAGAACCATGTAAAGCAATGACAACATTGATTATGAAGATTACAAGTAACTTTCTATTCAAGCTAAGGATAGTTTTGGGAACAAAGTCCAATGATGATCTGGTGCTCGGAGTGAGTGGCTGAATTTATGTCCAGAGAGTGGACCAAAGTGAGACCTTCATTGGGCCACCTCTGATCCCTCTCACCAGCAACTAGGCTGACACTTTTTAGCCACCCTCCCAGACTCCTTCAAAGTGCACAAAACCTTGCAACGGCTCCTGAAAGAACATGACTAATCAGTAGAATATAGCGCCGATCTAGAAAGCCTCTCTTCCATAGTGAAGATGGCTATATATCTGGACAACGTTTCTTGGGGATTGGATAAAATCTAGCAGTTGCTTATAGTGAGCAATTGCATCAGAGGCCAGGATAGTCCTCAATCTATTTTGCTAAGTTTAATGTTTTAAAAGTTAGATGCTACTCTGCACTCTACAAAGTTTTAATAGATAATATTGAAGAAGACATCTCTGTGCAGTCCTGCTTCCCATATACGAAGTTGCACTCTTACCTCTCAAACACTGTATGGTTTCAAGATTCATGGTAATCTTTGAATGTTTTAAAACCTTCTGCTTGTGTACGCTTATTGTTTGTTGTGTGTGGTCTCTTCCAGCTCTATGATTCTATGATTTCTGACTTAAGCTTTCCCCACTATACATTTTTTGTTTTTGTCCAGCTGTATACTAAAAAATAAAATGGATCATGCTATATTCAGACACAGCAAGTATGCATCAGAAAGAAATATTATATGCTGCTATACATATTTTTGCACTGTGAGTTTCTAATAGTAAGTAAATGCAATATTCCATGATTTGTAGAAGCCAGTGTCTTATTATTTCAAAAACTGAATAAGTATTAGTTTGGGTTGCTAAAGTTTGAGCACTACTACTTGTGGAGGGAGGAGCAAGCTCATATAAGAATACAATCTTACTCAGTGACATTGGCTGGAATCCAGGTGGGGATGTATATATGCATGGACACTGTAGTTATGGGACTATGCAGTGAATCCTATCCTGATCCTCCCAATTCCCACTTACTGGGCAGCAGCCACTGTGATTGACAGGAATATATTCTTTTCTTGATTGGGAATCAGCTTGATGGTTAGAAGCAGTGTCCCTGTCACAATTCCCTTTTACACTGGAGATTGCTTGTTCAAGGAGTGTGGTACACAGCCAGTTGTTTCCCAACTAACAGGGGAACAGACCCCCATCAATCTCAATGGCTGCTGCTTGGTAAATGAGGATTGAGGAACTTTTATGATCTCTATATAACCCTGAAGCTACGGACCATATGGGGATCATGAATATGAAACAGTCATAAGTACATAACTTTAGGTCAGTGATTCCCAAACTCTGGCCTTCAAGGTTCTTTGGACTTTGGCTCCCAGAATCCCAGATCATTAGCAAAGGTGGCTGAGGCCTCCGGGAGCCCAAAACACCTGGAGGACCAGAGTTTGGGAATAATTGCTCTAGTTTATGCATTTGTAACTGCCCAATAGGATTCAAGCCAATACTGCTAGTACTCATACATGATCTTGGATTAATAGATTTCAGCTTAAGGAGCTAGTTACATGACTGAAATGGTAATCAGAAATCACACTGATTTCCTAAGAATCATTTTGTGACATTATGTACAATTTGCTAAATTAGCATCCTAGAACAACAACGTCTTTCTGTTCTTCAGTCGGTTATTTCCTTTTAATGATGCAGCCTAGACAAACTGACTGACCTCCTTATAAATCTTCCATGACATTAGAGGATAATTACTTTGTGTTTGTCTTTAAGGAACATGTCAGTGGTAATCCATCACATTGCTTGTTTACAAGGGAAACAGAAGTCCTGTTTCATAGGAATTCTATGTAATTGTTATGCGAGCAGGATTCTGTACTCAGAAGTTTGAAACAAGCTGTCCTTTTTCAATATTGTAGTGTAAAGATTTTGGTTGGGATTCAGGAGATTATTACACCAGGGCCAATTCAATAATCATTGCAGTATCGAAAACAAAAAGCAACAGTAGTGCTATAGTGCTCAATGTTTTTGCACACTAGTACAATCGTGCGATAAAGGCACATAAAACCAAAAGAATAGCATGATTGCTTTCTGCACATATCCATGAATGAATCATTAGTACATTAGGATTGATCATTTTGCACATGCACCATTTTGTCCCATGTCTTCAATTCATGTTGTCGCCCCGCACAGAGTAAGAAGCAATAAAATTTATTACTTCACCATAGTATTTTAATCCAGTGTAAACAAAATCATACCCTACCCCTCAAACAAGATTGAAACCCACTGCAAACACAATCCTGGCAATGGAATGAATCGCCTATGCCGAAATGCAGACTCTTTAAACTTTAAAGCTCCTGGGTTGCTTCCCCAATAGTGTGAATGAAACCTGATTACGGTAGCTTTACACCCTGGTAATTGTGCTTCAGTCACACCATTGAGAAACCATTCATTCGGTTTCCCCATGAATGGTTTCTTGCTGAAGCATTCCTTGTTCTTCCTGGGAAAAGTCCTGGATGAGTGCAACCTTGTCTGAAAATCTTCTGTGCAATCACACAATTTAGCTGGGATTATGGCTTTTTCTCTCTCCCCCCCCCCCCCCCCATTTGATAATATCCCCAGAAAAGAAATAGAGGAAGAAGCTCTATCTTGAGCTTCTTTCCCCCAGATTTCCCCAGACTTCCATCTGAATGAGTACTATGGATTTTATCATACCAGGCTCATAAGGCACCACAATCGCATTAGTCTAGGAAAGGCAAGCATACCAGGTTGGGGATAGTTGTTATTACAGAGCTCTTCCAAACTGCAATAGAGCTTCTTTTGTCCTGGCCTCCATTTTCCGCACACCGGCATCCATAGTCCTGCCTCTCTGCCAACTTTGCTGGCTCTGCTACATAGCAACTTAATAGCAGCCCTCTGCTGTATATGGACATTATAAAACTTCTCAATTCTAATTCCCACAGATGCAAGTCCACTTACAAAGATGTAAGTCCTCAACGGAATTGTATCCAACATTTATTGTTGGATAACTTATTTAAACACATGAGTCCCCTCTCTTCTTTTCTTTTCCTCTTGATGCTGTTTTCTTCCAGTTTATGTTGTTTTAATCAAGATTGCTGTTGTTTTTTTCTCCCTATTTTATACAGTTTAGGCTACTTTGTATGTCTCCTTTTGGTAGTGAAAGTGGTTTTGATTGTTTGATTGTTTTTACAAAAAGCAGGATAGAAATAAAAGTTTTATTATTTATTATTAAGTTGAGCCATACATTTTAAGACAAATGAAGGTATGGATAATATGACTGAATGCTTTTTCTTGTTGGGATCAGTCTGCTCTTTTCCTTCATACAATGGGCCAATGAGAAACAAAAGGGAAAAGCACACCAGAACCACCTGTGAGGAGAAATAACAGGTGAGACACCTTTTCTAATCTATTAGCTCCCCACCACAGGGCAAAGAGAGCAAGTGATTGATTCCTAACCCACAAGTTTTTATTCTTTAAAATATATGGGGATTTTTTCCCTATGGTACAAAATCCTAGATTTAAAAAGATTAAACAACAACAAGAACAAGATCAACATAAACATCACAATTAATAATAGTAAAGATCAAAATTAGCTTTGATCCCAGTGGAAAAGGCATCCTAGGATGCATCAACACTGTAGAAATAATGTACTTTTTAACACCAATTTAAGTGCTGTGGCTCCATCCTATGGAAACCTGGAGTTTGCCATTTTTCTTGGTTTTTAGCCTTCCCTGCCAAATAAGGCTGATGTCTCACAAAAACTACAAACCCCATTATTCTGTAGTAAGAAGCTATGGCAGTTAAAGTGAAATTATTTCTAAAGTGCAGATGCGTGCACTCTAACTGAAAAAGTAGGAAAAAATAAAAATTGAAACACATTTTAAAGACAGGACAATTTTAAAGCTGCCCAGTAAAAATAAAGAAATTTAAAAAAGCACACAATGTCAGAGAAGGCCAAGAAAAAGAAATGAGACCTGTGAGACTTCCTAAAGCTGTATAGCAGTAAGACGTGATAGACTTGCATACAGAAGTCCAGAGACACAGGGCCAATGCAGAAAAGACCATCTCTCTTATATTCACTAACCTGACAACTGGCTTTTCTTGCCAGTCTTAAGGTGTGAGCAAGCAGATGAGGATGAAAGGGGTCTTTGAAGTAATTTGGACCCAAATCATTTGGGTTTTAATTGCTTGGTCAGAGGGGCAGGTTAGAAATAATAATAATAATAATAATAATAATAATTATAGGTCAAAATCAACCCTTTACATTGGGCCAGAATTTCAAATGCAGGGACTGCAGGTGGCACCATATAGGTCTCATGGGATCCGAAGACCTAGTCTCATATTCTGGTAAATGTAATACTTTCTAGGGTGGAAAAGGGTTAACTTTAAGAAGACAACTGAGCCTTATTGACTTTATCCAATGGATAAATGCAAAGAGAAGAAAAATCTCCCTTTCATAGTAACAGAGCAGAAAATATTAGAACACACCTCCTGGAGGGAGCTGACGCAAGTCTGCCACTTGGTTTAATTGTTTAAATGCTGATAATCTTTTTTTTCCTGTTGCTTGATGGGGACACTTTTCTGCATTTGCTATGGAAAAGGAAACAATGCATATATTTAATTGTAATATGATTATAGAATCATAGAATCATAGAATCATAGAATCATAGAGTTGGAAGAGACCGCAAGGGCCATCCAGTCCAACCCCCTGCCATGCAGGAACTCCAAGTCAAAGCATCCCTGACAGATGGCCATCCAGCCTCTGCTTAAAGACCCCTAAGGAAGGAGACTCCACTACACTCCGAGGGAGTGTGTTCCACTGCCGAACAGCCCTTACTGTCAGGAAGTTCCTCCTAATGTTGAGGTGGAATCTCTTTTCCTGCAGTTTGCATCCATTGTTTCGCGTTCTAGTCTCTGCAGCAGCAGAAAACAAGCTTGCTCCCTCCTCAATATGACATCCCTTCAAATATTTAAACAGGGCTATCATATCACCTCTTAACCTTCTCTTCTCCAGGCTAAACATCCCCAGCTCCCTAAGGCGTTCTTCATAGGGCAAGGTTTCCAGACCCTTCACCATCTTAGTTGCCCTCCTTTGGACATGCTCCAGTTTCTCCACATCTTTTTTGAATTGTGGTGCCCAGAAATGGACACAGTATTCCAGGTGGGGCCTGACCAAAGCAGAATAGAGTGGCACTATAACTTCCCTTGATCTAGAAACTATACTTCTATTGATGCAGCCTAAAATTGCATTGGCTTTTTTAGCTGCCGCATCACACTGTTGACTCATGTTCAGCTTATGGTCTACTTGGACTCCTAGATCCCTTTCACATGTGGTCTCATTCAGCCAGGTGTCCCCCATCCTATATCTGTGCATTTCATTTTTCCGCCCTAAGTGCAGAACCTTACATTTCTCCGCATTGAATTTCATTTTGTTAGCACTGGCCCAGCTTTCTAGTCTATTCAGGTCATTTTGAATTTTGATCCTGTCCTCTGGGGTATTAGCTACTCCTCCCAGTTTAGTGTCATCTGCAAATTTGATAAGTATGCCCCCAATTCTGTCATCCAAATCGTTAATAAAGATGTTGAATAGCACTGGGCCCAGGACAGAGCCCTGTGGGACCCCACTGGTCACTTCTCTCCAGGATGAAAAGGAGCCATTGTTGAGCACCCTTTGAGTTCGGCCAGTCAACCAATTACAAATCCATGTAACAGTTAACTTGTCTATCCCACATTTTGCAAGCTTGTTTGCAAGAATGTCATGGGGAACCTTGTCAAAGGCCTTACTGAAATCGAGGTATACTATATCCACAGCATTCCCTTCATCTACCAAGCTGGTAATTTTATCAAAAAAAGAGATCAGGTTCGTTTGGCATGACTTGTTTCTCTGAAACCCATGTTGGCTTTTTGTGATTATGGCATTGGCCTCTAAGTGTTCACAGACTCTCTGCTTAATGATCTGCTCTAGAACCTTTCCTGGAATTGATGTCAGACTAACTGGACGATAATTGTTGTGATTAGTAAATGATTAGTGTAAATGTGTAAATGATTAGTGTGCTACTCATGAGTATCAAGTAGCAGAGAGCTACTCACAGTTCTTACCTCACCACTGTGGAGACCCACCAAAATCTGAATTTGGAAATGTGTCTTTATGATGGCATTGGAGATACACTTAACATGAAGGAAGGGGCTTTGTTTTAACATTTAAAATTATACTATTTTTGTACAATATAATTTATTTAATGCATTAGTTCTCCTACTTCCATTGGCACTGTGGAAAACCAAAATAATGTAAACTCACCGGAAGATTTGCCATAAATGTAATTCCAGGGAGGGTTTTTTTTAAAAATCAAATAATCAGAAAATAATACTGCTTATGGTAGTTCTCCATAACAGTCAAGCCATTCACTGTGCTTTTAACTCAGAGCTCTTCCTATTCCTGCTAGTCAGAAAGAGTTAAAGCCTGTAGAAGAATTTAAGGGCTCCTTGGTAATTTGGCACGTCAGTTTCATACCAGTTATTACTAAACTGCTTCAAGATATTAATGTAGTCATCTCTCTTTAGTCTCAATGAATTGCAATAAAAATGTCAAACAGTTAGATTATATATACCATCGCAGCCTTATTTGATTGAGTAGAGCTGCAGGCCATGTCCCTTGAATCATACTGATGAAGAATCGGAAAGGCTTGTAGAACTCCATTAAAATTTATTTCTCTTGGTGAGGCCATTTACATCCTCACTGCCAGTAATGCTGGTGTGCGTGCATGCCTCTGCATAAAAGATATATTTCGGGGGGTTATATTGCACAGGTGCACTGAACCTGCTTGGGAGGTGGTGTCCTTCAGCTTTGGATGGAGGAAAAATACCATTACATTTCCACTGATTCAGATTTGATGGGCAAACTTTTAGGTCAATATATAAAATAGCCACATCATCTTGGCCCTCCCATGCGATTGCCCCCACAGCAATAATGTCTCAGGAGGGCCCAATTTGGTGAGTCAGTGTGGCTTAGTGGTTTGAGTGTAGGACTAGATCAGGTCTGAATTCCTTCTCAGCCATGGAAACCTGCTGGGTGGCCTCTCAGCCCCAGAAAACCCAGTGATAGGGTCACCTTAGGGTCACCAAAAATTGGAAACAACTTGAAGGCACAATTTAATTACCACGAGATGTAAAAGTATTAAACTTTGGCTAAAATTATGGTGTGTGTGTGCATGCCTGTGTGTATGTGTGTGAAGGTTTTGTGAATGCCTGAACAGGCAATTAAGAACTGGCAGTTAGACAAGCCTTCTTGGAAGATGGAGTTACCGCTTATCTTCCAACTATTCTGGTGTGATAGGAACAGTCCCAGTTAATCCACTACTGTCCCACTTTTTCAGCTTCTTCAAAAGTGCCCATTTCTCTCCTCCTTCTCCCACATTCCCCCTTTAATTTGCTTTAATTTGATCCCTGAAAACTGAGGCTGCATCCGCGCTGCAAAAATAATCCAGTTTGATACCACTTTAACTGCCATGGCTCAGTGTTATGGAATTCTGGGGTTTGTGGTTATGTGAGATATTTAGCCTTCTCTGTCAGAGAGCTCTGGTACCACAGCAAACTATAATTTCCCAAATTCCGTAGCATTGAGTCATGGCAGTTAGAGTGGAATCAAACTGGATTATTTCTGCAGTGTGGATGTAGCCTGAATTCAAAGTGCAAAAGTAGTTTACAATGAATTAACTCATTAGTGTCAAGGGTAGAGAAGGGGGTGGAATCTTCCCTTTCCCTGTAGGTTTTGGCAAAAGCAAACTACTTCAGCCTCTCTTAGCTTGCCTGTTCTTCCTCACTGATAACTTTTGCCATCTTGAACTCACTCTGAAACTGCTTGCTTACATGTGTTGGAAGCCTTGATACTATGATAGAAAGCCTGAGATACAAGAAGTGTGTTTGGTAATGCAGAAAGGCAGGGGCCTTTTTTGTGGCAATGGTTAGGTCGAGAAAGAGTATCTATCAAATTGTTATTTAAACATATGAGCAGTTAGTATGTCAGTGATCATTTATTTGCTCCTTGTTTATCCCCCTTGTTCCCAGCTCTCACAGCTAATAGCAAAAATATTACAAGTTGATGTATCAGATATTAGGTACATTTTTGTATGTTTTCTGGACCAAATGACAATTCCTACATGATGGCAAGTATGTAGAACTTGCTAACCAATATTTGAAATACCAACCAAGCTAACCAATGCCTGAAAGGCCCCCTTTTCATTATAAGGGAGTTCATATCAACCAGGTCAGGATTCAAAGATATTTTCAAATTCTCTTTTTTACATTCAGCCTGTTTTTCCATTACAGCTCAGTGAAGCTTTGCAGTTTTGTAATCTTTTCTTTGAAAACTACCCATCATACAAAATGATGCTCTTGTCCTTTAATATTATTAATACAATTCAATCATGTCCTCATTCACTTTTTAAAAAAGGTTACATAGGTTTAAGGAGTGTAATTTTTTCTCCTGCTGAAATATATTAGAAAATGCCATTACTGTTGTAAAAGCTAATTGATAACGTGATTTGTTATGTTGCTGAGACATAATTCAGAAAGTTATTTTAAAGGCTTTGATACATGAACAGCCCTGTTTAATATTTCTTATGAGAACAGACAAAGCATCAGGTAAAAAAAAATGCAGAGGTGCATGAATGAAATATTTCTGGAAGCTTTTATTCTTGTTGTTTGGGCTTTTGCCAATGGCTTTCTAGTAGAAAGCTCATATTTCGTAAGTAATTTCTACTAGAATGTTTTACTTAGGAGGGTGGTTACATATTTTGGGGGGAAGGGGTACATTTTGAAAGAAAGAAAAATAATACATTTTGGAAAACTAATATATAACAGTCAGTTAAAACATACAGCTGAGATCATCTTGCCAGGCTGTGTATCGCTCAATGTTTCATAACTTTATGAATTTGTAGCTACATTGTAGAAATGCAAAATATCTTGATAGTGAATTGCAAAGACTCAGCTGGACACTTTTGGTGTGCACTGAATGCTTTTGCTGTGCTTTAGTACTTCTAGCTTGTGTCCTTCTAGAGAGTGTCCTTCTTGCACATCAGACCATGGTGTATATCAGTGACCCCACTGACTACCATTTGCAGTGGACACCCGTAAGTTGTAATGTCATGGCAGTCTCTGGGTGAATATGGACATTGCAAAAGGACTAAACACATTTTGCTCAGCCCATTTTCGAAGAAGCAAGTCCCAAGCAGAATGCCAACCCCCCCCCCCCTTATTACAAATTTTTAGATTCTACAGAATCAAGCTACTTTTTTCAAAATGCTAAACCCATAAGCCGTATTTCTTTTTAAAATTTTATTGTTAAAACTTCTCATCATACATATTTGTTCTATACATTAATTACTATTCTCTTGTACACATTAGATATACATAAAACATAACACATAAAACGTAATACAAATAACATCTAAAATAACACACACACTCACACATATATACACATGATTTCCTCTCCTTTACTTTGAATATTTCTAATATCTTTCACCATTCTTTTCCTGACTTTCTTTTTCCTTATAACATTTTCAATAAACAACCTTCTTATTGCACAATACCAAAAAATAACATTCCAGACACTATTTTATTATTTCTCTTTTTTGTAGATCCCTTCTCTTGCCCCACTCTGTTATTTTTGAATCTGACATTTCTTCCTCTGTTATATCTTTTAATCCCCTCCTTATGTAATTATTCAATCATCATCAGTTAATTAATTATTACATAGTTATTTCTATATTTCTGTATTTTATTCTGTCAGTCCTATTATCCCACTCCCCACACCCCCCACCCCCAAAGCCACATATCTGATTCCTCTGCTTTTGCCTCTGCATTTGTGAAATGCTTGGGTTTTTTAAGTACAGCGAGTCCTTACTATCTGCTGGATTTGGTTCTTGGACCTTCCATGGATACCAAAATCCGTGCATCGTCAAATTCCATTATATACAATGGTGTAGTAAAATGATGCCACATATAAAATGGGAAAATCAAGGTTTGCTTTTTGGAATATATATATATATATATATATATATATATATAAAATTTATTTTTCAAGTTGTGGATGCTTGAATCCGTAGATAAAGAATCCATGGATAGGGAGAGCTGACTGTTTTATCTTCAAGCTCTTTCTCACAATATAATTATTATCAATCAACAATATTAATCCCTTGTAAGCAAGGTTAAATTTCTGGGCAAGATTTTAAAAACGATATTTATTTGTTGTAGAGAGAATACACTTTCTTCACTGTAGCCTCTCCATAAGCATTCAAAATAATCTCTGGACATCTAGAATAAGAGATCACACATCAAGGATGGCGGGAAGAAAAGAGAAAAAAGTTCAATTGTGAACACCAGAGCAATGCTGTGTTTAGCCCTCTGTATGTATAGTGGAGTCAGTGTGGTGTACTGGTTTGGTGCTGAACTAGGACTCCAGGAGACCAGGGTTCGAATCCCAGCCCACTGGGTGATTTTGGGCAAGTCACACATTTTCAGCTTTAGAACAAGGTGATGGGACACCCCTTCTCATTAAACCTTGCCAAGAAAATGCAGTGACAGGGTTGCCATAAATTGGGATTTGGACATAAAGGCATATAACAACACATAAAACTCATATTATCTACGATCTTTTAGAAGACGAGCAGGCCGACCTGGCATGTTTCACCGAGACCTGGCTGGGAGATGCTAGTGCCGCAACATGGGCGCAGTCTCTCCCAGCCGGTTATACGGTCAGTGAGCAGGTAAGGGAAAGTGGGCGGGGGGGGGGGGGCGGCGTTGCTATAGTCCATAAAACCAACCTAACCTTGATCAGGAAACCTGTCCGGAAAACAACCCACATCAAGTGCGTGTACCTTAGCCTGAAGACCAGGGATAGTTTGGGGATTCTGTTGGTATACCGGCCACCCCGTTGCTCAACAGACTCCCTGACCGAGCTGACTCAGCTGGTCTCTGAGCTGTTGTTGGAGTCGCCCAGGCTTTTGGTTCTGGGCGACTTCAACATCCCTCTTGAGACCAGTCCTTCTGATCTATCTGGAGCAGCTCGGGAGTTCGTGGAATCTATGACAGCCATGAACCTATCCCAGTTGGTCAACGGGCCCACTCATTGCGCGGGTCACACACTCGATGGGGTTTTCAGTACGGAACAGGAGTATCCGTGGGCGGAGGTAACGAAAACCTCCGCCCTGTCATGGACGGATCATTTTCGGATCAAGGTGGAACTAAGAGCAGCGTTTCGCCCCTCCGGGGGTGGCGGACCCATTAGAATGGTCCGCCCTCGAAGGCTCATGGAACCAATTGGTTTCCAGAAGGACTTAGAGGGTTTAATGGTTGGCAATGCTGGCGATCGTGTCGAAGCCTTGGTAAATACCTGGAATACCAATCTTCCCAAGGCTATTGACACGATTGCCCCTGAGCGTCCTCTCCAACCCGCTCCAAAGCACAAACACTGGTATACAGAAGAGCTCAGGGAGATGAAGCGGGTTGGACGACGACTAGAGTGCAAGTGGCGGAAGACTCGACTCCTATCCGACAAGACTCGCCATAGGCAGCCTCTTCGCGCCTATCGGGAGGCTTTGCATGCAGCGCGAAAATCTTTCTGCTCTGCACGCATTGCGTCTGCAGAGTCTCGCCCAGCAGAACTGTTTAGGGTGGTAGGGGAGCTGACGCAGGTTCCCCCTGCGCCAAATCCCCTACTTAACCCTACGACGGCCTGCTGTGATGCGTTTAACACCTTCTTTGCAGATAAAATCTCTCGGATAAGAGCCGACTTGGACGCCACCTTTTCTCCAGATCCTATAGGTGAAGTGTCTAGCGACTCCGTTGTTGTCACATTACTGGATGAGTTTCAATCTGTAAGTACTGATGACGTGGACAAGCTACTTGGAAGTATGCGGAAGACAACCTACCCCCTCGATCCTTGTCCATCTTGGCTGGTCGTCCAGGGAGGAGACGCACTGAGAATATTTCTTCGGAATACGATCAATGCGTCCCTTAGGGAGGGCATTTTACCATCCTGTCTTAAGGAGGCGGCGGTTAAGCCCATCCTGAAAAAGCCCTCCCTTGACCCCCTGGACAGAAACAACTATAGACCAGTGTCCTTGCTTCCATTTTTAAGCAAGGTCATCGAGAGGGCAGTTGCCACCCAACTCCAAGCAGTCTTGGATGAAGCCGATTACTTCGATCCATTTCAAACCGGCTTCAGGACAGGACATGGAGTGGAGACTGCCATGGTTGCTCTGACCGATGACCTCCGCTTGAGTATCGACAGGGGTAGTGTTATATACAATGGTTAGTGTTAGTGCTCTTGGATCTCTCAGCGGCCTTTGACACTGTAGATCATTCCATCCTTTTGGGTCGGTTGAGAGAGTTAGGAATCGGAGGCACTGCTCTTCAGTGGTTCCGATCCTTTCTCTCTGACAGATCCCAAAGGGTGAGGCTCGGGGACAGTTGCTCCTCCAAAATCGAGCTTAATTGTGGCGTCCCTCAGGGCGCCATCCTGTCCCCGATGCTATTTAATATTTATATGAAGCCGTTAGGTGAGATCATTCGGAGGCATGGAGCTCAGTGTCTTCAGTACGCTGATGACACTCAGATATACCTCTCCATGACTAGATCATCGGCTCAGTCTTCAGATGGCGCCTCCCCTCTTAATGACTGTCTTGCGGCGGTAATGGATTGGATGAGGGAAAACAGATTGAAACTAAATCCAGACAAAATGGAGGTACTAACAGTTACAGGTCCGAAACCAGGATTGGGAATACAGTCCCCAGTCCTAGACGGAGTCACACTCTCCTCTAAGGACTCAGTTCGCAGTCTGGGGGTACTCCTTGACTCTTCGCTTCACATGACTAGCCAGGTGAATGCGGTAGTCAGGAGCGCCTGCTATCAGCTTCGGCTGATACGCCAGCTGCGCCCTTTCCTGGATACGAAAGACCTGGAGACTGTAGTACATGCTCTAGTAACCTCACGTCTGGATTTCTGTAACGCGCTCTACATGGGGCTACCCTTGTGCCTAACCCGGAAACTTCAATTGGTTCAGAATATGGCAGCCAGGCTTATCACAGGAACATCTAGAAGAGAGCATATAACGCCAGTGCTCAAAGCTCTCCACTGGCTGCCCATTAGTTTCCGGGCACAGTACAAGGTGTTGGTACTAACCTTTAAAGCCCTGCATGGCTCAGGCCCATCCTACCTTAAGGACCGCCTCTTCCCGTATGAACCGCCCCGCACACTTCGGTCCTCTGGGAGGAACCTACTGCAGCCGATGAAAACCAGGCTGTCCCAGACCTCTCAGAGGGCCTTTTCAGCTACTGCCCCTAAGCTCTGGAACGGCCTGCCGGACGAGATGCGTCTAATTACATCACTGGCTAGTTTCAAAAAGGCTTTAAAGACGCATCTTTTCCATCTTAATACTTACTTGAATCGATTTAATGCGGCCTTGCACACGGATTGTTCATGAAAATGCACTTTGTTTTAATAACTGCCGACCAATTTTAACTATTTTAATTTTAAACTGTCTAGATTTAATTCAGTTTTAAAGGGGGTGGTTGGGGTGGGATGTGATTGTTGTTTTTACTGTGTATCTTTTTATTCTGCTGTACCCCGCTCCGAGTATTTATTAGAGGAGCGGGCTATAAATAAACTATTATTATTATTATTATTATTATTATTATTATTATTATATAGTTGGCCCTCCTTATCCAGATTTTTTAATCCACGGATTTGAGCATACACGGCTTGAAAATATTCCCAAAAAGTATAAATTTCAAATAGCCAACCTTGATTTTCCTTTTTATATATGGGACACCATTTTGTTGTGCCATTATATTTAATGGGACTTGAGCAGCCACGGATTTTGTTATCCACGGAGGGTCCTGGAACCAAACCCCAGCGTATAACAAGGGCCCACTCTAGTTTGAAGCATATTAGCAAAGAGTTTTTCCCACCTGAAGTTTTACAGGATTCCTGTCACTTGGATAAGAAGAATCATTTGAGGAGTTACTATGCTGGTAGGTGCTATCTGGAAACAGCTGAGTCTGAATACATGTACTCATTTACAATTCCAGTGATCTCAAGGGTATTGAGTACATATTGGCATATGATGTCTCAGGATTAAATATGTTACAGTGGACTAACCAAAAAGGACTTTCAAAAACAACTGAGTACTTCAGTTTTTAGTGTTGGACTATGAGACTGGAGATCAGGGTTCAAATCACTGCTCAGCGACGGAAACCCTCTGGGTGACCTTGGGAAAGTCACACTTTTTCATCCACAGAGCACAGCAATGGCAAACCCCTTCTGAATAAATCTTGCCAAGAAAACCCTGTGATAGGTTTGCCTTAGGGTTACCATAAGTTGTAAATGACTTCAAGGCACACAACACACACAAACACAAACACATAGGCTCCACTCATTTTATGCAATATGGATGAAGTAACACCCTAACTCTTCAACTTAAGCCAAATTTGACATCTGGCAAATGATCACATCATGAATCCATTGTAAGTAGCTGTGCGAGAGAGGAACTCACCAAAATGCCAAAAAAGGTAAGCATTCATCCTTTTATAGCAATATGGGGGCTTTTTTTGTTTATTTGTGGATATTCACAGTATAGTACAATTAAGCAGTATGAAGGAAAACAGTCTTCGTGAACAAATGATATATTGATACATAGCAATTTTTTGCAATGGTGACTGGAATTTTAGCCCCTGCTCATACATGTGTTAGTGGTAGTAAGGTAACTGGCAATATGGTACCTTTTTATTTACATATAGGGAAGATTTCTTTAAGGATATATATATATATATAGTGGACCCAACAGTGTTAAGAGACAAAAGCAGTGGATTGGTGATAAGGCAAGGTAAAAAAAGTCTGTTGTGAATTTTGAAACTGCATCAGGAATGTTTTTGCAACACTATTATTCCAACTCATTTTTTCCTTAAAAAAATTATCTGCACTTCTAGGTACTATAAACTTGACACAAAAATGGTACAGCAACGCAGCACCTTTTGAACTAGTCCTTTAATTTATTAGACAATTTCATGATTGTCCATATGTAGCAAAACCAGTGCTGAAGCCATGTCTAATATCAAATGTCATGCACTTCCAGATGTTCCCCTATTGTGCTGCTGATAAACATTTCCAGTATCTTGTTGTCAAGAAGTGAAGATTCTAAGTCTGCAGTTTCCTGGATTTGGACATTATTCTTTATCAGTGCTTTATGATAAAGTAGGGCTGTCAGACCATAAAGAAATTCTTGGTTTTACTCATCCATCTTTTTGACAGAACATGCTGACGTAGTGGCCAAGGCCAAAGCATCTATTATACATGGGAACATTTTGGGGGGAAAACACTTTGGAAGATTAAACATTTTGTATCAGGTGCATAAAGAAAATGAACATCTGTAAACCCTCAAATTAGCTCATTATACCTTGATGTTAGGTACAGATATATAATCATTTTTAATCTTTGGTGCCTAGTGCCTCTTTATCTTTATCAGTGCTGCATTGATTTCTTCTTTAAAACAAAGCACAAAATTAATAGCTAATGTGCAGTCCTCTCAGATGATGAATACTGCTTGTAACCTGCTGCTAAAAATAAAAGATGCTGCATCCAATTGTATTATTTGCTTAGAATTGTGATTACCAAACTCTATGCTAAAGCAAGTAGTGTTGAAATATTTACTGGGTTCATCTCCTTGTTTTGGGAGTTGATGGAGCACATGTATGTGTGACTTTCTAGGTGAAAGGTAAGAATGTGGGCCTTCAGAGTTAATTCAGATATGACTGCCTCAGGCATCTAACACTTGACATGGAATGATATGAAATGAAAATCTCGGTAAGAAATGGGAAATTGTGCTGGGGAACATAGTAAAACAGAATGGGTTATAGGTTCTAGGAAAAATGGTGCAGCACTAAAGCCCAGCTCATTGAACTGTCAAACATTTCCCCCTCATAATTACCAGAACTGGAAATTAATGGGTGCGGACATTTCAAATGATAAATCTCTTACGGAAAATGAGATTTTAAACATTTCCATTCCTCTAAAATCATTGGCTGGAATCTTATCAACAAATTTATTTAAGCAAGAGTTATGCATTCATGACTGCTTCACATTATTTAAGGGATACACAGGCACTGTGAACCCGCCCCCCTTCTCCACTTATGGGTCAGCAGCCAAGGTAATTGACAGGGATCAGAAAGTGAATGAGACATTTCACACACACACAAAGCGATCTTTGGTGCAAGGCGGTGTGTGTGTGTGCGCGCGCAGGCGCCAACAACCCTGTTTTTGCCTGTAGTAACGGAGATCACTCACATGAGGGAGTGGGAGCATTAGTCCCAAGTGACAAGGGGACAGACCCCCATTGATTGCAGTAACTTCTGACCAGTAAGTGGAGATGGAAGGGTTGGGCCAAGATTCACTGCATAGCTACGTAATTACTGTGGTTACATAACAGCATAGAGGGTTCCAGTCATCATCTTTTAGTCTGGTTTATTTTATATTTATTTATTTAATACCCCACCTTTTTCCCACTATAAGACCCAGGGCAGCATACACACCTTTTGGTAAAAAAAAGTACAATTAATAAACTCTCAATACAAAAATAAAAATACAATTGAACTAATTTTCATTTAAAATACAAGTTAAAAACACACATTAACAACATTAAAAGGTAATTAACGGAAATAGAAATAAAATGGAAATAGGAATAGGATTTCATACTTCATAAATGTTACACGATAAGCAGGAGGTTAAAATAAATGTAGCAAGTGAACACACTTGTGACCAGCAAAAAGTTAACAAAGTAAATGTGTTCATGAGCATTACTCATTTAACAAAAATTTTTGTACCAGAAGTAAGAACAACATGGAAAGGAGAGGGATAGATTTCCGTGCCATGAACCAGAACAGCAACATGTTTCAACAAATGTTTTACCCAAAGCTAACAACACGTACATGGGAGTTGAAAACAACCCAGTCAAGCAAGCCTTGTGTAAGTAAACACAAACATTTTGAACCTTCTAAGACAACTTGCAGACTTCCTCCAAAATGCATCCAGGGATGTGTTTTTCTTCACCAGCTCCACTTTTCTTGTGGTTTCCATTTTGGTGCCCAACTTATTGACCTATGTTTCTTTAAGGGGGATCTGATAAGGGAAGGGGATCTGATAAGGGAAACTTATTTGCCTTCCTTTTTTCTGTTTTGTTGTTCATACATGAACCGTATGGTATTCTGGAGGCAGCTGCTGTTCACCTTGGCTGTTGTAGGCAGGCAAACACAGCTACAGTAGGATCGGCTAGGGCAGAATTGGCTAGAGCAGAATTCCATTATTTCCCAGATCAAGCTGCTGCAATGCAACAGTTCTTCCAGCCCTTGTTCACCATCCTACTAATGCTGATGCTGCTAAAATGCCTTCAGAGGGCTAGGAAAAAGTGTGTCTGGTTAGGGGTGAAATGACTTATTAAAAAGACTTTTTTCCAGTGGCTTTCACAGAGGTATACCTATAACCCATTTTTATCCATTACTACCTTTCTATCCCACTGCTCATATTGTACACTGCCCATCCTGTACAACATCATCTTCATCACAAGTCTCTAAGGCTGTCTGAACTTAAAGGCTGAATAGTTTCCAGCCTCAGTTTTCCAGACACATGTGCCATGCTATGCATTACACCACAATAGCTTTTAAGTAAAATATTTTCTCAGACTCTCGACACCTTCTCCATGTTTCTGAAACAGAAGAAATGGGCTAATCTTCTGAGTTGTTGCAGAGGATGGGAACTATGAATGGCAGCACAACTCCTCAGATTGGCATAACAGTTGTAGACATGGCTGGAAATGAGATGGAATATACCTATTTGGTTGTTATCCTTACCTATATGCAAGTTGCTCAGACAAGAACACATGGTGTTACTAAAATTTAAGGATACAGAAAATCTTGCTGGTGATTGGTTAGGTATACTTGTCCATGTCCACCCAATGAATTTTACTCTAAAATTGGATTGAGAACCAAAAGAAAATTACAATAAAACGGAAAGTGGTGCAGTTATTATAATTGTCTTGAATCCAGGCAGCTTTCTTTCACACTTCATTTTTATATTTCTATTGCACTGGAACCATGATTTGTGGTGTTTGGAATCATAGCCACAATTTTCCAGCAATTCCAAAATTAATAAAGACTTTCCCAAAGTTTCCAGAGGTTACTAAAACATCAAATTGACAAAAATTCAATTAACTTGGATATTTAAATGGAGGGAAATATCAAAATGAAATGGAAAAAAAAGAGAACCCATGTGTGATTTCAAACCAAACACAGGGAGTTCAGTTCACATGGTTATCTAATAGACCAGATTTGGGTGGAAAGAAGAAACATTTATTTATAATGCTGGATGAACCCTCAGCCCTAAAAAAAAATGCTACAGCTGTCATGATTTTGTAATATTCTGCTACAAATCCTTATGTTTCTATCAGATTCTAATTAACTTTAGCATAGCAGGAGAGCCAAGAATAGTATTTTTCAGTGACATATTAATGCTTTTAAAAGGAACACAAACAATTTATCATAGGGAATAGGCCTGTCTAAGCTAGCTAAGAAAGAAATAGGCAAAAAATTTGGGGCAATGTAGTGATGACTGGATCTTTTCACTTGATTTTTTTTCCTCATTAAACAGTAGGAAATTGAAGAGGAAAAAAAATGCAAGATACCCTTAATAGAGTATGCTGCTGCCACACTGCAGAAGTAATGCAGCTTGATACAGCTTTATTTCAATACTATGGAATCATGGGATTTGTTGTTTGTTTATGGCACCAGATCAGTCTGTTAGGGAAAGTTAAATATCTTACAAAACTACAGATCCCGGAATTCCATACCACTGAGCCCTGGCTATTAAAGCAATGTCAAACTGCATTAATTCTGCAGTACAGATGTAGCCTAATGTTGGCCTGAGCGATCCAAAATAAAGTGTAGTTTGCCATAGTAGTCAAACCTGCAGCATTCTTCATTCCCACAGAAAATTCTCCAAGAAATGTTGTACTACTCTTGATAGTCTTCCTTTGGGAAGCAGCTACAGGACAGATTGAAGGAGAGCTGCAGTTGGAAGCAAGGCAACAGTGGAAATCCAGAACTGGGAAGAGCTGTCTGGATCTCAGCCGCATCTTAAAGTTAACTATACAAAATTCATAATTCATCTAATGGCAACAGATCTTGAAGCATTCTGAGGCAGAAGGGTTCACCCCTCACCCCGCAGCCTTTCAACTGGGATTCTTTAACTGAAGATGCTGAATATCACATTTGAGGCATCATGCATGTAAAACATGCATTCTTCAATTGGATTGTTAACTATGAATATAAAAAACAGTGTGGTTTAGTAATTTAAGTATTGGAGCAGGGTTTTAATCCTTGTTCAACCATAGAAAACCACTTCTCTCAGCTCAGAAGAAGGCAATGGCAAACTGCCTCTAAACAAATCTTGCCAAGAAAAACACCTGTCCCTGAGCTGGCCGATTTTAAAGGATTGAAAGTTTCTGTAGTATCAAAATAGGAGGGATAAGCACAGCTTGGGGACATGTGGTGGTCGGCTGGCAGTGCAGCAGCAGTTTCTTTTGCAATAACACCTCTTTTCCCCATTGTGGCCTGATCCCATTCCATGTCTGGATCAGGCAAAAACTGGGTGCACAATAATCTCCTTAGTCTCTAAGTGAAACAACTATTCTATTCGTGCCACTAACAGTATTTCAGCAACATCTAATGCCATATACACAATTGCTTGTCCCAACTAAAGCTGACCCACTGGAGGTAGACCCTTACTGGGACTTAGTAGGTCATCGGCATTTATGAAAGTTTCACTGACTGAATGGGGTCTACTCTACTTGGAGGTCTGACGAATATATTTGGGCCACAGTGGAACTTGTAATACAAATAAACATAGGAGAACAAAAAGACTCTTAAATTTCTGAAGAATAAAGTCAGGAAGAAATTAGAGCAAGAGAAATATTTAATAACAAAACTCCTAATATTTATCTAAATGCCAGTGTTTAATCTAAAAAGAAAAACGTTTTTGAAAAGTTATTAACAAATTCAAGCAAAAACAATTTCAACTCATACTCGATTACATTTCCTTGTTCCATAAAGATCCCCCCTCCCCTGATCACATAAACATCATGTTGGGCAGTCCATATAAAACAGCATTGAGGGCTGATGGATGAATTGCAGGATGGCTTAACTCCTCAGGACTTTCCCTCTGGTCTTTGGTGTCTTCAGCAGAATCCATAACTTCTGGGTCCACTAGAAATACAGTTCAGAACCAACAATTAAATCAGGCCTACATGATATGATATTTTAAAAGAACAGAGGGCATGATCCAACCAAATATGTGTGTTCTAAAGACATATCTTCCAGTGGATGTTAACATGTGATAAATGTTTCTATTGTAATCTCTAAATCTAAAGCTTTTAATTTCTGTTTGCTTCACTATCTATCTCTTCAGGCCTGTTCTGATACTAGATATCGGAGAGAACTCTTTCACATAGTATCACTCCTAAATTCCAGTGTGCCTATTTCTGTCACTGTGTAATAAATGATTGTCAGTGATTTGAGTATGTAAGTCTTTTATCACATTGTCTAACTGTAAATCACTGCCAAATCTGATGTTAATACCAACCACATGGGGCGTTATCCATACTGATTTAAAAGGCCACAAAGTCCCAGTTTCTATTCTAATTTTATTTTAGAGATCCATGTACATTTTATTTATCTTAGAATGTTTTCCATCAGCTCCTGATATGGAGAGATGAAAAAATGGAAGGCACATACTCACATCAGAAGAATGAAAGGGAGACAAAGTCCCACATGCTGTGTGATGCTCCAAAAACTTTTATTTCTTCGAAAGCTCAACATGGTTTGGACTTATCATCAATTGGCCTTCTTTGGCAGCAAATAGAAATTTCTGGAATTTGGCCTTCTAAGAAGTTCCTGATATGGATTAGAAACTTTTTAAAATACCAGTTGCCCAGTATTTTAAGCCATTATAAATTGGAAAGAACAGGAACAAAATCTGGAATTTTTCCATCAGCCAGAGTGCACAGTAAGTGACAGCACCTCAAAGGCTTTTGAGTCTTATGTGTGAAAATGGCTTCTAACAGATTGGGGATTTGAATCTCTTGCAGTTAAAACAAATTTATGAGCAGCCACACAGAGAAAGGCATGGGGGTTCACTCAGATCAGGAGCACAGTACTGTGAGTGGAAGGGCTTCACACTTTCCCTTGATGCTCTTTAAAAATGAGTCCTCAAAGCTGCTGTTTCCCCGCAGGCATCATACAGGTCAGGTGTGCATGTTTGTGTCTTCAAATTGCCTGTTGACTTATGATGAACCCATGAATTTCATAACGTTTTCTTAGACAAAGAATCCTCAGAAGTGTTTTTTTTTTAGTTCTTCTGAAATATAACTCACAGCACCTCATATTGACTATCTCCCATTCAAGTACTAACCAGGGCTAACCTCGCTTAGCTTCTAAGGTCAGACAGCATCTGGTGCCTTACCGGCAAATTTTCTCCAACAAAAGAACTTATAAATGCAGGAAGCTAATATTAATTGAGACAAAGGTTAACCTTCCCCTTCTCCAACTCCACAGTCCTAACTTATTTGGGATCCTATCTGTCTGGTATTATTTTCTAAAACTGCAGAATAGCCAGATTCTGGATCAACAATGTTATTTATAATTTGGCTTACTGTGTCCTTTTCTCACAGAAAGGAAACAGCAAATTTTTTGATGCTAGTGTTGCCAAAAATAATTTGGATTATTTTATGAGTTTATTATTATTTAGTATTATTTAGTTGAATAATTTAGTTATTATTATTATTTAGTTGAACAATTTTCTTAGCTCTGGAGCTATGTAGATATGTCCCTGGTTTCAAACAGGATCTTTCTCTTTCATATACACATTTTAAAAAAGATATATGACATCTTGTAGCAAGCTCAGTAGGTTATTGCTTTAATCATCTTGTTCTAAAATGTGGTTATGGAGCTATAAAATTTACATAGATGAAAGCAATATATCTACTAGCCTGATAAACATTTCAGATATACACAGGCACACCTCAGTTAACAGAGCCTCTGGCAAGGAAGCTCCTTTTAAAAAAGTCATTTTCTACTTGCCCAGACCACTTTTCCTTCTCATCCTTTGTCGAGCTGGACATTTTTTAGCCTCGTTGGCATTGAGAAGATGGTAAAATAAAGTGGAGAAAATCCATAATGTCAGTGTCAGGTTGCACCAGCACATTTTCAGCAAACAATGCAATAAACCTTCGTCTGGGAAAGAATGGGATTCTACTCTAGCTGATTCTATTTTAGCTATGTATACCTTCTTACAACAGGCATGATATAAGCAGCTGCCTCAGTTCAGGAATGAATACCTTACTGAGGATAGGCAAACAACAAAATAAAGAGAAAAGGAGAGAATAGATATGCCTGCCTCTCTAGCTATATCCTCTCTAGCTGGACCATGCCAACAACTACCATGTCAGAATGCACAGGGAAGCCATTGAAATCCATAAACACCTGGACAACTTCAACAGGAAAAAGGAAACTCTGAAGGTAAACAAGGCTTGGCTACCAGTCCTGAAGAACAGCAAGGTCAAGACTCAACCTATGTAAATGAGAAACAGCCTAAGGCCAGGGGATTCCCAGCAGACAATGAGCACCAATTAGTAGACATTAATCCTTGTTTGCATATCCTCCCACCCTGAGGACTGCCATTAGCAACAGAACAATACATTTACAAATCACTCCTCCCTTCCAAGGGTCACACAGGATATATATATCCAATCCTTTTCCAGGCAAACATTCTCTGAAGATGCCAGCCACAGATGCCGGCGAAACGTCAGAAAGGAACTCTTCTAGAACAGGCCACATAGCCCGAAAGCTCCACAAAAAACTATATCCAGCATGTTAAAAAAGCACAAATCTAGCAGCTTGGCTACCAAAATGAAAATCATAAGGAAAATTAACTAAAACATGTTGAACTGCTTTTCTTTTCTTTTCTTTTCTCTTTCTTTTCCTTTTTTGTGGTGTAGGGATCTATCTCTATTTTATTTTTGCCTCTGGTACCAAAGCTTCTGTTAAAGAAATAATGCTCAGATCACAACACCTTTGTTAACTGAGGTCTACCTGTATAATATGATCATACTTTTTTTAAAAAACAAGAAAGCAAATGGTGAGATTAAAATTATTTGTTTGTACAGTGAATTCTTGAACTATATTTTGTACTATGTATTTCATTTTTAAAAACTTCATAATTTTACCCCTAGGAAATTCATCCACAGCAGCTTTGCTCTTCTGAAGGATACGGACAGCATGTCCTGTTGTTTTGCCTTCTTTTATCAAATCTGAAAAGAAACACTATAGTTTATTAGTTAACACATATCCAAACAGAAAACACACGAAACAAGGGAACAGAATCCAGTTTTACCCACGTCCATTTGGGAGTGACAGAATTGTTCTGTTCAGAGCTAGATCCATCTAAGCTAATTGAAATCAGTGGATTTTGGTCTATCTGTGGATCAAATCTACAATGATACTACAACATTGTACAGTGCAATGTTGCTTATGGTCAAAAGCCAAGAAACAAGCAGAGAATAACTGTAACTTAAGCTGTCATAAACTAAGGTTCAAAAATGGAATTGGCATTGTAATAAGGTAAATTCTTGGCAGTGATTCAGCCTTAGTTGATCTGGCTTTTCCCCTCCTTACAGGGCAAGCCTTGGTGTTGTTGATATGTTGCCTCTCTCAATATAGTTTGTTCTTCTACAAATGATATAGATATTGATGTCTAATATTGGTGATATTAGGCCATATCTTTCCTGAACTTTTGTGGTCTGAAGGTGGTCCTGCACTTTGAAGATTATTTTAATATATTCAAAGGCAATAAACCATATTTCTATAAACTGGTTGTGTTTGTCATGTCCATCTAGTTCTTCAAACTTGCTACAGAACACAATAGTCTAATTAATATGTTCTGGCTTAGGGCACCATAGTCGTCGTCGTCATCCCCTCCTCCTCCTCATTTTCCTTCTTTTTCAAAAAAGTTCAAGCATAATTTTTTAAAAAAGATATTATAGTCAGAAATCTGTTGCTTTTATATGATAGTGGCTGCACTTTTTCTCAAGGTCACACAGTGATGATGGAGGAAGGCTAACAGAATATGTTAGCTCTGAGTAGCCTATTTCTTCAATGTCTTGCTTGCTTCACAGCTATAGTGCCTGTAGCCTTCTCCCTCCTGCTATCAGCAACTATGCCAGTGTATTTACACAAGTGAAATGCACAGTTCCAGCCTATAGTATGTGGGTATTCAGCTATAGACTGGACTTGTCAAAACAACCTGTTCTGCTTTATGTAGATCTAATTAGAAGGCACCAGATGAGATCTGATCTTGGAAGTTAAGCAGGGTCAGGTCTGGTCAGTACTTGGAAGAGGAACTGCCAAGGAATATCCAGTGCTGTAGGCTATTGCTCCAGAGAAAGGCAATAGCAAACAATTATGAATTTTTTGCCTAAGAAAATCCCGTGAAATTGATGGTTGTTATATGTATAATGATCTTAGATAGCGGTTCTCCCATGCACAACACAATACTATGTATATTTATTCAAAATTAACAACTACTGTATCATGTTCAGTTGTGCTTATTCATTAACAAAATATATTTAAGGCTGCAGCCTGTATTCATAAAAACTTTAGCAAGTTCCTCAAGGATTTTTCAGTTGAAAGATAAGTGTGTGTGCATGTGTGTGTGTGTGTCTTTATATCATCTATTGATTTATGGCAATCCCATACATTTCATAGGGTTTTCTTATGCAAGGAATACTCAGAAGTGATTTTGCTAATTTTTTCTTCTGAAATATATCCTGTGTTGCCCGGTGTTCATTGACAGTCTCCCATCCAAGTACTAACCAGACCTGATTCTGCATAGCTGTCAAGATCTGATGGCATCTAGTGCCTTTAGGGTATTTAGGAACAGGAAGAAAGAAATGACAGATACTCCTTTGTAAGGTACCAAAGGATTCCCTGAAACTAGAAAGTTTGCTGCTTCCAGATTCTTGAATTTTGTCAAACAATGGTTTCACTGTCACATATAAAAAAATACTAATTATAATTTGCAGTAGAAACTATTAAGTTTTTGGACCAGCTACTTCATGGAAGGCGTTTTTACATACTTTCAAATAAGCTGTCCAGATTTATTGCATTTTCTTCCAGGGTAGTATGCCATTGGTTGGCTATGATGGAATGTACTCCAGCAAGGCTTAAAATGATTGCTGTCTCTGTTGGCAGTTCCAGAGAAAGGCGTAGAGAACTAGAGAAGACAATAAGAAACTTTAAATATGTTAAATGAAAATTGGAAATACAGTGAACCCTTCCCTTATGTGGGGGATCTGTTTCAGATCCCGCTGCGTAAGGGGAATTCTGTGAATGCTCGCTCCACATTGAAAACAATGGGGTGTGTGCTTGCAGCGGTGGGTACTGCGTGGGCCACGCACACACACACCATACACTTTATTGTCATGCAGCTTCAGTGTAAGCGGGCAACACTGTACAAGAATTTCTGATTGATCTGAGTGCAAAGGACAAAACAAATATTTGTCCAGATTTTTTCTTTCAGTTACACCAACAAAGATGAACTGCATTTCTCTTAACTGGCTCTCATAAGCATGTCTGGCATCAAATACAGGCTTGCAAACCATGAAGTGACATCATACACTGTGGTTGATGAGTAGTTATCCCTAAGAGCACATTCCTTGCCATATTCAATTAATAGTAAATCCCATTAAAATTAAGGGGACCAACTTCCAAAAAAGAGTACAAAGGGGGCAGGCTTTTTAAAAACAAACAAACAAACAAACATCTATCACAATCTAATACAGATTCATTAAGCTCACAGATTTTAATAGCATTCTGTATCCAACATTACTGCAGTTTAAAACCAGTCAGCATGCACAGTATAACAGTAGCAACCAGTGCCTATTGTGGCCAGTGGGAAGAAGGGCAGGGCAGCCAGTGTGGGGATAGAGCCAGGGAAAGCCAGGAGCAAAAGTGGGCAAACAGAGGCACTCACAAATTCTCCCTCTTCATCATGCATACATACTCACACCTCACCTTGCTGAAGAACTGGAGACTAAAGTAAGTTCTTTCCTTTATGAGGGAAGAGGAGCAACATTATCTTCTTTATCCCCTCCATATGAATCAGCCAAAGAGGAGTGAAGGAGATAGCAGGGAATGCCTACAAATCCAGATTGGATTCCATGTGGAAAAAAGAGAGCCAACAGAAGTCCCAGAAGAATTGCCTCCCCCAAGTACTCTTGTTGTTGAGTGGCAGCTCCCAAATGAACAGGGTTTTCTCATCCCTAAGCCTTGGGAAATGTTTGTTCCAAGCTAGCTCATGACTGAATTAGCCTTTCTCTTCCCTGGCCTATCTTGCTGGACTAAGAGAAGTTTGTGAAAGTGTATCCTCAAGGTGTTTGGGTGCCCTGTGGAAGCAACACATGGCAAGGTTCAGGTCAACAGAAACCTCAGGAAGTGCTGCTTCAAAGCATGAGCGAAAAAAGAGATGGAGGCTGCTACTAACACCCCAGCTGGGGCATGCAATGTTTCCATAGGGTAAGAAGCCTCCTTGTCACTGTCCCTTTTTCTGCTGAATTTGTCTTTCTGATTGGCCCATAGAGTGAGATCAGGCCCAGCTATAGGAGTGAAAAAGAGCAGTCTAGATTACTGTCTAGACTGACAGACTAGATGAATGGTTTTCAAACACTAGCATATATGCCTATTGCATGCGTGCAGAAGTCCTGCAGTTGAAATGGCTCCTGGTTCAATAGTATTGAGTGCAAAATATGGAGAAGCAGCACATTAGCCAAGGTGACTTCATAAGGTGAAGGAGGAGATGAAAGAGGAAATGCAGAGTGAGGGGAAGAGAGATGAGGAAGGGTCCTCTCTGTCCTAGTGATCATGTGACTCTGCGGTACAAACATAATACAGTCTCTTTCTTTCTCCATGTATTAATAGCACACCACACCATACCATATAATACCATCTATGTATCATTTGAAAATATAGCATGCACACACACAAATGCAAGAATTTAATATGTTAGCTTTAATATAAGGTTGAGATGAAAAGCTTATTTTACCTTCTATCCTCATCGAGATCTCTCACTCGTACAGCACTTGGCTTTGTATGTGCAAGTTCTAAAAGTACCATCAGTTTACATTCTAAGGAGAAAGTAAAAACTTTGTCATTTCAGAAGCATATAAATCCAAGTATGTGTGAGTAAAACTATACATATTTAACATCACTTTCCTACAATTCCAACTATTCCTACTAGCACTATTAGTCTTTTCCACACAAGGCAATTATAGTGGAATGGGGACTGGCTAGCATCAGCATGGAGGAGTGGGTGGGCTTTTCGTATGATATGGTTGTTATTCTGCTTTCCTCCTCATGTAATTACACTCTTTTTTGACCACAAAATAATTATTGGCTTGTCCTGGTCATGGTATTGTTCTGTGTCCTTTTTCTGGTGTGAAAGATTCCATTTGTAAATCCCAATTTGGGGGTCATATAGATCCAGGTGGGTGAGCTCTTTGTATGGGATGGCATTATTTGGTTGGGATCACCTGAATCACCTGAGGGGGAAGGTTGAGACGCAGGGAAGGTAAGTTCAGCCATGGGTGGTGGGTGGGAGGGGAGTTGCATAAAGATGTCTATTTTGAGACAGAAAAAAGCCTACCAGTGGAATTTAGCTTTCTAGGCACAATCCAATATTTGTCTACCCAAAGGTAATCCCCATTGATGTCAACCAAGTTTACTCCCTGGTATGTTTGGAGCTTGCAACCTCTCTTCTGGGGAAGGAAGGCAGATTGTGGATGGAGGAACACAATTGCACTCTTATTGTGTATTATTCACAAATGGCTCTTAGTTAAAAAGCTAAAATACAAATGATCCATCTCTAGGATCATGGAACTGAAGCTGAAGTGTGAGGGGTAACATTACAAACATAGTAGCATAATGCAAATCTAAACCCCACTTCTCTACTGAAAAACGGGCCAGGGTGGCAAACACTTGGGAGGGTGGGAGACTGCAGTTAGTAGAAGGGAACAGAGTAGGAGGCGGGGGGGGGGGGGGAAACCTGAGGAGAAACCACCTTGCATGTATGGAAATACTTCCCAGTTGTACAAATACAAAATATCAAATCCTGCTTTGAATGAGCAATATACTGTCCTGTCCTCACTGCACCCTGGTTCACTTTGTTCTTCCCTCTTTTCACTCTTGATCTGTGGTCCCTCTTGTCTCTTGACCTCCAGATGATCCTCTTATTCTCCCTGTTCCCTCCATTCTCCTCTTGTCTTTCAGGATGCAACTTAGATTCCACGTCTTCTTAATTCTGCCACTCCTTTTTGATGGTTAAATGCCTGTACTGCAGCCACTTGCTCACAAACCATAAGGTTGCAAGTTCAATACCAGTCCAGGGGCTCAAGCTCAACTCAGGCTTACATCTTTCTGAGGTTGCTAAAATGAGTACCCAGATTGTTGGGGGCAATTAACTTACATTTTGTAAACTGCTTAGGAAGTGCTTAAGTGCACGGATAAGTGGTATAGAAATGTGCTTGCTATTGCTTTCTCACCCCATTTAACAGCTGATCTAACATTTTCATTCATTCATTCATTCTCTAGCCATTCTCCCAATACTGGGACTCAGGCTCACCTGATAAACCCTCACTCAGGCAAAAGTGACATTTTAGTCTCCTCCTCTGAGTCATGTTTTGCCACTGAATTCACAAAATTGGACCTACAAGGTGGACATCATATGCTGTCACCTGAAGTACTGTAAGTAATACTTGGCATCCCGTAAATGATTTATAACAGCTTAAGTCCAATTTATACCATTGCAATTCACTGATATGGCTGTTGTGTGGGTCAGAATTCTCTTCCAACTAAGCAACAACTGAATTCCTCCCTAAACCACCTTGGAATTCTGTAGGCCTCTACCCTGATTGGCTATTTCCAGGTTTTCAGGAATGAGGGAATCAGTACTGATGTGTCCTGCTATTTTCATTTACCTGGACATGCTACAAGGACATCATCTTCAGGGATGTGCCAAGAACTCTGGAGTTCCCTGAAGGTGCCTGTTACATAGGATTCAGCTAACGGAAAAAGGTGGACCAGAGATGCTGCATCGGGGAAGGCAGCAACAAAACCACTGTTGAATTTCACCCAGTGTTGTTGTTATTTGCTGATTTGTGACTTCAAGTCAACTGTGACTCATGGTGACCCTGTCAGAGGGTTTTGTTTGGCAAAGTTTAGTTTGAGGAGGTTTGCCATTGCATTCCTCTTAGACTGAGGAAGTGTGACTCATCTACTGGATTTCTATAGTTAAGCAGAGATTCTGACACTGGTCTCCCAAAGTCCTAGTCCAACACTGAAACTACTACACCACAATGGCGGTCATTTTGGCCCTCCAGATATTCTGGACTACAGATTCTGCAGTACCTTACTGTTGGCCATATTGGGTCTAGCTGACATGTGCTGCAGACTTCACCTGACTTCCAGTGCTTGTCCTATACCCTGGATAACTGAAACAGGAAGTGAACATTTCTTGTCTACTCAAGGCCCATATGATGGAACCACCCACTTGTTTGTGTGTGTGCATACAATGTCTAATTAACAATTTGTAAGGCGCCCTGATAGCCTTTTGGCTAAAGAGCGGGGTATAAATAAATAAATAAATAAATACACAAGTCCAAGTTTGCCTAGGCCTCCTTCTTTCACAACAAAGCATGGGTTATTGTGATGTGTCAAAACAGCCAGTATGCTCTTTCTGCTTTCACCAGCAACTGTAAAAACATACTCCAAAATTATAATAATTTAATCATAAATTTCAAATTAAAATTAACACACTGTTTGATATCCAGGGGCTTTTTGTTTTTGTTTCAATAAGTCACCTGGGAAGTTCATTGCAGCTAGCCTCTCAAGCAGTATATGACAGAGGAATCTTTCCATTCCAGAGAAGAAAAAAGCACTGCAGTTGCTCAGTAAATGTTCCCACTCCGCTTGACTGAAAAAAAAAATCAATTCTTTTTTATTTTAACAATACATTCATTTGTTATATTCAGAACAAAACAAAATGATAGCACAGCAGATAGAATCATAGAATCATAGAATCATAGAATCGTAGAGTTGGAAGAGACCACTAGGGCCATCCAGTCCAACCCCCTGCCATGCAGGAAATCCAAATCAAAGCATCCCTGATAGATGGCCATCCAGCCTCTGCTTAAAGATCTCCAAGGAAGGAGACTCTATCACCTTCCGAGGAAGTGCGTTCCACTGTCGAACAGCCCTTACTGTCAGGAAGTTCTTCCTAATGTTCAGGTGGAATCTCTTTTCCTGTATCTTGCATCCATTGTTCCGGGTCCTGTTCTCTGGAGCAGCAGAAAACAAGCTTGCTCCCTCCTCAATATGACATCCTTTCAAATATTTAAACAGGGCTATCATGTCACCTCTTAACCTTCTTTTCTCCAGGCTAAACATCCCCAGCTCCCTAAGTCGTTCCTCATAGGGCATGGTTTCCAGACCCTTCACCATTTTTGTCGCCCTCCTTTGGACACGCTCCAGTTTCTCAATGTCCTTTCTGAATTGTGGCGCCCAGAACTGGACACAATATTCTAGGTGGGGCCTGACCAAAGCAGAATACAGTGGGACTATTACTTCTCTTGATCTAGACACTATACTTCTATTAATGCAGCCCAAAATAGCATTGGCCTTTTTAGCTGCCGCATCACACTGTTCACTCATGTTCAACTTGTGGTCTACTTGGACTCCTAGATCCCTTTCACATGTAGTTTCATTCAGCCAGGTGTCACCCATCCTATATCTGTGCATTTTATTTTTCCGCCCTAAGTGCAATACCTTACATTTCTCTGTGTTGAATTTCATTTTGTTAGCTTTGGACCAGCTTTCTAGTCTATTCAGGTCACTTTGAATCTTGATCCTGTCCTCTGGGGTATTAGCTATTCCCCCTAATTTGGTGTCATCTGCAAATTTGATTAGTATGCTCCCAATTCTGTCATCCAGGTCATTGATAAAGATGTTGAATAGCACTGGGCCCAGGACAGAGCCCTGTGGGACCCCACTGGTCACTTCTCTCCAGGATGAAAAGGAGCCATTGTTGAGCACCCTTTGGGTGCGGCCAGTCAACCAATTACAGATCCATTTAACAGTTCCTTTGTCTAGCCCACATTTTACAAGCTTGTTTGCAAGAATGTCATGGGAAACCTTGTCAAAGGCCTTACTGAAATCAAGATATACTGAAATCAAGATAGATGATAAGGATCATGCAATTTGGCATATTGATGATTTTATCAAAGGGGGGAATGTAGTGGGTGGATTTTATAATCCATATTTAGTTAATGCTATTCTTATGCAGAGTGAACAAAAATGGCTGCCTGAACCAAAGTTTAAAATGGCTGAAATTGGGGCTAAGTGAAGGTCTTTCAACCAAGCTGAACAAACAGGAGAAAACAAGAAAATATTTAGGTACAAAGTGCCCTGTTACATTGAGTAGAGGTGCCACAGTGAAGTCAAAACATAAACACCAGATAAGTAGAGTTGCAACTGTGTAATTATATGCAAAGGTTACAGGGAAAAGTAACTTTTGTAGAGTGTCCTGATAAGTCATAAGTGGGTTTTAATTATTAATGCGTTCGTTTGCCTGATTGCATGAGATTCATTTGTTTAGAGTTAAGATTGGCCAAAAGAAGTCATTTTTAGAGATTCTTAGTGTGGAAACTATAAATTGCATCATTTTTGTGTAATGGGGGCTCTCAGTCTTTGGAAACCTGAATTTTCCACTGGGGACATTTTATTCTATGCCGGCTGAATAAATCTGGAACTTTTAACCCACTCTGGGTCCTCTTGCCTTTACTTCACTCTGTCATGCTGAGGGCTGTGTAAGCAGTCCTAGCTGAACCCATTTTTCCGTTACAATAGGATGGTGATACCAGAATATATAGTCTTTTTGTGTGTATGTGATTTCAAGTCTATAACAGCCCTATTCAGACATTATGTAAAGTGAGTAATATGAGAAGAGGACATGTAGTAACCCTGCTCTCCCCACTATCACCTGCTGTGCTGAAGAGGAGAGCGTTTACTATCTGCAGATACTATTTCAGTTGATATGGAACCTTGGAAAATTAGGGTTCCATTTGCAGACAGCTTCTCTTCAGAAAATGACTTCATGTAAGCCAAGCAATGGAAGTGGCAACAGAAAAGTAAGGAGACTAGCACTGTCTCTTTCCTTGGTATTTATTATAATTACTTTTCATAAAGCCTGGATATAGCTGCAATATGGAATCAAATTCTATTCCATGGAAACAGCTGATTTAACTAAAACCAAGAGAGGCAAGACATTATAGTTGTGCAGAATCGTATTTTGTTGCAGAATATACAAAGAACTACTGTAGACCTACAAAGTAGACATTTTATGACTGTGACCTGACAATTTAGAAACAGTGTTCCTGTATACAGGTTTGTTTGGTTTTTTATAGACAAAAGTGCCTTAGACAGACACTGACCTCAAAAAAATGATTGCTTTTATCTATTTGGTACTTTTTAGTCCCAGCCAGTATTGGAACAAAAAAGTAAATAAATATCCCATGATGTTTAACAGTGAGGCATGATAGTAAGAAGCAAAAGTGACACATTCAGGTTTTCTATAGACAAGCTTCATTTGGAGTAGGCAATTGGAATTCTCAGTGTATCTTGGACATACAAGATGTGTAAAGTTAACCCTAATCTTAACTCTACTGTTACCCATCAATACATTGGAATTCCCATGGAGTCAGAAAACATTCCAAAATTCAGTTTTTTAAAAAAATTGTCATTATGAGGTTTAAGAACCTAATGCTCACATTAGCTATTGATTTATGGCAGGACAGTGAGTTGTTTTGACTTTTTAAGCAAGCACAAAAATAAATACCTGTACATTAGACATTTCTTTAGATTCTAAAATATTCTTTTTTGAGAAACAAACTTACATACCTTGGAAAATGTGAGCTACCAATAAAACCATCCCAACGATGTATAAATGGCTCGTATTTCTCTAGGATTGCCTGAAAATGTTGGCCAGGACTTTCTGATTCTAAGTAAAACAAATTTATCATAATGAAAAACAAGTTGCCTACTTGTAACTGTGGTTCTTCTGATAAAGCTGGTGTAAAAAAATCATCAATTGGCTATCTAAGTCTAAAGATCTATAGATTTTAAAATGTAATATACAAGCCTTGGAAATAAAGGGCTCAATAGACTGTCCGTTTGGAGCAGCCTGAAGCCACACTTTTCCTCGCCGGATCGGGGCCACGGCAACTACACGCCGTGGCCCTGATCTGGCCTTTCCATGGAGCAAAAAGAAGCTGCAAAAAAGCGCCCCCTTTTTGCACTGCAGAAAGGGCGCCCTAGCCATCATGGTGGCTGTTCTCTGCTTCTATGGGGCAGCATATGTAAATGCTATGCTATAGATGCAGTGTGATGCCCGGGCGACATGGGGGCAGAGTCAGGGCGTGTGGCGTGTGATCACCACCCCCTCACTCTGTCCCCATGCTGGCTCTTTATGTCAGTATGTAAAGGGCCTAAGTCTACCAAATGTGGTAGCATGCCAACCAACCAATGTTGCCAGCCAAGGTTCGTGGCTTTTTGTTTCCACATTTCATATGGAGAGAGAGCAGCATGGAAACACAAGTCAGCAAAAACCCAACTCTTCATTTTTCTGTCTTAAATATCTGTAAAATGATCTGGTAAAACACAGCTAAATTGCTCAATCTCTCCACTGCCAAATCCCACATTTCTGTTAGTTTCAGAGATTTTTTTCTTCTTTCTCAGCCCCCATGGAAACCAAGTAGTCAGGTGGCAAGAGGGCAGAGTATCCTCTCTTTCACTCTTTACCCCATTCACTTCCCAGCTCCCTATGACTCTAAGGCAAGTTGTTAAATACAAACTGTAATACATTATCTTTTTCTTAATTTTTTTTTAAAGTCATAATCATTTGTTGGAATGACATGTTTTACTTCCTAAGGATATACTTGGGAAAACGATGCAAAATTGGCTAATTTTCTTTAATATATCAAATATAAATATATTATTTTATGCAGCAGACATTTTCTAATTTACAAATGAGCTGCACTGTCTTTGAAATTGGTTTCAATCAATTTGTAAAAGAAAAGGCTAATTTCTTATGGTCAGTTATTACTCAGGCATAATATCTTATGGGCTTTAGATTTTACAGACAGTACCTCTTCTTCTTGCTTCATCATATGGATCGACAACATCTGAGATATTAGTTAAGAACACAAAATCAAATTTTGAGAGAATCAGTTCCACCTTCATAAACCTCCATGAACATAACCACTGGTTTTAAGCAAGGAAAGGGGGCAATAGTAGGTCTTGTAGGAGGACCAGCTATGAACTTTAAAAATATCTCTCATTTTTCTAATCTGAATGCACTACTCTTCTGTTTCCAGTTATCAGCTTCAACCTTCTGAAACTGAGCATCTAGGGCTGTCAGAGTTAAAACTGGATATGACACTTATATTTTTAAGTGCTGTGTAGAAGAATGGTTATATACAGAGCCAGTGTGATGTAGTGATTTGGGTGTTGCACTAGGACTCTGGAGATCAGGGTTCAAATCCCCACTCAGCCATGGAAACCCACTCTTTCATCGTCAGAAGAAAACAATGGCAAACTCTTGTGAACAAATCTTGTCAAGAAAACCATGTGATAAGGTTGCCTTATGTTGGAAATGACATGAAGACACACAGCAACAACAAGAAAAACAAGCAGAAATTTCAGCAGGTGTTGCTTGTCATGTAAACAAATAACAAGCAAAGCCTGGTAAAATTTCCTCTTCTATACAGCCATTAAATACACAGGAGCTCTCTAGTTTTTCATTTTGGCAATCCTAGGAACATTTGTCTTCACCTTTCAGTACCACCCAAACTTCCTTTCCATATTATCCAAATCTCTTTTTTCCACTAATCAACAGCAACTCATACTGTGTTCACATTATTTTTTCCTGGATTGTACCGTGTTTCCCTGAAAATAAGACAGTGTCTTATATTAATTTTTATTCCCAAAGATGCGGTAGGTCTTATTTTCAGGGAATGTCTAATTTTTTTCCATGAAGAAGAATTCACATTTATTGTTGAACCAAAAAAATGAGCATTTATTATATACTGTATATATATTTATATACAAAACTTTGCTAGGTCTTACTTTTGGGGGAGGCCTTATATTTAGCAATTTCAGCATAACCTCTACTAGGTCTTATTTTTTGGGGATGTCTTATTTTCGGGTAAACAGGGTAAATCAAGGTTGGGGGCCTTTTTTTAGCCCAAAAACCAAATTCAGTTTCAGAGAAGTTCTTGGGGCTGCATTCTAATGGTGGGTGAGGCAAAAATATCAGTGTGTTTTGGCTGAAAGCTCCAATTGCTAAAGTTGTTCAACTCTTGCAGGTCTGTGAGACTTAGTATTAGGTATTTGTAGTTTACTCTTTCGCCTTAAGGTAAAAGTAATGGTAAAGGTAGTTCCTCGACATGAATGTCAAGTTGTAACTGCCTGTAGGGGGCAGTGCTCATCTCCATTACTAAACCGAAGAGCAAGCATTATCCAAGGACTGCTCTGGTGGTCGTGTGGCAAGCATGGTTGCACTGAACACTGTTATCTTCCCAATGAAGTGGTAGCTATTTATCTACTTGTATTTGCATGCTTTTGAACTGCTAGGTTGGCAGAAGCTGGGATTAACGACAGGAGCCCACCCCATCATGCAGCACTCAGGACTCAAACTGCCAACCTTCCGATCATCAGAATTGGCATCGTAATCACTAACCCACCATATCCCTTGTGCTTTAAGGACAGCTAACTAAATCCTGAAGATTATTTAATCATTTCAAGTGGTGTGAAGTAGCAATGCTGTGGATCACACCAGGGATTGACTCCAAGGGAGCTGGTAAGACTCCATGAGACTTTAAAACTCATGGCTTTAAACACTCTGGTGAACAGTAATTTTTGAAAGGATACATTTAACATTGTGTATATCTATTGGAATGCAGTTGGGTAGCAGAACACGGTTAAGGGCAGGCTGTTGTTAAACAGGATAGAGTTTTAGCTTGAGTATGGAAAAATATAGCACAATTCTAAAATAGTTTACTCAGAATTAAAACCTAATGAGTTCAGCTGGGACTTACTTCATGCTTGACACTAATAAGTAGAAAAAAGCTAATTTATATATTTGTTCAAGAGGAGACTGAATCAGCATAAGAATGCTGCAACTACAGCTATGAGAAATTAGTTCAAATATACACAAATTTCTAGATCCAGGTATCTTTCTCTTCAAGGAGAAGACTGATGTCATGCTGTACTTGTCATCTTATCATATATGAAAGAGGGCACTTTTTTTTTCCAGGTGGCTTTGCTGACTGCAGCATTTCCCCCCAAATTCATTTAGGTGACAAGGAAGGGACTGAAGTTAGGAGACCCTCATGTGTACTTTAGGAACTATGTCTGGATTTGACTCAACTATATGCTCCCTGAACTTAACCTTATTGTGAAGCTCTATACTTCTTGCTTTGCTTCATAGGTATAACAAGATGTATAAGGGGCCAAGCAAGCACAGGACAGGATAAAACGCTCTTGATAATAAGTATATTATATTAAAAATAAAGCCATTAGATACAGGTATTTTGGATTTTGAATAAGGCAATTATGTACAAGATTAGAATCGCAATAGTATAACAGACATATACTTACTATTTTTACACCTCTCTTCTTGTCACCTTTGGGTTTTGATTCCTTTGCACCTTTTCCATCCTTTTTTATTTCAGTTTCTGTAAAAGTTATAAACATTAAAAAGAGTTGCACTAAACCAGGAGATCAGTTCCTTCCACAACATTAGAGTTTGAGTTTCAGGAATTTCAGTTTTGCCTCCATTCTATTTCCTGTACCTAGGGATTTGAACAATTTGAGGTTCAAATTGGGATCACCTTATCTTTTTAATTTCTGTGCTGAGGCTGGTTCAGATGCTAATTTTAAACCTCCATAGTAACTACTTCAGTCCTCCATAGCATCAGTTTTGAACCAGTTCAGATGCCTTTCATGCAGACTGGTGCAGGCCTGGACAATCTGTAGCTCATCAAACTGAAAGTAAGATGGGGGTGGGGAGGACATCAGTGCTAATTAGTCAGTGAGGCTCCTTTATCAGTGAGGCAGTATATCTGATCCACATTTTAATATGAACTTTAAATGGATAATCCAAGTTGCTGAACCCCCAACATAGTTTCAGAAAATAGGACCGCTCCTTTAAAGTTCAAATTAAATCCCAGGGCAGATAAATCATCCCACTGACACAGGAACTCCTGATCTTCTTTGCAGGATATAGGCTTACCAGGTGCTCAAATCACCCTTTCTCCTGTCCTTTAGTAAGCAGGTCAAGTAGCAAAATTAAGAAGTTTATTATCATATATATTTAGTTTGTGCTGCTACAGGTTGTATAATTTTAATTAAGGCCATAAACTCCCACAAATGTAATAATACATGTAAAAATAAAATAGTGAAAAATCTGTAACCAGAAAAGTTTGGGTCCCAATATTTTTATGTTCTAGCTCTTCAGACAACAAAGAACAGATAGCATAATGCCATTACTTAAACCTGTATCATAGCCACATAGAGAATGGTGTATATTATTTTGGTCATCTATCTGATGAGAATCAGAAACTAAAACGTCACAGAAAGGCAGCTAAGGCCCTGTCTGTACAGACCAAAATGTCCTCTCAGCAAGGAGACTGAAGAACTCAAAGCTCAAATTCTGCTGCTGGTGTGAACAGACCAGACAACGGCCAGCCTGTTCAGCACCAGAACTGGGTATAATACCTTAACACAGATTTAAATAAGTTGTAGGTTGTTCTCAATCTGTTCCAATGCTGGGTGGCTATTTAAAATGTGTCCCACTGAAGTGCCTGCAGCCACAGGTTGTTCACTCTGAGGTCAGAACGAAGCACCCAACCATGTGAGCAAGGCTGGGCACCTTGTTCTGACCTCAGAGTGAAATGACAGCAGATGTGCCAGGTAGCTTAGCAGGATGAGCTTGTGATCAGCCCTCCGACATCAGAATGGAGGACACTTCTGAATCAGGATGCTTCTGGCTGCTGTGCACCAGTGCAGAAAGGACCTAAAAGGCCAAGGCCTGGTACATCTGGCTGAGGGTGATGCCACACTGCAGAAATAAAGCATTTTGATACTACTTAGACTTCCATGGCTCAATGCTATGGAATTCTGGGACTTGTAGTTTGTTGGTACACCAGAGCTCTCTGACAGGGAAGGCTAAACATCTCACAAAACAACACATCCTGGAATTCCATAGGCTTGACTCAAGACAGTTAAAGTGGTTGTCAAATTGCTTTATTTCTGCAGTGTGGAAGCAGCCTATTAAGAAAGGGAAAGAGATGCAGGTTTCTCAGTTTGCAGGGGAAATCCAGTATATACACAGTGACATGATCTTTAAAAAAGGGAGTACGCTAAATAAAATTACAGATAAATAGAATTATGTCATTAAAATGAGCATTTTACTTGTGTTATTCATGATAGAAGATATTTTTAAAGATAATTATAATGATATAATGCATGGTTAATGCACTTCCTTCCTTTCATGTTTACTTAAACTGGGTAACAGAACACTTGAATTGGTGTATGGCTTGTATTATTATTATTATTATTATTATTATTAAAAATATTTCTGTTCTGTTTTCAAAAGTATGTCAAAATAGCTGTACCTGATTCGTCTTTATGCAGGCGGTTGTAAAAAATTTGGAGAGAAAAATCTCTGGACACAGAACTTATTGATTCTTCTTGAAAGATGTTTAGGCCTTCCAAAGGTAACTCCAGAAGAAATTTGTCCACCAGAAGTATAATGCATTCTCCCATATCTTCTGGACCACCTAAATATAGGGAAAATGAAGCAGGTCAATAATTCACAGTAAGAATAAAATCTATTCTTACATGGAAGCATTTGCTTTTGTTCACATAAACTGTTCTAATATCTAATTCAAATAAAGAAGCAAACAGGACCTCTTTTTGGGGGATATCCTTGGGAAGTCAAGCCCCTCAAGGTGCAATGAATCACTCCTTGGCTTCAAGCAAGGTTGGGAAGGTGTGTGATGTAGGTCCCTCAAAGTTCCACTTACTTATGGCAGCAATTTCCCCCCACAAAATTGCCACATGCCCATGATGTTGTGTGTTTTGTGGATGAGATTTTGCCATGATTTTGTCACTCATGTTAGGTTCAAGAGAAGTCTTCTTAAAACCAGGAAGTACAAGTAAGCTTGGTTTAGAGAATGCTCAAGTATGAAGGTGAAAGAGACAAGGCAATTAGGGCCCAATCTGCAAACTAAGGTTTGTACAAATCAGGTTTCTGGTTTTCAGTGAAGTGGCAAACAGTAGTCTTGCTCAGGCTTTACAAAACTGAAAGCAGGGAGATTATGGGGATATGGGCATCATTCCTGCCATCTCCACTGTTATCAGAAGAGAGATGGCATATGATTATATGTAGTTACAATCTTCTGTATGATGGGGAATCTTGAACAATCAGGGTTCTTTAACCGAGTAGACGACTGTAGATGCTCAGGCAAACACAGCTGCTGTCTCTCTTCAGACAAGTTTAATCAACAAAGGACAGGAGCAGTCAGGCAGGAAAGAGTGACCTGAGTCCTCTCCAGCCAGAAGTGACTCCAAATCCTGCCGGCGGTACAGCCCACTCCCAATGTGGAACCATCCCCCCCCCCCCAGCCATCTCCATCCTCTCTTTGGGGCAAAACATATGGTCCTAATGAAGTATCTTCTGGGCACTTTGGAGGCATGCTAATTAGGCATTGCATGTCTCCCAAGTGGCCAGAAGCCATGCTGAGGTTGAATTTTGGTCCTTTGGACTGGAGCAAAAAGAAGCCGGATAATACTCGATGCAGCTTCCAGCCACTTTGGAGGTGTGCATCGCCTCATCAGCAAGCCTCCAAAGTACCCAGAAGGCATTTCATTAGGACCCCATGTTTCGCCCCAAAGAGAGGTTGGAGGTGGTGAGGGTGGGAAGAATGGTGCATGGTTCCACATGTCCACCCCATGGTTTTAGTTTAACAATGCCTGCATAAGCTGAAATACTAGAAGCTTCTTTTCCCTTCTCACAGAGAGGAGGGAAAAAAGGGAGGATGGAACTAATAAACCTGAGGCTGCTCATGTTCAAGTGGTAAACCATGCATATATACTGTAACCTATAAAACATAAAATTTTGCAACTATATAGCAAATAGATAATTTTGTTACCTAATTTAACACTGCAAGTATATTTTAAAGCTTTAGATATACAGTGTACCTTGAGCTGCAGTATTTTTCTCCTTATTTTTAGTTTTTGTTTTCCCTGCCTCATTTACTTTGGCTTTTCCTGAATCATCTGCTTTAGCTTTTCCTGGACTACCTTTTCTGGTTTTTCCTGAGTCACCTGTTTTAGATTTTACTGAGTCACGTTTTGCTTTTCCTGAGTCAGCTGGTGAGACTGCTGGACTTGGGTTCCTGAGGAGAAAAAACTTAGATATTAAAAGATAGTATAAAGGACCAAATTCTAAAAGCACACTAATTGAAATGGATACTTACATCTTGATTTATGCAGCAAAATTTTATTAATTTTGATTCATTCATTTGATTCATAGAGCAGCTGCTGCACTCATAGGGGTTCATTATGCACAGAAAAATCCATTTTGTCATAGCATAGATCTGATATGACTGCCATTGATCTAATGGGTCTAATGATCTATGTGTTTGATATAATAGAGTTGTTTGTAGCCCCATTCATAGGCTGCTATAGATAAGAGAATGAGAGCAACCACTGTGAAGATTCTTGTCTCCCTCTATTTTGTTACCACCTTGAATGAACAAAGTACTGCTGAGTGGACCCAAGCTATTGCTTTCATTACTGTACAGAACTGTGATACTTCCACTGCTGGAAAAATGAGCTGATCACAATTGCTTGTATATTTCTGAAGTAGTTGAAATAGAAGTGCTATAGTATCTGTTCAGATTTATTTCTCCATATCAGTGAGAAATCCCTTCACAAGGTTACACAATTCTCTTGTAGGAGCCTATAAAATGTAGCACTGATGAACTGCTCTCAACTTCCTATTTGTAGCCCCCTATTTGTCTGTTTACTTTTTCAGTTACTTCGGTTAATATAAGAATTGTTTCTGGGGCTGTGAATTCTGTACAGATGAAATTGTGGGGGCATTTAAACCACACAATTATAGTGCTATATTCCATTTTAATTGCCATGGCAACTTTGTAAAGAATCCTGGGTTTTGTATTTCGTAAGGCAATAGAAGTCTCTTGCTTAAACCTCATGGGAGAGACAGTGTGGTGTAGTGGTTTGAGTATTGGACTAGGCATTTGGAAGACCAGGGTTTAAATCACCAATGGGCCATGCAAACCAGGCAACAAAACTGAATATTCAAGAATTCCATGGGATGTTGCCATGGCAGTTAAAGAACAATTCAGTGATAGGTGACTGTGTAGAATGAATCCACCCTTAGATGTGGAAAGTAATACTGTTGATATTTTAGGAAAACATTATGTGCAGAAAAATCTGAAGGAAACCAGTTAGAGGTAATGTTGTGCTCTAAAGGACTGTTCACAGATGCTATATTGTGCATTCTTTCTGGCAATCTTTTTACCAGTTTTGTTAAGCCTCATTTCTCAGTATCAAACATAGCTTTTAAATGTTGTGATAAATCTAATAATTTAAAACAAAATGGGTAGTTTAGAGGTACAGTAGTCTCGATTATCCGACATAAATGGGACCAGCTGATAGTCGGATAACTGAAAATGTCAGATAATCCGGAGGGATTATCCGATTATCAGATGGCCCCGTTTATATTGGATAATCAACTCCCCTCCCCTCCTCCTTCCCTCCTTTTTCTTTCCTTTCCTTCCCTACCCATCTCCTTCCCTCCCTCCTCCCTCCTTACCTCCTGGCTTGGCTGCAGGGAGGGGGCGTTTCTTCAGCAGCTAACAAAGCCACTGAGGCCAGGGGCTTGGCCTGGCCCACTTCCCTCCACTGCAGCCGTGGACAAGAGAAGTGGGTCAAGCCAAGCCCCAGGCCTCTTCTCGGTGCCTTTGTGGTCGGCCCAGGCCTCATCTTTGTGGCTTTGAAGCCACCAAGAAGAGGCCTGGGCTGAAGCCGCTGAGAAGAGGCCTGGGGCTCGGCTTGGCCCACTTCTCTCCTCCGCGGATGCAGTGGAGGGAAGTGGGCCAAGCCGAACCCCAAGCCTCTTCTTGGAGGCTTCCTCTCCTCCTCCTTCTCCTTCTTCCCTACCTCCCTTCCCTCCTTCCTTTCTCTTCTCCTCCTCCACTGCTGCCACTGTCACCCTGGGAAGGACAGAGGCAAGTGGCGTCCTCCAACGTCCTCTAGGGCTGCTGCCGAGGCCAAGCAGCGCGGAGGAGGAGGAGGAGGAGGGGAAGGAAATAGGGAAGGGAGGTAGGGAGGAAGGGGAGGAGAGGAAGGAAGAAGGGGAGGAGGAGGAGGAGAGGAAGGAAGGGAGGTAGGGAAGAAGAGAGGAAGAGGGGAGGGAGGGAGGGAGGAGGGGTGGCATGATGTTGGATAATCCAGAATGTTGGTTAACCGAAGGTCGGATAACCAAGACTCTACTGTAGTTTGTTGACCTGGATCTGTGGCATGTCAATAGTGGATAGCACAACATTCAAAGAACCAGTGCTTCACAGGAAAAACTCTGTTGATCTAACAATCATAATTTAGTCTTCAGCATTGATATTCTGAAGTCAAGAACATAACAGTTTATACATACAAAAGCTTATTTGAATATAATCTGGAGAACATGACATTTTAAAAAATCACCTCAGTTCAGAGAAATTAAACTGTGACAATATAGGTTTCAGATATTCTTCCATATCTTTCAAGATAGCTTGTAATTCTGATGTAAAACGTTGTTCATCTTCCTCTTCTATACTCTACAATGAAATTAAACAATCTTTTTACTAAAAAAAATTGCAAATGCTTAAATGTAACAATGAAAGGGCAACACAGCAGTCAAATTAAAACAGAATAATGGTGATAAATTATTAGTAACTTATCAGAAATATCCAACTTTAAAATGAATTGTTTTGTTGTGTGCCTTCACTTTATGATGACCCTAAGGTAAACCTATCATAGGGTTTTCTTGACAAGATTTGTTCAGAGGAGCTTTGCCTTTTCATTTCTCTAAGGGTGAGAGAGTGTGACTTACCCAAGCCCACCCAGTGGGTTTCCATAGGCGACTGATTCCAACAGTGGTCTTCAAAATCACAGTCCAATATTGAAACCATTACCCCAGACTAAGCCAAAGACAAAACCTTCTGAACAAATCTTGCCAACAAAACCCATGATAGGGTCACATAAGTCAGAAATGAAGGCACACCCACAACAGCAAGCAATGTTTTATTATTTTTATGCATGCATGACTTTGTTTAATATTGTTTTCCAAAGAAAATATTGTTGCAAAAAACCATGTCCTATATCAAAAGCCTTCAACCTTTTCAGAACTGGACTCCTCTTGTAGTTTAAATCTGCATCTGGAAGCTATTTCTTAATTAATTAGAAATTTCCACAGAGCACAGAAGTGATCATGACCATCGTGACCATCGGAGTCACCTTTGGACAATGGTGGCTCTTAGTCTTAGTAATGGAGATGAGCACCACCCTGTACAGTTGGTTATGACTAGACATTCATGTCAAGGGGAAACCTTTACCTTTACAGAAATAGTGCTGTTCTCCAGGCCATCTCATAAAAGAAAGAGTAATTATTGAATGCTAATCTATAGTTGTTGTTGTTTTTTAATAGAATGAACACTATGGAGAATCTCATTAATAAATTATCTCAGTAATTAATTAGCTACATTTTTTAAAATTGCCTTACTGCATCTCCTTCTTGCCATTTTCGAAACCCTTCATCTTGCAAGGTTTTATCTGGAGACAAAACTTCATCCAGAAGGCTTTCCATCTTCTCCTCTTTGAAAATTTTTACCCTCTCCAACAAATTCAAGAAGGTATCAGAATTTACAGTTGAGCGCACAATTTTAGCCTGCACTGGTGTTAAGTAAAATATAAACACATTAAATGCACTGACATTTTTAAAAATAAAAACATGATGCATCTTTATTTTTCATAGCCACATCTGTGTTGCACATACATCCAGAAAGATTCTAGTTACAAAGAGGAATGAATGACTATAATGGTCACTGCAACTTATATGGCAGGTGATATTATAGTATGCTAGTCAGTTTACTCGTGAGAGATGCCTGAAGTATGGAAGTGGGCTGGCATGCCTTTAATTCTCAACTGTGTGAACTAAACATCAATACAAGAAATTCAAATGGATTAATTTCCACAGTGTGAAAATTATTTATCCTAAAAACTAAAGCACAGCTAAAGGATCTGTATTTTTGGGATGAATATTTGGGCTGCTGCAGAATCATGTCCAGCATCTGCCACATACTTACTCAGTAGACCCTTTCTAGTGCTTTATTTAGCAATGTTACACTCAAATCATTTGCGTTTCCTATCTCTTGAGTCCATAGTACCGCTGCCTGTGCAAACATTGATGCAGCTATAGAAGCCTGTATTGCCTTAGCTGATGCACCATGAACATTCCTAAGTGCTGAATCAGCCCTTCTTTCATCTACTTCCTTTGATGTTGTGTTGTCCTCATGTGGAATTATAGCTCCCAAAATTAGAACTGTTATTGGCCTAATCGACCAGCGGGACTCTTAGAAGTTCCATATCATTTTCCTGAAATGAATACATTTATTTTTGTTTTCTGTTCTATTTCAATCAGTTCTTTGAGTATTTCTGGCACTGGTTTAAATTCACCTTGAGATATTTGTTTCTGTATAACTGATGCTATTTTCTTATCTTTGCTCCAATTTTGTGGGAATGGCCATTGTCATCACTACCTTACAACCCTAATGTTTTAATGCTCTTTTTAGTAAGCTTTTAAATGTCTCAGTCTGAAATAATCTTCATTATCTTCCTCTGACTCTGAAGAGTTGTCGTCCATCTGTTCTTGTTCTAAAACATCATTTCTAACTCCTCATGTTTAGATTCATAAACATCCTTCTCTATGTGTCATTTAAAAAAAAATACTCTTTGCCATTTGTGTTCCACTTACAGTTGGCATTTGTGAGAACATTTTATATAAGTCATAATTCTGGTGTTTTGTGCACTTCAGGCACATACCCAGTCTCATGCTATCCCAGTGCTATATCACCCTATATTGCCTTAATTATCTTATATTTGCTTACTGAGCTTGTCTGAGAAGCTCTTTTATATTGCTTTCCTGCTCTCTCTCCCTCTCCCAGCTACAGCTGGCGATAGTACAGACATGCCTGTTTCTGCCATTCTTTGTTTCTGCCATTCTCTGCCCCTCTTGGCAGACTCTGCCTCGTCAAAACAGCGGATGGGTCTTCTACTCACTGCATTCTGAATCTGGAGAAACTGCCACTACTGCTGCATTTTTCTCTGATACACTTAAGTTATTCGGACCCACACTGTGTGGCAGTCTCATTTACCTGCTTTTTCTTTACTGATTTTGAGTTGTTTTGTACTTTTTTCCCCTAGGTTTTGAGCTGTGTGTCCACCTGGTCTCTTTCTCAGCATTGTTTTGCATTTTTCTGTCCTCATATTTTCTTTAGTTTTTCATTCCTTCCCTCCACAGAGACTTGCTGGGCAGTGGTCGTCTGGGTGGATTTGGTTATTAAAAACCTTTTCTTGGAGTCCCTCTGTGTCCAGTTCTAATGATGCTCTGTTTTGTTTATGTATTTTCTCCATTCTTATTATTGTCCTTCTCACTGGCTTCCATTTTGTGTATTATACTCTCTATTTATTTCAGAATCAATCAGAGAAGGGTTGCCTGTGTCCTGTCAGCAGAGTAGGTAAATTGATGGAGAAGGGGAGAGGGGTCTAAACAGAATAAACGGAAAAGAATGTTGACTCCTGCTTCGTGGTTGCTGCATGGGGTAAAACCCAAAAATAGTGGATTGCTCTACCTGCCATCCCGAGAATCAATTGGATTAATTTCCACAGTGTGAGAACTGTTTATCCTAAAGACACAGCCAAAGGATCTGTATTTTTGAGATGAAGCTCTGGGCTACAATGAAAAGTAACTTCCCTGGCTCAGCAAATAATTAGAATCAGGAAGGGAGAAAAACTTAAGGATCATTCTCCTCACTCTAATTTGGCTTTGCATATCTGATGGGACATATAACATCATAATTTCATTATACTCATGACATGATCCCTAACTGGCTGGGAAATCTGGGGCTTGACAGACCACCCCGAAAGGGCAGGCTGGAAGTGCCCATTTTTGCTGCTGAGGGACGCTGCAGCAGCCAAACTGCTCAGGCTCCCTCTGTACCAAAAAACACAGCTAAAGGATTTTGGGATTTTGGTGCCTGCGGCAGACGCCATCAGTGCGCTATTGGCACACTGTTGCATGTTGATGACACAAGCATGGCACCATGACGTGCGGATGCTTCATCAGGCTTGCGTTTTCATGGCGGCCCCTGTGTGGATGGTAGGCCACCATGATGCTGGCACTGACATGTACTAGGGTTTGGGAGCGTGTGGTTGCTGTGTGCTCCCAAACCCTAGAATTGGCACCAGGACGGCACTTTCTGCCCGTTTGTACCAGGCCAGGCCTCTGTTTCAGTTAAGAAGATACAATTAAAAATGCTGCTGAATCTATGGCCAATCAGTGAGTAAACATCCTGGTGGAAAAGGCATATTTTGAGCAATTTGCCATGTAGGAGGACTCATTAACAAAATATTTATGTAAGAATATCCAACTAGCTGAAGAAGAACAACACAGTTATATTTTCACTTACAGATAGGTTGAACGGCTTTTCCTTTTTGTTGTCCACTCTTTTCCTTGTGGTGCCCACCCTTTTCCTTTTGCTGACCACCCTTTTCCTTTTGCTGACCACCCTTTTCCTTCTGTTCCCTTTGCTCCTTTGGGTTTGCTGGTTTTACTTTCTCAAGTACTGTGCCATACAGGAGTGATCTATTGAAGGAAACAATCAAAGCTAATTGTTTATTTTCTACAGATAATTCTTTATAGCATCCCAGTCTGACATGCTTAGAAGTTTAACTGAAAAATTTTGCAGATACATACAATGTGAGTACTTAAAATGACTGCAGTATTCAAACACAAAAAACATTTGGGTACAACAGATTCTTACTTCTTGTTTCCTAGTTTTTCTTGGGTTAAAAGGAGCTTTTCTGGGAGAAAGGCAAAGAGTCTAGGCTTAGCAAACACAGGAAGGGACTGGAATTGAGATACTGTAGTAAAGGAGAGTTAATGTGGTACCTACTGCTTATTTCTACTTGTTACAAATATTGTAAACACCTTCAAGCTTCAGAAATAAAATTGAAATGAAGGCACAGTTTTAAAAATTACATTCAGGGGAAAGGAGAAATCTGGAAGACATGTTGATTACCACGATCACCATAATCACTGTAATCATCCAATAGGTATTTATTTTATTTATTTATTATTTATATAATAATGAAGGTACCATTATACCTTCAACATATTCAACTGCCAATGCACCTTGATTCAAACCCATTTTCTAAACGTAGCAAAGAAACAGAATAGCAAAAGATAGCCATTTAATTGTTAAAACTGTTCGTATAGAGGCTGTGGAATTTCCTTCCGAAGTAGATCACTGTGAAGGAACATAAAAATATACATACACAATCATGGAACTCATAATCTACAGGGACAAAAATAGTTTGGAAAAAATAAACAGGTGGGTTTTATTTTACTTAGACCTTAGACCACAGGATAGAGATTGTTCTAAATCATCTGCTGAATTACTGAAATAATTACAGTGATAAGACAAGCAAGCATAACTGGAGCTAATCATGGCTAAATTCTACTTCTCAACCACAGCAGTGATATGCAACTTTAAAAGAAAATTATATTAATACCTGTCTTCTGAATGCTGGAGAATCACTATATGAAAGTTTGGTGGTAATTCATTCATGATATTAAAGTGTTGTACAGAAATGCAGAGATTTCCCCATGCCTATGCATAATAATAATAATAATAATAATAATAATAATAATATATCTTAAATAACATAGCTTCAATATTTTCATCAAAAAGTTCAATGATTAAAAAGTTATTTGTAAATATTTAGTAAAATACAGTCATCCTTCCATGTGCACAGATTCTTTATCCATGGAGTCAACCATTCATGGGTTGCAAATATTTTGAAAAATATAAATTCCAAAAAGCAAACCTTGATTTTTGCCATTTCCTATTATGAACACCGTTTTACTGTGCCACTGTATATAATGGGACTTATCCACGGATTTTGGAATCCACAGGGAGGCACGGTCCTGGAACTAAATCCCAGTGGATAAGAAGGGCTCACTGTTATTTCCATGATTCACAATTAATAAGAATATTGTATAATATGAATGACACAAATTGCTGGCGTACTATTTGCTATGCTAAGCAGATTTTTAAAGGGAGATATTGAAGGCACAATTTCAAACAGTTCCAATGAGGAAGAAAAATGGAAGATGTCTCAAGAAGCCAGGATGGATGACTAAGGAACTTTCAACTGAGCTAAGTTTTAAACGGAACATGTATAAGAAATGGAAAAATGGAGAAATCACGAAAGAGGAATTCAAACAAATAGCCAGCACTTGTAGGGATAAAGTCAGAAAAGCTAAAGCGCAGAATGAACTCAGGCTTGCTAGAGAGGTTAAGAACAATAAAAAGGGCTTTTTTGGATATGTCCGCAGCAAAAGGAAGAAGAAGGAAACAGTGGGGCCACTGCATGCAGAAGATGGCAAAATGCTAACAGGGGACAGAGAAAAGGCAGAATTACTCAACACCTTCTTTGCTTCAGTCTTCTCAGAAAAGGCAAAGGGTGCTCAACCTAAGGATAATGGAACAGGAGACAGAATAGAGGAAATTCAGCACAGAATAAGTAAAGAGGTAGTACAGGAATACCTGGTTAACCTAAATGAATATAAATCTCCAGGACCAGATGAACTACATCCTAGAGTATTAAAAGAACTGGCAAATGTAATATCGGAGCCATTGGCAATAATCTTTGAGAACTCTTGGAGAACAGGAGAAGTCCCAGCAGACTGGAGGAGGGCAAACGTTGTCCCCATCTTCAAAAAGGGAAAAAAAGAGGATCCCAACAATTACCGTCCAGTTAGTCTGACATCAATTCCAGGAAAGGTTCTAGAGCAGATCATTAAGCAGAGAGTCTGTGAACACTTAGAGGCCAATGCCATAATCACAAAAAGCCAACATGGGTTTCAGAGAAACAAGTCATGCCAAACGAACCTGATCTCTTTTTTTGATAAAATTACCAGCTTGGTAGATGAAGGGAATGCTGTGGATATAGTATACCTCGATTTCAGTAAGGCCTTTGACAAGGTTCCCCATGACATTCTTGCAAACAAGCTCGCAAAATGTGGGATAGACAAGTTAACAGTTACATGGATTTGTAATTGGTTGACTGGCCGAACTCAAAGGGTGCTCAACAATGGCTCCTTTTCATCCTGGAGAGAAGTGACCAGTAGGGTCCCACAGGGTTCTGTCCTGGGCCCAGTGCTATTCAACATCTTTATTAACGATTTGGATGACAGAATTGGGGGCATACTTATCAAATTTGCAGATGACACTAAACTGGGAGGAGTAGCTAATACCCCAGAGGACAGGATCAAAATTCAAAATGACCTGAATAGACTAGAAAGCTGGGCCAGTGCTAACAAAATGAAATTCAATACGGAGAAATGTAAGGTTCTGCACTTAGGACGGAAAAATGAAATGCACAGATATAGGATGGGGGACACCTGGCTGAATGAGACCACATGTGAAAGGGATCTAGGAGTCCAAGTAGACCATAAGCTGAACATGAGCCAACAGTGTGATGCGGCAGCTAAAAAAGCCAATGCAATTTTAGGCTGCATCAATAGAAGCATAGTTTCTAGATCAAGGGAAGTTATAGTGCCACTCTATTCTGCTTTGGTCAGGCCCCACCTGGAATACTGTGTCCAGTTCTGGGCACCACATTTCAAAAAAGATGTGGAGAAACTGGAGCATGTCCAAAGGAGGGCAACTAAGATGGTGAAGGGTCTGGAAACCTTGCCCTATGAAGAACGCCTTAGGGAGCTGGGGATGTTTAGCCTGGAGAAGAGAAGGTTAAGAGGTGATATGATAGCCCTGTTTAAATATTTGAAGGGATGTCATATTGAGGAGGGAGCAAGCTTGTTTTCTGCTGCTGCAGAGACTAGAACGCGGAACAATGGATGCAAACTGCAGGAAAAGAGATTCCACCTCAACATTAGGAGGAACTTCCTGACAGTAAGGGCTGTTCGACAGTGGAACACACTCCCTCGGAGTGTAGTGGAGTCTCCTTCCTTAGGGGTCTTTAAGCAGAGGCTGGATGGCCATCTGTCAGGGATGGTTTGACTTGGAGTTCCTGCATAGCAGGGGGTTGGACTGGATGGCCCTTGTGGTCTCTTCCAACTCTATGATTCTATGATTCTATGATTCTAAATGGCTGGAGTTTGTAATAGTTTTAACTTGTTTGTGACTTGATCAAATAGGCGGTGGAGTCTTTGTACAAAAACAAAAAATGTATGGACATAATCCTCCTTTTTTATATGGAGCTATTTAAACATAATGTAAAGAGAGAATATATCTCCGTATATGCCTCCAAATCAGTTCCATTTTGGCTATGAACCACAAATATGTGAAAGTAGGTTTCAATTTTCAACAGTTTCAGTTACCTTTGAGATAGCTGCTAGTTTCTGTTCCACATTTCTCAGAAGACTGCTTGTTTTATCTCCTTTTTGCTCTATATCGTGTTGCAGATGCAGCATTGCTGCCAATTGGGAACTGCGGGTATTCATTGTTGCTGACAACAGGATTTTTTTCATCATCATTGATGCTGAACAACTCTGTAATATTTTAATATTATTCTAGTTTAGCAAAAATTTTAAAACAAGACGGCTACTGAAAGTCACATCAAGCAAATATCAAACAAAGCTATACTGCTATGACAGAAAAGTAGAGTGCTCTGACAAAATATGACAAGTGAATTTTCTCAGCTATCATTTTCCAGTTTCCCTCTTCTCTTCTTTTTTTAAATGAGATTGTAGTATTAGAAATCATGCACGGTATTTTATCCATAAAACAACTTAAGGTAATAAATTAGGGAGAGAGTGATTGCCTCAAAGCTAATTTGTGAATTTCATGGCTGAGCAAGGACCTAGCTCTCTCCAACATCTAAACCTAATCCAGATTAGTGTTAGCCATATGTCGTGCAGATGACAATGCAATGCTGTACCAGGAATCATGGTTATCTTTTAGTCAGTGTAAAGTGCAAAGATATAAATGTGAACACCAAAGTGAGGACTGTCCAAGCCATTATGTTGCTCATCACTATGTGTGGATATGAGTGTCGTAATGAACACTTTCTTCTTCTCTCACCACCTAACTCCTTCTGAGGCACTGTTATCTTTGCTAGCGTGTTTCAATAGTTTAACAGAGGCCAAGCAGTACTTCAAAACATGAATGAGTTTATTTATAAAATAAAGAAATAAATATTGGGATATAAATAAATCTTTGTTTATCTTTCCCTAAGATATAGAAGTTCCTTAAATTTAATACTACAGCCACTCGGGCAACCTTCTTCAATATTAAAGCCAAAAGCTTCCTTAACCTCTAGGCTTATTCTCAGCCTCTCTTCTCTAGACTACCTCAAGCCTATCTAGTCCCTACTGGACTTCTCAGACCCTTCCCTGGCCTATAACTATCCTATAAATGTTCCCACAGGAACCCCAAGAGCACACCCTCCCTCCGAAGATGTCTCTTCCCTCAAAACTCCAACAAAATAAAAACCCCTTTCGCTCCCTGTCAAGGCTCTTTTATAGCCCTGCCCAGGCAGCTTCTTATTGGCTGGATTCCTAGAGCTCTGTGATTGGCTGTTTTCACGGCCTGCTCACTACAATGAGAACTAGATAATGAAGAAAACTGACAGAAAGAAAATAAACTCATTTGAAATATGGTGCTGGAGAGGAGTGCTGAGGATACCATGGACAATCTAGAAGACAAACAAATGGGTTCTAGAGTAGATCAAGCCCGAGCTCTTCCTGGAAGCCAGGATGACTAAACTGAGGCTGTTGTACTTTGGTACTACATGAAAAGGTGTGACTCACTGAAAAAAACAATGATGCTAGGAAAGGTTGAGGGCAGAAGAAAGAGAGAAAGACTACAATCAAATTGGCCACAGGCCTGAGCCTGTGGGAACTAAGCAGAGCAATGGAGAACAGGGTGTCTTGGAGATGTCTCATCCATAGGGTCACCATTAGTTGCCTTTGACTCAAGGGCAGTTAACAACAACAAAACACATCTATAAATCCTGATTAAAGCTTATTATAGGATCTTTGCAGACCAACCCTTTTACAGCCGGATTAGGGCAGCAGCAACTGCATGCTGCAGCCTGATCTGGCCTTTGCAGGGTGCAAAAAGTAGCTGCAAAAAGCATCTCCTTTTTGCATCCTGCAAAAGGGTGTGATAGCCATGGCAGTGTGGGGCTTTACAGCGTTCCTTCAGTGCTGCATCGTGTGGATGCAGCGCCAGAGGAGTGCTGTGACACTGCATGCCATGTGGTGCAATGCACAGTGTCAAACTGCCCTGGGGGCAGATCCAGGGTGTGTGTCATATGGATGTTATGCTCTGACTCCACCCCAACCCTGCCTTTTCTGCTGGTGTGCACAGCCCCATAGTTACCATTATCCATGCTTAGTGCACTATAAAAATAAATCTGGCCACTGTTAAAAGAAGAGGATATGCAAGGATAAAGGCCAGAATAGCATATGAGTTCATGGGCTCATTCACCCTATCATTGTTAGATAATTGCTACAATTAGTTTTGCACCAAATTTAATAGTGTTTGTTACATACTCAAATATAATGACTGCATAGCAATTGCCAGCATTAAGTAAAAGTAATGACTTAACAACATAATAATCTCCACTTATGGTTTCTTAATATCTTTTACATTAATTTAACTTATTGTTCTAACAAGGAGTATGACATATCAGTTGCTTTACCTGATATAGGGCTAAAAACTGGCTTGCTGAAACTGGGTCAAGTCGTCCAAAGCATTCAACCATTTCCAAACTAGCCGCCGCCGCAATATCAAGCATGTTGTTATTAAGAGCAATGCTAATGCTTTGCAACAAAACCTCTGTTGACTGAAACAGGTATTTCTGGGTCCACATCTGTCTCCTCTATATAGCAAAAATAATAAAGCTGTTCAATTCAATATTACTTGAACTGTATAAAGACATTTCAAACATATAGGAGTTTATGACTTTATGGAAAGTAAAGGATTCTGGTCAGGAGGCAAAGGTGTTCTTCTGATGGATTCTGCTGCTACTTCCAGAACTGACAATCCCTCTGCAGTCCCTTGTGTACATGAAAACTGCTCCAGAGGGCTGGGACACTTGGGAGCAAGTCTGGAGTCCATGCCCAATACAGTAATTATACTATCAGACATGGCCTTTGATCTGGTAACAGTTTTTAATGAAAAAATTAAATGTTTATAAAAAGGAATAAGCAGCTTGCTGCTCAACTCAAAAATCATTTGGGCATTCTGAATGCTTGGAAAATCTAGAGATTTCAGACTTTGAACAGCTCTACTCTGCTCTGCTGCCTGATGTAACAGATTCATCTCCAAAAAGAAAATGTGTGCCTTGTAGGAGACTTAAAGATGTGGCCTACTTCCCAGCAACCAGGGGGAAACTCCACTGGCAGTTAACAGTTATGTTACCAGTAGGAGCACACCTTTCTGATGCAGACCATGATATCTATTTAATTAGTGATCCATTGTTTGCTGGGAAAACCCTTGACTGTGGGTGGTTTTCATTTGCATTTCTTGGGTCTTGATATTGGCGTTTTTCACAAATCAATCCTCCTTGCATATCCTCCCACACGGAGGCCTTGCCATTCAACAACAGACGAACACACAGATTAACATGTAAATCACTCCTCCCAACCTAGGGTCACACACACACACTACCAGTATCTATCTATCTATCTATCTATCTATCTATCTTCCACTCACTTCCATGCCAGCATTCTCTGAAGATGCCAGCCACAGATGCTGGCGAAACATCGGGAATAAACTATTCCAGAACACGGCCACACTACTTGCCTTCTTTTATTTATTTTATGTTGGATTAGTATCACACTATTTAGCAGGTTAGGTGGAAAATTCTGTCACATCATGTACCTTTAATTCAGCTGCTTTCCTCTGGTACTGCTCAAGCTGTTTTTTAGTAAGTGGCAACCGAAGAGTTGGAGTTTCATCTTCATCACATTTTGCTTCTGATTCTGGTGAAGGAGATTTCTCAGATATAGTTTTAACCTCCTCCTGTCCATTACAAATAAATAAATAAATAAGGCACTGTCAATAGATGATGAACTTTTTAAAAAGGCATGCAGCTCAGCGCTAAGAAGATAGGTCAAGACGACAACACAAATGTTTTCTTTGTCCAAGTATGTCAATGTAATATATAGCTATCAGTGGGGAGGATGGGCTTGCTACCTTCAGACAACAATGGAGGATGGCATTCTAAAGGCATTTGGGCATGTCAAGAGTTTGTAAAAGCTTGAGAATTATACTGAGAGCAAAAGTTTCTCTGCTTGCTTTAAAGCTCACATTTACATGTTTCAGATCTTTATTGCATCCTACTTGAGTTTTGTGTACTGTCATAGAGAGGCCTCAAGAATAATTGTAAACAGAAATGCAGCTGGTCTGAGGCTGTGCAGGCCTTGGTGCTGATAGGGAAGCTCCCTCTCACAACATGAATTTTCTTTGCTCTGTTTTGGGGTGAATGGGGTCACCACAGAAGGCACATCCTATCAGAGAATAGAACCCACAACCGTGAGAGATTTCCATTGCCTAGGGACCCATTCATGCTACACAATTATACTGTTATCATTCCACTTTAAGTCTCATGGTTCCATCCTATGGAATCTTGGGATTTGTAGTCAGGTGAAGTGCTACAGTGCCCTGACTGAGAAAAATGGCCCTCCTTACATGGCCAATCCCAGGATTCCATAGAATAAAATTATGGCAGCTAAAGTGGAATAACAATACTCTAATTGTGTAGTGTGAATGGGTCACTGGTCTCAAAAAGGGGAATGCTGGCTCGTTGGCAGTGCAGGACTGGAGACCACTTACATTTGACACTTTTATGTTTATATTTTCTGTTTCTAAATCTGTTTTCCATCTCTTTGACACCAGTAATCTCAGTAATTTGGTGTTATTTCAGGATATCTTTTGAACCTGAAGAAGAACACTTGAGATCACCAGCCCTCCAGATCACTACAAACTTCAGCACCTGACATGGAAGATATGAGCTGCCAAATCACACAAAAACTAGGACAATGGCATAGTTCTGTATTTTGTACATCAGAGGCTTTTAATTTATCCATCATACTCTTTCTTACCTCACAGAAATACAGAAAGTAACAGAAGTACTTTCTAGAACCTGGAAAAGTATCTTTTTGGACTACTGTTCTCAGAATCCTCCACCCAGAATGGCTGCTGGCTATGTTGGCTGGGGGGGGGGGGGGTGCTGGGTGATATAGTCCAAAAAAGGAAATGTACAAGTTCTGCTAATGCCAGTCTTCAGAAGCAGGTTACTGTTGTTATACTGCAAAAATGGGCACCACCCATGCATAAGAGGGAGGAATTTGAAAACTCATGAAAACTCTGAGGTCTACAGAAGTTAAAAACAAAACAAAACAAAAAAAGCAAAGAAACACGAACAATTATTTTTTGAAAAGATATCATAAGCAGGCAATTTGACCACTCTGAAAATACACTTCCATAAGGCTTGAGTACAGTGCCCGCAGCCTGTTGAATGCTTACAGGGGGGAAAAACCCATAAATGTTAGCGTATGGAGGAGAAATGGACTTGCAAGACTCCCGATCAGCATTTTTCCACAGAACAGCAGTTCCTTATTTTATATATCTATACTACACTTCTCCCTAGGTGAGGTGCTCAAGGGAGCTAACAAGATTAGTCTGAAGAAGGACAATCATATGTATTCATAGTTTACTAAAACATTTACAGTCCTATTTACATTTTGTAAGTGTATGCCTTACCACTGCACTTTCACACCAAAGAATATCTGAACGTAAAGGGCTTGACTGATCAGCAAGTAAATGCATACTCCTTCCTGTGAGATAGAGGTATTTAGCTTTGATATCAGGACAGCCTATGTAAAGACTCTGTAGGCTTGTGAGCTGCGCCTGGGCATTATGACCAACTGTATGACCAAGTGTTATCCATGCCTGTTAGAATCCAGAAAACATAAAATCAGTGGTTTAAATTTCCTAGAAAACAGAAAAATTATGAATGACACAAAGAAGACACTGCTTTTAAAAAAAGGTTGTCACCAAAAGAATTTCTGGCAATTTAGCAATAACTGGAATAATTGTTAGGATCCAGGGGATTTTCATGAGTATCTACAAAACTATCTCTTTCATTAAATTTTTGAAATTGAAACTTGGTATCCTATTAAAAACAGTTCTTGAAATGTTTGAAAATGGATATAATATTAAAACAATTCACCAAAACAATCCTTACAGGTTTTATAGAGACCAGAGATGGGCTACTGCCAGGTTGAGACCCTCTCCAAGGAAACTATGGAGGGACACTTCTCAAAAATTATTTCAAAAATGTAACACCCCAATGCCTTCTAGGTATTGTGGGGGGCATTTTTGTCACATTTTTAGTTCCCCTCCGGATTTGTTTTAGGTCCAGGAGAGGCCTTTTCTACAATAGCAAGTGATGTGAAAGTCATTTTTGGTTCACTTCCTGTTTTAGATGGTGTCTCCCAGGACTAAAATGGGGCAAAAAATGTGGTTTTAGATAGCATGACATCAAGGCTATCTAAAGCATGTTTAGGCTTTTGTAGGTCACAACTAGTACTTGGAAGTGAGCTCAGTAGTAAATGTAAGCCAGTGCTGAAGATCTAACACTGGTGATATGAGGTTCCTAAATCACACAACAGACAACAGTCTAATTGCCATATTTTGCACTGGCTGTAGCTTCAAAATGCACATTGCAGTAGTGTAATTATTACAACACCTTGTAGGCAATGTGAAATATAGCACCTAGATTAGCAATCAAAGTTACATAAAGCATATTTCATCATTTTTTAAACAACTACGCTGGGTTCAATATATTGTGGTATAGTGGACACACTCCTCCTCCAACTTAACCTATAATGGAGGGCTCTCCAATTTCTGTGTAGCATGGAGAAACTGCCATGGGGCGGGGGGATGGGATGAGAAAGGGAAATACATTTCTGCTAGTCTGATTGCAAATACCTACAAATGGATTCAGACCATTAGCTTTTTCATAATATATACTTAACAGTATCTTGCTTCCAGTTTCCAAATCAAAAGTATATGAAATGTTTTTGTAAAACAAATAAATTACTCTTGAACACAAACCTGTTCAACAGAATCAGCATCAGGAGTAAACCTGACAAAGTCCTCAATGATTTGCTCAATTTGTTCTGCTCTGGCCTCTGTCTTTTTTTTCTCAATATTGGTAAGAACAAAAATATCCAAAATTATTTCTACGAGGATCAACTTCATGTTAGCAAGTTTTCTCATCAGTGGTGTGTTAATATTTCTTGTCTGAAAGTTTGTAAAAAATATAAATAGAAGCCAAACAGTTAAAATCAAACCAGATTGAGGTTCATAGGACTACAGTAGATGCCTAGGGAAAATGCATCATGGATGAGGCATGGGCCTTGAACATGTGGAAGAACTCCCAGCAGTCAGCCACGGACATGCTATCTTTGCCTCTGGAAGATTGTATGCCCTATGTAATAGAAAATACTGCTGCAGAAAAAGATTTCTTTTAAAGGAAAGAGAGAGTGGAGAGGACAACAAAATGAAATGAGAACAAGAAGGAAGTAGGCACTTTTTCAGGAACACATTTATTAATTTTTAAAATAAATATTTGCAATAATTAGAAAATGTGAAGTCTGTGACATTTACAAGGGACTGTCTACATTTTATCATCTAACCAGCAGATATTCATATTGAAGGAGAGGCAAAGTGGTTGCTGAAAGTGTTTCCTAATGAGTCTCCAGATTCTTTGTATTTTCAAATATCCACCACAATTTTGAGACCCAGCCAACAGGGGCAGTTTCCACATTTTGGACGTTGTTCACAAACGTTACTGTCTAATAACTTACCTCATTAGTTGGAAGCATATTATTAACATGCCGAAAAAGCTCTTCCATTTGTGCTACTGCTTCTTGAGCTATTCTGTATGAATCTAGGTAATGAGTCTGTTTGTCCACAGTGTCTGTTGTATGTTTACCTAGCATCCTGTTAAAAAATAATACAGAACTTGATGCAAAAAGGGCACTTAGTATATAATGATAACATGAATGCCCCTTCAGTGGGCGATGGGAAAGATTTGGAAACATTTTCATCTTGTTTGGCACAATTATAAAAAAAAAATAACAAGAAATTTTGTAAAAAGTGAAAATGCACCATGCATTAAGTTACTTCGATAATCAAAACGAAAATAATTTGTGATGTTACTAAGAATTATGTCACTATTTCCTGTCTCATGTTATACAACCTCTGATCATGTACTCTATATATTCTCACTTAAAGTAAATAAATCTTTCCAAATGTGGAACCAGGTACATCTGTTTGCCCTGAAACCAGGGGAAAACTGCTACAAACTAGTGAAGAAATTAGTCATTGGCACCCTGGACTATTTACATTAAAATAACTGTTCAAGAACTGTTGCCACCTTACCTGTGAATATTTGCACAAGCCATCAAAGCTTCAGCACTATAATCTTTATATCCATAAGAAAGGAAGTCCTTCTGAATGTGAATTAATTTATCATAAGGTTCCAGATACAATGTTGCTATCTCAGTAGCATGCCGACTACCACTAATTAAATCTTTAGCTAACTCCATCTGAATATAGGCTCTCCTGTGTAGAAGATAATAACAGAACTGGGGGGAAAACGTTCCAATATTTGATCATGTATGCTGTATTATTATACTTTTAAAAACATTTTTATGACTGATAGGAAAGCTCTCATATTATATTTATCCATAAAAGGTGGTGTTAGCATTTAAAAGATTATATTTTGCATTCATCTATTAAAGGCAACATTTGCTTTTTTAAAAAAATAGAAGAAACTTCTGTTGATTTACAAAATGACAGTAGTATCCTATGTATACATATGACAAATTAAAGTATCACTGAATTATGTTTAAATAGGTTACCTCAAACTGCAGTCTTATATAGTGTACTACTCACTCAACACTCAAAAGGTGTGTTTGTTGCAGGCAGTTAGGAACAGACAGAAGCTTCTTGTGCTCTGAACTGGCCTTCTGCTTACTGTACTGTCCTAATAGAAGGAGACTAATCCCCTCTAGGGATTTGGAATTTGGAAATGACTTGAAGGCCCGCAACAACACAATCATCCCCTAATATTGGCTGAGCTTCACAGACATAGGGATGCAGCCACTGTGTCATCACAAAGTTACGCCAAGACCAGATAATCAAAAATAACTTCCAACATTCCTACACTAGGATGGGTTTGGATTCAACACAGCTTCAGGTTGCCTAGTCTCAGTTCATCTGACGCTCAGCCTTCCTGGTGAGTTGGGGCACCTTTCTTACAGACCTCCCTGAAGGAGTGGTGGCACACCATCCTTTGATATCTGGGTTGGGGCTGCAGCAACTGCACACCATGCCCCCAACCCGGCAAAAATCTGCTCCTTTTTGCACTGGCAAAATCCTAGTTCTTCTGCCGGGCAGCAGCTTTTTGGTGCTCCTGTGGCATCTAAACACCGCACTGCTGGAGTGCCGAAAAGCTGCCGCCATGTAAACGATCAGGTGGTGTCACAGCAGCCTCTTGGCAGCTTGGGAGCATCTAAATGACACACTCCCCAAGTTGCGGGGAAGCCGCCAGAAAGGGGCCACCTGTTTCGCCCTTAAGTTCCACTGAATCCAAAGGGCTTACTTCTGAGTAGACACATATAAGAAGACCGTATTAATTAGTTAACAAAAACAAATATTAACATAATTTTAAGCAGCATTTACCTGGCCTCAAGGTGTGCAATTATAATACCCAGCTCAGATTCTCTGTTAGGTCTCTGTACCAATAATGGTCTTAAAATGTTTACATTTTTTTTCAAAAAATGGCAAGCCTGAAATTACGAGAAATCAGAATAATAAATTAATTCAATTTCACAACAAACTAATATTAAAAATACACAAATACTATTTTGCTAAATGTTATGTGACTCCTCTGAAATATTGTCTCCTTGATAATAAGTTTAAACCAGCAAAATGGTGAAGAACAGACCTTAATGTTGATTGACCAGTTCCTAGAAAAAAAGACATTTCTAGCTTAGAATCTCAACAGTTTCATTTTGATACTATTACAAATGCTATTTAAAGCTGGATTTTGAAACATAAAGCTTATAATCAAAAGCAGAAATCTGTTATAGCTGGGAAAACTATATACAAATAGCCTGGATAAAAAGGTCAGTTATTACAGATCTTTAAACTGAACTGTGCATGTTTGCCTTCAAGTCACCTCTTGACCTATGGTGATCCCATAGTTTTCATAAGGTTTTCTTAGGAATACTCAGAAGTGGTTTGCCAGTTTCTTCTTCTAAAATATAGCCTATGGCATCAGATATTGGCAGTTTCCTGTTCAAATACTAACCAGGCTAGGCCTTGCTTAGTTTGCAAGATTAGAAAGGGTATTTAGACCAAATAAATTGAACTACATAACCCATTTTACTATTCTGTTTTAGAGAGAAATTGCCAGGTTACTTTCTTACCATTTTTTCCTTCCCTTCCCTGAATTCCCCTAGAATTGCATCTGTGAGGCACAAAGTGCTATTGTGCCAAAACCTCTCATTTCCTCCTATCAACTGTGCCTTTTCAAGCAGAGCTTTTGCTTGTCCATGGTTTTTTTCCAAGTTAGCTAGAACAGCCAGAAGATACAGGCACCGTGATACAGTACACAGATCATTCATTTCCTAGAAAAAGACATTTCAAATGTTAAAACATCTAACTTGAATGCTTGTGCTAATATTCACAATCTAAGTATGTCTTATTGCATAACCAAAACCCTGGTAATTTTGAAGGTTTAGACAATTTTAAAAACATTGGACTTACAGATATACAGATGACACCATATTACTAGCAGAAAACTTCATAGATATAGAACAGTTACTGAAGAAAAAAAGTGCAAAGACAGGCTTGCTGATGAACATGAAGAAAACAAAAATAATGACTTGGGAGAAGTTATGTAAATTCAATCTAGGTAGTAAGGAAACTGAAATAGTTGGATCAAACATTGATCAGAACAGGGAATTCAGTCAAGAGATAAGAAGAAGACTAGGGAATTTGTTGCATAGGGTTTAATCCCATACAAGTCATGGAATGTAAACACACAGGGATGGATATTATCACACAGTTCTATCCCCAGGCAGTATTCATCCCATATGTGGCCTAGGCTTCTCCCAAACCTTTTAAAGAAAAGGAACTGTTGTTTAAAAAGTCAAGCCCAGGTTGCATATGGGATGAATACTGCCTGGGGATGGAGCTGTGTGATAGTATCCATCCCTGTGTGTTTATATCCTGCACACAGTGTGGGATTAAAGCCTTGTGCAATAAACTCCTGGGAATGGGAAGGGCAGCCACAAAAGAACTAGACAAGATCTTAAAGAGCATAAATATACAATTGAACACTAAAGTTAGAATCATCAAAAGCAATGGTATTCCATATCACTATGTATGGATGTGAGAGCTGGACAGTGAAGAAAGCAGCTCATTTGAGATGTGGTGCTGGAGAAGAGTGCTGAGGACACCATGCACAGCCAAAAAGACAAACAAATAGGTCCCTGAACAGATCAAGCCTGCAATACCCCTAGAAGCCAAGATGATCAAATTGAGGTTGTCATACTTTGGCCACATCGTGATAAGGTATGACTCATTAGAAAAGACAATAATTCTGGGAAAATTTGAAGAAAGAGAGGAAGACCACACACCAGATGGTTAGACTCAGGGAGGTCACAGGCATCAATCTACCAGACTTAAGCAGAGCAGTGGAAGACAGGGGGTCCTGGAGATATCTCATCCACAGCGACGCCATGGGTTGCGGTCAACTCAAGGGCAGTTAACAACAACAACAATATACACAGTAGAAAAATGATGGCAACTGCCAAAGGATGGGTGTGGCTGCACTGAAGTGCAATTTTGCTATGTTTTTAAAAACACTTTGGGCTGTTTTAGGCCTGGATAAATAAAGGTTATTTGCTTAGGAAGTGAACTGGAAACACTGCCAGTTTATTTCCTTCTTAATTAAAGGCCACTCCTGGACTTGTACTGAGGGGGAGGGGCTGGGAGGAGAAGGCAATGAAATTGCTCCCACTGTCTCCTAATGTTTTGAGTGAGTTTCGAGGGGTGGGAGATCATTGTCAAAACATTAAAAGTTTGGTTTGGAGGGCTAGTAGCTCCAGGGGGCAGAGGAAACAGCCTTGCAGGCTGTACTTTCCCTATCCATGTACTAGAACACACATGCCCCTCAATTTCACTGTACACCACATGGACATGTTCTTCTCGGATATGGAAAATTTATTGCCTTTTCCCCTCACAATTGATTTGCAGAAGCAAAGTGAAATAAATCCTTTAAACTAAGACAATTTAGCTCCAGCAGGAAATTTGCTCAATTTGAGGCTTGCTAGAAAGGCAGGCAGACTGAAAGAAAGACAAATCTAGGAAAGTTAAAGTTTGCATTTCTATACAGTAAGCTCTTGCTGGGACTTTCTTTTGAGAAAATATGTAGAACATTGCTCTGCAAGCTGAATATCAAAATATGAACTTTGAATAAATTGTTCAAAACATAAAAATATAAAAGCTGGGCAAGTCTTTCAGAAAAAGACCTCTCCTAATTATGTGACTGCTAGATCAGAGTGATGAACAGAAGCTGTTTTCTCTTGAGGGCTAGATGTGGAATAGCACTTGGTATCTTTGGGCCCAGTGCATATTCATACATTCATGGCATTTATTTATCATCTCTCAACCCACTAGGACCCTGAAGTGATACATAATCAACAAAAAGGCTTTAAACACAAGCAGAGGCCAGCTCTTCTCCACACTGTACTGGGAAGTAACCTATGACCCTTTGGAGACAAAGTTTGAATGAGTTACCTGAGCTGCTTGATGTGCTTCTGAAAGCAGTAATCTTGCAGGTTGATATAAACACAGTCGAAGTAAAACTTCAGCTTTGTCTATCCACAAGTACGGGAAAGAGAGCCCACTTAATTCTTTTTCAGTAATGGGATTTAGTTCCAAAATCTGTAAAATATTTTAGCCTAGAAATTACTCTTCTTTTTAAAAAGATTCAGTATTTTGTAAGCATTGCACAGACTGTTAATTAGAATGCATACTGTGCATAAAATAACAAATTCTTTCAAGTTCTAAATACAGGAGACAAAATCAATGTGTGTTTGCAAGCCACACCTCACTTATTACACAGCAGGCTTCTAACAAAAGTTGTTTCTAAAAGCAACAAAGAGTTGAAAGGTAGTAAAATGTTTTGAAATGGCTTATCACCACAGTATATGTAAAGCAGCTGGAAATTACCTTGTCTTTTGCAGTTAGTCTTTTTTTAATTTGATCCCCATCACATTGCTTTGTAGAATCAAATAGTTTGGTTTCCTTTTGATGATCTTTCAGGGCATTCTCCTTTTTAAATGCAATTTCTTGCCTAAACCTGAAGCAGAGAAAAAGAAAGGAAAGATTAGCCTGTTTTCTAGAAAATATTAACAACATTACTGACAAAAGAACGTATGTTCTAAGTTCAGTATAAGATGGGTCTTTGGTATTAGCTGGGGTTTGGTTCCAGGACCTCCCATGGATACCAAAATCTGTGGATGTTCAAGTGTCATTAAATACTGTACAATGGCATAGTGAAGTGGTGTCCCATATAAAAGATGGTAAAAACAAGATTTGCTTTTGGAATTTATATATATATATATATATATATATATTCAAACTGTGGATGTTTGAATCTGTGGATAAAAAAACCATGGATACTGAGGGCCAACTGTACTCTATGTCAGCCATTTTGGCAGTGAAAATTAATATCTGTAGAACTACAAAGTCATTATTTGTGTGTGGCGTGCATGACAAGGCCAGGACATGTAGATAAATGTTCTTGAGGCCAGACACCAACACGGCAGTTCGACAGTGGAACACTCTCCCTCAGAGGGAGGTGGAGTCCCCTTCCTTGGAGGTTTTTAAGCAGAGGCTGGATGGCCATCTGTCGGGGATGCTTTGATTGGAGTTCCTGCATGGCTGGGGGTTGGACTGGATGGCTCTTGTGGTCTCTTCCAACTCTAAATTTCTATGATTCTATGATTCAAGGTGGATTTGGTACTGCACCTGTGTATGTGTGTGACTCAGCACAGTGAGGTAATAGCTTATGCCATGTGCTGGGAGAGTTGCATCAGCCAAGGATATTTAAGGTTGTGTCTTAACATAAACAATTGTGGGTTACAGTGTGTGGATTTCAGTAGTTGGTGTTGATGTGTGGTGGAGTTGGTGAGAGCTATTGTAAGTTTGAAATGAACTTTATCTGTTTGTACAGTTAATAGCATCTCCTTAGCACTCGTAAATAAATCTCCTCACCTGGAACTGTCCGGTTCAGCTTCTTAATTTCATATTGGTTTCTAAGTGCCTGGGTGTAGATACTGAAATCTCATTCAAGCCTTGTTACCAGCGTGACACTCTAATGGTTGCTTTTACTTCAAAGGACATCAAACCATTATAAAGTTTACAACTACAATCCATCTTGACAGATTATGCAAATGGAAAGGAAGCTGGGTACACACCCTGGTGGCTGGACTTTCAGCTTTTCTTTCTGATGGGATACTTTGGGCTGCATCCATCAATCCCTTTTTTCAAAAAAGTAAAAATTTGCTCATTCTTTCAGGATTCAATTTGTCCCTTTCTCTGCTAAAGAGCTAATTGGATGGATTTCAAAAATTTTGTTGCTGGTGGTGTTGAAAGGGCTGCATGTAAATGGTTTCAATGGCTCTCTGCTGGCTTACTGCTTTAGACTGTGGCACACAATTAATAATGCAAGTACTCAAAGCACAACCATATATTTTGATACAGAATATCATACCTTCCTTGTTCCATTTCATTAATGTATACTCCACCCACAGCCTTCTCATAATATGATGATGCTTGACACAATTTTAAATCTAAACATATAGCGGAGAGTCTGGAAAAACAAATGACATAGTCTGTAAAACAGTTAGAATACAAGTGCTAAACTGGCCCAATCCCATTCAAAAACGTGGCTGATTTCACCCAGGAAATGTTCTAATAGGTGGCAAGGGAGGTGTCTGCAGAAAATGCCAGTAACCAGTTCATGGTGAAGCTTGTTCTCTGGCAACATTTTAGAGCTCAGTAGGAAGAAAAATTACCCAAACAATCTGCAATTGACACTGTCCCAAGACAAATTACCTGAAAGTCTGCAATTGACACTATCCCAAGACAAACAATGGTAGCAGTGGGTGAAAGTGTAAGGATGGAAGGGAGGATGTTTAACCCTTTCTTTATTTGCCAGTTTTTCTTAACTGTGACACACTCCCCACTGGTTCCTCTACCAAGTGGTGAAAAGCAAGAGGAAAGGTTAAGCAGCTACCAACTTCTTACTGCTCTAGACAGTGACAACTGTTCCAATCAAATTGGTCTTATATACACTCGTCTCTCCACATTTGTGGCTTTGACTTTTTTGGATTTGATTATTGGAGGTTTTGATTAATATTCTCTCTCCCTAGGAATCTCTAGGTCCTCCAGAGAAATTCTTCTGGAAGTTGACTATAGAGATGCACTGGGAGACCTAAAGATTCCTAGAGAAAATACTTCTCTAGGCATTTGTAGGTCCTACAATGTGATTCTATGGTCAAGTTCTGGCAGATGTTGACCACAGAGTTCTGCTGAAGGACCTAGAAATTCCTAGAGGTGTTCTCTCAGGTTAAAAAAATATATTGTTTATTTGTTTGTCGTTTCTCCTCCCCTACACCAATTTCATGGGGGTCCTGTGCTCCTAACACCAGTGAATGTGGAGGTAGAAGGTACACATGCACAAACATTTCAGATTTTTAAAAGAAAGCAAGGGAACGACTGTCCTATGCTGAAGAAGGGTAAAACCTAGGCCTTGGCTACACAGGCCAAATACCCCCCCCCCCCAATTTGCCAGCAGGGAGTCTTGATGATGCAACCAGATGATATCTGGCCTGTTCAGCACTGAACCCAGGGTACCCTGGTCAGTGCAGACAGTACGCCAGCCTCACAGTATGTGAACAGACAGTACTTCCAGTTAAATAGGGGAAGGACAAATAATTCGTCCAATCCTCTTAAATCTTGTAGGAATGCTTCACTGGCCCAAAATAATAATAAATAAATAATAACAAAAATAATAATCTGTGGAAAATGCTGTAACACTAGTACTGCTCAAAGTGGTGGCCTGTGTATGGCAGCTGGTCTGGAGTGAGTTTCAAGGCAAGAAAAAAAAAAATACTTGTAGTGAATTATCACAAACATGGTGCTGGCCCCTGATACTTTGGGAAAACACTTTGTCAAGCTCACACATCAGACAGCTAAAGAAGCACTGCTTTAACATATTATAAAGGATAAAAGGAAATGAGCTAGCACATCACAGCCAACAGCAAAAATAAGTTTATGAAGACCAGGGAAGGAAGAGTGACATTGATAATTACAATGAAGATATTTTCTGCAGATGTATATGGGTGTTATCTTAATAATAATAATAATAATAATAATAATTATTATTATTATTATTTATAGCCAGCCCAATCGCTAGGAATCCGGGCGGGTTACAACAGATTAAAATACGTAAAATATAATAAAATTCAGAATTATCCCTTCCCACCCACTCCGTTCCCAAGCTAAAATGCAATTAAATCATCTCAATTAAAACAATAAAAATGCAATGAGAGGACAGGCTTGGTAAACAGGGCAATAAGATTATGTCACAGTTGTGCTATGTAGGGAGAGAGGTCAGGCTGGGAAGTGTTGGTTGGTTTCTTTCCATCTCCCAGGAGAGGCAAGGTCATGTGATGTTGTTCTAACATATCCTGAGATACTTAGAACCCATGGCAGAACTGACAGAAATAGAAGGAATATGTGCTGCAGACTGTCTGTAGTCAGCCAATCACCATCTTCTTGAAAGCGAAAGCAGTTTAGCTGAGTTAACTTTGCTCTAAAATGGCTACATCCCTGAATGATCAGCTTGGGAGGGACAGGGAAGGAATGTGGAACAACAGTCTAGGGCCCCAGATAGTTGCAGCGCCAAAGTGTAACACCACTGAGGTGCTGTAAAGTTGTCTTCTGACACCTCCAGGAATAGCTCCTGGAGGACTGCTGAACTGCAGAGGTCTAGAGGAAATGACTCCTATGGCACTACCTTGTCAATAAGGATGCTTGGTAATTTGTCCGGCAGCTTTCTGGATGATTGGTATGGATTATTTGTCATCAGGGAAATGTACCTTGGGAATGCTCAGTGAGACAGACTGGTTTGAGGCCCTTGTGATCTCTTCCACCTCTGTTTTTCTATATGGTAGGTCTTTCTCTGCAGCTGAAGCCTTTTCTGCCACACTATGCAGGCATGGGGGAAGTGAGGACAGATAGAAACCAACTATAGGTGAAATAGAAGTTGTGGATGACAGTAGATGGATATTGAGAGCAGAGACTCAAAAGAGATGTTCTATTATACAAGACAAAGCAAGGCAGAGAGAGAGAGGTGGAGATAGACGTGACGTGGCGATAGAGGACAGCAGGATAAATTAGATCTATACAATGTTGCCTTACCTGTCCTGAATCATATGAACTGTCCTACCTCTTCTGTAATACATACTTTGGATGTCTCCTGAGTACTGACCAACTCTCAGAGAATGTAAATATTTTAGAATGGCTTCAGTATAATGAATACAAACCGAAGATGGTAGAGATCTGACAGACTTCTGCTTTCTGCAACATCACGAGCAATGATCTCAGCCAGATGAAGAACCGGAAGAGTCAAGTGAGTACACAAAATTGACTGTAGCTCCTTAACTAAAAGGTCTAGGTAATATAAAGTGCGTGTCTGAAAATTAAGGGAAAAGTAGAAACTGAACAAATGGAAAACATTCTATTACGGTTCTTTTTTCACAGTTCCCCAGGAAAGATCCACTGAAGTCATTTTCTCCAGTGATACACAAAGCTGAGACAAAGCATGGTGCAGTGGTGTGAGCACTGAACTACGACTCTGGAAACCAAGATTTGAATTCTTGCTCAGTCATGGAACCCATTGGATGACCTTGGGTGAATCACACTCTCAGCCCCAGAAAACCATGACAGGTTCACCTTAAGGTTGCCCTAAATCGGAAAGAACTTCAAGGCACACAATAACAATAGCACAAAGCTGCCATTGGGAGAGGTGGGTTTTACAAACTCCCAAGTTCTCTTGCTTGGAATTTGATTAGAAGCAGAAAAGAACTCTTGGCTTCTTCCCACTCATCTCCACTGTCCTCCATCCTTCAAAGCTTCTCCTGTGTTCCAACCCTCAAACATAATCCTACCTTTCAAATGAACTTCCCTTCCTCCACTTTCCTTATCTACAATCAGTCATGGCAGAGGGCTTTCTCAGATGTCCTATCATATTGACTGACAGCCCTGTTTAAAAGTACTGTTTGAGTTCCAATTTTGGGGGGAAAGTGGGATATAAATAAATATAATAATAATTACATGAGCTTTAGTTCTTCCCAAACAGTGATTTCTAAATGGGTGGTACTTTCCCCCCTGGGGTCAGTGGAAAGATCCAGGGGCTGGCGAGAGAAGTGAGGGTGACATTGGGCAGTGGGAAAAAGGGGGGTCACAGGGGTGTCTTAAGTATTGGCACCAAGAAAGGCAAGGGAAACCAGCAGCCTTTAGGCTCATGGTGAGGAGGAGTTAAAGCATGTGGTGGCAGGGGAGAAGTGGAAGCAGAAGGGAGCTTTCACATTTGGGACCTTCCTTAAGCTTTGTGAGCTCTGCCATGACTTAGCTGGCAGGTTGGAGCTGCAGTGCTGCTCCTGCTTTCTTTTATCAGACAGGCCAAGAGAAGAGGTAGTAGAAAAAACAATATCTGTGTGGGGTGAGAATTACTTGAACCTGTGTGGGGAAAAAACACGTCGAAAAAGGAAGGGAAGGAGTATCAGGGATTGATTCTTCAAAAGTCTTTTGCCTCTCTCATCACTTGGCTTGAGAGTCCTTCCTTGCCAAGAAGAAGCTTCTCCCTTTGCACCTTCTTACCTTGGGAGCAGCAACTGAGCAGCTGGCTGAGCAGCAATCAAGAAGCCTCTCCCTGACACCAACCTTTGACACAAGACCAGTATGGGCGAAAGGTTTCTCGGTCAGTGCTCAGCCAGCTGCTCAGTTGCTATTTCCAGGGTGACCAGATGCACAGGGAGCAGTTACCGAACAGCTGGTTGGACACTGACTGAGAATCCTTTCACCCATCCCAGCTTTGCAGCAAAGGCTGACAAAGGCAAGAGGCTTCTCAATCACTGCTTGATTGGTTGCTCGGTCACTGCTCCCTTTGTACCTGGGTCACCCAAGGAGCAGCAACCAAGCATCCAGTAAGCTGGTCATATTTTTGGTATAAGGCTGGTGCAGGCAAGAAAGAGAGGAGCAGGTCTGGGCTGATGCTACTATTGTATTCACATGTGAAAGGCAGATGAGCTGGGTGCAGATGAGGTAGACATTACTGGCCAGCTGGCTGCTCAACAAACAGTAGACCTAATATGATGAAATAGGTGTTAGGGGGCACTAGGGTTGTCACCAAAGAGGAAAGGGGATGGTGTCCTTAAAAAGTTTGGGAACCACTGTTCCAAGAACTTCTAAGAACTTTGGTACAAGTAAGATGAAAAATACTGTTGCCAAATTGAGGACAGTATTTTTGATAAGAGTTTGCTCATCTCCTACATAACATTTTCCCATAATAAGTCTGTCCTTCTATATAAAGTAAATCATGCATAGCGCAAAATAAAATCTCCTGAAGACATTTTCATGTTACTTACAGGCGCTAAAATGGTTTCCCTGTTCACAGCACAGCCATCTGAGCCCTGTCTGAAGGCCTCCCTAATTTCTTCAGGGCATTCATAACTAGCCCATTCTTCCACACTTGCTGGTAAGGCTTCAGTTGGGCCTTTCCGTCTAGATTTCTCTAGATTTGAGTATTTTGAGGTCTTATCTTTTTTAGGAGGGGTCGTTGGTGAAGTCTTTAGAAAAAAGAAAGGGTAAAACAAAAAAAAATTGTTATGTTTGTACTGTAGAGTAGAACAGTGGTAGATACAGGGACTGAACAGCCAGCCAGTTTGAGCCCACGTGGGGCTGGCTTGGGGGTATCACATTTAGATCACCATGCCCCCAAGTGGGGTGGAAGCTGGACCAGTGATTACACCCCAGCCAGCTTCTCTCCGGCTTGGGGGCATGCTGCTTAGACATCACTTTTCCTAGAGCTTACTTTTCTGGAGGAAAATCTGACTCTACGGGGGAAGGGGAGGCTTCCCCCCCCCCAAAAAAGGAGCGGATCTTATCTGCTCCTTTTTGGGGTGGAACATGCCTGGATTGGGGCTGGGCACCTGTTTGCTCTGGCCCTGATCTGTATCCTCCCATAATGTTCTATATTACTCTCCCCCCCCCCATCCAAAACTAAATTTTCCCATTGATAGTAACAAAACTCTAGATAATTGGGATACACCTCTCTTTAATAACTGGGTGTACCTAAAAATCAGACTTTTGTTTGAAGGATGCTTTTGTTTCATTTGTATTGAATAAATAAAAACATTATATCAAAAATACCTGTTTGGTCTCTTTTGAAGATTTATCTTTTTTAGGAGGGGTTGTTGGTGAACCCTTACCAGCAGCAGGCTTCAGAAGAAACGAAAAAAGGGTAAATGAAATATTGGTAAGTTTTTAAGTATACAGTAAATTGCTACATATTGCTTAATACAAAATTATATATTATTATACATATACATATTCCTCTACATCTGAAATGTAAAAATTTCCCCAGAAGATTTGATTTTTTTAAAAATTTACGATGACTGTATAAGAATCAGTTTAGGGGAGTTCTGAAAGTACAGTAGAGTCTCGATTATCTGACATAAATGGGACCAGCTGACAGTTGGATAACGAAAAATGTTGGATAATCCGGAGGGATTATCTGACTATCAGCTGGCCCCGTTTATATTGGATAATCGACTCCCCTCCCCTCCACCCTTCCTCCTTCTTCTTTCCTTCCCTCCCTGTCTCCTTCCCTCCCTCCTCCCTGCTTACTTCCTGGCTTGGCTGCAGGGAGGGGGCATCTCTTCAGTGGCTAACAAAGCCACTGAGAAGAGGCCTGGGGCTCGGCCCGGCCCACTTCCCTCCACTGCAGCAGCGGAGGAGAGAAGTGGGCCGAGCTGAGCCCCAGGCCTCTTCTCGGTGGTTTTATGGTCAGCCCAGGCCTCTTCTTGGTGGCTTTGAAGCCACCGAGAAGAGGCCTGGGCTGAAGCCACTGAGAAGGGGCCTGGGGCTTGGCTCGGCCTATTTCTCCCCTCCGCAGCTGCAGTGGAGGGAAGTGGGTCGAGCTGAGCCCCAGGCTTCTTCTTGGAGGCTTCCTCTCCTCCTCCTCCTCCTTCTTCCCTACCTCCCTTCCCTCCTTCTCTCCTCCTCCTCCTCCTCACTGCCCGGCCTCAGCAGCAGCCCTGGAGGATGTTAGAGGATGCTGCTTGCCTCCATCTTTCTTGTGGTGTTGGCGGTGGCAGCAGAGGACGAGGAGAAGGCTGCCAGCTTGGGCTCCTTGGATGTCCCTCCGTCTGGCATGCCTTGGTCCTCCATCCTCCAGGCTGCCAGGGCTTGCTGGATGTGCCTCCTGGAGGACGGAGGAACAAGGCATGCTAGATGGAGGCACGTCCACGGAGCCCCAGCCAGCAGCCTTCTCCTCCGCCGCTGCCGCCACCGCCACTTTGGGAAGGACGGAGGCAGTGGCGTCCTCCAACGTCCTCCAGGGCTGCTGCCAAGGCTGAGTAGTGAGGAGGAGGAGGAGGAGGAGGAGGAGGAGGAGGAGGAGGAGGAAATAGGGAGGAAGGGGAGGAGGAGGAGGAGAGGAAGGAAGGAAGGAAGGAGGAAAGGGAGGTAGGGAAGAAGGGAGGGGGGAGGGAGGGAGGAGGGGAGGCATGACATCAGATAATCCGGAATGTTGGTTAACCGAAGGTCGGATAACCGAGAATATACTGTATCACATCCTACCCATGTTTACTTGAAGTAAGTTTCACTGGTCTACATCCAACTTATTGTTTCACATACAGCAGAGCTACTGAATCAGTGGGATGTTACATACTATTCAGCAATTGATTCAATGAGTCTACTCTGGCAGGGGCTACCAACTTAATTTAAGCCGCTGTTTTCATTACATCTTATTTCTAAGGAAGAATGCTTAGGTTCATAATTTTGCAGTGTTTAATCAGTTTAACAGGCAGAAAAGTAAGGGATACTCCTTTCTCCCTATGAGCAGGATCTTCCTTGCTGTTGTATTTCTTCACTAGATAGATATCCTAGTGAATAGATAGATAGATAGACCATGGGAGTAAGGAAAGGGCGAAGAAGAGCAGTAGCACTGGAAGAGCCAAGCTGAGTGACAGTCTTTTATTCCTCAAAGGGGTGATGATGATCAAAGATGATAGACAGGGATGACTTGGTTAATGGAGTGCAAGTGGTGGGATCATCAGGTGGAAGTGACCATGTTCTCCTGGAGTTTGTTATACAGTGGGAAGGAGAAGCCAGACATAGTCAGACACACATTCTAGAGCTGATTTCAGTAAACTTAGAGAAGTACTGGGGGTGATCTCATGGTCAGGAATACTAAAAGAGAAGGGAGTTCAGGACAGATGGGAGCTTCTCAAAAGGGAGATACTGAAGGCACAATTTAAAACAGTTCCATTGAAGAAGAAAAATGGGAGATGTCTCAAGAAACAAGATGGATTACTAAGGAACTTTCAACTGAGCTAAGTTTTAAATGGAACAGGTATAAGAAGTACAGGTTGCTTATCATTAACTGTGTTTCTTTGAGTGGCCATCTGTGTCTTCACACAATAGAGTACTGAGCCTGTGCAGAGACTCGTTTGGATAGTTGAAAAGCTGAGCAGATTGGCGGTAGCCCCACCCCTTCCAGTTCCTAAGCATGCCCAATCCCTCCAATCTAGCTCTTCCTTCAGTTGAAGACTGCCTCAAAAAGAGCAGGGACCTGACCAAGGGGAGGTAGGGTGGGATTTGTGTGAGGGCACAGATGACCACTCCAAGAAACACAGTTACAGGTTAAGCAATCTGTACTACTTCTTCATGGTCTTTGTGCCTCACACAATAGGGTGACTAAAAAGCTTACCTGTGGAGGTGGAAAGGTCACTGCATGATAGAAGACAAAACAGCATGATCAAAACTGGCATCACTTCGGGACCTGGAATCCAGCCGGTAATGCCGAACAAACATGGAAGGCTATGACCACATAGCCACCTTGTAGACCTCTGTTAGGGGAACACCTTGGAGGAAGGTGGCAGATGAAGCAATGGCCCTGGTTGAGTGAGACGGACATACACCGGTAAAGGGCACTTAAGCCAGTTCGTAGGCCAGAGCGATGGTCTGGGCAATCCACTTTGAAAACCTTTGGGAGGAAACTGGGTTGCCCTTCTTGGGTCCACCATAACAAATAAACAACTTGGTGGACAACCTGAACTCAACAGAACGTTGAACATAAAAGGTCCAATCACAGTGAACATCAAGAATGTGCACAGTCTTTTCCAGAGGCGAGGAAGGATCTGGGTAAAAGTTCGGTAAGACAATCTCTTGAGAAAGGTGGGACAGTGAAACCACCTTAGGGAGGAACGAGATGTCCAGTCTGAGGACCACCTTGTACCTGTGGAAAATGAGGAAAGGCTCATCTGAACATAGGGCCGTCAGCTCTGAAGCACGTCTGGCTGAGGTGATGGCCACAAGAAAGGACACCTTGAGCGTCAGCAGTCTGAGAGAGGCTGAGCCCAAGGGCTCAAAGAGAGGTCTGGTGCGCTGTGTGAGCACCAAGGAGAGAGACGAAGCCAGGGCCAATGAAGGCAGTGGTGGATAGAGATGAAGTCCCTTGAAGAATCTCTTGAGTGTCGGTGAAGTGAAGAGCCGAGCTGATGGAGAACCAGGTGATTGGTTGGCAACTATGGCTGAAAGGTAGACCTTGAGGGACAAAAAGGCCAAGACTTGACCTCAGAGGTGTAGTAGGAATTGGAGCATAGTAGAGAGGCCCACAGAGAAGAAGGTTCGGCTCTGGCCTCTGCAAAGGCACAAAAATGTTTCCATTTATATGCATAAGATTGCTTGGTAGAATCCTTTCTGGAGGCCGAAAAGACTCTGAGAAGTTCAGGAGAGTTCAGGGCCTGATTTTCCAAGCTGTCATTCGTAGATTGTGAAGGTCCGGATGCAGGACTGCCCCATTGAAGTGGGACAGAAGGTCCAGCCAGTTCGGGAGATGGAAGTACCCTGTCTCCCCAAAAATAAGACATCCCCAGAAAACAAGACCTAGTAGAGGTTTTGCTGAATTGCTAAATAAAAGGCCTCCCCCGAAAGTAAGACCTAGCAAAGTTTTTGTATATAAATATATATATACAGCATATGATAATTTTTTAAAAAAAACAATAAATGTGAATTCTTCTTCATGGAAAAATAAGACATCCCCTGAAAATAAGACCTAGCAACTCTTTGGGAGTAAAAATTAATATAAAACACTGTCTTATTTTTGGGGAAACATGGTATTGGCCCTTGGCTAACAGCGGGGTGAACCAAGGCTATCTCAGCCAGAAGGGGGTCAGTAGAATTGCACTGGACCCATCTCTGGCATCTTGGCCACTATACCCTGGAGATCAGATGCAGGGGAGGAAAGGCGTATAGGAAGTCCGGGCTCCAGTCGCAGAGGAAGACATCTCCCAGGGAGCCCAGGCCTCTGCCCACTCTGGTGTAGAACAGTTGACACTGAGGGTTCTCTGGAGTTCTCTGGAGTGGCAAACATAGTCACTGAGGGAGTCCCCCAACGAGATGTGAAGAAATGGAAGACCTGATTTGACAGAGTCTATTCGTGCTGAAGGACCTTGTCCCGCCTGAGAGAGTCCGCTAGCACACTGTCCTTGCCTATGAGGTGAACTGCCACTGGGTGGATCGAGCAGCGGTGGCACCACATCCAAAGGTGTTGTGACAGGTGGAGGAGAACTGGAAAGTGCGTTCCTCCCTGTTTGTTGATGTAGCAGACGGTGGTCGTATTGTCTGACATCACTTGCACAACTCTGTGGAAGAGATGACGTTCAAAAGCCCGGAAGGCTTTGATAACTTTTAAGAGTTCCAGAGTGTTGATGTGCAGCTCCGACTCTTCTGGGACCATTGGCCTTGTACACAAAAGTCCTTGTAATGGACACCCCATCCTGTCATGGATGCATCTGTGGTGACCATCCTGGAAAGTTCTGGGGTTTTAAAGGGCATCCCTCTGAGGATGTTGGAGGCAAGTAGCCACCATTTGAGGGAGTCCCGTACATGAGTGGGAATTGAGAGCCTCTTGGACTGGCTGTCGAGGAGGTGGCCGAATGCAGATAGGAACCACTCCTGGAGAGGTCTGAATCTCAGACGTGCAAGGTAAGTAACAGCCATTGTGGAGGCCAGGTAGCCCAGCAAGCATTGTATGTCTTTTGCCGTTGGCTGAATAGTGGTGAGGACATAGCGGAGTTGGTCCCAGAAGGCTTCATCCCTTCTGGTTGGAAGGTAGGCTCATGCCATGACAGAGTCCAGAGAGGTGCCTATGTAATCTATCACCTTCACCAGTCAAAGGATCGACTTGGATGAATTGATAGTGAGTCCCAAGTAGGTGAAAAGAGAAAGTGTAGAGTGAATGTCTTTGAGCAGCTGTGTCCGGGAGAACACCAGCAGACAGTCATCAAGGTAAGGAAAGATCTTTATACCCCGCAGTCGATGGTGGGAAATGACCACTGCCATACATTTTGTAAAGACTCAAGGAGCAGTGGAGAGGCCTAAGGGAAGGACGGTATACTGGAAGAGATCTCCATTGACAGCGAAGCATAGGAATTTCCAATGTTGGGGCCTGATGACAATGTGAAAATAAGCATCCTTCAGATCAATGGATGCGAACCAGTCCCCTCGATGCAGGAACGGAAGGATGGACTCCACAGTCACCACCTTGAACTTGCGAGGTGTGATGGTGCCTCTCAAGTCTAGAATGGGACGAAGACCACCTCCTCTCTTCAGCACCGTGAAGTATTGAGAGAAGTAGCCTTCTAGTCTGCAGCTGGTTGGAATCTGCTGAATGGCTCCTTTGTCAAGAAGGGAGGAGATCTCTTCTAGGAAAGGAGAAGAGGGAGTAGAGCAGAAAATGCCACTTGTTGGAATACTTGAGAACTCTATGGTGTATCCCAGCTGGATGATGGTGAAGACCCAGGAATCTGAAGTGATTCGACACCAATTGTTGTAGAAGCGGCGAAGTCTGGGCATGTGGTGAAGAGAGAGAATAGGGAGTGACAGGCAAAACACTGGTGTCACTCCTGAAGACCCATCAAAAGTGGGACTTAGAGGAGGAAGACTTCTTGGAGGACTGAGACAGTTGATGTTGCTGGCCTTGACGCTGCTGCTGCTGTTGCTGGTGTTGTCTGAAGGGCCTTCTAGAGTATTGTTGAGGAGAACCCCTATAGCCAGAAGACGTGCCCAAACAAGGACAAGAGTAGCTTGAAGAGGCAGGTCTACCATGCCACAGATGTTTCCCAAACTGGTGCTTGTTGGAGGTCACACCGAGACTTTTGTCATTAAGGTGGCCATAGAGTCTTGGGCCATAGAGTCCTTGGGGAGTCCTTGGGCCATAGAGTCCAGGGAGTCATCTGTCTTGGCAGCAAAGAGACCTTCCCCATCAATTGGCATGGCCTCGATTTTAGATTCTGCTTCCTCAGACAGGTCTGTGGAACTCAACCAGGCAAATCTGCGTAGGGCCACGGCTTCTGACATGATCTTGGCTGACCAGTCGACCAAATTGTTGGGCGACAAGCGAGAGGGCCTCGGCGTAGAAATCAACAGCCGCTGATTTCTGTTCTGGAGGTAGGAAGGGGATGAACAATGCTATCTTGTCCCATAGGAACTTTTGATATCCAGCCACGCAAGCCTGCATATTGGCAACTTTGGCATTGAGAGCTGCAGAGGAGTAAAATCTCCCATCAAAGATGTCCATAGGCCTTCCGTCCTTATCCACGGGGGCAGATTGGTTTTTGCCAGAAAACTTGCAGGTGGATTCAATCACTAACAAGTTGGGAGCTGGATTGGTGAACAGAAAGGGAAAGTGTTGGACTGTACCCTATACATAGAGTCCAACTTCTTGGACGCTGGTGGCGTAGAGGTTGGCTTGGTCCAAGAAAGGGCCATGATGTTGGTAAAAGATGCCAAGAACAGGATCACAGCAGGTTGAGCCGGTCTTTTGAACAAGGCATCTGTAGGGTATCTCAGTGGTTTAGGAGCCTGGTCTGCTTGGAGGCCAACTGCCTTAGCCATCCAATCCACAATGCCCAAGAAGAGATTGATGTCCTTGATAGGGGAATGTGGAGCAGAGTCTTCCACCTTCTCGGTAGGAGAGGAAATGACAGGTGCAGGGGAGCCCGGAGATCGTTCCGGTTCACAGGCCGACTTCTCAGTGGAATGAGCCATAGCAGCCACAGGTGAAGTCAGGCTGTGGGCCATAGTTGGCAGTAGAGGAGGCATCAACGTTGGAACCACCAAGGCCAGAGTTGTCAACGCCGAGGAGTCAATAGGCACTATGGACATCAATGGAGTTGGCATCGATGTCGATGTCAGTGCCATTGTTGAGAGAGGCACTGAGTCTGGCGGCCTCAACACCGTAGCGGTGGTGAGAGGCAGCGGTGAGGAAGCTCTGTAATGCTCACAGTCGGTGACTGGGGATTGAGATCAAGGTCGGAAGTAAGACTCGAAATGTGGATCTCTATAGTAGTACCAATCTCTATAAGATGACAAGTAGGAGCTGTAAGAAGGGTGCCTTTCCCTCCAATAGTCTTCAGCTCGACATAAGCAGAGGAGTAAGGCGAGTTCAGGAGATGTTCCTCATACGGCATCAGGGACCTTTGAGGTGACCTCTGATGAGGAGAAGGGGTAGGCGGGAACGTCAGCCTGCAAATCCTCAATGAAGTAGCCAGAATCTCCCGAGGGACCGTCGTTGAAGGCGGAGATATAGGTGAGACTGTCGGTGTCGGGAGTGACACGAGCTGAGACGGTGCAGACAATGTTGCCAACACCGGAGTCAAGTCAAAACCCTCCAGTGCCGCTCCGGTGACCAGGAGCGGGGCAGGGGCGTCAGACGACGGTGTCAAAGCAGGCATGAGAAAGGCCACTGAAGCCACTGATGCCAACAACACCGAGGCCGGAGTAGAAGCCTGGGCGGTGGTATGAGAAGGAACCTCCTTGGCCTTATGCTTCTTCTTATGTTTGTCGCCATCGTGATGCGCTGACCTCTTCCTGGCCTTTTGTGACACTGAAGGCACCTCTTGCGGAGACTGGCTGGAAGTTGACTGAGACATCGATGTAGAGGGTGGATGCTTCGATGTCGACAAAGTCGAAGTCGAGAATGTCGATGTCGACATGGACAGTGAGGCTTTTTGGGAAAGCTTAGGAATTCACGGGAACTTAGAGATGGGAAGTCTGCCCAGAGGATCTGATTGCAGAGCCAACTTCTGGGCCACTGCTAAAACTTTTTCCCACAAGAAGGCCTGGAGTCTTTTTGCCCTGTTGTGGAGAGTCACTGGAGTGAAGGCCTTACAATGGGCACATCTATCAGGGACATGAGTTTCATCCAGACAAAAAAAGGCACTTAGAGTGTCTATCATTAAGTGCAAGTTTGTTGGGACAAACAGAGCATATCTTGAAAAGAGAGGTAAGAGGCCATAGGAGGCCTGCAACCAACGACGAGAGGCCTAGCTGAAACTTAAAAAGAAGAAAAAGGGCAGCTGAAGGATACAGAAAAAGGAAAGACTAGGAAAAATAAAACAAGAAAAGGGGTTTTACGGGAGAATTCTACTCAGCTGTAGACAAAATGATCAGCAACCCGAAGATGTTTCTCTTGCGGCAGACGAAAGAGAACTGAAGGAGGAGCTAGATTGGCGGGACTGGGCATGCTCAGGGAATGGGAGGGGTGGGGCTACCACCAATCTGCTCAGCTTTTCAGATAACAACAACAACAATAATAATGGTTTATTTATAATCCGCTCCTCTGTAAAAACACTGAACGAGTCTCTGCGCAGGTGCAGTACCCTATTGTGTGAGGCACAGAGACCACAAAGAACAAATGGAAAAATGGGGAAATCACCAAAGGGGAATTCAATCAAATAGCGAGCGCATGGAGGGGTAAAGTCAGAAAACCTAAAGCACAGAATAAACTCAGGCTTGCTAGAGAGGTTAAGAACAATAAAAATGGCTTTTGGGGGTATGTCCGCAGCAAAAGGAAGAAAGAAATGGTAGGGTCACTGTGTGGAGAAGATGGCAAAATGCTAACAGAGGACAGAGAAAAGTCAGAATTACTCAAACCCTTCTTTGCCTCAATGTTCTCAGAAAAGGCAAAGGGTGCTCATCCTGAGGATAATGGAGCAAAGAACAGAATATGGGAAATTCAGCACAGAATAAGAAAAGAGATAGTACAAGAATACCTGGTTAAAAGAATTGGCAAATGTAATATCAAAGCTATTGGCAATAATCTTTGAGAACTCCTGAAGAACAGAAGTCCCAGCAGACTGGAGGAGGGCAAATGCTATCCCCATCTTCAAGAAGGGGGAAAACAAGGATCCCAACAATTATTGTCCAGTTAGTCTGATATCAATACCAGGAAAGATTCTAGAGCAGATCATTAAACAGAGAGTCTGTGAACACCTAGAAGGCAATGCCATAATCACAAAAAGTCAACATGGGTTTCAGAGAAACAAGTCATGTTAAACAAACCTGATCTCATTTTTTGATAAAATTACCAGCTTGGTAGATGAAGGGAATGCTGTGGATATAGTATACCTCGATTTCAGGAAGGCCTTTGACAAGGTTCCCCATGACATTCTTGCAAACAAGCTTGTAAAATGTGGGCTAGACAAGGTAACTGTTACATGGATTTGTAATTCGTTGACTGGCCAAACTCAAAGGGTACTCAACAATGGCTCCTTTTCATCCCGGAGAGAAGTGACCAGTGGGGTGCCACAGGGTTCTGTCCTGGGCCCAGTGCTATTCAACATCTTTATTAATGATTTGGATGACAGAATTGGGGGCATACTTATCAAATTTGCAGATGACACTAAACTGAGAGGAGTAGCTAATACCCCAGAGGACAGGATCAAAATTCAAAATGACCTGAATAAACTGGAAACCTGGGCCAAAGCTAACAAAATGAAATTCAACACAGAGAAATGTAAGCTACTGCACTTAGGGAGGAAAAGTGAAATGCACAGATATAGGATGGGGGACACCTGGCTGAAGGAGACTACATGTGAAAGGGATCTAGGAGTCCAAGTAGACCACAAGATGAACATGAGTCAACAGTGTGACGAGGCAGCTAAAAAGGCCAATGCAACTTTAGGCTGCATCAATAGAAGTATAGTGTCTAGATCAAGGGAAGTAATAGTGCCACTCTATACTGCTTTGGTCAGCCCCCCCTTGGAATACTGTGTCCAGTTCTGGGCACCACAATTCCAAAAAGATGTGGAGAAACTGGAGCATGTCCAAAGGAGGGCAACTAAGATGGTGAAGGGTCTGGAAACCATGCCCTATGAGGAACGCCTTAGGGAACTGGGGATGTTTAGCCTGGAGAAGAGAAGGTTAAGAGGTGATATGATAGCCTTGTTTAAATATTTGAAGGAATGTCATATTGAGGAGGGAGCAAGCTTGTTTTTTGCTGCTCCAGAGAACAGGACCCGGAACAATGGATGCAAGCTCCAGAAAAAGAGATTCCACCTCAACATTAGGAGAAACTTCTGACAGTAAGGGCTGTTGGACAGTGGAACACACTCCTTCAGAGTGTAGTGGAGTCTTCTTTCTTGGAGGTCTTTAAACAGAGGTTTGATCACCATCTGTTGGGGATGCCTTGATTGAGAGTTCCTGCATGGCAAGGGGATTGGACTGGAAGGCCCTTGGGGTCTCTTCCAACTCTACGATTCTATGAATTTATTACAAGAAGAACCATTCATATGAATACCACTTGTGGTGGTTGTGGAGAAGGTATATTTTTATATATGAAGGACTGCCTTACTTTTGCCTCTTTCTTCCCTTTTGATTTTGGACTACCAGTTGGAGTTGGTGAAACTTTGGCCGATGCTTTTAAAATAGATCCTGCTGTTGTCAGTGATATCTGGAACATAAAATAATCATAATTGTGTAATGTTTTGTTTTGATTTTGTAAAATGCATCAATAATATTCAACTTGTGGACAAATTGTCAGCAAATAAGACAAGGACGGTAGTAATTTCCTTTACATTTACAAAAACACAAAAACACAAAACCTTAGACATATACATTAATAGCTTAGATCATTAGATCACACATTTAACATACATGTCCCTCAAAAACTACACAGTAATTATAATCCTTTTCAAATGATCTAGGTGATTACTGAAGTATCAGTTCAAGCAACAGTTTGCACAACATTTCCCATAGTACCTCTAACAGAAAATTTCACAGTGCATTAAACAATTTGCCAAACACATTTGTTAAGCTTCTCACCTGCCACATGCGCATCACGAAAGCATATGCCATCAAACAGTGCTGCTCATGAGAAGGGGAATCGTGGCCAGAAATTACAGCCATTATAGTATGAGCTCTAACCAAAGCTTCTAATTGCTTTATGTTTCTTAAATCTCTGATCATAATTTGGCCTCTTGTATCTATAGTCAGAAGTAACAATAATCGGTGTTGCAGAAAAATTGCAGTGATATACAAAATACTACAGTAAGTACTGTGGACATATTAGTTTTGTTAAGAATTTATTATAACATGAATTAATCCTTTTTTCCTGTTCTTGTTCAGCATAGTTTGCCTCCAGAAATAATAAAATAATGATAATAACAGGCAAAAATGATAACATTTTTGTTTGCTGTTTTTCTTCATTTTAAAAATAACAATCATGCTGCAATAGACCAAAAAGGTGACACAGCAAACTCTAAAACTGAATATGAAGAACGATTGCTCAACTACAGAATTGGGAATCACATAGCCATCCAAATTTTCACACACTACAACTCCAGAATTGCTCAATATTGGCTCAGACTGCTGGGAGTTGTAGTCCCACAACATCTGGTAGGACAGATGATTCCCTTCTCTGTTCAAATGGAAATAAAGAAAAATACAGGTAACAGGTGAAATATAAAAAGAAATCAAAATTATAATATATTCTTGTCACAAAAATAACAGAATATGCAATGAAGAAGAAATATGTCAATAACTGACTTCAGACTTTTTTTAGAATTATGTACCTTCATCCTCAGGGCTTTTTCGGATAGGTTTGAAGTACAACAATATATTTATTGCCCAGTCCAGGTGTTTAATAGCTTCACTAAGAGGAAAATGGTTGCAATATAGCCATTCAGCAAACCCTAGCATATTATCAACTTTCTTTAATTCAAATTCTTTTTTCTGTATAAAGACAATAATACATTATTAAGTTAGTTGGAGGGAAAGGTAAAATGCCACATGTGTCATCAATGGTTGTCCACCTCAGCTGGCACAGGTTAGGAAGTGGTGATTCCTTGGGCATAGATTATCATCCCTCCCTTCGGGCAAAAAAAGAAATTTAGAAAGTTATACTAGCAACATTATCTTTAAAAAGTGGGAAGATGCATACCTGTAAAACTTCAATTGCATTTTGGTAACAGGTTAACTGTCCCACAAGATCTGGGGATACCGATGCCAGACGATGCCACATATCTGATAAGTAGTCTTCACTTTCGTCTCTGAATTTCTGTATTTCCATTATATAGTTACGCCCAAGTCTTGCCTTCACCATTACCATATGTTTAAAAATTGGACTATGGAAAATAATTTTACACAGTCAGTATCACATGTAATATACAGCTGAAGCTATATTTTAATGCTGCTGTTACTGACACACAGAAACTGTTTATTCATCTATCAGTCATAAAAAAGAATCCAGAAAATCATTGCTCCAAAACCAAATTATCTTCTAGCATTTCAGTCTCGTATCAATTACAAAACGTAAGAATTTAGCAACTCTGATGAAAGGACTGTTCCCATTTAATTTAAGGTCAAAAAGGGATGTGTAACAGATCTTCCAGAGAACTGCTCCAGAATGAGAAGCATCAATCTGCGTCCTTACAAGAATTACAATACAAAAGCACATGTTCTATACTCTCAATCACACTACATGGTCACATAGGGACAGGGTTCCAGCCAAGCTACTCAGCTCTATAACTTTCCAGTTGGAGGCTCTGCACAGGTGCAAAATCCATTTTTGTGAGGTACAGAGACCATGAAGTAGAATCCTAAATTCAAATATACTGAGTGCTTTTGAACTCTATCACATGTACTTCTGAGAAGACATAAATAATACTGTACTGACATTTGCTGTTATTTGTTTTCAAGTTGTTTCTGTATTATGGTGACCTAAGCGGATAGTATCACCAGTTTTTCTCAACAAAAAAATTTCAGAGGGACTTTGCCACTGTCTTCCTCTGAAGCTGATAGTGTGTTACTTGGCTATGGCTTCTAACTGGGTTTACATGATTGAGAGGGGAAGTGAACCCTGTTCTCTTAAGGTTCTAGTCAAACCACTACACCACACTCGTTCTGTACTACGATACTATCATTTGTTCTCTTTATTACTCAGAACTATAATTTGTTCTCTTTATCACCCAGAACAATCAAACTGTACATCTGTATTTTTTGTTTCTAGTGGCTATGATTAAGACACATGCTAAGGTTCTGTTTGTCTATTAGCTTAGTTTTTGTGTGCAGTGGCAAGTCACCTGTATGAACCATTGCCATCTATGAAAGGATACAGAAGTTACTGCATAGCTGCATTTTGGATGACGACTGTAGAGGGTTGGAAAGTCACTTTATAAAAACAATATGTTCCCAATGTGTTAGTACTAGAAGTAATTAATTTCTGTTACTTGTTATGATTTGTTAAAGATACCTTTTTTGTTACTCCTTGATTTTAATCACTTCTGTTTTTTTAAAAAACCCTCAGGATTATTAGAAGAAATTCACAAAATGCGAAAAAATCTATCCAAAATGCCTATTAAAATACCTAAAATACTCTTAAAAGAATTTAAAAAGTTATTAGAAATCATTAGACATCAGACCAGGTACCTGTAATGAACAAAGAATGGGAATGCTATATATATACTGTAGCATTTAGGAGTCTGGAAAAGTTATTTTTGGGACTACAGAATTTTCCAGGGCTATGATGGCTGGGACAATTCTGGGAGTTATATTTCAAATAAGTAACTTTTCCATACATACGTATAAAAATATGTGTGTGTGTGTTCCTAGTACGAAGTTGTTTTGAAATGTAAATTCATTATAGCCTTATTATAAAAAGAAATTACCTAAATAGCTAGTACAGAAGCAGAAAAGCTGGTGCACACAGCTCTAAGAAAAAAAATATCAGAAACACTCCAAAGACTATCTAGCTCTCCACTGTCCTCTCCTGCCAATCATGTGATACTATCATTGATGCTCATTTACTTCCAACAAACATTACATTCTATATTTTTTTTTAAAAAAAATCATGAGAATAAGACAAAGAACTTACAGTCTGTGCTTTGTTCTAGGAAGACTCTGAATAGCTTCATCTAACACTTTGAGGCCTCCTTCCCAATCATTTTTATCAGCATAGATTTGGAACAATAATACATACAAGAAAGTCCTTACAGTCAAGTCTTCATCACTACCTTGAAAAGATATTAAAATAAAATTTAAATATTGCAAACCCGTCCATTCACCTAATTAAAAATAAAAGGACTTATTATAAACAAATTATGCAAAGTTACCTGGGAAAAAATGCCCATCAGACAAACTGCTGCTTTGAAAATCTATTGTAGACCATTGATGCAAATGTAGCATGTGTTCTGTTTCCTAAATGATGAGATGTTGGGTGGTGGAGAAGGGAGGAGTACAGGAACATTTTAACTATCATTAATACAGCTTTGACAATTTTTTTTTCTGAAATGAAGGATCTGGAAAGAATGAACTAGAATAGGAGCAGATTCACTTTAATTGCAGAAAGTAGTGAACAGATACAGTAAGAAGGTTTGATGCCTTGTTGAAGACACAGCAAGGTTGATAGAAACCAGTTATTTTAGAAACAAATACAAAATTTTAGATTTTTAAAAATTTAAATGTTTTAAAAATATAAATCAGATTTATTTTTTTCTTAAAACAATTAGTAGGAATAGAGCTAAAGTGAAAGATGTTATAATGAATATTAGCTGCACAACTTTTCATTGTATTCTATGAATATGTTAACAGCAGTTGATGGAGTTGGGAGATAACCCAATCAATCCTACTCTGCAGGTGATATACATGAAGCACATACGCACTCTTGCTCTCTTAGCCCAGCCTCTCTCTAAGTGCAAATATAAAAAAGATTAATAAATAGAGAATTGGGGAAGATGGAGTAGATCTGAACAAGGAAGAAAAAGGAGTCTGAATGTAAAAATTTCAGATTACATTATACAGACAGATTAGATCATTTCAACCAAATCAGGAGAAAAAAATTTCAACTAGCGAATGCGCCCTCCTAATTCTACTCACAGATCAAATGGGATTTGCAGTCTTTGCTGTTCCTGGATAGCTGGGAGTCTGGACTTCATTGTCTAGCCTCCACCAGCCTTGCTAAATCAGAGCTCTTGTTAGAAGCCCCAAGGAAAATGTATTAGCTAGTCTTGTCAGGGTGTTTTTAAATTCTGCTTTAGCTGAAATTAATCGGTCTGTGATTTGTAATTAGTAATCTGGGCCTGAAAGAAAGATGCCCTTTAGGTAAGAGATATCATTTTGCTATGGAAATTCCTTACTTAGAATAAAATATTTTATTTAAAAGTACTCTCTCTCACTCCTTTGAATATGCCTTGGCTTGGACTGGCTTTTTCCCAGGTTTAGGAAAGAGAGGGAAGTGTCTCTGCAGCATCAAAGGCAAAAAGTGCCAGTGGAATCCCAGCAAAGTCATCTTTTTGCATTGGTAATGAGGAAGGATTCAAATCAATGGGGTGAGTTTATTAGACAGAAAAGGTCTCATTCAGACACAAAAGGGGTTTCATTCAGCCCAGGCAAAATGGGGGGGGGGGTCTAGAACACCTTCACAAGTCTCCTTAAGGAATCTTGGGGACAACCAGAGCCAAGACTAGCTTGGGAGCTTGTGGTCAACTCCGCACCCACTTGTAGCAAGGACACTGCACATGTCTAAATGGATACTGCAGCTGTCACTCTATAGTTGCTCACTGGCTAAGTGGCTGGATAAAGATTATCCAGTCCTTTGATCTTTGCATCATGCCAAGCCAACATTAGACAACTATAAACAATAATGTTGTGGCCTTTTGCCTTCAAACCTATAACATATCTGCCTTGGCTCCCTCTGCCTATACCAGCTCCTTAATGCTGCATCTGCAATGTATGTCTCCAAAACCTAAAGCTATTTGAATAGAATCTTCCATATTAATGATTTAAATTGATTTACATCAGTAAAATCTAGTCCTTCAGAAAAGCCATTTAAATCCCAGTTTAAATCCATATGATTTTAATCAAATCAGCCCTGCTACTAAGCCAAGAGGACAGAGAAATGGAGAGCCACAGTATTTTTAAAAATTATCCATCACATTACTATTTTTTAAGCAAATTTCACAGACATATATGAATTAAGCAGAAAATATTAGGTTTTCTGGATATTAATTTTGAAGATAAAAGTCATCTGGATGCCACAGAATAAAAGGTATTACCTGTTTATTTTTGGCTTCTGATGCTTTAATTATACTTTTAAGAATTACTTCAGTGGGCATTTTGAGCTGTTGCCTGTCTGCTGAGGAACCAATGAAAGGTAAGCAAGCATTCCAGAAGTGTCTGGCTGCTATCAGAGCAAGGTCGACATCACCAGCTTCTCCTGCATACCTAGGAAGGTAAAAAACAACCTTAAATACAAATTCAATGAAACCAAGTGCCTGCTGGAGCAGTGAAACAATTCCAGTATTCTTGGAGTATTCATTCCATTACAGAAGAATTTTTTAAAATGTAAATATCGAATCCTATGGAAAAACTGTCCCTATTCTAGTAAGGGTTAAAAAATACCCTTTTTTATAATCCTAAAGGGGGAAAAGGTGCATTTATGAATGGAAGTTAGAATTACTGAATAGATTTAAAAATAATTTTCTGTTATCACATTTTAAAAATAGTATGATTACAGTTCCATATGGTAACAATAATACATTAATTTTCTCTTTCCAATATTGAGAATATTATTCAAAAGGTTAAATATGTTTGTAGATATGCTGTTGCTCCAATCAACAAACAACTGCAAGTTTTATTGCAATAACAATATACTCAGTTATGATGATGATTATGATGATTGATTTTTCAGTGTGTGATTCATGTCTTTCATTTCACTATTTGCCTGCAGCCGTTCTCAACTTCTACGTATTCTCATTTGAGTTATCACTTAGAAAATACAACCCCATTCTGTTACAAGGACAAATTCATTGTGACTGGTAATCAGTTCGTACTTCTCCTTTAGATTTTCCATACAAAATATCCTATATACCCTTAATTATATTTTTAAGCATCATAAGCTATCTGGTCACTACTTCATAGCAGTTTTCTATTTAGTTAATACAATATGAAAAAATAATGCTTTGTACTGTATCCAGATGTTTTCCTAAAGGTTAGAAGTTGTGCAAATGAACTACATTTTGTGTCAAACATATCATTATTTTTTCTCTTGAAGTAAGTTAGACTAGCAATTCATAGATTTTTGACACAAAATCTTTCTTAGCAATTTTCAGTCAACTTTTTAAAATAAAAATGTTATCCTAGTTACTATATCAACTTTTATATATGGCTATTCAAGCCATCTACCCATAGTATTTTGGAATCTGAAATATTCAGGGGTCATTCATACAACTTATAAATCTGTTTGCAAACTGGTTTAAAAGGGCATTGTTCACACTTGTGCTGGTTTTTCTCGACCCAAATTCTGGGGGGTAGGCCGCGCAAATCCCCCTTAATCCAATTCTTTTAGAAAAAGGGATTTTAGAGTGTCTTTTCAAAAGAACCGATCATTTTTTACCAGCTGCAAATGGAAACCTGCTGTCGATTCAATTCAGAGCACAAGAAGGAAGGAGTTAATGTGCAGGGGGCAGATCATGCCCACCCCTTTGCTCTCTCCCTGCCAAACAAAACCATAGCCATGGAAGGGGGTTCTCCTGAGAACATCCCATTAGACAGCAGTTTAAAAAAAAATTGACAGCTTAGGAACATCTGTACTATTTCATGGTGTCACTGGTATGACAAAGGTGTGTATGATTTGACTGACATTAAAAATAACCTATCAGTGGGGGTGAAGTTGAGGTCTGAAGAACCAAGGCCCCAAGGTGACGCTATCATAGGGGTTTCTTGGCAAGGGATCCTCAGAGGAGCTTGCCGTTGCCATTCTCCGAAGCTGATGGGGGAGGGTGGATTCCCCCGAAGGAGAACCAACTACGGGTGTTACTTAGCAAGGGGCTTTTTAGAATAGGAAAATGTGACTCAAAGTGCAATGTAGATGTGCATCATTTGATTGACATTTAAACCCCCCCCCCCCAAGAATGATAAAAAAGGCAGCTCCATTTTAAACTGATACAAATAGTAATGTCAATTTCAACAGGGTTAAATTGCCACAGAAAGATTTGATTGGGGTAAACGTAGTGGGAACTTTGATTCAGGATTGCAACATCGACTCTCCCTGCATCTACTCGACATAAAAACGTGAGTGTGAATACAGCCTTAGTTGATTATTACATGCTAGTTCTATGTATCCATACATCTGTTTTAAGTAAAAAGCAATTTCATTTCTTCCAGAAACTAGATTTTCCCAAAGCCTGGTTAGGAGTGAAATATAAATAGATTATTTCAGTTACTAGCCATTTAAACTGTTAAATGTCAGTTATTGGCTTTTTGGATGGTTTTTTAATTAAATAGCATGGCCAGAATCCTTTATGCACTATGTTGCTATGTAACCACGGTGAATCCTGACCACTCCCTTCAATCTGCACTGCAGTCACTGTGATTGACAGGATCACTCAAGAAGCTAAGTAACATTTCCACCCCCTTGTAGAAGTGACTTCTGTTATAACAGACAGAAACACAGTCTCTATGACAACATCCCCGCATAGTAGAAATCACATTCATGGGGGTATGTGAGAATATCAGTGAGTCACTTTATGAGTGGCAGTGGAACAGATCCCTGTTCATCATAGTGGTTGCTGACTGGTAAGTAGAGACTGGGAGACTTTCATGGTCCCTATATATTCCCAAAAATTGGGGACACATAGGGACCATAAATATAAAAGCAGCCACTAACACGTAACTTTTGGTTATGTGTCCGTAACTGGCCAATAAGATTCTAGACCATGTGCAAACAATTTTATTGAAAAAAGTCCTGAATTGCCAAGAATTTTGTTTCGCATTTTGTCAAAGGGATGCCTCAGTTTTTGACATGCCCTCTTTTTACTGAGGATGATAACATTTGTGGGTATTCTTATATCCTTACTACATACCTTGCACTTTCCACAAAGGATTTTGATGCTACAGTACGCAAATGTTTTTTGCCAGCCAGATTTTCCATCATGCTCTTCCCTTGTACACAAGCAGCAATACTTAGCATTTCTTGTCTTGCTGCATAGTCACTCCTGCATAAAAAAGCCAAAAACTGAACGTCCAGTACATTTATTAGCAAAGAGCACTTCTATTTCGATTTACCAATGGTGAGATCATAAATGAGAATGTCTGAACTTGCCATATAATGCCAAATCTTTCTCTAACTCAGAAAATAACATATAATTTTAAAATACCTTTCTATAGAGATAACAAGAAGACCTTATTCTACCAGCTAATTAGGCATCATATCTACCGTTTTGTCTGTCAGTTCCTAGTGTGTGTATGTATATGTGTGTGTGTGTGTGTATGTGTGTGTGTGTGTATATATGTGTATATAAAAGACAAAGAACTGAAGTTGAAAAGGACTAATTAGGAGCCTTAGTACTCACCCCTCTTACACACACACACATAGTAACAGGGTGCAGAATCTTGAAAGATCAGCAGGTCAATTAAATGAGATTTCCATCATATCCTTAATTGGTGAATGTAGGGATCATTATATTTGTACTGCTTAAAAATAACTCATACAACATGGTTCAATCAGGACCATACCATTAGCTGTCAGCTCCTTCCTTCTCTGTGTCCCTTTCAATAGATGAATGCCCCCTTTTGTTTCAAGGTTTGCTTTAACCATGATATTCTATTAGAATACAGATGTTAACTATGGTTAATACTAACCAAAGCTGCTCTTATAACATATGCATACTCTGTTCCTGATGTATCATGATCAATACTAACTTTGGTTTATTTATTTATTTATTTTATAAATCTCTACCATGCCATAACAAAGACATGCAATTTCTTGTGGTTGGAGCCAATGTGCATCTAATGCATTGCACGTAAATAAAACAATGTATAAATGATGGAGGAAATTCACATAAATGAAAGGTGCTGGTGTTGTAGTCCACAGAGGCTGGGGGGCTCTACAGATGGGCCCTTTCTGCCCCAGCATGCCGCAGCACTGATCTGGCCTCTGTAGAGCACAAAAAGGAGCTGGAAAAACTGGCTCCTTTTTGTGCCCTCGAAGGGGCGCCACAGCCGCCACCGTGCGGCTTGATGATGCCCCTTTGACGCAGCGGTGTTTGGGCGCTGCACCAAAGGGGGATAATCATGGTGCATGCCATCTGAATGGGCGTATGTCAAGATGGTGCCTGAGAAGCACAGTGAGGGCTTTGAGTGTGGGGATGCTCAGCCCTCACTCCACCTACAGGCCAGCACTTTTCGGCAGCCTGAAAAGGGCCTGGGTGTCTCATTTCACAGTAGTGGGGTGAAGCATGGCTCATGGCTCATGTTTTGTTGGTAGTGAAAGGCATGAATGATATGCAGCATAATTTCATTCTCCTACCTAAGCTATGATTGGGAAAATGGGAAACACTACAACTCATCGTATTTATAAGAAAGGCTGGGAATAACAGGCTTTTTCAGATAGCCTATATTTTTGTTACTGCTAGAGCAAACAATTTGCACATCGTAAAAAATCTGTGTGGTTTAGCATGAATATCATGACAAATATTGATATTTTCAACGTTATATCATTCATCAACTGCTCTGACACCAATTCAGTGTCTTAATTTTATAGTGAATGACCACTGATACACATAATTCTTTTCTGCTTGTGGTGGAGTCTGAAGTAACTCAATGCACAGTGGAAACTTCTGTCCATTTACGTGTCTATGATTAGTTTCCAACAGAAACAGCATATAGCTATTCTGTACACCATCTAAAAATACTAAAGTACCAGTTTGAAATGCCAGCCAATTTAGGTATAGAAGTCCCTCTCTCTTGGCTTCAGTGTTCCAGTTTTTAAGATGTACTCAGGATGAGAAGTCAGGTTTTTTTACAGTGATGATGCTTTGCTGCTAAAATTGAAGTAGTGTTTATAAACAAAATCCACAACAAATAAAAGAAGGAAAAAGCCACCTTAAATTGTACTACTGCATTCTCTCAATTCTGGTAAGTACTTTCAATTCTTTCTAGTATTTCACAGTAGTCTTTTTTTCCTGAATGATTTTAATGTTGTATACTACCATATTTTTTGGTTTTTTAGGATTGAAAGTTGAGATAAAAATTAATGAATATTCCCTATTCAGATAATGTCAACAGACTCGAAGAATAGTTTGTCAAGCCCAGTTTAAAACTTATGGGAAATACAGTTTGCTTCCTCAATAAAAATCCTTCATAATCTTTGGATCCACATACTCCTCCTTCTCTTCCTCTAATGTAATCACAAAGAGAATAGATTATTTTTGCTTGTAAACAAGTCATAGTTCAAAATAGGCAACTGTAGCTCATGTTAACTTTGGTTTCAGAGTAAACTAGGATGAGAAACTGCCACTCATGCAAGCTTGTTATGTTGGAATATGTTATTATATCAAAACCAGCCCTTACTGACATGACAGCCATGGGCCTGTCCCGATTAGACACAGGGCTGACACATTGTACGGGTAATACACTTGATGTGGTGTTTTGCACGGGTCAGGAAAATCCGTGGGCAGAAGTTGTCACCACCACTGCCCTGTCATGGACGGACCATTTCCTCATCAAGGTGGAGTTAAAGGCTTCTACCTATTCCCCCCTCGGGGGTGGAGGGCCTATTAAAATGGTCCGCCCTCAAAGGCTGATGGAACCCAAAAGGTTCCAGGAAGCCCTAAAGGGTTATATGGTTGGGTCTGACAACGATCCTGTTGACACCCTGGTTGACATCTGGAACAACAACCACACCGGGGTTGTAAACAGCATAGCACCCGAGCGTCCTCTCCAGCTCGCTCCCAATAAGAAACAATGGTACACTCAAGATCTTCGTAGGATGAAACGAGCTGCGAGACAACTAGAGCGCCACTGGTGCCAACACCGATGTTTATCTGACAAGACATTCCTTAGTGACCCTCTTTGTTCCTACAGAGTGGCAATCGATGCAGCGAAGAATTCGTTCTATGCTGCACACATTGCATCGGCAGAGACTCGTCCAGCAGTGCTGTTCAGGGTGGTTAAAAAGCTAATCCCATCCCAACCTGAATCCATTACTGGAATCTACAGATATCTGCTGTAATGCTTTTAATGACTTTTTTGTCTATAAAATCTCTCAGATAAGGGCCGATCTTGATGCCAGCATTAGAACAGAAACTACAAGAGAGGAGTTCAGTGATTCCGTGGACTTGCTTAGACTGGATCACTTTGAGCTTGTAAGTACCGAGGAAGCGGACAAGCTCCTTGGATGTGTTAGGAAGACGACATGCCTTCTCGATCCCTGCCCATCTTGGCTGACCGCTCAGGGAGGGGATGCAGTGGTAACATTACTTCAATGTGTCATGAATGCATCCCTCAGGGAGGGGAAATTTTCATCTCATCTTAAACAAGCTGTGATTAGGCCACTTTTGAAAAAACCCTCCCTAGATCCCCTGATAAGGAACAATTACAGACCGGTTTCATTGTTGCCATTTCTGGGCAAGGTGATTGAGAGGGCAGTCGCTCTTCAACTCCAGGCAGTCTTGGAGGAAGCCGATTATCTAGACCCATTTCAAACCGGCTTCAGGTCGGGCTACGGAGTTAACATGGCCATGGTCGCCTTAGTTGATGATCTCCATCTGGGCATTGACAGGGGAAGTGTGACCCTGTTGGTGCTCTTGGACATCGCAGCAGCCTTCAATACCATCGACCATGGTATCCTTCTGGAACACCTGAGGGAACTAGGAATGAGAGGCACTGAACTCCAGTGGTTACATTCCTATCTCTCAGGTAGATTTCAGATGGTGAAGCTGGGAGACAGTTGCTCTCGTAAAAGGGAGCTGACATCTGGTGTCCCTCAAGGCACCATCCTGTCTCCCATGCTATTTAACATTTACACGAAGCCGCTGGGAAAGATCATCTATCTGGAGACATGAGGTGCGGTGTTATCAGTACGCTGATGACACCCAAATTTATTTCTCAATGTCTCCGACTGTTGCAGTGACTGAGGATGGCATCTCTCCTCTGCATGCCTTCCTGGAGTTGGTAATGGGCTGGATGAGGGAAAATAAGCTCAGGTTGAATCCAGAGAAAACGGAAGTGCTCGTGATAGGTTCTCCTAGTCCAGGGATGGAGATTTATCAACCAGTCCTGGACAGGGTCACACTTCCCCTAAAGGACGAGGTTCGCAGCCTGGGCATACTCTGGACTCGTCTCTACAACTGACATCTCAGGTGGAGGCGACTGCCAGGAGTGCTTGGTATCAGCTTTGGCTGATACGCCAACTGTGTCCCTACCTGAACAAAAAAATACCTTGAAGCCATAGTATATGCACTGATAACCTCTCATTTTGATTTCTGTAACGCGCTCTACATAGGGCTACCTTTGTACCAGGTTTGGAAGCTTCAACTGATCCAGAATGCAGCAGCCAGACTGATTATGGAGGCCTCCAGGATTGATCACATCACCCCCATTTTAAAATCTTTACACTGGCTGCCGATCAGCTTCCGGGCACAATACAAGTGTTAGTTGCTACCTTTAAAGCCCTACATGGCTTGGGCCCGGGTTACTAGAGGCAACGCCTCTCCCTACATAATCCGCCCCGCACCCTCAGAACATCAGGGAAGAACCTGCTAGTCTATACCCACACGAGACTGGTGTCGACTTCCCGTAATGCATTCTCGGCCGTGGCCCCGAAACTGTGGAATGACTTGCTGGAAGAGATCTGCCTCATGTCCACCTTAGAGGCCTTTAAGAAGGTGTTGAAACGGATCTCTTCCAGTGGGCCTACCCGCCAGATCTTATATGAACCTTCCATCAATTTTTGCTCCTGACACTGTAGAGATATGCACAATTCCGCTCATCTAATGCTGGGTAACTGACTTCTCTATGTAATAATGTATAGAATGTTTAAGTAATTTAATCTTAATTAATTTTAACTGAAAATTGATATATTGTGATTTTATGATTGCTTGTATTGCATGTAACTGCTGGAATCCTGCCTCGATCCATAGGGAGAGGCGGGAAATACAATTTTTTATTATTATTACTATTATTATTATTACTACTCTGAATAGTACAAACTGATTTGACATTAAAAGAAAAATGAAAACATGCCATCTGTAAGCAATCTCAATTAGCTTAAGAAATGTCATTAAACAGGAATATCAATATATTTTCTTTATTTAATGCAAATGATTGTATACTATTACACAGTTCATAAAAATATTTGTCCCAGATTCTTTTTAATGCTGTAGGAGTGGAAAGTCTTGCCAATTTTGCCCTGCAAGACTGGAGGACAGATGATGGATATGCAGAAGGAAGAAAGAGGTGGTCAGCCAAGTACAGGTGCAGCAAGTAATTACAGTATTTATCCAGGAGGTACCCTGCAGCTCCAAACATTGCCATCGCAGTGGGGGTGGGGAGTTGGTTCTGAATAGGAACATCACTTGTACAAGGCAATATCAGATTCCTCCTTGCACTCACTTTGGTCCAAAACACACTGCAGAAATAACCAAGTTTGAGACAGCTTTAACTGGCCCTGGTTGAGTGCTAGGGAATCCTGGAAATGGTAGTTTATTGTGGCACCAGAGCTATCTGATAGAGAAGGCTAAATGCCTCACAAAACTACCATTCCCTAGCATTGAGCCAGGACAGTTAAAGTGGTTTCACACTGGATTATTTCTGCAGGTTTTGGACCTTTGAAAAGGCAAAACTACACATGCAAGTGTGGTGACATTACTGGACTAGCTTTTTGTGTTCTAAAACAATTGTTCTTGTGCACTGTCAAGTCACTTGTGGCAACCCTAAGGCAAATCTGTCATGCAGTTTTATAGGGCTGAAGGTGCACGACCCGCCCAAGGTCACTCAGTGAGTGGGGAACTGAACCCTCGTCTTGATTTGTAGTCCATTGCTTGAATTACAGTGGCAAAAATATAGATTTAGAAAATGAATTTCATCTTATCATAATAATGGTCTAGAGGATGCAACATAAAGATAATAAGCAGTTTGGATGAATGCAAGTGCTATATGCAAAGGGCACAATCCACTGGGTAAGCAACAGTATGCAAACCACATTAAAAATGAACAGAAGCTTTCAAAAGCTTCCCATTAAGTTGCTTTGCCAAAAAATCATTTGCAGGAAACAAACAAGAAATTCAGACAAATGAGAAATAGGAAATAGGAAAAAGGCATATTCAGTTATTTTTGACACCTGCATGTTGGGATGTGGGAAAAAGACACACACATGAAGTAAAGACAGCAATCAATCTGTTCCTAATAAGATGTCAAATTAGTAAATCTGAACATGAGCAAAATGTATTTGACATGTAGATCTTTGTGGTCTTTCTCTGTGGAGAAAAGCAGATGGATTGCTCAGCATAAACAAGGGCCAAGAATACATTTTTCTTCTCTGCCTGACAGTCTTTTACTTTTTTCAGTTTAAAAATTGCCCCAAGAAAGTTACATTGCCATATGTATTTTGGCCAATAATCTACTTTTTCCCTTCTGAAAATCAGTATAATGCAACAATAACCATTTCCACTAGAGGTCAGTAAAGTTCTATTTTAAGCATTGGAAGAAAATTTTGAAGATACCGTACTCATTCCATTCATCCCTCTCTCTCTAATATTGACCTTTCAGTACAGATTAATAATTTATTATTTTTATAAATAGCATTCTTATTCACCCATTAGCATTAGCATTAACCATTAAATATGAATTTTAAAAGGTAAGATATTATTCTCTTTCATTAGATCTGGAAATGGGATTGAAACTTTTTCACAGATGAAAAAAAAAAACAAAACAAAATGTTGAATACACAAATACAGTACATAGCTTCTGTGAAAGATGTGAATAAAAAGAAATCCATTTTAAAAACTACTATTCAACAATGAATATTGCAAAAAATGAAAGATGAAACGACAGTCATCAAGAACTGGCACAATTTCTAAAAAGTAAAATCTTAAAACTGGCTATCAGGTCTTAAGACAAAACATTCCCATTATGCATATGAACCCATAGCCAGAATAAATTCAGTCTTTCCCCTTTAAACTCTATTTAATGAATACATGGACACAAACGATGTTAAATCTAATAAAAGTCTTTGCTCAGCTGGCATCCTATACCAGCTTTAAATCCTTGTTAGGGTTCTGAAATGTAAAGTAATATGTCAGTTTTGACATATTACTTTACTGCAATGCAGATGAAACAGGGAAATTAGTTATGGGAAAGGACTCTGGAGTTCTATGACTGCTCCAAATCCATAATACTTGCACTAGTTTCTCAACAATTTCTAATTATGCTTATAATATTTCTTATAGATCAACATTTAGAAGTTACACTTCTACTTACATTCCTTTTTTCTTTGCCTCAGTGTTGTTCAGCGCTTTATCACCTAATTCCAAAGCCTTCTGAGAGCAAGTCATTGCCAGTTCATGGTCGTGAATGGTTTGGGCAAAATGTGCAAGCCTGGTTATTGTTTGAAGTTGAACTAGTGAGTCTGTCCAGTTGTACTCTAAAGCCATTTTCACTAACTGCAAACAAATATTTGGATAAAAATGTTTTCCTGAGTCCACAATGTAAGCATTTAGCACTGTCTGAGATAATTTTGGAATAATACAGTAATTGCACTGTTGTAAAATAATGGTAAGAGAGCACTAGAGTTGTGCATCTTTGGAAACATTTGAAACTTTGAATGGGAAACAAGTGGGACCACATGGAGAAGTGATTTGTTTAAAATAAATAAGTTGATATAATATGTAATATTATAGTATTATATTATATTATAATAATATATTATTATAAAAAGGTGAATAAGGTGATTCAGGGGAAACTATCTAAAACATTTGCTTGGCATTTTGTTTAAAATTCTCAGAATAAACAACCTTCTTTTACATAATAGAATCATGGCCACCCAATCCAAACCACCTGCCATGTAAGACTACACCAAATACCCTTTATGACTTTTTTTTTTTTTAAAAAAGAGACTCAGTATATGCACAGAATGGAAATCTATACTACAGATGGATGGCCATCTGTTGGGGGTGAATTAGGACCCTAACCCTAAAGCGTATGGGCGCCGCCATTTTAAAATGGCGTCGTGCATACAGACGTGCCATGGTGTCATGGTGTGTGCAACGTTTAGAAACACTGTGTGTGCCATGACAACACGGCGCTGCGGGAGGGCGCCAAGCGCACCTTTCCGCAGCGCAAAAAAGGAGCTCCTTCAAGGAGCTCCTTTTTGGTGTGGGTCTTTACAGCGGCCTTTAAATGGCCATGGCAAAGACCTGGGGAGAAAGGGGCCGCGGAAGCAGCCCCTTTCTCCCCTCGGCCCTGCCGAGGGAAGTGGGGTGCAGCGGGTGCCCATTGTACCCGCTTTGAGGCCACAGGGAAGTGGCAATTTGCCGCTTCCTCGCGGCCTCCAGAAAAGGTGGGATGGGGCCTTGGAGGCTGCCCGTGCAACAGTCTTGGCCCCATCTCGCTGCTTAAAGGGGCAAGTACGGACCGCTCCTTTTGGGCGCTCTAGAAAGCCCCAGAATTTTCAAAAAAAGGTCAGTCATTCAGGTTGCTGAGAATGCAGTTGCTTAGTCTGAGTAAGCTGGGTGGCATACTACCTTGTTATATTCACGCTGTTGGTTAGATGCTTGTTTCATTTTTAAAAATTTATGTTTTATAAGCCTTTCTTGTCTCTATTGTTCAGAAAGACAGGATAGAATAAATTCATTTCATATCATTAATAATTTTAAATTAAAATATATGAAAATTACTTGATAAATCAGTTAAAGGACAGGTGATAAATCAGCTGAAATGCTTTAATCTGATAGCAGCTGAAGCAGTAAATTAACTTTCCAAAGTTTCAGTATAAAAAGGCAGAGCAACCCCCACCAAAATTCAGTTATTTAGATGATGTACATATGCAGAGAGAACTACATTATCTCAATAAATTTCATGTAATGTGTATTCTGTTAAAAGTGCCTATTCATGGAGTTAAAAGGGAGATAAACATACATTTGACAAGCTGGGAAGTGAAAAGTCCATCAGACCCAAACCGTTGCAAGAGTACATTTCCAAACCAATAAATACTTTGGCCATGGGACAGGATCCTTCATCACTACCCTGAATAGGAAGAAAGACTGATATTCAGGCTTAAAAACAACAACAACAAATAATTCTGTTAAATATATAATGACACTACTTCACGTTATACACTCGGCCCTCCACATTTGCAGGTTTGACATTTGCGGTTTTGATTATTCATGGATTATTTACTGCCACCTCCGCTGCTTCCCTTTGCCATTTTTAATAGGGACTGGAAGCTTTGTGAGATTGAGACTGCAACTGAGCCTTGTAAATCCCTATTAAAATTGGCATAGGCCAGCAGAGGAGGTGCTGACAAATCCCACCACCCTCCCCTCTCACTTCTGAGCTGTGAAGGAACCCTGCTGCTTCAAAGGTATCCATGCTGAGATGAAGCTGCAGATTGTACATTTTGTGTATGTGAACTATGGTTCAGGGGGCCCTAGTTATTCAGTTTTCCCACTTTTACGGGGGTCCTGTGCTCCTAACCTCAATGAATGTGGAGGGCTGACTGTACAGTATTCTGCATGTGTAACTCTAATTTGGATGAGTTACTGCTGCATACTTTACTTAAACCAGATCTCTAGCTTAGCTCCTTCTCCAAATACTTTCTCTGTGTAAGAATACCTTTTAAAAAAAAGAATACTCTATCACATGATTCATCTACAGTTGGAGTTATGATGCCATCATCTGTGCTCTTTTTTAAAGCTAGAACTCAGACTCAAAAGTACACGTGGACTGCCTCTTCTTCTCCACAGCAGTGTTTCTTAAGCTATGATGTCAGGAAATGACATGGAGTTTTCCCCCCCAATATGATAGGGACCATCACCTTATTTTTTTCCCCACTGGCTACAACTGTTTCTTTCTTTCTTGGAAACTCACCAGACTGGCAGACAATAACTTGCAGATCAGCACTAGTCCATGGACCACCATTTTGAGAAGCAGTACTCTACAGGGAGCACAGTATGAACTTGAGGCTACATGTGATCTCCCAAGGATGTTTTAGCAGCTCATGACCCCTCTAGACTTCACAGATCACCCTTTTTTTTCTTTTTGGCAAAAAATTAAAAAAAAGAAATTGTGTCTCATGGAATACCCCATGAGCAATCCACTTTTTACATTTGTTGCAAAGCTCTTGACTATTCAACATTATAATTTGTTTTCAAACTCACAAGTGGACTTCTGATCACTTTGTTTCTAGATCTTTTTATTTTGTATTGTATTTTTATATAATAGTGGATCCTTCGATTAATCCCTGGATCTACTGCAGTTTAAAATGGTAGGTGGAGGAGGAGGGACACCTAAAGGGTTTCCACCTCCAAAGACTCCCCCAAGATGATTCTATCATTATAACTGCCCATTTTATATTGCCCATATGTGATTTTTGACCATGGATTTAATAGTCTCACAGGGATGGAAACATCTCTTTTGACAAAAATCTAAAGGTAGGAAATATACTTTTGAAAAAGCATATAAAGCACACAATTTCACTTTTCTTCTCCCTTCCCCATCCCGTCAATGTTCCTATGCTTTACCCCTTCATATTTCAGAAGATACAGAAATGTCTGCTTACCAACCGTTATTTAACAAGTAAAAGAACAAAGTTCTAAGAATATGCAGTTTGGCATATTAAACTCACTTAAGCCATGACATCACCATGACTGCAGAAATAAATTGAGTTTGCTTCTACTGATGATGCTAGACATATTTACTTGAGATTAAGCATTGCTGTGCTAGGGAATCAGATGACATACAGACAGCCCTTGGTATCTGCAGAGTTGCCATCCATGGACTGAAGCATCTGTGGATGGCAAGCCTGTGTTGTCCCCAACAGCAGCATGTTCACATGGTCACACTGCCATTAGGGACTGCTCCACTGTCCTGTTGCGATGCGTGCATGCGGCTGTGCCAACATTAAGTTCTGTTTCCTCAGTGGCAGCGCAGAAGCGTGCACATGCCACCACAAGACAATGGGGCATTCTCTAATGGCAGCACAGCCACATGCATGCACCATCATTGGGGACAATGCGGGCAGAAGAGTCTGGAACAGATCCCCCATGGATACTGAGGTCTGACTATTTTTAAAAGTTAAAACTAATAAAATGAGCATCTGCAAACATGTACATACATGGCTGCCCCCCTGGCATTTTAAACCATGTGTGTATGTGTGTGTATGTATATGTGTGTATGTATATATGTTTGTGTGTGTGTGTGTATATATATATATATATATACATACATAAATAGAATAAAGCAAGTTGTGGCAAGCCGTGTTGGCCTCAATGGACCCTAACAGTTCCAGTACTAATAGTGGATGTATTTGGTTACATGGGACATCCCCAAGCTGTGGAAATATAGCCCTAGCTGCACTACAGTTAACAGCAACTTTAAAAAGACAATATAGAGGGAGAGAACAGTTGAAAGGGAAAAGATGATAATGCTATCTGTTTTCTTCTCCACCCCATGCCAGTTTGATGGTTTAAGTCCATCAGTCAAAATGTACCATTAGTATAATGTGTTAAAACTTTATCAGTATGATTTTTATTACACCTGTTAAGGAGAGAATTTATTTCCACAGAAATACAGAAAGCTAATTCAATACTCTTTCAACAGGTCTCTTTGAATCTATTCTTTCAAGAACAACTGTGATTTTGTGATAATGACTCAGTGTATAATTCAAGTCTTTGTGCTTGAAAGGGCAGAAATCTTAGCAAACAGTGGGCCCTTGGTATCCACATGTTGTAGCAAAATGATATTTGTCATAGAAGATGGCAGAATCAAGGTTTACTTTTTGGAACTTTTTTGGGGGGAGGAGCAGAATATTTTCAAGCTGTGGATGGTTGAATCTGTGGATGCAGAATCTATGGATATGGGAGGCTGACTGTACTGGCCATTCCACAAAAGGCCCCCTGACATGCCTCCAAACCACTCCCCAATCTATGCCTGTCTTGGAAGCTGTTGTTGTACAATCATCTCCACTGATTTTAATGGAGCGACAGCTATAAGAACAACTTTAAAATTATAACAGGAGGTAAGGAAAGCAATTAAAACACTAATCCTTCCTCTTACTTTTGTCTTGCTGACATGACCCTGGCAGAGTTTTGGTAATCTTGCTAGCTCATGTGTTGGAGCTATCTGAGATATAAAGAGGAAATCACCTGCTTTTATAGCTTAGTGTGTGTGTGTGTGTGTGTGTGTGTGGTATCTAACACCTTTTCCAGATCTAAATTTTTTGCCCCTCTTATCAGAGTAAGAGGAAGCAGCATTACAGATATATGTGAATGCAACTAAATCCTCGAATGGGAGGAAAAATATGGCCAAAAGAATTGATATGGCATGAGCAGAAGAGTGGTCTTTCCAGATGAATAGAAGACAATACTAGAATCTTACAGAGAGCTACTATACAACATGCTTTGGTTACCTAAGGTGCATGGCTGCAATCATATTCTGTACTGAAGTCAGAACTGCGGAAGTCTGAATTTCATTTTCCAGATACTCAGGTTCTTCATATTATAGTCAGAACATACCTCATCCTCAGATCCATACAATCTCCCAATCTGATGCTGCACTAATTGTTTGGCTTTCACCCATGTAGCAATAACCTGTTGACGCATAGCAACAGGCACCGGCTCATCAGGCACACTTCCATTAGGCAAATGCATGGCAAATTCACACACCTAAAGAAGAATATTTTACAACTGTTAATGCAGAAAAGGCACTATGAAAAAGTATGGTCTTTTATCCAGAGGGTATATTTTGCACGACTCCCCTGAAAACTATTTTGTTTGCTTGTTTAGTAATTGTTGACTCCTATACTGCTTCTTGAGTGGTTTAGAAACAGGGTTTCTTGATATAATAAATAATGTCAAGAATTTAAAAACTGCTACATATAAATAATAAAAATGGTGAAGTTTTTGAGATGAGCCAAGTAAAAACAAAATACAGTTTCCTTAGCCTTTTGACTGATTGGTGGCATAAGAGCAACAACAGAACAAGCAAAGAAGCAAAAACAGGGGTTTTGTTTCTTTGCTTAACCCCCTCTGCTTCATGGTTATCATGGCTCAGAATGGACTATGCAGGAAGACGCTGAAAATACTTCAGCTAGCATTGTCCACCTACATTCCATGATATGGACGGAATAAGGAAAGAAAGGCTGCGGGTGGGGGAGAGGACTCAGTTTTCACCATTCACATGTTGATGCTGAGCCTTGCTTAAGAATCTAAGCTGTGCTTGCACTCCCAATTCCTAACTATAAAATTTCTGGTTATATGGACCCCAATAAAGATTTTAAAAAACCAAACTAAATAATTGCTTTTGCCACCCTCATTTCTGAAATTATGATCAAATGGAAGACTGAAAATAATATCAGCTTTGTGAATAGCCGCTTAAAAGATTTTTTCCAGCCAAATGCTTCATGGCAGTGAGCAGTATTTGGTCTCCTTGAATAGTTTGAAGGAAGTGCAATATTCTGATACTTGTTCATTTGGTCCATATATGAACAATGATGTTGCTGCTGAAAAGAAGATGAATATGCATGCTAATTTATCACATATAATCAATGGTTGGTAAACAGAAATCCATAGAGATATCTATTTCTCCTCCCAACCCTGATGGTGCAGAGCCAGTATGGAAAAGGAAAAAACATGAAGACTCGGTTTCAAGAACAATGTTATCCTACATTTGAACAAAAAGAAGGTGCACAAAAAAGGGAAGGCATTGAATTTGTTTTGCTCCAAAATGCCCCTAAATGGTGTCTAGCAGCATACACTACATTTTACCTTTGTAAAAGCCTTTTACAAAAAATATGCAATTTTCTGCTCCCCAGATGCCTTCTGGAGCTGTGGGGGGCATTTCCACCACATCCAGGGTCCACTGTGGGCCAACTGAAGCCCAAGAAAGACTTTTTTAAAAACAAGAAGGAAATAAGAAGTGACTTTTGCTCACTTCCTGTTGTTATAAAGCATCTCTTGGGCCTAAAATGACTCAGTCCCCAAATGACCTCACCCAAACATGGTGAAAATGCCCCCTTTTTCCTTAGAGTCTCTCTGGGGGCATTTTTTTGGCAGAAGCATGTGTACCAGGGGAATGTAGCTCTCCAAGGTCTCCTATAGGATCAATACAATCCCCTATCCTTCCATAGTTGCCCAAACTCTGACCTAGGTGGATGGTGAATTACACAGGCACAGTACAGCGCACCTGTGTCACACGCGGCTTCCAGCTTATGTTGAAAGCCACGCGCTGGTAGTGGCAATGATGCACGTGCCTGCGGCACACATGCTGTGTGCATGAGTCCCCTGTATATTCCCATTGGTTCCACTGGACAACTGATGGGTTTTGATCCTATAATTCATGTCACCTTCCTGGGATGGCAATCTGGAGGCATTATTTTACAGTGGTTCCAGTCTTTTATGGACAGAAGAGTTCAGAACCTGGCACTGGAGAACTCCATTCCTATGCCTATGGAAACTCACAGGATTCTCTCCTATCCCCTATGCTCTTTAATATGTACATGAAACCACTGGAAGTGGGTGCTATTTGGGATGGACAGCTCATGATACTGAACTCTATTCTTCTTTTCTAGAATAATCTGTTGTTTTAGTCTTAAACCAATATCTGGTGTCTGGAACAGAGTGGATGAATGCCGAAACTGAAGCACAAATCAGACAAGACAGAGGTGCTTCTAGTAAATTGAAAGGTAGGAATTCAGTCTCTACTGGATGGGTATATACTGGAGTTTGCAGTTTGGGCCACTTCCAGGTAGGAGCCATGGCGGTGCAGTGGTGCAGCGAGTACTGCAGCCACACACTCACAAAACACAAGATTGTGGGTTCAATCTCAGCCAGGGGTTCAGGGTCAACTCAGCCTGAGGTCACTAAAATGAGTACCCAACTTGTTGGTGCAATTACCTTACAGCTGTTAACCACTTAGAGACTGCTTAGTGAAGTATGAAGCATTATATACATGAAGCTGCTATTACTATTCAGTTCTGAACCGGGATGCCCAAGTTTCACTAGTGGTCACTAGTGGTCAGGAGTGAGTCTGCATAGCTAAAACTAGTATAATAACAGCACCTGTTTGAATGTTTTGTTGTATATATGATTTAGCTGCATCCAGGTGGGACTTCCTTCAAAAATTGTTTAGAAATCTCAATTTCTCCAGATTTCTGTGGCCAGACTGCTGATTAGGACCATTTACAGGAAACACATAGCTCCCTTGTTTTCAGACCTTCACTGATTTTTGCCAGTTTCCAGGCAGATTTCAAAATGCTAATTATGATCCATGAAACACAGTGATTGAGGACCAGGCTATTTGAAGGACTATACTCTTCCATGCAGGGGCTGCCTGGATTTTCAGATCTTTGAGGACATTGTTCTCTTGGTCTCACCATCTTAAGAGACATACATGATCAGAATATGAAAAGGGGCTTTCTTGGTGATTTTTGCCAAACTATAGAACTCTCTTTTGAAACTGGCCCCCTTCCTATCATCCTTCCAGGCAATTTTTCAGGTGGGTTTAGGGGAGCAAACTGGTTACTAAGGAATCACTTTTTATTGGTAGGTGCTGCAGAATCTTTATTGATGTGCTTTAGATTGATTTTATTTAATTGAGTTTTCACACTATAATTTATTTCTGCTTTTTAAAGTTAATCTTGTTCCGAGTCATCTTTAATCCAGGTTTGGGAGAAAAGTGGGATATAAGTGAAATAAATGAATAAATCCTAAACTCTTCAATTGATTTCCTCTGCCATGTCAATTGCTAAGCACTGATGACTTAATAATACATTACTTTATGATTCCCAGTTTTTGACTACGGTGAGAAAGGAAATTGAAGAAATTATACTGTTTAATGATTCATCTGAGGTTAGTAGAACTTTTCTTCGGGATATGTTAAAGTATAAATACTGGATTACCTCCTAAACTGTTTATAAAAAGAAAGAGAAAGAAAGAAAGAAAGAAAGAAAGAAAGAAAGGACTAAATAGTTGTGAAAGGAACTGCTGCTTAAGCAATTTTAGTAAAATAGAACACAAAGCCTACTTCTTTTAATTATTCAGAAGTATCAACATTGCAGTATGAGGTGAATGTAATGAATATCAATCAAGCAAATTTTATGTTAGCCTGCACAAAACAAATATACTGGGAGTCAGTCAGATGACAGTGGGTAAGCTGTTAGCATATTGACTTAAACTGTTAGCATATGGATAAAGAATAGAGCCATAACAGCTGTAATTAAATACCCCCAAAGTCAACTGCAGAGGGATCCAAGAACTGTCCATTCTATTTTTCATGCATTTTACTTAGGGATTTATGGAAGTGAGGTACAATCTACACTGGTCCCCCGGGTTACGAAGGTAATCCGTTACGGGATTACCTTCGTAACCCGGAAGTATTCGTTACCCAGGGGACCGCTTTCGCGGACGGACCGCGCAGCCATTTAAAGGGGCCACACGGCTTTTTTTCATTCGTATCCCGGGGGCTATTTCCTACCCCGGGGGATACGAAGCCGGTCCGCCGCCTTTCGGATCCCGGGGTTTTCACAACCCGGGGGATTCGTAAGGTGGGGGACCACTGTATATATTTTTGCATAGTATTGAAATATCTTAAAGACACCAGATCTCTTCTGATCTTGAAAGCTAAGCAGGATATGGGGAGGTGGGTGCCAATGAATACCAAGTGCTGTAGGCTGTATTTCAGAGGAAGGAACTGGCAAAAACACCTCTGGGTATCCTTGCCTAAGAAAACCCTCAGAAAATCATGGGATTGCCATAAACTGACAGATGACTTGTAGACACACACGCACGTGTGCTCATAAACACACTGAATCTGTTGGTCTTAGTGAATGAGGTAATGTAGTAATTCTGATTCTTACAATGTTTACATCTACCTTTATAAAGGAAATTGGTCTATAGCTAGTGAAAGTGAAAAAAGCTCATAAGAAAAAAAGTCAACTCATTTGAAATGTAGTGCTGGAGAAGAGTTCTATGGATGTCACGGACTGCTAAAAAGCCAAATAAATGGGTTCTAGAGAAAACCAACTCTGACCTGTCCCTAGAAGCCAAGAGGAGTAAACTGAGACTATCATACTTTGGCCATATGATCAGAAGACATGACTTACTAAAAAAGACAACAATGCTTGGTAAGGTAGAAGGTTGTAGGAAAAGAGGATGACCACCTTCCAGATGGATAGACTCAATCAAGGAAACCACTGCCCTAAGTCTGCAAGATCTGATGAGGGCTGTTGATGATAGGGTGACTTGAAGGTCTTTTATTCATGTGGGGGATGTCCACATGGGCCAAAAGACCCATGTTCTCTATATCTCGTGTTGTCCTGTTTGGACTATGCCGGCCAATACCCCTAGGTCAGGATCAGGCTGACTGGATGCCAATCTGCTGGTCCCAGTCTGCCGCAAAGGGAAACGCCACAGCAACCCCCAGCAGAGGAGGAAAATAAGGGGCATGCAGCAATAGCGGGTCCATGGTGTGGCAGCAGGCATGTAAACACCTGCCTGTCCCTGCGTTAGCCCAGGGATCAACCCAGGGATGACCCAGGCTATCTTGATCTATCTGCTCAGGTCATCATGAATCAAAGACAACTTGACGGCAGTTAACAACAGCAACAACAACATTTTCTTCCTTTGCAATTTCAACTACCAGGATGGATTAGAAGAAAAAGCAGCAATCAACTACTGTTAATTTTTTTTTTACTTTGGTTCCCCCAAATGTGTTGCCCCAAATTGTTTTTGTCTCCTGATGCACTTCATTCTTCAATCTCAGATTGAGGGGCACACCTGTTCTTTACAGGCTGGAGATTTTTAAAACCTTGCATTTTAAAGTCACAGTATTAAAAAGCATTAACAATGGATTAAAATCCAACACTGCACAAGCAGATCTCCACTTGCACCACAGAACTTCCCTTTCCCATACCATACCCTATTCCCATCTGCTCCAGAGATTCCCCATTTTGGTTTCTATTGTTGATTCTTATGTGGTGTGTGTTGCAGTGACCCCCTTTGTGCTCTTTTAGTGCACTTGGATAATTACATTTTCTTTAGTCCTTCTACCATTTCTCTTGGCTTCTCCTCCCTTCTCTCCCCCCCCCCCCACACTCCTTCTGCTTTTCATCCTCTGCTTTCTTTAGTGTGCCATATATATTTTCTGTAAAACCAACATCTTATTCTGAAAAACTAAAAAATCAATCTGATTCTATGAATTTAACTAATTCAATTGAAAAGGATAATGCCAATAAATTAATACACCCATTTATAACAGTGAATATAAAGGAACTAATTTTCAAACCTAAATTTCTACATTCTGAAAATAATCTTTAACCCTTTGTTATATGATTTACACATAAGGATGAGAAATACATGCCTCTATTGCTGTTTTAATGTCATGGATTCCAGATGGATCCACAGATGAAACTGGTGCAGAAACTGATTTTTCATGTACTTTTGAAGAAATCTTTTTACGTTTGGTGGGTCCTTCTTCTGTAACTTTCTTCTCATCAGATTTTGGAATTGGTTTTGGAATCCAAGGAAGAATTAGGGCTCGAGCCAAAGCATTACATAATGTTACAAAAATAGTAGTATTCCTGAAGAGAAAAAAAAATAGAAGAAAAAGAGTAAGGGCTACAGGCCATAATCCTTTTGAGCCACTGTCTGGATGGCTTTGGAATGCAGAATTTATACAGTACACTCTTGAACCTGCTCTGAAGCCACTCTGAAGCCGCCCTGGCCATTTACATGTGGGTGGGTGGCTTCAAGGCACTCCAGCAGAGTGGGGTCTATACGCCCCATGCCACTGGAGCACCTTAAAGCCAGCTTCTGGCTGTGGCAGAGCAGGAAAAGCTTGCATTTTGCCGTAAGTATGATTTCAATCAAAGAGAATAATTGAAATTAATGATACTTACATGAGTGGTGATTAACAAACCGCATTCTTTTCAACAGGTCCACTTTACATGAAGCTAAAATTGGATTTAGGATATTATCACACCAGCCTTGTGTCTCGTGGCAATCACGCCATGAAAGGAAACAGGAACATTCTGCTTTGAAAATGTCTCTTCTCTCGCACAACTGCACTGCTTGGAATCCATCCCCACCAGGAGTGATAAGCTTCCATTTCAATTCCTACTTTACAACAGTCAGTGCCTTGAGGGGACCTGATTCTCCTCCTCTCCCAAACTCTCCCTTTCCCACTAGTTTTCCAAAGCAGGCTAAGTTTGTGCTTGTTGGTTTATTTATTTTTAATTTTTCTGTGTTTGCATAACTACAGCAAAAATAATTAAAACTATTTTTAAAATCATTTTGCCATAAACACAGAAAAGATTGTTTTTAAATCCCCAGGCACGGAGTGCTTTGGAATAACATTGGGGAGGGATGCTGGAACTGAAGAGGCTTTTCACACTACAAAACCTGTGATACAGTAGTGGGATTGGGAGCTCATTGATGGGTTTGTGCCCTAAAGTAACAGGGTAACAGCAGGACGGATAAAACCTAGCTTATTGCACTACACACCTATAAAACTGCTATTCCACTTGAACTGTTCTGGTTGGTTCCTGTTGGTTCTGGTTGGTTCCCTGTTCTGGGATCTGTAGTTTAAAATTCTCAGACAGAGAGCTCTTAGGCCTCACTGAACTACAAACCTCAGAATGCAACGGAGACAGACAGCGTCTGTATGTGGTTGCTACAATCTATGTATGTGGGGAACTTCAAAAATGGATGTTAAAAATTTACAAACCATAGTAACTTCCCTAAGACCCAATAAACAGAATCCCAATGGATCTACACTGACTTACAGACATGAGATCTGCAGGATTTTGAAGTGTGAAAAATGATCAACCAGCATTTAATTGAGAGGAAAATTAGATACTGTGTAGGTGCAAATCAGTCAATCTTGCATAATAGCTTATGTGCTAGATGCACATGTATAATGTGCAAATAGCCTGCAACCTATATTGGAGTGTTTCTTTTTTGTTTATGAAAAAAAGCTTTTATATACTTACTATTAATGTGCCAGATTTCAATTCAATTAGTAATTCAATTTCTAATAAAGAGCATGTATTAAATCTGAATACATGGAACAAAATCTGACTGAATGCCAAATCATGTTACTAGAAACAGATGCATGTGAAATATAGAAAAGCTTTGCTCAGTCATTTTTTTCTAAATGATGAAACTGTATGGGTAAAACTGACAGAAGTAGAGTGAAGTGCAATAGCAGCTGAAAGATACTAGTCTACTATAATATAAAAAGTAATCTGTCCTTTCATGAACCCAGATAAATAATAAGTTTTGTTGACATTTTGTTACTATGAACTCTAAAAAAGTACAGGGAATAGTTGACTAAATTCTATAAGAACTTACCCACAATGCCCAGTATTCCTAACAGCACTGAAAAGTGTTTCTAGAGGTTCAACGATTTCTCTTTGCCTTTTTGAAGCAATCAGATGTTTATTGTGGTTTAGCACATACACTACAGTATTATGTACAATCCAGGCTTCATTTAAGTCTTCTCCAATTTTGGCAGCTCGTAAGAAGTTTTCCATAGCATATTTAGATAAGTTGTTTATCCAGGTGCTAAAATATTAACAACAAGGACTTTTTAAAATTTAAAACAAGAATAAAATAAGAAAGCAAAATATATGGAGACATGTCCTGTAAGAAAAAGCATTCCTCAGATCAGTGAAATTGTGCATGCAACACAGTTATTTGTAACTGCCACCATAAACATATTTTATAGTCTATAGTTTGGCCCCAGTCAGTGAAGATGTTAGCTGAATAAATTATGCCTGCAATTCTAATAACATGTGCATGTATTAAAAATCATGACTAACAAATACCAGTTCATTTGTATAATAAAAGAATATTATCTGATTTATTTATCTCAGAAGTTACTGTTTTAGTTCATAAATCTTAGGGGTGAAACAGATGGGTCAAATGAAGCGGTTTCCACCTGCTTTGAAGGCAGGGCACTTAGATGATGCATGAATTCAAAGTGGGTGGAAACCAGATTGAAGTCATGCTCCGGGGCTAAAAACCAGAGCAAATAGAAGGTGCTACTAAAGGCAGCATCTTCAGCCCTGAATATAAACATCCTAATGGGAGAATGATTCTGAAGGAGTAATCCATCCTAACTCTAACTCTAACCTTAAAACTGTATATAAACACACCAGTACAGGTATGCATTAAAAAAAGGATGGTGTCGGCCTATCCAAGTGGTCGTCAGGGCAATGCAAAAATGTGAAAGTGACACCTCCAATGGATATAAGTACAACATACACTACCCAGACAGTCCAATTGGAGGCATGGGGTAAAGAGGGGTGAAGGAGGCATGTGTGGGGGTACGATTGTGCTTTGCCAGTGTTTTACTAGGCATGCCAGTGCTCCGATGCCCTGTACTGGTGGAGGATTGTAGGTATGACTGTGTGGCTGATCAAAGGGGTGGCCATCCAATGGGATGGCATTTAGGCCGCTGGCAGTTGCTGGCGGTGTGTTCGTGCAATGGTGCACATGCATGGTGGGGAACCAACAAAAAAGAAACCAACCTAGCAGTGCAGCTTCACACTGTGCTGTGTGGCTGGGGCAGGCACATTAAGGATGCTTTGGAAGTGGCCTGTGTGAACAGCTGGAGTTCAACACATTTCTGGAAAATGCATATCCATGCAGCTTTTCTGGCCTGTCTGTTTCAAGTCTAAAAGGATAATGGAAATGCCTAATTCACAATTTCATTAAAACATATTTGGTATCTTAAATAATATCTAAATTGTTTTTTTGTTTGTTTGTTTGTTTTAAGTGTAATATTGCTTAGACTTTAGAAGACATGTCATGTTCTTTTAAAGTAACAATTTTACTCTATTAACTGGCTAGGAACAATTATGATAGAAACCTGGGATTAACCAGAGATAAACCAGAGATAAAGAATCTATGGCTCTCCAGATGTTGTACAATTCTCATTTTCCCTTACCGTTGGCTATTCTTGCTAGAGTTTATGGGAGCTGCTGTCTGCTACCACCTGGCAGACTATAGTTTACTCATACCAAGGTTTACCTCTTTTTTCCATGACATTTTCCAAATGAAAATCCCCTTGCCCTATAATAAATATTGCCATTTGCCCCATTTAAACAGATAATAGCTTCTGAAGATTTTAACAGAAGCCAGCTCAGAGGGAAAGCAATAATCTTCCTCCTCTTCTCCCAGTGTTACAGGTTGGCCCACTTCATGTCTTTAAAAACAAACACCAGCAACCCCACTACCACCACCACAACCAAGACAAAAAATGAAAGACAGAAGATTCTGTAATGAACTCTGTTTTATACTTCTCAGGCTAGAATCATAGAATCATAGAATCATAGAGTTGGAAGAGACCACAAGGGCCATCTAGTCCAACCCCCTGCCATGCAGGACGTCCAAATCAAAGCATCCCTGACAGATGACCATCCAGCCTCTGTTTAAAGGCCTCCAAGGAAGGAGACTCCACTACGCTCCGAGGGAGTGTGTTCCACTGTCGAACAGCCCTTACTGTCAGGAAGTTCCTCCTAATGTTGAGGTGGAATCTCTTTTCCTGCAATTTATATCCATTATTCCGCGTCCTAGTCTCTGCAGCAGCAGAAAACAAGCTTGCTCCCTCCTCAATATGACATCCCTTCATATATTTAAACAGGGCTATCATATCACCTCTTAACCTTCTCTTCTCCAGGCTGAACATCCCCAGTTCCCTAAGGCGTTCCTCATAGGGCATGGTTTCCAGTCCCTTCACCATCTTAGTTGCCCTCCTTTGGACCTGCTCCAGTTTCTCAACATCCTTTTTGAATTGTGGTGCCCAGAACTGGACACAGTATTCCAGGTGGGGCCTGACCAAAGCAGAATAGAGTGGCACTATTACTTCCCTTGATCTAGACACTATGGCTAAGTGATGTAGGAGACTAGTAATTTTTCCCCACTCCCAATTTGCCAGGGACCAGTACCCTATTTCTGCCCATTGGCTACAACTGTTTCTGTCTGGAAACTTGCACTGGACTGGCACTGGACGTGGATTTTCTAAACTGACCCAAGTCTTGACAAAACCTGTAACATACAAGGTAATACATACTGGGATTAGAGTTTCCTTGCATTTCTTTCAAACAAGTGTTCCACACCTGAGCGATTGTCCATCTGACACTAAGCTGTAGGAGTCACTAGATTATTATACCACAAGCTTATACAGTTTAGTAGTGCAAGCCTGTTCAACCAAGATATATATGCTGGCAGCAGAAAAATAGTGTTTTTTTTAAACAACTGCATCAATATGAAAGGAATATAGATGTAAAAATAAAAGAATACATTTCCAACTACACTCTTCTTAAATGCAATATTTCATTAAGCCATGTACCAATTTCTAATTATTTTAATGTAGGCTTGCTGCTTTTCAGCTTCTGCAGGATTGTGACTAATTTTATCTACAATGACAGGGGCCCTAAGGACATGAAAGATCAGTTAACCATTATGTCCTGCTTTGCTGAAATGCTGAAATGTGCAGCCACATAGCTCCAAGCAGCATTTCCAGTGGCAGCAGTTCATACTGCCATGGCCTATGCATCATATGCCATTTTTATTTAACAAGCACATATATTCTTGGCTTGAAGGTGGTCTGAAATCTTTGCTCTTTTTAATGAAAGAAGTAAAATGTAATTCAAGGTTTTTCATTTAATGTTTCTGATGGTTCATGCATAAAAATGAGAAGTTGTACTTACTGAGAAGGTTCATTCTGGGATGGCAGCAGGAGCAGTCCACCACATTTGGGTTTATCCCCTCATGCCAACCCAACCAAGCAGTTATTTCCATTAAATTATTTCCATTAAGCAGTTATTCCTCCCTTCTCCTTCAGTTTCATTATCTAGCCCTGCCTAACACTCATATACTCCTCTCATTGTCTTGTCTTAAACTAACAAACTTTACTTGTATTAACTACTAAACTATTTATCCCTTTCTGTTTATTGATGTCATTCCTTTGGAGAGAGGGTGTGGATTCTCCTTCTGCCAGCCGAGAATGAGCCTTCTCAGGAAGTAAAACTTCTCATTCTCAGAAAGGCAGGTGAAGCAATCCACCATGTCTGGGATTTACCAAAGCTTCCAATACAGGGATACTAATTTATTCCTAAACCATTGCCTGAAGCACTGTTCTTCCAAAAGCACCCCATGCTGATTTGTATTTATCTAATTTGTAATGTTTGAGTAATGTTATTGGTTCACTCCAACCTGCTGCCTGACATACATCTTGCAAAGAAGCTGAAACAGCGTAAGCTGTACTTGTAGCCATTGACCTTGTTGAATGAGGCCACACATTTCTAGATCTAGGATTACCCTCATAATCATAACACTGAAACATGCTTACTTGTAATTGTAACTGTAGTTCTTCAAGTGCTCCTCTGTGAATTCACACAAACCCATCCATCCTCTCCTCATGTCGTGCCCTACATGATATCTCTGGATGATGCTTTTTAATGTGGCTCCCTTCAAAAATCTTTTCATATGGGGACAAACTTACTCCCTCACATTTTAACAGTACTGTCAAGCCAGACACTTGGTGTTTCAATGTAATCAGCCATAAACCCTTAAGCAATCCATCTTTGGGGGGGGGGGATGCAAAACATGCTTCACTTCAACCTTATTCACTATTACCCCTTTTGTGCCATGCTAGGACTCAAATTTCTTGCTTTATCTTCAGTTTCCAATCCTGCAAAATACTCATGAAGCTGCATCTGGTATCTATGAGTGCTCCCAGATGGGTTAATGTCTGTTGGAATTAGATGGTTTTTCTTGTAATTTCATACCTTTCTAAAGTGTGAATTGTCATTTCCAGATCTGTCAGAATCTTCTTTTTTTGAATTTGTTTTCAATAATTGTCGAGGTATGGATATATTCCTGTCTTTGGAAAATCACCACAGGTATTAAAACTTTTGTGAACACTCTTGGTGCCGAAGCTAGTCCAAATGCCTTGAACTTGTCGCACTTTTCTTGGTAGTGGGCGCTTGTTATCCGCTGGGATTTGGTTCCAGGACCCTCCGTGGATAAAAAAATCAGTGTATGCTCAAGTCCCATTAAATATAATGGCACAACAAAATGGTGTCCCATATATAAAATGGAAAATCAAGGTTTGCTATTTGGAATTTAAACTTTTGGGGAAATTTTCAAGCTGTGTATGCTCAAATCCATGGATGAAATCCGTGGATAAGGAGGGCCAAAGGCACTTGAATCTGAGAGCTCTCCTGTGCACCATCAACACAGAAACATGAAGATATGCTTCCTTTAAATCTATGGAGACCATCAGATCCCCTTTCCTCAAATTTTCCTTTATTGTTTGACAAGTCTCCATCTTGAATCTCATGTAAACATTGAGATACTGGAAATTCAACATTGGACAATAAGTTCCATTGCTTTTGGGCACTGTAAAGAAGACAGAATAAACCCCAGTGTACCTCTGTTTCACTGGAACTTCCTCTATTGTCTTAATAGCTAACAAGTGTTCAATCTGTATCATCACTATCCCATGTAATAGGATCTCTTGTCACTGAAAAAGAAAGATATTTACTCTTTGGTTTCTTATTGAATAATATTTGTAAACAGATGTTACCAATTGGTGCACCCATTGATCTGTTGTTATGTGTTATCTGTTGTTATTTCTGACTATAAACATTCAAAGAGCATGTGGGTGACTGTTTTTGTTTAATTACTTCCAATTGACCTCCACTCATAACATGCAATCCTGAAGACACTGTTTGCAAGTAAGGCAGAAATTCCTGTACTTCTCAGGCACACGCACATCAGCAGGTTGCTGCAAAGATCTCCCTACTTCTGCTTTGTTGCAGCATGCATCAATTGTTGCTGCCACTGCTGATGCCAGCTTGGCTTGGGTTTTACTCCTCTCCACCGCATCAAAACATGCTTCTGGAGATGCTAATCTCGCCGAAATTGAGCTTGCCAGTAATAAGTAGCCATGTCTTAAACTGGCTGCTCCTCTTGCTCCAACCTCTGGGTATTCAAAATCAGAGTCAGGTCTGTCCTTCAGCAAGTGTGCATTAAAACAGTGGTCAGAACTAATACCTAAGAGATTTTGTTGCAACTGTAGTATTTTTCTATGATTTGTTCAGGTACACTGAAATTATTCTAACACAGTCATTCAACTTCTTTTTCTTATTTGCTTTTAATGTTGTACTTGCTGTCTCTTTGCGTTTTGAGATGTGCTTCCACTCGGACTCATTCCCATTTTTAAAGTATACCTGTGTTTTTACTTTTTTCTGGCTCACTCTTGCTAGAGATATGAAATAATTTCTGTAAAATCACCTTCTGATCTTCCACAGAGACTTGCTGGGCGCTGAACATCTGGGCGGCACGATTTATCCTTTTTTCCTTTTCAACCCTCATCTCCAGGTTCTACAATACCGGGTTCTCATTGTTTTTCATTTCCACTATTTTTATTTTTCCTTCAGATCCTCTACCCGTTTCTTCTCTTCTTTCTGTCTTTTCTTCCATTTCCTAATCTAAACATAACTATCAAACCTAATTTGCCAGAGAAGGGCTACTGTAGGTCAGGTTGGCAGGGCAGGAAAATAAAAACTGAAGGAGAAGGGCAACTCTTAACAGAAATAACTTGACATGTGGGGATAAACCCAAATTTGGTGGATTGTTCCACCTGCCATCCCAATGTCCCTAATCATCCAATATTTTTTACAGAATAACTATATAAAAAAGATAAAAAGATATAAAAAGATGGCATCAGAATGATTAAGGCATAAGATTGGGGTTGATTTTTTTTACTAAACTTATGCTAATCTTTCACCCTAAGAAACCACCAGAAATGTGTATTTTCAATCATTTGTAGGAAGACTGACATGAAAGAGAGTTATATGAAGAATCCAATATATAATAGAATTACATGGGACCCAGTGTGATGTAGTTGTTTGTGCATTGGACCATTATTCTGGAGACCAGGGTTCAAATTCCTGCTTGGTCATGAAAACCCACGGGGTGACCCTGGACAAGTCACGCCTTCTCAGCCCAAATGGGAAAAAAATGGCAAATCCTCTGAATAAATCTTGCCAAGAAAAACCCATGAAAAGATGGCCTTAGGGTCTTCATAAGTCAGAAATGACTTGAAGGCAGACAACGAGAACAACAATGCCAAAATAAATTCAAAAATTTTAGTTTCTGATCCTTGTCAAATTCATATCTTAAGACACATTAAAGTGAATTTCATAAAAACTATAAAAATGAAAAGAAAAATGAGCATACATTGTGTATATAAGGAAAGACATTTACATAATCTACTTTGCAGATGATCTTCAGCTAAGTCATCACAATTGATTAATGTGGGACTGATCTGACTAGAAGTGCACAAAAAGTGTCTGAACACGAGGAAAACATTTCCTGCTTATTTTAAACACTACCTAGATCATATCTGACTAATCAATCAGGAAGCACCACTCACATAAATTTCCCACTGTAGCAAGGACTACAACTCCACCACAGAATGACAAGAAAAAGAAAAACTGAATTGTCAGAACTGAATAATCTTTCACACTCTGTGTAAATACTTCTTCTTATCAATAGTATACAACTATGCTTAAATTGCCCTGGCTCAATGTAAGAGAATTCTGGGAACTGTAATTTTGTAATACGTTTAGCCTTCTCTGTTAGGGAGCTCTGGTACTACAATGCACTACAATTCCCAGGATTCTCTAGCACTGAGCCAGGGCAATTAAAGCAGTCTCAAACTGAATTATTTCTCCAGTGTGTTTTGGACATAAAATTTTGTAGAATGTAAACTGTATTAATGACTGTAATAAATCTCTGCAAAATAAGTATTTAGTGAACAATCATTCTGATTCTAAACTCTTCTGCACCAATAAGTGCAGAAATTTGTTGGCTTCAAAAAAAATCTCATCTATCTCTTACAACAAGTATCTGGAAAACTGAACAACAAAAAAACATAACTATTCTGACATTTCATTACAGACCCCAAACACTTTTGTCTCCTAATCTGTCTCTTTTTGTATGGTTCTGTTTCAAGGTGTTCAAATGGAACACCTTGAAACAGAACCATACAAAAAGAGACAGATTAGGAGACAAAGGAGTGTATTTATGAACTACTGTCCTGTAAACTATTTCAGTGCTACAACTTATAGCAAAAATGTAATACTAATAATCAAGCAAATTCTTATACTATTATACAAAATTTGAATATTAGATATCAGTCTTTGCCACTAAAACACTTACAGAAAATTGTAAAATGCACATGCTCACACATAAAATTCAAAATTTAGTCACATATAATTGGACTAAATTTTAAGGGCCAGTTGCTTCAAAAATAGGATAAAACAAAGTAGGTATAAATTCTTCAAACCAGCCTACCTGTAAGTATTCCACTCTGCTTCATGTCCAGTTTGTGGTGGAGCATGTCCTGCAGAGTGCAGGCTTGTATCCACAGGAAGGACAGGCTGATCATTGAGTTGGACACCTTCTGTTCTTAGTAAATGAATTGTAGCCTAGAGACACACAAATGAGAAAGAGCAAACAAATTCAGACTCACATGCTTTCCAACTGGTCCCCAGCTGCTGCTGCTGCTGCTTAGTTTATACACCACCATAAATTTGCACAGCACTTTACACACATCATCATAACAGCATATAACCTGCCAATGGCGTACAGTCTAGCCACTTATCTGCTGAAAGAATCCTCATCCAGATTTACACATATAAGACATAATGAGAATTTATTGCTTATTACTTTCCATTTTTATGCATATAATTCATGGCAAGCCTTAGGATAACATGTTTGATCTTAGAGTTTATTAACATTAACTTCTCTCTCCTTTGTCTTCATACCTGTTTAGAAGAGACAGAAAGCTTCTACTTTTAAATGAAATAAAATTCCCAGTGTTATTTCAACTTGGGGAAGTGGGTTTTGCTTAAAGGTTAATTAGTGAAGCAGACTCCGAAGCCACAATCCGATCCTGGTTTCAACTCATAAGCAAGAATTTAAACAAACCACGGATTCTCACATATAGGTACAGAAGGGAATTGTAGTGTGATGTACAACCTCCTATCTATACTTTAAGGTTATCTTTACCTTCCATTTATTAGAAGGTCCCTCCTCAAGGACACCTGGCCAGAATCCACCCTTTATACACTTTCTCTAAATGTATAAGGGCTAGGTTCCCAAGTGTCTTCCTGTTATAAGTTTAATATTTTCAGTATCATTTTTATAACCCTATATGGTTTAGTATTCACACAGGCAGAGGCTTCTGTTGTGACAAATAAACATTGACTTTATTAAATAACATTAAGTGAGAATGTAACTTAGGTAGAATAATTCCCAGGTGGTATGGTTACATAAATATTACAATTGTAGGCATTTCGCAGTTTCCTCTTTAAAATCTCTGATACACTTTCTCTCCCATTCAGTATCCTTCTCTCAACTTAATGCCCTTCAACTCTAACACTAACATTAACATCAATGATCAACTATTGGTATTGCTTCAAGGTAGTTCATAAAGCTGAAAATGGGTTTCAATCCAGGTTCACTAATCAGAAGTGAAAGACCCATAAATACAGTATGGCGAGACCCTAGAAAAGACAATATTCTTACTAAAATACCGGAAGTATGTGAAAATGATATATCAAGGTTATGCCAGTATGTGAATCGTGACTTTTACACCAATGAGAAGGGTGATAGGACCAAATCCTGTGATGATTTAAATAACAAAAATTCCATTTACATTGTAAACTGGATTTGTATAAATGATAAACTAGCATGAGCAGTTTTTTCTTAGCCAATGTTTTCATGGCCTCTTTTCTCATAAGAAAGCAACCATCTGTAGTAAGTTAGTATAAATGGAGATCACTCATTTCTGAGCAACTTAAGGGCAGATTGAGATTAAAAAATTATTTTGACAGCAGTACAGTCTACTAACCTCTGCGTTAATGAATCTCACTTCTGCTAAAGTTCTCAGTAAATCTCTTTCCAAAGAAAAAAATCTAGTGGGAGAAGGTGATTCTCTCTGTATATTTCCTTCTTGATCTTCATCTAATGTGCCCGTACTTTTCTTCTTGAATACTAAAAGACAATTAAAGTTCATTATTTTAACAACCTCTGGGTATCTATGTGCTTATGTAAATATTGGGAATAATAAAACCTTGGTTTTCAGCTGAACAACCTTTCTTTTTTTAAAATTAACCATTTTATTCAAGAATGCTTCCAGGTGAGATTTCTATCAGGCAATAGTTATATCTCATTCACCAGTTTTTAAGGGAGGTCAAGACAATGTCATTTATTTGTAATCCTCTTGTGTCTTCCCACAATCTTTTTCATCTTTTTATTTTCATAAAAACTGATTAAGGAAGAAATGATTGTCCTAAATATACAATACCTTCTGACTGACAGCAGTAGGAGTTGTCCACCTGATAGCACCCTAAATAGTTTTTCAATGATTTTTTAAAAAAAACCTGTGGTCTAATGTGTCTTTTAATGTTTTTTTAAAAAAGAGTAAGAATGGATGAACTACCATCATGTTACAGATTACCAGTATTGACATACAGCAATTCATAAACTCAATCTACAGCTCAGAAAGTAATATTTAAGTACAGTATAGAGCTGGGTCGTCAAGCCTTGAAATAATAATAACCAAATAACACTATCTAATCAGGGTTTGGGAGTAGAATCCTTTGGTTCAGGAGGTAGGATCCAAAACAAGTGTGTCAGAACAAAAAGAAGCTGAGCCATAGGAAATATTGACGAGGAGACAAAGGTCCAAAACTTTCTGGTCCAAAACACACTGCAGAAATAATTCAAGACCACTTTAACTGCCCTGGTTCAATGCTAGGGAATTCTGTGAACTGTAGTTTTGTGAAACATTTAGCCTTTTCTGTCAGAGAACTCTGGTGTCACAATAAACTACAATTCCAAGGATTCCCTAGCACTGAACCAGGGCAGTTAAAGCTGTCTCAAACTGGATTATTTCTGCAGTGTGTTTTGGACCAGAATCAAACAAGAGTTTAGTGGGTGTAGGAACAGCGCCCAATAGATTTTAGTAGGCTCAGAAATAAAGGCCAGAACAATTTTTCAGGCAAGCTTTTGACAATGTAATGGTGCAGAAGTGGGGGCTTTTTCACCAGGTAGGGCAAGGCAAAACAACTGAGGGCCCATTCACACTACATTCTAACCTGGGCTCCAATCCGATTAAAATGGGGGTTGTTCACACTTGCCCCGGGGTTTCCTGACCCAAATCAGGGGGTCATCCATACTTGGGTTTTCTAACCTGAATTGTTGGGGGGGGGGGCGTGGTGTAAATCCCCTTTAACCCTGTTTTTTTCCCATGGATTTTCTTGCAGTTCTTTTCAAAAGAACCAGGTTTTTTTTGTTTGTTTTTTTGCTATTGGGAACTTGAAAATTGTTCCCATTGAATTCCTTCCTTCCTCCTCCTCCCTCAGCCACCCCCATTCTTGACTCTCACTAGCCCCCTCCGCTTGCCCCCTCCGTTCTTGTGCTTCCTCCTCCTCCTCCTCCTCCTTCATCACTCCCGATCTTGCCTCTGTTTGCCCCCTCTATCCTTCTCATTCCCTCCAGCCCCCTCCAATTTCCACCTCTGTCCTTCTCTTTCTCCCCCCCCAGCCAACTCCAATTACCCCCTCCATCCTTCTCATTTTCCCCAGCCCCTTCCAACTGCCACCTCTTTTCTTGTCCATCCTCCTCTTCCTCTCTCTCAGCCACCTCCACTCTTCCTTCCCTTCCTCCTCCCCCCCCTCCTGCCAGAATCATGGCATTTTACCCTGCTGCCAAATGTGAACGGAATCCTGGGGTAAAATGCTATGATTGTGGCAAATCAATGCCATGGATAGAATTGATCCTGGCAATCAAATGCCCCAGAGAGATTTGATTGTGGCATTTCAGGGAAATAACCCGGTTCCCACACCAGGCTATTTTTCAGTTCAAACGGGGCCTGAGAGAGACTAGGGAGTTACATAAGCTCCCCAGGAGATGTTGTGGAGTCACATTCCTCTCACTGCCAAAGAGTAAAAAAAATTGTCCTTTAGGAGCCAAAAACAGCACTCATTCACAAACATGTTTGTGGCTGTTTCAGACCCAGGAAACCTCTTGTTAAAAAATCAAGAAATGACCAGGAGTCACTTCCAATTTATTTCCAGATTTGAAAAAAGACCTTCCCTGAACCTAAAATGAAGCAAAATGTGGCAAAATATCCCCAAACCTCTGAGAGGGTATTTTCAAAATTGACCCCGCACCACAAAAGAGGCCACAAAAACAGTCTTGAGGATGCATGTGATCCACAGCTTGCATTTTGTCTACCGATAATGTAGGCATTTTATTTTTCTTATTGTTTATTTTTAATGCTGGTTTTCATTGTTTTAAACTATATCTTTCTTTGTTTATGCCTTTCTGTCTGTCTTTCTTTTTACTATTTGACACTGTTTGTGTTTTAACTTTATGTGTTGCTCCATCTTATTGTGAACCACCTTGAGTCCCTTTTGTGGAAAAAAAAAAAAAGGAATCTAAATCAAATAAATAAATAAATAAAATTTGCTATTCATGTAAGGAATAACACTATCAATATCTAGCCATGTAGACAGTTGAAAAGGGAAAGGACAGCTTTGTCCCATACTTTTTCAGCAACAAGTTTTATCCTCTGCTCTACAAAGAAAGAATTTTTCTCTAAGAATTTGCTTAGACACCTGATGCAGTAATATTACAATTAAATAAATGACTTACATTTTCTGCGCTTTGATGCCTTTGTCGGACAGTCATCATACAAGAGGCAGAATCTACATGCAGCTCGACATACATCCCATACACCTTGTTTTCGTGCTGTCTTTGCTATTTCTGACCAAAGTTTAACTCTACACAAATGAAAAAATTACAAAAAAAAGTTCAATTACATTAGAAAACATCAGAGCAAAATAATGTATCAATGCACTCTTATTAAAAGGATATGCCACCTTTCTCCCAGTAGAGGTTTAGAATTTTTCATTAATATATATTTTTTTAAAAAGCAATGCTTCTCTATGATGATAATTACCTCTCTTTTTCATTTTCACGTCCTATTCTCTTCAAATGCCCATCCGCCTTCTCTACACTTCTGCTATGGTGCTCTGCTTTTGCACAGAGATAACTAATTTGACCTTTACTTTTACTTGAAGCAACTGAACAGGAAGGGAGAAAAAATTAGAGACTTTTGCACAACGTTCACATTACCGGAACAGTAATTTCACTAGAGTATCTTAGCCACTGAATGAGCCATTTTGGAATTAAATTACTCTTAATAAATCATTTGAGACAAGCAATGAAAGGATGAAAGACAAATTTCCATGACATATATACAGCATCCTCACATCTTCTAACTATTGATGCTATTAAATATAAACCCAGTGAAGAAACAATTTTTAACACATCTCAATCTGCAATGTATGAAAATATAATATTAACACTGGTTTTCATGGATGTTGATATTTCAGTGTGTTAATCAGACCAACCCTAGTTTCTAAGGTGAAGAAAGGGAGGCAGAGAGAAAGAGGAATGGGAATGAAATCCAGAAATATCTGACACAGAAAGTAACTTATACTGTCAGAGACAAGATACAACAGGGAAATGAGCTGAGCCCTCAGGTGGGAAATGACTTAAGCAATATAGACATGTCAAATGTGGATTATGTCAGCAGTATAATGACACAGCAGTCATATTTTCTATAACCAAGCTAGATAAGGTTTTCCTACCAAATATGATGAGGCAAGACACTGAAAAGTATCAGTTATGGTCCTTGTCATAGCTATGACTGAATAAGCTTTAATTTTATCCTCAAGCAATGTACCAGGAAATACAAATAAAAATACACGGACATAAAATGATTTTTTTTTAAATAAAAAAATGATGTATCAGATATTTCTAGAATAGTAGGCACCATAGAAATGAAAACATCCACTAAATCTTTCAGTACAAGATTTAGTAAATGCCTACTCAGAAGAACTTTGATTTGTATCAATGAGCTTATTCCCCAATAAATGACCATAGGATTACATCCTTTACCAATAATCTTCCCACTCTATGATTCTATGATTCAACTCTATGATTTAATGATAAATATGATAAAAAAATGATAAACATGGGCTGGCATCCTGACAGGCAGTTACAAAGTTGTAAGCTAAACCTACAACCTCAAAGCTGTTTGGTATTTACATTTACGACTAGCATCATTATCACAACCACAACTACTCAGCTGTGCAGCGCTCCACTTGCAACAGCACACAAAACAATATAGAGAAAAGGCAAAATAATTCCAGCAGATCACTATGTACTTTTAGAAAAACAACACACCAGTTTTATACAATTTATTTATCCATTAACTACCATATGCATCAGTATGGGACAAAAACAAACAAACAAACCCAATGCATCAGTGAGATCAAGAGAATTCAGACAACCAACATTGCATGTTAACCAGTGACGCAGATAACTGATTCAATACACTAGCTAAGTAATTCTGTTGCAAGGGAAGATGACTATTTTATAGGAAACAAGTGTTCTGCTATGCGATGTGGAAGTTTAAGGAAACATTATTTTTAGTCTTGAGAACATACATTTTCTGGCAAAGAGTATTTACTTCAATTAAAGTTCTAGTGTTTACTTCAATTAAAGCTCATCTCTAATTTATGCAAAAAGTCTATTAAATGTTCACTAAAAAGCTTTTGATCTCTGAAGACTTGAGGGATTAAAGTTTTCCCTTCAGCAATAAATTACAAAAAAAATCTTATAAGGATAAATTTTGAAAACACTGAAAACTTTAATCAAACGTTAAAGACAGCTAGCTCTTAAAGTTATTTTTTGTTCAATGATACACAGACATAGAGGTTAGAGACTGGCAAATAGTACCTTCGCTGTAATGTGTTATCATATTTCCCTTAATCCAAACGTATGCATGTAAGTGAAGACGATATTCACATTACTTTTACTTTAATAATAATAATAATAAGTACAGAAGTACTTATTATTATTATTTACTATTATAATTATTTATTATTATAAATATTATAAATATTAAATAAATTATATAAAATTTATAAAAATTATAAATATTATTTATTATTATTTACTTTTACTTTCTATTGCTTTCACACCTTTTACTGCTTTTCTCTGAAATGCCAGCAAAAAATGTTTAGGGGGTATCTTTTTCAGCTGCATCACATTTGGAAATCAGCAAAAGGACTCAAAGAAATTGATTCAAAGATTACTAAACTAGCAATATGCAGAAGAAACATCTTTGCAGCTTCTTAGGTCCTTCTGAATACTAAGAACCTCTCTAAATTAATGTGTAATAGACTTTAACAAACTGCAGTATGACTGCAGTATTCACAGGGAAAAGTTCACGGACTTACAGTGGAAATGTGAAACTGCAGATCATAGAAACCCCTATCAAAATGAATAGGTCTTCCAATGAAACTCTGTGATCAACTTTCGCCTGAAGCATACCATAGGATAGTGCTAGAGGACCTAGAAAATGCCTAGAGAGAACATATTTTTTGGATGTGGGTAAGTGAAACTGTGGGTATTGGTCCCGCAGATGGCAGACACATACTTTATCCTATTTCTTGTTTTGAAATCAAATAGACAAATCATTCTAAATGCAGCTGTTTATCCTGTGACAGGTAAGCTAGAATGGAATCCATGGACAGCAAGAGAGAAAGTGATCTTTCTACTCTGAGGTACCATAATGCATGCTGAGCATGGCATGGAAGGAAGTGCTCTGGAAAATATTCCCTCCTCCTGTTTTAAGTGGATTTCTGTTAGGACAAAGCGGATCTCCAATTTATTTGCCATAAAGAATTCAATGGACACCATCTCAGAGTGAGATGGAAAGCAGCATATAAAATTACGGCTTGCACTCATGATGATCAAACTGTTTGCCAGAAGCAAGGTGCTGTCACATATGGGACTAGAAACTAGCCATTACTAGTGGAACACTCATAACTACCAAGTCCCTGACACATAAAGTCAGTTTTATGAAACTCATTCTATTCCTTCACATTCAGGGAAGCTGATCACTGAAACCAAACAGTTCTTCATACTAGGAAAAAATTAGCAACACAAGGCTGTCTGTTTTGCCACCACAGAAAAATAGTACCTTTAGATTCATTTTCACTATCAAGGACGATCTGAAATGCCTCAGGGGCTAATGCACGACCAGCATTCATCAAGAGAGACCGTTTTTTCCTCACGCTGTCTTTTGCCATTCCTTTTTTAGCCTGAATTTTAAAAAAAGGATTTGTTACTACACATATGGGACTCGCAATCATATATAATCAATCCTGAAAATGACTGTTCCTGCTTAAGGTTTCAGCTATCTCTATTTTCTCTCCTAGCCAGTTTTCCCATTTTTACACTCTACTGGACACTGCACAGTCTATGGCTGTGGAGAACCCATGTCCCTGAAGGATTTAAATCTTCGGTACTTCTGCAAATTTTAGGTTCATCAGGTTTTCCTCAAAATGTGGATACCTCCTTCTTTGCACTTTCCACCTCAATTCACCATCACACACTGACGCCTTAGTTAATAACTGGTGGTTTCATTTAAAACTGCAACATGAGGAAATGTTAAAATCATAATACTTTAGAGGAGAATAGTCCATTTCTAGTTTCACAGTTCTGAGGCTATAACACTCATATAGCTTCTTACATAGGGTGCATCTACACTGATGCCACTTTAAGTGCTGTGGCTCCATCTAATAGAATCCTGGTATTTGGAGTTTTACAAAGCCTTTAGCCCTCTCTGTCAATGAGTAATGGTGCTTCACAAAATTACAAATCCAAGGATTCTGTAAGATGGAGCCATGGGAGTTAAAGTGGCACCAAACTGCATTATTTCTACAATATGGATGAACCCATAGTCAGTTTATTTCTTTTGTATAGAATGAATACATTCAGACCCAATTCAGATCAGATCCACCACAAATAACTAGGGAAGAGTTTGAACTTTTCATCCTTAAGATGTTGTCTCCACCTTATATTCTTCACACTTGTCCCCCAGCTTAAAAAGACAACAATGGCCTAAATCCTACTGGCAGTCCCAACTAGAGTAAATCCATTGAATGAGTAGTTGAAAAGTGAGTCAACACTTAAATAAATCTGATCAGTTCAATGGATCTACTCAATAAGAAGACATTAAAAGCCTGCTTAAACAAAAAGATCTTTGCCTGCTTGTGAAAGGAGACTAGGGAGGGGATCAGCCTAGCCCCCCATGGAAGGGAATACCAGAGAGTGGGAATAGCCAATGAGAAGCCCCTCTCTCATGTCCTCACCAAGCTCGCCTGTGATGGTGGTATACTCGATCTTGGCTCCTTATCTCAACACATATTTTCAAAAATGCCTTTTGGAGTAAGCCATATTTGGACATATGCCAATTAAAAACACTGACAAAGACAATCACATCTAGTTATATGCTAATTTAAAATCATCATCATCATCACCATCATCATCATCATCATCGCTACCCTCTAATAACTTCTCCAGTCGTTACCTGTTCAACCATCAAACTTGCTTGGTCTTCCAGACGCTCCAGTGACTTGTATAAAATGGTGTTTAGGTTAAGCCTATGGAAAGCCATCTTAAGGTACTCATTATATTGGCCATTGTTATCAAGGTCAATGGCCTTCTGCAAATGTTCCATGGCAGCCTCTATTCTGTCTCCCTTTTCTTCAATGCGTGCAATTTCCATATGCACTTGGCAACGTAATAAAATCAACATGCTATAAAACAAAACCATAACCAATTTTAATCAAATCTGTAAAGATGGTCTCTAAGCTTTCTCTTTAGGCAATGCATATTTATTACAAATAGATTTCCTGATTCCATGTGTATTACAGAGAGAAAGAGATTTGTATAAAAATGATGAATTGCATCATCATTCTTTCAAATAAGTTGTGTACTTAATATATATTAAAAATATTATTTTAAAGACAAATTATCTGAAAACATACAAAATTTGACATTAGCTGGACCATGTATAGGGAATTGCTCTTTCAGAAAAACTGACCTGTAGAATTAGAATGACTAAACGAGGAATTTAAAAAGTGGCATTTACCACTGTCTGGTCTCCTTTCATTGTTTTAATAACTGAGAGAGCTTCAAGTGGAAGTCCACCATCACACCAGCAATTATTTCATACTTTGTAATTTTAAATTACAAAATAATTTAGTTATGCTATTGAAGGTACATCATACAAGTTTTATGCATGTAGCTGATTTTGGAATTAATGTCTGCATGACAGTGGGCCCTTGATATTCACTAGGGTTTGCTTCCCAGGACCCCTGTGGATACCAAAAATCTGTGGATGCTCAAGTCCTATTATCTCTCTCTCTCTCTCTCTGGCTTTTCTTCACTAACAAAGATTCAGGAAAGACTCATCCCACACTTTCTACAAGTGCGTTGATGACTAAAAAGGCCAATTCGAGATAAACAAGTCCGGTTACAGAGAGCACAGCAGAAAGTCTCCTTGGGTGAAGTTTCCAAGTTGTGGTTCTTTCTGCATTGTCGTTTCTCTTTGAGACTTGTTTGGTGTGAGTTCTCAAAAGAGGCTGCAGCATCGTGGATGGTGCATCTCCATGCCTCCCGATGTGAGGACAGGGCAGAACATTTTTGGTGATCAATTTGGCCGAGCTTGAGATGTTGTTTCAGGGAGTCCTTGTATCTCTTCTTTGGGGCACCCCTCTTACGCTGACCTATGGCAAGTTCACCGTAGAGTGCTATTTTTGGGAGGCGGTGGTCCTCCATCCTAGAAACATGCCCTGCCCAGCACAGCTGCGTTTTCAATAGCATGGCCTCAATGCTGGTGATCTCTGCTTGCTCCAGGACAGCAACATTCGTCACATAGTCAGTCCAGTGTATGTTTAGGATTGTGCGTAGACAGCGCTGATGAAAGCGTTCGAGGAGTTGTAGATGTTGGCGATAGGTGACCCATGTTTCAGACCCATAGAGGAGAATGGACAGTACAATGGCTCTGTACACACTGATTTTTGTGCTTCACCTCAGGTGTTTGTTACTCCAGACTCTTTTGTGAAGCCTTCCGAATGCACTATATGCCTTTGCTAATCTATGATCAATCTCTTTATCAATCTTGGGGTCTGAGGAGATGATACTTCCTAGGTAGGTGAACTGCTGGACAAACTTAAGCACAGATTTGCCTATGGTGACATGGGGGTAATAGTGCTCTTCCTGTGGTGCAGGCTGGTAGAGCACTTTTTCTTCAGGCTTTTTCTTGCAGCCATTGCAAAGGAGGATGTTAGGCGCTGCAGAGCTGCTTCTGTATGGGCAACAAGGGCAGCATCGTCAGCAAAAAGCAGCTCACGTACTAGATAGTTTAGAGTCTTTAAGCGAGTCTTCAGACAGCTTAAGTTAAACAAGCTACCATCAGTATGGTAACGTATATAGATGCCGTCTTCTTCTTTGAGATCTGCTGCAGCCCTTTTGAGCATCATGCTGAAGAAGACTGTAAATAGAATTGGAGCAAGAACACAACCTTGTTTCACACCATTAGTTATTAGAAAGGGCTCTGAGAGAGCATCGCCATATCTGACTTGACCGTGCTGGCCCTCATGTAGCAAGATAATCATTTTGAGGAATTTGGGGGGACATCCTAGTCGTTCCAGGATCTGCCACAGACCTTTTCTACACACAGTGTCGAAGGCTTTTGTAAGGTTGACAAATGTTACATAGAGTCCTTTGTTCTGCTCTTTACATTTCTCTTGCAGTTGTCTAAGAGCAAATACCATATCTGCAGTGCTCCTATTAGCTCTGAAGCCGCATTACCTTTCAGGGAGAAGTTCTTCTGCAATAGCAGGGACTAATCTGTTCAGGAGTATCCTTGCAGGATTTTTCCACCAATGGAGAGCAGTGTTATACCTCGATAGTTTGAGCAATCAGATTTCACTCCTTTTTTCTTATACAAGGTGATGATAACTGCATCTCGGAGATCTGATGGCAGTTTACCTTTTTCCCAGCAACTCACAAGGAGCTTGTGGCATTTAGCATGGAGTACATGACCTCCGTGTTTCCAAGCTTCAGGTAGGATTCCATCAATTCCAACTGCCTTGCCGTTTTCATCTGCTGTATGGCCTTAATGGTCTCGTCCAAAGTAGGAGCCATGTCCAGTTCATTTTTCATCAGATCATATGTTGTATCATATGTTGGATAGCTGAGCCTTGGACTACTCGGTTGGTACTGAAGAGACTTTGGAAATGTTCAGCCCATCGATTCAGGATGGAGGCTTTGTCTGTGATTAGCATTTGACCATCCGTACTATATAAGGAGCTTTGGACCTGATAAGTAGGTCCAAACACTACTTTAAGAGCTTCGTAGAATCCTCTGGAATCACCCAGATCTGCACAACGTTGTGTCTTTTTTGCTAAATTGATCCACCATTTGTTCTGAATGTCTCAGAGTTTTTGTTGGAGTTTATTACATGCGAGACGGAAGGCTGCTTTTCTTACATGGCAAGTTGGCTGAGCAAGGTGTGCCTGATGAGCAGTTCTCTTCTTTGCCAAAAGCTCCTAGATCTCTTGGTTGTTTTCATCAAACCAATCTTGGTTTTTCTTGCGAGAGAACCCGAGAGATTCTTCCGCAGACTGAAGGATACTGTTTTTAATATGTTGCCAAAGCACAGTAGGAGAAGAATCTATAGGATGGTCTTCAAGTTTTGATTGCAGATTTGCCTGGAAGTTATCTCTCATGGCAGCTTGTTGAAGATTGTTGACTTGGAGTCACCTCTTTAAGAGGCCACCCTTCTTAGGTCTGAGCTTAAGACAAGATTTAGTTTGCATCTTACAAGGCAATGATCTGTTTGACATTTTGCACTGGGCATCACTCGAGTATGACGGACATTGCGAATATTTCTCTGACGAACTAGAACATAGTCAATGAGGTGCCAGTGTTTGGATCAGGGATGCATCCAGGTTGTCTTCAAACTATTGTTCTACTGAAAGATAGTGCTTGTAATAGTCAGCTGCTGTTCTGCACAGAACTCTAGCAGTTTCGTTACAGTTTCCAACACCATGCTTGCCTAGAACACCTTTCCAGGCTTTGAAGTTCTTTCCTACTCTGGCATTAAAGTTACCAAGGATAATGATTTTATCTTCTGAAGGGACTTTTTGTATGAGGTGGCATAGGTTTGAGTAGAATTTGTCTTTCTCCACAGGGTTGGCTTGCATAGTTGGGGTATATATACTGAAGAGAACAACATGTGGGAGGCATAAGGAGATAATGTGATCAGAGTGACCTGTTGGCAGGGGTTTGAGTTTGGAGGCAATGGCGTTTTTAATCATAAAGCCTACTCCTGAAAGATGTTTTTCAGTTTTTGGTTTGCAAGACCAGCAGAGTGTATAGTCGGCACCGTGTTCTTTAAGGCTGTCTTCCTCATGGAGACGGACTTCACTAAGACCAGCTTCTCTGAAGATGCCAGCCACAGATGCTGGCGAAACGTCAGAAAGGAACTTTTCTAGAACATGGCCACATAGCCTGAAAGCTCCCCAAAAAACTATGGATGCTGGCCATGAAAGCCTTCGACTCCACATGAAAACACTTCTCATAGGCAGGCTAGCACAAGACAGGCCATTGCTCAACAGCAGAGCCATAGTTTCCTTGTATAAGGTCCAGATATCTGGTTAAAATGATCTGATGTAAAAACATTGCTAACAGCAGCTATGACTTTGAAGAACTGCTGCCAGTTGGAACAACGTATTGGGTTTGATGGACCAATCGTCTGACTCAGTATATGGGCTTATCTAGAAAGAAAACAAAGTCTTTAGAGAAATTCATTTTCAGCTATTTCTTTATTATTACTCAGGAGTTATAGCCAAAGTGCCAAAGTATTTTATCAATACTAAACTGGTTAAGCATTAGGATCAATTTTAATCCTGACATGCCTCCTTCCCTCCCTTTATCTCGGTTGAATCTGAGTCTCGGAAATAGTAATTATATTTAACTGGTGCTGACCATTTTAGCTACCTACCTACTAATACAGACTGCCAAGGTGAGATATATCTCATTTCATAAAATATTGGGTTAATTTAAACTGACCTGGGAAGAGGGAATAAAAAGTACTGGCTAATTCCGGGAGTTCCCAAGAAATATGTTGGAAAGACGTAAATGTAGTGCCAACATCCAAAATAAAATCAATTTGTGCAGGAACAAAACTTAAGGCTTTGAGACACTATTTTTTCTCATCTGAAGGGGCTCTAAAGTAGCTTCTTAATTCACCACATGCTAATATGAAGTATATCAGATCTTATAAAACAACAAATTAGAATATATAACAAAACCAACTCACCTGTCAATCTTCTCTAGAATTTCAGCAATAGCTAATAGCGGTTTCCGTACATAATGTTGCAAGTTAGGCTGCAGCAATGGTAAGCAGATATTCCACTGAGTAGCACACACAGCCTGAATAACATTAGGATCCCGCAGCCGAATTGCACGGTTTAAAATTAGCTCAAGTTTCTGTATTACTTTCAGTTGTGCCTAGAAGAGCAAATATATTACTTTGCTTTTGCATTCATTATTGAAATCATGCTTTCTGGCTGAGGCTAGTCCATATGCCACCTAATAACCTGGACAGTATGCTAACAGGAATCCTTTCTCCTTTCTGAGTTTGTGTCTTTCTAAAGCGTGACTCACAATGAGACACAACTCCTTAACAACAGAAATTTATTCTGTAATTCCCCTTCCTACTAAAACAACTGCTAAGAGGGAGTAGAAAGTCAACAAGAAATTTCTAAAGACTATGTGATTACTTTGGACAATACTGGGTATCTCTGGGTCAATCTTCAGCACCAGAGAATGACCCCTGAAATGTTCTCCAATGAGGACATTATTTTTGCATCATGCCTCTATGACTGTTTTCAGTTTCAGAAAAAATAAATAAAGTGAAACTATATATGAAAGAAGGGGGAGGGTGGACCTCTGCAGAGTAGTGCTAAAAAAGAGAGCAAACATACCTCAACAACATTTTTCGCATATGTTTCAATTTTAGGACCAAGTTTTTTGACTTCACAGTCACATTCCAAGCAGTCTAATTCAATCTGTTTTCCTGAATCCTATTAAAACAAACATATTTTCATTATGGGACAGAAACAATTGAGATGCTTAGATGCTTTCAGGCATTTCGTTATGACATTCTGCATTTGTACTCTCTCTCAGAGCCAGGGTACCCCAAACACACAGAAATATTGTCACGCAAGTTCCTAAGGGACAGTTGTGTTTTTATTCATGAAAAACAATGTAGAGGCTTCTGGATCCTTCATAAGCTGTGTGAAGCACTATTCTGAGCTGACCTATTACACACACACATGTGCATGCACAGCCATTTTTCCAAAATAGGTCCTAATGGTCACAAAATACCAGACAATACTTTTTGTGTACCATGGTCATTTGTCCACACACATGCACATGAGCACACATACACATCTGTTAAGTGAAATTCATCTTGCATGCCACAAAAAGTTTGTGCTAAAATAAATTGGTTAGCCTTTTGTTGCTAACATGGTTAAGTGTAAACTTTGGTTGGATGAAGCAAAATGGCTGCAACAATACATCAGGGAGAATTTTTTTTTCAAATTGCCCTCTTGTCTACTGTTGCGTCACTGCAACTTTAGAGAACTTCTGATTTGTGTTCATCCTCTTCAGCCACCCATCCAAATTTCAGAATAAGACTTTAAGAGAAGGGTAGGAAATGTAAGCTACCACAGCTGAAAGTGTTATGTATGAAATAATATCTGTATCATTGAATTTTTTGTAAATTACACATATTGCTTATAGCCTATAACCCAGCTGAGGGAAACAGTACATTGGCCACATAGTCCTTGCACAACATTCTCATTAAAATTTGTGGATATAACATTATAAGGAACTTTTTATATTTCACTGATGCCTTACTCTACTTACTATTCACCCCTCCCTAGTTTCTGATAATAGCTAACATTATTATATAAATATGATTGAATGCATTTTCTTTTTATTCAGTACATCCCTTCACACACACACGAGTTTTAAAAAAGGAATAAATTTTCCCACATTAACGCTTACAATATAATAAAACAATTCAATCAGTAGGTTCCTAACACTCACACTAATCTTGCACTTCTTCAGGTCATTTATACATGAACACGCAATAGGAATACAATTTAGTCTTAAAGAAAGTTGACCTAGTTCCAGCAACAAAGATATTCTGCCAAATAGAAAACAGAATCAATTAGAATAAAACTGATTGTGACAATGAAATTTACATGCAAAGGACTTAAGAACTATCTAATAACTGTTTCATCAGAAGTAATTTCAAGAATTATACTTGAACAAACATACATAAGAATGCAGTTGTAAGCTTACACATTCATACTTCCTACTTGCAGTTATAAGCATAAGACGTAAATGCAAAAATAAATAGAATCTGACAGACATTTAGAATAAAATTGATTGTGGCAATGAATTTTATATGCAACAAACTGAAGTGCTGTCCAATATCTATTTAATCAGAAGTAATTTCAAGATTATACTTGTACATACGTACATAAGAATGAAAGGCTGTACTTACAGTGAATGGTCATTCTGGATGGCTGGGAAGACCAGTCCACTTAACCACCATACACCTACACCTAAAATTCCTTTTCTGTTGATTTTTCTTTCTGTTGGACTCCTTTCCCCTTCTCCTCAGCTAATTTCCCAGTCTTCGGCACATTTGCACTCTCTTTCTCTTTTGAAATAATAATAATAATAATAATAATTATTATTATTATTATTATTATTATTATTATTGGAGGGTGTGGATTGGTCTTCCCTGCCATCCCAGAATGACCATTCATGGTAAGCACAATCTTTCATTCTCAGGATGGCAGGGGAGACCAATCCACTTAAACTGGAACAGCTCAACTCACATCTAAAGTGTGCCAAAGCTTCTCTTTCAGATGTTTTACATTAGAACAAAATGCTGATAAGTATAATTTGCCATTATATCCTTTTTAAAAAAGAAATGTATTAATCTATATCTACAATTTTATCTTTTTCTCTCTGGTGACAATGACATCTTTTCCTTCTTGTATCTATTGGAGTTCCTAAATTAGTAATTCTTGTGCTTTGAAATAATTGAATCTTTTTGTAATTTATTAGGAATCCATGTTTTCCTAGAGTTTCTATTATTATTATAGAGTTTCTAACGTTAACTGGATGTCTTTTTGTATCTTTGATGTTGTTTCTGCTGCTAGCAGCAAATCATGCAAATATGTGAAGATACATATTCCCTGATGTCTCAGAAATGCCATTAGAGACACCAGTACTTTTGTAAATACAGTGGTCCCCCGGGATACGAAGCCCCCGGGGAACGAAATCCCCGGGAGCCGAAAGAGCCGGGGCCGCAAAAACGGCCCCGGCTTACGAAGAAAACCCCGGGATACGATTAAAAAAAACTGCGCGGCCCCTTTAAATTGGCTGCGCGGTCCGTCAAAGAAAGTGGTCCCCCGGGAAACGAAAATTTCCGGGTTACGAAAAGTAATCCGGAACGGATTACTTTCGTAACCCGGGGGACCACTGTACTTGTGGTGCTGATGCTAGCCTAAATGGCAGTGTCTTCAGTTGGTAGTGATTTTTGATTGTATTCAAAATGAAGATACTTTCTGCTTTATTCTGCCCTAGGAATGTGCAAATATGCATCCTGAAGGTCTATAGATTTTAGTAAGTCCCCGAGCATTAAACTTTCTTTGATGGTCTGCAATGTTTCCATTTCAAATTTCAAGTATTTTACAATTTTACGTAATTGTTCAAGTACTTCAGATTTAATACCAGTCAATAAGTCCCACTGCTTTTTGGCACTGTAAATAACTTGGAATACACCCTCTTCTGTCTTTGGTGTAATAGAACTTCCTCTATTACTTATACTAATAGTAGATGGCTTATTTCCTCTTGTACTATGTTTTGTCTGATCTTGCATTTCAGACTTTGTAAAGGAAGGAATATTGAGGCTTGCTGTTGAAATGTACTGTGTACCCTATGTTTAAGATTTGCAGCACCTATTGGTTTGATGTTATTTGAGTCCACAAACTTGCAAACCTGATTCATCTACTTCCATCTGCTGTTTGTCAGTATTGATTTCTGGCACTTTTTGAGGCCATGTATCCTCCTCTTTGTGTTTGTTTAAATGGTTAATTTTGTCTTCCAAATCCTGGCTTCTTTGCCCTCTGTACTGCGTTGATCTTCCCACTGACCTACATCCACGAAAGGTGGTGTTTGTTACGTATGTATTTCTGAAAGGCTTCCTGTCCATTCTCCTCTTTCTGCATAGTTGCCCTTATCAGTTTTTTATCCTTGCCTTCCACCAGTATTTTCTGCAGTGCTTTATAACCAAATAACAGTTCCCCAGAGTATGGTACATATGCTAGGTTATTCTGTGACTTCTGGTCAGCCTCTCATTGCTTCAACCACAGACCTTTAAGCTATGATCATCATTGTGATTGTGCGGGTGCCAAATGCCATGGAATCCTGACTTGAATCCCCAGTATACTGAAGTACTGCTATCTATCTAGTGCTTGATGTAGCATGCATTTACTGATAATTCACTTGTATTTGGAATCTCTTCTACCCACATCAGTGCTGCTCTCGTAAATAGTGAAGAAGCTGTGCAAATTCTAATGGGGATGCTGTATTTTCATGGGCTTTTCTCAATGCTGAATCTGCCCTTCTTTCATCTATATCCTTCAGAGTTGTGTCTCCCTCCTTGGGTGCTATTGCTCCCGAACATAAAGAGGCCATTGGTGCATTAATTAACAGCACTTTTAACATTTCATTTCTTTGGTGAATGTATTCATTTTCTATTAAATAGAAATCTCGCCCTCTTGTGTCTTTTGCTTTTGAATTATTTTTGCTATTTTCATATGTGCATTAGCATTGTCATGGTCAGATTGCATGCATTGTACTAAACCTAATGTTTGTAAAACTCTATGAAATATACATTTAAACTTCTGACATCGAAATAATCTCACAGCAACTAAATCTTGCTATTCTTCCATGCCTGTGGAGTCATAGTTCTCTGCTTCTTCTTTTATATATATATATATATATATATATATATCAGTGTTTTTAGCTTTAATTTAATTTAATTTAATTTAATTTTTACAGAGTCAGGATGTCAAATCTTTGACATCCTTTTTTTTAAAAAATATAGTATTTTCATATACAATTATCTCCTTACATTTTATTAGATTTTAACTATTTATATACTCCTCAGTGCCCCCCTTACCCAGAGCCATCTCCACCCTTATATTCCATCCAAAATTTCATTTCATCTTTAGGAGGTAATCTTCCATCTTCTTTTCTCAGTACTTTCTCAACAAATTATTTCCAAATCCCTCAAAGTCATTTCTTTTCCATAATCCTTTTTGTAACTTCAGTTCACATGTCAATTTGTCATTTATAGCTAATTTCCATATCTCTTTATAACAATCCTCCACTTCTACATCTATTTTCATTTTCCAGCATCTTGCTATTATTAATCTCGCTGCTGTAAGCAAACTTGTTAGCAAATCTCCCCCCCCTTTTTTTTCCATTTCTCTGAATTATATAATGATAACAAAACTATACAGTGGTCCCCCGGGTTACGAAAGTAATCCGTTCCGGATTACTTTTCGTAACCCGGAAATCTTCGTTTCCCGGGGGACAGCTTTAGTGGACGGACCGCGCGGCAAATTTAAAGGGGCCGCACGGTTTTTCCCTTTCGCAACCCGGGGTTTTCTTCGGATCCCGGGGGCTTTTTTGCGGCCCCGGCGGTTTCGGGTCCTGGGGATTTCGTTCCCCGGGGGATTCGCATCCCGGGGGACCACTGTACTCGGTCTTCTATCTATTTTTATATTCATAAAATTTTCTATTTCTAATAGGACCTTTTCGCAAAAATTTTGTACATATTTACATCACCACCAAATATGCATGTATGATCCAACTTCTTGACAGTCTCTCCAGCAATTTTTGAATTATTTTTATTAATATTATGTAGTCTCACTGGAGACCAGATCAGCTTATAATAATTTTCTTTTATCCAAACCGATAAATTTTTCAAATGTCTTTGTTCCCAAATTCTATCCCATTCCTTATCATTTATTTTATATCCTAATTCTTCTTTCCATAATCCCTTTAAAATATTTCCTTTTGTTTTTCTTCCTTTATTCTCCATCAACAGTTTATGGAATAGAGGCTTGCTCCATCCACTCCAAGCACTGACCTGGTACAGTGGTCCCCCGTTCCGGATTTCTTTTCGTAACCCGGACTCTGGGATGCCGTTACTGTTATTCTACTGTGGATAATGTGTCAATTCATTCACAAAATAAAGGGGTTCATTCATGATGCACCAGTGCAACGGCACAGTTTAAAAAGGCGGAGGAAATGCAATGATAATTTGACGGTTCCTCATAAGTATACATTTGTCCTGCGCAACTGCACAGGTTTGCCGGCTGCCGGCTGCGAACTGCGCAATTGTGCAGTTCCCAGCCGGCAATGATAATTTGACTATATGGTGTAACTGCGTTTGCGCAGTTCGCAAACCTGCGCAGTTGCACAGCACAAATGTATACTTATGAGGATCCGTCAAATTATCATTGCGGATCCTCTGCCTTTTTAAACTGTGCCGTTGCACTGGTGCATCATGAATGAACCCCTTTATTTTGTGAATGAATTGACATGTTATCCACAGTAGAATAACAGTAACGGCATCCCAGAGTCCCTACTGTGCATGTCTAGGGTTCGGATTAGGGCTGGAGCTAGGGTTTGGGAGCTTTAAAAAACTTCGCGGATAAACCCCAGCTTTTACACCTGCAGGGCATTGAGGAATTGCGCAGTTCGCAGCCGGCAAGGAAAAAAAAATTTAAAGGTTCACCGCGGCTAAAAGCCGCGTTCATTGCCGCCCAGGTAGCTGCTCCGCTTGTGTTTGTAGCGTTCTGACAGCTTCCCATGTAGCTGCTGAGCCACAGAACAGACCTCAGATAAGTCGTTCCCAAACCCCTCAGTCTAGCTGCCCTGTACCTTTTAAGTGCACACCTGGAGCTTGCAGTCTAGCAGCTAAGCATTAAGGAAAGTGCAACTTCATGTCACACTTTCCTGCCAATCTAAAAAGCCCCAGTGTTTTGTTTTGTGTATTTTCCATTACTCTGATACTTGTTGTTGGCTATACCTCCACTGATGTATGTTTTTTCCCCTGTTTTTCTAAAGATTTGTCTGCTTTGTCTTTATTTACTTTTTTCATTGATCTATCCTTATTTATTTCTTTTTTTTACAGATTGAGTCTTCTGTGATTCATCAGCAGCTGGAGGTTCCACTGAGCTCTCTCAGCCCTCTATGGGGGGGGGGCGTTGCTCTCCACATGGCGGCTTGGGCTGTGAGGAGCCTCTGAGCTGTCATGGCGACTATTTCCTAGTCTGGACTCTTTACCTTCCAGCTGTTTCAGTAAGCTTTATTTTTTTTTTTTAGCCTTTGTCTCTTTTTTCCTGGTATTTGTGGCTTGTCTGGGAATGAGCCAAACAACTGCTTGGACTCAATTCTCTTGGTTGTTTTATTTGCTTTTGCCAGTGAGATAGGCATCCAATCAGACTACTTTTGACTCTGCCTCCTCCTCTTCCTTTTCACTTGAAGTGATAAATAATTTTCTTCACGTTTCTTGATGGGTTTCTTCTGATACCCTTTTTAATGTTATTAGTTTGTCCCTTTCATTTTTTAAGATTAATTTTATGTCCTATTTTCAAATCCCATGGAGAAGGTTTGCCCTGCATCTGTAGAGGAATATAAAAATGGAGGAAAAGGGGAAAGGAGTCCAACAGAAATATTTCTTAAAATATTTCTAACAAACCCTCTGTTGTGAGATTTCAGGGTAGCATATAATTAAAACAATATAAAGAATGTAAAACAATTCCAGAAAAAAGCAATACAAACATTTAAATAGGATAAAAGGATATTAAAGAAGAAAATTAAAACAAAAAAGGCTTAAACCATGCACATGTACATTTGGAAAAAAAAAGATTAGGCCCCAGAGGCTTAACAAAAACACGTTTTAACCTGGCACATTTTTTAAAAAAACCAAATAGGCACCGAATGAGCCAATGGAAATACGATGAATAAACAGGGCACCAGAGCAGAGAAGGTCTTCTCCCACATCCCCATGCAATATACCACAAGGATACAGAAGAGGACCCCTCCAGGAGACTTCACATCTCAAGCAGATATACAGACACAGTATCCATGTTGAGGGGAGCACGAAGAGAAATTGTTGATAGTGAAATTACAGACAAATTGAATACCTGAAATTTGTGAAATACTTTGTGCATGAAGAGGACTACTGTTCAAAAACCTCAGCATGGAAGTAATATAAACATCAAATATGAACATTAAAAAAATACAGTTTTTCCAATACATGAAACTTACCTTTCATTACGATTTAGTTTCCTTCTAGATTCTTTCAACAATTCATATATGCTACTCAAATCTGTAGTTGCTTCTTGTGGAATCTCATTTTTATTTAATTGCCTGCAATTATTTTACAAAGAGATTAATAATATTTTTCAAAAAACCCCAAAATTTATCCAGCAATTAATCCTTTTCCCAGGAGTTGAATTTGTGAGTATGCTAATATTCAGACTAAAATAAATTAAAATAAATCAAGATTTAATTTTCTCTTCCTCTAGGACATTGCTTCTCATGCTATCTCATGTGGGGCATTGGAATTTTTTTCTTTCAATCTACCAGCAACTGGCAACATATTTGTGCCCATTGGCTACAACTATCTTTTTTCCCCAGACTCTCCATGGACCAAAGCCCAAAAGCCCATGGCAAGCGCCAGTCCATGGACTACCCACTTTCAGTAGCATATGGCCTAAGGCATTCTCTCAAAGGCATTTGTCAAGAAGAAAAATGTTACATTATAAGCCGCAATTAAGTTTTTAGCGAGAGTGAGATGCCAAATTCCATTCAGATGCAATAAGGAATGTCTCTGAGAAAACAGATCCAATCTAGGTGGCCATCAGTTTTCATTCTAGCAATTATTTTCTTATCTAGTTATTATCTTTTTAAATTATAAATTATCAAAGCAAAATAGAAGTGCACCACCCATCTGTGCACCTATCATCATGTAGCAAGCACTCCGGAGCATCACCTGTGTAACAAATGAACTGCAACAGGTGTTGACAAGTATATGTGATTCCAGAGGCAGTGGAGGAGTAATCTTGCAATACCTTATTTTGTACTTCTGTATGCATTAAACTGTGCTAGAAGCCCTTAGTCTTCTACTCATGTCTCCCTAAATCGGAGCCCACTTTTAAACCATGTCTACAGTAACTAATACTTACACCTTGATCATTTGGATTTTATAAATAATGTTCAGGCTGGGAGAGCTTTCAAGTTCATCTTCTATCTGTGAAATGTCCACCAGTTTGTGACTTACCTGCAATAATAATAATAATAATAATAATAATAATAAATTGTATTTATATTCCACCTATTCCCTATAAACAAGTAGAACAGCTGTCTCAGTAGTTAAACTTGTTACCACTGGCTAGCAAAAATCTGAGAAAGATTCAGATCTTTCCTAATAACTGTTTCCCTTTAAATGGTACAAATGTTAAATTGTTTTGGGATTTTTGGTCAGTGACCCAATGTCTTAACCATAAAAACCTTCTGGCTATTGTTTTTGCATTAATTCATCTAGCCATAAAAGCTACTGCATCATTTCCCGCATCAGCTAATTATTCTAATACTTTCCCTACTTTGTCTAGTGGTTTTTGTAATGTACATATATCCACTTCTTTAAGTGTTTGTAATTCTTGCATCCAGAGAACTGCTGCTCTGGCAAACACTGAAGTAGCTATGGATGCTCTGATGCCTAATGAATTCAATTCATGCCCTTTCCTTAAGGCATATTCTGCCCTGTGCTTGTCCACTTCCCTTGCAAGAGACCATTGTTCTCCACACTAGAGCAATTAGCGGTACCTTTAAGAGTTCTAAATCTTTCCCAAGAGAGTATAATTTATTTGAATGTCCTTGTAGATGACTTGTATTTAGTGGAGTATTCCACTCTGTATCTATTAGTTCTTTGAATAACTCTGGCAAAGGTATGTTTGCACCTTGAACTGATTTCTTTCTTATAACTGATGCTAATCTTTTTTTTTTTTAAAAAAAAATAATTATTGCAATATAAAACATTCAAACAATTAATAATAAACATTTAAACACTAATGAAAAACACTTCACATTAAACAATACATCTTAACATGCCTCAGCATTATAAACGATCATTAAAAAAAGGAAGATGCTAATCTGATGCTAATCTGTCTTGAGTGTCTGCTTCTTAATTTTCTAGTAGTTGATCTAATCCTAGTGTTTTTATTACTCTTTTTAGTAAATGTCTGAAAGATTCTGCATTGAATAATCTATCTGATTCTACGTCTGTGTCATCTTCTTGATCTGAAGAATCCTGCATGTAATCCTTAGCACCATCCTCATTTTGTCACATTTCCAGATTTCCTCAGAACCGATTTGGCAAGCGGAAGAACCCATTCGTAGTGGATTTTTCCTTTGTGCCATCTTGTGAGTGGCACATTTCACTAAGAAGGTGTGGGCAACGGTGGAAAGCTGAGAGGGGGGCTACATTAGCCCTTGGGGGGTGGAAGGCTGAGAGGCCACAGTATCCCCCTCCACTGCACTTGATACTGCAGAACAATGCAATTGTTTCCCCCCTCCATCCCTCCAAACACTCTCTAGGAGAATTATCACCATGTTTTTAGCCCCTCCATGCCACTGTAAACCTAGAGAAGGCTTTTTTTAACAATATGAAATGATTAGGAGCCAAGGAGGCAATATATATTAAAAATGCCCCCATCCCTTAGAAGGCATTTAGAAGCCAAAATAATAATAATATATTTATTTTTAAAAACTCTTGCAACTTTGACCCCTCCCCCTTCCCCTCCTGGAGGCCTAGGTAGCCTCCAAATGTGGTGGACATGCCCTCCACACTCCCTAGAAAGCATTAAAGGGTAATTTAGAACAAAAATAAATTATCAAATAAAACCAGCCCTAGGGGCCACAGGCAGCTCAAAGGCTGCACTTTGGCCAACCATGCTCTAGCGATGTTAGTCCCGATTGTGATGCTGGTAAATAAACATGAAACAAGCTATATAAATAGAGAAAGCCCTCCCTTATCTGATGAGTTAGGGACAAGATCACTCTCAGAAAGTGGGATCTGTTGTAAAGTGGAATCCAGGTATTTATAAGCTTGCAAATGCATTTTGGCTCATGAAAAACATAAATAATGCACTATATATCACGCCTGAATGCATGCAAAAGCCAAATAATATACAACAAACAAGTTCTATTTATTTGATGTGGAGTCTGCTCTTTTTGTAGGCAAGAATTGATGAAAGAGTGGATCCCTTGTCGAATTAATGGAACATGTCTGTAATTTGAAAGCGCCAAAACAGTGAGTTGTTGGAAAGTGAGGTGCTGAGAGGCAGGTGACACCTGTATCAATTTATCAAATAGTCTGCTGTGCTAAACTATCTATAAGGTTTTCTTTTTCACAGTATAATTAATTCCATCTCTTTTCTACTTACTTTGCTCATCTCAAACTATAGTTTTATACCTACAGTGTAATCAATTCTTTTTCTTAGCTCTATTATGGTCAGCTTTCCTTTCCTGAAGACTGCAGGAACAAAGGAATACTCTTCTATCATATGATTATTAAAGAATGAATGGTGCCACATTTGAGAGATACAGCTCAATAACAATTTTTAAATTGGTATTATACTTTAAGACCACTGCTGGGCTGCTTTTCTCAAAAGTACCTTTGAAAAGCATAATACATGGCCTAGTTTGCTTTCCTCTTTCAGCTTTATTAATATTACAGTTGTGGGAAGCCAGGTACATATTTCATGTTGAATTTTATGAAAAGTTATGCAAGACACATTCCTCATTATTGTAAGACTGATCATGCAGAAGGAACCAAGAATAAGAAACAGAACAGAATGGGAGAAATAGGAGGCAAAATTCACCAATATTAATAGGATCATGCACATATATATGCAATATTTAAACATATGGATGCAATACATCAACTTTAATTATCAGACTTAGCATGCTCCCCCCTCCCCGTGTCTTTACCTGCATTTAGTGAGTCATACTCATGTATATAATAAACAAAAGGACAAAGGATAGCACCAAACTATAAGAGAAATTTAAATACTGTTTGACTTTAAACTATATGATTCTATGAAACTTTGAAGAATGCTGGGTTAATCTAAATTTGCTTTATCCATAAGTAAACTTTAAAAAATAAGAGGACAAGCTACAGAGTCACTTTTGATGCCAGGGATAGGGCTAATCCGGCATTAGGAGAGGTCCATGGAGTCCTTGAAATTACCACTGACAACTGCCAGAGATCTTGGCACAACATTTAAAAAACCAAAAACGGTTTCTTTCATTCTTTGTTTAAAAACCATACCCTGATTTTAAAATATTCATAAATGCTGCTAGTGGGGTAACTTGAAACACCAGCGTCATTTCCTGAAAAAATGATCACGAGTAGAATCATAGAATCATAGAGTTAGAAGAGACCACAAGGGCCATCTAGTCCAACCCCCTGCCATGCAGGAACTCCAAATCAAAGCATCCCTGACAGATGGCCATCCAGCCTCTGCTTAAAGACCTCCAAGGAAGGAGACTCCACTCTGCTTGCCTAAAATTATGGCCATAATAGTACTGTGGAGCCCTTCAGATGAACCCAAAATGGGACAGCATTGCCCTTCAATCTCTGGAGTGTGCTCACTTCATTTTAAACTGAACCAATTTTCCATTGAACAACTTGCAGTAAAACAACAACTAATCCTATGGTTTTTATTTTGATTAAAAGTACAAGCCTATGGCTACCTATTCAGAAATATGACTAACATCTTCAATTTTTTTTCTCCTGTATGGTTTTTACAACTTGCCAAATGAAGAAGCCAGTGGAGCTTCGAAAGCTTGCAACATGTATATGGTGCATTTTGGTTGCCCCAATAAAGGTGTCACTGTTTGGTAGATTTTTGATGTTATTGGATTATTCATAATTACGTCTCACTAAATGATGTGACACTTACGAGATACTTTCAGATGAGTGGATATAGCACTGCCACCCTGGCCTCTCCATACCCTTCCCTATCTGCCAGGAATACTACCAAATTTGTCAAGTTCCTCATATACAAAATGTTCCATATCCTCTTCAAATAGTCTATTATGTCTGATTTAGCCATTATCAATTTCCTATTTATTTTCATTTTATCAAGTAAAAATAACTAGTTTAATAACATTATGTTGTTATACCTTGTACAAATCCACAAGTAAAAATAACTGAGTTTTCTGAGACTACAATGGTCTTTTTGCTGTAATTATTATTATCACTGTGTGATCTCTAAAGGAGCTACTTTCATGCTGCTAATGGAGACAGAAATGTTATTATGTTGCTTTCATTCCCTTTGTTTTCAGCCCTTACAAGGCTAAGAAGGGGTAGGGCTTCTACCTGTATCCACTCACCCTCATGACCTTAAATGCCATCTTAAACAAAGACCTCAAATAAGATGCAGGCCCTTTACTTTTATTCTTCTGTATAATTTTAAATTATACATTTTTGCATGATGAAGAAGCCAATAAGCATTGAAAACTTGCACAACATATCTTGGGCCTTCTGGTTGGCTTCACAAAAAGATGACCATGCAATATCATTTTGGATTTTGTTGAATTTTGCTACATGGCCAAAACGGTTACCCTTGAATCATGTTAGATGGTAGCATTGACAAAGATGCTTTCTATTGAGTAGTCTGTGTCTTGTGAGCTGTCACCCTGTGTGTGTTTCACCCATATCTTTATAAATACCCACAAACACCCCTTAAGATAAATGGTCACCGTATTTTGTCAAAAGGTGGCCTGACAGTAGTGTTAGATTGTAAAGTTCTTGTGCATCTTATACCTTGGCACAATACACTATTGAATTCTCATTGGTGAACCTATGAGATTACTGTTTAATTTATAAGTATATTGCAATTCATTTTCTACTTTACTGCCACCACACAGCAATTTTATTATGAGAAATAAATTATATTTCCTAGGGTGGCCTCAGGTGAGATGAATGTAGAAATCTGTCAACGTCAAAATGGAAACAAGCTGTAAATTAATTATTTGAAAGTTACCATTAGAGAAAATAGTTGTTTATATTTCCCTGGAACATTTTCTTTAATGAATGCTGCTGCAGTAGATGAAAAATCTACAGCTTCTTCAAGTCTGGAAGCATCCATGAAGCATTCAAGCAATTCTCTATGAGGCAAACAAAATAATATGCATAACACAATTTTGCAAGGTATTCATAAAGGACAAATATTATTGTATCATTACATCTAATTGAAAAGCTACAGAAAAGCATTATTTTATAAAAGACTAATATTAATCATATATACAAAAATATTGGGTTTTCTTTTTTGCTTTATCTATTGCACATGTGAAATAGATGTTTTTGCACCCCAGCCCCCCCTTTCAAACTATCACCATATTAAAGGAATCCTAAGTGTATAACAATATTAATAATATGAAATTTAACTGCATATATTTACATTTTTTTTTACAAAAAACAATGGCCAGAATATAGTTATTGTCATACATATATGCATATGTTGTTAAGAATATGCTAACATGTTAAGAACGATAAAAAGGGCTTTTGGGGATATGTCTATAGCAAAAGGAAGAAGGAAATGATAGGACCATTGCATGGAGAAGACAGCAAAATGCTAACGGGACAGAGGAAAGGCAGATCTACTCAACACCTACTTTGTCTGTCTTCTCACAAATGGAAAAGGGTGCTAACCTGAGGAACATACAGCAGAAGATGCACTGGGGAAATACAGAATAAGTAAAGAGGTAGTACAGGAAAATTTAGTTAATCTAAATGAAATTAAGGCCCTGTACTGGGGTTGAAATTAGGGCTTGGTAGGGCTGGGCGTCCACATGTGCCCAGCCCCACTATTGACACCCATGCGCCATATTGCCATGCCTGTCCACACAGGGCACACCGTTATGACACACGAGTGTCCAAGCGCCCAAATGGCACTTGCCGGAAGCAGCATTGTCGTCATGGTGTGCAAGTGCCATTACAACGCCCCTAAAAAGAAGCCGCCTAGAGCAGCTTCTTTTTAGGGAGCGCATTGGTGCCAAACCGTGCAGCTGGCACGGCACCGACAAGGGGCAAAGACGGGTGGCATGGAGCTGCCCATCTGTATCCCCCCTTAAGTCTCCAGGTCCAGATGAACTACATCCAAGGGTATTAAAGGAACTGGCAGAAGTCAGAGCCACTGGCAGTAATCTTTGAAAATTCCTGGAGAACAAAGGTCCTAGTGGACTGGAAAAGGGCAAATGTTATTCCGATCTTCAAAAAGGGGGGGGGGGGAAGCCGACTCAAACAATTACCACCAAGTTAGCCTGACGTCAATACCAGTCTGTGAACATTTGGAAGAAAATATTATAATCATAAAAATTCAATATGGGATTCTCCAAAACAAGTCATGCCAGATCAATCTGATCTCTTTTCTTTATTAAATTACCAGCTTGGTAGCTGAAAGTAACGCTGCGGATATAGCATATTTTGATTTCAGTAAGGCCTCTGATAAGGTGCCTCATGGGGCTGCTTTTGGAAACTGTTTGGAAACTCCAGTTGCAAAATGCCGCAGCTAGAATGCTGACCAGGGCCAGTTACAGGGAGCATATAACTTCCTTGTTGAAACAGCTTCACTAGCTACCGGTTCATTTCCAGGCACAATTCATGACCTATAAAGCCCTATACAGCTCTGTTACAGACTATCTGAGAGACTGTATCTCCCCATACAAACCAGCCAGAACTCTAAGATCTTCAGGAGAAGGCTTTCTCTCAGTCCCACCACTATCCCAGGCTTGGTGAAGACACAAGTGGGAGCTTTCTCAGTGGCTACTCCCACCCTTTGGAACACCCTTCCACAGGAGGGTAGGCTGGACCCCTTCCTGCTGGCCTTTCACCAGCAGGTAAAAATTTTTTTATGCAGGCAGGCATTTGATATATAATTTATAGCACGGTAGTTTTTATAGAGCAGGTGGCTTTAGTTATGTTTTTAATTTTTGTAAATTTTGTATATTTTGTGAGATATTATATTGTGTGTAGATGTTTTTGTTTTGAATTTTACTAAGATTTTAAATGTTTTGTCTATGAGCTGCCTTTGGTCCCTTTGGGGAGAAAGGCAACATACAAATGAAATAAATTTTAAAAAAATAAACAAACTGGTTGACCAACCAAACTCAAAGGGTGCTCAGCAATGGCTCCTCTTCATCTTGGAGAAAAGTGACCAGTGGGGTGCCACAGGGTTCTGTCCTGGGCCCAGTACTATTCAACATCATTCTCAAAGACTTGGATGAAAAAATAGAGGGCATTCTTATTAAATTTGCAGATGAGTAGGAGTAGCTAATACCCAAGAAGAGAGGATCAAAATTCCAAATGACCTCAATAGATTAGAAAGCCCTGGTGGTGCAGTGGTTAAATAACTGTTCTTGAGGGTTGACTCAGCCTGGCATCTTTCCGAGGTTGCTAAAATGAGTACCCAGCCTGTTGGGGGCAATTAGCTTACACACTGTAAACCGCTTAGGGAGTACTTAAGTGCACTGATAAGCACTACAGAAATGTACTGTACTTGCTATTGCTATTAGAAATCTGGGCCAAAACTAACAAAATGAATTTCCACAGGGATAAATGTAAGATACTATACTTAGGGCATAAAACTGGCTATGGTGCTTTGCCACACAGATCTACTGTCTTTTAAAAAAAAGTACAAATACATCTGTATTTGAAATAGCTGATGTTATTTGTCCTCAAGTTAACTCAACATCTGGCAATTCTATGAATGAGAGAACTCCAAAAACCAGTCTTCAACTGCCCTTTTCAATAAAAGACGTCATTACATCACTTGGGTGAAATTGTGTACGATGTGAACAATTTATCAGACCAAAACATGTACTTTCAAGGCATTTCCTGGCTTGTAAATTTTAAGTCAATTGTATGAGAACTGTATACTACACAACTGGAGTCTTCCCAACATGGTGCCACTGAATATCTTTCTCAACAAGACCCCCTCCCTTGCTTGCTCATTTTTATTTTTCAAAAATTAGGGTCTCAGAAACAAAACACTGTCCTAACCTCTTCCTTTCCTTTCCCCATAATGCTTCTGGGCCCAATAAATGGAGAAGCAAGAGCCTGGGGTTTTGTTTTTAGTATGCCTTAGGCATTCATTTGAAACTGCATTTGAAAGAAGGCAAAAGGAGTTCCATTGATGCCTGGTAAGCTTGGAGGGCTGGAGCAGATGGGAAGGTGGGGTGAGGAAAGTAGTGATGAATGACTAAAGGATGTTTTGCTTGTTATGATATGTTGTTCCTCCACGGAGGAACATGATGTTGTATATATGTTTCTCTCCTAATTTATGTGCATATGTATTTTCCACATTTTTCTTAGCATCATCAACATTAGTGAAATGCATTTGTGGCCCAAACTCATCCTCTGCCCTGTATAAAGTTTCTTGGACAACTTACTCATCCATTATAAAAATACAACCCTTTGGTGATGGTAGCCATAGTTTGCATATCTCCAAACGTGCCTATTAGATGCAGAAAGCTGAAGACTGTTAACCATTACTACATGATTTTCCCCCCAAAGCCTTACTAGATTTGCACCTAGTTATGTAATTTTTCTGAAGACAAGATCAAAATCATGAAAGCATCAAATTGGAGCAGGGGAATTCAACAAGGAAGCAAACAAATAATTCTGGTGCACTTGTTTTTTAATCTCATTCCCTCAATATTTCACCTTGCTTCTTGAACCTAAGATTTGAAGGTGTTTCAGAATAACACAATATCAATAATACATTATAAAATCTAACCACTGTTCAATCAATGTTGAAACAAATGCTGAATTAATGAAGACTGCATTAAGACTAGAAAATATAAACCAGCATTTGATTGTCTGGAACTTTTTGGCCATTTTCATTTCTATGCTTCTTCACTTCCCCCAGAGGAATTGTTTTTAGTCCATGAAGAGCCATCACTAACATCACAGAAGAAAAGATCATCATCTTGATTTCCCCAACAATACCATCCTTCAGTAGATTTTTTTGAAAGAGTTAGTAATCCGACTGGCAGTAAAAGACAAACACGTTTGATTTTTTTAGCTAAATGAAAATTGACATGAATAAAGTATCCAGCTAGCAGTTGACATTTCTTCCAGTGTAGAGCAAGTGCGTTTAGAGAAAAAACAAGCAGGACTATATAGCACAGGGGAGAAAGGGGGGAAAAAGATAGAAATCAATTTCCCATTTGAATATATGTAATGTGTTACAATCACCTGCAATAAATCAGATCGCTAGGATTGCCTAACCAAAATCAGTAAGATCAACTGACACAGGTCCAAAATTGAAGAAATAATCCAGTTTGAAATCACTTTAACTGCCCTGGCTCAGAATTGTAGTTTATTGTGGCACTCTGAGTTCTCTGACGAAGAAGGCTAAATGTCCCACAAAACTACAGTGGCCAGAATTCCCTAGCACTGATCCAGGGCAGTTAAAGCAGTCAAACTGGATTATTTCTCCAGTGCATTTTGGGCCATTGAGACAAAGTGGCGAAACAGACGGGCAGGAAAAAGTGGCTTAAAATTGCTTTTTCTATAGCCACATTGAAACCCCACCAACCACCGCCTGCTCACAAGTCTGCCGGAGTCTGCATGTTGTGATCACATGGCACGGCTTCAAGCTGTGTTGCTGGGTACTTTTTTTTTTTTGTACTGTTCTCCCCACTATCCCTGTGCACCTTTGCAGGAGTGAACCACTGGTAATTGCCATCCCATTGGATGGCTGTCCCTGTGAACCTAAACAAATTTGCATGTGTACCGATTCACTGGGACAGGGAATTGGAGCAGAGGTGTGCCCAGGCAGATGCTGGCAAAGTACAATCATGCCCCTTCCCCCCCCCCCCACCTTTGACTTTCTTTTTTGTGTATGTTGTACTCCATGAGAGGTGTTGCAGTTGTTCTTTTGGGCACTGCCACCCCTACTGCTTGGGTATGGCAATTCTGTCGCTTTGAAATCACTCCTGCAACAGGGTGCTTACATGCACAATTAGGGTTAAGGTTTGGAAAGAATGCCCTTTTAGAGCTGCCCTGGCATCAGTGCATTTATACATACATGTGAAGGTGCACACTTTCCAGGAAGAAGCAGAAAAATCCAGCTCCTTTTTAGTCCGGCTTTTCTCGCTGTAGTGCGGCTTGGGTGCACTTTCCAGCTGGCTTCAAGGCATGGGTCATCTAAATGCCTGGCCTTGAAGCTGGCTGGAAACCTGCTTATTTTGACCATCTAGAAATGCATAAATATAGCCTAATATAATAAATATTCTTAACATTCATAATTATAAATTTTACATTTAGATCTGCATGAATAGCCAAGCCAAGCTGTTGAAAAATAAAATAAAAATTTTCCCAAACAAAATTTCCCTCTGTATCTTCTGCTCACATTATGGCCCATAATCAAGAAAACTAGTACAGTACTCAACTAAATCAATGTGCCCACTGGGACTATCTGGGGTTCCCCCCCCCCCCCACCAAATAAGCTCCTGCATAGAGTAATGAAGAGGAAGAACTACAAAAGTGATTTTGGATGTAAATAAAGTCCAGGAAGCTGTTGATATTTTTTATTGTATGCTATGTTTTAACTTGTTGTTTAATTTAATCCTTTTTTGGGGGGGAGGCGGGGATGGGATCGGATGTTTTAACTGCTGTTGTTTTAACTTTCTTCTGTAACCCGCCCCAACTGCTCGTTCAGAGGAGCGGGCTGGAAATAAAACTTATATTATTATTATTATTATTATTATTATTATTCATATGAAGAAAATATCTTGATTCCCATAAAGAATCTGCAAAATATGCCTAAAGAAATTCTCTGGATCATAGTTTAAATCTGATAGAAATTTGCTTGCTGTGTTAATACATCAGCCACCACAATTCAGAAATATTGGAAAGGTGTCTTCCAAATGCATATAAATGCAGCAAAAACCTGTCTGCAATAATTATGCAGGATAGTCTACACTTGGTCACACAACCATCACAGGGGATGATGAACACATGGTTGTATGGTATATCCTACTTTCTATCTTAGTGGCTGGGTCAGGATTGCAGGCTGAATAAAGGATTGGGCTAGTGTAACAGATTCTGGATCAGATTCTGGATTCGTTGATTGAATCTAGATCAGGAAGAAGTAAAGTTCTGTCAAGCATCTCTTTATTAGGCACATTTCACTGAATGGTACTAATTATTCATCAGTTGTGACATTCTTGTACATGACAAATACTGTGAGATGGACTTGCAGTTGGGATAAACATGATCTCACATGCCAGATGAGTAATGTTTGTTCAAAATGATAGCTACAAGGGGGGGGGGGGGCAATCCAGTTTTTTTGGCATGCAGGGACAAACTCATTTGTAGTGGATTGCTCCATTTGCCATCCCAAGAAAGAAAGGTGCTCTGCCTTTCTCTCTGTTTCTTTTCACATGAAATGGCATGTCATAGAAGATATTACACCTAAATTTATTCATTATCACACCTGGGGCCGAGTCTAGATGAATAGCCAGCTTGTCTGAGACATCAAGATAGGCAGTCTTAAAACTGAAATGTCCTACCATTACTGACACATGCACATTACTGAAAAAATAATTTTCTCTGGAATGAATACAATGACAAAAAATCACAGTTGTGATGTGCTTCTGGTAACCACTGTGTCTAACCTGTTTATGCAATTGTGAAATGTGGTGTTGTACACAGGCTGCTCATGTATGATCTGTTAGATACGTAATTCTTACCAGTAATTCACAACTCATGATTATTGCACTGCTGTAGTCCTAAAAGTTCTTTAAATATGTTATATGTACACTAATGACATGTAATATTTTCTGTTCAAAATGTTAAGGTAGGTTGGAATCCAAATACCTTTTCTGCATTGTTGATCCCACTGACTTATCTATAACTATTTACTGTTACTGGAATGGGGAAACTTTCAAAAGGCATTGCAGAACTTGCAGACATTGTCATGCTTAACAATTTCCATCAGATAATGTTATTTGTGTAACATTCTTGGGACATACGTATTCATATATCAGATAGGTACAGTCAACTTTTCTACTGACTAAGGAAAAAGAACACATAAAATACATAATCCAATAGAAGAAAACATGACAAGTGGATGTCTCAGAGTGACCCTTCCCTTTCCCACAACATCTACTTAACGTACATCATGAGTTCTGCTGTCCAGTCTTTATCTTCCTCAGCTGGATGCTTCAATGCAAGCACAATCTGACTGAGGCTCGGGATAAGAAAGTGGCGGAAACCAGGTTTTAAAAATGGCCTTATATTTCTCCAATAGATAACAGAGGCATTATATTTTAAAAAATAGTATCTGAAAGAAAAAGAGAACACTGATAGATCAGTTTCTAAAAACAAAAGCATGCAAAACACCTGTCCAAAATGTTACCCTATCAAGACTTTCCCCTTTAACTTGGCATACAGATTTGTGAGTTACCAGCTTGACATAAAGGAACCACAAGTACCCAGGGAAGATAGTCTGTGGCCCAAGAGAACCTGAAAGCAATAACAGAACCTATGTTCATCAGGCCCATATCCCTGCTTGTGTTTTCTGTATTGTACAAATATTTGTTTCCTGAATTACAAAACTAGAGACAAAGGTCCAAAACACACTACAAAAATAATCCAGTTTGAGACCATTTAACTGCCCGAGCTCAGAGATAGGGAATTCTGGGAACTATAGTTTTATGAGACATTTGGTCTTCTCTGGTGCCACAATAAATTATTATTCCCAGGATTCCCTAGCACTGAACCCAGACAATTAAAGCAGCCCCAAATTGGATTATTTCTGCAGTGTATTTTGGACCAAAATCATTCCAAGGCATACAAATTTAACATTACTATCAATGTGATACAAAACTCCCTCACATTTTGGATGATTTACCATTGACTGAATTGGTTTGTCCATAATCTTGTTCTACCAGCTCCATACACCATTTATGTGCGATCTAAAAATCAAATAATGGCCTATTCATTTATTTAAAGTCATGTATTTACAGCTTATTTTTCTACTGACAGAGCTCTAACGCAGTTGGGAATAAGCATTATAACAAAATAAATGAAGGATGAAGATATTTTTAAGTGTAGTGGTAACTCATGAAGGCTCTTGGTTGGGATCAATTATGGAAAATATTCACTCTCCAGGCATTACATGTTGTTGGTTTACTATTGGTGGTGTTGCAGTATTTTCTGTATTTTTGAGACATTTTCACATGATAGAAGTCATTTGTATCCAAACAGTTTGTAACAAACAGTAACAAACATATTCTAGTATGAGGTTCTGATAGAGTGATCATATTTTTGATGAATTAAGTGCTCTTGGTTACTTTGCTATGCACAAGAATAGAAGATATCTTGATATCCAATTTTTCTCATTGTATTAAAAAAATCTAATAAAATGATTATTCATTTCTTTGCTATGATTTTTTTATTTATCTAGTTAAGCATAATTTCAGAATTATGCCAGAATCCAATGATGAAGATGATCCTTAAGAGAATGGTGAGAAGACAAATGAGTTACCTTGTATCACTCTCGGCAAAGTTTATTGCTTTCAGCAAGTGTATAATGAATTTTTCAAATTCTTCCTGCAATGTAATGAAAATATTTTACTTTGGAAGGAGGCAAAGACTTAATTTCATTCAGAAAAGCAGGGAAGGAAAAATCTGATCTATGACCATATATAGCATCCAAGGTCATTCTGAGACTCCCCCACAGGACTCCACAGCACACACGCTCATATGAAATTTTTTTTCTAGATATTTTTCCCCCTCCAAATGCCCCTTGAGAGACATGGGAGACAATTTTGCCACCACTTTGTTCCCCACAATTCTTTTTAGTCTCAAGAGAGGTTTTTATTTAAAACAGGTGTTGAACAAGAAATCACTTCTAGTTCGAGTTCTCTTTAAAAACAGAAAGCTCCTAAAAGGTCCTAAAAGATCCAAGGACCCTTCAAAGCATAGTGGAATTGAAGCATTAGGGGGATTTTGAGACCAAAATTGCAGGGGGCTTATGGCCCTCCATGCTCCCGTCAGAGGACAAATGAAGCCCCCCACAACTCTTGACAACTGCCCATATATCAGGATCTATAAACTCCACCCTTCTAGTGTTTACACATCATATCTATTTTTAACTTAACACCTCATAGACTTCTAATACTGCTACAAAAGAGATTTGCATATTCAGCCATAACCCACATGCTCCATAGATTTTTCCTGCAGAGGTAGAAAATGCAATGAACACATGTAGCATGTCTATGCCAAATAATTTTCCTTTTCATTTGAATGCGGGGGTGGGGGTGATTTGTATACATTTTCTTTGATACAGCAAGAAGAGATCCATATGTGTACTCTGACTGTGCTCTCACTGACATAAACATTGAGTAGAAAAGCAACTCTACTCTGTAATATGCTAACTTCCAAAAATGGAGCCCCTATGGTAGAAAATGCCATATATATATATATAGCAATAGAAGAGCAGAGAAATATTGCAGGGAAAAAAAAACTACATCCCTTCTCTTCATACTAATTTTAATGTCTTATGAAACTTGAGTTCTCATTGCAAGATAATTGAAGCTTCAATCCTACACAAATAAATTTGGGATTAAGGTCCACTGAAATAAATGTTCTGAGTGCACATCTATAAGATTGCATTGTTAAGGCAGTATGGAGTAGGTTAGTCTCATACTGTTCAGCTCCCAGCACAATTTTTGTACCCAATGCAAAACTGTTAAGAGTGCTTTCAGAGAGGATTCTGGAGGGCACTGGTGTCTCCAGTAGGGGAGGAGGAGACAGGAAATGCTCCTTTTATGTACTTCCTTAACGTAACCTACTGTCCAGAGCATGGTGTGTGCTATGTAACATGCAATTTTACATTTTATTTACCATCAGTCCAAAAGATATGGCTTTTAAATCAACAACATTAAAACCCAGAGGGCATACTCACCAAATTATCAGTAGACACAGGGGTATGTAATTGGCTCTGGCACAAGTATGCTCTGCCCAAAAACTGGTTCACAGGAGGTTTTCCTTTAAAATACATTTGTAGACAGTCCTTGCTCATTTCTGGAAAACCCATCTAAAATTAAACATATTTCAGTTTTTTATTAAGATGATAAAAGCCTAGCTAAAAATTTGCTATCCACCAATAAAACATAGTTGTTACCTTATGAGCCTGCTCTGCACACAACACGTACAAGTCAGAAGAGAAATGTTCTGAGGAATCAAGGGCTGATTTTCCTTCATTAGCTGATTTGATCAACTTGTAGGTACCCTTCAAAGAGTCGATATCTTTAAAAGAACATTGTAATTAGGTGGAAAATAACATTTTGTATCCAACTATATGGGCACATGAAAATAACCATTTATATTGCTTTTTATCATGTAAATTGGGGTTGACAGTTTCTATGAGTCTGGGGCCAATTTCTTGCTGAGATGTGCTGTGGACTGAACACACATACATATATAACACCACACCAACACCAAAAAAGGTGGAAATTGAAATCAGAAGTTACTTTCAGATTTAAAAAAAAGTTTTAAGGACACTTTTAGCAGAAACAAATAGGGGGAATGCACTTTGTTTTATAGGAAACTTACACTTCCTGGAATTCAGTTATTTTTAAAAGAGGAGTTCATGAGGCCATGAAAATGGATGGTGGCCCACATGCAGCTTACAGGCAAAATGTTGCCTACCCCTGAAGTAAATGATCAGACATATGCCAGATTGAGAAATAAATACTGGAAGTAATCAGTACTAGCCATTTATAGGTGTGGTGTTATATATGTATCTGCACTGTAATTTAAAGAGACTGTTATGCTGTAAAAATCTATGTACTTGATCAAAGAGTCAGCTGTCTGTTTTTATCTAATGAGACCAAATGGAGACCAGGGGAAGCTTTGGGATCCAACCAATCAACTACGAAGGAAAACTGTCTTCTCTAGTAACTGCAGGACAAATTAGAAGGCCACGTTGGTGAATCAAGGATCCAACCTTATTGAAAGAGATGCATTTCTGTCCCACATTGTGACAGATCAGAACCTGAACAGAATGAGACTCAGTGCTTAGCACTCATACATTCCAATACAGTATAGCAGATGGCAGGTTACTTTAGGGTAACTTCCATCGAAATAACACTTCTGATTATGTTTACATTATCTTCCTAGTATAGGCATCAAAACTGGCCCTCTCCAGATTCCTTCCATACTACAGTACATACTGAGGGAAAGCCTTTCACCTTTACATGCAAGGGAGGAACAGATATGTTGTGTCACTTCAGTGTGTTTTTCTGGAAAGAGTTCCTGAAACCAAGGCACACAATTCCAAAGTGATACATGCATTTTTCTAAGTTAGTCCAAGCAAAGTAATATTCTTGCATATTTCCACAAGTTCAAAACCAAGTAGCAAATTTCACTCTTGTCCTCCAGACAATCACAGTTTGGTCCATTTTATATCATATTTGGTACAAAACAGATTTTAAGATTTTTAGGGCTATCACTCCACATTTTGTTTCATTCAAATATTAAATGAAATAATCAACATCAACCTGCACAAATCCAGGTAAGTTTCCTAGTAGTTTATACTGTCATTTACCTTCGTATCTCTCAGCATCTGACAACTGCTGTCTGATGAGTATCTCCATGTCTTCTCACTTACAGTATTGCAGAACCTTGGCATCTCCTAGCAAGAAAATAATGAATGTCAAATGTAAAAGCTGACTGTTACTTTTCTAAACTATATTAGAACTAACCAACTCTGACTCTTAAAAAAATTTCCATTTTGGCTTTGTGTTCCATCATTCTTCAGCATTCAGTCATGACAAGGATTTTGCAAACTTTCAGCCCAAACCAGAACTCACTGTTAAAACATTAAAATAATATAAAGTATAAGTTGGTTTCCTCCCCTGCAAAGCCACTAGAATAGAATAGCAGTTTCTTTGATGGATTTTTGGTGGGTGGATCCTGTTTATTCCATGACTTTCTGACAAGGGTGGTTTTTGTGTGATTTCAAGTTGCTTCTGTGTGATTTGCCCATAGTCACCCAGTGGGTTTCCATGGCCGAGGGGGAAAACTGAACTCTGATCTCCAGAGTTATAGGGTATATCTTTTTGTTAACTGACACCACGTTGACCATGACACATGGCAACCCTGTGGAGGAGACATCTCCTCCACTGTTCTGCTTAGGTCCTGAAAATTCAGGCCTATGACCTCCCTGTTTGAGTCTATCGATCTGGCGTGTGGTATTTCTCTCTTTCTAATACCTTCAACCTTTCCTAGAATTATTGTGCTTTCTAATAAATCAGGCCTTCTCATGACGTGGCCAAAATACAACAGCCTCAATTTGATTATCTTGGCTTCCAGGGAGAGTTCAGGTTAATCTGTTCAAGTACTCATTTGTCTGTCTTCGTGGCCACCTTCGGCACCCTTCTCCAACACCACATCTCAAATGACTTTATTTTTTTTCTATTGGCTTTCTAAACTGTCCAGCTCTAATATCCATAAATGGTGATGGGGAATATAATGGCTTGGACAATCCTCACTTTGGTGTCAGGATTTATTTATTTTCACTTTAGGATCTTGTCTACATCTTGTCTAAATAGCTGCCCTTCCCATTCCTAATCTTCTTCTGATTTCCTGACTGAAACTGACCACTCTAGTCAAATCCAAGGTATGGGAACTCTTTGACTATTTCAATTTTCTCATTATCCAGGAAGAATTCTTATAGATCTTCCATTGTCATTATTTTTGTTTTCTTGATGTTCAGCATTAAGCCTATCTTGGCACTTTCTTCTTTAACCTTCTCCAGTAGCTGTTCCAGATCCTTGTTGTTTCAACTGGTTGTCCGCATATCTTAGGTTGTTAACGTTCCTTTCCCGATCTTCATTCCGCCTGTCTCTAAATCTAAGCCTGCTCTGTGTACAATATTTTCTGCACACAGGTTGAATAGACAGGCTGATAGTATGCAGCCTTGTCTGACCCCTTTGCTGATTGGGAACCATTCTGTTTCTCCATATTCACTTCTGATGGCATCCTCTTGTGCTGAGTAGGTTACTCAACAGGACAGTCAAATGTTGTGGTATTCCCATTTTCTTTGAGAGCATTCCATAGCTTTCTGTGACCTATGCAGTCAATGAAGCATATATATATATATATATATATACACACACACACACACACGGGGGTATCCAAAAGTTTTAATGAGTTTTAAAAAAATGGCAGAAAGTTTGTTTTGATTTGTAGTTGTTAACTTATCTCTATGTAGTCACTATCTAGATTTATAGATTTTTCCCAGCGTATCTTGACCCTCCGAATACCTGATATTGTAGAAGTCTGCAGGTTGTGCCTTAAGAGGGGGTATCATAAAGTAATAATTATCACCCGGAAGTTATTATGGCATATTGATGAAATTGTGTCTGTGTCATCATTGGTCCCTAAGTGCACATTGCTGAGAAAATCAGCTTAGTGCGTCCTTTATTTTTGTGACTGGCTCTGCCAGAAGTGACTAAAGTGAAAAATCCTCATCAGGTGCAATCTGAAGGCTTCTACAATACCAGGTATTCAGAGGGTCAAGATACGCTGGGAAAAATATATAAATCTAAATAGTGACTAGTGACAAACTTTCTGTCAATTTTTTGAAAAGATGATAATTAAAACTTCCGGATACTCCCTCATATATATGGGTGTGTGTGTGTGGAGAGAGAGAGAGAGAGAGAATTTTCTGGTGCACTCTATTATCCATTTTATGTTTCTAATGTGAACCCAATGCATCTTCCTTACCTGAATCTAGCTTGCATCTCTGGATTTCTCACTCCATATGATCACAGAGTAGCCTCTGACAATGCGAGCTTAGTAACAGAGATGAGCACCACGACTTGAAAAACTTGTAAACAGAGAATACCTTTACCTTTTATATGCATCTACACTACAGAATTAATGGAGTTTGATACTGCTTTAACTGCCATGGCTCCATGCTATGGCATGGGATTTGTAGGTCTGTGAGATATTTACCTTCTGGTGCCTCACAGAACCACAAATCCCAGGCTTCAATAGAACAGAGCCATGACAGTTAAAGTGGCCTCAAACCGCACTAATTGCGCATTGTGGCAGCGGCCTTATTAGTCTGCCACTCAAACCACTATACATGATACTAATGTTAATAACAACAACATTTATTTATTTCTTACCCACCTGCCCCCATGGATCGAGGACTGGAACAACAACTACAACAACAAAAGACAAAAACATCGGTTAAACACACGACATCAGTTTAAAAGAACAAACAAGATATCACAGCGCAAATCATGTCTTGGCGCATCTCCTTTTCTATTTCCCTAACCAGCGGTTCCTATACGTCGGTCCTCCAGATGTTTTGGACTTCAACTCCCAGAAGCTCCACCAAGCTGAGCCAACAGCCAGGAATTCTGGGAACCGAAGTCCATAGAATCGTAGAGTTGGAAGAGACCCCAAGAAGGGCATCCAGTCCAACCTCCCCTGCCATGCAGGAATTCTCAACCAAAGCATCCCTGACAGATGGCCATCCAGTCTCTGGATCTCCGAAGTTTGGCAACCACCGCAAAGAGACAGCCGTGGTGTGGCTTTTTAGACCGTAAGCCTGAGGGCAGGGAACCGCCTAATTAAAAAAAAATAATAATAATTGCAATAATAAGTACAATAATAATATCCTATACGATGGGTTGCTCCCATTCTATTATTATTATTTATTATTATTATTAGTAGTAGTAGTTTTAATACAATAATAATTGTAATAATAAATACAACAATACCATAATAAATACAATTATAAATACAATAAAATAATAATAATAATAATAATAATATCCTATAGGATGGGTTGCTCCCATTCTATTGTTATTTATTATTAGTAGTAGTAGTGTTAGTACAATAATAATTGTAATAATAAATACAATACAATAATAAATACAATACAATAATAAACAATAATAATTGTAAGTTGCTCTGAGAGCCTTTGTGGCTGAAGAGTGGGGTATATCTAAATATATAATAATATATTATTTATATAATAATAATAATATATATTATTATATATATAATTATTATAACATAATTATTATAATATAATAAAAATATATTATATATTAATATATATTAATATATTAATAGATTATTATTATATATTATAATAATAATATAAAAATCTAAATATATAATAAAAATAATGATAATAATAATAATAATAATAATGATAATGGTTTGAATATTGGATGGCAACACAATACCATAATAAATACAATACAATAATACAGTAATAATAATAATAATCGTAAGCCGCTCTGAGAGCCTTTGCAGCGGAAGAGCGGGGTATAAATACTCTAAATAAATAAATATTAATAATAATAATAATAATAATAGTGGTTTAAATTTTAGGCGACAACTCTGGAGAGCAGGGTTCGAGTCTTTGCTCCAGCACCCAAAAAAAGGCACTGTGGTGATGACCTTTGGGAGAGTCACACTCTCTCAGCCTCAAGGGGAAGGCGATGTTAAAACCTCCCCTGAACAAATCTTGCCAAGGAAACCTCACTCATAGGTTCACCTTAGGCTCTCCATAGCAACAAAACAAAGGCTGCATCCACACTGGAGGGAATTAACCCGGTTTGGTCCCGCTTTAAGTCTTTGTCTGGCTCACTGCTGTGGAATTCTGGGAGTTGGAGTTTGTTGTGGGGCCCGGAGGGCCCCACAACAAACTCCAACTCCCAGAATTCCACAGCAGTGAGTCAGACAAAGAGCTAAAGCGGGACCAAACCGGGTTAATTCTCTCCAGTGTGGATGCAGCCTTTCGCCTTCCTTCCTTACTTCCCACCTATAATGTCAGCAGGAGCTGCAGAATGCAGACAGCCCCAATCTCTGCCCCTCCCCCCCTCTCTCCAGGCCTCACAGCGTTCTACAGCGTCACTCGGTATCCTAGCAACCCATCTTGAACTACCAACTGCCACACTCCTCCTCCTCCTCCTCCTAGTCTCCCGACTACTACGGGTCCCTGTTGAAGGCACAATTTCCTCAGAAGCGAAGGAAGGGACACACACGAGACGGCACGAGGCGGGAAAAGAAGAGTGAACTCGCTCAGAGCGAGGCAGCCTCAAGAGGAGAAGAAGAAGAAGAAGAAGAAGAAGAAGAAGAAGAAGAAGAAGAAGAAGAAGAAGATATACAATACTATATAATAATAATAATAATAATAATAAACTATATAATAATAATGCTTAATAATAAAAACATATATAATAGTATATACAATAAATATGTAATAGTATATAATAATAAAATAATAATAATATAGTATATAATAATAATGCTTAATAATAAAAACATCATATATATATATATATATATATATATATAAAATAAATATGTAATAGTATATAATAATAATGCTTAATAATAAAAACATTATATATATATAATAAATATGTAATAGTATATAATAATAATGCTTAATAATAAAAACATTATATATATATAATAAATATGTAATAGTATATAATAATAATGCTTAATAATAAAAACATCATATATATATAATAAATATGTAATAGTATATAATAATAATGCTTAATAAAAACATTATATATATATATATATGTAATAGTATATAATAATAATGCTTAATAATAAAAACATCATATATATAATAAATATGTAATAGTATATAATAATAATGCTTAATAATAAAAACATCATATATATATATATAATATGTAATAGTACATAATAATAATGCTTAATAATAAAAACATCTATAATAGTATATATATATATAATATGTAATATATATAATAAAAATAATATAGTATATAATAATACTTATTAATAATAGGCATATATGCTATTATATAATATATATAACAGTATATAAAAATACTTATTAATAAAAACATAATAGTGTGTGTGTTTATATATATATGATAATAAACATATGTAATATTATATAGTAATAATAATATAGTATACTGTATAATAATAATACTTAATAATAAACAGATATACTATTGCATAATATATAAAATAGTATATAATAATAATAATAAAAACATCTATAATAGTACATGTATAAATATATATATAATTATAATAATAATAAAAATATGTAATAGTATATAATGACTAATAATATAGTATATAATAATACTACTTATTAATAATAGACATATATACTATTATATAATATATATAGTATATAATAATACTTAATAATAAAAAATAATAATATATAATAATGTATAATACAATATATATACAATATATATATATTAATAAGTATTATATATATTTATTATTATAGTATTATTATTATACACAATTATGTACTATATATATATATATATACACTATTATATATGTTTTTGTTATTAAGTATTATTATTATTATATACTATTATGTAATATTTTATAAGGTAATCTATTGTTGTAAATATGTATGTTTTAATGCTGTAATCCCGCCTCGATCCGTAGGGAGAGGCAGAAAAATATATATAAAATTATTATTATTATTATTATTATATAGTATGTTTATTATTAATATTATTATTATTATTATTATATACTAATTATTATTATTTCTATTATTATATACTATTACATATTCATTATTATTAGTTTTTATTATTATTATATACTATTGTATATCTTCTTCTTCTTCTTCTTCTTCTTCTTCACTGAGGGCCAAAAAGGCTGCCTTGCTCTGAGTTCATTCTTCTTTCTCTCAACCCGCGTTTGTGTGTCCCTTTCGCTTTGCTTAAATAATAATAATAATACTTAATAATACAATAGAATAATAATAAATATATACAATAATTAATAATTAGAAGAACAATATATATATTACTTTACAATAATAATATAGCATATAATAATAATACTTAATAATAAATATGTATATTATATATTACAGTATATAATAATACTATATAATAAGATAATAATAAATATATATAATTATATAATAATAATAATAAATATATATAATACTATATAATAATAATAACAATAACAATAACAATAATAATAATAATAGTTGTTGTTGTCGTTATTGTTATTACTAATGTAGCACATTTGAGATTCAGGTCCAGAACACACTGCAGAAATAATCCAGTGCATAAAGGTCTGACTTGGATGCTATAGTTGATACAGTTCCAGAGGATGTTACCTTGGCTCCTGCTTGTCCAGTGTTATTGGACACTTTTCACTTTATGCAGCCTGAGGATGTGGTTGGTATCCTTGGAAAGCTGAGAGCCATCATGTGAGAGCTAGACCCTTGCCCTTTGTGGATTTTCAAACAGGCCTGAATGGGATTAGGTGGGTAGTAAAGAGAGTAGTTAATGCCTCTCAGGGATGCAGTGACTTAGTGGCTAAGATGCCAATTCTGATAATTGGAAGATCAGAAGTTTGGCAGTTCAAGACTCAAGTGCTGCATGATGGGGTGAGCGCCTGTCACTAGTCCCAGCTTCTGCCAACCTAGCAGTTCGAAAACATGCAAATGCAAGTAGATAAATAGGTACCACTTTGATGGGAAGGTAACAGCATTTGGTGCAGTCATGTTTGCCACATGACCATCAGAGCAGTCCTTAGACAACGCTGGCTCTTCAGCTTAGTAGCAGAGATGAGCACGGACCCCTACAGTCAGTTACAATTAAGACATTCATGTCAAGGGACTATCTTTACCTTTAATGCCTCCTTACAAAAAGGCAGAGTTCCAACTTGCCTAAAGGAAGCAGTTGTGAGGCCTTTGTTGAAAAACTCATCATTGACTCTTTCTATAATGGATAATAATCAGCCAGTGTCCAACCTTCCATTTTTAGGCAAGATATTGGAGCATGGGGTGGCCTCTCAGCTCCATGGATTTCTGGATGAAACAGATTATCTAGATTCATTTCAATCTGGTTTGAATGTCCAATGCTTGGTTATTGGACAGTGACAGCTTTGGTCACCTTGGTGGATGACCTGTGCAGGGAACTGGACAGGGGAATGTTGGTTCTCCCAGACTTCTCAGTGGCTGTCAATACCATCGACCATGCTATCCTTCTGAGTCGCCTCTCTGAGATGGGGCTTGGAGGCATTGTTCTACAGTGGCTCCATTCCTTTCTGGAAGGGCAAAGTGAGAAGGTGGTGTTGGAGGACTCCTGTTCTACCCTTTAGCTGTTGACCTGCGGAGTCCCTCAGGGTTCTATTTTGTCCACCATGCTATTTAACATATATATGAAACCACTTCTTCAGGAGGAGTTTTCAAATGAGGTGCTATCAATATGCAGATGACACCCAACTCAACAATTCCTTTTCACCCCAATCCAAGGAGGCTGTCCTAAACCAGTGCCTGTCATTAATAATGAACTAATAACAAAACAAAATGAAAATGAAATTCTCACTCATTCTGAGACTGCTTTTATAAATTCTCTCACAGAAGAATAGTTTCCCCCCCTAAGAGAATGGTGATGTCAACTGAGAGGCTCAAGGGTGATTAAATCATTATGGTACCCAAGTTCCACATCACAGATGATCCACTTGGATAAACCTTCAGGACTGAGAGAATAAGAGAGAGAGAGAGAATTTCTGGTTTTTGTTTTGTTTTGTTTTTAAGCACACTGTAATTCAGAAGGGGAGATGAAACAAACTAAAACAGCTATCTCTTTGAAAACTGTGTAATTCAAATAATTCAGCCACTGCCCAAAGCATTCTTATCCTGCAGCATAAGATGATGACATCTTATATTTCCTAAAATAAATGTCTCAGTGAGCCATGTCTTACTAACAATCACACACTAAATGCATAACCATCAGCTTGAAAGAGTAATTTGTTTGCAAAAGCAATGAACAATAACTCGGTATGAATGAGAGAGCCACAACAGGGCAGTGCCAGCTTTCACATGCACCTGTGCTTTGGGTGCTTTCTTTATGATAAAGTTATTTGAGATGAAAGCAATGCCACCAGTGACTATGGCTTTGGGCTGAGTTGACTTGTAATCGCAAAAGACATCTAGATCATCATAGCTACCAACAGAGACAACAGCCACTGGGTAGGAATGGTCATCTTTTGAAATATAAAGCTTTGGTCTGTCTAGTTTCCTTTCACAGCAAATCAGCCAAGCATGCTTCAGAGATGGAGAATATTTCACAGAAGAGTTGTACTCAACAGAGACACTGTCAGAGATAGATTGGATGTTGTGGAACTCCTCTGACCTCGGTTACATCAATTCAAAAGGGATGCAAAATGAAATGTACGCTGTTCTAGCCACACCGCAGACAACTGCTAACTGGGGTTTATAGTGCTAAGATTTGTGCTACCCCACTCCCCCCCAAATTAGGGTTGGGAAAAACTAGTGCAAGTATGAACAACCTCCTTTTAAAACAGTTTCCAAACTGGTTTATAATGTAGTGTGAATGTGCCTAAGGAGTCTTATTAGACCACAAGTTGAATATGAGTCAACAGTGTGATGTGGCAGCTAAAAAGATCAATGCGATTCTAGACTGCATCAATAGAAGTATAGTATCTAAATCAAGTAAAGTAATACCACCCTATTCTGTTGGTCAGACCTCACCTGGAATACTGTGTCTAGTTCTGGTCATGACAATTCAAGGATGTTGACAAGATGGAGCATGTCCAGAGGAGGGTGCCCAAAATGGTGAAAGGTCTGGAAACCATGTCCTATGAGGAATGGCTTAGAGAGCTGGGTATATTTAGTCTGCCATGTTTAAATATTTGAAAGTGTGTCATAGTGAGGATGGAACAAGTTAATTTTCTGCTGCTCCAGAGACTAGGACATGGAGCAATGGATTCAAGCAACAAGAAGAGATTCCACCTAAACATTAAGAAGAAAGAGCTGTTTGACAAAGGAACATGCTGCCTCAGAGTGTGGTGGAGTCTCCTTTAGAGGTTTTTCAACACAGGTTGGATGACCATCTGTTGGAACTGGGAGTGCTTTGATTATGTCTTCCTGGATGTCATAGGTTTGGACTGGATGGCTCTTGTGATAAAAGGAGACATTCTTTTCCTAGCCTTACCACAAGTAAGTAACAAGAAAAAGTTGCTTTGTAACTCAACATTACTTAGGAAAGCAGGCCCAAAACCAAGCATTCCCCTCCCCCGAAGATAATTTGTTAAAAGTAACTAAAAAAATGCCATGTTTTATGAAATAAAATATATAGGGCTGATACTACAGTCTCTTACCTGTCTCTACACTTGGTGGGTTAGACATCTTGGTGCCTGCCTGCATGACATGTTTCTTGGTTATGTTTTCAAAGTATTTACATTTATTTAGAAAAATACTAATTGTTTAAGGTTACAGTCCTTTTCAGACATACATGTAAGTACAATTTAATTTAATTCAATCTATACAATGCTTTTTAAAAAAACAAGCAAACAAAAAACAAAATATAATTTGCATTCAACATTTATTTTGCTATGTTTCGTCAGTACTAGCTGAAAACCTGAAAGATCTGCCTTACACTTTTCTTTTATTGCCTGTGGCTGTTTGTGCATTGCAAAGAGAATTACAGATTACAGGTTGTTTCGTGTGTCCTCCTGAGCAATGAATATCCCCACACACGCCCACACACAAATCACATCATGTATTAAAATTGATTTGACTGATGTCTCATACAAAATAGCCTGGTACAGAGAATGTAATCCAGACAGGAAATGTCTGACTGTGCATTTACCTTTTTATTTTACACTGCGACACATAAAACACAAGTATACCAATAGAAAAGCAGAATGTTACAAGTACAGTAGCACAATTCTTTTGCATCTGGTGCCCTGTGAGAAAGCTGAGTTGTAAGGATTGTAACTGAAAGGATTCAAGTGAAAGCTTGAAGTAAACTGGAGATCAAGTCTGGAGATCAATACAACTGGAAAGACAGAAAAGGCTATTTTGTCAAGAGTAGAAACCATGAAAAGTAAAAAGCTAGAGGGTTGGGGAGAGGGCATAATATGGCTTTTCACTGAGTGATATTTTCCAAAGTGAGGTTCCTAACCTTTAAGGCGAGTAGGCAATACACTCTCCAGGTGTTGCTGATCTCTAACTTATAGCAGCCCTAGCTACATAGTTAATGGGGAAGAATACACTTCAAATTATGGTCCAACAATATCTGAAGGGCCAAACATTGCTCACGCTTGCCTTAATGGTTGCAGAGAAGGAAGAATTTTACCAGGTGAAGCTGCTGTTGTCAATATCCTAATGCAGCAATAGAGCCAGAAAGCTGTGAGGTATAATCAAACTTACCTTTTTAAAAAACTGAAATAAAACACCCAGTGGGGCTTAAAGTAGTTATGCAACAATAAAAACTGAAATAGGGAAACAGCATGTTGACTAGATTCCATCGTCATCTCCTGTCTAATGAAGAATCTTGAAGTTCAATCTGATTTGGTGTCTTTATTCTATGTATATTAATATTCCTTGGCAACCTTTTCATTCACCAGCCACCCACAGTAGCTTATGGGTCTCAGTATTATAAAATAGATCACATTACTGTTGTTGTTGTTTTTTAAAAAAATCACTAGAAAGTATATGCTTGCAGGAATCTTTCAGTATAACGTAAAATATATGCTGTCGCTGGTGTTCCATCTGCTATAGGTTCTTCTAATCCCATGCTTGGCATTACAGGTCTTTCAAAGGGGGAAAAACCCATTAATAGCAAATGTAATTAGCAGTAATCACTTACGTTTAGGCTAATTTTCCTTGTGCACTACACACATCTATATCTAACCAAGTAAGGATCTTATTTAATTCTTGCATTTATACAGACCATTGAACAGGCTTTTGCTAGCAATTGCTTTTCTATTAGTAGATGACTACGTATTTGTTTATGTCCAATGACCATTTTAACAGCTTTGTTTCTGCAGTGGAGAGACTTCGCTGAGAATGTCAGCTGACAGTCTGGGCAGATGCTATGCAAATAGGTAGCTGAAAAAAGCTTGCCCTCAACCTTTGGACATGTTGGGGTTATCTACACAGGTGAAATATCATCATCATCATCATCCCCCTTTCCTCCCCAAATTGGTATACAAAGCATCTTACAAATTAAAGCTTTGATTTGTTTGCTCTCATCCAGTCCACCACAGCTACCAGTTACTGGTTTAGCACAGGAACAGCTTCCTTGGAATTAGGTGGAAAGGAGTGGTAGGGCTCAGTATTGTCACCATAGTGATAAGACCTGACTCCAAAACTCCAGAAAACCTCTCAAAGTGTTTTCATATAGGTGTAACATAGTATAGGAGATAGGAGTGAACCCTAACAGACTCCACAGGCCAATGGCCAGAACAGGGATCCACCAGCAGCAGCAGCTGAGAGTGCTCCTCCAGGAAAGAATGGAGCCACTGTAGGGCAGTACCTGTAGCCTCATCCCAGAAAGGCAACTCAGAATACCATGGTAAATGGTATCAAAAGCCAGAGGTCCAACAGAACCAACAGGGACACATTCCCACCTCCCGCTTCCTTACTTGTTCACTTGTTTGCTCACTTGGACAGAGGGGAGGAAGAAGGAAAGGGTAGATCTGCCAATAGTGCCATTAGCTCCGGTACTCCGTGGGTACTAAAGATGCCCATCTCTTTCACTTCCATTGCCAGCAATAGAGTGCTTTTCTCTGGTAGCTGCTGGTCCCTTCCCAGCTGCTCCTAGCCATGAGATCAATAGTTAGGGGATAAATAGGGCTACCCCCCTCACCACTGCTTGACTTTGGAACAACTTTACCAGTGGGGCTCTGCTGGGAGGGAGCAGGAGCAACCAAGGTATTATAGCCCTGTTTAAATATTTGAAGAGATGTCACATTGAGGAGGGAGCAAGCTTGTTTTCTGCTGCTCCGGAGAACAGGATTCGGAACAATGGATGCAAGCTCCAGGAAAAGAGATTCCACCTCAACATTAGGAAGAACTTCCTGACAGTAAGGTCTGTTCGACTGTGGAACACACTCCCTCGGATTGTGGTGGAGTCTCCTTCCTTGGAGGTTTTTAAGTAGAGGCTGGATGGCCATCTCTCAGGGATGCTTTGATTGGGAGTTCCTGTATGGCAGGGGGTTGGACAGGATGGCCCTTGTGGTCTCTTCCAACTCTATGATTCTATGATTCTAAGGTGAAGCACTCCATTGCTAGCATTCACAGCAAAGGAGATGGGATGCTTCTGTCCAGTGCACATGTTTGTGTCAGTGTGTCAGGAGACAGGTTTTTTTAAAAAATAAATCAACAGATAGTTTTGGAGGGGAGGAGAGATTTAAACTTCCTGCCCTTACTTATGATAACTTACTGGGATGTGAAGGGGGACGAGAGTTACATGGGGGAGGCAACCAATTAAAGTGCAAACTGGCAAGATTGACAGGTAAACAATAAGGCTATTGTTTGATAGGTTTTGGCATGCTGAGAAGAAAAAAAAGTGCATCCCTTTTGTACTGATTTGAATTTGGTCATGGGAGATGTGTGGCAGCCAGTAGAACTTGAGTCTGGTTTATTTCAAGTAAGTGTGCACTAACAGGGTCACTTTTATATACTTTTATATACCCTGTCCAATTCAACAGTGTCTGTTTTTGGATGTGGTCATCACCAAAGAGTGCCCAGCATCCCATGTGCAGTTTTTCGATTTCATTTTTGGTCTTCCCACTGCAGTCCTTGGAACACATCCTAGACTCTTCAAGATCCCCTACTTACCCTCCAGAGTGGCTTTTCTGGTTGTGTGTATGGGTGGGGAGGAAGGACAGGGGATATGGGGGGGGGATTTGTTGTACCATCCTCTCGTTCATTAGATATAAGCCACAGTAAGCTATAGAAATAGAACAATTCAGAACCTGAACAAAACTTCAACCTGCTCAGGTGGGTTACAAGATGTTTAAAAGTTCAGTGTTGTCAGCTTAGTTATGATCTTTGTTTATGTCACAGTAAGTGTTCTAGAAAGCCCCCTCCCCAAAAAAGGCCAAACAAACAAACAAGTGCATCTTAATTATATATTTATAGCTTTTTTGGCTGGTGGATGAATGATGGCATGTAACATTTTAGCCATTTCATCTTGGCACCTGCCTCGCTTTTAATTGCCATGCGTTGTTGTCATAAAATATGAATTGTTCTTGTTAAAAATAAATAAAATGCATTCATGAATGTGTTAAAGAAGGGGAATGAGAGGACAAAATGCAGATATCTATGTAACAGCCTGCCCTAACCATTTCTTTTTGCAAAAGTCTTTCAAAGGCAAAATGGCTTCCTAGAAGCTATTTGTGATGGCTTCTGTTAGTGTTTCAGCTTCATTTTTATGTACAGATTCCTTGGAGATCATTGCTACATCCCCTTCTCTTTGCCATTTTCCTTCTAGTATGGGGAATGATGTGGACCTGCTGGTTCCAAACCTTGTCCACTCTTCCTTGAGGGTCCAGTGTAGGGATCCTTAGATATATTTCACTGGAACTAGAATAAATGGTGGGGCAATGTGCCACCATGTTGGGGAAGTGGAGGTGTCCCACTTTGCCTCTCATCATAATCACTACTGTCACTGGCTGCTGTCCCTTCAGTGGCACCATCAACTTCTTCCTCTTTCAGCATTACCAATGCTGCATCCCTTTCTCTCTTGTGATGGCAGCACCATCTTTACAAAGCACTCACACCATTCCTCAAAGCTAGCTAGAATCCATATGCCTTTAGAAGCAGATGTTTGATATTCAGATTTCAGAATAAGGTGTTTGTGCAGCCACAGCATAGGATACCCCAGGCATAATGTCTGACTTTGAGGGAGCTGTGTGCTGTACAGATTGTTGTTGTGGTGGTGGTGGTGGTGGTGGTGTGCCTTCAAAGTATCACAGGGTTTTCTGGGACTGAGTGTATTTTTATTTTATTTTATTTTATCCCACCTTTCTCCCAATATAGGGACTCAAAGTGGCAAAGAGCAGATTTAAATCAATACAATTTAAAAACACCTAGTGATCACCTTGTGGATTTCCATGGCTGAACGGGGAATTCAACCCTGATCTCCTCAGTGATACTCCAGGGCTCAAACCACTACATCGTAATGATGTGGTAATTATGTGTTCTTGGGTTTTATGTCTTTAACAACAACAAAAACATAGCAGGCACAGAAATAACATGGAAAGAATGTGGATTACTTCCTACACCACAAAAAAGAAGAGCAGTTCAACATCTTTCAATAAAGTTTTTATTCCATACTAACAATTTACACATGAGAACTGGCATAAATCCCTCGGAGTGTGGTGGAGTCTCCTTCCTTAGAGGTCTTTAAGCAGAGGCTGGATGGCCATCTGTCGGGGATGCTTTGATTTGGAGTTCCTGCATGGCAGGGGGTTGGACTGGGTGGCCCTTGTGGTCTCTTCCAACTCTATGATTCTAGTGGTTTGAACATTGGACTGCAACTCTGGAGATCAGTGTTCAATTCCTAACTTGGCCCTGAAACCACTGGGTGACCTTGGGAAGTCACACACTCTCAGCTTCAGAGGATGGCAATGGCATACCCCCTCTGAACAAACGTTGCCAAGAAAACCCCAGACTTTCAATGAAAAGTATTCAAATTCCAATCAGAGAGGGAGAGTTTAGCCTTCCAAATCTTCTTACATACCATCAGGTATATCTGCTATTTATTTTTGGACATATCCACTTAAAGTAATTATTGCACCATGATCAGCCTTGGAGTCTTCATTTCCGGCATCTTTATTCAAATGAATAGTACTTGGTTCTCATTTTATATTCTCAATCATTTCTCAGTTGTTGGCAGTATTTTGCCAACAATTTCAACAGTTACAACTGTGTGGCAAATATTGTCCTATCAATTGCAACTTGATCCACATGTTCATTTCAAATTGACTTTATTGGGGCATCCATATATAAAAATTGGTAAGGAATCATTTTTATGGAAGGTGTGGGCTGATAATGGAGTTGTTACCTTAAATTACCTTACTTGGTATTTTTGCCTTTTTCAGTTTTTCAAGACCAGCTTAAGCTACCTCTGTCAACTAAATGGCAACATCCCCAACTGAAACTTTTGTTATAATCCCTGCTTCTTCAAGTGCATCCAAGTTTTTATTAATATTAGAGACATTAATTGTGGCCAACCAAGCATCCAAACCGACTATTTATATCTGTATCTATACCAGAAATTTACATATGAGGTTTACAGCAAGAATGGAAGAGAGAATTAGTTTATCCAGTTCTAACTAAGCAATGGCCATGAGTGCTGATGTCTATAACTAGTATTGCTATAGATCTCTGACTACATGTTATACTGTAGAAATTGCTCCTCTGGGTGTATTGATTATCAAAACATTTATTCAAAAAAGGGCTTTCTAAATCAGAAAATTGTTGGAGATAAGCAATCATAGACTCATAGAGTTGAAAGAGACCACAAGGGTCATCCATTCCAACCCTATTCTGCCATGCAGAAAGACACAATCAAAGCACTCCTGACAGATGGTCATCCAGCCTCTGTTTAAAAACCTCCAAAGAAGGAGATTCCACCACCCTCCAAGGGAGTGTGCTCCACTGTCAAACAGCTCTTACTGTCAGGAAGTTTTCCCCAATGTTTAGGTGGAATCTCTTTTCCTGTAGCTTGCATCCATTGCTCCATGTCCTAGTCTCTAGAGCAGTATAAAACATCCATGCTACATCATCAATATGACACCCTATCACCTGTTAACCTTCTCTTCTCCAGACTAATACTTTTAGTGCTTCCTTAATGTACATGTTTTGGAGTTGTCCCATGGTAGCTACATTTTGGGAGGAAATAATCACAGGAGTAAATCTGGATTTGGAAAGTTCCTTGATACTCAGAGACATGCATGTTCTTTTGAATTATTTACCTGTTGTTTGGAAATTAATAAATGGCCAACAGAAGTGGATTTTTCATGCCCTTTTGACTGTTTAAAAATCAATACTTTGTTACTAGAAAGGTAAATTTTTCTCCACCTGTGATCCAATGCATAGAAGATCTAACAATGTTTGCAACATTTGAAAGAATTTTGCATTGGTGAAATTAACAAATGGTCTTATATTTGGAAATTTAGTGAGCTTTTATAGAAGCTTGCTGCTAATGTGGTTATTTTTCCTCCTTTCATGTTTTGATTTTTTTTTTGCTTTTGTTATACATTACTGTATGTGACTGAGACACTTTTTAAATGAAAATAAGTTTAAATTTAAAAATAAAAAAAATTTCGGGTAGATGAGGAAAAGGAAAAGTGGGACTGCCTAGATATAAAAGGCTTTTGTAAAAAGGAGATTCTTTGTCAGAGGCTTTGTTAACTGAGGTATCCCTGTAATTTCAGCACTTTCACTTCAGCACTATCTACTACAGCCATAAAAACCTGCCTGACACAGTGGGACTCATTCACATCACTGTCACTCCATTGGCTGAGGTAAACACCTCACTTTGCTTAAGGGGAGGTTTGGATTTGTGTATTATCAATTTCCCTCCCTTATGTCGGCAGGAGGCAGAAAGAGTCTCCAGATAAAAAGACTGCTAGAGCTGCCTTCTCCACTCCATATCTTGAAAAACATGAGCCATCAGTCTTCTGAAGTGACACACAATCTGCTACTTACACACACACACCCTGCAATTTGATGCTTTGTCAACAACACAGTCAAAACCAGAAAAAAACCCTAAACATTTGCCATCATTCAGTAATCCCAGCCACCAGAAACAAGACAATACGATACTATGCAACCTTTTACAAATCTGAAGAGCAAAGAAGATGTATTTTCCAGTAAATTCTGCATAGAGATAAGGACCTGTTTTGAACCATTAAGTAGGCTCCATGGGTTTGACAAAGTAGAAGGAATCAACAAAACATTACACTAGAAATTGTTGTCTCTCAGGTGGGCTCAAAAGTGCTACAGGATTTCTTTATATCTTTTCACACTGAGTTGGCTGTCAGTGAAAAAAGCCAGTGTCATTTTTATAATTGTGGTTTCATTTTCCCCAGATATATGGTCATGGTGATGACTGCATCTTTTTCTATGCAATGCTATTTCCCCATATGTATATGTGCAAAATGAATTAAAATAAAATGTCTGCTCAAAGGTATTGAATATCCCACAGTCCAAGGGATTCCTTTATCACACCACTTAGAATCATTGAATCATAGAATCCTAGAGCTGGAACAGACCCCAAGTGCCATCCAGTCCAACCCCATTCTGCCATGCAGGAACACAGAATCAAATCACCCTGGACAGATGCCCAGCCAGCCTCTCCTTAAAAATCTCCAAAGAAGGAGAGTCCATCTTGCTTACCCCAGCCACCAAAGCAAAGCCATTAATATTAAGCGTACCTATGAACTTGCATTTAAGTTTCTCTGAACCGGCTATACATAGCCAGGTGTCATCCAAGTGTTTTGTTCTACAGTTTCCACCATACCCAGGCACTGATTCTGGAAGGTGAGGCACAGAGGAAGAGCTGTCCAAACTATCTGAAGGGCATCACCCTAGGACGGGCTGCCCTACAGAAGCACAGGGGAAACATATGACTCCAGTGTCATTGGGGCAATGATGCTACTCTCATTTCTAAAGGAGTGTTAAGGTTCATGACCTCTGATAGCTCTTTTAAAGTGTGAGCTTTAAGAATTCCAAAGCAAATTCATTGACTTCTGACACTGGAGCCACCAGCCGCCATTGCAAAGATGTGACTAAAGATGCATCACAGGTACTCATACACTGTTATTGTTTTGTGCTTTCAAATTGTTTCTAACTTATAGCAACCCCAAGGCAAACCTAGCACAGGATATTCCTGGCAAGATATATTCAGAGAAGGGATGCCATTGACTTCCTCAGAGGCCCTGTCTGCAGAAGTTGAAATCCCCCCCACCGGCCATTCTGATGTCCTGTTCAGATGACATACAGCCCAAACCCCGCACATCTGGCACACTCAGCACCAGGACCACAGTATAACAAACTTAAGATGGATTTTAAATACATATCTCTTACTCCAGATCTTCTGGGAAGAAGATCTGGAGCCCTCCATTCCCATGCCAAAGTACTTGTCTGTATGGGGATCCCACTGAGCTACCCGGCACATCCACCTCTGTCACCAGAGTACAGTAACTCACTCTGAGGTAAGAATCAAGCACCCATCCTTGTGATCACTGCTGGACACTTTGTTCAGACCTCAGAAGCAAGTGAACTGTGGTGGCAGCAGACACACCAGACAGTTAAGCAGGATGCCCATGCAGACAGCCACTGCAACGTGGAAATGGAGTGCCAGGTAATTTGGGGGGGGGGGGGGGGGAGTCAAGAGAGCTTTGAGGCCTCAATACTCTGGGCTTCCCTTGCAGTATCTAGGCCAGTGCAGACAAGACCTAAGACTGAGACAGAATGACTTGCCCAAGTTCACCCTATGGCTTTCTATGGCTGAGTGAAGATTCAAACCCTGATCTCAGAGAGTCCCAGTCCAACACCCAAACCACTATACCACACCAGCATACATATTATGCATAGCACACTGGCTTGCAGGTGCATAAACTACTATATACTGTTGGAGCCTAAAAGAAAGAATGCAGTCAAAGTCTTTAAAGGTTCCTTGTGGACTGGATTCACAATGCTCTGTATGGCCACTGGAGAAACACTCTTAAGTCCTAGTATAATGTGTTCCAGAGCTCATCCCTCTGAACTATTTTTAAGTCAGTGAGTGTTTGCTTGATGTATTATTAGAAGCTACAGGCACCAGAAGAAAGTTGCAATTAGTTTCTTTCCCCTCCGCAGCCATATTAGTGCTTGTACACATACTTCAACCTCAGTAAGATGATTTTTTTTTCTGCTTAGGCTAGCTGCATTCAGCTCTTTTCAGTGATTTCTCTTTGAAATCTATTGCCTTCAGCAAGAGAGCACGTTGCTTCTGCAGCACTCCCTGTGTCAACAGTAAATGATCCATTCCTAAAGTGTAATGTAACTTAGGGCTATAATTCCACCTAAAGCTAAAGAACTGAGTGTTTTCTGAAAATGAATCATTGAGTCTGCAGTCATGTACATGTTGGACATGGAACTCCAAAAAGATATGTATTGGGTTGTACTGTAGAAAATCCCAACAACATGATATATGAATAGCTAGGATGTAGTATTTCCTCTCTTTACAATCACATACATAAAAATAACGTGTTAACATTACACCAAAGACAAATTAACATAGTATCTTGTTGTAAGGAACTCTGAAGAAAAAAAAAGGCTGCTTTATTTTGAGTTCATATGCAGAGGTAGCTGCGCTGGCCATTTAGCAAGTTCAAATAAAAATCCACCAGTGATACCTTTATTGGCCAACCGAAATGCACAATATACTTGTTGCATCTTTCGAAGCTCCACTGGCTTCTTCATCAGGCAAGATGTTACAATCATAGAATCATAGAATCATAGAGTTGGAAGAGACCACAAGGGCCATCCAGTCCAACCCCCTGCCATGCAGGAACTCCAAGTCAAAGCATCCCTGACAGATGGCCATCCAGCCTCTGCTTAAAGACCCCTAAGGAAGGAGACTCCACTACACTCCGAGGGAGTGTGTTCCACTGTCGAACAGCCCTTACTGTCAGGAAGTTCTTCCTAATGTTGAGGTGGAATCTCTTTTCCTGCAGTTTGCATCCATTGTTTCGCGTTCTAGTCTCTGCAGCAGCAGAAAACAAGCTTGCTCCCTCCTCAATATGACAAACCAACCAAGAGAAAAATGAGAGATGTTAGTAAGATGCCTGCATTCTGTTGTTTCTGAAACAACAGCATGCAGACACCACATCTCTAATTTTTCTTGTGTTTGGTTTGTAACATCTTGCCTGATGAAGAAGCCAGTGGAGCTTCGAAACCTTGCAACAAGTATATTGTGCATTTCGGTTGGCCAATAAAGGTATCACTGTTCAGTGGATTTTTGTTTTTATTTTGAGTTTGTTAGTGAGATACAGAAAAATTGAAATCTTTACATATCTTATTCGTCCAATTTCCGTGTTATTCTAAACTTACTCATGGTAGAGACAGATACTTAGTTTACTACAGCAGAGGATTAGACTGTAAACCTGAGGGCAGGGAATTGTCTAATTATAAGATTTGTTACGATATATACTTTTAATAAAATTTGGGGGACGTGTGGACTGTACTATGACCCCTGACTGACCTATCCAAGGACCCACCATCAGCCCCAAGCGAGGAGGTCACGTAGTCAAGCCCGCTTGGAAGAGCAGAGTTCCTAGTAAGCAACTTTCTATAGTAAGTTTGGGAGTCGCCAAACCAGATTTGCCACTGCCCTCCAAAGTAAGTCAATAGACTTGGTCTCACACTTGATTGATAATCCACTTAACGACTCAGCCATTAAGTCGGCTGCCCCTCCGAATTGTGTCCAAACCTAATTGCATTGTACACAGATTACTTGCTCTTGGCTTAACAAAGCCCAGGCAATCAGCACCTTTGTCTAAGTCTTTCTAGTAGCCCCTGGATATGTTCAGCCCTATATGAGACCATGAGTTTGAATTCCCTGTTGACGCTATCCTCAGAATGCAGGCTGGTCCACGCCAGTTTGACCTCTGCTCATAGCTCCCGCAGCCCATTTCCCCTCATCCCAGCGATCGTGTCCATCAGCCTCATCCACATCTATCAGGCTTCCTGGAGAAGACTTCTAAGGTAGTATTCCAGTGGTGTCTCTCTCTCTCTCTAACTGAACTCCCAATCTCACCCCTTCCTTTTCGCTAGCATTGAATGTGAGTGTGTGTGTGTGTGTGTCCCCTTTTGCTGTGTGTGGTATTTAAACCCCCCCCCCCCTGTGTATTTTCATTGAACTCATTTGGACTAGTGTCATCTCTCTTGGGGTTTGTCGGTGGACCTCTGGTATACAATACTGGGACCGCGATTCCGGCGTAAGACTTCGTTAGGATCTTCCTCTCTGCATATTTTTAGCTAATTATAATTCCCCTAAGTGAGAGACTTCCTAACAGATTGTATGTATAGCACTGTGTAAATTTACAGTGCTATATAAATAAAGGCTAATAATAATTTCAAAATATTGTAGTGAAACATACACATTTACTCAGTTGGCTTGCAAGCATAGGGAAGGAGGATCGTACAGGCGCAACTGGTTCTGTTTTTTGACCAGGAAGCTGTACCTTACTATCAGTGGTTCTTCAACAATAAAGTTTATAATAGTGTAAAGCATGAGCTGGAAATTGCTTTTATCACCTCAAAACCCTGGTGGGATTTTCACTATTGCACCAAACCAAAGCCAGAAGTGAATTGCATCACATCATTTCATTACTGGCTGATTTCCAGCTTTTTTCACGTTGGGCAGGGGAGGGACGAGACAAAAATGCCATGTTTTGTAGCAGTTTTGAGCATTTTAATAGTGGTTTGGGATTCCAAAAATTATTTCTCATTTTTAATTACAGTATTTAATTATGTTTTATTACTAATTATTAATTATTATTTTTAGGCCTAGGTGGCTTTGGGGCATAGCTTGAGGTTCAAACCTTAAATATGGAATGGTTTATGAATTTTGTAATCAAATAAATAACATGTTATGGATTACTTGAGTTTTACCACCTTCTATGGCAGTGTAGTGCTAACATCCCAAGGAAATTTGCATATGCAGATACTAGGAAATAGGGTATCATGCTGAGAATAATATCACCAGGTAGAATAAGTCTCTCACTGCTCCTGTTTTGCTAGGTACTAGTTTTGAGATTGGTTCTAGGGAGCAGGAAGAAGTCATACTTCTTCCTATCTTCTTTACAATTCAGCTAATGTTAAACATTCATTTATTAGCTACTCAGATCCCACTATCTTGCCAATAAAGGACTAATTCTAGAGAATTTGTTATGTTATCTTTTTTGTTCTGGCCATACATGGCAATCTGCTTATCTAGGTGAAATGCTGAACCTACTTGTTAACTTGATTTTGTAGAAATAACAAGTGCATAAAAACAGTAGAACTGCTACCACAGTTAGTAACTCTTCACACGTAGCACACTTCAGGTGTTAGTTATCCAATGAGCTTGAATTTATTATGAAATTCATTAAGAAAAAATAGAAAAGAAAAAAACAGAAGAAAACTCTTTTTCTGTTATGAATTGTTATGTGACCAGTTTATAATCATTTTGGCATTCAGGACCACTCAGGCTCCTGATTCACATTAATTTTTGCCAAGCATTTTGGGAGATCAGCTATATCTATATCCAGCTCTCTAGGATGCCTGTGGGCAGCTTCCATTTGGAAGATTATTTTTTCTCAGAGGTTAATAAAGCTGACATATCTTTTCTCTTGACCCTTAATGCTTCCCTTGAAGAAAATTTAATATGATTTCAACATAATTAAATATTTTAAACACAGCTAACAATAATTTGAACAAATTCCCCCTTAATAACAATGTATGTGATCTGATGGCCTAATTGTGCTTAAGGAAGAGATCATCTGAGGTTGCTCACTCAGTGGGAGCACAGAGGAGAAAGCCATTGGTCTATCTAGATCAATCTTAACTACACTGACTGGTAGGTGCCTTCCAAGATTCGGACAAGAGTTTTTCTCAGTCTTCTCTGAAAATGCTAAGGACTGATCCTTGAGCAATGGATCGCTCCTTAAAATGTAAGTGGGATTAATTAACCAAAGGGTGTGCATAGCTATAGACTTGTTCAGAACAATGACTGATTTACTAAATCATGAATTCAGAAGCAGTACATTTAGTCTGAGAAACAGAAGTTGACTGTATCCTCTGCAGTTGCCATTTCACACAGAACAAACTATTTGAATGTGTTTCATATACTATCACCAACCAATGGAAAAAGAGGTTTGTGCAACAGGCTGGGTTCCTTTTTAGGTTTCTATTTGCCTCATGTAAGCTTTTGGAGCTGTAGAGATGTATTGTAGAGTAGGGTCTTATAAAAATAAATGCATATTAGCTCCAGGAAGGGAACCATGCTAAGTATAAACAAAGCTAAGATGAAAGTAATAACTAGATTATAATAACAGTAACAGTCCCAACAGTACAAGCTTACTGGCCTAATGCTAACAAAACACCTTTGCACCTGTGCAAAATAAAAGGAAACACCAGTAGTTTGGAGAGAAAATAGACCTCAAAATGTACATTGGCTAGAATATGCATAATAGTAATGACACCTCCTTTATCTCAGTTTGACTGGATGAGAGACCAGAGAAGGAGTGTAGATTTTCCAGCCAATCCCCTTAATAAAGACTGAAGAGGGTATAAAAGAACAGCCAAGCATCAGAACCTATACAAACCTACACATACGGACAGATACCTGCACAAGAACTCCAACCATCACCCAGGACAAAAAAGAAGCACAATAAAAACACTGGTAGATCGGGCAAAATGGATCTGTGAACCCCACTTCTTCGAAGATGAACTGAAGCACCTGGACCAGGTTCTACAGGCCAATGGTTACTCCAGTGCAGACATCAGAAGGGCTGCCAGGCCCAGAAAAACCCAGAGGAGGGAAGACAAACAACCACCCAAGGGGAAGATATTTTTACCATACATCCAAGGAGTCACAGACAGAATAGGGAAACTGGTGAGGAAACACAACCTGCAAATGGTTTACAAACTGACAAAGAAAATCCAGCAAATGCTCTGCTCAGCCAAGGACAAGAGAGACCCTCTCACAGCTGCAAGAGTCTACCGCTTTCCATGCAGCTCCAGACAGGCCTACATACCAAATGCAGTGTGCAAACAAGATTCAAGGAACATGAGAGACACTGCAGACTGGATCAGCCGGAAAAATCAGCAGTTGCTGTAAACCATCCTGGGCGTCAAATGCTCTTTGAAAACACTGAAATTCTGGACCATGCCAACAACTACCATGTCAGAATGCACAGGGAAGCCATTGAAATCCATAAACACCTGGACAATTTCAACAGGAAAGAGGAAACCCTGAGGGTAAACAAGGCTTGGCTACCAGTCCTGAAGAACAGCAAGGTTAAGACTCAACCAATGCAAATGAGAAACAGTCTGGGGTCAGGGGATTCACAACAGACAATGAGCACTAATTATCAGACATTAATCCTTTTTTGCATTTCCTCCCACCCTGAGGACTGCCATTAGCAACAGAACAATATTTGCAAATCACTCCTCCCTTCCCAGGGTGTATGTATGTGTATATATATATATATATATACCCAATCCTTTTCCAGACAGACATTCTCTGAAGATGCCAGCCACAGATGTTGGTGAAAGGTCAGAAAGGAACTCTTCTAGAACATGGCCACATAGACTGAAAGCTCCACAAAAAAACTAAAGCATCAGATTTAGTGCTAGGCAAACTGGTCTACCTCTACTGTTACTGTAAGCAGGCAATTCCTGATAACCTGAACTCCTACATGTGGTATGATCATCCTTTTTTTTAATGAAACTTCTTAATACCCAACCTAATAGTTTTTTGTGGAGCTTTCGGGCTATGTGGCCATGTTCTAGAAGAGTTCCTTTCTGACGTTTCACCAGCGTCTGTAGCTGGCATCTACTGAAGATGCCAGCCACAGAGGCTGGTGAAACATCAGAAAGGAACTCTTCTAGAACATAGCCCAAAAGCTCCACAAAAAACTATGGATGCCGGCCATGAAAACCTTCAACTCCAACCAACCTAATGTTGGTGTAGAGACAGGTGCATTTTGCTATACAATTTTAATAGAGGCGTAAGCTTGTTCGAAGAATGTTTCTATATTGATTCAAAGTTTATGTCAGCTGTGCTGCTAAGGATAACATATTCACCTGTGCTATTTGTGTTACTAGAATAAATCTTAGTATAAAAGCTTTCCTGATAGACCAAGGTTTAAGAATACTTAAGGGGACTTTGTATGATCTTCTACTGGAAAAGACTGGTCTTTGCAACCTTGGGAGCCTAGGTTACCAACACATTAACTCCCAGAAAGTCTAAAGTGATTCAGACTAACAGGTATAAGGCAAATAATCTTCTACAAGATACAGAGGTGGAGAAACCATGCCTGTGCCAGTAAATATGAGCTTTTTAAAACAAAAACACTAAGGTAAGCTATTTCCGTGAGCATGTATGGTGAGAGCTTGACGAGCTTCCTAATTTTATCATCTGCTTGGGCCTCCAAACTAAAACTGTGCAGAGTTGTCAAGCTAGCATCTGGCAGCCCATAACATAAAGCAGATGGCTTGGCCGGTTTCAAACTGTGCAGTCCTGTAAAATAAATTTGCTAAATGAGTCTCCCCTAATCTGGTGTCCTTCAGATGTTTTAGACTTCAACTTTAGGACACACGTGGGTGCACACACACACACACACACACAGTCAATACTTTCTAACCTTACTATCTATAATCTCATCTTTCAAATCATGTATACTGTGTGTATGCAATTTAAATTCTTGATAACATTCCCTGTGTCTTATGATGAGGGTTTTACAGTCGGCCCTCCTTATCCATGGATTTTTTAATCCATGGATGCAAGCATCCACGGCTTGAAAATATTTTTAAAAATGTATAAATTCCAAATAGCAAACCTTGATTTTCCATTTTATATAAGAGACACCATTTTGCTTTGCCATTGTATCAAATGGGACTTGTTAACCAGGTTTCAGTTATACATTGTTATAAATGCAAGGTCTAGTCTAATTGAACATAAGGCTCATTTTAGAACCTACTTTGCAGCAGTGAGGACAGCAAAGAATCATCTACCTCAGCCATGCCTAGTCCCCCCCCCCCCCTTCTCTGCAGCTTTGCCTTTGCGAAAACAGTAGTGGCAGTGGCCCAGGCATGCTTCTCCCTCTGCCCAGCCTTATAGCAAAAGGAAGGCTTGCTGGTTGGCCAGCTATTCGGTTGCTGCTCCCAAAGTGACCAAGAGCAAAGGGAGCAGCACGTCATATGGATTCACAGCACTTCCAGCATGGATTCAAACTACAAGAAAATAAATTCTACCTTACCATTAGGAAGAACTTCCTGACAGTAAGAGTTGCTCAACGGTGCAATACACTTGGAGTGTGGTAGAGTCTCCCTCTTTGGAAGTTTTAAAACAGAAGCTAGATGGCCATCTGTTGGGAATGCTTTGATTGTGTTTTTGGAGATTACCACACATGGCTTTTAAACTGCGATTCCCCTGGGAAGGAAGTGATGTTAGCGATGCTGATCACATGATGCCACTTCCTTCCTCTAGTGGCCGTGTCCCTGACCCATCCCTTTTCGTTCACGGGGGAAGCCCATGAATGAACTTCCAATTGCGCAATATCCTGAGTGCGGAAAGCCATTCCTGGGGCACTTGCATGGTTTGCAGTCATGTGGTGTCACCTCCCTTCCCTTCCCCCTCTCATTCTTGCACAATTCTGGAGCTCTGAAGTTTTAAAAAATATTTTTAAAAGGTTAAATCGGAGCTGCAGAGCTCTGAAATTGTGGGGAAAAGTTGAATAAAATGCAATTTAAAAACCTACAATCATACCAGACAATGCATATGGGAGGGAGGGCAGAGTTAAGGGAGAGGACAGGAAGGGAATGCAATGGAGGCAGCAGCCCCTGTCACATGAATGAAAATGAATGAAAATGATAACTCAAATGGGCCTGTAGGCATTACTTTTTATGGCATAACTGCAGTGAGAAAAGGACTGGTGTGGTAATACCCTTCCTGTATGGCAGGGGGTTGGACATGGTGCTCTCTGAGGTCTCTTCCAACTCTATGATTCTACCTCAGCAGGATCAGACAGAACAAGACAGCCCTTCATGTATCTTGACTTAAAAACACACACACACACACATACACATTGCTATAGCCAATACTCCCCACTACCTTTGCCCCCAAAAGACTGGCATCTAGGACACCGGTTGTAGCCTAGGAGTCACATAGTTCCTACAGTGGGCCTTAGAGAACAGCCTGAATGCAACTCTCAGAACCAGCTTCTTAAAGTTTCCAGATACAGGACGAAATGAATAAATCAGGTTAGCATGTAATCAAAGAAGTAGTGCGTAAAGTGTGAATAAAAAAGTGATGGAAGTGGAAAGGATTGTATACAACAAGTCAGCAAGGGAAGAATTTAAGTAAACATGATCATTTGAGTTACTCGGCTAATTTGGCAACGGAAATCTCCTCCAGTCCTGACTGAAATACAGATTGCTGATTGATTCTCTCTCCTACTTTTCTTGCCAGTGCTAGGGCTCAGTTAGCTCTGGTGTGGCAATAGTGCTTGCCCTCTGTTCATGAGATGGTACAATTGTGATATTTAAAACTGTGACACTGGCAGAAAGATCAGTAGGCAAAGGCCCGATAACTGGAACTGGTCCTACAATACTAGGCACATTGAAGGCTTATGCTTTATTATTTAATTAATGTATGATTACTGTAGACACAGGCTGCATCTGCTCTGCTGAAACAATGTAGTTTGACACCACTTTAACTGGCATGGCTGAGTGCTATGGAATCCTGGTATCTGTAGTTTCTCATAGCACCAAATCTCTCTGACAGAGAAAGCTAAATATTTCACAAAATTATACATTCCAAGGTCCCATAGCACTGAGTCACAGCAGGTAAAGCAGCATCAAGTTGCATTACTTCTGTAGTACAGATGCAACAAAAGGATTCATTTATTATGGTTGTATTTTGCCTCCCAGAAAGAGGTGCTTGCTGGTGTTTCCTGCCTGAAGAACTTTCCTGCTTGAAGTCCTACAGTAAGTGGGATAGGATACCTCTTGACTGGCAGGGAGGACTTTGATTTCAGGCACAAGAGCTGGGCTGACACAGTGGCATCATTAGAAGCGTGCAGGGGATATAAAGTACACCAGGTGACACCCTAAGAGGGGGTGACACCACTCCTCCTCAAACATCTGCTTTTGGGCAGAAATGAGCTGTGGCATTTGCCTGTGTCCCATTAAAATGTTGAATAAATGATGTGAGTGGGGTGAGGCTCAGTGGGAAGAGAAAGTAAAGACCACAAAGTTTTTTAAAATTAAATTTTATTTTTTTTTAAGTTAAAATTTTATTCTTTTATTTATTTTTCTTAAAAAACATCTTTTACCAAAGTTCCCCTTCAGCCACATGAAACTATGTATATGTAAATGCACTGAAGCTGTGTGTACAATATTGTAATTTAGAGGTATAATTTTCATTTTGCTAGTTGCTTTATGTCATAACTCTCACCACGACTTTCAGCGATATGCAGGAATTACAATTAATGAGTAACGTTAGTACAAAAGACATGACTAAAGATTCTGTATGGTGTGGGATGGCAGGGGGTCAATGGGAAGAAGCTGACACCATGCGTTACTGCACTGGGAGACGCCATCCCTAGTAATGCCACTGGGCTGATGTGGCCTAGCCACAGCCAAGCATCCCTAAAGAATGACAGGAAAGACAGTTCACAATGTTGTAGCTAAAATGCAGGCTAATGCTACTGGACTGCTGGTCTTCTGCCTCTTTTAATGCTTCTCCTACCCTTCAATCAACCTTTTCTGAGCTTCTCAGAGAAATAGCAGGCAAACAAGTTAATCCGGCACAGCTGCAAGTGGGTCAGTGAGGGAATTCTAGTGTGAGGACAGTCACATTGCTTTGCTCTGTTTTGCTGGTAGCTGCAATGAAAGTGGTACAACTGGAGGATTCCCCTTTCCCAGTCTGTGGTGGGTGTTGGGGCTACTTTTTGTTTAATTTTAAAAATTTGATTTAAATATGTAATACAAAATAGGAGGAAAGTGGCAGGAAAGGTAAGAAGGGGAGAGGTCATAGGAAATGAGCATATAGGCATATATAAGCCAGCCATATGTCTCAAAATATTTTTTTAAGTTAATATCTCTACAATGTATGTTCATGGGTAGCCCCAAAACTAAGATCTTTCTGAATTATGGGAAAGTGAATTTTTATCTTCCCAACCTGGGAATCCAAGTCTTTTTCCAACAGGTTTTGTGGAGGGTTATTTTTCGTTTGGTTTTTCCCCCTTGACAAATGACACAGTGTTTACAGGAAGAGACCAGACTGCAAGAAAGGCATTTATTGCTTTATGTATAATCCAATCAAGAAGTGGCAGGGTGCAGGGTTTTAGCTTAAATTATTTTTCTGCTCACAGGATGCAGTAACAAAGACTTCAGGGCATGCCATCTACAGTCAGCCATCGGTATCCACAGATTCTTTATTCACGGATTTCACACCACCCACGGTGTGAAAATATTCCAAACAGAGATTAATTCCAAACAGCAGACCTTGATTTTGTCATTTTATAGAAGGGACATCATTTCACTGAGCCATTGTATTTAATGGGACTTGAGCATCCATGGATTTTGATATCCACAAGGTTTCCTGGAACCAAACCCCAGCAGATACCAAAGACTCACTCTACAAGGGATGGGACATGAGAGCAGCCAATACAATCTTCTCCATTCTTTTTTAAAGGAAATTATCAGAAGGGAAGGATGGAAGCTGCTGCCTTTAGAGATGAACATAGGAGAACAACTGATTTGTTAGGGCTTTGTCAAGGCTTGGCATTAACAGCTGGCATCCTTGGGCAGATGCCCAGGTCCTTGAGACCTGTCTGGATCCTTTGACACCCCACTTAAACACATACTGTTCCTTGGCTGACTACTCTTTCAAACGGGAGGAATTTCTCCCAAATCCGAATGGAGCCCATTCGGATTCACGTAAATTCGCTAGTTTAGTGAATTTACGTGAATCCCCATTGTGTTCGGAAGGCGTTCGGAATGTCTTCCTATTACCCGGAAATAACCCCTCCTTGCCTGAAATTGCGTGAGAACCTTTAATGCGCAATAACGCAAAACCCATGATTGCATTCGGAGTGGCTTCCCTTTTGCCTGAAATTGCGTGAGAAGAATTAATTCGCAATAACGTGAAACCCCAGGATTGCGTTTGGATTGCCCTTGCATTATACTTCCAATTTCCCATGTCTGAAAGAGTCCATAGTGTTTCAAGAAGAACCAGGTGACAGGATCCTAGCCACTCTTTTGATATCTCCTAATGCCACAAGCCAGCATGGTGTGGTGGTTTGAGCACTGGAGACCAGGGTTCAAATCCTCGCTCAGCATTGGAAACCCTCTGAGTGACTCTGGGCAAGTCACCCTCTCTCAGTCTTCAAGGAAGACAATGGCAAATCCCCTCTGAACTAATCTTGCCAAGAAACCGCCATGATTCATGTTAGGGTCACCATAAATCAGAAATGACTTGAAGGTATACAACAACAGTGCCTCTAAGATAGGACTTTATCACATGGGGGAAATAGGGCAAAATCAGGTTTAAACAGCTGATTATCCTGAACAAAAGGTGATATTGCATTTAAGATTTTCACACAACATTGCTATTAAAAAGGCAATAAAGAGGTAACAAAGAGGCAATAAACAGCAACAAATCATTCACGGGGAAATACCGAAAATGATTTGTTGCTGTTTATTGCCTCTTTATTAGCAATGTGTCTGAAAATCTTAAATGTGATACCGTGTTTTGCATGGGATAATCGGCTGTTTAAACCCCTGATTTCCCCCAATTTTCTCCCAAAATAGGATTCAATAATTTTTAAAAGATCCAACTAAAACATGAATTTGCAAACGTCAAAAAGGAATTAATGGAGGACTTCCGGTTGGGAGCGGCAGCCGATCGGACGCATCTTCAGGAGGCTCCTGAGGAACGCCATCCACTTGGGTGAATCCCTTCCGTATATTCCAACACGGGATGGGAAAACCTCTACCTTTGGCATAAGGTGGGCGAAGGGGCTTTCGCAGACCTATATTCCTGCCCAGAATCCCGGGGGAGTGGGTTTGGGCACCCCCCAACCCCAAACCCCCAGGGGTAGGGCAGAGGAGGTCGAAGCAACCCGGCACCCTCAGTGGGAAACCATAGGAACGAAGGCTGCCACCAACTTTTTAAAAAAATAGAAGACGAAATAGAACACTAAGAAAACGCAGACCGTTGTGGGAAATGAAAAAGTTAAATCATCGGCTCTTTATTTTTTTTCATCTTCACAACGGAACAAAAAGATAGAGCCATAAGAATACCGTAAGGGAAAACGATAGACTTCGTTTTTGAGCTCTTATGAACATTTAATCAACAAGTAGCTCTGAATATTAAGGGACAGATATTTAACATTTCATCTTTGAAAATTGAGATTTTGAAGCTTTATCTGTTTAAGAAATAACAAACAAACAGGAAGAGTACAATAACAGCTGGGAAGGCAAATAGAGTGGCCAAGAGTGAATCATCCGCAGCTGCTGGCAGAGCAGAAACTAATTGGATGAGCGAAATCAAGCTGTAGGCAATAAAAGTAATGAAAGATTGAGAAGAGAAAGAACCAACAAGGTATAAGAAAAGTAATGAACAAAGAAAAGGAAAAGAAAGATAAGAAGCGAAGATAGTGGGGGAAAGAAAAAGCCAAATCGGGGCTAGATAGGCGAAATATCTAAGACGTGAAGGGGGGAAGAGAGAGCGGACGGAGACAACGGAGACAACGGACGGAGAAAAAACCAGAGCGGGGTGAGTAGAAGGAAAGAGAGAGCCGAGGCAAAGAGGAGACAACAGACGGGGAGAAAAGCCAGACCGGGGCGAGTAGGAGGGAAGAGAGAGCCAAGGCAGAGAGGAGACAGCGGAAAGGAGAGAAAGCTAGACTGGGACGCGCAGAAGGGAAGAGAGAGCCAAGGCAGTGAGGAGACTACGGAAAGGAAAGAAAGCCAGACCGGGGCGCGCAGAAGGAAAGAGAGAGCCAAGGCAGAGAGGAGACTACGGAAAGGAAAGAAAGCCAGACCGGGGTGCGCAGAAGGGAAGAGAGAGCCAAGGCAGAGAGGAGACTACGGAAAGGAAAGAAAGCCAGACCGGGGCGCGCAGAAGGGAAGAGAGAGCCAAGACAGAAAGGAGACTACGGAAAGGAAAGAAAGCCAGACCGGGGCGCGCAGAAGGGAAGAGAGAGCCAAGGCAGAGAGGAGACTACGGAAAGGAAAGAAAGCCAGACCGGGGCGCGCAGAAGGAAAGAGAGAGCCAAGGCAGAGAGGAGACTACGGAAAGGAAAGAAAGCCAGACCGGGGCGCGCAGAAGGAAAGAGAGAGCCAAGGCAGAGAGGAGACTACGGAAAGGAAAGAAAGCCAGACCGGGGCGAGCAGAAGGGAAGAGAGAGCCAAGACAGAAAGGAGACTACGGAAAGGAAAGAAAGCCAGACCGGGGCGAGCAGAAGGGAAGAGAGAGCCAAGGCAGAAAGGAGACTACGGAAAGGAAAGAAAGCCAGACCGGGGCGAGCAGAAGGGAAGAGAGAGCCAAGACAGAGAGGAGACTACGGAAAGGAGAGAAAGCCAGACCGGGGCGTGTAGAAGGGAAGAGAGAGCCAAAGTAGAGAGGAGACTACGGGAAGGAGAGAAAGCCAGACCGGGGCGAGTAGGAGGGAAAAGAGAACCGAGGCAGAGAGGAGCCAACAGATCAGGAGAAAAGCCAGACCGGAGCGAGTAGGGGGGAAGAAAGAGCCGAGGCAGAGAGGAGACAGTGGAAAGGAGAGAAAGCCAGACCGGGGCGCACAGAAGGAAAAAGAGAACTAAGGCAGAGAGAAGACTACGGACGGAGAAAAAGCCAGATCGAGACGTGAAGGAGGAAAGAGAGAGCCGAGGCAGAGAGGAGACAGCAGACAGGGAGAAAGTCAGATCGGGACGGGAAGGAGGAAAGAGAGTGCCGAGGCAGTGTGGAGATAGCGGAAAGGAGAGAAAGCCAGACCGAGGCGAGTAGAAGGAAAAGAGAGCCGAGGCAGAGAAGAGACAGCAGAAGGAGAGAAAGCCAGACCGGGACCAGTAGGAGGAAAGAGAGCTGAGGTAGAAGGAGACAACGGACGGAGAGGAAGCCAGACCGGGGCGAGCAGAAGGGTAGAGAAAGAGGGGACAACGTATAGAGAAAAGTCAGATCAGGACGTGAAGGAGGAAAGAGAGAGTCGAGGCAAAAAGAGACAGCGGACGGAGAAAAAGCCAGACCGAGGCGAGTAAGAGGAAGAGAAAAGAAGAGAGAGCCAAGGCAGAAAGGGAACAACGGACGGAGAAAAAAGCCAGGAAAGAAAGAGTTGAGGTAGAGAGGACATCGAATAAATAACAACAAAATAAAAATGACTACGAGAAGGACAAAGCAACAATTAACTTTCAGCCAACAAAGAAGACCCTCATATGATGCAACACCCAAAATACAAGATCAACAAAACATACTGGAAGAACTTAAAGCAATGTACAACGAAATGAAAGAGGATATTAAAGAGTTAAAATTGGATATGAACGCAATGAGACGGGAGATAAAACAAGAAATTCGACAAGAAATAAGGACGGAAATAAAAGGAATTAAAGAAACATTAGGTAAAGCCACTGAGGATATTAAAAAAATAGATAAAAAAATATTCAAAATGGAAGAAACAACAGAATATATTAATGAGAGGGTTACACAAATAGAAAATACATATGACAAAGACCTAGATGAGAGGGCATTACAAGATCTAAAACAAAGAGAGAACTGTTTAAAAATAAGAGGCTTGAAAGAAAAGGAGAACGAGGACTTATATGAATATTTGACACCGATATTAGCGGATTATGTGGGAACGGAGAATGAACAATTCCAACACGAAATCAACAAGATGTACAGACTTAACTCTAAAGTTGCAAAACAAAGAAAACTTCCCAGGGACGTAGTAGTTTATTTCACAAGAAAAAAGATAAGAGATGAAATATTACAAATCAATTATGAAGAAAAATTAGAAGCAGACGGTGAGGAATTAATTATTTTTAAGGACGTCCCACTAAGAATTCTGAAAAAAAGGAACGACTACAAACCACTAACGACTTTACTAAAACAAAATAACGTAGCATATAGATGGGAAAGATTGGAGGGTGTATCTTTTAAATATAAATCAGATTTCTATAAAATCAATTCAGTAATGAAAATGAAAGACTTTCTGAAAAGATTCAAAAAAGACTTGGAAAGACGAGAAAATTCCCTACAAACTGAAAGGAATGGTAAACAAAGAACGAGAGAACCAAGAGAAGAGGAACCAAGAGAAGAAGAATCAAAAACAGAACCAACAGAAGAAGAATCTACAACAAAGGAAACCATTACTGAATCAGGAAAAGCAGGAAAACTTAATAAGGAAAACAGCGAAGAAGAAGAAGGATCAGATACAGAGTCATAATTTCGACAAAGGTAAAAATTAAATTTAATAAAATGAATAAAATAAAAATTCTTTCGTGGAACATTAGGGGAATGAACTCCCCGCAGAAAAGGAGTAAAGTATACCATTATTTAATTAAGCAAAAAGCAGATATTATTTGTCTCCAAGAGACGCATATTAAAGAGAAAGATGTCAGGCTACTTAAGTACGAAAGATTAGGCAACGAATTTATATCTACAACGAAAGAAAAAAAAAGAGGAATTGTATTTTATGTAAGTAAAAAGTATGATGCTAAGATAGTATTCAATGATAAAGAAGGAAGGTACATTGGCTTAGAAATTAATTTAATGAGTTCAGTGTATTTAATAGTTGGCGTTTATGGTCCCCAAGAAAAAAAGGATCAATTTTATGAAAAGCTATATGAACAGCTAGGAGACCTGCATTATAAAAAAATAATGTTAATTGGTGACTGGAACGGAGTAATCTCACCAACCCTAGATAGGGATTCAAAAAAAGCAATTAAAAAGTCTCAAGGGAGGTTACCCAAATCATTCCACAACATGATGGAGTTGCTCAATCTTGCGGATGCATGGCGATTGAAATACAAGGAGATGAAAGACTTTACATACTACTCGGATAGACATCAATCTCATTCAAGGATTGATATGTTTCTAGTATCCAAATCAATATGTAAAGAAATTATAGATATCAAAACCGAACCAAGAATCATCTCTGATCATAATCCTATAAGGTTAACAATAAAAGGAAGAGCAAAAGACTTCACTTGGAGACTAAACGAATCTTTACTGGATAAAGAAGAAATTGTAGAAAAAGGGAAAGAAACTTTAAAATTATACTTCAAGGAAAATCAAAAAGAGAATATGAACGTGATAACAGTGTGGGAGGCATCCAAAGCCGTCATGCGGGGTTTTTTCATTCAGCAAAATTGCATACTTTACAGGAGAAAAGTAGAGAGAATGGAAAGAATGTATAAACTATTGCAAGATAAGGAAAAAGATTTACAAGTTAATCCAGATAATAAAAGAACAAAGGAGGAAATGAAAGTACTCAAGAAACAGATAGAGATAGAAGAATCAAAAGAAATTCAAAGCAAAATAAGAACACTAAAACAAAAGTATTACGAGCAAGCAAATAAACCCGGTAGATGGCTAGCCTATAAAATCGGGAAAAAAAGAGAAAAAAACATTATCACAGAAATCATGGTGGGACAAAGACGCACCCAAAATCTGGGTAAAATTAAAAAAGCATTCCAGAATTTTTTTGCTAAATTATACAATAAAGCAGATATATCAGTTACAAAACTTCAAGATTTCATTGAAAAAGCAAAACTTCCCAAACTAACTAAACAACAAAAAGAGACCTTAAATGGGAATATAACAATTGCAGAAATAATAGACGCAATAAAAAATAGTAAAAAAGGGAAAGCTCCCGGCCCAGACGGCTTTGGAGCAGTGTATTACAAAACATTTGAAGACCAGCTAGCTGTACCATTTAAGGCGGTAGCTAACAGTATACGGAAAGAAAACTACCCTAGGTCATGGCAACATGCTAACATTTCATTAATATTGAAAGACAAAAAAGACCCAACTGAAATGAAGAATTACCGGCCTATTTCATTATTAAACACAGATTATAAGATATTCGCATCTATCCTTTCACAACGACTCAAAAGAATACTCAGTGAATGGGTAAACAATGATCAAGCGGGCTTTCTCCCCCAAAGGCATATACAGGATAACATTCGTAATATAATTGACATAATAGAATATTTCGAAAAACATAACGAGAAAAAGTTAGCGCTTATATTCGTGGACCTGGAGAAGGCATTTGACAACATAAGCTGGGAAACAATTTTTAAAATCATAGAGGTGATAGAAATAGGGCCTCAATTTACGAACTGGATTCAAGCAATATATAAAGATCAAAAAGCCAGATTAATAGTAAATGCTGAGAAAACTGCAGAAATAAATATTACGAAAGGAACAAGGCAAGGTTGCCCGCTCTCCCCTCTTTTATTTATTTTAGTGTTGGAGGTACTAAACAACAGAATTAGATTAGATAAAAATGTTAGAGGAGTGAAGGTTAAAAACGCAGAGTATAAAATGAAAATGTTTGCGGATGATATTGTCTACACGCTAGAAAATCCAGAAGGAAGTATAGAGACTTTAATGGAAATAATGGAAGAATTTGAAAAAGCAACTGGCCTGAAAATAAACAAGGATAAGACAACAATTGTAACAAAAAACATGAGGATAGAGGAAGAAAAATATTTAGAGGAATTAAGCGGGTTAAAAATAGAAAGGAAAGCGAAATATTTGGGGATTTATGTAACAAACAAAAACACAGACCTGTTCCATAACAACTATGAGCCATTGTGGAAGGATGTTAGGAAAGAAATGGCAAAATGGAATAAACTTAAGCTCTCCATATCAGGAAAAGTATCATTAATACAAATGAGTCTCCTCCCTAAACTATTGTTCTTATTCCAAACAATCCCGATCCTACATAATGACAAACCCCTGACCCAGTGGCAAAAGGAAATCATGAGCTTTATTTGGGGAAACAAAAAAGCCAGAATAAAACAAAAGAATATGTGCGATGAGAGAAGGAGAGGAGGATGGGGCTTACCTAACCTAAAACTATACTACGCGGCCTGCTGTTTAGCATGGATAAAAGACTGGGCAATGTTAGAGAAAGATAAATTACTAAATCTGGAAGGTGACAATTTATACTATGGTTGGCATAGTTATTTACTGTATGGAAAGGCCAAATCGAATAAAGATTGCGTGAATCATATAATAAGGAAAGCACTATTTAGGATTTGGAATAAGTATAGAACCAGACTATGTCCTCAAATCCCACTGTGGTGCTCACCACACGAAGCATTCTTTGGCAGAGAGGGGATACAAGGAAAAAAATGGTTAAGGTATAAAGACCTAATTTATGAAACACAAGAGAAATATGAATTTAAATCCCAAGAAGAATTAAAAAAGAAGGTATAGAATGCCACTGGTATCTATACAGACAGCTAAAAGAAAGATTTAAAATGGATTTAAAGACAGAAGGTTTACAAAAAGAAACATCTGAGTGGGACAATATAATGGAAAAAGGGAATACCAAAATAATCTCTCAATGTTACAAACTTTTATTAAAGTGGGATTCGGAAGAAGAGACAACCAAAGAATGCATGGTGAAATGGGCGCAAAATGTGGGGCATAATATAGATTTTCAAAAATGGGAAGAACTCTGGGGTAAAAGAATAAAGCTTACAAAATCTCAAGACCTAAGAGAAAATGTTTATAAAATGTTTTATAGGTGGCATTTGTCCCCATATAAAATTGCTCTTATGTCCAAAAAAACAAGTTCAGAATGTTGGAAATGTTCCTCAAGTATAGGTACTTTTTTCCATATATGGTGGACGTGCCCCCAAGCAAAAAAATACTGGAAAAAAATATACAACAGTATAGCAAAAGGCATGGGAATTGACATTTCATTTACCCCAGAAACCTTCCTTCTAGGAATGTCAGATGTTAAAGTAAGCAAAAAATATGACAAAATGGTTTTTATGTTATTAATATGTGCTAGAATCACCTATGCTAAATACTGGAAATTGAAAGAGACACCCAACATAGAAGAATGGATGATAAAGGCACTGGAGACTGCAGAAATGGAGATCATGACCAGCTGGACGAAAAATCGTACGGAAGAAAAAGAAAAAAAAGAATGGGCACCCCTGTATAAATATTTACAGAGAGAATGGGGAAATATATTGTGTGACAGAGGAAGAACATAAGAAGTTGGTGTACAGTTTTTATTTTGTAAGGAAAATAATTTAGATTAATGTATAGCATGTATTTTGCTGCTCACTTTCATTACTTTTTACCATGCTTTTCATGGATCAAGTAGAAAGACTGTTAGGAAGAAATAGATTAAAATACTAGAAACAGGGAGCTCAATATAAATAAACATTGGGGCTAAATAACGAAGGAAAGAGAGAACTGGGCCAAGTATGTTAATATAAAGAAGAACTGTAAAGAATAAAGGATGTGGAAAATATACAAGAAAGTGAAGAAGACATTCAGCTATAGATAGACAGATGTAACAATTTATATTATGGGTTTTATAAAAATTTCTCATAAAAGGGAGGAAGTTATTCTTTTTATCTTTTTCTTTCCCCTCTTTTTCCCCCTATTTTTCTATTTTATATATATAAACAATATGTGTACTCAATCACATTGTATGTAACCCCTTTTTCTTTTGGTGTGGTTCGACTTTGTGACCCTTTTCATTGCTATATATGGATTTCATACTGTATATGTCTTTATGTAGGTGTCTTTATGTTAAATAAAAATTATATATATATATAAAAAAAGGAATTAATGAACAGCATTATTAAGAAACAGCCAAAACACTAACAACATTTAACATAAATTTGAAAAACAGTTTCAGTAAAGGATTCAATGTATTGTTGTTGTGTGTCTGTAAGTCATTTTTGGCTTATGGCGACCCTAAGGCAAACCTATCATAGGGGTCTCTTGGCAGGTTTCTTCAGAGGGGGTTTGTCATTGCCATCCTCTGAGGCTGAGAGAGTGTGACTTGCCCAAGGTCACCCAGTGGCCTTTTATGCTTGAGCTGGGAAGTGAACCCTGATCTCTAGAGCTGTAGTTTTTGTCATGCTGAGAATGGAGGACATGCTGGAATTTCCTTCTGGACATAAGACTGAAATGTAGGACATGTCCTGGAAAAAGAGGGCATCTGGTCATCCTAGGTGTTTTTAGCTTTTGTGATGTCCCACATTTTCTTTGGATGTTCTCCAGTTTGAGAGTACCTAAGAAGCCAGAAAGTAGTATTTCTTCTTCTTCTTCTTCTTCTTCTTCTTCTTCTTCTTCTTTTTAAAAAGTAATGTCTCCCATTTTTAAAATGTCCTCCTTTTTGGACATGCCAAAGGTGCATGCATTTACATTCCTATGACTGTTTTTACCTTTTCTTTGATCATGTCCTCCATTCGCCTTTAAAGACCTCCATTTTGAGCATACCTAAGAAACATGCATTTCTATGAGTATTTTTAGCTTTTCTTTGGTCATGTCCTCCATTTGTCTTTAAAGTCCTCCACTTTGAGCATGCCTAAGAACCATGCACTCCCATGATTGTTTGCAGCTTTTCTTTGGTCATCTCCTCCATTTGTCTTTAAGGTCCTCCATCTGTTTCAGCAGCATGGATTTCTTTTTAATAGGAGTGTTTGTGGCTTTTCTTTGGCCATGTCCTCCATTTGTCCTCCATTTTTCTTTAAGATCCAAAGAGGCGTGTTTGTTGTTGTCCTTTGGCCATGTCCTCCATTGGCCTTGGAGGTCCTCCGTCTGCCTCAGCAGCATGGATTAATATATATATATATATATATATATATATATATATATTATAGGACTGTTTGTACCTTTCCTTTGGCCACGTCCTCCATGTGTCCTCCATTTGTCTTGGAGGGCCTCCATCTGTCTAATCAGCATGGATTTTTTTTTAAAAAGGAGTGTTTGTAGATCTTTATTTTTGGCCATGTCCTCCTTTTGCCTTGGAGGTCCTCCACTTGGAGCATCCCTGAGAAGCCTGCATGTAGCACTGATGATGGGAGTGTTTTCCCCCTTGGCTGCTGCTCCTCCTCCTCCTGATGCTGCTGCTGCTGCTCTTGCAGAAGGCTCAGCCAAGCCAAGAGACTGACTCCTCGCTTTGCCTGGAGCCGGAGTGAGTGGCAGAGAGAGAGGCAACCATGACCCAGGCGCCCCTTCTTCTCTTCTCTTAGGTGAGTTTCCTGGCTGCCAAAGGGCATCTTTGTCTCACCTTTGCTTTGCAAGCTGCCAGAGGGATCTCGTCTCACCTTTCCCCCTTTGCTTTGCTGCTGCTGGCAAAGGGATCAACTTGAGCCTTTGCACTTTTTTTTTATTTGCAAGCACAGGGATGATCTTGTCCCTTGGTTTGCTGGCAAAGGGATCTCGTCTCACCTTTCCCCCTTTGATCTGCTGGCAAAGGGATCATCATCTCATGCCTTTGCACTTTCGGTCTGCCAGCAGAGGGATCTTTTTTTGGTCTCACCTTTCCAGCTTTGGTTTGCTGTCAAAGGGATCTTGTACCTTTGGATTTTTGATTTGCAAGCAAAGGGATCTTGTCTCACGTTTCCCCTTTCGTTTGCTGGCAAAGGGATCTTATACCTTTGCACTTTTGATCAGCAAGCAAAGGGATCTTGTCTCACCTTTCCACCCTTGGTTTGCAAGCGAAGGGATCATGTCTCACCTTTCCATTTTTGGTTTGGAAACAAAGGAATCCTGTCTCACCTTTCCACCTTTGATTTCCAAAAGAAGGGATCTTGCACCTCTGCACTTTTCATTTACTGGCAAAGGGATCTTGTACCTTTGAACCTTTGATTTGCTGGCGAAGGGATCTTGTCTCACCTTTCCAGCTTTGTTTTGCAAGCAAAGGGAATATGTACCTTTGCACTTTTGATTTGCAAGCAAAGGGATCTTGCAGCACCTTTGAGACTAACTGAAAGAAAGAAGAGAGCCAGTGTGGGACAGAGGTTTGAGTGTTGGACTGTGACTCTGGAGACCAAGGTTTGATTGCCAGTTCAGCCATAGATCCCCCCTGCCCTGGGTGACCATGGTCAAGTCACACTCTCTCAGCCTCAGGGAAAGGCAAGGGCAAACCTCCTCTGAGCAGATCTTGCCTAGAAAACCTCATGATAAGTTGCTTTCCCCTGAGGCTGAGAGTGTGTGACCTGCCCAAGGTCACCCAGGGGGTTTGATGGCCAAGCAGGGATTCAAACCTTGGTCTCCAGAGTTGTAGTCCAATGCTCAAACCACTTCTCCACTCTGACTCTAGGTTCAGCGGGATTTACTTCCACAAAGTCCACAGCCTTTTAGTCAAATTTATTGAAGTACTTTGAAAAGAAGCCGCCAGACAGTCAAATTATGCTCTTAGAAACAGCAGCTTGAAACAGTCTTGAGACTAGAATCCTGATGAGTAGTCCTGCTTGAAAATTCTCTTGGGCAATGGACTTTTTGGGGAAATAAACACAAGCAGAAATCATCAGTGAGGTAATAAATGACCAATAGAGAAGATGTCAAAAGTTATAAGATCCATCTGACTGTGATGCTACATGCATTTCCTTAAAGAAATTCTGGGTGTGGAGACATGAAAGAGGCAAAAAACAGTGTTCTACAATTCTACATACTGGATTTTGAAACTGTTCTGGTCTAGATAGGTTTCAGAGGGGTAATTATGTTAGCCTGTTGTGGAGTCATATTTTGACATCTTCTTCATGATCATCAACACCATCATTTAGTAAAACAGTATTATGAATCATATTTCCCCCCCTCTCAAGGTTGATATGAACAATAGGGTCTCTGATATTTGCTGCCTGGTAGTTTGTTGGTGTTGCTGTTATTAACTGCTGTCGACTTGGATTTATGGAGCCCTATGAATGAGAGACCTGCAAGTCATGCTGTCATCAAGAGCCCTGCTCAGGTCTTGCAAACTCAGGGCCATGGATTCCTTGGTTCAGTCCATCTACTTCTAATGCAGTCTTCCTCTTTTCTCACTGCTTCCTCACTGTTGTTGTTGTGTGCCTTCATGTTGTTTCTGACTTATGAAGACCCTAAGGCAGGTTTTGATGGCAAGTTTCTTCAGAGGAAGTTTGTCATTGCCTTCCACTGAGGCTGAGAGTGTGTGACTTGCCCAAAGTCACCTAGTGGGTTTCATGGTTAAGCGGGGATTCAGACTCTGTTCACCAGAGTGATAGTCCAACACTCAAGCCACTACTCTACTCTGGCTCTCCTTGCCAAAGCATCATTATCTTTTCTAGTGAGTAATGTCTTCTCATGTGATGTCCAAAGTATGACAGTCTCAGCTTAGTTATATCTACCTTAAATATGGTAAACAATATAGAACAGCCTTTCCCATCCTGGTGCCTTCTGTACAGTTTCTGGGTGGTATGGCCAATGGTGAGGGGTCATCGGAGTTGAACTTCAAAATATCAAGACTGGTTGCCAAGTTGAGGAAGATGGATGTAGAAATATAGTTTGAACAGAATGGTGCTAAACAGAGTCATCTGTGCTGGTTCATAAGAAATATTCCAAAAAGTTCCTGTGGCCAAAAAATAATTTTTTCAAGGATCAGTCAACTAATGCTGACACCTTGGATTGCAAGCCTTGGAAAACTCCAGGTCTTAAAGTGCTGGAAGAAATGCCACATTATGTGTGAGTAAAAGAAGCACACTTGATGATGCCATGATGGCAGCATGGCAGGGTCTTAAACTGGAGTAGAGGAGGTGATACAGATTTACAGGCAAATAGATTTGAATCAGGAATAGAGGTTTTACAGGAGCATTAAGATGAAAAGCAGAGGCCAGTTGTTTGAGCATTAGACTAGGACTCTGAAGACCAGGGTTTAAATCCCTGCTTAGCCATAAAACCCATTGAGTGACCCTAGGCAAGTCACACTTTCTCAGCCTCAATGGCAATGGCAAACCCCCTCTGAAGAAGCTTGCAAGAAAACCCCATGATAGGTTTGCCTTAGGATCACTATAAATCAGAAACTTGAAACAACACAGCAGTAGCAGCGGCAGAAACAACAGCAAACATGCAGGTATCCAACTAACATATCCAATTGTCTTTTCTCTCCTGTTTGGTTTGTAACATCTTGCCTGATGAAGAAGTCCATGGAGCTTTGAAAGTTTGCAACAAGTAAATTGTGCATTTCATTTGGCCAATCAAGGTATTACTAATGGATTTTTGTTTGTATTAGTTAAATGGCCAACACAGCTACCCCTGAATGTTAACAACAAAATGTGTACAGCTTTTGACTTTAAAAAAAGTGCATGTTAGGTTTTTAAAAATGTTTTATTGAATTAAAAACAACAGCAATACAGCAACAATAAATGAACATTTCAAAAAACAAAAAGGAAACAAAAAAAGCCAAAAAAAAAAAAAAAACCCCAAACATACAAAGAAAAAAAAATTCGCATCCATCCATCACAGCAAGTTACATACAGATTACATAGTGTGATTGAAATTTAACAAGATAAGAGTACTATTAGTTGTTATATAAATCCAATCAACCATCTTTTGGGACCTACACCCTCATTCTAACAACCCATATCTATCTATTTGTCCCTCAACCTTAAATCCTTCTTTACCCTGTCTCCTCTTCATCACTCCTAAATGACTATCCACTATCCTACCTATCTTCTCAAACCATCTTCTACTTGCACTACCCCTTTATCTCTATCACTTCCTTCTTCCTTACTACCTCTTATCTTTTTCTCACACCACTTCTTACATTTCTAGTCTTCCCATTCCTACCTTTTCTTAACACATACATACATATTGACTTCCTTACTGACAACTTATGTCACAAAGTGTCAAAACCTTGGCTATCTTAAAAATTTGATTCTTATGTTTCATTATAAACAGACAATTGTCTATAACAATTACTTTCGCCTTATTTCTTTTCCTTCCACATTTACCTCTTTATTTTCCCTTATTCCATTTGGTGAGGCTCATGCTACTTAATACCATCGGACTTGAGGTTGATAACTGCTATATTTCCCCATAATGATTCAAAAATATGTTATTACTTTCCTCCAATCATCTAGAATTTTAACATCAGAATTATTTCTTAATGAGTGTGTTAAAATATCCATTTCCATACCATCATACAGTTTTACTAACCATTCTTCTTTAGTTGGAATTTGATCTCCCTTCCATTTCTGGGCATAACATATACGTGCTAGAGATATCATATAGAAAACAATTTTTCCTCTTTTCCTTTAACTACATCATCTAGTATACCTAGTAAATAAATTTCAGGTTTTAATTTTAAGTTCGCTCCCAAGATGGTATTGATTGAGTCATTGATCATTTTCCAGTAAGTTTTTGCTCTCTTGCAAGTCCACCAGCAGTGGAAAAAGGTGCCCGATTCTTTATGGCATTTCCAGCAAGCCCCTCTCAGTGTTTTTATAGATTTTAGCCAGTTTAAATGGAGAACGGTACCAAAAATAGAACATTTTATAAAAGTTCTCCCTTATACTTTGTGAGGCTGTCCATCTACCAACGTTCTTCCAAGCCTTTTCCCATTGTGCTAGCTGTATAGTATGTCCAAAGCATCTAGCCCACTTAATCATTTGGTCTTTAATAAGTTCGCTTTCCATATCCAATTTCAAAAGTACTGAGTAGAATTTCCCAATTAGTTATTCTTTTTCTTTAGACAAAATTTTTCCTAGGTCTGTTTCCACATCTTCTAATTGAAATTCGTACAATTTAACATCCGTTTTAAATCTCTCTGAGATTTGTCTGTGTAGAAACCAATTGATATTCCATCCTTCGCTAATTAGTTTTTCCCTTGTTTTTTACTTTAATTGAATTATCACTAACTTCCAAAATGTCTTTATATTTTAACCTCTTAATGTCACTACCTATTTCTTTTCTATGAAAGGCTTCATGTGGAGAGACCCAACCATTTAATTTAGGTAAAATATGTCTTTTGTATTTATTCCAAATCTTGATACGGGGTTTTCTTATACAGTGGTTTGTAAAAGTTTTATTTTGTTTGCATTTTTCATAGACTAGATAAGCATGCCATCCTAGATTTAAACCAACTCCCTCCAAATCTAATAAGTTCTCATTGTCTAGAGTCACCCAGTCTTTCAGCCATACCATACAGCAAGCTTCAAAGTAAAGTTCTAAATTGGGTAGGTTCAGGCCTCCTCTCTCTTTTGCACCTTGTAAGCTTTTAAGTTTAATTCTCGGTTTCCTTCCCCTCCAGATAAAGTTAGTAATATCTTTATTCCAGTCTTTGAATACCTTGTTCATAGTTATAATGGGGATTGTTTGGAATAAAAAGAGCATCCTTGGCAAGACATTCATTTTGATTGTGGATATTCTGGTGACATTTTTCATTTATACTATTGTATTTGTATTTTTCACTTATCAGCTGCAGTAAAAATGACTGTGTCAGTCAGGCATGTAGAGCATAGAGAAGGTGTTTTGTAGTTTGTCCTTTTTATTCCAAGATGTATAAAGTGTACTAGCTGACAATGAGTATTTGTAATTAGTGCAGCCAGCTACTATATGTTTTAAAAGGCAACAAAGCTACCCTCTCCCCCTTTTCTGTGACTATATTAGTCTTTCTTACCCCATAGGAGGATGGAGGCATTTCCTAGTGTGATACTGTTGTTTCAGCCAGACCCCCTCCCTTTCCATGGTACATGAGATTGTACATAAAAACAGTCCAAAGATGAAGCAGAGTAGACTCTTATGGAAATAAATTTCTGTGCAAAAATAATGCCCCAACCGTTGAATTTGCATAAATGATGTAAATAACCAAGTGTCCTTTTTTGTTTTGTTTGTGTAATCAATTCTGTTTCTGTGAGTCAGGAGAACAGGACAACAAAAGTAATTCAAAGGAGCAAATCAAAACCTACTCATCAACTAATAAAGGGTTCCAAATATGGACCCTTGAGTATTACCCAACATGCCTTAATCAGTTTTACATTTACTCCACTAGCTTTCTGTTAACTTTCAGACACAGTTCACAGTGTTGCATGGTTTGGATCCTAGGTTAATAATAATAATAATAATAATAATAATAACAATATTTTATTTTTATCCCACCTCTCCGTGATGATCAAGGTGGCATACAATAGGAGTAAAAATACAAACAGTATAAAATAAACCCATTTTCCCTCCCACCCACAGATCAATTAAAATCTCTTATAACAGTAAAATAGCATCCCATTATTAAAACAATCAACATTCAAAATGACACAAAGAGATGGGTACATAGAATATTCTGTATGGAGACCATGTCAAAAGATGACCAAGTGAGCTATTCCAGGGAGGCCTGTCGGAAGAGATCTGTCTTGACGGATTTTTAAAAGCCATCAAGATTGGTGATGCTTCGGATCTTTTCCGACAGGCCATTCCATAGTTTAGGAGCGGCAGATGAGAAGGTCCTCTGGGTAACTGCACACAGTCTGGTCCTTATCGGCTGCAGTAAATTTTTCCTAGAGGACCTTAATGTGCAGGGTGGGTTGTACAGAAGCAGGCGATCCCACAAATAGATTGGACCCAGGCCATGAAGGGCTTTAAAGAACCCGGGCCATGAAGGGCTTTATATGTCCTTTGGTTTGGAGCCTGGATAGATACAGCACTACCTGCTGCCACGTCAACTTGTTCCCATGTTAATCTGTTTGTCCACTGACCTCAGCCTTACAAGCTGTTCTCTGAATGCCCCCTTCATAAAAATTAGAGAAGTGGGGCATTCAGATGAGGGAAACCAGTGTCGTTTGCACAGAGACATTCTGACTTTGAACTCTCCTGATTATCTTCCTTGCTGCCGACCTTAATGAAGCCTTATTTGCCCAAGCTCTTGACAAATATCTGTTTTTGTCATCTACTGCTGTCAAAAATCTTATTTGTTACTATTGTTTGAATGGTTGCTAGTCACTATTCTTTTGCTTTTTCAGAGACTGTTGTTGTTATTAAATCTTGAGTTCATTTAATCACCTTGTAATCCTACTCAGGGTTCTAGTCCATCGTCCCTTTGCAGCTTTTACAGCTTATCTCTGTGGCATTAAGAGCAAGACTTGCTCTTTTCTTCTTTTCACAAAATCCATGTTTCTCATGTTGTTGAATTTTATTTTCTGTAGTGTAACTTCAGATTTCTGGAATATGCACTATTCAGCCTGTTGGTTGCTGTTGTTTATCATGCTCAAGGGGTTCTTGCATATTTGCCCTGCCTCTTGGCATCCAAAATCCTGTCTTTGTGCAATTTACTTATTCCATAGTGAGTGGGGAAGCCAGAGTTGCCATAGAAGTGCAGACAGAGGCTTTCCTTTCTCCTCCAGTGATTGTGGTGTTGTTGTTCATTTCATTCTTCTATGCATCCTTCAAGAATTTTAGGGCTGGTTATATGAAGTCCTTCCATTTTCTTCTCACAATGATGCTGTGAAGAGGCTGGCCTTTGTGACTAACTTAAGATGACCCAAATGAATGAGTGGAGATTTGAATCTCTGTCTGCCTCAGTCAGAATCCAATCCTCTGTCTGCTCCTCTCCACAAAGTTGCTGATCAACAACAAAGTTGTTTAATTCTCCCTCCACCACTGGCCACTTAGCATCCCTAGATGACAGGCACAATGTTTGGAAGTAGCCACAACTTGATTGTAGGTTGCTTTTCAACATGCAAATGGACACACAATGTGAGGTTGGACTATTGGCAGTCCTGGGGAGTGGGGGTAGATAGATATTACACATTGGATACCATATAAGTGATTAGAATGGAAATCTATAAGAACATGAACATACAGAAATCCTTGCAGAAGCTTTAAGAGCATTCGAGGATTATTATGAACATTGGTGGGGCAGACAGGGTTTGAGAGGCACTGATTTTGGCAGTGCAAGTTGACAAGGAAGCAGTAACAATTAGTTAACTTTATGATGAATAAAGTAAATTCAAACATCAAGGATGGTGAACATGAGACCCTCCCTATGATGGACTTCAGCTCGCATGATTCCTCACCACTGATGGAACAGGTAGTCCAGCAGCAACTGAAGTGTCACACATTTCCCTCCTTTGTCATAAATGAATCATGAAAATTTATTTAACTAGATTTCAAACAAACAACCCCAGACTACTGTGGAAAAACTCACTGTGAGCAAGGAGCAAATATATTTAATATACAGATTTAATTTAATTTAATTTATTGGAAAGGACATTTTTGTAGCTGCAAATCTGTTTGTTTTTAAAAGCCCTGCTTAATTGAATGTGCCCTAAAAGGTATAATATGGAATTGTCATGAGAATGTTGCAACAACCTACCATATACTGAATCAGACTAGGTTCATCTATCCAGTGCTTTATATTTATCTCCAACAATAGCATTTCAGAGATCTAGCATAGTGTAGTGGTTTGAATGTTGGACTAGGACTGCATCTTCACTGCAGAATAAATGCAGTTTGACATGATTTAAACTGCCATGGCCCAGACCTGTGGAATCCTGGGATTTGTAGTTTTGTGAGACACTTAGCCTTCTCTGACAGAGACCTCTGGTGCCACAACAAACTACAAACTCCAGGATTTCACAGCATTAAGTGATGGAAGTTAAAGTTGTAACCATAGAACCTTAGAATCGTAGAGTTGGAAGAGACCACAAGGGCCATCCAGTCCAACCTCCTGCCGCACAGGAACACAGAATCAAAGCATCCCCGACAGATTACCATACAACCTCTGTTTAAAAGCCTCCAAAGAAGGAGACTCCACTACTCTCCAAAGGAGTGTGCCCCAATGTCAAACAGCTCTTACTGTGTCAAATTGTGATACTCCTCCAGTGCATATGCAGCCTAGGACACTGAGAGACTAGGGTTTGAATCACTGCTCAGCCATGGAAACCCACTAGATGACCTTGGAAGTCACACTGTCTCAGCCTCATAAGAAGGCAAATTCCACTGAGAAAACCCCATGATAGGTATGGAGTGCAATTTTAGTTTCCCAGGGTGTTAACCCTTTTAAAGGGAAACAAAAATATGCAATCTTGAAATTTAAACTTGCTAGAGTTGTGCTTTCATCAGCAGAACAATGAAAGTGTGAGCCAGGCTATTATTTTAAATCTGCCTTCCTAAAAATAAAGATTGACTCAAAGAATAACAATCATGTAGTTTGTAGTTTAAAAACAAACAATAATGGCTTTAATAAATATTTACATAAAATAACTAAAACCGAATCTAACTGGAGATTCTTTGGGTAAAGAGAGATAAACATCACCATCATTAGAGAGCAGGAAGAAACTACAACAACTGACTGCTTGAAGCAGTTTAGAATCTTGGGAGGGAGCTGTTAAACAGTCTCCAAGAATCAGTGACCAAAGTCACATGATAGTTAGAATGAGAAAGAGAGAGGTCATCCCTGTTTAACTAAGGAGGGACAGGAGAATGCAAACATAAATTTTCCAACAATAGGTTCATCTTAGAGTTACCGTAAGCCAGAAATGAGTTGAAGGCAGACGAGGCAGCTACCTTTCCCAACCCAATCTGAAGATGCCTGAACCTTTGGGTATCTGGAAGCTTTGGCATGTAAAGCATGTGTTCTGCCATTGAGCTTTGGCTCTTCTCCCTGGGTTCTAGGACCCTGGATATAATCCCTTTCTAACTTACTCTCTTCTATTTAAAATTATTTTCTCCTAGAGCTGGCCCAGCCCGTACCAAACTGCCTTTGTTGTTAAATGCTGTCAAGTTATTTTTTGATTTCTGACAGCCCTAAGGAAAACATCATAGGAAAGCATTATTGAGAGGGGTTTTGCCATTGCTTTCCTCTGAGGTTGAGAAAGAGTGACTTGTCCAAGGTCCCCCAGTGTGTTTGGAAACAGGGATTGGAACCGTAGCCTCCTGGAGTTGCACTGGCTCTTTATATACTGTGATGTCACCTCCCCAAAGGCCAGCACTTTGGACTGATGGCTGTGTTGAAAAGCCATTCTCAACAAACTGGGCAATCAGATTATTCATCAGCCCTGATGCTGATCCTGTGCCAGAGCTTGGCAACATTACTTTGGGGAGCACAACCTCCAGAATGCCCCAGCAGTAGGATTCTGGGTGTCATAGTCCCCCCCCCCCCCGCCAAAAATGGCCAAGTGCTGGTCCTGTGGTGGTGGTGGTGGTAATGGGGCTCCAATGAACTCAGGTGGGACTTCTTTTGAAGGGGCATGCATTGAATTGTGCCATAATTCATCTATAGCATGCTGAGCAAAATGTAACCCATAGGGCCTCAGTGCAGCCTTCCGGGATTCTTCCTACCTTCTACCCCAGTTGAGCTATCGAGTACTTTCTACTGAGAATAGCACCTGGTGCCAATTGATTCCTCTCCAGAGCTCTGTTCAAATGACACAACAAACAGATTAAAATACCTGGGGGTGTATGTCACTGGCAAGTTCAGAGAGCAAGGTGTCAGTTTTGGGTTAGTGCTATTCAACATCTTTATCAGTTACTTGGATGACATTATTGGGGGCATACTTATCACATTTGCCGTTGACACCAAATTAGGAGGAGTAGCTAATACCCCAGAGGACAGGATCAAAATTCAAAATGACCTGAATAGACTAGAAAGCTGGGCCAAAGCTAACAAAATGAAATTCAACACGGAGAAATGTAAGGTACTGCACTTAGGGCAGAAAAATGAAATGCACAGATATAGGATGTGGGACACATGGCTGAATGAAACAATGTGTGAAAGAGATCTTGGAGTCCAAGTAGACCACAAGTTGAACATGAGTCAACAGTGCGATGCAGCAGCTAAAAAGGCCAATACAATTTTAGTTTGCATCAATAAAGGTATAATGTCTAGATCAAGGGAAGTAATAGTGCCACTCTATTCTGCTTTGGTCAGCCCCCACCTGGAATACTGTGTCCAGTTCTGGGCACCACAATTCAAAAAGGATGTGGAGAAACTGGAGCGGGTCCAAAGGAGGGCAACTAAGATGGTGAAGGGTCTGGAAACCATGCCCTATGAGGAACGCCTTAGGGTGCTGGGGATGTTTAGCCTGGAGAAGAGAAGGTTAAGAGGTGATATGAAAAAATTTAAAGGGATGTCATATTGTTTTCTGCTGCTCCAGAGAACAGGACCCAGAACAATGGATGCAAACTATAGAAAAAGAGATTCCACCTCAATATTAGGATGAACTTCCTTACAGTAAGGGCTGTTTGACAGTGGAACACACTCCCTCAGAGTGTAGTGGAGTCTCCTTCCTGGGAGGTCTTTAAACAGAGGCTTGATGGCCATCTGTTGGGGATGCTTTGATTGAGAGTTCCTGCATGACAGGGGCTTGGACTGGATGACCCTTGTGGTCTCTTCCAATTCTACAATTCTATGATTCCCCTCCTTTCACCACCATCTAAACCAATGTAGTTACACTGTCATAGTGTAACAAAATGGATTCCAGTCCTACAGCATCCCTGCACATGGAGCAATTTCAGTCCTCACTGTGCTCTTTTTGGATTCCTACCTGATTTGAGCATTGGATTACAACACTGGAGACCAAGGTTTGATTCCCCCTTGGCCATGGAAACCCACTGGGTGCCCTTGGGCAAGTTACATACTCTCAGTTCCAGAAAACCCACCTTAGGATCACCATAAGTTGGAATTGACTTGAAGGCATACAACAATAACAGCTCCTTTAACCAGACCCCCCCTTAGGATTTCCCAAAAGGGTGATATCCACCCTCTTGGGCAAGAAAATGTCATTTTGGCTACATAAGAATTAGCACTCAACAAATGAACTTATACAAACCTATGTAGACAAAGAACCAAAAAAGTACAGTGGTTAATGAGTTATAGCTTGCTTGTAATATTAGTACTTCAGAGCTTATGTTCTCAGCACCATGAATCAGAAGCCAGTGTATTATCATTATTATTATTATTCACACCAGAGGTTTAAATCACCAGTGGAACCACATTATAGCAAGAAAGATATTCCAAGATCTCAATGTAGACTAGGAAGAACTTAAGGCTTGCACTGCTAATGTTATACACAGCCCTTGTTCTCAGTCACCATTGTTCTATTTGGGTTTTCTTTTATCTTCATAGGTTTTTAGGACATCCACCTACTATAAATTTTCAAAGACACTTAAAAAGTTGAAATGTCATTATAGCATTACAATCAACCACTGCAGTAGTTGGTTTTTGCAGTTGTTGGATTGATGTTGGCCTTTGACCTGGAAGGTTTTGGCTCAAATTGCTCCTCACCCTTGAAAATACACTTGCTAGCCTTGGGCAAGTGTTGTATCTCAACGACAAGTTTCCCCTCTTCTGCTGTAGGCTGTCAAACATCTGTTCTAGAAATACATTGATGACACACATTAACCAGGCATTCATCTGACTCCCAGCTTACATTTCTATGACTCATTGTTTAACCACACACACACACACACACACACACACAGAGCATTTTCTAGAAGTTACATATTGGTTGAAATAGGATGATTTCATTAATAAATCCTAGCCATTTTAAAGACCTTTTTAAAACAACAACAACAACTACTACTACTACTACTCTTGCTGGCTTTTCAAATGTGATTTGAATTACATTCAACACAGATCTTATAAAAAATTCATTTCAGATAACAGAGGTTGCCTCTGCATTGCAGAAATAATGAAGTTTGACACAATTTTAATGGCTCTATGCTATGGGAATCTCGGATCCTCAGTTTTATGAGATATTTGGCTTTCCTTGTCAGAGAGCTCTGGTACCAAAAGAAACTACAGACCCCTGGATTCCATAGGATGAGCCATGACAGTTAAGGCAGTGTCAAACTGCATTATTTCTGCAGTACAGACACACCAGAGTTACCTCTAATGTACATTTTTGGAGTAAAGAGGGCACAACAATATTATTTTAAAAATAAACATAATGCCTAGCAACATTGATTTTTTCCCCCCTGTAACAATTACTACATCACCTCTAAAACAGTTATTTTGGACAATGTTTTTACCATTCCCCCCTGCCTTTTTTTTTTTTAAAAGTAACTAAGAGGTAATGTTCAAAGACACAGCTATATCAGTCTGGATAAGTATGCAAAATGATCTTGTAACACCTTTGAGACTGAGAGAAAGCAGTCGGTAACATGAGTCTGCTTCATTAGAAATAATGTGTTATTAACACATGTCCTCTCCTTAAATGAAGCACAGTCAGTTTCAAACAACCAATAACAAATTACTCTGAAAAAATAACATTTCAAATCTGGTCTTGTCTAAAAAAAACACCAAAATACTGTCTGCAGATTCTTAATTGTTGTTATGTGCTTTTGAGTTGTTTCCAATTTATGGCAAACTTAAAGCAAATCTGTCACTGGGCTTGGCAAGATTTGTTATGAGAGGTTTGCCTTTGCCTTCCTCTAAGGATGAGAGAGTGTGACTTGCCCATGGTCACCCAGTGGGTTGGGGGAATTGAACCCTGGTCTCCAGAATTGTAGTGCAGTGCTCAAACCACTACACCACATTGGCTCTCACTACACTACAATGGCTCTCTGAAAAGCTGCTGGTGATTATGAATAGCACTAGATGAACCTACAGTCTACACCATGCCTGATATTGTACATTAATCTTTACACAATGGGAATTTGTGCACTGTTCCATACAAGTTGCAAAACCTCTCTAGCAGGCTGCATCTCACAGTGATAACAGTGTCTTGACAAATTTCAGGTGTTGTGACTCACAGCAGCTGCAATCTGGATTTTGCCAGTTTCTATGCACTAGCCTAGTTGGTTTAGAATGGGTATCACTACAATCTGGAGAAATGAAGAGACCATGAATCTGGGGAAATGATGAGCCTTCCTTTCCAGCATCCTGGAACCACATTCTCTACCTTCACTGACTGTATGGCAACCCTAAGGCAAGCTTATCGCAGGGTTTTCTGGGGCTGAGAGTGTGTGACTCACCCAAGGTCACCAAGTGGGTTTCCATGGCCATACAGAGAACTGAACCCTGGTCTCCAGAGTCATAGTCCAATGCTCAATCCATTACACCACGCTGGCTTTCCTTCTTTCTGTGACTACTAGTAAAATAGTAGTAACTAGTAGTAAAATAAAACATTTATTACCAATTAAGCAATGAACAATTGCTTCTTTGACCCCAAATCTTCTGCCTGAAGTAGTTGCCTCATTCTCCGTAATGGTTGGTCCCACCCTTTCTCTGCCACTCTTTTGATCTTCACAGCCTTTCAGGGCTTCCATAGCAATTTACCTAGAATTTGAGAATGACTACAACTTCCAAGGGACCCTGCTCTTGAACCCTGACACATGCAGCAGTTTTTCAGAGTTCCAGAGTGGTATGCCTTTGGCGTTTGTAGTCCTTCTCAGCAGTGGCATCACTAGGTGGGTTCAGGGTGCGGACTGCACTGGGTGACACCCCAGAAGAGGGGTGATGTCTGGCTGAGCAGCCCCCCTCACACGGACCACATGCCATGGTGTGTGGCAAGGACGGAGAGGCCCAGGGCACCCCTTCCTCCCTGCCCAGCATGGCTTTACTCACATGTAAAGCCACTTCAAGCAGGGAGGTGAGGGCATGCCCTTTTGCCCCTGCCCCCTGAAGCCCTGCCCCCTACACTGGGTGACATGCACCCCAGTGTGGGATGCCAGCCACTGCTTTTGAGGGACATTCTGGGGAAGGTTCCCAAAACCGATTGAGGAAATTGTCTAGGCATGGCTGTTGCGAGCCCCCAGATTTTTGTTGAACTCCTCAAATTTTTGTCGGTACATGAACAAAATGTTCTCCAAACTCTAATGAGCTTGTGAGCCTAGCACAATTTGAATACAATATGGCAACAACAAAACAAAAATTAACAACGTTTTTTTTAACATCCTATGCATCTGAATTCTTGAGATGTCAGTGTGTTGTAATCAAGGATGTATGGATGTATTGTGGGAAGGTTTGTGCTTGTAGATGAATGGGATAGACTTTTTTTAAAAAAAAAATGAATGAAGACAAGCACAATCATTTGTGTTACAGCAATTGAGATTTATACTGTAGATCTGTTGAAATGTTGTTGGGTTGTCAGTGTTTTCTAGCTGAGTACATGGTGGCAATGCATGGTTAAAACAGTTGCAATGCGGGGACAGATTTTTCCAGCAGGTAGATGCAGAGTTTCTGGTGTCCTGCTAGAGCAAAGATGGCAAGCTGAGGATACTGAGAGGGTCCTCCAGATGCCTATAGACTACAATTCCCATCTTCCCTTGCCAGTATCTCTTCTGGCTGGTGTTGATGGCAGTACCGTCCAGCAACACAAGCACTTCATTCCAGCTTATTATACACAATTTGATTTTTTTAGAGCAGTGGTGGGACTCATACAGCCTTTCAAATATTGTTGAACTACAATAACAACTTCCAGAAGCCTTAACCAGTGTATGAGTTCAGAAACATCTGGAGAGCCATACTACTGCACGATATATAGGGACTCTCAGATTATCCACAATCCAGCTTCTGAGACTTCATTTTGAGTTGGAAGATCGGGGTGTCATGGGCCAGAATACTCCAGGAGTAGCCGGGAGTATTGTGACCCTGAAGCTGCCCCTGTTATTTGTGAACTCCAGTGCAATGACAAATGGTTGTTCACACAAGCATCCTACTGTGCTGCCCACTGCCATGACTTGCACCCTCTAAGGCCAACAGTGAGGTGCCCAGTGTTGATCACAAGGCTCGGCACCTTGTTCTGACTTCACAGGGAGCAACCCATGGCAGCAGTCGTGGCAGCAGGCATCACAGCAGGACACATTGGTGGGCACTGGATCTTCTGGAAAGATGTGGAGCAAAAGGTGACTTACTGAAATCTGGTTTAAGGGAGCTATATTGTGGGTTTGGTGCTGAAATCGCCACGTGTCATCCAGACAATCTGCACCAGAACTGGGAATTGGGCCCCAATGGGCCAAAACACCCTGCAGAAATATTCCAGTTTAAGGCTGTTTTAACTGCCCTGGCTAGGGAATTTTGGGAACTGTAGTTTTGTGAGACATTTAGCTTTCTCTCTAACTCTGGTGCCACAATAAACTACAGTTCCCAAGATTTCCTAGAACTGAGCCAAGGCAGTTAAAGCAGTCTCAGACTGGATTATTTCTGCAGTGTGTTTTGGACCTATGTTGTCTGAACTAGGACAGGGGGAGGAGGTGGTATTTTTTCTTAATCTCTTCCATTTTTGCTGTCCTTGTGGTAAATATTGCACCTATGCTTACCTGTTTTTACCTAAAATAGTGCAGCAATATAAGCACCTGAGTATAAAAGTCTCTCTTTTCCCCATGCTGTCTTCTCTTTAAGATTATAGCACTAACAGCTGAATTGTATAAGAGGTGGAAATGAAAACGATTCACGCAACTACATGTTACATCTCCTGTCCTTAAATGGAGATGTCAAAGTTAATAGGTGGAGACTTGAGATGTAGCATGGATACAGCTACCATAAAAGCCCTTGGGAGTGCACTTAGATTGGGACAAATCATCAGCTAGCAATTAAAATTTCATACTGAAAGATGGAACTTCATGTTAGAAAGAGGAACAGGGCTTTTGGGGTCTTCTTTAAGAACCTTAAATAAACCCCAGTGTAGTAGGTCATAGTGTGCTTTGCAGTAATATATGGGATTGAGTATAAATGCTTTCTGTTTAGATGTGTCAGAATATTATTTTAGTATAACCAGGGTTTGATTTACTGCTCCACTATGTAACCCCACTGGGTGACCTTGGGAAAGTCACAATCTCTCAGCCTTGGAGGATGGCAATGATAACCCCCCTCTGAAGAAACTTGCCAAGAAAATCATTTACGGCCTTAGGGTTGCCACAAGTCAGAAATGAATTGAAGGCACACAACAAACAACAACAAGTTTCTCTTAGACAACTGCTAGGGGCTAAGCAAATGATGCATTTATTGGGGATAAGCATCATGGAAAAGCAACAGAGATCAGGAGAGACAATTGCTCAGTGAGGGGTGGAAGCTTCGAGATGTTCCCAAGTGAGAGGTTATAAAAAGATGGTGCCATGAGGCACAGGAGAGAAACTGATTGACAGAGATTGGCAGAGACTGACTGAAAGATTTTGGGACTGATGGAGGGGAGGACGGGGTACTGCCTGCCTTTCTGTTCCTATGGAATTATGGTGGTAGAATGTACAAAGGAGTTTAGACTCCCCACCTTTGCTTGAGCATCCCTGACCTAGAATACCATCTATCTTGTGAACAGAATAGAAATGTTGGCTTGTCTCATTAGGGCTTATGTTGATTCTAACTTCAGCTGAATATGACTTAGGCTAATTTTGTAACTTGGTAACTACTAAGTAGTGATGTAAAGAATATTTGTCAAAATTTGATAAACACAAGAAATATCTGTTATTCAAAGATTTTGAAAGCTTTTTAAAGGGAAGAAATTATTAGCACTTCTTGATCAACCAGTAAGAATCAGCAGACAATTCGATGGCCAGGATTTGAACTCCTCTTTATGCCAAGAAAACCCTGTTTTTTCAAGCAGAGAAATGTTCTTTAAACCTCTGCCAAATTTCCTTTTGACATGCTAATAGAGTTTGAAATGCCAGGTAATTAGTGTAAATGTTCACCTTGTCTTTTATTGTCATTTGAGAAATCTGTGAAAAATACTTCTCAACAGGAAGAGACAAAATAACCTTTTGAAATGCATATTTTTTTTTTTTAAAAAATTGCATCTTGTTTTTGATGGAAGAAATATATTGGTTTGTCACAACATTATTTAAGTAACTCCTGAAGGTGCTTTCATGTCCCTTTGCTAATGTAAGATTGCTTTCTTAGAATAAAAAACTTTCTGTTAAAGACCTGCTGTTTTCCACACACTCTTCACATGCCTTTGCTCAGTGTCCATGCACATATAAGAATAGGATTCTCATCTCCCATGGAGAGGGAGGCAAAGTCCCTGCAGAATCACAGGTGTGGGAAAGTACAAATTAAACTTCTCAGTAACTTCCTACAAAGTTATTGAGTCATGTGGAGTAAATTGGTGCATCATGACAGCTAGATAGACTTTGGGGTTCTCTTCTACTCAAGAGCAGGAGATGGGGCAGAACCAATGTCTTCTGGTAGTGTGGGGAACAATGTCACCATGTTGTCATCCTATCTGGGCTTTTTTCCCCAACAGGAAGAGATCAGAAACTCAAATTATCACTTACTTGCTATTACAAAAGGTCTATCCTGGGTCTAAAATGGTGGACAGCAGCACAAATGTGCTAATATTGTCTGCAACACCTCCCAGGAGACATTTTCAGATAAAAGGGGTTGGGGGGTTGGAGATATCTATACCTATATCTATCTATCTTCACTGAGTCTCCCTGGGGCTACATGTGTCCCACGGAACAGTCCTCCTCAACCCTTAGACCTCTTCAACCTATAGGCGTACTGTATTATTTTGAGGCTACCAATGGCCCAGTAGCATTATTTCCAACCACCATTTTGACCAGATTGTAGACCTTTCTTGTTTACTTTTCAAGGGTTGTGTGTCTGGGTAATAATGACTCAAAATGCCACATACAGTGGCCTCATTTCAGAACCCCTCGTGGATACTCAAATCACATTGCATACAACGGTGTAGTAAAATGGTGTCCCTTATATGAAATGGCAAAATCAAGGTTTGCTTTTGGGTTCTTTTGGAGGTGGGATATTTTTCGAGCCATGGATGGTTGAATCAATGGAGCAGAATCTGTGGATACAGAGGACCAACTGTATTTTTAAAGTTTTGAGCTAGTTTTTTAAAAAATAAAATTAAAAAAACCAGTTTTTATTGCTGTTGTTTTAACCTTGTGCTAGTTTAATCTTATTTTAAGGGGTGGGAGGAGGGATTGGGATGTAACATTTTAATTGTACTTGTTTTAAAATGTTGTACCCCGCCCCGATTGCTCGCTCAGATGGGTGGGTTATAAATAAATATTATTTTTAGTAGTAGTAGTAGTATGTTTTTAAAACCTGGGAGGGTTTGGGAGATTTCAGGGGCCACAAAATGGGTTTCAAGGCTGCATGTGGCTCACAGATTATATGTTCCCCACCCTGATGTAGATTATGGCTGTAACACTCTACTCTTTCAAACGGGAGGAATTTCTCCCAACTTCGAATGGAGCCAATGCGGATTCATGTAAATTCGCTTGTTTAGCGAATTTACATGAACCCCTGCTCCATTCGGAAGAACCCCTGCTCCATTCGGAATTACTTCCCATTACCCGAAAATAACCCCCTCCTGCCCGAATTTGCATGCGAAGCTTTAATTCGCAATAACGTAAAACCCATGATTGCATTCGAATTGGCTTCCCTCTTGCCCGAATTTGCGTGCGAAGAGTTAATTCGCAATAACGTAAAACCCATGATTGCATTCGAATTGACCTTAAATTATACTTCCAATTTAGCCTCGTATGAAAGAGTCCACTATGACTCTGAACACACCTTGATCTTGACTGATTTTAAAAGCTAAGCAGGACCAGGTTCATACTTGATAGAATACCACCAGAGAATACATAGTCTGGATCATTGTAAGATATGTTCTTCTGAATTCCATGTGTGTTTATGGGGGACAAGCAAGAATATATGGAATCATTGAAGATGGATGAAGAATTGCTGCAACTAGAAGTGTTAAGGTTACATGGAAAGGGACTTTTTTGTCACAAGATGGGCAGGAAACTGCTATTAGTGATGGACAATTAATGCCTACTGCTGCCATTTTGGCAAGATGGAATCTGTATCCTAGCAGTGGCATAAGCAGTTCCATCATATCTGTTTCCAGGAGCTGTTGGGTGAGGTCACAAAATATGTGATCTACATCTGTCTTATTTGTTAACAAAGGTGTTGTTTAAAGTCCCTAATGACAACAGTTGAGTGGCCATCTAGTTTGCTGATGTAATAGCATTTAGACAGCCTGCTTCTAGAACAGGAATGGGAAAATATATAGCCATCTAATTGTTGTCATTCTATGGAGTTTATCACATGGGAGGAATTTCTCTCAATTTCGAAAGAAATGGAAGTGAGGCCAGTTCGGAACTGAGTAAATTCGCTAGTTCAGCGAATTTACTTGATTGTGTATTGACACTGCATTGCGTTCAGCACTGCCCGAAATTGCCTCCCAGTGCCCGAAATTGCATGTGATAGTTTCTCACTCAATCACGCGAAACCCCATGATTGCATTTGGAAGGACTTCCCTTTGCCCAAAAATGTGTGTGATCAGCTTTCACGCAATCACGCAAAACCCCATAATTGCATTCAGATTGCCATTGGATTATACTTCCAGTTCCCTTTGTGTGATAAACTCCTAGGTCTCCAGTCAGACCTAGTGAGGTGAGGAATGATGGGAGTTACAGTCTAGCAACATCTGGTCATATGTTACATACCTAGACTGTAGGAAGTAACTGTATACAGTTGAATGCTTGAGTATGCTTACAGCCCTTTATACTATGTAGTACCATAATAAATAATACATAATCTTTTATTGCATCTGTATCTGATAGTGGTCCAGAAATGTATGCACAGATATGGAGGCTTTTCTTCTTCCCTCCAGTTCTGCCTCCTTCAGCTGCTTTTAGCTCATGTCGGGTGTTGGAGGCATGTCTGCTTCTTCAGAAGCACTGGGTGCAATAGTCATATCTGGAATGAAGAAATGGTAGATATTGAAAGAGATGAGGGTAACATAAAAGAAAAATGTAAAGCACCTGTTTGTGGCCCTATCATTAGGCATAGTGTGAGCATTATCTAAGCAATCAATGATAGAGGGAAGGGGCCAGCAGGTCTTGGATGATGGAGCTGTGTATGTACAATACAGATAGTACGCAGCTCCACACACACACACACACACACACACCCCACAAGAAAGGATGCTTCCCTTATATGAATGGAGAATATCAGTGTTGAAGGAAAGAACCTGCTGCTACACTAGTAAATTTTCTCTATATGGACCTGGGGACAAGAGGAGGTCACCATGGACTTGGCTTCAAAATACCATGGCTTGGCCCTGTTTATCATTTGTTAGGTCAGTATGCCTATATCTCTTGGGAACATAGGCAGATGTATCTGTAATCCCATCCTGCATTCCCATAGAATGACAAAGTAGAAACCTCCCCATGTAGCATCTGCGTATTTCTTCACCCAAGAGAAACATTTGCTTTCTTGCTCTCTAGAAACAACACAGCAGCTACTGCCTAGACCAAATGTAATTTTGTAAAACACCATCTGATATTTCACATTAACAACACACTCAGTGGCACTAGCCTAGATCCTTATGGTCAAGCATGCAGGTCACAAGGAATACCATTCTCTCCCAGAGGATATGCTGAAGGATGGTCCTGTTCTTTGGACATGAACACAAATTATGCAAGCTGAACCCCATCTAAAGAGAGCTGCTTCCCTCCGCCCTCCACATATGTCTCAGCTGTCTTCCTTGCACTGTGCTTTTGGTAGGCAAAGATTTCAAATGCTGTTAGAAATTAGAAGTTGGCTGACTGGCATGCCAGGAGCTAACTTGTCAGCCAAATGAAGGCAGTAAAATTGCAGCTTATAAGAGAAAGCAGACATGACTTCTGGCTTCCTCTCATCAATTAGTTAGATTCAGAGAGTGGATCCGGCAGCTGGACCTGGAAGTCCTGTGGCATTGCTGTCTGCTGGGCTACTCTTCTTTCTTTCCTAATATATATTTAATAATTCTACAATTTTCCAGTTTTACCTGCTTCCCAGTTCTACCTGCTAGCTACCAAATATTTTCATAGAGTTTTCCGTTTCTTCTTCCATGGCAATGCTATCTTCCCCTCTAACTTAACATCACCTAACAGGTAAATAAGCAAGTAAATAAAGGCAATTATTGAAGTAGACAAGGAAGCTAATTAGACATATAATTATAATATGTACTTTTGTAGCTATGTTTTCCTTGTGGAAATATAATGCACATTCTAGCTGTAAGCAGTTTTGTGGGTGATGTTTTTTTTTCTAGGAGGAAGCGAAAGAAATGCATTTGCTTGTTCAGACTTTGCCCCCTTGGCTTACTCTCCAGGCTCTTCAAGCCAGGGGCTGTCAAAAAGCTGCAGCAGAACATGGAGACAAGATTTGTTTTAAAGAAAGTAGATGTGCTTGGGAATAGGATTTCTGAGGAAGAAAAATTTATCAGGAAGGACAAGAGCTGGGAAGATCTGAACCATTCTGTGCACTGGAAGAATCTTAATGCCCACAAAGATATTAAGCATTTAGATGATGGTGTTAATTGTCCAGGATCCATATGAAGTCTATAGGGGTTGGCAAGAAAGCCAGCATCATGTAGTAGTTTGAATGTTGGACTAGGTCTCAGGGAAACCAGGGTTTGAATCTCTGCTTTGCTATGGAAACCCATTGGTTGATCATGGGCAAGTCACAGTCTCTCAGCTTAAAATAAAGGCAGTGGTAAACTTCCTCTGAATAAATCATGTGGAGAAAACTCTAGGAGTGTTCACCATAAGTCACAGTGAACTTGAATGCAATAACAACAGAAATTATCTTGCCCAGTGATCAAGACAGCTTTCATTCTACTTATATACTGCAGAGGAGGTGTAAATAATCAGTATACATATGTTTCACAACTGATTTTCCTCTTAAGCTGATCACTAGGATCAAGGACGTTCCAGGTTTACTGTCAAGCAAAGAGAGAAAGGGGTGGGAGGCATTAAAGAACAAAGCTCTCTGTGCCACATTGCCTCCCTGTCATCCCTTATATTTATTTGCAGCTGTCAGGTACAGTGGATTATTTTTCCCCATTCCCACTTTAAGTAAGCAAGCCTCACCTGCCAGTTTGCTCATTTTCTGTACATGGTGTGAGTTGCAGCATCTTGTCCTTCACTTACATTTTGGGGTACCTTGGTATCCCTAGGTAAAGTAAAGGTAAAGGTATTCCTAGTGGTGGTACTCACCCCATCATGTGGCACCCAGGCCTTGAACTGCCAACCTGCTGATCTTGCAATCAACAGAGTCAGCGTTATCCCTGTGCTGGGCCCTTTTTCTTTCAGTCTAATTATCCATTTGGATCCAAAAGGAATCATACTGTAGGCAAGTAACCATTTCAGGCTAATGATCAGCTGGCTGAGGAAACCAGTCATGAAACAGATATGTACAGATTACATATAGGATTCTTGCTATTTGGCAGGCGGGCTGGTGGTCAACTAAACTGATTGTACTAGTCTGTGACAGGGAAAGTTATCAAAGCACTGGTAGCAACTTATTACATGGAGAGTCTTTTCAATCAAAAAGTTGTCGATATTTTCAGCTCCTTAGAAATACGTTGGGTCTGAGAAGCTAGAACATTCAAGATTTTTGAAGGTTGCAGTCATGAGCTGCCACAAGGAGAGCAACTTGAAAAGCTTACTTGCAGATGTCATGACAGGAGCTATAGTAGCTCTTTCACTGGGAGTGATGGAGTAATTGTTTTGTACTTTCAAGTGGGAATAGGGGGCACAGGGGTGTCCTAAACTGATGGATTAGATCACATCTACAGAACACAGCTTATCCTGTCAGCCTGTCCAAACAGCTAGAGATTGTGGGAGTTGTAGTACCTAAACAGATAGAGATCCCTGGTGGCAAAAGTTTGGTTAGAGCTTGGCAATGAAAGTACCGGGGGGGGGGGGAGAGTGGGGAATGGCAGCCACATAGAGACAACAGAACCATTGAATCAATGAGTTACACATGAGTGTTCACTAATCAAGTTCCCATTGATCCAATGAGCTTATTCTAGTTGGAACTAATAACTGGATTTAGACCTCAAAATTCAAAAGGTAAGATAAATCCAAAAGGGATCAGAAATTGAAAAACATATGTAAACAGACAGCGAGTCAAGCAAAACTGGAATTTGAGGAGCATGTATCAAAAGAACTCTGCTAAACTCTCCCTAGAAGCCAAGATGATTAAACTGAGATTGTCATAATTTAGCCATATCACAAGAAGACATGGCTCACCAGAAAAGACAATAATGCTAGGTAATTCTGTGGATATTTGGGCTATGTGGCTGTGTTCTGGAAGAATTTATTCCTGATGTTTCTCCTGCATCTGTGGCTGGCATCTGTGGCAGGCGAAACATCAGGGATAAATTCTTCCAGAACACAGCCACATAGCCTGAAAAACCCACAAAAAAACTAAGGCCGTGAAAGCCTTCAACTTCAGAATACTTGGTAAGGCAGAAGGCAGTAGGAAAAGAGGAAGACCACATTTCGGATGGTTAGATTCAGTTGTGGAATTTTCTCCATTCCTTCTATAGAAGACTTGAATACATTTTCCCAAATCAGCACAATTTTTTAGGGGGTGCTTTTGAGAGATAGTGTGGTGTAGCTCTGAGAGTGTAGGACTGAGGCTTGGGAGACCTAGGATGAATCTCTGCTGCAGAAATGCAGTTTGACACTGCTGTAACTGTCATGGCTCAATGCTAAAGACTTCTGGGATTTGCAGTTCTGTGAGCTATTTGGCCTTGTATGTCGTAGAGCTCTAGTGCCACAACAAACTACAAATCCCATAGCATTGAGCCATGGCAGTTCAAGTCTTGTCAAACAGCATTATTTCTGTAGTGCAGATGCAGCCCTAGGTATCACTTCCCACTGAACCAAGGAATTCAGCATGTGACCTTCAGTCAGCCACTCTTAGCCTGGATAACATATAAAAAGGAAGAAGGAAGGAGGAGTGGGGAAGAGATATGGTAGCACCTTTAAGACGAACTAGTTTTTATTTTTGCATGAGCTTTTGTGGATATTAACCCACTTCTTTGGTTGCATCACCAAGTGGTATAGAGGAGGAGAGCAACTTCCTGCTGGAGGGAAGAAATTCAACCAGTGCTTGGGACTGTTACTCTTTTGCATTGCAACTCCCCAAACCCCGTAGCCAGCATGGCATGCATTGACAGAGGGATTCCACTGGTAATATAATGTTTCAAGCTCTAGAAGTAATCAGTGCCAAATTATTTTTTAACAAGTTGTGTGGAGAAGGGAGAGGAAGGTGTGGCGATGGATGGCTAATGGCTTAGAAAGCTAGTGAAGGATTGGACAAATTAATGGAGGACAGATGTATGAAAGTATATTAGCTTTGATAGTTGATGCAGGCTTCTTGTACAGAGACATCATATCACTGTGTTGCAAATGTCGGTGGCCTTAATGATTTAAGGGGTTTTGCCTTAATGATATTTCATATGGTTTGCTGGAAGAATCTGGCTGGCATGCAGTAGAAGTAAGATATTGCGTTAGCTGGATCATGCAGCTCTTCCATGCTGCAGAAATAAAGCAGCTTGACATCACTTTTAAGTGTGATGGCTCCTTCCTATGGAATCCTGGGATTTGTAGTTTGCTACCCATAATGACGTGTTCTGACATTACCTAGATTTAAATTTCATCCATTCTCTGCATAAGGCAGATCACTAAAATCAACATTCACTGTAATCTTATCATACCATAAATATCTATACCATCCATATCATAGGTCATATCCTGTTTCTAACAATCTTTTGTTTCGTAGTAATATCCATTCTTTTAGCAATACTAAACAACATGTGGCAAAGTAAAATTTCTAATTTGGTAATCCAAGACCATCTCATTGCTTGGCATTCTGTAGCATTTTTATTTTCACTCTTTGTTTCTTGTTTTGCCAAATAATTTTCTGTAAATCTTTCTGTTGTTGACTGGAGAATATATCTTTCGAAATAATCAGTATTGTCTGAAATAAAAACAGCATTCTTGGTATCACATTCACTTTTATAACTGAGATTCTCCCCAACAGGTTTAAACTCTCACTTCTCTGAAAATCCTTTTAAATTTGCTTTTATTTTCTGACAAGGCTATTTTGAAACAACACACAATTTCAGTTAGTCATTGTAACACCTAAGTATCCCACCTTTTTTCAATATTATAGTCAATAGTTCCCTCTTCAATTCTAATTGATCTTTCATCTCCATATTCTTCATCAATACTATAATTTTTCATTCATTAATTTTAAATCCACTAAATCTCCAAATTCTTTTTGCTGTTTTCTTCAGTTGCCTTGTATTTCTAGTAGGTTCATCAAGATTATCACTAAATCATCAGTTTATATGATTCCTTTTTAATCTCAGTCTCTGTAATATTCTCATTTTTATTAACACTCTATTCAACACTTCGAGTACTAAAATAAACAGCAATGGAGACATCCTTGTCTCATTCTTTTTTGTATTCACATAGTTGGATAATTTTTGGTTTTTTATTTGTTGTGTTTTGTTATGTAAACCAGTTTGAGGCTGTTTTGTGACACAGTGCTGTCCATAATATTACTTAACTATTTGTTTAATGAAATATATCAACTAGGCAGTTTGTGGCCCTCTAGATGATGTGGATTTCAGTTACCCAAGCCCTATTCAATAACGGAAGAGAGGAGTTGTATCCAACCATACTGGAAGGTTGTGTGTATTCCATTCTTGGGTTTGACCCAACTGTGGCCCACCACTGCCAGAATTTCCAGAAAGGAAGCAAGCCCACCAGAGTGGGAAGGCTGTAGGATTAACAACAAGAAGTTTTGAATAGCATTTTTTTCCAGAGTCATAACCAGTCAGGTCTGCTAACTTGTTTGAAACAGAATTGTTGAACAGCCATAAAAACAGTACCAGCCTGTACTTCTGTTGCTAATATGATCACAATAGAGATTGTACTGTATTTCTGAAGATGTTTAAATAAGAAGACATCATTTGCATTTAGGGCTTGGGTATAAAACCACACCACTTCAAATTTAGAAAACCCTGTTCCTCCTCCAAACTCCATCAGGAAGCAGTTAGTACCTACCATTCCCCCAAGTTGCTTTTATAGATGTTGACTTAAGCATCCTCATGTCAGCTGTTAAAAGACCTTCTGCATTTTTCATAGTACTGTATGAGTCAAGCTTTGCTTTGTTTGCTTTTTAGGGAATAATAGGATTTTTGGAGCCAACTCCAATGATGTGCACCTTGAGCTGGGGTTTTGTAGCCCTTTTTCTAATGATATTATGCAGGTAAGCAACAGTATTTATGCTATTGTTATTCTTTTCATGCAGGATTATTTTCAAGTGGGACAAAAGAGGATTATTGGGGCTTTCCAGATAATGAAAACAACTGAGATTGTTAGACAGCTATACAAGTGCCAATCCAATGTTAGTACTGTAGAGTGATATCCTGGCTGCTGCCATACTGCAGAATTACTGCAGTTTGACACCACTTCAACTGCTATGGCTGCATCCTATGGAATCCTGGGATTTGTAGTTGCCTGTGGCACCAGAGCTCTCTGACAGGGAAGGCTAAATATCTCACAAAACTACAAATCCCAGAATTCCACAGTATTGAGCCATGGCAGTTAAAGAGGTGCCAGACAGTATTATTTCCACAGTGAAGATGCAGCCCCATTTTCCTGCAACTGAGCATAGGAGCAGTATATTGCAGCAGGAAAGAGCCCCTTCCTATGTCTGGAGTCTTTTAATCAGTTGCCTCAGTTTGCTTCCTTTAGCCTCATTCTGGCTTTTAAAGAAAGCTGGCTTTTTAAGTTTGCAAACTGACAAGTCTGTTATTTAATGGTGAAGTGGGTTAAGATCTTGAAAAACAGGGGGAAAAAAGTCAAACAGTTTTTCAAATATAAAAACAATCCACACAAAAATTCCCTTACAAAACAACATGCACGCACACACACATATTCATACACTCTAATGTAAGTTGATCAAAGAGTGGAATGGAGTTGGGATTAGAAGAAATGCAACGAAGTGGAAACGGAGATTTTCATGTCCCTCATCAATAGTCAATACCACAACTACTGATGGAGGATGTGGCTACTCTTCTTCCCATAATCAGTTCAGCTTCATGATCTTCTTGTATTCACGTTCAACAAATAATTGCAATGCTTTCAGTGGTACAGTATTTGTTTGTTACATTTTTATCCTGCTGATTTGCCAGAATGCAGGAACATCAGTGAGCTTTGTACTAGGAGGAGCTTGAATTTGAATCCTTACAGATGAAGGCTAAACTAGTTGCAAAGGAAATCATGTACAGTAATTGTCTCTGGCACATCAGGTTTTTCTTTGTTAAACAACAGTCATAGGGGATCAACCATTTGGATCAGCTTTCCCTTTCAGTCACAGCTTTCTCCTTAGACAGATAGCAGCCATGAGAAGAATCTGGATCACCACCCTAGTAGAGACAAAATGTTAAGCCACCCCTTCTTCTACATCCCAATCCCAAACTAGATTTTTGCTCTCCTTGCATCAGCTGTTACTTGGTAAAGAAAAACAAGCAAGAGCTAAGGATGATGGCACTGAAAACACCATAGCCACACCATAGCCAAATGAACAATGAGCTAGACTTTGAATCTTAACATGCCCATTTGTATCCCTCTCCTTTATAACTTAACTATCGGGTAATGTGTGGCCCCTCAGATCTTGTTGGACTCCATTTCCTATCAGCCTTAGACAGTGAAGGAATAATGAGAGCTGCACTCCAACAACATCTGGAGATTGCACTTTCCCTAGTCCTTGATTTATGCTATGAACAAAAATGAGTAGATTAGCCACAAATTCATTTGGAAATAAAACCTGGAGAGTAAAGCTTGTGCTATCCAGTTACTGGACTGCAACTTTCATCTACCCTAACGAATGTTGAAGGATGATGGTTACTGCAGTGCACCATTTGGATTGAAAAAAATCCAGTGCCACATTTTCCTAATCCCTGATCCAGAATCTTGTTTATTATGCATTTCCTTTTCATGCTTTCTTCGACTTTTGGTGAACTCCCCTTTGTTTGACTATACTGTGCTAGTCACTATAAAAACATTCCAAGAAAAGTAGGGCCCGCCTAAAGAATTTGACTACCTAATTTGGAAACAATCAAATTGGCTCAGTCATGCATTTAATGGCAGAACAGGGTGAGAGCATTGGAAGATCTCTTTCCTAGAGATGAAAAAAGTTATAGTGAAGAAAGGTGTTTAAAAGCATTGTTTGTCAGCAATTTGTTTTTATAACCTCTGTGGGATATGATTGTTTTTTTTTTTAAATCACACTTGAGTTTCCCCCATAGGTACCAGTAAACAAGGTTTGCATCTTACTTGTGTTTTGTGACTGGGAACATTATACCCTCTACACACAGCTTAGCCAGTAGAGAAGTAAGCAAATAAAACTGAATGATCGTGTGCAGGCCTTTATTTAATATTATGGCACTAAAAAGAAGAAGTGAGGCTTCTGGAAATAAATTGAAATTATATATTCTGAATATGTGCTTTTATGGGAGTTTGATCTTGTGTTGTTTTCTTAGAACAAGTCATGATGATCTGGACATTATGTAGCACTGTGGTTTGTTCTAAAATGAAGACATAATCTTCACTCTCTTTCTTTTGCACCAAAGGAAAGTGTTGTATGTGTAGGTCCTGTGGAAGTGCGTTGCTCACCATGATTCATACCCATTGATTCCCCACCTTTACAGTGGGGAACCTATGTCTTTTGAGATGTTGTTGAATTCACACTCCCATCAGCCCCAGACAGCATGGCCAATTGGTTACATCCTGTTTGGACTACTGTAAAGCGTTCTACTTGAGGCTGCCTTTGAAGAGCGTTCAGAAACTGCAATTAGCCCAAAGAGTTGCAGCCAGGTTGCTAACAGGGACAGGTTACAGAGACTACACAATGCCCCTGTTGGAACAGCTTGACTGGCTACCAGTTTGTTTCTGTCTCAGGTCCATGCTATTTGGCAGACCGTATCTCCCTGTATGAGCTGCCAGAGCTGATCCTCAGGAGAGGCCTTCTCTCAGTCACACCACCATTGCAAACATGGTTGGGAGGGATGTGAGAGTGGGCCTTCTTGGTGGCTGTCCCTGGATTGTGGAACTCCCCAGGGAGGCCAGAATGGCTCCTTCCTTGTTGTCCTTCTGCTGGCTGATTAAAATCTTCTTATGCTGACATGCTTTTAAAACAGCATGCTTTTAAAGGACTGGCTTGGGGTGTTGTCCTGTTTTAAGTATTTTAAACAACTTTATCTTTTTAACTGTATTTTATTCTTTTAATAACCAATCTGTTTTAATACTGTAACAATATATTTCTGTTTTAATCTACAACTTTTCTATATTTTTAATTGTATTATTCTTTTAATTTATGACTCGCTCTATGTCCCAGTTCTAGGAAAAGAGCAGGACACAAATAATAATAATAATAATAATAATAATAATAATAATAATTGTTGTCAGGAATAATGGGAGCTGTAATTCAAAAATTTCTTGAGGGCCACAGTCCCCACTCCATTTATACAATTATCTGTATTGGACAAACAGTGTTGTTCAGCAGTAGTGCACTACTGTAGTGTACTAAATGATACAGTACACACTTTTACTGTTAATTCTCTACAGGTTTGTACTCTGTACTCAAGTTACTTAATGGATTTTAAGAATGTACAGTGAAACCAGGCTAGTTTATGTTTTCATGAAATCCTCCATTTCCTTCTCAAGAAAAGGAATAAAAATGCTGAAACTACTTCTAAAGATTGAAGTGCAGCCAAGCCACATATTCATAATTTCCACATTCATTGTACCTTTCCAAACTGTACCATTATTAGAACACAAATGTATTAGAACCTAGATTGCACAGAATATAGTATTGATCCAGACTAAGGCTGCAGTACTGTAGTGGATCTAGACTAAGACTGCAGCCCATGTTCTTGAGCTCAGGCCCTGTACACACTGGCCATTAAGGCTGGCGTCCATAAGATGCAGCGCTGAAGGGGCGGTGCATAGCCGCAGCAACATGGCTATGGTGCCCTGTTGAGGATGCAAAAAGGAGCTACTTTCTGTGGCTCCTATTCACACCCTCAAAAGGCTGGATTGGGGCCACAGCATGAGGTTGCTGTAGCCCCAATTTGGTGCAAAAAGGGATGGCCTGTAGGACAAATGTCTGAATGTGCATATATATGACTCGACTAGCATGTTGTAGGGGTTTGAGCATTGGACCATGATTCTGGAGACCAGTGTCAGAATCCCCACTCAGTCATGGAAGACCACTGGGTGACCTTGAGCAAGTCACACACTCTCAGCCTCAGAGGAAGGCAATGGCAAATCTCCTCTGAATTAACAAATCCTGCCAACAAAACCCTGTGAAAGGTTTGCCTTGGGATTGCCGTAATTGGAAATGATTTGAAGGTACACAACAAAAGCAACAATAGTTCTTAATGAAACCAGTTCTTCACACTAAGAAAAACACTTAGGATATAGGGAGCAGCCTTAATTAAACCAGGTCAGAATATTTATTTGTGTTGTCCATTATTACTTAGTCTGTCTAGAAGTACTTATTCAGACCTGTAGGCAAAGGTCCTTCCCATAACCTACTATTTAATCCTTTTAACTAGAGGTCAGAAGTTGAATCCAGAACCTTATACTGTACATGCAAACCAGCTGCCTTATCACATAGTTATGGTGTGTTTCCACACTGGGACACAATCATCCCTCCTGAAACCATTTTCCTTATCCAGGAATGTGTTGCCACTATCCCTCCATTGACCATGTTGTTATTATTGTAGTTGGGACTCAGGTTGGGATGAATGTCACTAGGACTTATGAGAGTTGCTGGTCAAAGACTTGTGGAAGTCATGGAGCTCACTTCCTTTGCCATAATATGTACACACACTGCAGATATTTCATGTAAGAGACATGCATATCTATAAAGGAGAAATCTATAGCCATTCTTGTTTCATATACTCCAGTGTTGAACTGGTAAACACTGTCCCAGTCGGATGGGTTAGTGCCAACTAGATTAGACCAGTTGACTCTATGGAATTTAGCTACATGTTGACTGACCATTCACCAATTGATCCAGTGGGTCTGCTCTAGCTAGGGCTCAACAGCAGAATCCAGACCATTGGCCCTTCAACAAAACTACACATTCTGTTGTCAATGCCAAAACAAACAAAAAAATAAACAAACCAAAACCACATACACACACCCTGATTTTTCCTATGCTCACCTATTTAGTTGAGAGGTCTTGTCAGCACAGGTCATTGTATCAGTCTTTGAAGGTGACAATGTTTTCCACTTTGAGAAGAAAAATGCCATTTGTTATGGTTTAGTGCTGTTGGGTGCTGTTTCTGCTTTGCTCTGAATTCAGATAACACAGGACCCCGGATTACTGGGGATCTTGTTTATTTATTTTATATCCTGTGCTTCCTTACAAAGAGTTCAGGGTGACTAACAGCTTACAAAAAAGCAAAATCATACAGAAGTACATGGAAACACAATTCTTAAAATAGAGGCCTCATTCCTGCTGCCTTTTAAATCGGATCATGAATCGGTTTGAACCAGTTCAAACGACCCTGGTTCCCACTTAATCTGAATTGCTGAAGTGTCTCAGAGAGGGGCCATGTGCTAGACCCATTTAGCCTGCATCTTTCTTACTCTGTTTTTTTCCGCTTCTTTCTGGATAAATCGAATCTGTGCAAGTGAGAACCACATGCAGATCGGAATTGATACAAATTTCCCCTTCGGCCAGCTGGAACCGAATCATTTTGAATAGATTCATTTGTGAATGGGAACCACAAGTGGATTATTTTAGAGGGAAAATGTGATTGGGGCATATGTAGTGGGAGAAAATGTGATTGGGGCAAATGTAGTGGGAACCATGCTCCGCTGTCGAATTGATCCATTGATTTGGGTCGCACACCGATTTATTTGTAAGTGGGAATGGGGCCTTCGATGTATAATAATATGCTATAAAACAAATACAGTCAGTAATGTATGGACAGTTTTCCATTAAATCCCTCCCCCTCCTCCATAGAAGTGTTCCAGTGCTTAATTTTACATCTGGAAAATTTTCATTTCCACCAAAGCAATCAGTGCTTCATAAAAGTCATTAGTGGCACCAATGACAAAGTGCACCAATACAATGTTATATAAATCTGGCAGCCCCAATCTGATATTGAACTAAGAACTAAAATGGCAGGATGGAATCATGCAATTGTGTCAATATTGCTGAAATGCAACTATTAGCATCTCCCATGCAACCCCAGACAGATATTACATATCGTCTTGCATTAGTTCAAATAGCATTTTCATTGGAAGCAGCATGTACATTGAGCTAGAAAAAAGTCACTGATACATAATATTAATATGAAATCAATATTACTGTCTATAGCAAACCAAATACTGGTTTCCTGCAAATCATTGGCTGCATCTGGATAATTATCAAAGGCTTCATAAGCAACGATTTTATGAAAATGTGAATAGGTACTATGTCCACACATCCCTCCCTCTTCTCCTTTTGTTTATTTATTTATTTGGATTTATATCTCATCTTTATTGTGCCCTGAGTTCAGTTTGAAGATCCTAGCTTTGCATTACAGTTCCTCATTCTGTATAAATGTGTGTATTCTGGCTAAATGCTGGGACCAAGGGAAGAATCCAGGAGAATTTGCCAAGATTGCACTGAGTCCTGGAGATCATGACCAATTGTAGTATCTGCATAACCCTACTCCCACCCTTGTTCTGACATTAAAGCTTTATTTCCTGGCTTCTTAGGGTACAATCTGAGCCTCAACTTCCAACTGTCTTGATTTGGCAGAAACAGTCCCAATTAATCTTCTGTGAAGCCACCTTTTCAGCTGCTTTTAAGTTGTCCTGCAAACAGAATTCAAAGTGCAAAACTAGTGTGTATTGAGTTAAATCAGCAGGAACGAGTGGACAGGTGGGGGCAGAATTTTGCCCTTCCCTGGAGACCCAGTTGTTGTGATCTTGGCCATTTTAGAAATGTTGGATGGTATGCTTAACTGGCTAAAATCATCAAGGACCAGCTGAACCGGTATTAGGCTGGCTTAAGCCCTCCCAGTTTAGGGGAATTGGAAAGAATTTAAACTAGATTTTAATCTTGTTTTTATTGTAACTGCTAATGTTGATGCAATGCCTAATAAAGGTTGGACGACGACGACGACGATGATGATGATGATGAGCCGCCTTGCATTGGCCTAATTTTGTGCCAGCAAAATATGTTTCCCTAGGCTGGAGGAGGTTTGGATTTGGTACAATTACGGTAAACTTCTCCTTCCTTGTCGCCTTCTCTTTTCACATCCACCCACCACTTTCTTTGAATTTTTGCATGCATAAGACACCAACAAAATTCCAGCCTATAGCAGACAGGTGTCTGAAATTAAAAGCAAAAAAGGGGACAAAACTCCATGTGGTGACAGATGATCACTTGTTTTATTTCTTAATAATTAAAAAAACAAAAACAGAAATTTCTGTTTAAATGTATGTACATGCACTTTGATGTGTATAACAATGTAATCTATATGTTTTCAAATAATATAACTAATTTTGTGTTGTCCTTGATAATTTATTTAATGGAATTTATTTGTATATGTTTTAGTATAACCCTAGAAGAAAGCCAACTTTGATAGAACCCAAAATGTGTAGGGCTTTTTAAATTAAGTAGAAATAAAATAAGCAACCATCTATCAGCATCTTTTCCTTCTGCTTCATACTGTGCTTAGTTATCAGTTCTCTCCTTTAGGTGTTTGAGATCATCCAACAGAAGAGAGGTCTGCAACAAAAAGAGCATTTCTCCCACCAGAAGATTCTTTTACCTAATCCTATTATATTTTATTAGAATTGTGCTGCCAATTTCTGTTTTTAATTCAGTTTAATGTGATTTTTACCTAAGTATAACCAGTTTAATTCAGTTAAAATGGTGAAGGGTCTGGAGACCTTGCCCTATGAAGAACGCCTTAGGGAGCTGGAAATGTTTAGCCTGGAGAAGAGAAGGTTAAGAGGTGATATGATCGCCCTGTTTAAATACTTGAAGGGATGTCACATTGAGGAGGGAGCAAGCTTGTTTTCTGCTGCTCCAGAGAACAGAACTCGGAACAATGGATGCAAACTGCAGGAAAAAAGATTCCACCTCAACATTAGGAGGAACTTCCTGACAGTAAGGGCTGTTCGACAGTGGAACACACTCCCTCGGAGGGTGGTGGAGTCTCCTTCCTTGGAGGTTTTTAAGCAGAGGCTGGATGGCCATCTGTCGGGTATGCTTTGATTGGGAGTTCCTGCACGGCAGGGGGTTGGACTGGATGGCCCTTGTGGTCTCTTCCAACTCTAAATTTCTATGATTCTATGATTCTATGATTCTATGATTATATTAGGTTTGGTTGCATTGTAATTCACCTTGGGTCTAAAAGGTAGTCTAGAAGTCATTTTATAAATAAAGTAAAATATGTAACAAAAGAAGATACTTAAGAAAGAATGAGAAATATGGAAGAAGAAAAATACAGGGTTTCAGGCAGTATGCCGATGATCACATCTCATTTTAATAAACTGAGATATGAATAAGTCTTGTACTGTATGTGTATGCACCTCTCTTCCACAGCACCTTTCAGCAAGCCTGAAGGTGTCTAAAACATTGTAGTTTTTTTTTATTTTAACCTGTCTTAAATTCCTAGCTTATTCTGAAGCTGGTAATTAATGTTTCCTGGTTAAGGTGGGTAATTAGAGATGTCCTGCTTTATCATGCTGAGAAGTGCAGCTGCTGAAGTTATTCCTAAGCAGAATTCCCTTGTGTATATAACTGATTGTCAGAACTGGGCCACATATCAGTGTATTGAGGTTAACAGTGGATCTCAAAAGGAATGGTGAGCTTTAAGACTAGCATGTTACCATTTATGCACACACACCATTACTGAAAAACCACAGGAACTCGGGTAACATCTTAAAGAAAACATATTTATTGTAACACAAGCTGTTGAAGACAAGAATCTTTACTTTTATTTCACGTGTCTAAATGATACTGGCTTGGTTTAGAAAGTGCCTCATGTATGCTCTCCAGTGTTTCTGCTTCATCTGTGTTAACTGTGGAGTCAAAAAGGACTTTGGGAGATTAATACACAGATATTTCTTCTAGAAAATAACTGCCTCCTCTGCATTTTCTCCCTTGGGCTAGTTGGATTAAGCACATTTCTAGTTATATAAAAAGAAATAACCAGTGAGGAAAGGTCTACGGTTATGCAGGCATGAATGAATTTGCTTGTTTGGCTTTCCTATGACATTCACACTTTTTTCAAGTTTGTTTTATCCTATTTCTGCATCAGCTTGCTTTAATTTTTTTTTTAAAAAAATGTATTTCTCTCTAATTCCATGCCTGCCTTTTTGTACACGTGGCCCCTCAGGGTCAACCTTTCTAAATACATTTTTTAAAAAAATAAAAAGGGTACTACATCATCCAGAGAAGCTCAAAAACTGAAGGATGATTCTATTCTTGCTTGGTTTTTTTTATTAATAATTCTTGCTTGTTTAAGGTCAGGACAGAAGAACTAGGGCAGCCTGTATTAAAATGCAAAGCAAACAAATTTAGCCCAGCTTTTGTTGTCACATATCTCACAAGACCAGTGGCAGAAAAATGAACCACTTTATAAATTCATTCAGCTGCTTTAGGGCATTTGTAAACAATTTCTGTAAACCAAAAGACTGAGGGATTAATGGGTTTACCAAGTCAGAAATCCTGAGGTGATGGTTTTGCTTCATGTAGCTATTATGAAACATAAAAATAACCACTCTCAAGTTAGAAATCTATCAACAGGCACAATTTTACATCTCTGACCATGACCCTCAACTAACCCTTCTGCTCTCTTTTCTCCTTATGGTTAGATTAACAAAAGTTTCCCCAGCTGAAGGAAAAGGTGAAATTCTTCCTCCAACCATACAGAAGATAATGAAAGGATATAACAAGTATCTACGGCCATTTTTTGACAGTAAGTAGGAATAAAAAATATTCTGACAGAAATAAGGTCTAGAAAAAATGAGAAAGAGACCCATGATAATAGTTTTCTTGAGCCTCTATTTCTGACATTTATTTTTAAGGATATGATGATTTATACCATAAATTCCAGAGGTTAGAATGAGCATGAAGATGGAGTTTTATTCTTACAGTGATGACTCATGAACGTTTATATCTATCTGAAGTAGCAAAGTACGCAAGCAAAGCAAAGACAGAGTAAGCCTCTGGCCTGCAGTGCAAATAATGCAGTATATTGAGCGGTCAAATTCCTGAGGACGGGGCACACATTGGTAGCAATCCATTGCAGCTGCATTTTGCAATCACCATCTGTCATCTTAGGCAGAGGCTTCTAGGGGTATGTTTCTGCTCTAAACCGCTCCATGCACCTTGTTTTTTAGACATTGTGCAGGGAAAGTGGAGTTGCTGCTGCTGTGCAAAAAATAAAAATAAAAATTCATGGTATGGTGGCAAAAATAGTAGGGGAGGAATGCCAAGTTGGAGGCAGAACACATGGCCCATGGACTATATGTTACCCAGACCTAAATTAAAAGAACTCATATATCCTAAATAATCCAACCATGTGGAAAAAACAAATTAAGTGATCAATCTATACTATCTGTTATCCATCTATTTACTGTCCCCTAGTGTCCATCACTTGGAGGTACTAAACTGATCTCTGTTCTACGATGAGAGCTTAGGGTACACATCAGGGTTACAAATATTTAAATAAATAAATAAACACTAGCTCCTCAAATAATTTTCATATGCTTTATGCATTAGACCAATGGCCTCACACTGTTGTCTGGGGAACACTTGTGATTCCTAGTGCACTTTTACAGAAATCACGGTAGGCCTGCCAGAAATACTGAAGAAGATTAATCTTTTCTTTGTGTTTTTGCTTTTATTGAGACTAGGGAAATATTAATCCAACTCTTGCTATAAGCATAGCTCTTTCAGATGCATAATTATATATAAGGAGATTGAATATATACATGCACAATGAATGTTAGGAACTGCATATTTTTGTGTCATCTGTCAAGGTAATAATTTGAGTGACATGTTTATATTAAAATAGGTTACTAAGAGTCATTTATAGCTACTACAAATCAAAGAGATGCATTGAGTTTCCCACTAAACCTCTCCTTTTAATAATTCTGAAATGAGTTATACAAAAGTAGAGACAGATGTTTTCCTGCTGATTGCTCTACCTCCTGTTGCCCAGGAAGATAGATGCTTTAAACACAAGAGAATGATATATGAAGATACCATGGGCTGAATAAGGAATATCTCAGAAAATTCGAGAGTTCAAGAATTTATGTGGTGCTACAAGATCCCTTTGTTATCTCTGTTATCTCTGGAGCCAGCAATTAGTGAATCAGGCAAAGCCATTCTTGAATAATCAAAGACTACTTCAAGCAGAGATGGAGCTAATCTAATGAGCCTGCCTAGAAGTTGAGATCTTCAGAGGAACTCCTATTGCATTCCCTTGACACCTTGGTTGTGGTGTCATTTAAGTTGATCTAGCTCCATCACTCTTGAGTTTTGGGGGCTTTTTATTAATTAAAGTTAACAATTTTTAAAAAATGGTTAAAGTTGCTTTCTTAAAAATACAATACAGTAGTTAAATCTATTTATGAAGATTATGGCCTCAGGTACCATGGCAACTCAGAGATGATAAACATTTACTTTTAATAAATTAAATCACCTGACTTACTAGAAATGCTATTTAATTTTTGAGGCTTAAATTGTCTGTTAACTGTAACTACAGTTCATCCTGTTTGCGAGGATATTCACACTGAGTGCCACAGGGAGCTATCCAAGGTGCTACTAGTCACTTGAAAGTCGCTGTGAAGGAAACCAGTACATTGTGCTTTTGGAAACATAATTTTGTCCTGTCTTATTGAATGGAACTTTGCATTGCCTAGACAGAATCTGGATTCTCCCCTAGTAGTCCCTGCTTCAGCTAAAACCCTCTCTAATTCCACCACCTAAGACAGAAGAGATGTAGGCACTGCAGGACTGGGTTTTTGATATGAGATGATATCAGCCCATCACAAAATCTTCTCTGAAACAACTTATTAGAGATACAACTGAGTAGCTTCACAAAACAGCTTCATGGGACCAAGGGAGCTCCTTGGATGTAGCTAGAGTTTGTGCATATATTAACAACCAGCATATCAAAGCAAACAAATTGACTAAGGATTGTTCATACCAGTGATGTAACCCCCCCCCCCCCCCAATATATATGTTGCTTGAGCTTTTTCACTTGAGGAATATCTGATGAACACCTTACCATCACCCACTCAAAGACACTATGTTTGAGATGATATAAAGGTTCTGCTTGTAGGCCTGGATCATTGGCAGTGTACTCACACATGTTGAAAACTTCAAATGGTGAGCTTACATGTGAGAACAAGCCCAGAGTGTAAGTTGCAAAAAGAGATGATTGCATGCAAAATAGGAATACTTTATTGTCACCACATTGTTCCATCAGATTTCTAGGGCTATTTCTGACTTGGAGTTTGTGATAATGAGCCATGGCATGTTTTGTAGAGCCAACCAGTGGTCGTAGAATTCTGGGCATACATTTCACTTTTCCATGTTGCTGCTGCAGCTGGAATGCATTGTTATCTTACTGTGTTTATTTCTGGCTTTTGTCTAGTGAAATATATTAATTTATAGGTGAATTGTGGTGTATCTAATTCTGTACGTAGCTGTATTTCTCCCTTGCCTCTAGCCAAAAAGCTTCTTTACTTAAAAAATGACTGAATAAAAAGTAAGAATGTATTGTATATGTATTCATCTCATATTGACTACAGAATCAAACATTCACATCTGTTGGTAGATGTTCTCTTTTTATGGTATTCTCCTTTGGACTTCTGAAGCAGGAAATAAAATGGCAAGAGATCTCTATCCCCATCTGTTGGAGAAGAAAAGGAAAGAACTTTAAAAAGTTCCTTGAAGTGTTGGGACTCTTTCAGACGTCGGAAATTGGAAGTATAATTTAATGTCAATTCGAATGCAATCATGGGTGTAGTGAAAAACACCCCAGAGACAGCAGACCCCGGAGACAGAGATAGCCAATCACCAAGCACCAGGTGATCAGCCAATTAGAAGCTGGCTGGAGACCCCAGAGACAGCAGACCCCGGAGACAGGAACAGCCAATCACAGAACACCAAGTGTCCAGCCAATTAGGAGCCGGCTGGACAGGGCTATATAAGAGCCTGAGCCGAGGGAGACAGGGGTTTTTGTTTGGGTTCTGTTTTAATTGGAGTTTTGGCTGGGGAGAGGGACGCCACTGAGGGGGTGCTCTCTAGGTTCCTGATTGGGACAGGTGTAGGCTAGGTCAGACAGGGTCTATGTATAGTCCAGAAGAAGGGAATGATTAGGCTTTAGGTTATAAGCCAGATGATTTAAGTTGAAAGCACTTGATAGATTGCCTGAGGGCTAAGGTGTTGTGTCTATGTAACGGTAGTAATGTAACTAAGAAAGAAATGCAAAAGCCTTGAAAGTAGTTCACTGATTACCTTGATGTTTTATTAATAAACTTCAGTATTATTTTTATTACAACTTGGCCTCTGTGAAATCTTGTGGCACGCTACTAAAGTTAACAAAGCCTCAGAATAAATAGGCAGTGGTGGAGGAGATCACCATAGAAGTAATTTGGTGGCAGCAGTGGGATGAATAGGCCCAGGGTGCTGTCATCATAGAAACGTAGTGGTGGTGGTGGGTTCATTCGCCACAATGGGTTTTACGTTATTGCGAATTAAAGCTTTGCACACAATTTCGGGCAGGAGGGGGTTATTTTCCGGTAATGGGAAATCATTTCGAATGCCTTCCGAACGGAACAGGAGTTCATGTAAATTCGCTTAACTAGCGAATTTACATGAATCCGCATTGGCTCCATTCGGAGTTGGGAGAAATTCCTCCCATTTGAAAGAGTCCTTGGAAAAGATCAGGAATATTCAGATCTTTCTTTCTTTCTTTCTTTCTTTCTTTGTTGCATCATGGCCAAATCTAGCTACAGTGACACCTTCTTTGATTACATTCCATTTAGACTATTGTAACTCACTCTATGTAGGACTGTCTTTGAAAACTATAGAAGATCCAGAATGCTGACTGGGGCCAGTTATAAGGAGCAAATAATTCTTGCTGAAACAGCTTCATTGGCTATCATCTCATTTTCAGGCACAATTCAAAGTGCTGGTCATGACCTAGAAAGCCCTACACAACTTAGGTCCAGACTATTTGAAAGGCCATCTCTCCCCGTATGAATCTGCCAGAACCTAAGGATTTTCAAGGGGAGGCTTTCTCTCAGTCCCACCACCATCATCAGCTTTCTTGGTGAGGACATGAGAGAGAGAGCCTTCTCAGGGCTGCTCCCACCTTCTGGAACTCCCTTCCATAGGAGGCTAGGCTGGCCTCTGCTCTGATCTCCTTTTGCAGCCAGGCAAAACTTTTCTTTTCAAGCAGGCTTTTAATACATAATTGCACGCAGGAAGGTTTCTTATTCGTGTTTTCAATGCTTTTATATTTTTGCACCCTGCCTATTTTATTAGATCAAATTGAACTACTTTATCAAGTCTTCTAGCACCTCAAAGACAAGTAAGACTTCAGGTTGCTACTACTGTGTCTTTAAATTGCCACTAAATTTTGGCTCCATGAGGATGTAAACTATGATTAGGCTTAAAGGAAGAAAGCTAAATGAGCCTCAAACACATATATTGTCCCTCCCCTCTCCTTTGCTGGCACAGCTCCAAGCTGGAGACCAGAAGCTTTTCTTTGGCCACAGCATAACCCAGGGGTGTGGAATGTGTAGTCTTCCAGATGTTGTTGGATGAAAACACCATCACCATTGGCTATCTTTCCTTATGTCTTTTCAGATATAGAGGCTGCTGGTTTCAGGTGGTATTTTGGAGGATGATATAAAGAATATTCTGCGTTTACAAATGAAATAATATTGAAAAACAGATCTGTTCAGAATTATTTATACATCTCTTTCCTGTCATATATTTTAAATCTACTTGATACCTTTACGGTTAAGGCTGTTATCCAAATTTTATTTAGCCAGTTGAATAGGGTAAGTCCATTTTGAGTTTTCCATGATTGATCATTTCCAGCTCTAGCAGCAGCAAGGAGAAATTCAGTCAAAACTTTATGTGTAAATTGTTCATTCTGTCTGGAAAACATAGGCAATATTTTATTATTGCATCCATGAGGATGCACAAGCTGGTTTGTCATGCATGAAAAGAAACGATTTCCTTCGAAAAAGATTTTATTGCTGTAAATATAATATGTAAAGATATAAATGAATATAAATATTGGCCAATATCCTGTGTAGTATTATGATGTGGTAATCTAGGCTTGACAACCTCATACATTTTGCTGTTCACATGTAAAGTCAGGGCTGGAACCACAGATGGTCAAATGCTGACAAGTTGCTTCAGAGTGCTGTGTAGTCTTCTTCTTTGGAGGTTTTTAAACAGAGGCTGGATAGCCATCTGTGAAGGGTGCTTTGCTTATATATTCCTGCATGGCAGAGGGTTGAACTGGACGGCCCTCGTGGTCTCTTCCAACTCTATAATTCTGTGATTCTACCCCAACTCACCTTAAAAGCCATACAGCACATCAACCAAAGGGATTCGGTGGTGCTGGTGAGTAGGCTGCTGAAAAAATGGCTACACAGGCAAAGGCTGGTAAGTGCTGAAATCCTCCAGTATCTGGAAGGCCACCAGAATTCTTCACTTCTGATATAACATTACACTCAGATGCTGAATTGTGGTTAATCAACTATACTTTACTGATTTAAGCCAGCTTCATAAAGGTTTGAAGTTGGCTTGTTTCTTTCAGTGACAGGTAAGATTAAACACAAGTTGTGGTTAGTTAAAGCAAAAGTGAAATTTACTGTTTACTCACGGCCACAAGAGGAATATAAATAGCAGCCCATGGAGTAAGCCTCACCTTTATACCTGCTAATGTCAGAAGGGATTTGAAGAGGCCAGTAGGGTGTCAGAAAATTGTCCAAGACCATCCTTGTTATAATAAGATGTAGTTTATCATTACATTGGAGCCTGAGCTTTTCCTACTACATAATAGCACTTCAAGATGTAACAACTGTTTATTTCCCTTTAATTTGCATGTAGAGTTATTTTTGTCCTGTCACAATTGAGATATGAAGATTCAAATAATATGCTCTCCTCCTGCTGCCTTAAGGTAGGTAGCTGTGACTACATTTAAAGAAGTCCTCTTCTCGAACATTAGTAAAGTTACAAAAATGCAACAAATTAGGTAGCAGTTCAAGCACATTCTCAGATCCACATGGCATCCCCAGAAGCAACTCCACCACTGACTGACATCTGGAGGAAGCAGAAGGATGGGAGGCTCAGAGGGAAGGGAACCCTCATTGCATCTATCTCAATTTTTATTGCTCCCATAATCACAGAAAACATATATGTGAGTTTGTATGAGAGAGAAAGAGTCTAAATCTGCAGTGTTTTTGAACTAATTAAATTAAAACAGGTTTGCTTAAGGACACAAAAGGGAAAAAATGGTAATTGTGATGCTGAATGGTTTTTTTAAAGTTTGTTTTTAAAGAATAACTCAAATCCAGTAATTTTGGTTCCATGTGATTTGGACCCATTTTACCAGTCAGTCATTCTCATCCACATCCTTTTGGAATTTAAGAATTTTTAGAATGCAGTTTCTAAAGACTTCTAAAAGAATTGAACTTTTCACATTGAAAAGGTGCTTTCAGTGTTGTATTGTTTTAAACTGTATTGTTTTTAAAATATTTCAGAATGTTTGTTTTTAACATGCTCCTTAGTTTAATTGTGTTTTAGTGTGGCTTTTATATGTTTTTAATTGCAACCTTTTTAATGAGAAAGCCATGTTGAGACTCAGTCTTAGGGAAAAGGTGGTATATAAATAAAGCTCACCATCATCATCATCATCATCATCATCACCACCACCACCACTACCACCACCACCACCACCACCACCACCACAATAATTATAATCATTATGCTGTGTGAATTCTGGGAATACTGACTATAGACGCTGGAATCTAGATTGCTTGTTTTTGTGAATTTTGATGATCAGATGACTCTTGCTGGATTGGTTCAGTTAGATCCTCCCCATCTCCTTTTAAAAAGTTAGAAACTGTAAAAGATATTAGTAAAGAAAGGAAGACAAACACAAGTTATAAAAATACTGGAAATGCACAGGGGGAAATGTAGAAGGGAATATGTAATATGTGGAATGTGTGCTAGTGTGTTAATAAGTGTAGAATTTGTGTATGTGATTGTAATGTTTACATTGTGGTGTAATGTGTTTTATGTCTTTAACAACTTATTACTCAAATAAAAAGATATTAAAAATAAAAAATTACACATATGATTTTAACATTGAAATCCAGCTATACCAAATTAACATCATTTTTAACAAATAATTTGGCTTTGCTGTCTTCATTTTTAATTAATATTCTTATCCTTGAGTGGAAAAATATCACACGTTCATCCCCTGTGTCATAGGGATTTCTATTTCCAGTCCCAGAAGACTTATAAACTAAAAATAGTTGTAGACCTGGCAAACGAATAATTTCTGTTGCTCTGAGACCACCTGGCCCTTAAGAAATTTTTAGAAAATTAAATTCTTTGCCACCAAAAACCAAAAAAAAAAAAAAAAAAAAAAAAAAACCCCACCCAGCAACCCATAACCTGACCTTAGCAGTTCACTCCTGCCTGCAGTCTTATTTAATCTGTCAACATGGTGCTGTAGAAAGTTCAATAATTTTTTAAAAATAAGATACAAGAATCATGAAATTATTAAACTATGTTCAGAAAGTAACGTATATACTCATGTATAAGTTGACCTCATGTATAAGTCGAGGGCAGTTTTTGGGCCAAAATTGTGGATTGTGATATGACTTGTAGATAAGTCGAGGGTCAAATACTGGAGCATGTTACAAAAGATCTAAAGGGGGAAACAAAGCACAACTTCTGGTATTCTTCCATCCAGGCACTGGTGGTTTCCCATCCAAATACTGACTCAACTTCCATGACAGGATCAGGTGCCTTTAGCTTATGGAGGACTGGTTAACATATTACTTCTCTTTAATTTATGTAAAGAAAAGTAGGTTCTATAACACAAATATGAATCCAGCCTAAATCCATATTGTTAGTCCCAATTAAAGTAGTTCCATTTAATCAATTGGATTTATCTATGGCCCGATCTAGACGCACCTGAAGAGGTGCTTTTAGGGCTCTTGGGGCGTCTTTAGGGTTAGGGAGGGCACAGAGTCTGCACCCTCCCTAATCCTAAAGCGTATGGGTGCCGCCATTTAAAAATTGCGACGTCCATATGGGCGTGCCATGATGACATTGCAACACAGCAGGGCACCAAGTGCGCCCTTCCCATGGCACAAAAAGGAGCTCTGAAATAGAGCTCCTTTTTGCTTCCGGGTATTTGGCGCAGCCTTCAAATGACCGCGCCAAAGATCCAGGGAGAAAGGGGCTGTGGCAGTCATCTCTTTCTTGCCTCGGCACCATCGAGGGAAGCGGGGTGCAGCGGGTGCCCAGGGCACCCGCTGCACCCGGCTTTGAGGCCGTGAGGAAGTGGCAGTTTGCCGCTTTCATGTGGCCTTCAGAAGCGGTGGGATGGGGCCTCTGAGGCTGCTGGTGTGGCAGCCTTAGCCCCATTTTGCCGCTTCTTGGGGCGGCTACAGACCGCCCCTTTTGGGCGGTCTTTACCGCCCATATGTGTTGAATAGTAAAACACCTTCGTATAGTGGTTTGGGAATTGAAATACTCTAGAGAAGAGGGTTCAAATTCCCCCTCAGCCATGCAAACCCACTGGATAGAATCATAGAGTTGGAAGAGACCACAAGGACCATCCAGTTCAAACCCACACTATCAAAGCACTCCTGATAGATGGGTCCAAAACATACTGCAGAAATTTTCCTGCTTGAGAGACCACTTTAAATGTCCAGGCGTAGTGCTACAGAATTCTGGGAATTGTAGTTTATTGTGGCATCAGAGCTCTCTGACAGAAAAGACTATGGGGCTTTCTAGATTGGCAGGAAAGTGTGACATGAAGTTGCCTTTTCCTTAATGCTTAGCAGCTGCACCGCAGCCTTTAGATGGAGCTACGCTGTTCCGCAGTTTTTGAAAAAGAAGCTGGGAAAACCAGCACCTTTTTAAAGGCGCTTCTTCTCCCCTAAAATGCAAAAAAAAAAAAAAGCATTTTCATGGCACACTTTCCCTTTTTCTCATCTAAAGGCTAGAATTTCATGCAGCCATGAACACATTTCTTTTTGCCAATCTAGAATAGGCCTATATATCTTACAAAACTACAGTTCTCAGAATTCCTTAGCATTGAGCCAGGGCACTTAAAGTGATCTCAAATTGGATTATTTCTGTAGTGTATTTTGGACCTGTGAAACATTAGGTTTCAGCTTCTTTACATTGCAGTCTCTTCTGTTGATTTCACTCCACCCCCAGTGGAACTCACCTGCAATGTATGACTAGATTTCAAGCAGAATTCAATTACAAACCAATACAGTATATTTAATAAACCAGCTAACAAATTATTCACTCTCTGTTAGTTCAATGTTCCTCTGATTTCCTATTGCTTACATATTCATTTTTGTGTGTGCATGTTTGTGCATCTATTTCAGATGGCCCTGTCTCGATAGGAATGAGCATGGATATAGCAAGCATCGACACAATATCAGAAATAAACATGGTATGGCAATATTTTTTATACAGTCTCCCTAGATCAGATGGGTCTTGAAATAATTCCTGCAGGAAAAACTTCCATTTGTCTTTCCAAGTATATGTCTTGACTTTCATAACATAGAACCAAGACCATATTTAAAACAACAAATAGCCCACCAAAATGCATATGTATATCTCTTTTGGGGCAGGTTGCATGAGGCTAATTCTCCAGGTTTTTTGTTTGTTTGTTTGTTTGTTTTGCACCCTGTTCAAAACCCTGTACTGGCAGCTGTCAAGATTCAGGAGGGGCTGATGGGATTTACTGGTGGGGAATGGAGAGAGGCATTCAGACTGTGATGATGTGGTTGTTCTTGACTCCTTGGGAAGAGGAAGGAGGCATTCCAGTCCAGAGAAGATTTTCAGAGGCAGACACATTGGCCACATAGCAAAGTACAATAACACCCCAAATCCACAAAACAATGTTACTTTTATTCAGACAACCAAAATGTAGAAACTACATGGTGCAAGCTTTCAAAGCCCCACTGGGTTCTTCATTGGGCAAAGGTGTTACAAATCATACAGGAGTGTATATATATATATATATATATATATATATATAAAATGACAATGGAGTTTATCGCATGGAGTTAGTTGCAGGTCTGCGTTTTCTCAAGGTGTTGGTGTGTTGTTCTTTGGAGGGATGGCTATGCAAGCGGGTTCCCACTCCTTCTGGGCACTTGACACTGGGAACAAAGCATTCTAAGGTCCAGGAGATAAAATTTGGATTCTATTAGCAATGCGAAACAACACATCAACAACATCTTTTGGATTTTGGATGTTATTGTACTTTCCAACCCAGAGCTGAGACTAGTAGATTCTTCCTTGTCTGAATTCCTTCATTGTTTCCTTTCCTCAGTGGTAAGCAGCAGTGGTGCTTACTGGCCCTTGTCAGGGAAAGAACATGGAACTATGCTAGTAGAGTGTTACATTTTGCCTGCTTGATATAAGTGGGCAAAGTTCAACTTACAGCAGCACCAGGGCTATTTTTGGGCCCCCAAGTACCCCAAAAAGAAAGAAGTGCCCCCAAATTCACTGGCATGAAGAACATTTTTGCCATGTTTTTGCATTCCCAGGCCAATTTAGGCCCAGGAGAGTCTTTAAAAAACAAAACAAAACAACAACAGAAACTGAATTCTATTCACTTGCTTTTGTTAAAAAAAAAAAAAGGACTCTCCTAGACCTAAAATGGTCCAGGGCAGAACTGAATACATGGTATATAGGGTGCTCTTGCCCCCTAGAGAGCATTAGAGGGTAAAAACCTATTTGTTTTGCAGGGAGTACAGAGGGATGTAGTCCCCTAGCCTTTTACAGTTGTCCATTTCTGTAGGATCTAGGATGTAGGATCTCAGATACTACTGAGGATGTAGGATCTCAGATACTACTCACTGTGAATTTTCTGAAGAGCATATACAACAGGGGTGAACAACTTCTACAGGGCTGTGGAAGTCTTTTCAGGTGGGGTAACTGCCCAAGAGCCACAAATTCATTTTAATTTTTTTTTTTTAAAAAAATGGTATTTCAAGTTTTAATTTCATTACATACAGTATTAAGAAACACACCAAAATCCAAGGTATTAAATATTAGCAAAATTGTTGACCTACAAATACCTTCCAAATTTGGTCCAGCTGTTTTCAAGAAAATTAGTGGGGTGTCCCAACAGCCCTCAGAGTGGATTTTGCATAGACCACATAGCCTAGGTTTTAAATCAGACCATCCCAAACATACCTTCCAAAATTTGGTAGAAATTTATCCAACAGTTTTCGCATGATCTGGTAACAAACACACAGATGGAACCTTAATCCTACTTACCATTATGATCATTCATTGACATTTAATTTCAATTCATTTTCAATTTAATTGAATTAATTATGAATCAAATTAATTTCAGTCCATGATTTTAAATTAGCAATAGTTGACTAGGGCTGCTGCCACACAGCAGAATTAATGCAGTTTAGCACTGCTTTATCTGCCATGGCTCCATCTCAAATGCCTGCTTCAATTTGTTTTTTAAATTGCTCTCTTTTCCTAGGATTACACAGCTACTATATTCCTAAGACAGCGATGGACTGATGAACGCCTTTGTTTTGAGGGTAATAAGAGCTTAAGTTTAGATGGCCGCCTCGTAGAAATGCTTTGGGTACCAGACACCTTTATAGTGGATTCAAAAAAGTCTTTTCTTCATGATATCACTGTTGAAAACCGTCTAATCAGAATATATCCCAATGGAACTGTCCTTTATGCTATACGGTATGTTTATTACTCAGACTGTGCTTTCTCAGAGAGCTCCTGTACACACTTCTGAGGCTGATTGGAATGACTGTTGGAGTGTTGGCCATTTTCATTTAGTCAGCTTCCCTTTCACCAGATACAGTGGCAAGAATTGTTGCACTAGGCCAATGCCTCTAATTCAGCTGTTTGTTCTGTATACTCAGCTGTACATGTGAAAATCTCTCCATTTCATTTCCCAATACAGAATACATGGGATAAAAGTTTCCCACTGAAATTAATGAAAAAGCTTTTCAAGGGGACTCTCTCTGCATGTGAGATTTATAGAATGTTAAGTTTGAAAACAGTAGTTTTGAGAGGATCAAAATGCCCCCCCCCCCAACCAGGTGATGGAGTCTCTCTTGATTTTATTGCCATGAGTTCTTGGGAACTCTTCCAATGCTGGATTGTGTCCTTTCTTAGGGCTAGCATTGGGAGACCTCACATACAACTCAGAGCAACTGTAGGAGGAGAGGCAGTATGATCAAGAGCAAATTTGCCAGCCCCCACAGTGGTAGATCTGCCTTTTTTCAATTGTTCTCTTTTCCAGTGTAATTAAAAACCATATTTACATGTATTCCAAAATCCAAAAAACTTCTGAGCCAAAGCATTTCAGATAAGGGAGACTCAGTCTGCGTAGCCTTCATTACAGTAGAACCTAGTGAGTAGGGTATTGGAACTAAGGGTGTTAACATCACCACTCCATCACTCCTCATAAAGGAGAGTGGACAAAGCTGTCAGCTCCAATATAAATTTATCTGAGATTTAGGTTTGCTGCCCAACATCTTTCCAAATGGAATCAAAAAAGACAAATGCATAGTGTTGCGACTATAACTTTCTAGTGAAGATTTCCAGCGTCTCTTGCTGCTTTTTGATATCTCCTGATGACATTTTATTTTTGCCTTTTATCATTTAATAGACTCCTGTTTTTAATGACTTTTGGAACTGCTGGTTGTTGCTTTTACATTTTACTGCTGCTGCTGTTATTATTTTACTTTTATAATGTAATATCCATTTAAAGGCCTGTGACCAAAATAAGCATATGATTCATTCTAACATTCACTTTTATGTGATAGTTTAGACACTTTGTTTGTTTTTAATTATGCATTTTATTTGATTTTGCTATCAAAAAATCCTTCAGAAAAGCAGAATATAAATTAATAGCTTTTATTTCATAAAACATCAGCTGATCTTTCCTCCATGCCATATGTTTTCCTTTAAAAAAAAAGCTGTAATAAGTAGGATAATTTGTTTCTATTTTTGATGCTGAGTATTACGCATAGAGGGTAACCATCTGTACTTTGCTTTTAAAGGATAACGACAACAGTTGCCTGTAGTATGGATTTGACTAAATACCCTATGGACAAACAGACATGCACCTTGCAACTGGAAAGCTGTGAGTGATTTTACTGCTTCTATAACGGGAATGTATGTGGGGTGAGCTGATGCTGATGCTGTTCGCAGGGATAGATCTATCCTAAAGCAGAAAGTACTATAGGAAATGATCCCAAATACACCTCCTCATTGCACCCACGCCACCCCACTCCTAGCCAGTTGCTGGGCCCCAAGTTAATCAGGTACAGAATCCACTCCAGGTCTTAGTTTGGAGTTAAAGGGGCTTTCCAAAGTGAGGATTTTGTTGGATTTAGTAGCACCTTAAATAACTATTTTACACGTCAGGCTAAGTCATATAGCACTTTTACCTCCTGCCAAAACTAGGGGCAAATCTACACTTTAGAAATAATGCAGTTTGACACCACTTTAAGGGCTGTAGCACCATCATATGGAATCCTGGATTTATAGTTTTACAAGGTCTTTAGCCTTCTCTGTCAAAGAGTCCTGGTGTCTCACAAAACTACAAATCCCAGGATTATGTAGGATGGAGCCATGCCAGTTTGGGGGCTAAAACAGATGGCCAGGAAGGGGTTGTTTGAAGCTGACCCCACTGAAGATGCATTGGGGCTGTGGCCACAGCTCCAATCCACCCTGAACTCAACCCAAATAGGAGCAGAAAAGATTCACTTCTACTTGGGCCAGGAAAGAGGTGCTTTTCCCACCTTCACAACAGCCCCAGGGCAGCTTCAAGATACTCTTCACCGCCGGAGTATCTTGAGGCCACTCGTATCTGGGCAGCTGGCCAGCTTCTCGGGGGCTTCTCGGTAGGTTCAGAGCATATGGCTTGTAAACACCATGCTCCCAAGATGCCCAGAAGTGGGCTTTAATGGGCCATCTGTTTCAGCCCATAGTGGTGTCAAACTGCATTATTTCTAGTGTAGATAAACCCCAAATGTGATTAAACTGATCTCAGCACACTAGACAGACAGGGCCTCCTGTTAAATTCAGTACAAAAGTAGGAGACCTTCATTACAAAGTGGAACGAGACTAAAAATTCATACTTACCTGCCCAAATGAGATATCAGCAATACCTGCTATTGAAGAAAGGATGGGTGGATGGCAGATTTTCAAGAGATCAAGGATACAACAGGAAACATCCCCTTGCAAGAAGGGGTAGTAGGGCTCTAGGATGCGATGGAGGGCCAATGTGGGCCTCCACCCCTGGGCAATGGCCAATTCTGCTTTAAACTTAAGTGAACATGATGACTTTGGCTTCAGGTCTGTGTGTGTTTCTCTGCTCTCTACTCTCTGGGATGTCATAGAAGGACTTCAAAAGCATCCTTTCCTGTTTGAAACTAACCAAATTCCATGTTGTCTGAACTTGGCAACTACGCCTAGTGGGATTTTTTTTAAAAATGTGTCTATATTCTATCCTTTTCTCATACACTTGGCTTGAAAAGAGATTTCCTGATTTGTTAAATCGTGATTTGCCATAAGATTTAGTTGGGGAAACTGAGCAGTGCCTATATTTCTAATTTGTAAACCAGGATTAAAATATAATCTGCAGTCTTTAGGCAGTCTTTAGCATCCCATTTCATACCACATGGGGACAGGTCAAGCTAGTGCAAAAAGGAAGGGAAGGAGACAAGGAGGTGTTGAATCCTCAAGGTGATCAGGTTTTCCTACTGCTACAAACCATGGTTTGGTAGAGTGGATACATTATTTCTGATTTGGGCATCACAATGTCTGAAGAAAAGTAGTAAATAAAAAAGAGGATTAAATATTTAAAGCAGAGGAGCATTTCCTTGCTTGGTTGCATACACCATCCCTGGAGCATTTTTCCATACAGGTAGAAAAGACACATTAGTGTGTATCTTCTTGGCAAGGCATCATGCTCAAAATGTAGCTTTAATCTTTACAGTCAAGCAAAATGTCCTTCTTGGCTGCAGTCCTGTGCACAATCAGATTGCTTAAATTCCATTAATGCATGGGAAGTAAGTGGCACAGTTCTGTACAGGATCAGAGCCTTTTTAGTTATCACATTCTTTGGTTTCCTGCTTCAGTGATCTTTATTAAAGGCTTCTGACTTCTATATTAGCCTAGTTGCAGTAGTTCAGGACAGGCCCCTCCGTTGGTTGTTGTATGTCCCAGTCTTACACTGTGGTTGACATTTTTCAAGGATGTGTGTTGATGTTTTACTGGCTGACAGTATCCAAGTGTAGCCAGTTTAGTTTTAACTTCTGCCACCATTCATGCAAGTAAAACTCAATTACACAATTATTCACAAAGTGAGCCACACATTGGTTTTTGTAGAATTCTTTCATAGAATTTACCCTACCTCTGACACAACATTTGTACCCCCATGCCCTATTTAAATACCTCAAGGGAAGACTAAGCTTCTTGGGAAAAGAAAGTGATCCTGATTCACCATCTCCCCATACAGAATAAAAAAGTGTAAATTGACCCAGTTTTATAAACAAAGTCGTCTATTAGGGAATAAAAGAATGTTTAGAAAAGGGAATAATTTACATGAAAGAGAAATGGGAAAAAATGAAGATGTCAAGGACTTGAACCAATTGGATATTGATTCACAATGCAATTGATCAAAACTGTGTAGTCCTGCCACATATAGTATTCTGAATTAGTGATTCCCCTCTGCACCAATGTCACTTTTTCAATTTTTCACTTAGCAGTACATCTAAGTAGATCAACTGCTTAGATCATGAAAAGCTATGGATTGCTTTTAGAGGAATGGGAGTTCCACTACATCTGATGGTCTTGATGCATGATTTGTGATCAGAACATGAGGCTGCAGTTAAAACTGAATATGGGGAAGCAGTATGGTTTCCAATTGGCAAAGGAATCAGGCAAGCCTGCACACTATCACCCTATGTATTCAATCTGTATGAAGAAAATACCATAGGCAGAACAGGCTTAGATTCTTGGGCAGGAGGATTCAAGTTAGGAGGAAGGAACATTAACACCTAAGATATGTAGACAACACCATACTACTAGCAGAAAACAAGAAAGACCTGAAACAATTTCTAAAGAAAGCTGAAGAAGAAAATGCTAAGGTTGGCCTAATAATGAATAATAAGAAAATAAAAATTATGACCATGGAAGAACTACATGAATTCATCTTATATAACAACAAAATAGAAATAGTCAAAGAGTTCTCATACCTTGGATCAAACATTCATCAGAGTGGAGATTGCAATCAGGAAATCAGACAAAGACTAGGACTGGGAAGGGCAGCTATGAAAGAACTAGATAACATCTTAAAATGCAAAGACAATGATGCTGAATACTAAGGTTAGGATCACCCAAATGACTGTATGTCCCATCAGCATGTATAGAAGTGAGAGCTGGACTGTAAAAAAAAAAAGCAGATAGAAAGAAAATCAACTCATTTCAGATGTGGTACTGGAGAAGAGTGCTGAGGATACTGTGGATGGCCAAATAACAAACGAATGGGTTGTAGAGCAGATCGGAACTTTCCATGGAAGCCCGGATTACTGAATTGAGATTGTCATATTTTGGCCATACCATGAGAAGGAAACACTCATTAGAAAAAGCACAGTTGCTAGGAAAAATGGAAGGCAGCAAGAAAGCACACCAGATGTCTAGACTCAGTCAGGCCTGTAAGACCTGAGCACAGATGTAGTGGATATGAGGTTTTGGAGATGTCTCAACCACTTAGTTGCCATGAGTTGAGGTCAACTCAAGGGCAGCCAGGAAAAACAACAGCAAGTACACCTAATTAAATGAAATATACATTTTGAACACAGCGGCTTCCAAAAGCATAACAGTGTTGGTTTATTATTACAAGAAAGAGTCTGATGGTACCTTAAAGACTAATATATTCTTTATGTCAGACACTCTAAATCGCAAAGTGAACTTGTGATCTTTATCACAGCTTATGTATTAATAAAGGTTTAAGCTATAATAAATTTATTCAGCAAGCAAATCTGCTTCCACACTACCACCCCCCTGGGAAAGATCAAAATGGGCAAACCTTCAGTGCCAGAAAGGAGCAGTTCCCAGTATACTAGTAGAAAACTCTATAGGTGTAGATGTCTCCCAGATTGTGTAGTGTGGCCATTGGTGGTAGGTGTGCAAACAAGTTATTTTACAGGCTAGCAGTGACAAAAAAGCAATTCCACTCTTGCCTCCTTGCCCAGGCCAGTGCAAGGCAGAAGGGGTCTTAGACCTGGTGGATGACCTGCCATTTTATCTCACCTCACTAAAAATTGTTCTGCCTGCATCTAAGGTACCCCAGTATTATTTTTGGTTTACCCCTTTCCAATGATACTTTGTAAAGGAAGCACAGATGTTCAGATGTATAGCCAGAGCAATCCTGCCTTTTAAGAACTTTTGAATTAATTGAAATTAAGTTGGCAGACCTGTATGCACATAATTCTTATTGAATGATATTTTCATATACTTTTCCTTCACTGAAATGTATGGGGCACAACTTGGTGTTCTGTTTATGAACATGAGTTCAAGAATGTCCGCATTGTAATCTGCCATGCTTCAAAGTTTTATTCAATGGGATTGCAGAGGAGACATCCATAGGAAGAACAAACCCTCAGGGAACCCACAATAATTAATTAATGTAAGTGAATATAATTAATCTGTAATTGCTCCCATTTAAAAAAATTAACAGAGCTTACACTTGAATTAAGTGATATATAATGCATTCTTCAGCCTGCCTGCAAATCAACCGAGGCATGTACTTTGTGAATTTCCTGCAGTATGTCATTGGAAAAATAAAATAAATAGTTTCCTATGCACTTGAAAACAAGGAATTTTAGTATTATGCCATCTGTCATTAAAAGGCACACAGGTGTCTCCTGACTGAATGGAAAGCATAGTGATACCATCAGATCTTATCACATGATGGAGAAATAGCATCATAACCAACTAGATTAAAAGGAGTATACTTCTGCATTACCCTTTTGGGGGCTGAGAAGACTCTATTGCAGTCTTTCCTTCCCTTTTATTACATTTACTAGTTTTTGTTGGATAAATAGTGCTATCCTATAGATATGTCCTGTGTGGATCACTCTGGAATTCCATCAACAACTTTTGCTTTAAACAGTCTACTTTATTTACAGACTTCAGGAAATGTGCTAAGGAGGCAGGAAACAGAGAGTGAGAAGAGCTAATTAATGAGAGGAAGTGTCAGGATGACATGTGCTTCGTGGGTGATTTCAGATATACAGTGGCTCCATAGTAACTGCTGGGATTTGGTTCCAAGACCCCACCTCTTGTGGATACCAAAACCTGAAGTACTATTATAGACAATGGCATAGTAAGATGGTGTCCCTTATAGAAAGATGGCAAAATCAAGGCTTACCATTTGAATTAAAAAAAAAATACTGTTAAACCATGCATTGTTGAATTCGTGGATGCTGAATCTGTCAATACAGAGGGCCAACTGTGCACAGAAGGGGGCTGCTGCCTATTATGATTACTGCAGTCACTGCAGCATTCTGACTTCTGTCATTGACAGAGAAGGTTGAGGACGAAGGTTGTGAATGAGGGCAGAATTTCACATGCCCTGATTTACAGTAACCAGTTCTTTGGCTGCTGCCTTCTAAAAGCATGACATATACTGTTATTATTAACCTTTATTTATATAGCGCTGTAAATTTACACAGCGCTGAACATACAATCTTTTAATTAGAGGGCTCCCTGACCTCAGGCTTACAATCTAAAAAGACAGGACACCAAAGGAGAAGGGAAAGGTGGTGGGAAAGGAGATCAGGGCCAGCAGTTCTTCTCTCCCTCTGAAGCCTGGACCAAGGCAGATGGACTGTGAATCTTTCCCAAGAAGAGCAGGGTCACCACATTTTGAGAGTGTCCAAAATTCTTTTTTGTCACAAAGGGGATTAGCAGAATCATAGAATCATAGAATCATAGAATCATAGAGTTGGAAGAGACCACAAGGGCCATCCAGTCCAACCCCCTGCCATGCAGGAACTCCAAGTCAAAGCATCCCTGACAGATGGCCATCCAGCCTCTGCTTAAAGACCTCCAAGGACGGAGACTCCACTACACTCCGAGGGAGTGTGTTCCACTGTCGAACAGCCCTTACTGTCAGGAAGTTCCTCCTAATGTTGAGGTGGAATCTCTTTTCCTGCAGTTTGCATCCATTGTTCCGCGTTCTAGTCTCTGCAGCAGCAGAAAACAAACTTGCTCCCTCCTCAATATGACATCCCTTCAAATATTTAAACAGGGCTATCATATCACCTCTTAACCTTCTCTTCTCCAGGCTAAACATCCCCAGCTCCCTAAGGCGTTCTTCATAGGGCAAGGTTTCCAGACCCTTCACCATCTTAGTTGCCCTCCTTTGGACATGCTCCAGTTTCTCCACATCTTTTTTGAATTGTGGTGCCCAGAACTGGACACAGTATTCCAGGTGGGGCCTGACCAAAGCAGAATAGAGTGGCACTATAACTTCCCTTGATCTAGAAACTATACTTCTATTGATGCAGCCTAAAATTGCATTGGCTTTTTTAGCTGCCGCATCACACTGTTGACTCATGTTCAGCTTATGGTCTACTTGGACTCCTAGATCCCTTTCACATGTGGTCTCATTCAGCCAGGTGTCCCCCATCCTATATCTGTGCATTTCATTTTTCCGCCCTAAGTGCAGAACCTTACATTTCTCCGTATTGAATTTCATTTTGTTAGCACTGGCCCAGCTTTCTAGTCTGTTCAGGTCATTTTGAATTTTGATCCTGTCCTCTGGGGTATTAGCTACTCCTCCCAGTTTAGTGTCATCTGCAAATTTGATAAGTATGCCCCCAATTCTGTCATCCAAATCGTTAATAAAGATGTTGAATAGCACTGGGCCCAGGACAGAACCCTGTGGGACCCCACTGGTCACTTCTCTCCAGGATGAAAAGGAGCCATTGTTGAGCACCCTTTGAGTTCGGCCAGTCAACCAATTACAAATCCATGTAACAGTTAACTTGTCTATCCCACATTTTGCAAGCTTGTTTGCAAGAATGTCATGGGGAACCTTGTCAAAGGCCTTACTGAAATCGAGGTATACTATATCCACAGCATTCCCTTCATCTACCAAGCTGGTAATTTTATCAAAAAAAGAGATCAGGTTCGTTTGGCATGACTTGTTTCTCTGAAACCCATGTTGGCTTTTTGTGATTATGGCATTGGCCTCTAAGTGTTCACAGACTCTCTGCTTAATGATCTGCTCTAGAATCTTTCCTGGAATTGATGTCAGACTAACTGGACGATAATTGTTGGGATCCTCTTTTTTTCCCTTTTTGAAGATGGGGACAACGTTTGCCCTCCTCCAGTCTGCTGGGACTTCTCCTGTTCTCCAAGAGTTCTCAAAGATTATTGCCAATGGCTCTGATATTACATTTGCCAGTTCTTTTAATACTCTAGGATGTAGTTCATCTGGTCCTGGAGATTTATATTCATTTAGGTTAACCAGGTATTCCTGTACTACCTCTTTACTTATTCTGTGCTGAATTTCCTCTATTCTGTCTCCTGTTCCATTATCCTTAGGTTGAGCACCCTTTGCCTTTTCTGAGAAGACTGAAGCAAAGAAGGTGTTCAGTAATTCTGCCTTTTCTCTGTCCCCTCTTAGCATTTTGCCATCTTCTGCACGCAGTGGCCCCACTGTTTCCTTCTTCTTCCTTTTGCTGCGGACATATCCAAAAAAGCCCTTTTTATTGTTCTTAACCTCTCTAGCAAGCCTGAGTTCATTCTGCGCTTTAGCTTTTCTGACTTTACCCCTACATGTGCTGGCTATTTGTTTGAATTCCTCTTTCGTGATTTCTCCATTTTTCCATTTCTTATACATGTTCCGTTTAAAACTTAGCTCATTTGAAAGTTCCTTAGTCATCCATCCTGGCTTTTTGAGACATCTTCCATTTTTCTTCCTCATTGGAACTGTTTGAAATTGTGCCTTCAATATCTCCCTTTTGAGAAACTCCCATCCGTCTTGAACTCCCTTTTCTTTTAGTATTCCTGACCATGGGATCACCCCCAGTATTTCTCTAAGTTTATTGAAATTAGCTCTCCTAAAGTCTAGAGTGCGTGTCTGACTATGCCTAGCTTCTCCCTTCCACTGTATTACAAACTCCAGGAGAACATGGTCACTTCCACCTAAGGATCCAACCACTTGCACCCCATCAACTAAGTCTTCCCTGTTGGTTAAGATCAGATCTAAAATGGCTGATCCCCTTGTTGCCTCTTCCACCTTTTGGACAATGAAATTGTCTTCCAGGCAAGTGAGGAATTTGCTAGACTTTGAGGATTTGGCTGAGTTTGACTTCCAGCAAATATCAGGATAGTTGAAGTATATCAGGATAGTTGAAGTTGAAATACAAACCTGCATTTGTTTTCAAAGCAGGTTATCCTTTAAATCCTCCCATTATTCCTCTTGTCTTGTCTGTGCTCTTTGAAAAGCAGAAGAAGTTTATTTTAAAGGACAAGCATGACTAGTACCTCTTTTTTTTTTTAGTTTCCAAAGCTTTCAAAGCTTTTTTCCCTTTAGCAATTTGCAAACTAACAAACATGAAAATTTTTATAATCTGCTTAATGTGGCACTCAAAGCTATTTCAAACAACAGTGTAAATGTTATTGTTTTGCAGACAGCAGTACTCACCACAGGGTGCTAAGGAGCAGTATTGATATTCATGTTCACGATTAAGACCTGTAGCAGTAGATATTTGTATACATTACAGGGAAATGTGCAAAGATTGGACTGTATTATAATCTGGCATTATAACAATATGAATACCAATGGATATGACATGATATGAATATCAACTAGAAACATCTTAGTGTTCCGTACTTCACTGTAAAGTAGAAATGAGGAATGTATGATGTTCCAGCAAGTGCTAGTGAAGTGCAATCCCCATTATCCCTCACACTTGCCTGTGTTGTCTAGGGCTGATGGGAGCTGCAGTCAAATGAGACCTGATGAACCATATGTTCTCTACCCTTGCTGTAAAGTTTTACAGTGTTGATTGTCACAGCATATTACTTGCAACTCCAGCATTGGGACATCCTTGATCTTTGACTAATTAAGTAAGAGAACAGTCCTTGGCTACGGAACTGAACAATGCCTTGTCGGGTTTTTTTTTGGGGGGGGGGGGAAGCAGTAAATGCAGTTCTGGAGCCATGCCAATGTGGTTTAACAAAGAAAAGAAAAATAATGTAACACCCCTCCTCCAAAGACTGTTCTGTAATAGTGAAGAGGAGGGAGATGGGGAGAGGAGTTAAGATTGACACTATATGACTGCACAATCCTGGAACTGTCACAGGAGTAACGTACCACACCTGAAGATTAGCACTATACCAGTGCTATTGGGAGCTTATTGATGGGGTTTCCCATCAGTGGCAAGGTGCAGGCTAACCACACTTTGGAGACAAGGCAGTGATGAGAGGGATACAGCATCATGCAATAAATATGGCCAAAGGTCCTACTATCAAACTTTTAGGATGGTTTGAAAGCAACATGTGATAAAGTCCTTAGAGTCAGATCTGGCACTTAATCTCTACCTCCCTGCAGTTGTTAAACATCTAACCTAGTCCAAATGTGGAACACTTCAAACAATTAGTAAACCAAGGGATGTAAAGCAGAAGTTTGTCCATGTGTATCAAATAAAGGCCTATGATGTGGACACATCAAATTATTTTTCCACATTTAGTAATACTTCTTTTTCTTTCCACTCAAATACAGGGGGTTATAACATTAATGATGTCATGTTTTACTGGACAAGAGGAAATGACTCCGTGAGAGGTTTGGATACCCTTCGACTGGCACAATATACAGTGGAGGACTACTACACCTCGGTATCTGAAGCTGTTTATGAAACAGGTAAATAATTCTTGGAAAAACATAACTTATTTGAAACCTGTTTTAAATTGTCTTGTCCTCATTGTTGAATCCTTCAATTTGCTTTAATCTGTTTAAATGATTCCTTACTATTTTATATCATAATCATAATTATAATTATATAATCATAATTATATACAGTCTCTTTTAGACTGTAAGCCTGAGGGCAGGGAACCGTCTAAATATAAGACTGTATGTTCAGCACTGTGCAAATTTACAGCGCTGTATAAATAAAGGATAATAATAATAATAATAATAATAATAATAAACAACCTTACTCTGTGTTGTCTTCATAAGGAAATACAAAACACCCTACTTCAGTCTTCTAATCAGACCTACCGTAATGAACTTGCCCACACATTAACAGAAACTCATGAGTTATGGTGCAGGAAGTCACACAAATATAAGTAGATTTTAAAAAATATCCTTGGGATGTTAAAATTTGCTAAAAAGAGCCCAGCTACAACATGGTTAGCACTTCGTGGTGATGGTGTTGGTGGTGGTGAATGGCATCATTAGAACAACCTGGGTGCTTAAAAGATAAAACAAACAGATGAGCTTACACAATGCTGCTATTCACTGTGCTATCTTTTCTCGATGAAAAATCTTTGATTTTGCTGATTTATATTGTTTAACTTTAGACTGATTTTATTGTATGCCATATGATGCAGAGTAGCCAGCATAGCGTAGTGGTTTCAGTTACTGCACCAACCCTAGTGATGCCACTTAATGGAGGGCAATGAATTCAAAACAAGAGGTGTGCTTAGAAGTGGCCAAAGTATCCCCCAGCCCCTGTCTGTTGCCCAAACTTAATCTAATCCCCCATACTAGATTTTTAAAGAAGTATTCCTTGCTTCCCTACTGATGAAGGAAAGGTGACTTTTTTATTGTTGTTAAATGCTATTGAGTTGACTTTGAATTATGGCAGCCCTATGAATCAGAGTCCTTCAAGTCCCACTGTCATCTACTGGCCTGCTCAGACAATACATACCCCTGAAGCAGCCAGCAAAAGGATTTAATCAGCTCCTGCTAGTTGCCTGTTTGAGACCACAATGGTGGCCTGCTACGGGAGCGGGCCATCCAGTCACTGTGGTCCCGGAGTGATTAAGACCAGGCCATCTGCCTTGGCCCACAATACCATGGCTTTGTTGATTGCGACTATCCATCTGGACTGCAGTCTTCCTCTTTTCCTGTTGCCTTCTCTTTTACCCTAACCTACTTGACCAAGTATTATTGTCTCTTCTAGTGAATCATGACTTCTCATGATGTGATCAAAGTATGACAGCCTCATTTTAGTCATCTTGGCTTCTAGGGAGAATTTAGGCTTGATTTGCTCTTGGACCTATTTATTTGTCTTCTCTGTCGCACTCCAGCATCACATTTCAAATGTGCTGATTTTCTTCCTATCCATTTTATTCACTGTCTAGGTTTCACAACCATACATAGAAATGGGAAATATAATGGCATGGACAATCCTAACTTCAGTATTTAATAATATGTATTTACACTTCAGGATCTTGTTTAATTCTTTCATAGCTGCCCTTTCAAGTATGGAATCCTGGGATTTATAGTTTACTGTGGCACCATAACTCACTGGGAGATAAGACTAAATATTTCACAGAACTACCAATCCCAGAATACCATAGCATTGAGCCTTAGCTATTAAAGCAGTGTGGAATTGTCTTATTATTTTAGTGCAAATATAGCCTTAGTCATCTTTTGATTTCTTAACTGAACTCTCCATTCTGATTTATGATTGAGCCAAAGTATGGAAAATCTTTAACTATTTCAATGTCTTCATCATCTACTTTAAAGTTATGTAGCTCCTCTGTGGTCATTATATTAGCTTTCTTAATGTTCAACTGTAAATCTTCCTTTGCAAGGAGGAGCTCACACACTTCCAGCTATATGCTAAATACAGGCTATTGCTGCATCTGATAAGGATATAAAATAGCTTAAATCAGTGTGTGGGCCATGTTGTACTACCACTCTCATAATCCTTTACCATGAACTATGGCAAGAAAGGCTGATATAAGTTGGAATCTGACAACATGTGAAGGGTGACCCATTTCCCATCCCTGTGCTACTGGAAAAAGCCAAAATTAAGCTATGGTTTCTAACCATAGCTTGATTTAAAAGCTAGTTTAAACTGACCTAAATTCCTGATTGAAATACAGTGATAGATTGTGGTTACTTTAACCATGGTGGGGGAACTTCCAGCCTTTACTTCCTTCTGACATGTGTAACATGAGAGAGGGCAACAGGGCACACTTTACCCTGAGGATCAAGTGAATTTATTTGCAAAGTGCTGAAGGCATTTGGAGGTAGGCAAAATGGAGGTGAAAGCAGCCTCAACACCTCTCATTGAAGATTTTCAGACCACTGCTTAAGTGCTGGTAAAATGCAGCTAAAATGTTTAGGAAGCGTGTGTGTGAAAGTCTGGCGTGCTTCCTAAACGTCAGGGAATCGTTGGCTCCCCTTCAGTGTCCACAAATTGTTTGGGAAGAGGCAATTTCCTATGAATAGAAACTTTGTGTTAATAGGAAATTGCCTCTCCCTGAACAATTCAGGGATGCTGGAGGGGAGCCAGTGATTCCCTGACATTTAGGAAGCATGTCAGGCTTTCACACATGTGTGTTTCCTAAACGTTTCAGCTGCATTTTACCTGCACTTAAGCACTGGTATGAAAATCTTCATTGTTTGCTCCCAAAAGGCTAATTGCACCCTTGAGAGGACACAGCCATTTCATTCCATTTGTGTGCACCCACTCAGACTTGTTTTAGGCATAGGTTTCTTTGTTTCAAAACTGCATATGACTGCCATTAGCACAACATTTGAACCAGGCTTAAAAGTATTTGGAAGGATCTATATTTGGCAGGGAACATTCCAATTAAACCTCTGTTATCCCACTTTTTCAAATGCTTTTGAAATGTAGTTTCTCTCTCCAGCTCCTACTTTCCCCTTTTATTCCTAGCTTATATCCATGGCTGCAAACTGAGTTCCAGGTACCAAAGTAGTTTGCACTCAGCTCAGCAGGGAGAAAGGAGACAGTGGAATCTTGCTCTTCCCAATAGGCTTAGGCAAAATCAAACTGCTGCAGCCCCTCCAAACCGAGATGTTCTTCCCTATGATTAACCTTTGTCATGACCACATTCTGATATTGTTTGGCTGCACATATCATGATATTCATGAAATGCTGGAGGGGATATCTCCTAAGGGAAGCAAGCATAGTCCTCTTCCTTGTCCTTCAGCCAGCAAGCAAAAACTTTTATTCTCAGGCCATCATTCAGGAACTACTGGTAGATGTGGACAGAGATTTTAAATAGAGGAATAAGATTTTACTATTTTAATTTTATTCATTATTATTCAGGAGTTTTAAAATGTTTTACCATGTGTTTTAATAATATACATAATTTATTTGTGTTTTAATGCACATAATTCTGTGCTTAGTGATAGCTTTTCAAAAAAGCTATGTTGGAAGTTACCATGCATCCCAACCCCAATGTTGGGATACAGGTCAAATTGAATAAATACTATTATAAATCTAGAAATTTTAGTCAAAAAATTAACTGAAAAAAACCACCCTAAGTCGACTTATCCATGAGTAAGTGTAAGTTCTGTATCATTCCTTGGTGAAAGACAAGAATTTAATTTGTTATGGAACCACTGACCCCCCCCCCCCACCTTCTCCTTTCGGCTTATTCATGGGTCATATCAAAATCCATAATTTTGGTCCCAAAACCTACCCTCTACTTATACATGAGGTTCTTATAACTGAGTATATACGATAAATATTGAAAGAACATGTGAAAGGCACCTGCATAGTTGCAAGAGCAAATGTCCTGCATTTTACATTTGCTCTTGCAACTATACAGGTGCCTTTCACATGTTCTTTCAATATTTACCGTATATACTCAGTTATAAGAACCTCATGTATAAGTAGAGGGTAGGTTGAAAGTTGACAACCTGATAATCTTCTGAAGCTCTCCTCTCTAGTCAATCAATAAGGTAGGTCAGATTGTTAGGCACTGTGGAACAGACAAGACCTCTGTAATAATGGCTCTTCCCCTAGAAAAATGTTTCCTTGGAGCTTGGTAAGGTTAATTTAGTGGACTACTCCCTCCAGAAACCCCATTTTGTCTGGATGTTTTGGATTGTTGTAGCTTAAAACATAACATTTGATGATGTTTGATTTCAAGTTAATTTATAACTTTGATCAATCCACCTTTGATTAGTCTCTTTGTGCTTGATTGTTTCTTTTTATATTTAAACAGAAGCATAGTAGTTCAACATTGGTGGCTTTACACCAAAGCGTTACACTTTATTATGGCACCTGCTGTACACGTCTTTGTGAGAACAATGTACACTGAACAGCAGTTTGAAAATCTTTAAATAAATGGAGTAGGTATCTCTTAGTAAGTCTCCTGAAGGTGAGACATGACCAGAAACTGACCAAAGGCTACCTTTAGAAGAAAGCAGGGACAGAAGGGGAGAGATGGCAACTATCCAGAGACAAATGTCACAAAAATATATCTTTCCAAAGCCTGGCCAGCACTGTGTAAGGCTGTCAGGGCTTGTTCCTGGTTGCGTACCTCAGTATGCTAGAGGAAAGAGAAGGGGAAATAACTCTTTAGGCATATGACTTCTTGTATCACTATTCCCAGGATGCCCTGAGCTGCCTCAAGGGCAGAAGAAATGTCAGATACATTTAACACTCCTACAACTCCTTTTCTTTATGTTTTTTCCCCCGTGGACATTCTACACATACTTTCTCTTCTGCATATTGCATCGGGAAGAACTTTTTCATATTAATTTTCATTTTAATTTCTATTTTGTTACTCAAGAATTTTGCAATCTTGAACATCAAAGAATGTCTGGCGCGCTCTCTTTGTTGGGTGTGTTGCTAGGAAAGGAAATGTTATGTGGATGATTTGAAGTACTAACTCTCATTAAAAAACAAACAAACCAAATGCCCATGGATAAGGATAGAATACAGATTGACATTAGCAGTCTTCTTGATCAGAAAGTGGCTTACTTCTTACATAACTACCATCTGCTTGCTGTCCTCTCCACTTTGCTCCCAGCTAGCCATCAAGCCAATGATTCCATATTGCTGCTCTGTCCAGAGAGAAGTCAGATCCGGTTCACCCATCAGAAAATAAAAAGATATGTTTGTGTCTTCATGTTCCAGAGAGAAAGCATCTAAATATTACTAGGAAACACAGTAGGAGGCCACTGCTCTTATTTAAACAGAATAATATTTTCTAATAAATGAAGAATAGCCTTGAATGTAAAAATAAAATGTTGTGCAAAACCCACCCCAAAAAACCAAAACTAAAACACACTTTTTCCATTGCTCGATGTAGTAGCTTGTTCTGTTCACTCGTTTTAACCATTTGCTTCACATTGATCCCACTTCAGGAGTGTGGTATGGGGTTTCTTCATATATTTTTTCTTCCAGTCTGTATTCACTGTAGAATACACTGTAGAACAAATTCATGCATTAATTCTGTAGTGTGGCAGCAGCCTAAGGCCTGAAACAGACAGGCCAAATGACACACGTTTATTTGTAGAGTTTAGATGATGCATGCCTTGAATGTGGCAGGAAACCAAGCCAGACCCATATAATTGGAAAAGAACTGGGCCCAAAAGTGGTAAAAATCACTCCTTCTTGGTGGCCCAGTTTAGGACCACAGCGATGGCCTGGATCAGGGCCCAGGCGCATGCAGTTGCTGCAGCTCCAGCATAAATTGCACTAGTGCATCCCAGCTGTAGTCTTTTTGGCCCATCTCTTTCGGGCCTAAGGCAACTGAATATGGAAACAGGCATGAGAGGACTTCCGGTTGGGAGCGGCAGCCCGACGGACGCGATTCGGGAAGGCTCCCGAAAAACGCCAAGTACCTGGCACGGTTTTCTCACTGTTCCTGCAACGAACAGTGAAGAAAAACCCCAATCTTGGTAAAGATTGGGCGAAAGGGGTTTGCCCAGGCTCTCTTATCCCTGTGCCCTCCACAACCTGGACGCTACGCAGGAAAGACCTGGTGGAGGGCTACAGAGGAGCCATAAACCCAAACTGCCGTGCTGGTTACCAGCTGCTTTGCAGGACCAGGACTGCCCCCAATTTTAATTTAAGATAACTTAAGAAGAATTTTTCAAGCAAATAATACTGGTGCATCTTTAAAAGCAGTTGATGTCACAAATTCGGGAAATTCCTCAACATAACTTACATAAAGAGCCAAAGGCAAAACCGCAAGTAAACGTGACGCAATAATTCCAAAACTTTGTTGAAAAAGGAGGAAAGCGCGAGACGAAAGAGTCGGAGGAGAGAAGGAGGAGAGGGAGGAGGAAGGAGAATTTAAGAAGGAGAGTGAGAAAGTGAGAAAGTAAGCAAACGAGTGATAGAGAGAGTGTGGAGAACGGGGAGAAGAGACCGAGACTAGCTGAAGGAGAAAGGAGGGGCTGTAGTCGTAGAGAGCGCGGAGAGGGAGAAGAAGCCGAGGCAAGTAGAAGGAGGAAGGAGGAGCCTAAGCCGAAAGAGACCGCGGAGAACGGAGAGGAGAAACCGAGGCAAGCGGAAGGAGAACAGAGGGGCTGTAGCCGAAAGAAGTGCGGAGACCAGGGAGAAGAAGCCGAGGCAAGCAGAAGGAGAAAGGCGGAACCGAAATTGAAAGAGACTGCGGAGAACGGGGAGGAGAAGCCGAGGCAAGTGGAAGGAGAACGGAGGGGCTGTAGCCGAAAGCAGTGCGAAGAACAAGGAGAAGAAGCTGAGAAAAGGGAAAGGAGAAAGGAGGAGCCGAAACCGTAGGAGACCGCGGAGAACGGGGAGGAGAAACCAGGCAAGTAGAAGGAGAAAGGAGGTGCCGAACCCGAAAGAGAGGGCGCGGAAAACGGGGTGGAGAAGCAGTGGTTAGTAGAAGGAGAAAGGAGGGGCTGAAGCAAAAAAAAACAAAACAACAAAAAAAACCAAACAAACTAACAAACAAATAACCAAACAAACTGCGAGAACGAGGAAGAGAAGCTGAGACAAGCTGAAGGAGAAAGGGACGGGACGAAACCGAAAGCAAACATCAAGGAAAAGCAGTTGAAGCAAGCAGAAGGAGAAAGGGAAAAGGAGGGACTGAGGCCAAAGGAGTGTGGAGAGAACGAGGTGGAGAAGCCAAGGCAAGTGGAAGGAGAAAAGAGGGGCTGAAGTAAAAAGGGAAAAAAAGGGGGAAAAAAAACAAACAAACCGCGGAACACGACGAGGCAGTCGGAATAGGCGGAGGGGAAAAAGGGGAGACATAAAAGGTATAGAAGGAAAGAAAAATTGGTAGAAAATTTGTGAATGAGTTAGACAAAGTACCAAAAGAAGGGACAGAAACAAAAGGATAGACGAATTAAAGAAATAAAACTATAGGACGGAGTTTCTTAAATAAACCAAGAATGACAACAAGAAAAGCAAAACAAGTAATGGAACAACAAACATTTAGAAGACCATCTTTTGATGCAACCCCCAAACAAGCAGAACAATCTAATATAATGGAAGTACTCAAGTCATTGTATATGGAACTGAAAGAAGACATAAAATCAATGAAGGAGGATATGAATGCAATGCGACGAGAAATAAAACAAGAAATTAGACAGGAAATAAGATCAGAGATTAAAGGATTGAAAGACTCCTTAGGAAAGATGAATGAAGAAATAAAAACGATGGGACAAAAAGTAAAGAAGGTGGAAGAAGCTACTGATAAAACAGCAAAGAGGGTATCCCATCTGGAAAGTACCCATGAGATGGATCTAGACGAACGTGCCCTTCAGGACCTAAAACAGAGAGAAAACTGTATTAAAATTCGAGGATTGAAAGAATTAGAAAAGGAAGACCTATTTGAGTATTTATCGCCTATCCTAGCAGACTATATTGGAATGAAGAAGGAACAATTTCAATTAGAGGTAAATAAAATGTATAGAATTAATTCAAAAATAGCTAAACAGAAAAAACTTCCAAGAGATATAGTGGTCTATTTTACTAGAAAGAGAACCAGGGATGAAATTATTCAACTAAACTACGAACGAAAACTGGAATGTGACGGAGCAGAGCTTATCATATATAAAGATATTCCTCTAAGAATCTTAAGGAAAAGAAACGAGTACAAACCCCTGACGAACCTACTCAACCAAAACTTTGTCCCATATAGATGGGAAAGACTTGAAGGAATTAACTTCAAATACAGAGGGGAATATTATAAAATTAACTCAATCATGAAAATGAAAGACTTCATAAAAAAGCACAAAAACGAATTAGGAAATAGGAAAAAGTCTGCAAGGACAGGAAAGAGTGATAAGGAAACGGACGAGGAAGAGGACACCAAGACAAGTGAAAAGGACTCCGGTGAAGAAGAGAATCAATTAAGTGACAAGGATTCAGAAGAAGAAGACAGAGAAGAAAACCATGAAACTCAGGATAAAGGCTCCTTATTAAACTTGGACTAATTAACAAAGATATCCTAACTAATAAATCATTATGAAGAAAATAAATATCTTGTCGTGGAATGTGAGGGGGATGAATTCACCCCAGAAAAGGAAAAAAGTAATACATTATCTGTCAAAAAAAACCCTTGATATAATTTGCTTGCAGGAGACGCATATAAAAGAAAAAGATGTAAGACTTTTAAAATCTAAGCAACTAGGCAATGAATTTATTTCAGCAGGAAAGAAAAAAACTAAGGGAGTAGTGATATACATAAATAATAGATACGAGGCAAAAATATTATTTAAAGATTCTGAAGGCCTATACATTGGGGTAGAAGTTAAGATTGAAGCGACTAAATATTTAGTTGTAGGTGTATACGCCCCATTAGAGAAGAAAAGCGGTTTCTTTGATAAATTAAATAAGGAAATGCAAGAATTAACATATGAAAAAATATTAATGATGGGAGATTGGAATGGGGTAATCTCCCCGGAATTAGACCGAAAATCGAATAAGACAATGAGAAAATCACAAGGGAGATTACCAAAAACCTTCCATGAATTATTAGACACACAGCAACTAATAGATATTTGGCGTTACAAATTTAGAAATGCAAAAGAATATACCTTCTTTTCGGAGAGACACAAGTCTCTCTCCAGAATAGATATGGTATTAGGGTCAAAATCTCTATGTAAAGAAATAGTGGAAATATTGCATGAGCCGAGAACGATTTCAGACCACAACCCGATTTTGGTTAGCTTAAAGGGAAGATCGACTAGTTTTTCATGGAGGCTGAACGAAGAATTACTACAGAAGGAGGAAATTATAGAAAAGGGGAAGGAAACTCTGAGATTTTTTTTTTAAAGAAAATTTAAATAAAGGAGTGAATGAAATAACGGTTTGGGAAGCATCTAAGGCTGTAATTAGAGGATTTTTTATTCAGCAGTACAGTATTTTACGTAGGAAAAGGAAGGAAAAACTAGATAAGCTATGGAAGAAACTAGAAGAATACGAAAAACAATTAAACAAAAATCCGAATTGTAAAGACACCTTATTCAATTTAAAGGTCACTCAAAAACAGATCGCAGTAGAACAGGAGAGAGAGATGCAAAATAAAATACGAGAATTGAAACAAAAATACTTCGAACAGGCTAATAAGCCAGGAAGGTGGCTTGCATATAAAATAAGAAAAAGGAGAGACAGAAACACAATAATGGAAATTAAAAAAGGCTCGGAAAAAGTGACTAACCAAAACAAAATAAAACAAATTTTCTTAGAATTCTACACTAAATTATACAGGAAATCCCCAATTTTAGAGTCCAAAATTAATACATTCCTTGAAAAAGCAAAGTTAAGACAACTAACGGAGGAACAAAAGGATTTACTAAACGGCCCAATTACAATTGCTGAGATAACAGAAGCCATTAGAAATAGTAAAAACCAGAAGTCTCCGGGTCCAGACGGGCTTACTGCACTTTACTACAAGACATTCGAGGAACAATTAATGATGCCCTTTAAATCCATGCTGAATACTATTAAAGACAAGCAATTTCCCGAGACGTGGAAGCAGGCGAATATTACGGTGATTTTAAAAGAAGACAGAGATGCTGATGATGTAAAGAATTATCGTCCCATCTCGTTATTGAATACAGACTATAAATTATTTGCGACAATTCTAGCAGAAAGGCTCAAGAAAGTTCTCAAAAATTGGATTCACTCTGACCAAGCGGGCTTTCTGCCAAAAAGACAACTCAGAAACAATATTAGAAATGTAGTTAACATCATAGAACACTTTGAGAGAAATTCTGATAAAAAGCTAGCTTTAATTTTCATCGATCTTGAAAAAGCATTCGACAATCTTAGTTGGGAGATGTTATTTAAAGTTCTGATTAAAATAGATATGGGGGAGAGATATTGTTCTTGGCTGGGTGCAATTTACAAGGAGCAAAAGGCAAGGTTAATTATAAACCAAGAGAAGACAGAAGAACTAAAAATCTCAAAAGGAACCAGACAAGGCTGTCCTCTCTCCCCCTTACTATTCATCTTGGTTCTTGAAGCTTTGTGTAATATAATTAGGTCGGACGGTGAAATCAAAGGGGTCAAGATTAGGAACTACGAATATAAGTTAAGAGCCTTTGCTGACGATGTTGTTTTTACGTTAGAAGATCCAAAGGAAGGCCTAGGGAAACTAATGAAAATCTTAGAGGAATTTGAAGGGGCCTCAGGATTAAGGGTCAACAGAAACAAAACTAAAATAGTCACAAAAAACCTTGAAGAAAAAGAAAAGCGAATATTAGAAAATTTAAGTGGCTTCACAGTGGAAGGGAAAGTTAAATATTTAGGTATAAACTTAACCAACAAAAATTCTGATTTGTATAAAAACAATTATCTACCATTATGGAATTCAATCAAAAAAGATCTTGAGAAGTGGAGTAAATTTCAGTTCTCTCTTTTAGGCAAAATTGCTCTGGTCCAGATGAACGTAATCCCGAGACTCTTATTTTTGTTCCAAACCATTCCGATTTTACAAAATGAAAAACCCCTGAAAACATGGCAAAAAGAAATTGGGAAATTCATTTGGGGAGGAAAAAAGGCGAGAATAAAAGAAAAAATACTATGTGACAATAAGAAAAGAGGAGGATTAGGCCTACCTAATATAAAAATCTATTACGCTGCTGTTTGTCTCACTTGGATACATGATTGGGTAACTTTAGAAGATGTACAAATGTTAAATTTGGAGGGGGACAATCTAAGATACGGGTGGCATGGATATTTAGTTTACGGCAAACATAAAGTGCATAAGGACAGCAAAAACCACTTTATTAGGAATTCTCTCCTTATGATTTGGAATAAATATAAAAAGAGAATTTGCCCAGAAATACCAAATTGGTGTTCCCCGCATGAAGCCTTCTTTGGAAGGGAAGGCATTAAAACCAAAAAATGGTTAAGATTAAAGATGTCCAGGGGAAACCTATTTTTAAAGAACAAGGGGAATTGTTAGAGTCCAACATTAATTGCCACTGGTATTTATTTAGACAACTCAAAGAGAGATTCAAGATGGATGTAAAACTAGAAGGGATACAATTGGCTAAAACAAAGTTCGACGAAATTTGTTATAAGGGCAAAGAAAAAATGATCTCAAAATTTTATAAATTATTATTGGAATGGCATACGGAGGAGGAAATAATACGGGACAGTATGGTCAAATGGGCACAGAACATTGGGCATACAATAGAGTACCAGCAATGGGAAAAAAGTTGGGACATGAGGCTTAAATTTACGACAAACCTGGACTTAAAGGAGAATATGTATAAAATGATATACAGATGGCACCTACCTCCGCTAAGATTAGCTTACATGTATAAAAACTTGAAACCCAACTGTTGGAAATGTAATCTAGAGATAGGCTCCTATTTTCATACATGGTGGTCCTGCCCCAAAACTAAGAAATACTGGTTAAGTATATATGAAATTATAAACAAAGAGTTGAATATTAAAATACCATTCCTCCCAGAAATATTCCTTCTCGGTATGCTTGATAGTAAAACTGAAAAAGATCACGGTAAACTGCTGTTTAATTTATTAACTTGTGCTAGGATAGTATTCGCGAAAAATTGGAAGAGCGAAAGCACCCCGAATATAGAACAATGGACATTTAAAATCTTCGAAACTATGGAATTGGATATAATGACAGCATGGAAGAAAGGAGAAACTGAAGAGAAAATTAAAAAAGATTGGCATCTGTTATCAAGCTACTTAAGAAAATGTTGGAAAAAAATTTAATTATATAGGAGATAATCTGCAAATAAGAATTTAATTAAGGGGATTAGTCAGGTTTACCGAATAAGGAAGATGAACGAAAGGCAAAGCTAAATAAAAATGAACTAACTATAGCTATAGTTAACTGGTAGAGGGTCAATAAGAAATTTCTGGATGGAATTTGTATAAATATAAGTTATAGACACAACACTGTAAAGAATAATTATTTTTTGAAGATGCAATATAAGGAGGTGTTTTTTTTCTTTTTTCTTCTTTTTTCTTTCTTTTTTTTTTTCCTTTTTTTCTTTTTTTTATTCTTTATTTTCAATCTTTCAACAGTCTGAATGTTTACACTTTTGTCTAAAGAATGGTTGTATATACTGAAAACTCAATAAAAGACATAAATGATAAAGAAAGTATGAAGAAAAAAAGAAACAGGCATGAGACCAATATGGGTAAATTTGGGTATATCACTGCTAACCAGTCAGAGCCAGGAAAGGGTGTCAAAGTAGACTCTTTCAGGTAGTTTTTAAGTATTCACTCTTACATTGTAAGCATGCTCATGCAGGTGACACACACACAGTTCTGCCTGCTCCCCCAGCAAAAAAAGAAACCTCTATTTATAGTGGAGAACAAACAAAATGACCAGGCAACAAAGGCACATCTTGTTGATGATGACACATTCCTGTGAAATTTTCATGTAAGAACGAAAAGAATCCAGTTTTCTTTATCCCATCTGCTCACCTGGTCTTCACCCTTCTCCCTGTCTGTTATGTAACCATCACACCTGCTGCTAATGGTGTTTTGTCCCACAATTCTACAGGAGAAATGAAGCATTTTTCATTAGCTGCCAAAATGCACTCAGTAGTTGCAGAAGTTGCTGCCATTTCTGCTGGGGCTCACCTCTTACATGGCCTTACCTCCATGTCACACATGAGGAGTTTTTTTCAGATCTGTGGGACTTGTGGAAGACTCAGAAGGAAGCCACAGAGTGTTTTTCCTCTAGACCCAGCAACACTGCTGCCATGGTTTTTACAACCAGAAAGCTTATGAGTTGCCAAACTGACACCCTGATCCCATGCTCCAAATGGCATGGTGGGTCCAAGTACATGTATTTACTGTCTCTCAACTGCTTCCTTTCATTCCAAGTTTTCTGGGACATCACATTGCACAAATGTAATATGCATGCAGACATCTACACTGAGATGTGTAGAGTTAGCTGCCCAGGCATTAAAGCCACCTCATAAACAAAAAACAAACTTTTTCCTCTAGTGCAACTTACTCTGAAATTTCTCTCCTCTCCTGGAGGGAAACAGAGCAATTCCCTGTGGCTTCGGTAGTTGGCCCGAGATCTTGCAACCCTAAATAATACTGTTTTGTACATTTAAGTGCCACATAAAATTAAAACTATGCCTAGCTAGCTGATAAGTTGCTATCCACCTTTTAAATTCTCTTTCAAGCCATCTTGGGCTCCAGTGTGCCAATGCCCCGATGAATCATTACCTCAAAATTCCAGAAGCATCTCAAGGAAATTAACTAGCATATTCTACCCTGTGCCACCCAGGCTCTATTATTGGGCAAAGGGGGAAAAAACACAGTAGCCACCCAATACTGGTAAGACTGTTTGATGCTGGTGGCTGTAGACAGTATTTTTTTATTGGTGGAACCTTGAACTTTCCACAGCTGCTTGATAGTACCCATCCTTAAAACTGGGCCTATATAGGGACAAACTACACACTACAACTTTAAAAAACAACTCTAGAGCACATGTCCCAATCCATATATAGGCCAACTGTTCAGGTAAAGGATAGTGTAATAAACATTCCTCCTCATCTGTTTTTAAATCTGAACAGCAGATAACAGTATAGTCCCTGCATGCCATTAAACAATGGCAACCATGCCAATTAATTTTTTTCATTAAAAAAACCTTCCTGTGAAGAAGACATAATTTTAAAATTAAAAATGAGGGAAGTGTTATCCCTCAACTATACCATATGGTGGGATCGATGCTGATCAGGACTAATTATAGATTAATTATAATCTAGAATAAAAATGACATTTAAACTGTGTGCTACATGGTTAATACATTATGTAAAACAAGATCCAGCCTGCCCCTAGAACCTAAAGGTGCAGAGATGTGCTTTTCAGATCCCACAACAGAACTTGAGTATAGATTTAAAGCCTGCTGAAAATAAATGCCCCTATATACCAGGTGCTGTAGGCCGTATTTCAGAGGAAGAAACAGGCAAAACCACCTCTGTGTATTCCTTGTCTAAGAAAACCCTATGAATTTCATGGGGTTTCCCTAAGCAGGCAGGTGAGTTGAAGGCATATATACACATTGCTTACAACAATGGCCAACTTTAAATAGAAGTCATCATGTACTGCAAGAAAAAATAACATTAAATGTTTACTGCAGATAATAAAATGTGTTTATGCACACATTTTGGTTCTACTGTAATCTCTTACTATCCATGGGGGATCTGTTCCGGACACACATACACATACATGCGGACAGCAAAAAATGCATTCTATTCAATGGTTGTGCTTGCACACGCATCCATTGAAAAAGCCAGGGCTTGCCATCAGCAGAAGCACAGATCCATGAATTGCAAGTGTGCAGTTGGTGAGGGAATGCTGTACATGTCAAAATGAAGGGAAATCTTCAGAATAAGGCTGCCTATTTGCTTAAGGCAATGCTTTTTCAGGTATCAGATTATATCAAGTGTGACAAAAAATGGAGCACTTTATGAAGGATGTACAACCATAATGGCAGCCAATGAGGTTATTTATATACATATTTCAAGATAGGACATGGACTGTGCTCTTTGTGGCTGGCCACATACCTCTCTTGGGAATGTCATGACATAACAATTTTTTTCTATAAATGCTGACATGTAACATTTCATTTAGTTTACAGAAATATGTAGGAAGCAGAAATGGAGCATTAAATCCTAGGAGGGTGGAATATTTCATCAGTACACCATTGCTATTAATCATTATGGCCAGAATCCTCTGTCATGGTGTATGTTACATAACATTACATATACTTAGTTATGTAGCAGAGGCACTAAGAAATTTGTGAATTGTGAAGATGTGTAATGGGACACTAGCAAGAGTGTCCAAGTGTGAATGAATGAATTTTATTTACGGTCTTTGACCAAAATATCATAGAATTATATAAAAATTAGCACATAAAATCGCACTTACAATTGCCGAACTATTAAAAACTCTAAAAAATAAAGTCAAATCAAGACAATGATACAATGTAATCCAAAGACGTATCAGCATAGAGGGAGAGAAGTTTTTAGACATATCATTTCTCACACTTCGGACGTTTAGAGGATGTTATGCTCCTTAACAATTTGTTTGCGTGTGGCAATAACTGCTGCACAAAATCGGGCCATGTTCTCAGTTATTTGTGTATTTACATCCTCAAGTAATAATAACATATAATGATTATCTGTTCGCCCTGGAAATTTTTGTAAAATTGGATAAATTAAAGTAGAGCGCACACCTTGATAAAAAGGACAGTGTAATACGATATGCTGGAGTGATTCAACTAAAGTATCAGAGCACAAGCATATCCTATTCTCATAAGGGATCTTCTTGTATTTTCCTTCCAGAACTGCAGAGGGAAGGACATTACAACGGACATTCCAAGTGTGCATCAGCACTCCCTAGCTGGTGTCCTGATGAACAAGAGGACCAATGAGCATTGGTCCCCATATTCATCAGTCACTTTGTTGGTTTCCCTCTGTAGTAATACAACAGCAGCCCTTTAGTCAATATAGACATTATGGATCTGTCAAATTCTATTTCCCACAGACTTTAGTTCACATATGAGGATGTAAGTCCCTAACAGGATTTGGCCAACATAAGCAATTGTCATATAGCTGAATATCTAGGCATATGCCATAAAAACAAGAGGCTAATATTTCCCATACCTTGGGTCCAATACCTTAATCAGAATGAAGACTGTAGTCAGTAAATCAGAAAAAGACCAGAAACTGAAAGGGCAGCCATAAAAGAATTGGAGAAGATCCTAAAGTGTAAAGATATAAAACTGAACACTAAAGTTAAGATTGTCCAAGCCATTGTATTCCCCATCCCCATGTACAGAAGTGAGAGCTGGATGGTGAAGAAAGTGGAGAGAAAGATCACCTAATTTGAAATGTGGTGCTGGAGAAGAGTCTTGAGGGTATCATGGAAGGCCAAAAAGGCAAATAAATGGGTCCTAGAACAGATCAAACCTGAACTGTCCTTGGAAGACAGGATGACTAAATTGAGGCTGTCATACTTTGGCCTCATCATGAAAAGGCATATCTCCTTAGAAAATGCAGCAATTCTGAGAAAGGTGGAAGGCAGTAGAAAGAGTCCAGATGGCTGGACTCAGTCTGGGTTCTGAACCTACAGGACCTGAGCAGAGTGGTTGAGGACAAGGGGTCTTGGAGATTTCTCATTCATGGGATCATCATGAGTCAAGGCTGACTCAAAGGCACTTAACATTTCTAGATAGAGCAGAGAGACAATAGAAAATATTAACAAATTAGTTTTGTATGGTTCTGCATATCACATACTGTACAATTATGAAAAAGGTAATTTGAAAGAGACAAGCACATGCAATCCAGCCAGCATGGTGTTCAATAAGTATTAAGAATCAATATACTAAGTTAGGAAAAACTAGCCTGATTATCATAGCATTTCAATAAATGGGGATAAAACCACTCCTGTACTAACAGTAATAGTAAAGTTGCCCTGGAAAACAATTTTTAATCCTTACTCATCACATTTCCCTTCCCTTCCCTATTTGGTCTTTCATGGGCAGGCAACACTACCTATTTATGTTTACTGTTTCCCTTCCTGGTAATTCAGAGTAATAAACTATGGAGCTGGAATCTAATAGTAACCAGCAAATGTGCTTGTGCAAGAGCCTCATCATGCCCTCTAGCCATTAAAATGCCCAGGAGCATACACATTTTAGTTCTCATGTTTACTAGAGAATTCCAAAGCAAGTAGGACCTGGAACTGAAAGTGTGGAGTATTTCAGTTCACATGATCTATGACTTCATTACATCCCCCTTTTCCTCCCAACAGTTAGACAGTGTTCCATGGCCACTAAGTACACTCTATTTTCACTGAGCTGTTTTGAGAGTGGCCTTCCCAGTTCTGTTGGTTAAAAATTGTATTTCCATAGATCTTTGGGTTCCTCCTGGTGAGGAATTGGCACCTTACCTCTGTGCATGGATATTGCAATTCCTGCTGCTTAAGGATGAACAGTCAGAAAGCTGAGATACCTTATTATGATGTCAGCAGTGTCTCTTTGAAGCAATGGAACAAGTCCCTGTTTCTTATCATTTTCATTCCCCAGGCAGAAAAAGAAATTAGCCCTAACCTCTCCTCCTCTATCTTCCACTGCACATGCCAAAAGTTTCAGGGAGCTGAGAGATTTGTCAGCAACTAGAAATAAAATCCACTAGTAAGGCTAAATGAAATTTGAGAACCTTTGATAGCAAGTGATACCTGGATATGCATCAGAGTTTTCTGACCATATTACAAACTTTAGTTTTTTGTGGGTTTTTCAGGCTATCTGACCATGTTCTGGAAGAGTTTATTCATGATGTTTTGCCAGCGTCTGCGGCTGGCATCTTCAGAGAAACAAACCTTTAGAAGCATTTTTGTATCATACAGGCTCCGTAATGGATACACAAATACTCACTTTAGCACAAATTTTTGTTATCAATGAACGGGGCACGCGCCATTCTTGAAACATACTTATATTTAATATTTGTGACTCATAGATTGATTTAGAAGCAGTAAATGGGTACTCCAAAGACAGCCTTAAACTTATAATCAAAGCTGATGAACTGATAAACTGACAGTCTTTAAAGCTTGTCATATTTGACACTTCCAAAATACAGCCAGCCCTCCTTTTTCACGGGGGATCCGTTCCGGATCCCCTTGTGAAAATGGAATTTTGCCTATATCCAGGCCCCATTGGGTTGAATATAGGCAGGAGTGCATGGACGTGTGCCCCATTCATTCTCCTTCCGTTCATCCGTTGTGCATAAGCAAGGGACGCAGTTCCAAAGATCATGAAAACAGAGGGAGGACTGTACATATAAAGGAAAAAGGTTATGACAAAATACTTTCAACTCAACAGCTTCTTTTTATGTTCTTTTGATTTTATTGTTTTACACAGGACACTATCCAAAGCTAGTCTTCCATTTTGAACTCAAGAGAAACATTCTGTATTTTATCCTTGAGACATATGTACCCTCCAGCTTACTGGTTGTTCTGTCCTGGGTGTCTTTCTGGATAAGCCAATCATCAGTGCCAGCCAGGATCTGCATAGGTGAGTAAGAAAAACCACACAGCTGCATGCAAAGGTCATCTTGTTGTTGCGTGCTTTCAAGTTGTTTCCAACTTATGGCAATCCTAAAGTATATTATCACAGGATTTTCTTGACAGTATTATAGTCAGAGGGTTTTTTTGCCTTCGATCTTCTTTGAGGCTGAGAGAGTGCGACTCTCTCAAGGTTATCCAACTACAGGACAGTATAGAAACACTGTAAATAAATAAACTCCAACTACGGGGGGGGGGGGGCCTGGGGAGATACCATCTAAACATTAGGAAGAACTTCCTGACAGTAAGAGTTGTTCAACAGCGGAATATGCCGCCTTAGGGAGTAGCAGAGTTTCCTCCTTTGAAGGATTTTAAATGGAGGTTGGGTGACCATCTGTTGGGAGTGCTTTGGATAGTGGGGTATTGGACTGGATTCCCCTTGCAGTCTCTTCCAACTCTATGATTCTTTCCAGTGGGTTTCCATGACCAAGGGGGATTTGAACCATCTTCTCCAGAGTAATATTCCAACTCTGAAACCACTATAATGGTTCACTGCTTCCTAAATCATATTGTTCCTTTTTTAACAATCCATTGAGTCAACTGCATTTACCTACATGTCATCATTCAACAGTTTATTCAGTAAGTCTACTCAAGTTGGGACTAACCAAGAGGATTCTAGGCTATGCCATATTTGTTTGTTGAAGTTTACCTATTTACAGTATTTCTATGCTGTTTGTTAACAGTACATTCCCTGAATGGTGCATAGAAAAAAAATTAAAATAATGATTTTTTTAAAATGCAAAAGGAATATAAAATCGGAAATAATCTAAATTAGCATCAGAAATGGAACCAGCCAGCTGTAATGAATGTTCATAAAAAGCACTAACACATGTTCTTAAAATTGAAACACTCAATAGAGAAAAAGATCTTTACCAGATCCTTAAATAACCACAGTGTAGAGGCCAGGTATAGTACCACACCATCCTGAATACACTCATCTGATTTAGGAAGGTATGGACAGTCAGCCCTGGGTTGGATGGAAGACCACCTTGAATACCAAGAGGATCTGGGTGGGATATATCCTGCCTGAAACCCTGGTGAGTCACTGCCAATCAGAGTGGATACTAACTGGAACAGATGGATAAAATATCTTACTCAGTATAAGACAGCTCCTGTGTTCCAGATGAACCACTCTGGGGATGCCATTTCACCCCCACTGAAAAGTCATCCAGGCGGCTGTCTGCCTCACCTCATTTGTCAGGGAGAGCCAGGGTGCATCAACACTGTAGAAATAATGCAGTTTGACACCACTTTAATTGCTATGGCTCCATCATATAGAACCCTGGGATTTGTAGTTTTGTGAGTCCCCAGCACTCTTTGGCAGAGAAGGCTAAAGACCTTGTAAAACTATAAATCCTAAGATTTCCATAAGCACTGCATTATTTCTACAGTGTAGATTCACCCCCACCAGAGAAGGTCCTATGAAGATGATCTTCAGAACCAGGCTAGAAGACATTCGAGGCTTTAAAAGTTGATACTAGCACTTTGAACTGGATTTGGAAATAGACTGGAAACCAGTGCATATCACAACACAATGGCTTAACATGTTTGTATTGACCAATCCCCACTAATAATCTTACTGATCCTATTTTGTAGCAGCTGAAGTTTAGAGACTGTTTTCAAAACAGACCCACAACTAATTTGTCGCAGTAATCCAAATGAGAGATGGTATAATGTAGTTGGGATAGCACTGTCCAAGTATGATTGTTGTTTATCAGCTTAAACTGATAAAAGGCATTCTGCATCACTGAGGCTACCTGTACCCTCTGTGGCAATGCTGAACATATTTTCTGAGGGACAGTCAAGTTACTCTTTTCAGTATAAAAAGTAAAGGAGGAAGAAGGGGAAAAAAAGAAGCATCAGTCTTGTAGCACCTTTAAGACCAATCAATACATTTTATCAGGATCTGTCATAGATTTTAAAAAATTACTTCCTCAGATACATGGATGGAAAAGCAAATGTGTAAGCAGTGATGGAGTATATTATTCAAGCCTCAAGTATACATTCATGGCTACACAGCTGTAAGATTCAGATCTCAACCCCTCAAGTATGTTACTATTTATGTACCTGGAACTGAAAAGTTCTACTCCATCAGTGCCAGATCAATAAGTGTCCCCAAACTACATATCTGATCCTCAATGAACACTGTCCTCTTGACAGATGGACAGTCTTGTTATGATTCAGTTTCAGATTGTTGGCCCTAATCCAGGCTTTGTCCACACCTAACAATTTATAGCACCCACTGCCACATCTGGATTTAATGAAAAGGAAAGATGGGTGTTATCTGTATACCACTGATACTTCTGTCCATCTCACTGAATATTTTCCCCAGTGGTTCCTTGCAGGTAGTGAACAGCATGAGGGATAAAACAGAGTTCTGTGGAAACTCCAATATAACAGCTAATGAGAAATTATCCTCCAGCTTCCTCTTCTGGAAGTGGCCACCCAAGGAGAAAAGGGCCACTGCAACATTGTGACTCCATTACCAGGCCAAGCAGCCCAACCCAGAGAATACCATGCCATGATTAGTGATACTGAAAGCTGCTAACAGGTCCAAGAAAATCAACAGGGGCAAACTTCCACTGTTCCTCTTTCAGTAAAGAGCTATTCCACAGATCAACTAAAACTGCATCTGCACTGCAAAAATAATGCAGTTTGACACCACTTTAACTTCTATGGCTCAGTGCTATGGAATCCTGGATTTGTAGTTTGGTGAGCTAGTCACCCTTCTCTGTCAGAGACCTCTGGTGCCAAAACAACCTACAGATCCCAGGATTCCATAGCATTGAGCCATGACGGTAGCAGTGCCAAACTGCTTTATTTCTGCAGTACAGAAGCAGCCTAAGGTTGTTTGGTTTCTAAATCCAGGCCCCAGACCCATTTGAAGTGAAGCTAGAAAATCATTCGGTGAGCAGACATCCACTGATACACCACCAAGTCCTACCTACAAATCATAAATGTAAAAATCTGTCAGCTGTTTAAAGGGAAAATGGGAAGGTGGGCAACCTCAAAATTTGAAGTGAAAAAGTAATAAGGAAATATGCCATTTCAAACCAAAGGGTAAAAAAACAAACAATATTTACTTTATTAGAAACGAACCCCAACACCTTGGCAACCTTTTAAGGCACCTAACTAACATGAAGGGAAACCCCCGACTGTCTTGAATCCAGATAGTTTCCCTGTGCTCCAGAACTACCCTTACACATAGGGCGTGCTGGAGTGACTTACAGCCTGACCTGTGTCTCATCTTTGCTTGCCCTCCGAGGTGTAGGAGAGACCCTTACTTGTTTGAGTAACTAATAACTATGAGAAGGAGCAGTTTACTTGTACCTGGAAGAGCTTTGAATACAGGAAGCCCCCATTTATCTGTTGGCTTAGGGACCAGAGAACTGTCAAAAAGTGGAATATCTTGAAAACCATCTTTTTTTAGCTTGCAAATTCAAGACTGAACACCAGATGGTGCCTTGTTCACTGAGAGGGGAAAAGACAGCATGCTGAGTACACATAGAGGGAAAAAGAGACAGAGAGAAGAAAAAGCAGCAGCAGTGGTCAAAAGAGCAGACCAAGGGCCAAAATGTAGTTTGTTTTTGTTGTTAACTGCCCTCAAGTTGATCCTGACTCATGGTGACCCTGTAGATGAGACATCTCCAGGACCCTCTGTCCTCCATTCCTCTGCTTAGATCCTGCAAGTTCAGGCATGTGACCTTGCTGATTGAGTCTATCCATCTAGCGTGTGGTCGTCTGCTCTTTTTCCTGCCTTCTACCTTCTGTAGCATTATCATCTTTTCTAGTGAACCATGCTTTCTCCTGATATGGCCAAAGTACAGCAACTTCAGTTTCATCACCTTTGCTTCCAGGGAGAGTTCATGTAGTACAAAATGTAGTGCATGACTATAATTTAGACGTAAAAACAGCAGAATGTCCAAAACAAGCTGTCAAAAAGACGAGGAGGCCTCTGTAAATTTAGAGTGAATTGGTCTTTTCTGAAAAATGCTCAAGACAAACAAAAAAGCCAGCAGTGAGGAGACAGATGTGACTCCTTTCTTCAGAAATTGAGATTTTTTTCTCTTTCATTGATCTTTCATTTCAATCTTCAGGTCTTTCTGGTTCCTCAAAAATGCATGAGGGATGAAGAAACATTTCAAGCTACTCACCCCTTTCTTACCTTTTTGGAAGGCCATGAAAAGCTGAAGCTTTGGCTTCTAAAAAAAGCCAGAACTGACTGTGGTCCTCCCTCTGTTTTCGCAGACTTGGAATCTGCGCCCCAAAGGATGATGGAAATACAATTTTTAACCAACAGAACTGGGAAGGCCACTCTCAAAAGAGCTCAGTGAAAACAGAGTGTACTTAGTGGCCATGGAACAGAGGGAGTTAAAATGGGGCACGCACTCATGGCATGCTCCTGCATGTCTTCATGGGACCACACCTCCATTCAAGCCAATAGGGCTTGAATATGTACGGTTTTTCATTTTCACTGGGGGGAGGGTCCGGAATGGATCCCTGCAAAAAAGAACATATCCTTGCTTACTGTACTTTCGTGGTAAGCAACAATAACATTAATTAAAAAATTGATATCATGGGCCTCTCTTGTACTACCCCCCACTAATGGCAACTGGTGGCTTCCATGCCAGTAGAGTGGCAAATTTGCACCTTTTTTTTCTCTCTGAACTTTAAAAAAGCGATCTATAGTTCAGTGTTTTATCTATTTTAGAAATGAATTTCAGCCCTTTCTGGAGTTCAGACAAAATCTTCAGGTACATGAAATTTACCACCCACCAATGAACCTCGCATAGTTAAAATCTGAGGATTACAAACAAGAGTAATTGTTTAAAACAGACAGACAAATCTGGCAGGAGAAATAGCTGAATGCTGTAACGTAGCTGCTGTCAAGAATCCCCAGCACAGCCACAACTATGCAACAGACCCACAGGATCCAGCTAGTTCTAACTGTGCCAAGGAAAAAATACCTCATTCAAATGAAGCATCATCCTTTGTAGGTTTTTGCCCCTTTTGAAGCAGCTAAATTATAAGAATATGAGCCTCACTGACCAATTATGAAATGTCCCATCTTGCAGAAATCTCAGTGCACATAATTTGCCTGGATAAGTCCTTTAAATTTTCCTGAGAAGCTCTAGCCTTGTGATCACTAGTAGACATTATCATTTACCTCAGGAAAAAGAAAATCTGTACTCTTATGATCATGTTTTTCTTATCTGTCTTTTCTGCACCTGTACTGAAATGAAGTGTATAAGACGTATTTGGTGGACCTGAATCAAAGTGTGGAGTAGTTTTCTGGGAGTCAGGGGCAAAAAATCCCCCTGAAACTAAGGGGCAAGTAGTTATGAAGTCACAAGGATGCTTTGTGATGTTTAGCAGTTGAGGTAAACAAGAGTTGGGGTAAAATAATGGACCTATGTCTGGGACAGTTGAAGACTTGTCTCTAGGCTTCGAGACCTGGAGAATTAGAGCAGGTTTTCTGATACTTCAGCCAGAGCCATGAGACTTGGCAATTCTGATGTGGAGACATCAGTAGGTTGGAGGTGTGTGTGTACGTGTGTGTGCCTTCAAGACATTTTCAACTTAAAGCGACCCTAAGGCAAACTGGTCACAGGGTTTTCTTGGCAAGTTCTTTAGCAGGTGGTTTGCCACTGCTATATTCTGAGGCTGAGAGAGTGTAACTTGTCCAAGGTCCCCCAGTGGTTTTTTGTGGCCAAGCAGGGATTTGAACCCTGGTCTCCAGAGTCCTAGTCCAGGGCTCAAACCACTACATCACAAGATATATTACCACAAACTAAAGTCTTGGAAGCTTTTAAGCACCGAGACTACTTCAAATGTCCAACATACAAGTCATACTTGATTGGGGTGTGTGGGTGTGGGTGTATGTAGTTGGAAATTTTCCAGAATTTGAGTAAGAGAAGGTTAACCATCACCGGATGACACAATTATCAAACCTCTACTTCACAATGATGGGAAGAGCCAAAAGTAAAAAGTGTGACCAGTGTCTAAACAGACCTATAGTCTCTTGTTGTTGTTTCCCTGCTGCATATATATTGCAAAAGTTACACATTTTCTAAATGTGTAGATGTTTTGATAATTGAAGTAATCAATGAGATAGCTGTGAATAAAGAACTGTAGTATTTATTCTTTGCATTTCCTAGTATGTCTATGCTTTATTTGATTTCATGTGTTGTAATTCCTCCCTACATCACTTGGTTGTGTGTAAGGCCACTCCTGAAAGAGTAATTTACAACTCAGTTTAGACATTTTGTACTCTCAGCATATTTTCCCTTTCTTCTGTAACTTTTCCACCACAGAAAAGAAATATTCCCTCTTATTCTACAAAAAACCCAAAACAAAACCTTTCATCAACAAGATTTACCACTTCTTTCACCCACACTCTTCAGTTCCAAACTCTATGCATATTGTTCAAAATGTAGAAGGGGTAACATCTCATAAATTAGGATACTGCTGCAATCCAAAGGCTGCAGGAAATGCCAAGACTGGCCCTACCATTAGGTAGGGTGAGACAGCCACCTTAGGGAGCAGATTGTGGAGGTTGGAAGTGGTGGAAAGGTGTGGAGAACAGATCTTTATGTATACCATACTGTGATCTCTCTGCCACTTTAGCTGCCTTGTTCCTATCAAGTACAAAAGATGAAGTCAAATTACCAAACTGGTGGGTTGCTTCATAGCAGCAGAACATCTTGGTGCATCCCAGAAGTAATAACACCACTGGCAATTTTTCAAGATTATCTCTGGTTTCTCTCCCACCCACCCTCTTTTTTGTAGGTGTTACAACAGTGCTCACCATGACAACACTTATGATGGGATCTAGGACATCACTTCCTAATGCTAATTGCTTCATTAAAGCTATTGATGTCTACCTGGGAATTTGCTTTAGTTTCATCTTTGGTGCTTTACTGGAATATGCTGTGGCTCATTTCTGCACCCTTAATAGAGCTGGCATGAAAAAACTCACAAAGGTAACTGCTTTGTTTTAATTCCTTCATGTACCAACTCCCTCCCCCTCAGCCTCTCCTTGAACCCCTCTGCCCTTTGCTTTGGGTGCTGTGAGGGCACATCCTGCTTCTATTTGTGGGCTGCACCATCACCAGCCTACAGTAGTTCCAGTTCTGAAAGATTGCTGAAATACAACAGTTTGACACCACTTTAACTGCCATGACTCTATTCTACAGAATCCTGGGATTTGTAGTTTGATGAAACAGCACAGCGCTCTGACACACCAGACTGAATACCTCACCAAACTACAAACCCCACGAGTTCGTGGCATGGAGCCATGGCAGTTAAAATTGTGTCATACTGCTTTATTTCTTCAGTGTGGAAGACCAGTGAGTGTGCAGTCTGGGACTGCTTCTGGACTGCAGCTGTCACAAGGGATCAGAATTTGGGGGGGGGGGGGGATACTTTTTGGATTACAGTTCCGAGAACCTCCAGTCAGCATGGCCATATGGACTGGGGATTCTGATCTAATTCTGGGCAGACAGGACAGGGCCTTGTTGTAAGGTTTCTCTGTTCTGAACCCAAATAAGCCTTTAAATGTTGCCATAAATAAATTCTCAATTATGGTTTTATGCAAGGAAACCATATAGTTTGCTCAAATCAACATGGTCTTTGGGTCTCATACACAGATAACAACAGAATAAAATGATTCATTTTAAACTGAGTTGGGACATTATAATTAAATATTTCTTCCTTAAATATCCTGTAAATATTTTAAAAAGACATTGCAAACCAACAGGTTCATGCAGCAAGGAGTAAACCAAGATGGAACATTGTTCTGTAGTGTGTGAGGTTGCATTTTGTTTTGTTTTGCAGGAAGCTTGGTGTGTGAAAAAACAATAAAAAATGACATCTCTCACCTGCAATCTGAAGTGGTGCAGTTGGTGCAGTCCATTCTGCTTCTCTGTTCTGCTGCTTGTGTAGATCAGGCATTGATCATATCACCATTTCTTCACCATTAATCATATCATCATTTCTTTTTGTCCCTTGCCAACTATGTCTTTCTTGATGTGCCTCTTGTAGAGCATAGCAGTTGAAGCCTGTGGCCCTCCAGAAGTTATTTGACTCACAGCAGCCCAGATCATCTCTGCCCATGGTTTTGGGTGACAGGAGTACAACACCATCTGGTGGGACCACTTCCATTGTAGAGGTTATATATTTCTGTAAACAGACAGAGAGGGTAGACAAGTGATATGAAGCCATGACTAGCCCCAGCCCCCCATGGTGTGTTTACAGACATATATCTGCCCTGCAGGCATTATAGACAACCACTGGTAGATATGTAGTTGACAAGTTACATTTGAATGGGCCCTGAGAGGCCTTGAATATACACTGTTCTGCTACTGATTATGGATTTAATGGCATTCACATGGGATGCTATAATAAGCAGTCTAGCAGTGGTATGAGACATTAAACAGTGTGAAATGCTCGCCTGCCTTTAAATTGTGCCTCATAATAATCCTGTATGAAAGACGAAAGGTAAAAAAGAAAGAATGAAATAGAAACTATTATTCAATCCAAAAGGTATTGAATCCTCTCATATTTCAGGGTCTTGATCTGAGAAACATACTTGAATTATTCACAAAACATTATTCTTGAGGGCCTCAATGTGATACCACTGGTGGGCACCATTGTATCCTCAGATCTCTCCCTCAATAGCGTCCAGGTTCTCTTTGCATCCTGTTTTTTTGAATATATATAGAGAGAGAGGGGGATGGGGGGTGTAACTGTGAGACTGGCATGTTGCAAAAGTGAATCACAAGCCTCCATTGTCATCATTATTTCCAGGAACACTTCTGGACATCATGTAGGCCTCGGGTATCATCTTAGAAAATAAAATTAGTCAGTGACCCCAGTCACTGTTTTGTTTTGAAACACATGTGGTTTCCTTTTAGGTTTACATTGTGTGTGGGTGTATGTGTGCATGTGCTTGTGTGTGAGAGAATAATACAGAGAGGGAGGAAGGGAAGAGAGGGAGATAGAGAGGTGCAATGGGTGTTCTGTCTGTGCAGAGCTTGGCAAAACCACATTTCAAAAGTAATTAGCTCAAATTATACTTTCAAAGTCTATAGAAACTGTTTAATACCATTGTAACTTAAAGTTTTTAAAAATAACTCTTTAGTTCCCCATTTCTGCAAAGTAACTGAAGCACAGTGGTACCCCGGGGTACGAAAACCCCGGGGTACGAAAGAGCCGGGGCCGCAAAAACGGCCCCGGCTTACGAAAAAAACCCGGGGTACGAAGAAAAAAACCGCATGGCCCCTTTAAATTTGCCGCGCGGTCCGGCAAACAAAGCGGTCCCCCGGGTTGCGAATATTTCCGGGTTACGAAAGGTAATACGGAACGGATTACTTTCGTAACCCGGGGGACCACTGTAGAATAATTGTATCTTTTTTTAAAAAAAATCTGAAAGCTACTAGCCCTTTGCCTGTGGCAATCTCTCTCCAGTGTAGTTACATCAACAACCACAACAGAAAACAGGAAAGCAGTGTGAGGGACAGTGTGATCTAGAACTGGAACCATGTGGAATTTGTTCAGTGCCATTTTGTGAGCGAACATCCCCATAACTGTAAAAGTAACTGAATAGTCACAGTTACATCACAAACAGAACAAAGGGGTCCCTCGTTACCTTGGATGAGAATGTAATGCAGGAGTGGGCAACTGTGGGAAGCTAGGGGGCCACATTAGCCCCCCCCCCCAGAATACCTTGGAGGATTTCACCCCTCACTGCTGCTGCTGCTAAAAAAAAACCCCACATACCTTTTGCTCCCAATTTCCCCAAAATTTTCAAAGTCAACTTACTTGCCTTAGAGCAGTGGTTCTCAACCTTCCTAATGTCGTGAACCTGTAATACAGTTCCTCATGTTGTGGTGACCTCCAACCATAAAATTATTTTTGTCTTGGTTCCTAAGATGATCAGAAATGTGTGTTTTCTGATGGTCTTATGCGACCCCTGTGAAATGATCGTTCAACCCCTAAAGGGTTGCGACCCACAGGTTGAGAACAACTGGCTTAAAGCCTCTGAAGTCTGTCTTTTGTGAAATGGCTGTAACCTGTATCTTCTGAATGTATTATAAAGTGTCAGAAAAAGAGAAATGGGAAAGGAAGGAAATACCACAGATGATATACTCAGAGTACAGACACATAACATTAATTCCAACTGCTTTTATACAGCATATCAGGAAGCCCTGACAAATATAGTTAGAAATGGATTTACACAAGAATTCCCAAGCTGCAAAGGTATTGTGGCACTCTTTAAGAGGAATCATTGAACATGTTGAAAACTTACAGCTTTCCACAAGCTTTCCCCATCCTGTGGGCTGCTGGATTTGAACAAATGCATCCATTAATAGACCCAGGAAGCAGTAGCAGATGCCATTTTCCAATAGGTTTCAGCTGTCATGCAGTTGCTTTCCATAGATTGTGAAACTCATTTGTATAGCCCTTTAATATTGCCATCTGCTTTCTATTCTGCTCTTTAAGGAGTAAAACTACCATTGCTGTTTGTTTAAAAAATACACCAAAAATGAACTCCTTCTTGATAGGCAAGATTCATTTCCAGAATCTGAAACAGTTTAATATTCTCCTTTCAAAGCTCTCAGTAGTTCTTTCAATAACCATAGACATTTCCAGTTTTTGCAAAGCGGAGAAGGTGCTTATTACTCTGTTATAGATTTTTTTACCCCCGGTTTGTCTTTATTGAGGCAATGGAGTAAGTAACTCATTCTGAAAACAACTCTTGGAGATACCCCTGGAGAAGAAAATATTGTAACCTACAAATGATAGGCTGGTATATGCCATTCCAGATGCTTTATTTTCCCATATACCATTTAGCTCCCTCTCAGGGAACATAAAAGAACTAAAAGCAATCTGATAAAACATCAGCCACCTGCAAATAACTTTCAGAACCTTGCAGAAGAGAAGAAAATATATGTGCACAACATTCTTTCCTGCTGGGCAATAAACTTGCAGTTTGGTACAGATTTTCCCATTTTTCCTATTAAAAAACAGATATGTAACTAAAAAAATGCACCCAGGCTCATATCCCTCTTTGTTTTTTAGATGATAAGCTGTACCATTTCCCTTTTATAATGAATAAGACATTTGGAATGGTGAGGGTTTTCTCACCTTTCCATGTTTTCTGAGCCAACAGCTGTACTTTTTAAAGTGTAATCATTGTGCTATAATGGAAGATCACAAGTGAATATAATTTGGCCTTCCCTCTCTGTAAAGCAGGAATGGATGTATATGTGGTCCACCAGATGCTGGGAATACAATTCACTCCCAATACGTCACCACTGGCTATGAAGGCAAGGGCTGCTGGGAGTTGCAGTTCAACAATATCTGGAGGGCCACACTTACCCTATATAGGAATGCACACATAAACCAACTTTCTCCAGAGCCATGAATAAAGAGACTTATGTCTAAATTATGTATAAATGATGTATGAATTAAAGCCCTAACATCAGGTGCATGAAAACAAATCTCCATGTTAATTTTATTTTCTATCAATTTAATTTATTAGTAGGCATTGGAATACATAATAACAGCCTGGGTTGCATATTAATGCCTGATCTTAAATATACTGTAAAGGACAAAATAAACAGATCAATATAGATTGACTGAAGGAAAACTTCATGGGGCAGGGGCAGACACAGACACTTGTTCAAGGCAATCTAGAAAGTTTCATATTGGAGTTTGGATCTCAAACCTGTTTTCCCATGTTCCTATGACTGTACTAGAATAATTTATTTTCTATACACTGATGGAAGCTATGAAATGTGAAAAGCACACGAGAAGTAGAAATTTCTGAGAAGGTACAGTTTACAGAATCCATAGAAATTTTATAGAGAAATATTGGTCTGTGGTTTTTGAACTGCTCTGACCTCATAGATCTCAGAAGACAAAAATATGAGCCTTTCAGACAGTTGTAATGGTTTATAAAATGGGTCCCTTCTGGCAGTCCCAGTTGTGTTGTGAGCAACTAAAAAGGCTGCATGTTCTACTTGCGTTTTTTGTTTGACGGCTGCTGGGAGTTTGAACCAAATCAGATTGTTATGCGGTCCTCCTCCTTTAGATGTGCAATTTTCCCCATTGTGTAAAATAAACTGAATGAATAAATGTTAAGTATTTATAACATATATTAGAATTTATGATGATATCTAACTGTTTTTCTTACTAGGAGGAAGATGAAGAAGCTGAAGAAGAGATCAATGGAGTTCTGTCAGCAATTGCTAACAGTTGCAAGGCTGAAAAGATGAACAGAGCTGACTCAGACAAGCTCGCCAAAACTTCCAGCAGTAGAAAAGAAGAGAAAAGTAGACACAGCAGGTGTCACTCACCAATGACTGTGATGAAAAGACTCTTCTGTATATTTGACTGCTTCCATGTTAAAAACCCATATCACATAGACAATTACGCCCGACTTTCTTTCCCCTTATCATTTATCATAGTAAATGTTTTTTACTGGGTGTATTATTTGTATTTTTAAGCATTTAAAATTTCTCATCATGTATATAACCATGGGGACAGGGATACCACTTGTGTCAGAGAAAAGCACTGCACTGCATTTGGATATCAATGAAGACTGTCATTTTATTGAATAGTATTTTTGCTGTTTATGAGTAAATTACATCTGTTAGACTACTGTTGTGCAAAATCTGTTCAATGGCTTTTTTAAAATGACTTCATTTTTAGCATGCCTGTTACTATTATTTGTAATATTAACTGAATGGCAGAACACTTTTTCTTGTAAAATTTTGTTAAATGAGGCTTACATAATATTAGTTTGGCCTGTGTTTAATATGTTTAAAAATGAAACTAGGAAAGTTTTATTCTCTATTACCCCCTTCCACTTCCCAGTAAAATATCATATTCCCTTTGGCATTGTCAATAATGCATAGGCCTTCAAGAATATTATGTAAGAAAATTCTATCAGTGCCAATTAAACATTTTTGCTAAAAAGAAAAAAAAATCTGCTACTTCAAAGACTGAGTTTATGTATGCAACTGACTTGACACAAAATTACTTTTAAGCCTGTTAATTATTAGAAACTTCCAGTGCTAAAACTTGACAAAAAATGATGTATTCCAATTTTTCTTTGACTATTCCCGTTAGCCAGTATTGCCTTTTTGTCCTTATTCTTCTTTTACTTGTTCATTTGCAGTAAGTTCCTCAAGAGAAATTCAACATGAATTCTTTCTTTACACTCCCTTGCAGGGATTTAATAGCACCTTTGAGACTAACTGAAAGAAAGAAGTTTGTAGACAAGAAGCTCTCGTAGACTTGAGGCTACTTCCTCAGATGCACAGGGTGGAGTGGACTGTCCAGAGACAGACGTATATAAGCCAGTGGTATGAGAGAATGTCAGTTGAAATTCATAAACTTTTGGGTATGGAGATGAAGTGGCAAGTTCAGTTTTAATTCTGGTCATTTAGGTCATGCAAAGGCAGGAGGAAGATTGTTGCCTAAAGTGAAGGGAAGCAGATAACTATATGAATGTGTATTGGAATGTGGTGTGGGAAATACAACGGAGATGTGGTGAACTGGTAAAGGGTGCCCTCATGAGGATGGGGAGTTAGATAGTGTTGAAGTGTGTGTAGTGTGCCAGGAAACAATTATCTGTGTTCAGTCCACTACTGATTGTTCTGTGGATACATTCCAATTCTGCTATTTCTTTTTCCAAGCATTCAAAGGGAGTGTTTACTGGACACATGCTGGTCTTGTTTCCCTTTGCTGGTGGTTCTGATGCTGGTGTGATAACAGATACAGTTGCAGGCAATATGTCAGAAATAAATTCTTCCAGAATGCAGCCAAATGGCCCAAAAAACCTGCAGAAAATTTGATTTTTAAATTATTTTTCTTTACCAGCTTCCAATTTTCTTATGATTTCCATGTTGGTGGCTAAATTTATAACTCTATGCTTTTTTAACAGGCGGGGGTGGTGGTGGTGGTAATTTGGTGAAGCAGGTAAATCTGTTTCCCCCTTTTTGCTGGTTGAGAATGCTCAGTAAGGGATAATGGAGGCAAGTTCCATTTTCTTTTTGTGTTGTAGGCAGGCACACATAGAACAGATTCAGCTAGACCAGAATCCCATGCTTTCTCAGATCAAGCAGTATTGCATTGCATACTGCTACAGCCTAATATTGAAAGTCTGTTTCTCCAGCCCTTCTTTACCATCCTCCCAATGCCTATGCCACAAAAAACAAACAAACAACAACAAAACAAAAACATTCCAGCTAAAGAGAGGATGAGGAGGAAAAGCGGCTGGCCAGGAGTAAACAGACTTTATAAAAAGGAGCTTTTTTGTCAGACTCTTTGTTAACTGAGATACGCCTTTATTAGGAAAAACTTCTCAAAGTGCAACATTCTCAAGAAGGACTGCAGAAAGCTGGTAGCAGAGGATGGTTTCGATCCATCGACCTCTGACCAGCGAAGCTTCACAATAGGAACTCCAAGCTGCATAATTATGTTTACATCAACTTGTTTACATCAACAGACACGATTCCATTCATAGCTGCAAAGAAAAGTAGATACAAGTTTGAGCTGCCTCTTTTACAAAGGAGGATGATAAATTCCATATGCAAAGGTGAAGAAGCTTGTGGCTCTTTTGATATTGATGAAATTTCAGCTCCCATAAGCCCTTACCAGACTCATCACTGGTGATGCATGATGGGAACAGTAGTTTATTAACATATGATGGGCTTGAAGATTTGTCACCTGTGCAATAATATGCACCAGGATGTTTCATCTGCTGTATTTTCCCCTCACACAGAGAATACACAGTACACGAAAAGGATGTAACTCAATGAAATAGCCCCCCACTTGCCATAAGAAAGCACACATATGCAAAGAACATTGACAGTTGCATGTACTTCAGGCCAATGAGGGAATGCATTACTTGGGTAGCCATGCCCAGCATGTTGAATGAATTCTACCTGACATTTTCTGAGATAATGGCTTATTGCCTCTCAAGCCACCTGGGCCCAAGATGATGCACAATCAATTTTTTAAAAATTAAGATGCTAAAAGTAATAATTTAAAACAGTCCAAAGCCAAACACTTCATGTCAATCATCTTTTAAAAACAGAGTTTTTAAATCAGGCAAAGAGTTATAAAAACACCCCTAATTTTAAGAGCCAAAGGCCACACAAAACAGTTTTCACTGGCAGCTAGAAACAGAGGTGCTGAGCAAACAGAGGGGGACAGCTGGCTTACCTCCAGGGTTTCCTGATATACTGGGAGAACCCACAGACCACACCACCATCTCCCATAACTTCCCATAACAGGCTGAACACTGACAGGCAGTTTGCATCACTGTTCCCCTTCTTCTGCTTGGTATGACCAGCCAAAATGGGGCATTTGCAGGTAAAAGCTTCACCGATTCATAATTTTTTTCTGTGCCACTCCAAATGCATGTGCACACATGCACGGACACACTGCCAGTAGCCTCCCTCATCCCACCCAGCTGCCAGACCATTTGATGCCCCATACAATTGACAATGTGATGGCTACTCAATCACACAAGAGACCGACCACTCATATAGTACATCTGTGTGTCCAGTGACACATTGGCACAGCACAATCATGGACACCCCCCCCCCCCGGTACATGCTACAATTTCCCATGGTTCTCTGTTGGACTGGCCAGTTTGTTCTTCTCAAATCCATTGTATTGTTGGCAACTTGCCCTGTTTGTCATTATTTTGCTTCATGGGGTGTGAAATGGGTGGATCGTGGATGGGGCACCTGAGCACTCAATTGGTGGGTGGGCAACAATGACAAAACTATGGGTAGCAATGGCACCAGTGCCTCAGCAGTCCCTTCCCCATGTCTGCACTGGCATGCAGACTGCACACCAGTGCAATCATTCACACTTTCCATCTTGAACAAAAGGGGTTATTTTGCTACAGTTCTTAGCTGTGGAGTGCCCCTTCATTCTAGTTTCTTCCATTTTTGGCCACATCTGTTGTTTGAACAGGTAGGGTTCATACCAGGGCAAAACCACTATGTTTTGCTTTTATAGGCAACTCCAGAGAAAGAGATGGAACCACCACTCTAGAGAGCAGTGCCATGATTTGTAGGCTGCAGGGGATACAAAACAAAAAAACAAACAGCTTCATTTATATACCACTTCATACTGCCTAAGCAGTGTCTAAGTGGTTTACAACTGTAAGCTACTTGCCCCCAACAATCTGGGTACTCACCGCACCGGGTGATATCCCAGAAATGAGATGACACCCAGCCAAGCACACCCCCACCTCCCTTCCACTTGCTGTTCTACTCACGAGCCCCACAACATCACACCAGGTGGCACCCCAGGCAGTAAGCTCTACAGTCACAATAGTGATACAGAGATAGCCCTGTTATGGGTTACCAGTAGCGTAGTCTTGTGGGGTGGTGGGATCTGTAACCAGGCCTCCTTTAATATCTTGTTTTTGAAGGCAGTCTGTCTGATATCCTTCCCCCAAGCCATGGGGGCATGGATAGGAATGTGCAACAGTGCATGACTAACTGTATGTAAAAACTTGTTTCATAGCAAAATACAAAATGTTGTCATTCCCCCCCCCCCACACACACACTTTAAGATAAAAAGAAGAACTATTAGCTACTGTGGTTTTATCTGCATTGCAGAAATAATTCAGTCTGATACCACTTTGACTGCCATGGCTGAATGCTATGGAATTCTGGGATATGTAGTTTGCTGTGGCACCAGAGCTCTTTGACCGAGAAGGCTAAATATCTCACAAATGTACAGATCTCAGAATTCTGGACTAATGATATGGAAAATGATACTAATAAAACCTCTATCGCCTAGCCTCAACACCCTCATTGAGAGGTACGGGGAAAATGCACAAAAACTCAAAACCGAGATAAAACACAGACCTCTTCACAACTGCACACTACATAATCTTTCATCACAATAGTTCTCAATGAAAAATCACAATGTTTGTATGTGACCAGAAGAGGGAGCTCTCAGATCAGTGGTTGCTATCTAGATGTGGTTTGTTTTCATCTTGCATCACATCTTTGAAGAATTTTTCTTGTAATACATTAGAAGTAACAAAATGCTTTCTTTTGATAAACTAAATGTTGCAGCCTCTCAGTCCATCCTATGAGTGAAAGATTAGATCTAACTGAATTAGTTCTACAGCTCCACATTGCTGCCAGAGTCCTTAGCAAAACTCGCTTCTTTTATATGGCAATGAATCTGACTCTATCATGATTGCAACCCAATTGTGATGTGCTTTTTTACACTTTTTTTTGTACTATCATTTTAAATATGTAACAGGATCATCAACAGCATTGTTGGAGGCAAGGAAGGTTTAGGGTGGGAAATCCTCCCCCCCCCAAAAAAAAACTATTTTGTTTTCTGTTTGTACAAGCAACAATTAATAATAGTTTGTGAACATGAAATTTAATGATGAAACAGAGCATATCATTTGTTTTAATAATCCTAGAATGGAATTAACATCTAGTATTTGAACAAAATGCATATTGCCTCATTAATATTTATAAAATTGTTCTGTGACAGCAAGAGAGATTCATAAAGTGGCTGACAAACATGGAAGTTCCTCAGTCCTTTGAGATTACAAAAGTACCAAATGCCTAAATTCCTAGCTATGACTACTGCATATTGCTTCTGGAATGAATGAGAATATGCTTCTATTTTGTACTGTCCATTTGTTCCATTGTTTTCACCAGAAGCTCTTTAACACTACAGAATTATAGCACTATGATTCCACCGTATCTTCCTAGGCCCAGGTTGCTTTGGAGAGTATGTTTCACCATGTATAATTCTCCTCACATGCAATGACCATGAGAGAACACTTTTCTCTGCAACCTAGGGCCCAATCAAATTATACAATTATAGAACTATGATTTGACTTTAACTACCATGGATGCAACCTATGGCATCATGGAAGCTGTACTGTGGTGAGGCACTAGAACTCTCTGTCTGGGAATTCCAAATTCCCCTCCCTAAACTGCAAATCTCAGGATCCCACAGGATGCAGCCATGGGAATTGAAATGGAATTAAAGTGCTGTAACTGCATAGTGGGAAAGACACCAGCTGTTTGTTCTAAGTACAACTGGAGGGTTGTTTTATCTGTACAGTCAACCCTCCACATTTGCAGCCTTGACCTTTGTGGATTTGATTATTCACAGATATGATCAATATGTTTCCTCTAGGTCCTCCAGCTTGACTCTATGGTCAACATCCACCAGAACTCACACTGGAGGACCTAGAGGTTTCCCAGAAAAAAACACTTCTCTAGGCATTTGTAGGTCTTCCAGTACAATTCTTTGGTCAATGTCCAACAGATCTTGACCACAGACTTGCGCTGGAGGATGTAGAGCTTCTTAGAGAGGCGTCTCAGGTTAACCCCCCCACAGTGTTTTGTTATTTGCATTTTTTCCACTTTCATGGGGGTCCTGAGCCCCTAACCCCATGAATGTGGAGGGCCCACTGTACTGTAATATAAAGCATGGGTGAGGAGCATGCTCCAAGCCACATGTGGCCCCTGAAGCCCAATTTTAAAGCTTCCATGGTTCCCCGGCAGTCCCCCAAAGCTTCTCAGGGTGCACATCCACTTTAGAAATAATGTAGTCTGACATCACTTTAAGTGCTGTAGCTCCATCCTATGATTTGTAGTTTTTCAAGTTCTTTAGCCTTCTCTGCCAAAGAGTACTGGTGCTTCACAAAACTATAAATCTCAGGACTCTGTAGGATGGAACTATGGCAATTAAAGTGCCATAAAACTACATTATTTCTGCAGTGGAGATATATCCTCAACCTCCCCCCCCCTTTTTTTTTAAAAACCAATATTTGGGTGATTTTGCTTCCCACCTGAAAACTACAAAAGATTCATGAAAACCATAAGCATACATAATGATTGGGCTTCTCTAGTCCCAAGATATGTTTTCCAGTGGATGTTATTCTGACAGAGATACATAAGCCAATTCCTCTGGCCACTGTACCTTGTGTTCTAGAAATCTTAGGTGCGAGAGAAAGAAAAAATAAGGGGTAAAAGAAAACTGAATTCCAAGGGTGGCTTTGCATTCTGGACCACATACCCCATATCTGCTCTGTATTTAAGTTCTTGGGCAAATGAGTGTTTTGCTACCTCCTTCTGCAACAGTTGAAGAAAGATATATGCTGGTTTGAGGACTAAATACCCTAAAGGAACCAGATTCTGTCTGACCTTAGAAGCTAAGCAGTATTTGGATGGGATGCTGCCAACAAATACCAGGTGATGTAGGCTATATTTCAGAGAAGAAATTGGCAAAACCATCTATGTGCATTGTTAGCCATTGTGCATTTTTCTAAATTCTGATGTGTGTGGTATTCCACGTGACCTCAGATGGACCCTGCCATGCAGTCCACCATATTCCCCAGAGCGGTGGGACATGTAAGCACTACACCTAAGTGAAGTCAGCCTCATGAGATCTTTTGAGAACAATACCTCTTGGACTAACCCAGCAGGTATTTTGGGAGTTGCTAATGGGATCACCATCACCTCCAATAATCAGACTGGGCAATAATTATCTCACCTGATGAGCCGGCTATCGACTTAACTCACTTCCCATTTCCCTTGATTATTGTCAGACCAGGTTACCTCACTCAGACAATCCAACACCTTTGCCCTGTGGCTAGTTTTCACCCTTAAACCTCCCAGAAAACTCCCCTCAGCATGCTAGTTTGGATTTCATGGAGACTCTATGTCATTGTGATCTCTAGTCTAGCTCCGGCATTCAGTTCAACTAACGCTTTCCAAACGGATTTGTTTCACTCTACTTCACTCAATTGGATTCCGGAAGCAAGCCTCATCTTCAGTAAGTATTACCCGTAGTTCTGCCTCAAACCTTCCCCAAACTAACTTCTGATTTCCTGAGCCTTGAATGAATGAGCATGTGATAGTGAAGTGCTGTGTGATTATCCCTTTTAAATAAAATATATGTTAATTGGAGAAGTTTGCCTCTGCATCATTTCTTAGATCCAATGGCCCCTCAGTATACAGATGGGAGATGATTTCATAGAGTCTTCGTGCCGACCTCCTCTCGATTTGAGCTAAATAAAATTCCTCTACATAGATTTTGGCTACACTATTAACTGCCTAAGAAAACTGACAGGCAACTTGAAGGCACATATACATACATATGCTGGTGTAACAAGAGGTCATACCAGTGAAGGTCACTCCACAGGATGTTGGCCATAATCCATGGTGGAAAGATAAGAATCCAATCTCTATTACTATCTGGGTTAAGATTTACATCATATTTTTCTCATTGATATTCTACTACTTAGGTTTGTATGCACAAACAAAAAAAATATGTCCATGACAGAAATCACATGCTAGGGATGAGAAGAAATTTCATTATATCTTCTTGCTGCGGAAGCCATCTTGATATACACCTTTCTACATTTCATACAAAATGTTTCATTGCAAAAGTCAGAGGATTTCTCCTTTTGAAGCATTCACATAACAAGCACAGAAAGACTAAAAAGACGCAAATAACCCATTCAGTGCTTCTATTTTCTTAAATGTCCATCAATGAAGGGAGGTATGCATACTAGGCAATTATGGTACTTTGATTCTAGAAACACACCTAAGTTAACAAAACCTCTAGAAGCAAAGCTCTTTTTGTTAACGGATTTTACAGCTGCACGGGCCACCATTTCTTTCCTCACTTCTGTCTAGCTGGACATTTTTCAGCAGTAGCAGAATGAGGAGGATGGCTTGGGGGACTGGAGAAACACAGACTTTTGCTGCTAGGTTGCAGCAGCATATCTTCAGTAAATAGTGCAATAAACAAAGCTTGAGCTCAGAAAGAGCAGGATCTACTCTACCCAATTCTCCTGTAGCTCTGTGTGCCTGCTTATGACAGTCAAGGTAAACAGTAGCTGACTCCAAAATCTCTTATCGAACATACGGAAACTCTAAACATGAAAAAAGTGGAGATAAAGACTGCCTCACTAGCTACCCCCAGCATGGTTTTTTTAAGTGTAGATCTATAGGTTTGGCCACTAGAAGGAAGTAATTTTGTTTACTTACGTAAGGCTAACCTGATCTAATTGTTTCCTTTCACATGTGCATATTATTTGGAATAAAAAGTTTGCTGGAACATAGGTTTTTGTGCATTTTTCATGCTATGTGGCTGTGTTCTGGAAGAATTTATTCCTGACATTTCTCCTGCATCTGTGGCTGGCATCTTCAGAGAATGGTGGCATGGAGGTGTGTTGGGTATATATACTATGTGGCCCTTGGTTGAGAGGAAGTGATTTACCTGTTAATCTGTATGTTGGTCTGTGGGTGAATGGCAAGGTGGGAGGATATGTGAGGAGGATTTGTGTTTCAGTGTTTACTTTCAGGCTTTCGTCTTTTCTGCTGAAGTTGTCCAAGTGTTTGTGGATTTCAATGGCTTTTCTTTGCATTCTGACCTGATAGTTGTTGGCTGTAAAACCCACAAAAAACTATGTATGCCAGCCATGGAAGCCTTTGACTTCACACTTTGCTGGAACCTGTTGAACAGCTCTCCTCTTTAGCCTGTTCTTTCCCTGTTATTTCTATATCTAAATTGCCATGATTTTATCCTATGGAATCTTGGGATTTGTTTTGGGAGAGTAGGGTACTAGAGCTCTCTGTTAAAGAATTCTTAGTACCTCACGAAACTATAAATCCCAGGATTGCATGGGATGGGGCTCTGCCATTTAAAATATTTTTAAGCTGCTATAATCATGTAATGTGAATACACTCCAGCTATTACAGTTTTGCACAATAGTGCTCAGTTTTGCACCGTTGTACTATCTGTGTAAGGATCAATCTCGTAAATTCTTATTGAGACCCACACAAAATCTTAATTTCTTTCAGGCAAGGATTTTTTTTAAAAAAAGATGTTTCTCATTCTCATGTGTGAGAGTGATACAACATCGGTGAAGACAAATTAGCCATATCTGTTGCCCAAATTTATAAACTGGATGTAACTTTTCACTTGTCTCATTCTCACAAATTTGGCCAACAGATGTGGCTAATTTGTCTTCATCAATGTTTTACAGCAGCAAAAATACAGACACTGGGCATTCCATTGCTTTTACGTTCTGACGTTTCATTTTACACTTTCTACCCAGAAGCCTTTGCAACTTTGTCAAGTCATCCATGAACTGGCTCTTCATTTGACTTCCTGCTTTTAAAATTGACATACTTTGGAAGCACTCTGGAACAGCCAGTATTTCTTTCCTCTTTACCAGCTGTTTCTTCACAGCTGCTGTGCACCATAATCACCCCAATCATCTTTATTTAGTGGAGTCAGACTCCTCTCTAGAGAGTTTATGTTTGCTGTAATAGTCCACAGGAAGGAGTTAAGAATGCTGGGAAAAGACAAAAACACTATTCAAGTGGCTAATGCAGATATTGCTAGGAAAGGCATACACAGCGAAATCCAATTTGTATATGCAATTTAACTGTTGAATTATAGCATTCCTCTTCTCTCCACAGAGGATATAAACATTCTGTTTTCAAGACTATATTCCATTGTTGCTGGTGGCTCCAGGATAAGAATTCCTAAAGTGCGGAGAGAAGTGTATACCATGAGAAATAAATTTATTAAAGGCGGCTACAAAATCAGAGACCTACAGGGGAGAAGGTCTGGAGTATCTCTGCATGACATGTTGCTGTAGTGTTAGGAAGGTAATTCTGCCCTGTTTCTGCCTTTGGTATGATTTTGTCTCTCTTTGTTCAGATCCTGGACATGGCCATGGGATAAATTCAGAATGACCAGAATGGGATAAATTCAGAGAAGCTCTGCTTGTATTTGACAGGAGTAACTGTTGTATTCCCCATGTAGTAATGCTCTATAAAACAGTTGGTAAACTGGGGCTCTTTAGGTATTTTCATCCCAGAACATGCCATCTGGGTCTTTCAGCCATGTAGGTTGGGGCTGAGGTATCTTTAGCCCAAAGCAGCTGGAAGCATCCAGGTCTGTGAAAACCACTATGCAGCAGTGTGAGAAATTCAATTGCTAGATCCATGGGATTGACACTGGACATTAATCAGAACCAGATTTTATTATAACAGCATACATTTTAAAATGTTTTCAAAATGCAGTTCAGTACTCGTTGTTGTGTACCTTCCAGTCGTTTCAAACATATGATGACCTTCAGATGGTCATAGGATTTTATGAAGCTGAGAGTGTGTGACTTGCTTAAGGTCACCCCGTGGGTTTCTATGTCTGAGCGGGGAATCAAACCCTGATCTCCAGAGTCATAGGTCAACGTTCAAAACAATAAATCACATCACCTCTATTCATTGGTGTTTTTTAAAGGTAACTTATTATATTACTCACCATTAGATTTCAAAGGGATCTTGTAGCACCTTGCAGGCTAACTGAAAGAGAGAAGATGATAGCATCATCTTTTGTAGACTTGAGCCTACTTCCTCAGATGCTCAAAGGTGCTACAATATCCCTTTGCATACTGATTTTCCAGACTGACATGACAATGTCTTTAAATTTCACCATTAGATGCTGCTGTTGCTGACTATGACTACCATTAAAAAGATAAATTAAAATAATTATACATAAGAACACAAAATGGCCAAAAAACCCCACCACATTATCCCCATCTGCAATATTTTAATAATATTGAAATACATAACAGTACAAAAAGAGCCATGCTGGATGAGATCAAGAGCCCTTCTAGACTAACATCTTGTTCACATAGTGGCCAACCAGTTGCCAATGGTAGAGCTGCCAGTAGGATATGAGTGTAGTTGTCACCCTCTGTCACACATTTTCCAGCAACCAATAGATAGAGGCATATTGACTCTAATAATGGAGGAGATATACATCCACTCGTGGCCCTAATCTCCATAAACATATCTAATTCTCTTTTAAAGCCTCATATGTTGTCAGGCTTCACTGTAGACTGTAGCAGTGAATTCCAGATACACTGGGACCTCCCATGGATACCAAAATGTGTGGATGCTCACGTCCCACTGAATATAGCAGAACAGTAAAATGGTGTCCCTTATATAAAATGGCAAAATCGAGGTTTTCTTTTTGGAATATGTATATATTTAAAAAAAATTCAAGCCATGGATGGTTGAATCCGTGGATGAAAATCCCTGGCTATGTTAGTGTGAAGAGTCATTTTCTTTCATCTTTTCCAAGCCTCTCATCATTCAGCTACTTTTACTTGTACCAGTTATTTTCACGTTAAGCATAAAGTACAGTCACTGCCTAACACCGCCTCAGAACAGCCTGAAAGACAGTAATGCAAACCTTCCAGAAGTTTTGAAGCCTTCAAGTGCAGGATTTGGAAACCTAGAGACAAACCTTCTATACAGACACATATATCTACTCCTTTAAGACAGGAATATACTAAAATATTTTTCTTTAACAAAAACAACAACTTCAAAAAGCTTTAATGTGCTTTCTACAGTACCCCAAATTGGGAAACACTCCTACAGAGTTTTAGAGAGATAGTTGTCTTGGTCTGTCACAGCATCCAGACAAGCAACAAAATAACTCTCCCCAACTGACTCTCAGAAAGCAGATTCAGAACCATCTGAGAACCAGCCTGAAAGACAGAGTTGTAAAAATTCCAGAAATTTAGAAGCCATAGTGTGTGTGTGTTGTTCTGGAGAGTGGTTTGGAGGAATAGAAATATTTATTTATTTATTTATTTATTTTGCAATATTAACCACCTTTGCAGATTGAAAGCCACTTTGGTACAACAACAACAACAACAACAACAACAATAAATTTATACCCTGCCCCTTTGAGATCAATCAGGGTGGCTAACAACCGTAAAATACAATTACATCAAATAAAACAAACTACATCCCTTCCCCCTCAAAAAAATATTAAACCTGTTACAGATTAAAACCAATAATATAAAAACAACATTAATACTAATTACAATAGACAAACAGGCAATGTGGCAACATTCTAAATAATTTTTGAGGGGACATTGGGGAGTCCTCCGAAGTGGGGGTCCCTGAGGCCAGGGTTATCTATCCTGGAAAGGCCTGCCGGAAGAGAATCGTCTTGACAGCCTTTTTAAAGCTGTCTAAAGATGTCAATTGATGGATCTCATCCGTCAGACCATTCCACAATTTGGGGGCGACAACAGAAAAGGCCCTCTGGGAGGTAGCTGAAAGCCTAGATTTCTGAGGCTGCAGCAAATTCATCCCAGGGGACTGGAGTGTGCGGGGAGGAGTGTAGAGGAGGAGGTGGTCCCTGAGATAGCTTGGACCCAAGCCATTTAGGGCTTTAAAGGTGATAACCAATACCTTGTACTGGGCCTGGAAACTGATAGGCAACCAGTGGAGGGATCTTAGTACCGGAATAATATGGTCCCTCCTAGATGTTCCTGACACTAGTCTGGCAGCCATGCTCTGTACTAACTGTAGTTTCCAAACCAAGCACGAGGGTAGCCCCATGTAGAGTGCATTACAGAAATCTAAATGAGAGGTTACCAGTGAGTGAACAACAGTCTCGAGATCCCTTACTTCCAGAAAAGGGTGCAGCTGGCGTATCAGCCGAAGCTCACAACAGGCGCTCCTGACAGTCGCATTTACCTGATTCATATCAGGAGCGACGAGCCAAGGAGTACCCCCAGACTGCGAACACAGTTACTGGAGGAGAGTGTGACCCCATCCAGGACTGGAGGTTGCAGCCCAATTCTTGGTTTCGGGGCCGCTACCATGAGCACTTCCATCTTGTTGGGATTCAGTTTCAATCTGTTTTTCCTCATCCAGTCCATTACTGTTCGAAAACATTCATTGAGAGAGGAGATGCCATTCGAATTCGAGGCTGATGAACGAGACATGGAGAAATAGATTTGGATGTCATCAGCATACTGATAACACACAGCTCCATAACTCCGGATAATCTCACCCAGTGGCTTCATATGGATGTTAAATAACATCAGGAACAGAATAGCCCCCTGTGGGACCCCACAGGTGAGCTCTCTTTTGCTTGAACAACTGTCCCCGAGCAGCACCCTCTGGGACCTGCCTGAGAGGAAGGACCGGAACCACTGCAATGCAATGCCTCCGATGCCTAACCCCCTCAGGCAATCCAAGAGGATACAATGATCTATCATATCAAAAGCTGCTGAGAGGTCTAGGAGCACCAACAGGGTCCCACTACCGCTGTTGATGCTCAGATGCAGATCGTCGGTCAAGGCAACCATGGCAGTCTCAGCCCTAAAGCCTGTCCTGAAGCCAGTTTGAAATGGGTCTAGATAATCAGTTTCATCCAAGACAGCTTGGAGTTGAAGAACAACCGCCTTCTCTCTCACCTTGCTCAAAAATGGTAGTAAAGAGACTGGCCTATAGTTGTTCATAACCAGGGGGTCCAGGGAAGTTTTTTTCAGAAACTGTTTGATAGCCGCCTCCTTTAAACATGATGGAACATATCGTTCCCTGAAGGATGCATTGATGATATCCCGAAGGAATCTCCTCAATGCATTCTCCCCCCTTGATGGGCAAGGGTCAAGAGGGCAAGTTGTTTTCCTCACCCTAACAAGGACCTTGTCCACGTCATCGGTACTCACAGATTGTAGCTGATCCAGAATAACTTCATTGACAGAGTCACTGGACACCTTGGCTGTGATTTCTGTTAAAGTATTGGCATCTAAGTCGGCTCTTATCTAACAGATTTTATCTGCAAAGAAGTTGTTAAACGTGTCACAGCAGGCCGTCATTGGGTTAAGCAAAGGATTTGGCACAGGGGGCACCTGCATCAGCTCCCTTACCACCCTAAACACCTCTACTGGACAGGACACTGCAGACGCAATACGTGCAGAGGAGAAGGATCTCTGCACTGCACGTATTGCCTCCCAATAGGACCAAAGAAATTTCCTAGTTCTATCGGATAAGAGTTGAGTCTTTCGCCATTTGCGCTCTAGTTATTGTCCAAACCACTTCATTTTCCTAAGCTCTGGTGTATACCATGGCTTACGGTTAGAGGCTTAAGAGCGATCGTGTTGATAGCCCTGGTAAGATTGGTGTTCCAAGTATTGACCAAAGCATTGACAGGGGTACCGGCATTCCCAACCATTAAACCCTCCAAGGCTTTCTGGAATCCTATTGGTTCCATTAGCCTTCGAAGGCGGACCATTTTAATAGGTCAACCACCCCCAGTGGGGTGGATGCAGTCTCTAAGTTCCATCTTGACCAGGAAATGATCCATGACAATGCAGAGGTATTAATAACCTCCGCCCATGGATATTCCTGTTCCGCACTGAAGACCGCATCGACTGTGTGACCTGCACAATGTGTGGGCTCAACAACCGATTGGGATAGGTCCATGTTTGTCATGGTCTCCATGAACTCCCGAGCCATACCTGTTAAGCTGGTCTCGATGGAATATTGAAGTCCCTAGAACTAAAAGTCTGGGGGACTCCAACAACAATTCCAAGACCAGCTGTGTCAGCTTGGTTAGGGAGTCTACTAGACAAAAGGTGGTCAGTATACTAGCAGAATCCCCAAACTATCCCTGGTCCTCAGGCTAAGGTACATACACCCAAAATGGACTGTGTTCCGGACAGGTATCCTGGTCAAGGTCAGGGTGTTTTTATAAACCAGAGCCACTCCACCACCACCACCACCCACTTCCCCTCACCTGCTCATTGACAGAGTACCTGGCTGGGAGGGCCTGTGCCCAGGTGACTGTACTATCCTCTCCCAGCTAGGTCTCTGTAAAGCAAGCCAGGGCAGCATCCTCATCCAGCAGAAAGTCATGGATGACCTGAGTCTTATTCTTAACCGACCTGGCATTGCAGAGGAGCAGAATGAGGTTCTATGGAATGGTTGGTTTGCTCTCCAAACCATTCTGGGGGACAGAGGGAAATGAAGGCGAGATAGCTTTCAAACAGCGATCCCATCTTCTTTTGTAACATCCATTTGCGCTGTTCTGGCATGTAAATGTAAAGTGTATTATGTATAACTTACGTTAGGATAAACATCTCATGTTTGTTATACCAAAAATAGTATTTTCCATGAAATAATTACAAATTGAAATACCCTTGTGTGTGTGTTTGTGTGTGTATGTTACAAACTGAACTACAAAATCCACACCAAAAAACAATCTCCTGTCTTTTTCATTAAAAAGGTAAATGTTTCCCCTTTGACAAGGTTAAGTTATGTCCAACAGTAAGGGGTAGTGCTCCACTCTGTTATTAAGCTGAAGAGTCATTGCCACGCAGGTCAGGCCCCCCCAATAAATACAGAAACCTGGTTGGAGGAAAAAAGGCCACAACTTTATTAACTGTTCCACACATGCAGAACAACACAAAACCATAGGGTTGGCCCAAAGCATAAGGTCTGGATCTGGCCATCAGCAACACCCTGGTTGGTTGATGTACCCTTGGTAGCAGGGGCAAACATCGGGATGACGTAGGTGCCAAGCTCCGCCCTGTTGCGCAGTTAGGCCACTGCACTGCTTCACATCGAATTGCGAGACATCCTAGTCACCGGGTATTAATCGACTGTGGCCCCCGCAATGGCCACAGCAAACCGCTCCTTACCCAGGTCATGAGGACTCCCGATCCAGTGCCAGCGGGCCCTGGAAACCCCTACCCCAGATCCAGGCCTATGCTGCCGCCACACAGGCAGGTCTGAAAGAGCGCCTGCCGCCAACCCTCAGAACCGAAAAAAAACCCTCCACAAATAACATTAATAGCATCGGCTTGAGCAAGATTCCAAATCGGGGTGCACATAGCCCGCAAACACCCTAGACTTCCATCGACCAATTTACTTGATGACATCAGTAGAGAGTCCAGCACAGGCTGTAGATGTGGCCGCTCCAATGCGGAATGAATGGCCCCCAAATTCAACCAAAGGAAGACCCATCGCCTGAAGGGCCAGCTTTAACACAGCAACAAATTGAAAGCGTGTGACAGGTGAGCCATCAGCATGACAAAATAGGGATCCCCGACATGCAGGCCGGTGCCTAATAAACCTTTTTAGAACCCGAACAGGACAGAGGTGCGAGTCTTTTAGGCGCCCCAATGTGATCGATGAGGCTCAGCCCAGTTGATCACATTTTGACCTGAGAACTGTCAAACATACAGCATCAACATTGAACAAAACATCAGTGATGCACAAGTATCTTTTTGAGCAATCGGTCTTTGAAGACAGGACCAGCTCCCCTACCCTCAGGGCCCCAAATGGCGGGAAGCTGGGAAACAATATCCTGAAGCAGTGTAAAAACAGATAGGGTGCCTGGCATCGTTTTTGTCCAATATGCATGCATCTCCAACCCTCCAGAGTGCAACGCACTTGGAAACAAGCACATGGATCAACCAGGCTGGAGGCTTTTGCAAAGAACGAAATACCTGCAAGGTGAACAGAAATAGAGTGCGGGGAAACCCCACTATACTTTAACCACACCATGAAGCATAAAACAGTTGTAGAATCCATAGGCCAAAGTGCCAGAATGCCTAGGGCACCCCAAAAGGAGGACAATTTAGAAAAAAAACTTATTATAGGCCCTGAGAGTGGAGGGGCCCACCGAAGACAAAATGCCCTGGGTCACATTGGAAGTCCAATCTTCCAGAGGAACTCTGGAAATGGCATGGGAAGGGGGTCTGCCTTTGGAGCCAGCCGTTGAAACCTTTCTTCCTGGAATCGAGAAAGAGCATCAGCTAAATTATTTTGCAAACCAGGAACAAACCGAGCTGTGATAGAAATGTTAAAATTAAACAAGTGAGTACGAGCCACAGCACCAACACAACTCTTTCTGATTTGAAAGACAGGCTATTAACAACAGCAACTATGGCTTGATTATCGCAGCAGAACAGAACACGTTTGGTGGAGAACTCATGTTTCCAAATAATGACAGCCGTCACAATGGGAAATACTTCCAAAATAAATAAATAAATAAATAAATTATTAACAACATCCTCTTAAGCCCAACCCTTTGGCCATTTTTGAGCACATCAGTGTCCTTTTAAAAACAGCCCAAATCACAATCTTCAGATCCTCTCTAATACCCTTGGTAATGCGCACATGGTAATGAGGCCTGGAAATACCTGCAGTAGCTCTGGCCAGCCTGGCACAAAAGGGGCGACCAGGAGAAACCACACAGCACGCAAAGTTCAGGTGACCCAGGAGGGATTGCACTTGTCTCATAGTAACTTTTTGGGATGCAAGAAATTCTGAAATAAGGTTGTTGTTTTTTAGAGCACTCAATTTGTCAGGAGGGAGATGGGAAACTCCTTCAACCGAGTCCAATTGGACACCCAAAAATGTGAGGGACATAGCTGGCCCCTTAAGTGTTATCAGCTGCTGAAGGGACCCCGATCTCAGATGCCAAAGCAGAAAAGGTATTTAGGAGCATCTGGCAATGGTCTGAGCCGGACCGTCCGGTGAAAAGGAAATCATCCAGTTAATGAGTCACAAGCGGGGAGCAAACCCTGCGCTTTACCTCCCACTCCAGGAAAGTACTGAAGGCCTCAAAGGCTGCGCAGCTAATTGAACAGCCCATCAGTATAGCCTTATCGAAATACCATCGGCCTTGTACCTTAAGCCCTATCAGGTGGAAATCATCAGAGTGAACAGGCAAAAGGCAAAAAGCAGACTGAATGTCACATTTGGCCATTTGGGCTCCGCGGCCACATGCCTGCACTAGCTGGACCACATGGTCGAACGAAGCATAGCTAACTGAGCAAAGCTCTTGAGACTAGCATCATTAACCGATGCTCCTGGGGGGTGAGACAGGTGGTGAATGAGTCGGAATTCTCCCAGAGCCTTCTTGGGGACAACTCTTAAGGGAGACACCTGAATGTTTGGGAAAGGCGAAGAATCAAAAGGCCTTTCAATGCAGCCGGCATCTATTTCTTTTTGAATCTTTTTCATAAGAACCTCCGGCATATCTCAAGCTGATTTAAGATTCTTAGACTCTGAAAGAGGAGGGGAACAAGTCACCTTGGGCAGGACCCCATGCTGAAAGGGATGGTGGCCTGATTTTGGGCAAGCTGCCTTACTATGGGGCCCCCGACAAAGTTCAAAGATGTGGTCATATCTGCAGTGAGACCTGGAGCACCTTCCCGCATTATATTCCCAGCAGACCAATTTATGTCCCTCTTACCATCTGGTCTGGTGGCCCCTTTGGACCTGGTCAGAGGGACCACCTCAAGCAACCAAATTTCATTGTGAATAAGATCCCAGCGCTCTCTAGAGCTCTGAGAAGCCTGCTGACAAAAGGCTGCATCATAGGTGATAGCAGCTGCCTCACCAGCTACAGCTCTGACTCTAAGAACATGAAGCATGTGGCAATCTAAGTGCCAAGCTCTCTTGAGGAATGCCATTGAGATAACAGCCCTTTGAAGAATGTATGCTCTGCTGAGGGAACCTTAGGGTGTTTTGTTTGTTTGTTTGTTTTGCCCGTTTGGTGGATGTAACAGCAAGGGCATCATGCCCTTTTGGTTGCAATAGTGTGAAAATGTCAACGAAACAACCTGTTAAAATTCAATTTTGCACATTTTTTTGAAAGGTGAGACCCAGGAGGACGCTCACCAGGAGCTGAGGGAGGGATGCCCATGGCCCAAGGCCCACACACCTTGCAGGCCAGGATGCCAGGACCTGCACTGGATAGCCCAACGGGGAAACCCAGGGACCAAAGCATGATCCACCCAGAACCCTTCTCTACCTGTAGGCACAACCTGTGAAACACCCCCGCCCCAACATGTCCCAAACGAGACACAGATGCAGTCCTGTTCCATTTCCTCTTTTTTCCCTTGCATTTCTTCCTTTTGTCACCGGCCACAGAGGTTCCCGCAATAAGCTCGTCGTCCTCCGAACTCGAAGATGTAGAGCTAGAGCTGGATGAAGAACTTGAGCTGGAGACATCCACCCGCGCAACGGAGGTCCAAGCCGAAGAGCTGGGTCCCAAGCTGAGGACATCATCCGCCAACTGTTGTTCCCTGTCGCCTTCCCGGGATCCAGATCCAGACATTGCAACACCAGCAGATGTCGATACTTGGGAGGCTGCCATGGCCTTAGCAATGATTTCTGAGAAGGACCACATCAGTTTTGCAGCCTTCTCTTGGCTAATGATCAAGGACGCCTGCAATGGGGGAGGATGGGCCTGGACCATTACTGTTTTCGCAGGATCCACCACAACTGTCGAACTCCCCTGTCTACAGGCATACGTATGTGCTGGGCACCTCCTAGTCCCTGGGGTTAGCTCTTCCCAGGACCTACAATTTGTTTTCACAAAGAACTGGTAACTTGTGCAGCACCACTTGACTTCCTTGATTTTGGTGACATGTTGAAATCGGTTGGTCTGACAACACTAAGATTGTGACTGTAGTCAGCAAGAAAAAAGTATTGCAAAGCTGCTCATAGGTGAAGGGAAACACATGTCCAGCAGGGCCAAAGCCGCAAGCACCAAGTAAATTACAGTTCACCGTTGTCAAGTCACAAGCACTGGTTACAAATCACGTGCCCAGCTGGCCAAAGCCGCGTGCACCGTGTAAAGTCAGCAGTGCAATAATCACCAACCAAGTAGAGAGCACGTGCCCAGCAGAGCCGAAGCCGCGAGCACCGTGCCGAAGAACAGTTTGCAGTCACAAAGTCATCAAGACGATTGTTTGCACGTGCCCAGCAGGGTTGAAGCTGGGAGCACTGTGCAGTTAAAACAAAAAACAAAACAAAACAAAACAAAAAACAGTTTGAAGCCAAAATTCCGAACACTGCCAGGAGCACTGTGCAGTTGAAAAAACAGTTTGAAGCCAAAATTCCGAACACCACCAGGAGCACCGTGCAGTTGAAAAAACAGTTGAAGCCAAAATTCCAAACACCGCCAGGAGCACCGTGCAGTTGAAAAAACAGTTGAAGCCAAAATTCCGAACACCGCCGGGAGCACAGTGCAGTTGAAAAAAAAAAAACCAGTTGAAGCCAAAATTCCGAACACTGCCGGGAGCACCGTGCAGTTGAAAAAACAGTTGAAGCCAAAGTTCCTAACTCTGCCGGGAGCACCGTGCAGTTGAAAAAACAAACAAACAAACAAACAAACAAAAAACAGTTGAAGCCAAAATTCCTAACTCTGCCGGGAGCACCGTGCAGTTGAAAAAAACAAAAACAAACAAACAAACAAAAAAACAGTTGAAGCCAAAATTCTGAACACTGGATGTGTGATCAGCAGGGGCCAAGGCCGCAGGTGCAAAAATTATTAATTATTAAGACTAAAAAGGAGGAGAAAACAAAACAAAAGGCCTTCTCAAAAAACATGAACCCTGTCTGCCAGTCCCTTAGCAACAAACCTGAGGGAGCGGGTGATTCTTGACAAGACGTGGGGAGGTGGTAAAGATGCCCTCACCAACAAAATGCCCCACCTATTAGGCAGCGAGGAAGGCTGTCAGACCCAAAGCCCCGCCCCCTACTGTGCGGCAAAATAGGCAGTGAAGCCTCTGATCTGCTGGCCCCCAGAGCAGAACTGGCAATGGTGCCGACGCTCACCTTACACGGCCTTAAATAGGCCCAACAGCCAATGAGGGCTCAAGAACGATGGAGGCACCACCCTCTCCGAGCTCTCCACCAATAGGAGGGCACGCTATACCCTGCTGTGGCCAATCAGACAGGTTCCTTTCCTGCTCCTCCCGGTGGCCAATCAGCATCGAGCCCGCGCTCGCACCGGCCGCTGGGGCGCCCAAGCCTGGCACGCGGGAAGGGGAGAGGCCTTCCTTCACGCGGCAACAGCGCCGGCCCGTTAATTCGGGCGGCGCCATGTGTTGTCAAAGATTACTCTGTGATCATGTGGCAAGCATGCTTGCATGCTGAATGCTGTTACTTTCCTACCAGAGTGGTACCTATTTATCTACTTGCACTTTTACATGCTTTTGAATTGCTAGGTTGGCAGAAGCTGGGATTAGTGATGAGAGCTCACTCCGTCACATAGCACTTGGGCCTTGAACTGCCAACCTACCAATCTTGCAGTCATCACAGTCAGCATCTTAACTGCTGAGCCAGCGTGTCCCAATGCCATATGACATTACCATACAATAAAAACATGAGAAACCATCAACATTAATAAAATGAAGAAAATTATTTTATCTCTCTAAAGACACCAGATGCCATCAGATTGCTAACAAATACCAGATGCTATAGGCTCTATTTCAAAAGAAGGAACTGGTAAAACTACCTCTGATCATTCTGTGCCTTAGAAAACCTTATGCAATCCATGGAATTGCCCTAAATCAATATGCATATACACACATACAGAGTCCTCCATAGTGCCAAGCAGATATAAAGCATTCCTTCTCATAAAAAGAACTGAGAAAAGGAAACCAAAACCAAGAAATTGCAATGATATGAGATACTGTATGTAGTCTCAATAAAAAGGTTACTTGGTATGCAGCTTTTAAGAATAATGTTGGAGGAGTAAATATACAAACACCCTGTTCTAAATATTTGATGTATCTGAGGAAGTAGACCAAATGTACAAAAGCTTGTGCTACAACTTCTTTGGCACAGTTAGTCTCAAAAGTGCTGCAAGATCCCTTTGCATACTCATATTCCAGACAAACTCATCTGTGTCTCTGAATTCTACTTGGTTGGTGCTTGAAATTCATCAGGCTGGGATTCAGGCAAGCAACCCTGAAGAGTACTCTAAAGTTTGGTTCCCATCACATGGAACGTCTCTTTCTCTGGTGACCATAATTTCTAGGGGCAATGGCACCAAGAGATGGACCTCTAATATAAAAATTAATGTGGGAACCATAGCTCTTCTGTTATCCAGACACCCAAACCATATAAGCACACTGTAGGATTATGGCAAGCCTGTGAAATATGTTGTCATTCAGATATTGTTGGACAGCAGTTTCCATTACCATGAAGCATGCTGGCTAGAGCTAGTGGTAGAATCATTATTATCCACCTCTAAGCAGCACTTGGGAAAATTACCATTTCAGGCATCAAAAATGATAGCTAGGGGATTAGAAGAGTTGATATTTTTTTAAAAAATCATTGTTTTCCTTAGGCTCTACTAGGTAGTATATAATCTGTCAGATCTGCTTGAAGAATAAATGTTCAGATAAACATGTCTGAAACTGGGATTTTTTAAAAACAGAATGCTATTGAATGGTTGAATTATGAGTCAAAACATAGGTAAATCCAACTGATTAAATGGATCTAGTCATGATTCATAGTAGGATTTAGGCCCTGTATGACATAAAAATACACAACAGGCATCCTCACATAGGTATTTAATTGAGCTCTAGCATCTAAGATTATAAGGGGGAATGGTTCAAAAGCATGTTCTCTCTAGTGAGAAATGCTATGTATATTTAAACTGTGAAGGTAAAGTCAAAATGTTAGATTAGAGCCAACTGTAAGGCACATTAAGTTTGTAGGTACAAAGAGATGTCTTTATATGAGGGATCCTTCAGACACTGTGAAATATCCAGCAACAACCATAGATTTCAAATTGGCTTTCTGGTGTTGTACTTAAGTGGCAATGGATTCTATTTTACAAAGGCTAGTCCTCTGTTTGACAGGTTGACATAGGTCAGTCCTCTGGTTGATGGGCAATTCTGGTTAAGTCTGATATAAAGATAAAGGAGTACTGCTTCTAATATAATTCTGGTTGTTACTTTCAGTCCATCTCTTAAAGGAGCTCTTTTCCCTCTATAACAGACTTCATGTGATTAGTTTCTTTCCAATTTTACCAGACTGTTGTTCCAGAAAGCAAGAGATAAAAAGTGATATGTGTGTGGAGAGCCATGGCATAAACTGTCAGAATGAGGATAGATTCCATGGCACCCAGCTAAGGCTAGAGCCACTGCTGATAAAGCTGAGATGAAGAAATGCCCCATGACAAGATTACTTGTTGGTGATTGCATTACAGTTATCAAAATTCTCAGTGTGAACTGTGAGGGAGAATTTTTGCTGTGCAAAAAATAAAACAAAATAAAAAATAAAGAAGAAGTCCCAACTACACCCCCCCTAATATTGACCACCAGCGAATTTAATGCAGTGCTGTCTATTCTAACTTATGGTAGGTGACTCTCCAAGGTGTCAGGTATGGGGAGGGGAAACAGGGTCCACCACCTGAGTTTCTATTAATAAAAATATAATATCTGAATTTATTATATTATATAACAGAGTTAGAATCCAGTGGTGACACTGGAAGGTTTTTCCTCCTTCATTAACTGCTATACAATGCAGGAGACAGGATTTCAAGAGAAAAGCGGCTTCTTCGGAAACAATCATTTCCCTCTCAACATGCAGTGGTCCTAATCTAGGTAATGACCCTGCATGCACACTTTGGAGCAAAGAAAAAAGAAAAAGGTCTTTTTTTGCTATCCAATATATAATTAACATAGCATGTCAGCTTTTAAAATGTAACATATTGTTATAAATAAGGAAAGTAGGTAGCAAGGTAAAGAAAGTAGCTAAGGAAACAAAGCAGTCCAGAGGTCAAAATCTGACTTTGGGTTCATCCAGAAGGCTTAAAAGTCTTTGGATATAGTAAGAGTTTCCAGTTCTTTTTGTTTTGAAGTTACCTGCATACTCCCAAATTTGCCTCCAAAATCTTTCTTGAAAGAACTTGGTTTTCCCTCACTTGCCTCTCCCTTGTGTTCTTCCTTTTCCTCTTCCCTGATCACGTGTCACACGTACATTAATAAAATATTTCAGAAACTGCAAATGTTTCTCTTTCCCTTCCCTGTTGAATCTGTGTCCTGGAAACAATACCTGCAATTACCAACAGAGGCTGTAGTAGTTAGTTCTGCCGTAATACAGATGGACAGCCAAGTAGAAAAACATTTTGTTTCAGAAAAATATTGGCTTAATTTAAAGTGACCTGGAAAGTAGGGATTAAAAGTCTTTGGTAGTGCTGGGAGTGCCTAGGAAATACTATAGGATGAAGAAAACATCATGAGGATCTCCAAAGTAAAATTGGTTTGCACAGGAATAAAACCTAGGACTTTCAGAGACTTTATTTTCTTGTCTGGAGGGTGTCAAAGTCAGCTTGAGTGAAATAAGCCAAATGGAAGGATGTATAGAAGGAAAGCTCACAAGAGTCATTGAGAGAAATCACAAAAATCAAGGTCAGAGTCTCACAGCTGGGGGAAGGTGTGTTCAGTGAATAGTGTCTCCAGTTGCTTTCAGCTTTTCTACAAAAGCTGAGGACAGAGCACAACTAGAGCACACTCACACATATATGTCCCTGATCTGTCATTGTGTGTGACTGTGCTCTCGTTGCGATGCAGATGTTTGCCTCTGTGCTGACCACCCCCTAAATACTCATCCATGAGGCTTGACTGTGTCCACTTTCCCACCAGAAGGAGGCACAACACTTATAAAATCAATTTTTAATTAAAATAAATAAATGAATGAATACTTCTCAATTATATAATTTTTAAAAATAATAATTTTGTTGGTGCACTGTGCTAGGGGGCTGGACTTTTGCCAGGATTGCTCAGCAGTGGTGTGGGAAGGCAGACAAAACCCACTGGCCTTGTGCAATCTATTTCTCTCACACCTTCCTTTCTTCAGTTCCGTACCACCCATGGCCTTTTCCCTTCTACCCTCATCACCTAAACCAGTACTACCATAGTGAACCAACAAAATCCAGGCCTTGGCCTCCAGTTCTCTTGGTGAGTGAGACACATTATGTTCTGTGACTTCTATTGTCTTTTAATGAATTTTAATGTTGTAATTGCTTTTAAAATAACCTTTATCTTTATTAAAGGTAAAGAACTTAAAGGTTAAGTAATTTAATTGAAGTTTTTGTATAGTTGTTAATCTTTACTCTTTTAAAAATATGTTGTAAGCCACCTTGCATCCTATTATGGGAGAAAGGCATGGTAGAAATGAAATGAAATGAAATAAAGGAAATGAAATCATGCTCAGTTCATCAGGGCACCTAGAGCTCCAAATGTTTTTGCCAAATAGTCTGGAATTTTTCTTCACTCCTTAACTTTTTGTAAACCATTTATCCATGAGCTTCAAGCTCTCAGATGTCATTCACCAGAGGATTCATATCTGGTGGTTTTCCACCTCTGCAGTATGATACCTCTGATATATCCAACAGATGTATTTCAAGTATTATAAAATTTCAAGGCACTTGGCTAATGAATACATCCCCTTGTGCCATTTGCAGCCAGACTTGGAGTACATTTGATCTGAATGCAACACAGACCTTAAATCAAAATTAAAATAATCACAAAAGGCACAAACTGGTACCAGTCTCTAGAATACTAGGGGATACACATCAGATAGTCTGGGAAGAACTGCCTTAGAATACAGTTGGCCCTCTGTATCCAGAGATTCTTTATCCATGGATTTAGCTAGCCACGGCTTGAAAATATTAAATAATTAAATCTTCCAAAACACAAACCTTGTTTTTTGTCATTTTATATAAGAGACACCATTTTACTATGCCATTGTATTTAACAGGACTTGAGCATTCACAGATTTTGGTATCCACAGGGGATCCAGGAACCAAATCCCATTCAATACTGAGGTCCTATTGTACTTTGGACACTCCCTGCCATGATTAGGTATCAAAAAAGAGCTGACTGTTGGAAATGTAAAAGACCATGTTATACCTGGTCAAAGACCTGATTGTTATTTTTGGAAAGGAAAATATTGAATCAGTGTGATTATTAAACAAATTCTATTCTATATCATTTATCCAGGATTTTACAGGACACAGAGCATTATAATGGGGCAAGGCTGTAAAACAGACCTTCAAGCTCTGGACTGAGGCTGGCCATGCAGTCCTCTAGGGCAGCAAGATATATAAAAGGCTTCCTAGTAGGTCTAGTTCCCTGCCAGAACAGCAGGGTCTTCCTGGTGTACTGTCTGCTCTTCAGTTATGGCTTCTGGCCTTAATTCAGCCTTTATCAAAACCAGAGACTGAGCTGGAAGGTATGCTTGGCATGATCTCCTAGTAAAACCATTGACTGTTCCCCAAAGTTGCCTTGGAAATCCAGCCAGCCTAGTTTCTTAAAGGGATTATAATAATTTTAGTTACAAGTTCTATTTTGTTTTGCCTGGAAGAAATCTGGCAGAAGTATAATGAGAGGCCCACAAAATGGCATTCATGTACTGCCATTTTCTAATTAATAGAAAAGCTGCAAGGTTGCCTGAGGAAGAAATACAGCATAGGATGTGAGGAAAGAAAATCTTCTTATAACATTTCCTAACAGATTAGTGAGTTAATAAGCAGCCAAATGAAGGGGACTAGCTGATTTATTGTTTCTTATGCTTCCTTTACTATGGTTGTTAAAGTGTTCAGACGCCTCTTATTTTAGCGTAAAAGTTTTGATTTTTGACTTCTATTCCTAAAGTGTGTGTGTGTGTTTTATTTATTTGTAATACTATATGATATAATAATGTTTTATACACGGTTCGTATAGCAAACTGAAATGTGTCAAGCGATATGCCTAATACTTGGATATCCTAAAGAATTAAAGCAGTTGAAACTTTTCACTGTTTAGGCATTAATGGTGGGCAAGGTGTTTCCTGTTGAACTGGTTAAAGTTCTAATGCTCTTGATTGCTTCAAGCATACATACACCTCAGGCCTAGTCTGGTAGTCCATCTGCCAAATCTTCAGTATTTTTGAGCAGGTCATTATTACCCAGGGGAGATAAAATGTACCCAGAGATTCCCTCAGATCAAGCCTGAGCAACATCATTTAGAAAAGGATTTTGCAGTTCCACTTATGTCTTCTGGCTAAATGGCAGTTCAAATTAGCTTTGTCACCACTCAGAACTAAATTTTATTTTTTTTAGACCCAAGCAAGTAAAGACTGCAATAAAATGTAGCCACCATGCAAATACATTCAGTGTTTCAGCCAGGCAACTAATGCCCTTTTCCAGGATTGTTGCTGCTACCGTATGTGCCTTGCAGACAAGTCTGGGTTATGCTGACCCTATCATAGAATGGGGTCATAAAATATCAAGAATAAATTTTGACAAGATTTATTTAAAGGAGATTTGTCACTGCCTACCTCTCAGGCTGAAAGTGCGATTTGCCCATGGCCATCCAGTGGATTTCTATGGCTGAGCTAGAATTTGAATCCTGGTCTCCTGAACTCCTAGTCCAACATTCAAATCACTATCACATGCTACCCTGTTTCCCTGAAAATAAGACATCCCCAGAAAATAAGACCTAGTAGAGGTTTTGCTGAATTGCTAAATATAAGGCCTCCCCTGAAAGTAAGACCTAGCAAAGTTTTTGCATATAAATGTATATGCAGTATATAATAAATGTTCTTTTTTTTCTTCACCAATAAATGTGAAATCTTCTTCATGAAAAAATAAGACATCCCCTGAAAATAAGACCTAGCACATCTTTGGGAGCAAAAAATAATATAAGACACTGTCTTATTTTCGGGGAAACACGGTAGCTGTTCCTTTTCCAGAAGACTCAATTCCATTTTACTAGTGATTTTTTTAAAAAATTCATTCTCTCTCCATAAGTCAGCCAGCATACCATTGTCACTGGTATACTCCATCTTTTTAAGGCTATTTTGATTCTACCTATATCCATTACAATTTTATTCCATTTGGTATGGGGAGGGGGGTATTTAGGATTCCTAGGTACCTAGGATTTCTCCAGGCCTGCTGTGACCTCCTTTCTTGTACATATATAGTGCAAGATCCAGCATTTGGAGAATTGTGATCACAATTAACATTGGCAAATAGAATCTCCAGCAGAATGTTGCAGTGTGAAGTGCTCCAGTTCAGAGTTCCACCCACCAGCCATGACCACTCCCAAGAGACTCAGTTCCATTCTCTTGTACATCTGCAGCACCTCTAGGCAATGTCGCTATCGGGTGATATTTATAGTGCATGTGTTAGATTATTTTGTCATTGGTTCATCCTTGAGAGGACCTAGGATAGTGTGTATATAGTGGTTGTTGTTGTTGCTGCTGCTGCTGCTGTTTACAGATTTATTTATTTTTTTTTGCCCGAAAACAGATGATGCATGCTCCCAATGGTGGCTCAAAGCCACCGTAAAAAGGAGCAGATTCAATCCGCTCCTTGCTGTCGTCTGTATTGGGCCTTAAATACTAGATTCTGTTACCAATAGGACTTCACCCTCATTATTCCCTCACTTTGCTGTTATCTGTTCCACATATACTTGCATATAACTGCATTAGTTTCTTTTGTTGATGGACCTGTAATATTGTGTTCTAATTTTAAACAATTTTTTAGTTTATGTTTTACTTACATGTGGTCAGTGTAATTATAAGCCATCTTGAGTCCCATTCTTGGGAGGTAGGTGAGATATTTTGTTGTTCTTGATTTTTCATATTATAATTAGCATTCTTATCAGTTGTACCTATAAAGTTACAAAGTCACTCTAGTCAAGTTTAGTTATAAATAACAACATCAATGTGTCAACCCAAACTGATATATATTTTGATAAAGCTCCACAGGCAAAGTTCATTTCTGGAGCAAATGTGATAAAGGCATACCATGTTATTCCAAAATTATCTCCTATAATCTCTTCTGTTGCCACCTGATTTTCTAAGTAAGTTTTTTCATCAGGTGAGATATAAACTGAATGAATGAAAGAAGTATTGGGGCAGAGATTAAATGCTACTGGGGCAAGGGTATTGATTTTTAAAATGAAATAACCACTTAAATACAGCTTCTTACTAGCTATATAGTGCAGCTCAGAATATGATGACCATTACATCACAGCCTGATAGAATATGGTTAAAAAAGAAGAAAAATGAAAACTTACAAAGATAAGGGAAGTTGATGATGTGAAAGAAAAGATTAAAACCTAAAGAATGAAGAAAAACACACCAAAACATCTTGGGTCAAGAGATGTATTTTATTTATGTTCCAACTGTTTTATGTTTCCCTGGCAGGCATCCTATAGCTTTGAAAATTTGGGGGGAGAAGGTTGACAGAATTATGGTGCAGTGGGGACTTCAGTCTTATTGATTTATATGATTACATTTGGGTATGTTTCTTGGTAAATGGATCATGCATTTTAAAAATGACATCTTGCAGAAGCAGGTATTGTAATATTTTTCCTCTGAAATTCAGTGGTTGGTTTGGGAGCAAGTTTTGTTTTGTCTTTAAAAGGAAAAAAGTGTAAGAAATGTTAAAGAGAGCACACAGGCAAGTAATGAAAAGAGCCTATAATCCCAGTCTGGGTAGAATAACCATGTGATATTACAGCCAGTACAGAAGTATAATATTTGCTAAGTCCTTGAAGTTAAGAAGCAACCATCCTAGGAAAAGGAAAGGAGTAACAGATTTTATAGCAAATCACACACCAATATATACTTCTGTTAAAAACTAGTGCTTGCTATTGCAGGCCTAGCATCAATATGCCCTCTCAGTCACTACAAGGATGCATGCAACACATGTGTCACTAGAGCTGGAGAAAAGCTGACAACAACCTTTATTGGGTACAGCTAGGAAGTGCTGGCCCAGGATGAGACACAGACCAAGGTATCCAATAACCTACTGGTTATCTGATAAACCCATCTCCCACTCACCAGGGCAAGAAACTACGGGATGACAGATGGGATGCCATAAGGGGATACAGCTTCTCTGTGGTCCCTGTCACATGGGAATCAATTTAGTCCTTGGCCCCTGAGCTAGACTTGAGTCCCATCTGCCTGGATCCCCAAAATCTCTTAAAGACTCCCACTGGAGGACTAAAAGGAGGACAGTCCCCCCATTCCTCCTAAAATGGATGTTGCTCCATGCTACATTGCTTTTATGTTGTAACAAAAAAAATGGTTTGGAGATCCAAGGGAGAACAAGTGCCGAAGTTATTTTTTTAAAAAACCTGTTGTACATTAATGTACAGTTACACCAGAAACAGGGTGGGTGGACAAAAAGGCATGTCAAGTCCAAGAGCAGAAAGAGCCAGCAAAGGCCTGAATTTATACCCCTTTAACTGAGCTGAGCGAAAACTTCTATGTTCAGGATAAGTGAAGAGCAGCTAACACCACAATGCTCCCTGATTGGCTGCCCCTCCCAGAAGCCCACAAAAGATGTGCAGGTCTCTCTGAAGGAGACAGAACCTCACAGGGACAAAACATTATGCATCTTCATTCCCAAGATGTACCACAGCCTGCAAATGAGCTTTCTGGAGAGTCATGACACTTGCTTCTAATCTAGATAACTGAAGTCAATCTTAAAATCAGTAAGTTTTTTATGTCCCTATTTACATTTTTAACCACTGGTCATGCTGACTGGGGGATTCTGGAAGCTATAGTTCAAAAAGTTGCTGCCAGACTGTACATTCAAATAATCAACACTGATTTTCGAGCAGGAACCAGTCAGAAGCTTTAAAAGGAGCACCCAAAATTTGGCAGAAATTTGGAATTTTTTTATATTCCAACTGCTAGAATCCTCCAACCAGCTCAGCCATTAGCTATTAGCATCTGGATGATTCTGGAAGCTTTAGTTCAAAAAGTAGTTTTTTCCACTTTCTGCCAGACTGTACATACACATCATGAACATTGACTTTCAAGCAGGAATGACCCAGAAGCTTTAAAAAACTGATAAGGATGGCATGAAATCCATCATCAATACCCAAAATTTAGCAAAAATTGGGCATATTTTTATACTCCAGCTCCTCGAATCCCCCAACCAGCCTGGTCATTAACTATTACTGTCTGGAGTAATCTGGGAGTTGTAATATAAGAAGTAGTGTTTCTATGACTAGTCCATTTATAATATTTATAATTCAGATATCTTTATAGCACTCCACTCCCATGGCAGCATTTAGGCTAATACACAGGTTAAAAATATGTAATAATTTGGGTTTGAGAAATTTTATCTTGATCCAGGTGGGGGGGGGGGCATAATTGTAGGAAAAGATATACAGTATTCATTCCTAGATAGATTCATTCCCAGACATGCAACATTTGTCCACTGACTTAGGCCCTATACACACCAGCCATTAAAGCTGGTTTAAGGTCGGAGTCAGGGCGTAGCATCCTCATGGCATGCTGAAGGAGCATCACATGCCTATTTCAATGTGGCTATGATGCTCTTTCAGAGGCACAAAAAGGAAATGCTTTTCATGCCCTCAAAAGGCTTGTTCTTCCGGCAGGCCTTCCCTGGCACCTCTTAGATCCCAGCTCCAAACGGGACCTATAAATTGAATTTGACCCCTTGCCTGGTGCTATTTTTCTCCTCAATCTAAGAACTATGGATGATGAATTATGTTTTTAATGTTGTTGGTTTTAAATTATTGTTAATTTAATTATTTTTAAGGGGAGGGTGGCTGGAAATGGGTCAATGAAGTGTTTGAATTTGTATGTTTTAATCTTGTTGTACCCCGCTCCGATTGTACTCACAGAGGAGCGGGCTAGAAATAAAGATGATGATGATGATGATGATGATGATGATGATTAGTGTTATTAGGGCTGCAGTGTGAGGTTGCCATGGCCTCGATCTGGCGTGAAAAGGGGCGGCATCCCGCTATCCCTTAGGGGCTTTATGTACCCCCCCCCCTTAGCTACCAAGCTTCTGCAGGAATAGCTCCTGTTTAAAAATTGGTGAGGGTGCTAATCACATTTTGAATAGATGATGAGAGAGAGGACTGCATATGATTTCTTGCTAATCTCTAAGCAGCTAATTCTATTACTAATAACTTTTATTTGCATAGTTTAATTATTCAGATTCACCACACCCATCATGGAAGCCAAGAAGGAATGAACTGCAGTAAACCTTGCACATCCGCACTCTCTTCCTTTCCTTCCTTATCCTCCAGGCTGTGGTCCAGAAAATAATTTTTCCAAGTTCTGGTTGTGGTTTGTCAAAAGTAGAAGCTTCCAAACTCTTCCTCCCAACAACACAGTAGGAGGAAAGTGGAAGGGCAGAGCATATAGGCTCCCTGTAATTAGGCTCACCTTCTCCCTGTTTTCCTTTTGATAGCAGGCAAAGACATTTCCAAATAAATGGGTAAATAGGGAAGGGTTTTTATTAAGATCTGTGTTTTATTTATTTTTAAATCTTTTGTATGGCTTTTAACCAATTCAAATAGAATGATTTTAACTGTGATTAAAATTGTATTAGGGTATTTTTACTTATTATATTTGGAAACTATCTTGAGTTCCCATTCTGGGAGAAAGGCAGCATATAAATGAAATGAATAAATAAATCCTACTGGTTTGTGTCATCTAAGCAATGGTTTCGGTAAACTACGGTTTATCATGATGTGGATGAGGCCATTATCTCTCCTATGTATAACTAGAGTAGCCTCTTTTTCCTGTCTGAATGACGTTGTCATATATAAATTCTGACCTTGGACTGGAATCCAGGTATGTATAATCCAAGTCTAGCACACACCCACCACCCCACTGTCAACCATGGGGCTTCTATTTAGGAGTTCAGGAAACACTGCTATAGAAGAAGAGTGATATTAATTGCCCAAAATGTAGCCCTGTATAGTCCTCAAATATTTACATGCCTGTTCCATTTTGAATTTGCTTCCCCAATGCACCATTGAACACAAAGTGTTCCCAGGGAAACCTCTTCAGCCTTATTTTTATTGCTTTTTATTTCCTTCTGTGCACAAATACATAGATCTTGATACTGAATGAACCATCACATGCATCCAATTGATTCTCGAACACTTTCCTGTGTTTCTCTTTAACTGGCTTTATTACTAACAGAAGAGAGATTATTCAGTTTACATGGACTGAAAGGGTTTTTCTCTTTCTTCCCATTTATAGTATTTTTTTTCCACCTCAGAAAGCTCCATAGCATGTTGTTCTCCTAACGTAATAATGTGTTTGCCTCTAAATGGGAACTTGCTTGGTAGGTAAATTAAGACTGGAGGGTATTAATTTTAACAGTCTGGTTAGCTACTGGTATATAACAGTGGTAGGAACTTCAGTTTGTAGCATGTTGGAGAAACCAATGCCTGCTGGTTCAACTGTACTATACCTTTTCTGCTCTTAAACTGCACTCAGACTTTCAGATTTATCATTAATGTAACACTTAAATTAACTCCTTGGGAACTAGCTTATGGGATTTCCAAATGCTGAGCAATAATGCAGTGACATTTGCAGTTGTTCTGGGACAAACCAAACAGCTGACTCCAAGTGGTTACGGGGGCATGTTTCAAAAACATTACTCCCAAGGCACTGTGTTGTACAGAACATGTGCAGGCTTAATAAATTCTCCACTGTTTCTAGGCTTAGGAGCTTAGGAGCTGATATTTAATTGCAGGCTGTTCCAGAATTCTGCCATTATATCTGGAGTGATAGGAAGGACAGGCAATTCAGATTTGAAAATACTGAGTTATCTGTTTTTTCTGACTGCCAGATACCTTGAGGGAGGATATCAATATCATACATGTCATTGTATCATTAGAGGGCAATGATCCATAGGTAAGAATATCCGAGCTATCATTTTGTTGCCATACTTTAATGTCTATGTTATTTTGTGTGTGTGTGTCTTTCCTTCCAGCATAATTCCAGGAATGTGAAGCTAAACACTTCATATTGGGCATGAATACTACAGAGATCCTGGGGATGTGTAAATAGAGGGTATTTTGGTTTTGCTAATAGATTAATGAATTTTGATTAAAAACTGGAGTCTGCAATATCTATTTTAGAAATATGGGCCAAGCTCCTACATCACGTTGGAAGAGTGTAACACTTTGCTGTTCCCTTCCTCTTTTACCCTTCTAGCAACTGGTATTTTAAATGGGTTGTGCACTCACAAAGCTCCAAAAATACCCTTGCCCCTACCCCAGCCACTAAGTGGCACAAAGCATTCTTCAGTATTGTAAGTTGTTTGCAACTGGTGAGATTCCTAGCATAAGAAGGTACTTAATATCTCCTTACACAACCAATACAGAAGCACATACACTGGTATAATGAGAGGTTACTCTAAGGTATGTTATCAACAAGATTCTGTCTTGTCTTGTCTTGTCTTGTCTTGTGGCAGTAATAGACTGGATGAAGGAAAACAAGCTCAAGTTAAATCCAGACAAAACGGAGGTACTTAGGTAGGGGCTCCTAAACCAGGTATTGGATTGAAACCTCCTGTCCTAGAGGGGTTCACGCTCACCTTGAAGGACTGTCTTCGCAGTTTGGGGGTGCTTCTTGATCCGTCGCTTCACATGAGGAATCAAGTGAAAGCAATGGTCAAGAGCGCCTATTATCAGCTTCGACCGATATGCCAACTGCGCCCTTTCTTGGAACCGGGAGATCTTGAAACCATAGTACATGCACTGGTAACCTCGCAACTTGACTTTTGTAATGCACTCTATATGGGGCTACCCTTGCGCCGGGTCTGGAAACTCCAAATGGTACAGAATATGCCTAAACAACTAGGAGTGATTATATTACACCTATACTGAAGTCACTCCACTGGCTGCCCATCAGTTTCCAGGCACAGTACAAGATGTTTGTGATCACCTTTAAAGGCCTACATGGCTTAGGCCCAACTTATCTAAAGAATCACCTGCTTCCATATAATCTGCCTCATGCACTCAGATCCTCTGGGAGGAATCTATTACAACCTGTCTGCACTAGATTGGTTGCAACCTCTCAGAGGGTTTTTTCAGCTGTTGCTCTCACCTTATGGAACGGCCTGCCAGATGAAATCCATCAAATATCCAATTTAGATAGCTTCAAGAAAGCTATCAAGACAGATCTCTTCCAGCAGGCCTTCTCAGAACAGCCCCCGGCCATGTCAAGACCCCCCTGATCGATGTAGTTCTGGTTGTGATGACTTTGTACATTGTTAATTTTAATAGTGTTAATAAGAGTTTTAATTAATGTTGAAATTTTAATATCATAATTGTTTAATTTTGTTTTAAGGGGAGATTTGTATATGTATATAATTGTATTTTTAACTGTTGTATGCTGCTTTGATTGTACATACAAAAAGTGAGATATAAATAAAAGATTTTTTATTATTATTTATAAGATTCTGGTTATTGTGTCTGAGATCATCAGTAGAAGCAAAGCTGAAGATACGTTTGGGAGAGCCATATCTCTACAGAGCCTAGAGATAACTCTATGACCTATTTTCCTGAGCAGGGCCCAGAATTATTCAAATGCTGTAGAAGGAGAAGTTCAGCATGTATACTGAAGCATGTATCTCTAATTTCTGGAGCATTTATCATTGGAAAAAATTCAGTAGTTTTTTTTTTTCCAGATAAGTGTGCTCAGGACTGCAGGTGTCATTTTTACATCACACTGCAATTCACTAAAAAGTTCATCACATCTATTTAGGGATGTAGTTCTTTGTTAATTATTCACATATTGTGGTTCTGTGAAGAAAGCAGTATTTTCTGCAGAGGAAATAGCCTTTTCTGCATGAAAAATAATTTGTACAGAAAATGCTATAAAGAGAATATGTACAGAAAAGAGTCTGGAATCAAAGCATCAAAGCTGGCTCAGCTCATTTCTGGCTTAAGGAAGGAGCATTGTGTGTGAACTGGTCTGCCCAAAGACTTCACAATGTTAAGCCCAACACTTGGAAGTGATGCACTACAAAGAACATCACTAACTAGAATGCTTTCCTTTTCTTGGTAATGAGAGTGTAACAAAATCATATTCCAAAAATAATGTTGAAGGCCAACACTTCGTTGGCTGTAGTGAGCAATTTCTTACTTAGTTTTAAAAATTACTTTTAAAGGTCATTTTAGAGACATCTTATCAGGAGTGTTTGACGTTTTCAGTGGAAAAGTGATGTGTGTTGTTGCAATTGTGGCCTTGGAGGGAGAGAAGGGCCAGGTACAGCTCCACCTTGCCTAGCTCAGAAACAGAAGAAGGGGCCTCCCTCCATTCCATCTGCCATTGTTCTGGCCTCAGAGGGAGAAGAGAAGCAGGCACAGGTCCACCATGCCTAGGCGCAGAGGCAGATGAAACACCCTCCCTTTGTTCCAACTGCCAATGTCCTGGCCTTGGAGGGAGAGAAGAATCAGCAGTATCTACTGGCCTTGATCCCCTTCCCCTCTGCCATTCCTTCTCCTTTTGTGTCATCTCTTTTTTAGATTGTAAGCCTGAGGGCAGGCAAATGTCTAATTAACTATTTTTAAGATGCTCTGAAGAAGAGCAGGGTATAAACTCTGAATGAATGAATGAATTAATTAATTAATAACAAGCTATGTCTAAAATATTGTAATGAGCAGCAACATGCATTATTTGGCAAAATCATAACAGTTAATGGGAATTAAGTTGTTGTTGTTGCAAAAGAACTTTCCAAGCTCTGGCTTAATTACTGTTCATGCACAAGCAGCTGATGCAGCGACATGGATATTTTGGGCCTAAAGTTTAAAGGCACCACCCTTGGTGCTGAACACCATCTCCCAGATAGATTTGGTAATTTGGACAATTCCTTTATAGTTCAGACTTAACCTGGAGAGGATGCATGAGCCTCACAAACACTGGTGAGTTCAGCCACCACTCTACACCCAATGTACGCACTAGGAATTCCAACTTCAGAAACTGATATAGCTGCTTTGTCACTTTAAATAATTCACCCATGTTGGCACTTTCCCCATTTGTTATTGAGTGGTAGAAGTTTTGTGTCTGCTTTACAGTTTTGATGTAAACATGCTTTGGGATGTTATACGTTACAAGGCTGCTGTTTCATTTTGATTTTATTACATTTCAGTATGAATGTCTCAAAAGCCATGTCTTATAAATGTATCACTCTAGACTTACTTTTTACAAACTGAATTATATAAAGCATATTGGGGAAAAAAGCACCCTTTAAAATTAAATAACACATGGTCCAGATATTGTTCAATGGCACACCAAGCCAAGTACAGGCTGATTTAGGAAGCTTATTTAAATGCACAAATTCAAAACAGGGTAGATAATTGCCAAGGAGTACACAGTTTAAAAAAAAGAGGCGAGCAAACCCTACCAATAATGGAAGTGTAGTCCTTTGTGCTTAGTTAACTTTCCAGCAGTGTACTTCCTGAAGCAAAACCCAATATTTAGATCAGACCACTGGAGTTTGCAAATGTTAAGCTTGCTTGCAGTATGTCTGATCACTAGATGGAGATGTAAGATATGAAATTGTGGGGGGTTTGTAAACAATTATTTGCATTAAATTTCCATGCCATAACATGACATGTATTTACAACAAACCCATTGCCCTGAAGACCTGCTATTTTAAAACCAAAAGAAAAAAATTAGATAGATTGGACTGTTCTACATGAACGAATTCACCTTGGTTTGAGACTCATTTTGCACCCAGCAGTAATCATTGTAATTACAGGTATGGTGCCAGAAACAAATCAAATTCAGAATGAACTACAGTCCTTTTGCATTATGAGACATTATGGAATCCTTTTTGTTCTATTTGTATTCTGATTAGAACAATACTATTCAGTTTTATTCACATAAGGTGTGTGGAAACTGAATGATGCATGATTTTATGAGTGCACATTACAAAGATAAGGATTTTTCAAGCAAGTCATGCCTGTCCATTATATGGCACACTAAAGATAAAGAAAGAAAGATTCCAGGGGAGACATCATAGCTAAGTGGTAGAGCACTTGCAAAATATACTTCAGTTCCTGGTACCTCAAAAAAAAAAAAAAAGTGGGGGGGAGGTAATAGATGCTGAACAGATGCTGAGAAGAAGACCTTTGCTTATGACTGTATGGAGCCAATGCCAATTAAAATAGAAAATACTGGATTAGTTGGACCAATGCTCTTGTCTGGCCAAGTGTAAGCTATTACACCCATGTGCCTATCCCAAACAACCTTCAGATCGGGAGAGAGTATTTATGTCATATTGTTCAGATGAAGAGTTTTTAGCCTAGTGCTATGTTATGGACAAGCAACAGTTTTCATGCACAAAAAAAGGAAAGGTTATGTTTAGAATAGACCTATTAAATCTAGTATGGTTTGATGGTTAAACCTTTTCTCAAATTAAAAAAAAAATGTTCTAAAAATGATTGAGTGAACCATTCTCATCTTTCACAGTACTTCTAGTTTTACTGAGCCCACTGTATGTCTTCTTGGAAGTAAATATATTGAATTCAGTGCACTTTACTCCCAGGAAAGCATGTACAGTCAGCCCTCTGCATTCACAGGTCCTTTATCCACAGTTTCAAACATCCACAGATTAAACCATCTGGAGCGTGAAAATATTTGGATTTTTGATTTTAATATTTTGATTTGAAATTTTGATTAGAAATAAGAAAAAGAGTTTAAAAAAATAACAAGAAAGGAAAATGTGGCACTCTCAGAAATAATAAAGAGATATAACTTTGATTTAAAGGATACAATAAGAGGATTTTCATGTAAAAGGAAGTAATAGTGTTTCTATGTTTTTATATATACCTCAAGTTTTTCACTCAAAATCATGATGTGTATAGTTAATGTATAGTATGTATGTATCTATGTATGTATGTATTATAAAGTATATATGGTGTTATGTGGAAAAGCAATAAAAATAAAAATTAAAAAATAAAATATTTTAAAAATATAAATTCAAAAAAGCAAACCCATTTTATATAAGTCACACATTTTACTATGCCACTGTATTTAATTAAACTTGAGCATCCATGGATTTTGGTATCCATGGTGGTTGGTCTTGGAACCAAAGCCCCAGTAGATTCCAAGGCCCCACTGGATTATCTTTATAGGCTGACACATGTCTCATTAATGTATGAGCATATTGGATGTCTAAAACGCATGAACACAAACCAGTAGCTTGCATATTTAATAGAAGGAATATTGGGTACAATATTAAATAAATGCATTTTGTACCTTTAAAAAAACAATGAGGAAAAAAATTCCGCGCAGGTGGGGTATATCAGAATTGTGACAGTGTTGCATAAGAGAGAGGTTACACCTCTCATGTACTCTACTATCTTGAGGCACTTTTGAAATGGAATGAAAGATGCGGTAGCATAAGCTTTCATAGATTTAGGGTCAAAACAGACGGCCCTAAAGGGGTGGCATGATGCCGCCCCTTTGATCACATCAACCACACACCACACGCCCAATCCAACATTTTTCTGGCTCAAAAAGAAGCCACAGAAAGCCAATCCTTTTTGAGCCAGGAAAAAGATGTCTTTGTGGTGGCTTTTTGGTGTTTCTGTGGCACAGCGTGTGTAAATGCCATACCACAAAAATGTCATGAAGCCACCACATGTACTGCTTCTATGTGGCTTCCCAGCTGTGTGGCTTCCCAGCACCCTGGGGCATGCGCAGGAAGCCGGCACGGAGTGAACTCATGCCCAGGAAGAACCTTTATAATCAGACTATATGAATGACCATAGAAATGAAAACCTTGTTGACATGGTGGTGAGACAAATTCAGTTTTAACAATGATCATTGAGGGACAAAGGCAGTAGGAAAGAGTGGGAGGATAAGCATATGAATGGTGGGGTAGGGAATTTAATTTAGTTATTATTGTTTTATTGTATTTTATCTCTGCTGTAATCCTGCCTCAATCCCCAGGGAGAGGCAGGAAAATATAAATAATAAATTACTTCTTCTTTGGCCCTGACTTACAGCAAATGAATTGTTTTAGAAAGCATTTCCCATTACTTTAACAAAACAGACACAGTTCATGCATGTTCACTCAACAATGCAATACTAAATTATTTTATCCACACATAAAAGCCCCTCTCAGTTTATAGGGTTTATTTTATAGGAATTACATTTAAGGCTGCTACTCAAGAGATGGGCATGTCTGATTGGCTAACATATTTCCAAAATATTGACAGAATAGTGAAGAAAGTAGTACAGTGGGCCCTTGTTATCTGCTGGGGTTTGGTTCCAGGATCCTCCATGGATAACAAAATCTGTGTATGCTCAAGTCCCAATAAATATAATGGCACAACAAAATGGGTGTCCAATATATAAAATAGAAAATCAAGGTTTGCTATTTGGAATTTATACTTTTGGGGAATATTTTCAAGCCATGTATGCTCAAATCTGTGGATAAAAAATCCATGGATAAGGAGGGCCAACTGTAAAAGCAAAATAGATTTATGTAAATGTTATAATAGCTATCAGTGGTGTTATAGAATCCAGAACTGCAAAGTCAAAGCACTGGGAGTATTTGATTATCAGGGATGATAATCAAATACTCAGGGATAATAATCTGTTCCCCTCATTTCAAGGAGCAAGGCTGTTGATAGGACAACTAAGATACAGTAATACAGTCATCCCTCAATTTTTTCAGACTTCAAGTCCATGGTCTTGGTCCTTCATGGACTGGCAAGCAGGGAGGTTTAAAATGGCTAGCATAGGAGTATGTGGAAATTCAAACAAATGGGGCTTGAATATTTTTGAATTTCCATTTTTGCAGGGGGTGGGGGCGATCCGGAATGGATCCCCCATGAAAATGGAGGAACGACTGTATATGTAAAATATTTGGAGTAAGGAAACATGTTTTATAAATGCTTAGGATTCTTTTTTAACACAGGAGATAGTTCAGAAGAAATGTTTTGTCTCAAAAAGAAGTCTAAGTTGGCTTGAAAAAGTTACTTTCCAAAATGTGCATTTATGTGAACAAATATAGACTGGGAGCTCAAGGTTATATTGACTTTCACAACTGAAGTACTGTGGAACAAGATGCTTCCAAGTCCAGTCACAGAAATTGCTGCTGATGGTATGCATCATCTCCTTGTTCACACCTTCTGTTTGTTAGCACCTGAAGATGGCTTGGCTGACTGTTATGAGTTTTTAAATCACCGACAAATAGATTTATTTTAAAAGAAAAAAGATGTTAAAATACAGCTATTCTTTACAGCTGTGTGCTGAGATAAATTATCTAATGGGATATTTTAAAAGTGTGAAATTAAAGTGAGATGGTTGCACACACTTTAAAACATGATGGAACTTTTAAAAAATGATTGCCATGCATTATAGGCACTCAGTGAGGGTCATGTTTTGTGTGAGTACAATGGAAAGGAATAGAAGTTGTACAATGGCTCCCAGTGGCTCATTTTGTGTTGTGAATTTTCTACTTTCTGATATGTACACAACATATACACATGGGACTACTTTCGAGCACGAATGAAAAGAGCCATCATCCTTATTCAGTAATGATGAGGCCATATTTGGCATCTTCCAGATATTGCTTAACTATGTGCTTCTGACAACCATCTACAATTTATGATTATGTTTGCTTTGCCAGTCTCTGGAATTGTTCAAGGAAAAAAGACAGCTGTCTCTATCAGGTAACAGGCAAGTCAAATGAAAGGTAGTTTATTAATATAAATTCCTATGTCTGACACTTTTATTAAGCACTGGACCAAGTCTCTTGGATGCTCTGTTGATGAAATATCACATCCTGCTCTGTGACTTTCAAATCTCAGTTGCAGATGTGCCAACCCATTTCTGACAAAAAAATATTTGTTAAGGGGAAAAAGCTCAAGCTTTATTAGGAAAGATAAGGTTGTGCTTGCCAACAGTCAAAGGGTACACAATGAATCATGAAAAAAATGTTCAAAGAGAGTTTGAAATATCTTATTATATTGCTTCTATCATGGGGTTTTCTTAGCAAGAGTTGTTCAGAGGTTTGCTGTTGCCATTGGCTTTCCCTGAGGCTGAGAACATGTGACTTGCCCAAGGTTACCAAGTGGGTTTCATGGCTGAGCTGAGAATTGAACCTTGATCTCCAAATTCATAGTCCAACACTCAAACCACTATGACATGCTGGCTCTTCATTTTAATTTTGCTTAATCCCAAATTTATTTTTTTAATATATCATTTATATAACAACAACAACAATTTATTATTTATATTTTCCTGCCTCTCCCTGGGGATTGAGGCAGGATTACAGCAGAGATAAAATACAATAAAACAATAAAAACTAAATTATATCCCCTACCCCCCCATCTTTAAATTAGTAAAATTCACAGTTAAAATTCCAATCAATTACAATCAAATGGAGTGGACCATCTGAGGCGGATGTCAGATCCATCATAGGAATCAAGGTAGGAAGACCTGCTGGAAGAGATCTGTCTTGACTGCCTTCTTAAAGGCATCTAAGGAAGTAATAAGAAGGATCTCTTCTGGAAGGCCATTCCATAGTTTTGGGGCAGCAGAGTAGAAAGACCACAGGGAAGTTGTTACCAGTGATGTCTTTTGTGATTGTAGCAGATTCGTCCCAGAAGTTCTGAGAGTATGGGGTAGATTATGTAGTGAGAGGCACTCCCGCAAGTATCCTGAGCCCAAGCGTTGTAGGGCTTCAAAGGTAATAACCAACACCTTCTACTGTGCCCAGAAGCTGATTGGAAGCTAGTGAACATTTTTTAAAACAGGTGTTATATGGTCAAACCTGGATTTACTGGTGACCAGTCTGGCTGCCATGTTTTGAACTAACTGGAGCTTCCAAACTTGGCACAAGGGTAGCCCCATGTAGAGTGCATTGCTGAAATCAAGATGAGAGGTTACCAGCGCATGTACCACAACTTCAAGGTCCCTCTGGTCCAGATAGGGTCACAGTTGGCGTATCAGCCGAAGTTGATAACAAGCGCTCCTGGTTGTCGCATCTATTTGAGATGACAACTGAAGGGATGAATCCAGGAGCACTCCCAAACTGCGAACACAGTCCTTTAGGGGAACTGTGACCCTGTCCAGGACAGTTGATAAATCTCCATCCCTAGATTTAAGGTTCCTATCATGAGTATTTCTGTTTTCTCTGGATTCAATTTGAGTTTGTTTTTTCTCATCCAGTCCATTATTGACCCATGACAGTCATTCAGAGAAGAGATGCCTTCCTTAGTCCTTCAGCAGTTCAAGACATGGAGAAACATATTTGGGTGTCATAAATGTACTGATAACACCCTGCCCCATGTCTCTGGATGATCTCACCCAGCGGCTTCGTGTAAATGTTAAATAGAATGGGAGACAGGATGTTGCCCTGGGGGATGCCAAATTTTAGCTCTTGCTTAGAATAGCAACTGTCTCCCACCATCTGGAATCTGCCCAAGAAATAGGAGCAGAGCCATTGGAGCACAGTGCATCCAGTTCCTAGTTCCCTCAGGCATTCCAGAAAGATTCCATGGTTGATGGTATCGAAGGCCACTGAGAGGTCCAAGATCACCAACAGGGTCACACTTCCCCTGTCGGTGCCCAGATGGAGATCATCAACTAAGGTGACCATGGCTGTCTAAACTCTGTATCCTGACCTGAAGCTGGTTTAAAATGGATCTAGATAATTGGCTTCCTCCAAGACTGCTTGAAGCTGAGAGGCAACCACCCTCTCAATCACTTTGCCCAGAAATAGTAAGAGGGAGACTGACCTATTGTTATTTCTTACCAGTGGATCAATGGAGGGTTTTTTCAATAGTGGTTTGACCACCACTTGTTTCAAGCTGGCTGCACATTTTCCCTCTCTGAAGGATTCATTAATTATAGATTGAAGTAGTGATTTTACTGCATCACCTCCCTGGGTGGCTAACCATGAGGGGCAAGGATCAAGAGGGCAGGTTGTCTTCCTTATGCTACCAAGAAGCTTGTCCACTTCATAGGTATTCACAAACTCAAAGTGATCCAGTTTAATATTGTGCACAGAGTCACTTTGCATCTCTCTTGTCATTTCTGCAATAAAGCAGGTGTCCAAGTCAGCTCCTAAAAAGTTGAGTCTTCCACCAGCAGCGTTCTAGTCATTGCACAGCCCGCTTCATTTTCTGAAGATCTTCTGCATACCATGGTTTACTATTTGAAGTGGGCTGGAAAGGACGCTTGGGAGCGATTGCGTCAATGGTCTTGGTATGATTGGTGTTCCAGGTATTAACCAAAGCTTTGACAGAATCACTTTCCTTGCCAAACATATAACCCTCTATGGCTTTTTGGAACCTAGCCAGTTCCATCAGTCTTTGAGGGTGGACCATTCTAATTCCACCCCCGAGGGGGATGTGGGTAGTAGCATTCAGTCCAACCTTAAATAGGAAATGGTCCATCCATGACAGAGCAGAGGTGTGTGTCACTTCCACCCACGGATGTTCCTGTTCCATACTGAAGACCACATCGAGCATAAAACTAATAGCATAGGGGACTCCAACACCAGCTCCGAGACCAGTTGTGTCAGCTCAGCTAGGGAGTCTGATAAGCAATGGGGTGGACAGTATACCAACAGAATCCCTAGACTATCCTTAGCCTTCAGGGTCAGGTACATACATTCGGTGTGGTCCATTTTCCGGACAGGTCTCCTGGTCAAAGTGAGGTTGTTTTTATGGATTAAGGCAACTTCACCCCTTGCCCACTTTCCCTAACCTGCTTCTTGACAGCATACCCGGCTGGGAAGGCCCGAGCCCAAATTACAATAGATTGAAGGTTGTTTAATTCCAAGGTCTATTTGGTGTATAGTTTAAATTCAATGTCTTCCATTTCTGCCTGCATCTAATTAGGCTGCCGGATTTCAGGCTCCCAGCTGTCGAGCAAGCCTGGGCTTGAGTCTGAGCAAGTGGGGGCTTGAGCTGGCCAGCCAGCTTGGAGAATGCCACTCTCAAGTCGCGCTTATAGCAGCACTATAAGAGGGTAGTGTGGTAATCTAGCTGGTCTTTGATATTTCTATGTTGTGATATATCATTGAATGAAATTTATATCTCACTGAAATTTATATCTCACTTTTAGTAACAAATGGAACTCAAGGCCACAGTACAAATTAACAAAAGCAAATACAATTAAAACATAAGAAGCAGACTGTAAACACAATTAAATATGTATCAATAAAAAGGAAAAAGAATGACTGAACCAGTCAGGTCCCCCTTAGCTACAATACATCTTAGACAGCAAAGACCTTTTAGAAAAATAATACAGGCCCATGATGAAATTAAAAACAAAAAACAAAAAAACATTGTAGCTGTTTTAAATGTATTCCTGAATGATGAATTAAAAACAACAACAAGAAAAATATACCACATATATAGTTCCTTGACAAATGCAATTTAGGTCCAAAACATAACACAATAATAATCCAGTCTGAGATCACTTTAACTGCCCTGGCTCAGTGCTAGGGAATTCTGGAAACTGTAGTTTATTATGGCACCAGAGCTCTCTGTCAGAGAATGCTAAATGTCTCACAATGCTAGAATAACCTAGTGTTGAGCCAGGGCAGTTAAAGTGATCTCAAACTGGATTATTTCTGCAGTGTGTTTTGGACCATTGTTATCAATTCAGGTGTTTTTCAACTTTGATGAAGTGTGAGCACGGATGTTCCAGTGTTATTTCTTTTAGTGGTTTTGGATGGATTTTTCTGCTTCATATCAGCTAATTAAAGTTTTTTTGAAAGTCTGTTGGAAGGCCTTAACCCATTTCTTACTTTCTGCAGGATAATTTCATTCAGTGATATATTACAACATAGAAATGTCAAAGACCAGCTAGATTACCGCATTGCCCTCTTATAGCACTGCTATTCCACTTAACTGCTCTGGCTGCTTCCTGTTGCATTCTGGAATTTACAGTTGAGGGAGGGGCATTTAGAATTCTCAGCCAGAGAGCTCTTAGGCCCTACTGAACTACAAATCCCAAAATGCAACAGGAGGCAGCCAGAGCAGTTAAAGTGGAATAGCAGCACTATAAGAGAATAGTGCAGCAATGTGGCACCTAAACTTTCCATAGTGGTGCCCTATATAGAATTTACTACAGGTGTCCAGTAGGGATTTTGCTAAGGCATGTATCATTATGGCCAAGTCACATCTTCAAGAATAGGCTGAGAAAGTGAATCAGACTTAATTATTCCTGGCTGGTGCTGAAACCTAGGCATATAGACTGAGAGCTGAATCTAGGAGTACAACCAAACTCCAGATCTCTGTCTTCCAGTGTAACTTGTTCCAATATAAGATGAGCTCCTATTTCCTCTGATCTGCTTTTTTGGCTGGCCAGTGAACAAAGGAAGCTTTGGTCTGAAAAAGAAAATGTTGAGCATTTGAAGAAGAGACATGCAGTCTGATAGTAAACTTTAGACCACCAGGCTGCTTGAGTATAGCAAGGAGGAAGGGGGATAGTGGAAGAGGATGAGACACTGATACCACATAACTGCCAATATCACAACTTCTCTGGCAGCAATGTTTCGCACCTAGGGACTAACCTGATTGGGAGGTCATTAACAGGTTTCCCCCATCAATGAAAAGGGATATCCTAACCGTGATTGTGGAACACAGCAGCTATGGGTCAGAGCTGTTGTTGTGCAATAAGTATCACAATTTTTTCTCCAGATCTAATTGCTGTTTAAAAGCCATGTGCAGTAATTTCTTAAGAGGGTTTGCTCTACTGAAAATAATTTGGATACAAAATAATATATAGTTTCTATTAAAAAGCTTGGCATTACTACCTACAGACCTTTCCGCACATCACACAAAAAAATATTTCCCCAGGTTGTCTTTCTTGAATATAACATGCTGAGATGGAGGTGGGAGGCATACAAATGTAAATCTCCATGGAACTTGCTGTTCCATCTCACCTCCTGGCAAGGCCTCTTTGACTTGGGGTTCTCTAGGGATTCTCTGTACTTCATGCAATTATAATAATCTTATCAATTGTGCAGAGTGAGAAGGGATGAGTCTGCTGGGAAACTAAATGAACAAACATGGAAGGGCTGGGGCACACCTTGGGTGTTGATCCTACTATCAACACATATCTACAGGAATGTGCAAAGAATACAATATTGTGAGAAGAGACACTATACTAAAATATTCTACTGACACACCAGTGCTCCATACATTACAATGGATGCATGCCCCAATGATTTTAATAGGACAAATTTTTAACTGGAAATTGGGAAGGAGAAAGAACACAAGTCTGTTGTCTACATTAGTAGTTCTTAATTTTAGTCATTAGTGGTTCTTAATTTTAACCTCTTTGAGTATTGATGAAAGCTATGGAAACCTCTCCCCCAAAATATCCATAAACCCAGACACACAAAATTTTGCATGCTATTTGTTATACAGTGGGCCCTTGTTATCCGCTGGGGTTTGGTTCCAGGACCCTGCGTGGATAACAAATCGATGAATGCTCAAGTCCCATTAAATATAATGGCACAACAAAATGGTGTCCCCTTCTTCTTTTTAATTTATTTTTTATTTTATTTTCAAATTAAAATAAACAGATGCAAATACAAATTTAAATTATATCATGTATTTACAAAAACTTACACCTCTGGTGTTGTTACAGAATTCGTAGGTTTGGAATTATCAGAAATTTGATTTATTTCACACATACCAGTCTAGAATGAAAAAAAAAAATAGACTTGAGAAGACTAAAACTGTACCTTAAAATTCACCATAACTGGAAAATTTCCATGCAACAGGTTGGAAGTTAATGGACTGTCTGTGGACCTCCATTTAAGAAGCCCTGGTCTACATTGACTGGCACATGCTCCTATGGTTTTTACACTGAAGTCTTGTCTAGCCTGAACATATTACCTATTGCTTGGAAGTAATGTGGTTTACATCTCAATGATGGCTGTTCCTCAAGTACATATATTTAATTGTGTGTGTCTGCGTATGTATCTCCTTGACTTTCAGACATGATAAATGGACTCATTTGGTATCAATCGCAACCTTCACCACACCTATTTGTACTATATCCTAGTCAAGCTAGCCCTGTGACAAGACCAAATAACACTACGGTTGGAAACACACGACAGAAATAATCCAGTTTGAGACTGCTTTAACTGCCTTGGCTCAGTGCTAGGGAATTCTGGGAATTATAATTCATTGTGGCACCAGAGTTCTCTGACAGAGAAGGCTCAATGTCTCACAAAACTACAGTTCTTAGAATTTCCAAGCATTGAGCCACGGCAGTTAAAGTGGGCTCAAACTGGATTATTTCAGCCATATGTTTTGGACCTACATTTTTCCTCACTGTGAATTGGGAACCAAATTGGTACAGGCTGAATCTCCCTTATCCAAAATTCCAAAATCTGAAATATTCCAAAAACCAAAACTTTTTTCATGGGTGGCTGAGATAGTAACATAATTCAGTGTACACAAATGTTGTTTCATATGCAAAATTATTAAAATATTGTATAAAATCACCTTCAGTCTATGTATATTGTATAAAATTACCTTCAGTCTATGAATTTTGTTTTTAGACTTGGGTCCCATCTCCAAGATATTTCATTATGTACATATATGCAAATGCAGGTATTCCAAAATTAAAAAAAAAATACAAAACACTTCTGGTCTCAGACATTTCAAATAAAGAAGATTCAACCTGAACAGATGCCCTTGTACTAAAAGTAACATCATTAGGTTTGGAGAAAATGTAATTTAGTGATCTCAGTCTCAGGGGAAGACAATGAGAAACCTTCTCTGAAATCTTTGCAAGAGAACCCTATGATAGGTTCCACTTATGGTTGCTATAAGTTAGAAACAACTTAAAGGCACACAACAACAACATCTACCAAAAGTTGTATAAAATGCAGTCTGTTTGTCATGCCTTACCTGAAGGAGGTCTCCTTGGATGAAGAAGGAGAAGAGAAATGCCAAGAGGATGGGGCCCAGCTGGAGCCAGAAGAGGTTGGCAGTTCTGTTGTGACAGAAGCAGATCCTGGTCCATCCCAGACAGCACCCTGCAGCTTTGGAGGAGAAAAGATCTCTGCACCCCATCATACATCAATAGTTCAAATGCAAAGAGCAGCAACACCAGAAATGGTCTCCTCAGCCTTAAGTAAATTATGCTGAGTTAATGAGCCAATGCTTCCTGCTGACCTTGTGTGATTTCTTTGGCTTCCTGTGTCTCTGATCCATGGATTGAATTTCTCTCTGCCAACTTTGCTAAAAGACTATTTTTTTCCGAAATGCTGGTCTTGTGCATTTCCACCTTCTCTCCAGCATTTCCACCCTATATAGCTAAGATCACCGGGTCAGAACTTTTCATTGCTGTTTTAGCTTATTTTTAATAGTTTTAATTAGCTATTTTAACTTTGCTCTGTTTTTATCCTATTTTAAGTGGGGGGGGGGAGCTGGGGAATGGGATGGGATATTTTAACTTGTATTGTTTTTTAACCTTGTTGTAACCCGCCCCGATTGCTTGTTCAGAGGGGCGGGCTAGAATTATTATTATTTTACTTTGGACTGTTTCGATTACACTACTGATCCAACGGATACTGGTATCAGCTTTGAACAGGACTGGCTTTTCCCTGGTCAGCCTGTGACCTGGCATTCAAACAGGACAATATTGTTCTGTGGGTGTTTTCTGTTACTAAATGATTATGCTGCATGATAACTTTGAAACACAGATATAGAAATCCTAAATTTTATATACAGCAACAGATCTATTGGCTTGAGGAATTCACCAATATAAATAGAAAGCAGGAGAGGAGCCACCTATAGCAGCTGTTATTCGTTTTCCCATTTAATAGAATAATTCAAAATGGCAGCAATTTATGTACTGTCTAGGGATCTATATCAATAATGGAGAGAGACAAAGCATACATACCTGCTGCTTCTTAATTTCATTTTTCCTGGTATTCAGAAGCAATAAAAGACCAAAAAAGCAAACAAACAAGAACAAAAAAAAAACCAAAACCCTTTGCTGACTTCCTACAGAGTACCACTCCCTCAATTCCCTGTGCTGGGGTACAACAATAGCTTCTTTAGAACTGTGTGATATACAAACACATGGAGAAGTGAAAAGCCCTCACTCCTGTTGTGTGCCCTTCTGAAACCATCTTTTTGACATGTGTTCAGCTGTCCACAAGGAGGTGCAATCCTACTTACATACAGCCTTGTGATCATAAGTCCTCTATGGGTCCATTCAGATGGACTGGAAAAAGCATAAAGGCCTTGGTTTTCTTCCTGAATTTTTAATCTACACAACATTTTCCCCATCCAGGGAACTCCCAACACTCTGTTGTTGTTGAGTTGACTTCAACCCATTGTTACTCTATGAACAAGAGACCTCCACATCACCCTGTCCTCAAACTCCCTAAGTATCTCTTGCAGATTCATGGTTGTGGCTTCTCTGAGTGAATCCATCCATCTGGTATATGGTTTTCCTTTCTTCCTGTTCCCACCAACTTAAAAAGACAGTGTTATTGTCTTTTCTAATGAGTCCTTTCTTCTCATGAAATTGCCAAAATATAGCAACCCCAATTTAGTCATCTTTGCTTCTAGGGAGAGTTTGGGTATGATTTGCTCTAGGACCCATTTACTGGTCTTTTTAGCAGTCCATGGTGTTTGCAGAACACTTCTCCAGCACCACATCTCAAAACTAGTTGATTTTCTTCCTATCGGCACTAATGATCAGTTGAAATTAACCCAGTATTTCCCAACCTGAAATATACCTCTCCGTGGCTGCCTATGTGATCCTGGAACTAGCTAAGATGGCTGCCTCCTAGAAACATAATGACAGAAGATTCAACAGAGATCAAGTGACGGGAAGAGGAGTGGTAGCAATAAAAGAAAATGATCCTCATTCTTATTAGTGTAATATTGCTAAAGCACTTTAATGTTTTTAATATAACTCTTGAACAGTAATTAAAAAGAGCTCAGTGGAGATTGGCGAAAGTCAATTTCTGAAATATTGCCTAAGTCTCGATATGACATGTAATCAGTGGGAGGAGAAGAAGGAAAAACACTTGGGAGGGGAGTAAGGTATATCCAGAATATTTCAGGAAAGAATTTGGATGCAAAAACATGAATATGCAGGAAGAATAAAAAAAAAAAAAGATCAGTACAGTCTTGATACATTCAAGGACTTTCCCCCCCCTTTAATCAGGTCTTTAATCAGGTCTAACTTACACCATATATGGAACAAGAAATGCTTGCTTATTTCAGAAAAGGAAGAGGTAGGAGGGATAGTACTGCAAATATGCATTCAATGATGAAGCATAGCAAAGAATTTCACAAGAAAATCTGCCTGTGCTTTATGGATTACAGTGGGCCCTCCCCATACACGAGGATCCATTCCAGCCCCCACCCCCGAATATGGGGAAAAACACATATGTTCAAACCCCATTTGCTTTAATGGGGAATCACTCCCACACATGCCATGGGCACGTGCGTCATTATACCATCTGCAACTTAACATTCCACATAAGGTTAAAGCCATGTATGGCACAGGCACGCTGTATGACAAAGTCTTTATTTGTTTATTTATCTATAGTATTTCTGTATTGCCTCCCAACCCACAAGGGCTCCTGATGCTCTGAACAAATAAAAACCCATTAAAACAGTAACAAATATTAAACATTTTAAAAACACATCAAAATACTTCTTTAAAATGTCTAAAAGCAGTCTAATTAAAAAGCAATTTCAAACATTAAATGTCAGGTGAAACAGCACAATTTGGGCTGAGCAAAGATGCTTCTGGCCATTGCAGGAACCTGGCTTTCCAGGAGCAGCACTGGGTTCAAGAACACTCCCAAGCTACAGAACTGATCTTTCAGAGGAAGTGGAACCCCATCCAGAATAGGCTGCAATTCCAATCTCCATTTGGTTTTCATACTGACCAGAAGCACCTCTGTCTGCCCCCTGACTCAAGGAAGCTATGGCCCTGAGTCAGCAAGACCTGAGCAGGGCTGTTGATGGCCGGGTAACTTGGCATGAGCCAAAATTGACTTGATGGCAGTTGTTTGTTGTTAACTGCCCTTGAATCAACCCCCATCTCATAGCAATCCTGTGGATGAGATATGTCTAAGACCCCTGTCCTTAACTGCTCTGCATAAGACCTGAAAACCCAGGACCATGACCTCCTTGATTGAGTTTATTCATCTAGCATGCAATCTTCCTCTCTTTCTTCTTCCCAGCATTAGCATTATTGTCTTTTCTAGTGAGTCACATGTTCTTATGATGTGGCCAAAGTACAGCAGCCTTGATTTGGTCATCTTCTCTTCCAGGTACATTTAACATTTGATCTGTTCAAGAACCCATCTATTTGTCTTTTTGGCTGTCCTTGGCATCGTTAGTAATCTTTTCCAGCACCACATCTCAAATGAGTTGAGTACTTAACAACATTTTTTTCTGCATCATATGCAACAATGTTAACTACATTAACAGAGCCAAACCGACTTTACTCCACTGATATATTTAAGGACAATAAATACCTTGTTTTCAAAACTGTACATTCTCTTACTGTGTTTCTTCCTATAAGGAAGGTCATAGATCTTTATAATAGTCAAAGCAGCATGCCTTTGTGAGTAATAAAAAGAAATCAGTTTTTTAAAATGATCTTATTAATAAGCTTGGCAATAAATTGTCACAATGTGAACGAGAATTAATAACATAGGACATACATTTATACTCTTGTGGGCATTCATGAACTGTCATCACATCTTTTAAGAAGAAAGGATGTACGCTATGAATAGTAGAAAGGCAAGGAGAAGGATAATTATTTTTCTATTTGTTTAAATACCTTGAAATTGCTGGAAATATTTGTGTTCTCTGTTTAAAAAAATACTTGTTTTTAACAAACTGCAGCTATGTTGAGAAAAATTCATGCAAACTGTTTACTATAATTATTCTTTAGTGGCAACTATAGTTTCCTCCTTTCCTCATAGGTCTTGAGTCAAATTCTATTTTTTTTTCCAAATCCTCCAATCATCTCAATGAATCCTCTCTCCTCCCATTTTTTTCTAATGCTTTCAAAAGACCCAGTTTCTCTCTCCTCCTCCCACTTCCCCCTTTGTGAATTGACTGCAAACTACTTTTGCACTTTCAATTCAGTTTGCAGCAGTTGAAGTAAATGAAGTGGGAGGTAGAATGAGAAACTGGGACATTTTAAGAGCTGGAAAAGTGAGATAACAAAGGATTAACCAGGACTGGGGAAGAGGGAAGAGATGGGGAGGAAGGGGCAGCTTGAAGCCACCCCTTCTAAAGATGGATTGGGGCCATGGTAACCACACGCCACGGCCCTAATCTGCCTTGAACCCAGCCCAAAAAGGAGTGTCAAAGATCCAGTACTTTTTAAGCAATGGAAAAGCTGCCCTTGGCAGTTTCAAGATGCTCTGGTGGCATGCAGCATTTAAATGCCATGCTGCCAGAGTGTGTTGAAGCCACCCATGTCTCAGCAGCCACTCAGCTTCTAGATGGCTTCCGGGTGTCATCAGAGCATGCTGCATGTAAATGCCACGTTCTGATGATGCCCTGAAAGTGTCTTTTAAGGGCTGTCTGTTCCAGCCCTGGCTCTGCCAAATCAGGACAGTTGAAGGATGTGCTCAATTAACACTGCAGGAGAGAGAGGAAAGAAGGGTGGAATCTTTCCTTTCCCAATAGGCTCAGGAAAAAGCATACTGCTGTACCATCTCCTAGCTTATGTGTTTTTTCTCATTAATAACACTTGCCACCTTGATGTTGCTTGGCCACACGTCTCCTGGTTTTACTTTCTGTAATGGCATACTGTACCATTATCTTGTGGAGAGAAGGGAAGGAGCTTTTGCAGGATGTGACTTCACAGGTTGTAGGTTGCCCAGTCCTTGTTCTAGTATGACAATAAGAATTTGGGGCTTAGGATTGACAATTTTCAGTTGTTTGTATTGTTCCAATCAACACATAGGCCTTTATCTATTCCTTTAAAAAGTCTGTGTTCTTTTTCTTACTTTTTTTTTTGCAAAAATAAAATTAAAAACGGGAAAATTGCCACCCCTATCCCTAGTTTTTCTGAAACAATATTGTTGATATAATGATCAAACTGCTACATAAAAATGTAATCAATCTGGGGGGAAAAACTTTGTTATGCCCTCATGCCAGCAAAGTAACATGAAACAGGTAATGCTGTTACCTGTAATGTGCTATTTCCAAGCTTTGTGTTTTCCCTAGCAACTTGAGATACAGAGGCACACAACTTCCCTTCATGCCATAGAGGCATATGAGAAGTGAACTATGTAGTCCTCAGAGCTGAGGCTATCTGTGATAGCTCATTTGCTCTGTTATTCCATTGAGCAAGAGTGCTAGATATGGCTTGACTTATTCAAGGAAGCCATGGCCCTGAGTCTGCAAGACCTGAGCAGGGCTGTTAATGATAGGGTGGCTTGGAGGTCTTTCATTCATGGGGCCATCATAAGTTGAAGTCAGCTTGACAGCAGTTAACAACAAAGTGTCATCTGGAAAAAATGTGAGACCTAGCTGCTGTTACATCCTGCATAAATGTATGCTACTTCTTGGAAGCTTCTCAACTTTGTTATTGTCTCCACTACTATATTTAAGTAAGACTTTATAATTCCTGTCTCTGCATTTACCTCTCTTAATAATGACTGTTGTTGAGAAATTGGGTCTCTGCATTAGGCACTCTTGAGGAGGTGGCTGCTGATTGTATTATTCAGATTGGAAAGATATATAATATCTGTTTAATAGTAACAACTGATAAATAATGCCAGTGGAGTTTGCATGCTGGTAACTGAAACAGATCATTTGGAATGAGTTATGCATTAGAACTACACTATAATATTAGTGCTATTGAAGTGAGCCATTATCTATTTTTATTGCTTTATTAAGTTTTAAAATTAACTGAGCATAAGAGAACATTATTTAACATATTGAAGAGCTATGCTGCATCACACCAAAATCCCAGTTACCAATATTCTGTTCATATGATGGCCAGCCAGTTGTCCACTGGCAGTAGATTATGTAATGGTAAAAACAGTAATTACCTGCCTTGGCAAATGTAATTACAGGGCTGTATACATTTGATAATAAATGGGTAATAACAATTTTGAGTATTCCATGAGGATATCAGGTCAATATATATTGTGCCAATAGTAGAAAAATGGCCGGGGCATCCAGATAATTTCTATGTGAAATACCTACTCCAGGACTTAAATCCTTATATTACATATAGAGTTGCTACATATTGTGTTGCTGCAATGAAAATAAGACAAATCCAAAGAAAAGATACCTCCCTATCTTAAATACATTCTTATTTAATTTGTTATTATTTTAATCTTAAAGTTAAAAAAAAACTCTCAGGGGAAATGCATTCTTTGTACTCCACTCTATTTTAATTTTACTTTATAGTACTCTATTGTACTAAAGCATTTCAAATTCCATTGTTGTACTTATTGGGCTTTGAAATCTTGTATAAATAATGTAATTCTGAAATGTATAAAACCACAGGAGAGTGTATTTTACATTATCCCATATTTTATTGTGTATTTCTTGAAGTTTGTTGTTACAATTTGTACTGTGTTTTGTAATTTTTTAAAAAACTTTTGCTGGTCATTGACTGAATAAATATATATTCTATTCTTCTTCAATTTTCAGTATTAAATTACTTATAGTATGTGTGTTTCAGAAAGATGCCAATGATTTCTCAGGCAGTGCAGTACAACATTTTAAATATATACAAATCTAGGATAATCTTTTGCACTAAAATCAGTAGTTACATTTACACTAGATCATTAAATTAACATTGTTATTGTTGTTTTGGCTTTCCTCCCCTGTAAAAATGGGCATAATCCTAGCTGTTCTCTTGTGTAGTTGTTCCTATTAAACATAACAGCATCATGCAAAAAGATACCAACCAAAAAGCCTAAACTTAAAAGACTCCAATTTGCTCTTTCTATTTTCTCCTACAGTTGCTCAGTCCTTTGAATGAGTATACCAAGAAGTGTCTATGATTAGTATGTGAGAGATTCTACCACTGTGAACTGTTATTACTCATCCGTGAGTAGCAAAATGTTGTGCAGGAGGATTAGCATGTGAGATAATTAAGAGGGATGCAACTGACATGATATAGAAATAAACACCATGTATAGATTTGCATCACATCAAAATCGGAGTTCTGAGATATGGAATTGCATCACATCAAATGTAATGCTAGCCTTAAGATATGTTAATCCAAGAATGCAATCATTCCATACCAAACAGATACCAGCTGAGGAGCTACAGAATAAATCCTACCTTTTCATCAAGACTGGGACTCAAGGTGAGTTAAACATTTAGATAACTATAATATAATTTTAAAAACCCAAAAAGTCAATATTAAAGTAGAATTAACCTATTAATAATGCTGAAACAGTTTAAAACATAAACCTTTAAAAGACTAAAAACATGTTAAACAGTAGAGTTTAAAACAGCATAGCACCTTCTTACAGCCCTTTCCTTTAAAGCCTTCTGTTTTAAAAACCTGTCTGAATAAAAGATGTCTTTGTCTAATAATGGAAGTAGAGCAAGGAGGGGCCCATTCTAGTCTCCCTAGTGAGGGAGTTCCAAAGTTTAGATCCAGTGATAGACTCTTTGTAACAGGTGTTTATGTGAGTGAAACATTGGAACCATATTTATAACATATTCTGAGCTTTTATATAACCCTTCCATCCAAATCCCATCAGATGTGGCCCAAGGGATTATCCTCCCATTGACTTCAGAGGTGGCTATTTCTTGATTTCTCCTCCTATTGACTTCTCTGGAAGGGGGAAACGACAACAACAAGAAAATAGCTACTGCTTCATGAAGTTGAAGGCTTTCACAGCCGGCATTCACTATTTTCTGTGGGTTTTCCAGGCTATCTGCCCATGTTCTAGAAAAATTTGTTTCTGATATTTCTCCTGCATCCGTAGCTGGCATCTTGGAAGATGCCAGGAATAAATTCTTCTAGAACATGACCACATAGCCTGAAAAACCCACAGAAAATTACTCCTTTGTCAATAATTGTCTATCAGCAACATCATTTCAAGGGGAGAGGTGGGTAAGCAATAATATTTTGTGTATTTGTTTATCCACTTTTGTAAACCGCTTTGATCTTTTTTGGAAAGGCGGTATATAAATAATAATAATAATAATTATTATTATTATTATTATTATTACTACTACTACTACTATAGTGGTATAGTTTGGTCTATTATAACAGCATATTGCTTGTTCAGAGGGGAGGGCTAGAAATAAAACTTATACCACTTCTAGAATACAGTTGGCTGTCATTATCCACACATTTCCTATCCACAGATTTGAGCATACACGACTTGAAAATATTCCAAAAAAGTATAAATTCCAAATAGCAAACTTTGATTTTTCATTTTATATATGGGAGACATGCACTCCTAGACATGCTCCTTACTTTGCTGTGCCATTGCTCATACTCAGAACCCACCCATTGCCACATCTGATGTGGAAACAGGGCACTTGGCTGCATCCACATGTCTAGGCACCCCGATTCCACATCAGATGTGGTGATGGGAAACTTCTGAGTATGAATGATTGCATGGCAAGGTAAGAGGACAAGAGCAAGGGGCCTTCTAAACAGCCGAGGTTTGCAAGAAAGCTTCTAGGAATCTCTGTGGCAAACCAGGGGTCAAATTGCCCCAGTGTAAAGGCTCTTTACCCTGAGATCAGGGCAGATTCACCAGATCCACACTCAGTCTGGCAAGATCAGGCCTGATTCTGGCCCCTGGTTTTTGGCCTGCATCATCTAAATTGGATATCCAGAGGTTAGGGAGAACATGGGCCTTTTGGCATGTGTGGACAACCCCTCTGTAAAAATTATAAGTTATCTCAGCAAAGGACAAATCCCAAGATTCCTTAAGATGAAACCATGACAGTTGAAGTGGTATCAAACTGCTCTAACTGTATAGTGTGGTTACTCACCACATCCCTGCCTCATGAAGCCCTGGTGGTGCAGTGGTTAAATGCCTGTACTGCAGCCACTCACTCAAAACCAGAAGGTGGCGAGTTCAAGACCAGCAAAGGGCTGAAGCTTGACTCAGGCTTGCATCCTTCCGAGGTCGCTAAAATGAGTACCTAGATTGTTGGGGGGCAAATAGCTTACAATTGTAAACCGCTTAGACACTCCTTAAGGGTATGAAGCGGTATATAAATGAAGCTGTTTGTTTTGTTTTTTTTTTTGTTTTATGAAGAGCATACGTAGACACCACAAGCAAGAAGTTCAGTGCGTAAAATAGTGTAGCTTCACAGCACACATGAAATCTGAATTCATTGTTAAGTTTTTTGCCCAGACGTGAAGCCTAAATAAATAAATGAAAGCCTTTCCTGTTTTCGTTAATTTATGTACTGTGTTTCTTGTTCAATAGCACATTCCCCCTTTTAAAAATACATTCTCAATTTAGCTCCATTTATCCTGCTATGCATATTCAGAAATATAAATATTCATTTTAAGGCCAAACAGCTGGAAAGAAATACCTTTATACATACACACAATAATGTTGTTGTTGTTACTGTGGTTTGGCTTGTCCTTTCTTTTTAAAACCTCCAAACTGTTTCTCATTAAGGAAGTTGCTTGTTTTTTGTTTTGTTTTTTAATCTTTTTCTCTTGTTCCTTCTTGTGCTGAACTTCAAAAACTGCTTAGAAACATGCTGCCACATTCAAGCCACTTCCCTACTGCATTTTTCAGTCTTCTCCTTCCTTCACCCTCATCTGTACAAGGTCTTGGGCAGGCATTCAGATCATACAGTTCTGGGTGCAAACAATTTTAACTGTCTCATTGCAGGGATAAATCTGGAGACCAAAGGCAAATTTCATTAGTGGCGTGAATTCTTATTGGGGGGTACAATGCTCTTATCCTCTCCTTTTACAGCTACACTACTGGTTTTTGCAATGGTGACTGTTTTGCACATACTGTATGTTAGGTCTACAACTATACAAGAAAGAAGTTTAAGAAGAAAATATTTATTTCCTGCTGCTGCTGCTGCTGCTGAATAAATGTCACTTGGCAATATAGTGCATGTATCCTAATGCATGAATGATTCTGACAGCCAGACAGTGAGAGACTATCAAGCTGAGGAAAGAACATCTCATATACACACACACACACACACACACACACCTGATGCTACTAAGTGATACAGGTCAATAGCTGATATGGAAAAAGATTTTGTGTGTGTGTGCCAAATTTCATTTGTTCTTTTAATCTGCAACATCTCTAGCTGAAGGACAATAGAGCAAAAATGTGAGGTGACCTCTCAGATGTTCTTCCTCAACTCTGAAAAGGCAACCTTCTGTGATATGGTTACTTTTAATTTGGATATGAGTCACTTCGAGCCTTTTAGGGGTTGTTTGCACTGGCAAAAAAGGTGGTTTTACCCCGTTTTGAACCTTGGCTGTTTATACGATGCATGAGGCCAAAATGGGATGAAACCTGGATGAAGCCACATTCTGGGGCCAAAAACCAGAGCAAAATAAAGCTTTTTTGCTCTTCTGTAATGGGAGAAGTGTGCATTATTGCACTGGCATATAAACAGCATGACATGAGTGCAGAAATGTGGGAAGGCCCAGGCGACTTACAGAAGCTATCTGGAGCATGCTCCCGGGTCCCGTTGAGATGAAGCCGACAGCACCATTGCTCGCCATACATTTTTTCTTTTATCAAGTGTACAGGTGCACAAGTGGCCAGATGCACCATCAACCCATCACACCAGTGAGTTTGAAGCAAAATTATGACAAACATGGCAGGTCGTCAATAATGTAATGCATGTAATCAAATTATACACAAATTGGCCAGTCCAATAGGGACCATGGGATGAAGGGACGAAGGGGGGGGGGATGTATAGGGGAGCTCCATGAATGTGGTTTGCCAGTGTGTCACTGGGTGCAACAATGCACTGGATGAGTGGCATATCACTCATGTGACTGTGTGGCTGATCACATGGTATCCAATGGGATGAGAGCTGGGTGGGACAAGGGGGTAAATTGGCAGTCATAGGTATTCATGTGATGGGTTGCATGCATGGGGGAGGCAAAAATAATTGAACAGCACAACTTGACGCTGCATGGTACTGGCTGCCCATGGTGTTCAACCCACCTTGGGTCATGTGGACAGCAGCATTTCCACTCCTATCAGAGAAAACAGCCCAGTTTTTCTTCTCTGTCTCTTCAGCCCCAAAGGGTGATGGCTAGATTTCAAGGGAGTACCATGATGCAGAGACTTTTAGAATGGTACTTTCACAATGGTACTTTATGTCTAATATCTGTAATTTCAAACCTGAGATTACTTGCTTGATCTAATCATGGTAGTGTAAATATGTGATTGCACTCAAAGGGTTATTGCAATTGCATGAAACTCTCTTATGTGGATCACACACATTTACTTTGTTTTCAGAGCTATTCAGTGCATTTTAGTTTATGTTTGTTCTCCCATGAGAAATTAAAATGGTGAAGGTGAAAGAAGGATGGAAGAATTTTTAAAGAACAAAGCTGTTTTATGGACTGCGATAAAGACTTTAAATAAGGATGCACTTAATTTTAGATGGGTAATTGCATTACAAATGTGGAGAGAAACAAAGAGGAACACTTCCACGTCTGGATGAATAATAAAATAAAATAAAGATCAGAAATAATTATGCTAGTCAAAAACAATGGGGCTTTGTTGTCACTCCAAATCAGCAGCACTGCAACTAAGCTATTATTCAGTAGTGGGAAGAAGACTCCAGTTCAAAGATGGTTAAGGAACAGGTGTTTTCTGTATTGTTGCTGCCTATGAAACTACTTACCACTTGGGGAAGTAGAAAGGATGCAACAATATATTTTAACAAAGCATATATTTATGTCTCTAAAATTTGAACACCCTAGCATGCATGCATGCTTGCCCAAATGTACACTTGCCCTGTCTGTCCACACAAACACAATTCTGTTATCATTCTTCCCCAAGATTACTTGGAATAATCTTTATGCAGTGCAGATCTTCTAATGTAGTTCTGTTTTCCCCCGTTTCCCCAATGAAGCCCTATCATTCTTTTCATTTAGTGATCCTGTTTCTCTTCATAACAACACAGTAGTGGCATTTAAAGAAAGCGACATATGCATACCTTTCAAGTTGAATTTCAAGTAAGTGGGGATAAAAAGTAGGGAGAACTGAATAATGCATGGGACAGTGCACTTTAAAAGGTTTAGAAATGAGATAGTGATACTGTAGTAAAATATGATGCATAATAGATACTTGAAGGACTCTTTTCTAGGATGATAATTTACTAGGTTACACTTCTGTAGTATGCTAACTATATGCTAAAAGTGGATGCCACCAAAATGTCAACCATTTTAAAAAACAAAACCAACAAGATCACAAGTATGTATGGGACTATAGTAAACAATGGACAAGGCAGTTAAGTCTAAAATGAAGTACTTTGGGCTTAAAGTATGAGACAACACACTTAAACCCTGACCTATATTAAACTATTTGTGATCTGAAACTAGCAAGCAATGCCCTCTGAGATGGGATAGGATAGTAACCAACGTCTATCATTTGGTCCATGCGAAAGTGACTTAGAGCAAGATCTGTACAACAAGAGAAGGAAAACAAGTGGCAGACTTGTAAGAATCTTTTTTGTTTGAATGCAAACATAATTTATACAACTCGGGACCAATTTTATCAAAGTGAAGCAACCTCTATAAGGCAGCATAAACAAGTGGCAAGTAGCAATGGTTGCTTGTTGGATCTGTCTGAATTCCACTCTGGGTTTTAGTCCAGACTTGAAGGGATTTATCCAAGGGGATGAAGCCTATATCCAAAATAGATTCAGAACCTCAGGCAGCTCATTAACACTTCAGATTAAAATCCAGAATGGATTGAGCACCCCACTGACATGGTAGCTACGAGTCACCCCTAGTGAGCAGAAAACACATATGTTTCAGAGTAAACCCTGCTGAACTCATCAGGACTTAACCTCTTAACAGAAAACTGTAGAACTGAATTACTTGAAGGTAGGAAGAGAAAACACATATGTTTGGGAGTAAACCCTGCTGAACTACCATGCTTTGTTGTGGCATCTGTACACCTTCAGACAAGTGTCCTTTATGAGTTGCAACAATATCTATTTTAATTCAGTGCCTTTTTTTGGTGCCAGATGCTGTTATGCATACTGCTGCCATATCAATAATAACCAAAATATGGACAAAAAAATAAAGAACTGGAGCTGTGAGCATAACCAAGATGTACTTACAATTCAATTCTACAGCTTTCTGTTAAGAAGTTAAGCTCTGATGAGTTCAGCACGGTTTACTCCCAAACATGGCACCTCCCGCCTTCAATGGGCAGGCGCAGTTGCTGTGGGGCTGTAAGCCCCAAGATGGCTGTTGGGCACTTTTCCCGTCGTCGGGAAACCTGCGGGCCCGCGGGCTTCCTGCCGGTGGGAAGAGTCACTGGAGCGCGCTCCCCTGTGCGCGCTCGCTCAGCTCCTGGGCTCCTAGGCAGTTTGGGTGGGTGCCACGGAGATTGGGGGCCTCTTCCTGCCTCCTCCCCTCATTGGCTGGCCGGCCAGGAGGAGGAGGGGCTTCTCCAGGCTCCCAAGCCCTGGAGGCCTTTTTAAGTAGATTGGTGTTTCTTGTCACAACTTTGTCACAACCTGGGATTTGTGTTTCTTATCACAACTTTTCTGTTTGTGGGCAGCAGCACAGGTTCTGGATCTGGTGGGCTGGATTCCAGTGCCCGGTAGCACTGGATTGGGAGTCTTTTGGACCCGGGAAACATCAGGTGCGATGTGGCCATCCGTGGGTCACATCGAGTATATCCTGGTGATGAGAGGCCTTCCTCTGGTAGCTGCGCAATTGTGTAATTGCGCAGGGTGTGGCTTTGCCTCAAGTCATCCCAATGCTTGGCGTACAAGCAACCTCACATCAGTCCAGCCTCAGTGTTGGTGATGTGCAGATCCAGACCTGGTGCTTTTGGGCCAACCCTACCTTGCTTTGCTGTTAATAAAGTTGTGGCCTTTTTTTTCCATTGCCAATATGCTTCCTGTCTTTCTTGGGGCTGGAACACTTTCACTGCAAATATGTGTTTTCTCTGCCTACCTTCAAGTAATTTAAGTGCTGCAAAAATATGATAATTTTCAATGCTCTTTCTCTTACAAAAGAAACTAGACCCCAAGTAGTGTTGCTGACTATGCAACTATTTACTTCTTGGATTCATATAGGGTTGCAGCTTTAACAAGTTATGCCAAATCTCTTGCCCATTTTATATTCTTTTTATGTCATTTTAACTTTTTCTGCTGTTTAATTCCTTTTTAGATTAATGTTTTAAAATTTTGTATGTCTTTGGGGGGGGGGAGGGAGGGCAAGGGGATTTTAAGTTGACTGTGATTTTATTGTATACTGTTTTTTAATGACTGCTGTAATCCGCTTTGATTCCCCTCCTGGAAAAGGGGAAATAGAAATAAATCCTATTATTATTATTATTATTATTATTATTATTTTTCAACATACTACTACTTTTCCTCTCTTGTGACAAATTAAAATAGGATGTTTGGAAAGCATGGCATTAAAGATATTTTAGCTAAGTCATGGTACAGCACTTCAACTAACAATAGTTGGACAGTACTATTTCACTAGCACCCTAGTGAAAAGGTAGTCTGAGCTGTTATCATTATCCTTTTCTGTCAAAGTGTACATTCTGTCTTAGGTTCTGTACAGACCAGCTTGAAATGTTGCACACCCTGACTCCGCCCCTAGGGTGCCATGATGCCATGCACCACTCCACTCAGCGTGTGGCACCATGACACTTCTCTGGTGCTGCATCCATACAATGCAGCCCCGAAGGAGCGTTGTATAGCTGCGCCGCCACGGTTATAGCACCCATTCGAGTACTGTATCATAGAAACCTTGATGAAAAGGTGAAGGGGGGGGGACCTTGTGATCCCTTTAAGTCTCAATATAAAGTCTCTCTGTCTATCTACAGCAATTGTACAGTTCTCAAAATAAAATGAAGTATTCTGGTAGATAAGGAGAATTAAAAATTTTAGCTCAGCATTTTCCATTCTGTCCATTACTCTCCAAGGCTTCATGCACATCTCTTCCCTATCACTTATTACCTGATCCTTTAACTGAAGATGCCAGGAATTGAACCAGAGACTTTGAGTATGCAAAGCACATGCTGTGCCACTCATCTCTTGTCCACAATAATTTTTAAATTCATTTTTGTAATCTGGATTCTGGAAGCAATGTAGCATGTATCCAATGTCTGCAACTTGAATGAATAGCGAACCTTTTGCAAACCAATTGCAAAGTCCCAGACTTTGAATAATTCAGAAAGAAGGGCTCAGCCGATATAGCAGATCCACAATACCAGTTGTTTTTCACAAACCGGTTATTAGGAAGTAAACATCTTTTTACAAAAGCCTCTAACTCTTTTGATTTAAAAAAATAAGCAAAATAATAGGAGGGCAATTTTCAATCAGTCAGGGTAAGCAAATCATAATATAATCATAAAACCACTTTAAACAGCTACAGCTTCTGTTTGATCTACACAACATGAATGATAATATTAAAGAAATAGGTTTTTACACAGTCTCCCCATTTTCACAAAGAAAAAAAAGCTTCCTGATCACTGTGTGGAAATGAATTTCCAAAAATGAATACAGGAAGCCCATTTGATGACCTGCAGATAGTTTGAGATCTCATTGCACTGGGCCTATGCAGGTTTACTAAAATATAACCCACACTGTGTTATAATCCTATTATAATTGTTTTATCTTTATTTTGCAATATAATACTACTAAAAATAATAGTGATACCAACAGTGACAACAACATACGTACACACAATACATTGAATAATATGGGGCTTGAACATCCACATTTTTTTACCATCCTTGCAGGGCCCCAGAACTGAACCTTTGTGCCTGAACTACTGTAATTAACTTCTGTTAACTATAAAACAAAACAACAACAAAATAAACAAAACAACAAAAACTATTACTACACCTGTTTCATTCCCAACGAGCACTTTTTTGTATGCATTTTGGTTTGACTAACTGCTGTGTGTCAGATGATGTATTGGTTTCAGAAGTGCAAATTATGTCAGTTCACAAAATGACTTTCTTCTTGTTCCTAGAGTAGTTTCCATTGAATTCAACGGCATTTACTTTGACCATGCATAGATTTGCACTGTAAAACATTTTAATATAGCAAATTAAATATTTTATCATTATAAATTAAATTTCGTGGGATGTGGACACCTTCATTTGGTATCAAAGAACAAAAGCATGATGTTGTGAGGAATATTTGCTATCCAGAAACCACTAAACTGTTATTTAGGCCCATGGTATAAATCAATGTATATTGATAGATGGGCAAAAGAGCAATGGCTCCATTTCCTTCAGGGATACCAAGCTGAAGCAGCACATTCCAATCCATTCAGGATTTTTTAAACAACAGCAACAGCATTAACTTGGTTTTTAGTTTTTATATCTAAAGATATGTTCTTGCATTACTTTTCCAACATGGAGTTTCTTCATATACTAAATGTTACTTCTTCCTGTATTGAAAAGACTGAGCTTGTAAAAATTATTTTTGAACTGCCCCTCTCAGAATCTTCATTTTGGCTGGAGGATTCACTGTAGTTCAAAAATGTAAAATCTCCAAAGACAGATTTTGTTGTATCCTGTTGAATTTGTCCTATGGTTCCCAGTAGAAAGTAGAGGAAAAAGAAACAAAAACAGAAGAGGGGGGAGAATAAAGATGGCTATAAATGTGGCAAGGAACTATTAGTAATAAGGTGTTTTCTCAGAAAGTCTGACATCGTGATCTTAAGGAGAAGTTAATAGATACAAAAGAAGCAGAGGACTCATGATGCAGCTCATTTCCATCCCAATAACATCCATCTTCCTTCAAAAGTAGGGAAATGCTGGTGTGGGGAGAGGATCACAGTGTTGCCTTCTCACATTTGGGCCAAGGTTTCTGACACTGTTCCAGTCTGTTCTCCTTGTCCATGGATTCTGCATCCACGAATTCAACCATCCACAGCTTCAAAACATATATTTAACAATCCAAAATGTAAACCTTGATTTTACCATTTTATATAATAGACAATATTTTCTTTCTATATTGTATATCATGGGACTTGAGCATCCTCACATTTTGGTACCCATGGTGTGTGTGTGTCCAGAAAGCAAACCCCAATGGATACCAAGAGCCTACTGTCCAATGTGAAAAGGAGCTTGTGAGAAGGGGTTGTTTGGTTTGGGAGACAGAAGAACTAATTTTAATTTTTCTCTGTTACACTATTTTAGTTCCTTCCTTTGTCCACACAGGTACAGAAGACCAAATAATTCTTAATGGGTATGTATCAGAACTGTTACATTTGTGTCCATAATTTCACAAAGCAGCTTTAAGCATTTTGAGACCATTTGTATTGCTATAGAGCTTTTTTATTGGAATGATGATAATCATGCAGCATTTTGTAGAGGGTTTTTTTTTAAACAAAAATAAACCTCAGTTTTGTTCTTTTCCTGTTTCCTAGTTACATAGTTGGAATCAGGAAACTCTCAGGATTTTGAGCTACAATAATCCAGAGGATATCCTTATCTCTCCCCACCTCCCTATAAATAAATTGAAGAATTTTACTGTGTACATAGAAAAGCACCACACACACACACACACACACACTGAAGCTGTTTTTCCTTGCAATTATTGTAGAACCAGTATGTGTTTATGAGTATTTCACACTGTTTTCCCTTACTTCACTGATTTGTAGAAGGGCACAAAAATGATCAAATTAGTAGCCCTGATTAGAATGGAATCATCACACAGTAGATCTTTACAGATTAACCATATGACAATGTGTTTTCTGGCATACATAGATTGTAATAAATATGCCAAATGATGCCAGGGATCTTCTGCTAGAGCCTTCTACTTGTAGAACTGCTCTGCTAGCTAAGATTTGCTAGCAGAAGAGCTAAAAAAGTGGCAGAGAAAGGGTGGTGTAAGGAGGAAGTATCAAAGCCTTCTTAGTCATGGGACATAGCTTTTGTCCCAGAACAATGTTATGGGACAGATTAGGAAGGTTTGGATTCACCAAAGATGTATTTGTCCCAATGCAGTCCTATTGGCTCTTGGCCAAGTTAGGATAGTACTCTTAAACTGTACTTTGGTCCAATAGGAGCTCCCCCAACAATTACTTGGGGCTCTTAATGTATTTCCCTCCTACCTGTTCATTGTGACACAGCATTAACTAATTGGCATGGCATGCTTCACCGAGACCTGGCTGGGAGATGCCAGTGCTTCTATGTGGGCGCAGGCTCTCCCAGCTGGATGTACAGTTAGTGAGCAGATAAGGGAAAGTGGGCAGGGGGGCGGTGTGGCATTAGTCCATAGAAACAACTTGACCTTGATCAGGAAACCTGTCTGGAAAACAACCCACATCGAGTGTATATACCTCAGCCTGAAGACCAGGGATAGTCTGCGGATTCTGCTGGTATACTGGTCACCCTGTTGCCTAACAGAGTCCCTAACCGAGCTGACTCATCTGGTCTCTGAGTTGCTGTCGGAGTCGCCCAGACTTCTGGTCCTGGGCGACTTTAACATCCTTCTTGAGACTGACTTGTCTGATCTACCTGGAGCAGCTCGGGAGTTCATGGAATCCATGACAAGCATGAATCTATCCCAATTGGTCAATGGGCCTACCCATTGCGCAGGTCATACGCTCGATGGGATTTTTAGTACAGAACAGGAGAATCCGTGGGCGGAGGTAACAAAAACCTCTGCATTGTCATGGACGGATCACTTCCTGATCAAGATGGAACTTAAAGCTGCTTTCCGCCCCCCCCCCCGGGGGTGGCAGACCAATTAGAACGGTCTGCCCTCGAAGGCTAATGGAACCTATTGGTTTCCAGAAAGCCCTAGAGGGTTTAATGGTTGGATACGCCGGTGATCCTGTCGAAGCCTTGGTAAAAACTTGGAACACCGAGCTTACCAAGGCTCTCGACACAATCGCTCCCGAGCATCCTTTCCAGCCTGCTCCTAACCATTAACCCTGGTTCACAGAGGAACTCAGGAGGCTAAAGCGGACCGGACAACGACTAGAGCGCAAGTGGTGGAAGACTTGGCTCTTGTCTGACAGAACTCGTCATAGGAAGCATCTTGGCACCTATCGGGAGGCTTTCCGTACAGCACAGAGATATCCTTCTGTTCTTCACGCATTACGTCTGCAGAGTCCTGTGCAGCAGAGCTGTTCAGTGTGGTGGGGGAATTGATGCAGGTTCCTCCTGCGCCGAACCCCCTACTTGACCCAGCAATGGCCTGCTGTGATCCGTTTAACATCTACTTTGAAGATAAAATCTCTTGGATAAGGACCGACTTGGATGCCAGTGTTTTATCAGAATCCATGAATGGGGCATCTAGCAACTTCGTTGCTGTCACTTTGCTGGATGAGTTTCAGTCTGTGAGTACCGATGACGTGGACAAGCTCCTTGGAAGTATGAGGAAGACGACTTGCCCTCTCAATCCTTGTCCATCTTGGCTGGTCGTCCGGGGGGGGGGACGCATTGAGGGTGTTCCTTCGGGACACAATCAATGTGTCATTCAGGGAAGGTACTGTATCATCTTGTCTGAAGGAGGTGGCTGTGAAGCCCCTCCTGAAAAAAACCTTGACAGGAGCAACTACAGAACAGTTTCCTTGCTACCATTTTTAAGCAAGGTGATTGAGAGAGCAGTTGCCTCCCAGCTCCAAGGTGTCTTGGATGAAAATGATTATCTTGATCCATTTCAAGCTTCAGGACAGGATATGGAGTTGAGACTGCCATGGTTGCTCTGGCTGACGACCTCCGCTTGAGCATTGACAGGGGTAGTGTGACACTGCTGGTGCTCTTGGATCTCTCAGCGGCCTTTGATACAATCGATCATTCCATCCTTTTGGATTGGCTGAGAGAACTGGGAATTGGAGGCACCACGCTGAGGTGGTTCCTATCCTTTCTCTCTGGCAGATCCCAAAGGGTGAGGCTCGGGGACAGTTGCTCCTCCAAAATTGAGCTCAATTGTGGCATCCCTCAGGGCGCCATCCTGTCCCCAATGCTACTCAACATCTGTATGAAGCCGCTGGGCGAGATCATTCAGAGGCATGGAGTACAGTGCCCTCAGTATGCTGATGACACTCAGATATACTTCTCCATGACCAAATCATCAGCTTAGACTTCAGATGGCATCTCTCCTCTCAATGACTGCCTTGTAGCGGTAATGGATTGGATGAGGAAAAACATATTGAAACTAAAACCAGGCAAAATGGAGGTACTGACAGTCACAGGCCTCAAACCAGGTTTGGGAATACAACTCCCAGTCCTAGATGGAGTCACACTTTCCTCAAAGAACCCCATTCGCATTCTGGAGGTACTTCTAGATTCATCGCTTCACATGACTAGTCAGGTGAAGGCGACGGTCAGGAGTGCCTGTTATCAGCTTCGGCTGATACGCCAGCTGTGCCCTTTCCTGGACATGAAGGATCTGGAATCTGTGGTACATGCTCTAGTAACCTCAAGATTAGATTAACCCAGAAACTTCAATTGATTCAAAATATGGCAGCCAGGCTAGTTACTGGAACATCCAGGAGAGAGCACATACCATCTGTGCTCAAGTCTCTCCTCTGGCTGCTGATCAGTTTCCGGGCATAGTACAAGTTGTTGGTTTTAACCTTTAAAGCCCTACATGGCTTGGGCCCATCTTATCTCAGGGACCGCCTCTCCCCGTACAATCCCCCCCCCGCCGCATGCTTCGGTCCTCTGGGAGGAACCTGCTACAGCCCATGAAGACCAGGCTGTCACAGACCTTCCAGAGGGCTTTCTTGGCTACCACTTCCAGGCTATGGAATGGCCTGCCAGACGAGATCCGTTTTATTATGACCCTTGATTTCTTTTAAAAAGCTGTAAAGATGCATCTCTTCCGGCAGACCTTCCCGGAGACTACTTAATCTCCCCTGGCTCCGAAACTAAGCTCTAGGTTTTTCCAACTTGTCCCCGGCATTATACCCCTGATGCCACTGCCTATCCTGCCCAAAGAAATGTGGTTTTATTAAGTTTATATTGTTTTGTAAACTTCTTCTTGCTTTGTTTTAATTCATGCTAGTTTAATTCAATTTTAAGGGGTGGGAGGTCAGGGATGGGCTTGTAGGAATTGTTTTTAAATGTGACTGTTTTAAACTTTGCTGTTACCCCCCCCCCCCCAATTGCCTGGGCAGAGGGGTGGGTTAGAAATAAAACATTATTATTATTATTATTATTATTATTATTAATACAGAGGGCCCTTTATATCTACTGCGATTTAGTTCCAGTATCTCCTGTGGATATCTAAATTCATAGATGATCAAATCTAGCTACCTTTGTCCTTATAACTTTGTCAAGAGTAAGCCTTTCCAGTTTGGAGAGCAGGGGGAGTTAGTTTCTGATCCAACCTTCCCACCACCACTTACTTATGTGTTATAGAAAATAGCAGATGTAACTGAATTCTGCATGTTAAACTAATATATTGACCAAGCTACTTGGATTGCCTTTGTTAGAGCAGTACTGCTTGCCTGTGTCAGCCTCTGCATTTTTGATGAACAGAGTTAACTGTTATCAACCATTAACTTAGAATTGGCTAAAAACTGGGAGAAAAGAAGAGGACTAAAATTATTCCATTATTTCGACTTTTACTACAACCCTAATAACTTTCCAGTTTTCTAGATGACCAAAAGCCACAATTGCCCACGCCTGCCCCCAAGCCATCTGGGAATGATGCTCTGTGATCAGAGAACATGGTAGGCCAAGCTGTATAATCCAGGTGTCTGAAAAGATCTCTTTTGTACACAATCCATATTCTGTCTTCCTGTCACTTCCACACATAGATATGCTTCTGTAGTAATCACCCATCCTGTTAGCACAAGGCTGGGAGAGGAAAGGGGCTGAGGCAGACAACATCAGAACAATTCATACAGTTTATTTTGAATAGCATCAGGCAGTAGACAGGATTTTAAAAAAATATAAATAAACTCAGTTCACAAGCAAGAAAAGAACAGAACACACTGCATCAGGAATTTAGATAAAGACATCCCATGCTCCATATTTCTATGAACAGTTTTGAATGCAGTTTTGAATAAAGAGATCCTGAGAAAACAGATCAAATCAAAATGCTATGGATATGCTTTTCATACAGGGAAGGCCCTCTCAACTTTATTTTAGAGGATTTTAGAGGTTTTTTAAAAAGCTGAAAGAGCCGTCGAATGTACAAATTAATTTGTTCATCCTCTTACTCTAATCTCCAACCAAACAATAGGTATGGCAAGCTCTGAGACATATCTATGCCTCAAAAATGACAGTAGGACACCAAAGCTCCCACCATGAGCAAAGATACATAGTTCTATCACAACACTGATTTGGGAACAAGGCAAAAAGTCCACCTTAAACTGATTTGGATGTTTGCTTGCTGATGCTTCTTTCTAAATGTGTTATGTCAGAGTCCATGCATGTTAGAAAAGGTTCTGCAATTGCAACATTTGCTGCTGTAAAGATGTATTCCAGTTATTCCCTTGCTTTTGGAAAGGCTTACTAAAGTGGGGAAGTTAAAGAATCCTGGAATCCTGCTAGGGAGTTATGGATGAGTAAGCCCTCTAGTTATCGTTCCTGCCCTGATCCAACAATGGGCTCTGTTCCCCTCTCAGTTGGGAAGCAGTTGACATTCCAACCCTCTCCTGCGAACAATCTCTGGTGCAGCAGTAGCAGGACGTCTGTCACAACTCCCTCTCATGTCAGAGACACTCATGCAAGGGATGGGCACGACTGTCAGCCAACTGTCCACTGACAGGAGAAGGACCCCTGCTGATCACAATGGCTGTTGCCCAGTAAGTGGGGAATGGGAGACTTTCATTGTCCCTATGTATTCCCAAAACTAGAATCTATGTAAAGACCATTGAATCCCAAAGTCACAAGTGCATAACTCTAGTTTACACATTGATAGCTATCCGATAGGATTCCAGCCATTATTATTTTTTGTTGATCAATAAATAATCAAATTTACTTTACTGGATTTTTGTAATGAATGGAATGAAGAATTGGCTTTTCTCAATCCACGAGTTGTTCCTGTCATCTATACTTGCGTACTTGTATATCTATGGAACTTAAGTAGCAGTTTACTCAGCAAAAATAAGTACTGGTTGTCGATGCTATGCCAAGACATTTTGTTGCATAAGGCAGGGGAATGAAATAGACCCCTCCTGTTCCAGTTCCAGAAACTAACTGGGCAGGCAGATAAATCTTAATGTCTATATTAGAGAACAGAATATCTTACACTTCCTCAGAACAGCAAGCTATCTTAGCATACAAAGAACAACAAGGTAGATTAGAGGACATCTCTACTCTCCAACAGAGGTAAATGGTCAGGGGAAAGCCAGGGTTGGGGAAAGCCAGGAGTCTGTTGCTATGGCCAATACCACCTGCTGCCTAAGCCATTTACCTCATTCTGCGTAATGTTAGGGCTGGTCCTGCTCAGCTTTGTATAGGCTGTAAAGCCCTACACACATAGGCTTAAATCCTATTGTTAGTCTCAACTAAAGTATAGTCATTCAATCAATTGAATTTACCTACATATTGACTCATCATTCACACTTGATTAAATGGGTCTACTGGAGTTGCTAGATTGAAAACTGGAGAGGGCTCTTATACCTTTAATGGTTACATACAAAGGGTTTTTTGAGCAGGTGTTGTTTGTCACAGAACCAGGTAATAAGTAATACCTGATGAAATTCTCTTTTCTACCCAACTGTTAACACAAGCCCCCTTCAGTTTTCATTTTGGCAACCCTAGGACTAACTAACATGATTGCAGCCATTGCTGAACAAATGAGAAGGTAACAGCCAATAAATGAAATAAAATAAGTTCTTTATGATGTTTTAAATGCAAAAAAACTAGATGGTATACAGTAAAAAAATAAACTATGGACCTCCCCCAAATTATATAATAAAATTGGTTGTTCTGTGTCTGCCCAACTTTGTAGAAAGTGCTAGTACAATATACAACAGAGTTAAGCCATATTGAACTACTTAAAACTCAGTGATACGCTTCATGCTAGGGATTCTTCACCCCTCATACAGAAGATGAAAAGCCACCAGGGGACCTATGGGCATCATGTTCACTTTGGTTGGTGGGAGTGGGTGCTGCAGTACTACAGCTACCTAAATTATTTATTTCTAGTAGCTTTTAGCAATATTGCTTCAGTAAGCTCAATCCATTTGAAAGGCATGCCATGCCATTGTACAAAAGGTGCTTCTAAAGGTGTTTCTATTTACACTTGTTTCTATTTACACATTCATAAAAAAATCATACCCTTTGGGCAAAGGATTTTGTGATTCTTATATAATGCCTTAGGTGCACCATTTCTTTCCATTATGGAAGGTCATTCATTAATAGAAACACCTTTTTATTAGAAAGGATACAGAAAGAACAAAGAAGGAGGGTGCACCGCTAATTTGATGAAAAACAAAAAGCAGTAGTATTTCTGTAATCATTATTATTTTAAATTAGTGAGAACAGTTAAAATAGTTCACTGAGCATTACAGAACATTAAATAGCAAATTAGTGTATTTTGTTGATTTAAAAAGCTGTGGCAATTCCACCTGGCCTTTACGTAACTGTTATTCAACATCATGATTTGGCTCTGATACTATTTATTTTACTCATCCTTTTCTGTCTCCATTTTATTTGTATATGGTATCTGTTAGAATCTCTTCATACAGCATATGCATTTAAGGGCAGGATAAGTTGGGCTTTGTTGCTGGCCCTGTCCTAAATAACCTACGCTGCCATCCCCAAAATCTATACAATGAATGTGGTGCCTGAAGAGGGCAATCCTATGTACATGAAAGGTTTTGTTGCTGATGTGTACCTTCAAGTTATTTCTGACTTGTGGCAACCCTAAGGTGATCCTATCACTTGGTTTTCTGTGGCTGAGAGTGTGTGACTCACTCAAAGACATCCAGTAGATTTCTGTGGCTGAGCAGATAATTGAGGGTAATGCTCAAACCACTAGACCATGCTGGCTCTCAGACAAGAAAGGTTACCCATATGATATATCACAGCTATGTTTAAGAAGGCATTCTTGTGAATAATGGCTGGAATTCTTTATGGCTGTACATAAGCATATACTAGCGTCACATGTTTGTGACTGTTACACATTCACAATCACTATGTTATATCCTAGTTTAGGGGTGACACAGGAATCATGAAAGTCTCCTAATAAGCATCTACTAGGCAGCAGAAGCTGCCGTCGACAGAGATCTGTTCCCCTTTTATTTGGGAAATGGTTAACTGAAGTTTCTACCCCACCTCATACAAGTGATCTCTGGAAAGAGGGGGAATTTTGACAGGGACCCTGGTTCTAATTACCATACCAGACATTGTTAATTGGAGAGGATGAAAACAGCAGTCAATTGCTTCTCTAGCGACTGAGGAACTTAGCACCATTGATTGTGTTGGCTGCTGCTCAGTAAGTAAGGATTGGTGGGGGTTGAGCCAGGAATTACCACATAGCACTGTAAATACAGTACTTAGACATATGTAAATCCCATACAGGGTTCTGGCTAGTGTAATGTAGGGATTACCAATTGGATGTCAAAGGCCCAAATCTAATTTTCTGAGGGAAAATTTTGCATTTACAGTTGTGAACCTAAACAGTGATAGCCTTTAGGACTGAAGGGCGGGTATAAATGAATAAATATATAAATATTATATTATATTATTATAGTGCTGATGGGAATGTATGAGAATCCCAGAGTTGCTTCAGTCACTCTAACTTAAAGTGGTTTTCCCAGACCACAAAGTACTGTGATTTTCCCAAAGATAGTGCCTGAAAAATCTTAACTCAGAAATTGCTGTCAGAAACTTGAATGGCATTGGTCACCAATGCAGTTCTCCAAACTCCCTTGGAAATATTAATTGCATGATGATTGATGCAAATGTTCATCCAACCCTATATTCAGCATGTGATGGACCATGTTAGATTCCCTCCCCCCCCCACAATGTTTTTAATATATCATCTAAACAAGACTGCTGTGTATCAGCTTGAGGTGGCAATCACATACAAACAATCATTTGTACTTATTTTATGATGATGTCACAATTAGGACAAATATCGATTATGGTTGGTTTCATCTGCATCATATAATCAGTCTTCTTACAATTAATGGTCCCTACACCCAACTGTTTGCTTGTTTGAGTGCTCAAGATAAGAACGGAATATAAAATCTAATTTCCCTTTTAAGTGGTTGCATACGCATACTTTGAGCATTTCTTTGATGCTATAAAACACTCATTAAATTGCTAAACAAGTGGGATTCCTAAACAATTTATAACCTTATATGTTAATATGTTTTACCCATAGGAACTCAAGCATGAGAAAAATAAGGGAGAATAGTGAAATAAAGAAAGAAAACTGCCATGGCTAAGGAGTCTTAGGATGGGAGGCAGAACATTTCAGGCTAAGAAACATTTGTGGGTGAGTCTGTTGTTTTGTTGACAAATGTGGAGATTTCTCTGCCTAACAGCATAGATGAAAGTAGTGGAAAACCAAATGCATGCAGCAAGTTACCCTGTTAACACTAATTATGGATGAATTATATATATCAGATCATTTTTTTAAAAAAAAAATCAGAATTTACCAAAATTTGCAATCTGAATGTGAGAGAAACTAAAACTGACATTTCTAGGGATGGGTGAGAATTACACCAGTAAATTAGTAAAATTATCTATAATTCTTGCAACAACAGCAAAAAGTCACTATGTAGGCCAGGCTTTGGAAAAGTGTTGTATTGAATGGCGGAAGTGCTATACTAGAAAGAAGGAAAGTTAGAGAACTTTAGTGGTTACATTTTGTTCATTCATCTAGGGCATGAACCTGTGTCATGGCAGCAGGGACTTAGAGAAGAATATACATTTAAGAAAAATTGGACAAAGCAGTTCACTTAGAGCCCAAAGAAAAGGGGGGAGATGCTGCACTTGGCTAGAACTGTTGCACAGCTGTTCACACAGTTATAATTAGATTGTTGCACTGTCACTTCCAATTTGTCCATATCAATATGATTTACCCCTTGATACAAATAGTACCAGTTCAAAAGTCATTAATAGAAGAAGCTGTACAGTCATATCCAAGTCATATTCTTGCCAGCCTCCCTGTGCATGTACTTGGTAAGCCCCAAATATTATTTGGAGTGATTTGTCCAAACTTTTCTTTCTTTGTTGTTTATTCCATTTTAAAACTGAATAAACAATAAGCGTTGTTGTGTGCCTTCAAGTCGTTTCTGACCTATATCAAAAGATCTCAGGGTGAGTTTGAGGCAGCAAAACAAGAATATGAAATAATGTTAAACAAAATAAACAATTGCCATCTATTCCAAAATAATTTAAAACAACCCATAATAATTTAAAACAGACTAAGATTGTGGACATTGTATATACAAGACAGAGGTCAGGCCAGGATATTTAGGTCCCAAAACTTTAGGGCCAAAAGCTATATTTTGTTGCAGCAAAATGAGGCCGACATCTGCACCAAACAAGCCTCCAAAGGAAAGCTGTTCAACAATGAGACAGCACAGCCAGCAGATAAACCTTTTTGTGTCTCTGCATAACATACTTCTCCCACTAGTAGGACACAGAGGACAGTCTCCACACACAATCTCAATGATAAGAAAGGGATATATGTATATAGGGAGAGGCAGTCTTTCAGGCATTGAGGTCCCATTCGATTTAGGGCTTTAACTGTCATAACCAATACCTGATATTCAGACTATGAGCAGTAGAATCACTGGGGGTGTGTGGGGGGTTCAGACTTCACCAGGTGACACCCCAGAAGGTGGGGTGACACATGATCAGCTCCCTCACATCATCCCCCACACTCTGTCTGCCACTCATGCCGCTCTGTACCCTGAGTGTTCATGCTGCTTTGTCTCCCCCGCATCGCTCCATCATTTTTGTCCCCCTGCACACCCTCCCCTACGTGAGTGCTGTTCCATTCCCCACACACACGCATGCCACCCTATTCTTCCTGTGCCTACGCTGCTCCATTCCTTCCACCCACATACTGTCCCGTTCCCTGCACATGTGCTTTGTCCCCCACGCTCCATCCTCTCCTTTTAATCATCAGGAAAAGGTGGGGTCGGCTCGGGGAGAGGTAGCTCATGCCATCCCTGGAAGCCCCACCCCTGGAAACTGCACCTGAAGTCCCGCCCCTGTAAGTTTTGCCTCTCACACCAGGTGTCACCCAGTGTGGGAATGCCACTTACTATAAGCTTACTGGCATTTAACACAGCACTGCTGCTCGTCCAATTTTCTGTAAATACAATATTGTAATTCAGAGAGGAGCAACTGCCAGGGTTTGGAGAGCTTATGCCTTCCAACTGTCCCAATTTGGCATGGACTGCCTGGATTAAACCTCTGTCATCTCACATTTTCAGCTGCATTTAAAATATCCTAGCTTTTCTCACCTCCACTTTCCCTCTTTGTCCTCAGCTCACTTTGTGAAGGATATAAATAAAATAAAATAAAAAAATTGTCCAGAGATCTCACCAGCAATATGCCGTTTTAGTTCAACAGGAAAAAGTTAGTCTACTGATGTTTTCAGAAAGTCCTCTATAGTTTAGAAAATCAATTGGCTCAACTGCCAATCAACAGTCAATTTTCTAATAATTTTTTTTTAAAATGTAGACCTGTGACTCTAAAATTGTCACTTTCTGTCCTGTATGATTTTAACATCTTTGCCTGACAAAGAAACTTCATGATGTATGATGTATTTTGTGTATTTTTGTTGGCCAATAAAGGTATCACTGCTGTGTAGAATTTGTTGTATTTTAAGGCCAATGTAATTTAGAATCTTAAATACTTTGCATTCTGCAGGATTGCCAGCTCCAAGGCCAAGCTTCCAGAAAGGAAATGGTAACAGCATATTACATGTCTTTGTTTTTGCCTAAGTCATATTGTACAGAGAACATGAATAAAATGATACAGATAATTCATCCATTTTCCTGTCAAAGTGGCTGATTTTACCAGTGCATATTACTAATCCCAAACAATGACAACACAAGCAATGTAAAACTTTGCACATTTTATAAATGAACTGATTGTGATTGTTGGAGAGGAACACTATAATGTAGATTTGTTACACATGAAAACTCATTTTCAAGATAATCAAGTGTTTATGAGGCACAGATAGGAAGTTTTGGCAAGCAAGATTGTTGAAGGAAATCACCAGTATGATCTCTTGCTCAGACCTAAAACTATAAAAGGATGCTACTTCAAAGCAGAAGAAATTATTGCTATAGAAAGTGATGTGATTCTCTTTTCAAGACTACTCAGTCCTCATCAATCACAAAAATCTATTCTCAAATATTATTCTAACTATCATTCTCAGTCATTGTTTATTTCAGCAGTTGGAGAATTAAGGTTTAATACAAAATTGTTCCCAATGACATTATCTTGGAGAGTTTTCCCAGTGCTTATACAGTGCTTTATTTCTTACCTGTCTTCCGTAGAGCCTGAGGTGGCATACGTATGATGCACAAGCAGGCACTCATCCAGTCACTAAGTAGACTTGGACCTCTTTGCTTCATAAAGTTTGTTCATCATGTGTCTTTACATGATGTCCTGGAAGCAGTAAGAATGAATTTTTGGTAATTATGTTCACCTGTGTCGCTCAGTGCCATAATGTTTTTATTGTGATGTATATGACAAAAAGCCTGGACATTTTACTATTTAAAGTGTGGACTTCCAGATTACTCAGGCTGGCCTGGGCAGTAGCCACAGTGACTGTAAGACTCTTAAGAGTTTTGCCCTAAAATATTAACATTTTCAAGCTCTGCACAAGAATAGCCTGAATCTTTCATGCAAGAAAAACATGGATATGAAACAGAAAAAGACACCTTCAGTCTAGCTGTTTGCCTCCAACAGTGACATCATAATTCAGAAAGATGAAAACAAGAATGGAGAGCTGATGAGAATGGGATCTCAATCTTTTCTTTCTCTCATTCTAATCAAAGTTTGCATATTATCTTTTGTTGAGTAAACCCAATGGGCCTGTCTGTCCTAAACAACATTGAACAATGGGGGGGGGGAGGTATTAGAAGTCTATTTTTAGTACTAAGGATGCAGTCTTAAAAAACATTTGCTAGGCAATAAGTCCACTAAATAGTTTTGACGTTTATGGATTGTGCCGATAAAAAGTGAAACCTTTTGTTAGCTAGGGTATTTAGACCACCATCACATGTAACTTGGATATGTAGCCCCTCTTCACATGTTAAATGCATTGTGCCATCTGCTATTTTTTCCTGAACTTTACTGCACTGCAGGAACAGAGATGCTCAATATATCGGAAAGGCCCATGCAACTATCACAAGGCAGTTGACCATATTATTTATACATGTGGCCTGTAATATGGAACTGCACCACATAGAAGCAACCTACACACTGTTGGGAGAATACAGTTCTGACAATAATGTTTAGAAAAGAAAAGTTGGAAATTTTCAGCATCTTGCTAGAGAATAATGTGGCATTCACTGAATGCCCAAATGTATTACCTGGTGTGGGTATGAAGGTGCTTGCACTGTGTTCTTTGTTCACTGGAAGGCAATGTGTTTTCACATCAAGTATTTTGCTGTCGACTCTATAATCAAAGCAAAGTAGCCACTGCAGTTTTTTGATCCATAAATGCATTACCAGGATAACCTGCTGTTCGTGTGTGTGTGTGTTTGAACTACATACACTTTGCTGGTAGGCCAGTAGAGGAAATAGTGGGTTGTAATATATTCTAATGTGTTGGTTTTCATATGTTCTTTTGCAAAACACTCACCAATAAATACACAATCATCTATCTCAACCAGTTTCTATAAAAAGTATTTAACTGTTCAAAGCATCTCTGTCTACAAGCAAGTTGTTGTTTCACTTCATATATCTCCCAAAACATATATCTTGCTTCTACCAACCCTTCCCCACCACCAACCTGTGGGGAACTACCTGTACCTCTATCTTCTCAATGATTGGTTTTATAAATATGAGTTGTGCCAGAAATTTCCCCACTCCATGCAAATTATAAAGCAACAGTTCCCCACTGTTTGTCTTCATCAGAGGTGGATTGTCGAAGAAAAATGGAGTCCCATCCAGCTACCACAGTTAAAACCCATTGCTAGATCTACCCTCTATGGATATGTGTGATACTGTAGGAATATTTAGGAAGGGGGTTTTACTTACTTTATTGACTTGAAAAGGAAACAAATCCTGGATGATCAAGTTAATGGTCTGGTGCTTTGCTGATGGGTGTATCTAGTTTGGCCTGGTGCTCTGCTGATGGACTTAAGATTCCATTATCAATGCCTACAACCAGGACTATCCCAAAGCATTATTTTGCAAGAGGCAAGGGAAAAGAAGGTATACAGAAGGTGTCTAGCATGGCTGTTGAATCCCACTTCACTACTGGTGTTGAGATAGTGTCTTCCACTGGACCAGTAGACAGTAGGTTCATATATGTGGGCCACATCAAGCTGTGTGATACCTCTGCTGTTCCAGAGGGGGTAAAAACCAGAAGCTCAGAAGGATGAGGTGATGCTGCTGCTGCTTTAACCAATACTTGTTGCCTGAGGCAGTCACCACACTGCTTAATGGTAATACCCGCTCTTATAGTGTCCCACTATAACCTCAAAGGTCCGTTTTGCACTGCATAATTACTGCATTTTGATACTACTTTAACTGCCCACAGCTCCATCCTATGGAATCCGAGGATTAGTAGTTTACAGAACTGCTTGGAAATCTCTGCTAGGGACTTCTAATCCCTCACTCTGCAAATTGCAGGAATCCATAGGCTGTAGCCATGGCACGCAAAGTACTGTCCCAATGCTGTAATTGTGTGGTGTGAAAGAGACCCAGGATTGGCTGAAAACATCGTAATGATAATATAATCTCTCTGATAGGCTTTAACAGCTAAGGCATACATTAGAGTAGACAAACTGTGGTCTTTCAGGTGTTGTTGGACCAAGTCTCACCAGCCAAAACCAGTAGAGCCAAATAGTGAGCCAACAACATCTGTTTGTCTCCCCCTAGTTTGCGCCCTCCCAAACTGGGCATAAAGTGAAACATTTTTATTTCTCTGCCCCACAACTGCTTTACCTAGAAACTCAAGACTCAAGCCTCAGCTGCTTTCCAAAATAATGTGAGGATGCTTCCAGATAGATTGCTCTTATTGCTATGAATCAGAAGGAATTGTGCAGCTGTTCTATCTTTCTCCCTTTAATATATATCTTTGTGGTAAGAAAAAAAATGGAAGAAGAAATGGGAAAACCCAGGAGAGTTACAAATGGCAGACATTTTTGTCTGGATTCCTGCCTCCTGCCACAAATATCTCTGAGTGAGGAAATCTGATTGCACAATATAAAAGTCTCACGTAGAAGCATCCTGAGAATTTTCAGCTGTTCAGGGTTAGTCACTTGGGTGTGGTTCTGTTTTTCTAATACACATAAATATGTTTTTAAAAGTCATTTTAAACTGCCCTAGGTTGGCTGAAGATTGAAAGATCTGAAGCGAAAAACTTTCAAGTATGACATTTTGTTATATTCATAAACTGGAAAAACTATCATCTGTTAAAGACCCCTAAGATCAGCTAGGCAGAGAAAGACACAAATGTGTGTTTGGTGGTTTTAAATGTGGTTAATTTTTTTTTCCTTGCAAAAGGAATGAATTGTGTGATAAAGGCTTTTGTCACCTGATGGGCTTAGCCTCTTACAGTTCCCTCTGAGTTTTCCCATTGCTCTCCTCACCATGGCTGTGTGGTTTGCCCCTTAGTATAACCCTTTCCCAATATATCTTCCAGAAAATGGTTGCTTAATGCACATCAGCATCACTTTTTTTCTATAAAAGATATTTTAGAAAAACCATTACAGAGAAGTCAACATGGTGTAGTGGTTTGAATATTAGACTAGAACTCTCAGAGAACTAGTCTCAGATCCTCACTCAGCCATGGAAACTCACTGAGTAATCTGGACCAAGTCACACTCTCTCTGAGCCAAAGAAAGCCCATGGTAAAATCTCTCTCAACAAATCTTGTCAAAAAACCCCTGTGATAAGTTTGATTATTTGATTATTTGAAGATACACAACAACAACTAGGCTAATACTTGGTGTGTCATGTTACAATGTTTACCCACGGTCCAAATTGACCAACTCTCGACTGAGCAGGGTAGTTTTCTTTTAAAACACAAACCTTATTCAGTGACAGTGGGAGGCTTCCACATCAGGGATGCCACGAATATACTGGGTTTTATTCTAGAATAAAAGACCAAGGTGTCCAAGGTGCAGAAATTATTTGCGGGATAGGCATTTAGGACTTTGGATAGCTCCTTAAATGTTTGGCCTAAAACACAGAAGGAATTCACCATAACCCTGATATGGAAGCCACATGTTATGCTTGTTATATTTATTCAGAAATACGTCACACCGTGTTTACAAGGCTTAACCTCTTAGGAAGTTTTTTTGAAAAAATACCTTAGTTAAGGAAGGATTGCTACACATTATTGAAGTGCGAATCTTAAAAGGTAAACATATAAAATTGGGATAAAGGTAAACAGTGAGATGTGATATTGCTGCACCTCCCCGTCTTATCTTCCCTGTTTCAAAGTAGTATTGGAGACTCATCTTTCAACTAATACTAGGATTCTGGGGAAAAATTCCATTCCACAGCATGAAATCCAAGCTGATAAGATAATAGTCACAGTGAGGTAAGGTACCCATATAATCCTTGACTTTCCTTGACCCCATTTTGGTTATTTTGAGTAGGGAAATTCTGTAAGATTAAGACACACTCTTCTAGCAGTATGCCCACTCACCCACCCCGCAAATCTCTCATAAATAGCTGTTTCTAAACAAAGAAAACTCTGTAAGAAGACCCGAAGAAATGTTTCCTATGTTACCCCTAGTGCAATGTTATGGATTACGATCATTATCAGGTGTCAAAGTCCTCTGCATAGCAAAGCTGGCACCATAATATATGAAGCCAATGTGTGTAAACATATGCATAGAGCCACTTACCAGGACCAGAGGGTCTGCAATTGTGCTATCGTTTCTTATCTGTGTCCTCTGCTCTTTGCACTAGCAGCAATTGGCCCAGGGATTTTGGCTTTTGCAGGATCAGAAATGATGAATCAATGTACTCAGTGCTTGAAGGAATACTTGAAAGAGGCTGAAAGATATGAAATCATATGTATGCTTATTTGGGAATCTCAATTCAGTTTGTGACATAATTCTTCAGGTTTCAGATGTGATGAATTAAGGCTGTAATTGTATTGTAGAGAATTCATTCTCTGGAACCAGGAGATAGCAGAAAGCCAGGTCAGATTAGGAAAACCTGTGAAGCTGCATAGTCCTAATTATTAAATAGTAGATGTGTTAGTCTGTTGCAGCATAAAAAGGAGAAAGGTAGGGGGAGGAAGGAAAAGGGCATACAGCAGCACCTTTAAGACTCATTTTTATCAGTTAGTTTTAAACGTGTTGCTAGATTCCATTTTTCCTCCCACTGTCTTTCACCTTTTAATAATTTTAATTATATTTCTTCAAAAGCAGGCCCTTTTGAGCTCAATAGTATTGACTACCTCCTATGAGCACAATGTAAAACAGCCTAAACATACTGGACAGGTTTGATCCCATTTCAAATATTTAGTACAGTAACTCGTTGCAGTGAAATCCTGTATATATCTGCTCAGAGGTAAGACCTATTGAGTTCAGTGGTGCTCATTTTCAGTTAAGGGGATATGAAGATTCCAGGCTTGGTGAGAACCCCCAACTTAATTTTTTTTTACATGTTATAGCAGTGTCAATGCTCTAGTTTCAATTACATAAAGCTCAGGGGGAGGAACCATTTAGCAACCCTCTACATGCTGTTTTCCCTATCTGAATAATCACTGCTGAAACCTCTGTTTGTTTTCTTGGGGGACAAATAAGAACAAGTCTGTTTTGCTTCTCCCATGAGCTATTTATTTTGTTTATGTCATTTATATATTGTGTATAAAAATAATCTTCCCAAAGTGACTCACATAACATTTACTTACTCACCTACTTACTGTACCACCTTTCCCCTTGCCCAGGACTCAATGAAGCTTACATCCAATGTAATAAAAGATTAAAACAACTTGCAATAAATTAAAAATACATAAAAATAAGTATCCAAGAGCATACCAAAACACATACACAATTAACCACCCTTGGTATAGAACAAAAATGTGTACTACCAGGAAGAGAAGGTTCCTGCTGAATCTCACAAAAATGCTAATCCCACAATTATGGCATCAACATTGAGAAGATCCTCTCTCTGATGCTTGGCAATAGGAACCCTCCATGCAATGGGCCAGAGAAGGAATTTAGGAGCTGCTTTTTAATAAGGCAAAGTAGATTCATATGGTTCAAGTGTCTTTCAGATTAATTGCTCATAGACCCTTTAGGACTTCAAAGGTTAAAACCCAAACTTTGAATTATGCCCACAAAGGAATTCATAACTAGTACAAAATCAAAGTAGTATACAGGGTATCACATTAGTCCAGTCTAAAAACAACCCATGCATGGGTAAACAAGCCTATGTCTGCTGAGGGGAGAAGAGGTGTGTAGCCTTCCAGATTTTGTTTTACTACAAATGCCATCAGCCATCACCACAATAGCCAATGGAGATAGTTGATAGGGTTTGCAGTCCCACATCTGAAGGGCCACACATTCATCACCTACCGGTATCTTATCCCAAGAGGTTGCAACTGGTGAGTAAGATGCTGGTGATGAAACACATATCTAGTTATCTTTTGAGAATGACGCTTTCCCCCAAATTATGCTTCTGCATCCACACTGTCATAACTGCCAGATTAACAATTAAAATCTGGTCTACAAAAGGAGCTATTGAGACACAGAGGGTGGAGATTTGTTTAAATCTTACTCTCCAGTGCTCCTGCTCTGTTAAAAACTAGAGTTCTCAGAGAACACCAAAACAATAATTGCTGGGAGATGTGATCATAAGATCTCTTGCATCACATCTGTTCTCCCTGGTATCTGGGGCCACTATACTATATCAGGCTCACTTGCTTATTATTTGTTGAATTGGTTTGGCCATTATCCATAATTCAGTTAAGATGGAATGTTTACATCCTGCATCTGTGCACATTTGCTGGACCTCTCCTCTTCTACTGAGCTAGAAATGAATATTCTTATAGCCAACAATAGTTAATGGACATATTTCATGTGCAGCTTTTGCAAGCCAGTTCTTCAGGATATTGAATATGATGGGATTGACTCCTGGACAATGTTTGTATGCCTCCAAGATTTATTTATTTACCTAATTTATACCCTTCACCTTAACTTGTTCATACATTTCTGTTCACAAAGCATCTAACAGAGTACTAAGATACTATAAAAATGCAATTAAAATTATGAGGTGACTATAGCAACATGAATGAGAACAGAAGGTGCTACACAATAGCTGCTAAGTAATTAGTGTGATAAGTCATATGACATCATTCTTCCTTCAAACTGAAAATCTAAGCTTAGTTATATGAATTCAAAGCCATTTGTGCTTTGACCTCTACACAGATTAATTGCTGTATAGAACTTAATTAATCTTGTGCACATCAGTGGCTGGTAAAAAGAAACAAAGTACAACAAGGCACATCCATATATTTACCTATATAAGATCAGCCTGCATGTCTTGATGTGACTGTGCCTTTGCTGGAGCAAATTCTATAATGTGGCCAATTGTTTTTTTTCTTGAGATATTTGCTGTTTCTCATTTTTGCTCTTTTTTGTATATTTGTGGGGTTTTAAAAAAAGATTATTATGGTTTTTTTAGAGTATCTTTTTGTCATTTATCCTTTAAAAATATGTTTTAATATTTTATGTGAATCTGTAATTGATGAGAGTACTGCAAATATTCCATTGTTTCCAAAATACTTTGTGTATCAGTTGTGGGGAGTGTCTGGGCTGTACGCATATGTAATGACTTTGCAAAATACTTTGCAGACAAAATCACTCAGATTCACTCTAACTTGGATGCTGTTGTTGAGATAGCAATGGATATGGTCTTGACACATGCTTGCCCTGTATTGTTGGGTACGTTTCAATTTGCACAGACTGAGGGTGTGGACAGAATCCTTTTAGAGGTGAGAGCCACCACATGTATATTAGATTCTTGATCTTCCTGGCTCCTGAAAACAACTAGAAGGGGACTGACCAGCTGGGTAAGGGGTGTTGTGAATGCCTCATTTCAGGAAGGGAGGTTTCCATCTTGACTAAAGGAGGCTGGGGTGAGGCTGTTACTAACAAAGGTCTCCCTGAATCTCACCATTCTGAAAAATTATTGGACAGCCACTAACATGTCATTTTGGGGCAAAGTTCTGGAGTGTGTGGTGGCCTCCCAGCTGCAGAGGTTTTTGCATGAGATGGATTATATAGGTCCATTTCAGTCTGGCTGCAAACCTTATTATAGGACAGAGACAGCTTTAATTGTTTAATTAGTGGATAACCTATGCAGGGAAATGGATAGGGAGAGTGTGTCTCTGTGGGTTCTGTTGGACTTCTCAAGTAGGTTTCAATACCATCAACCATGGCATCTTTCTGGTCTGACTCTCTGGGATAGGACTCGGGCCACCGTTTCCATTTCTACTGTTCTCCATTTCTTCTCCTTTTTTCATTTCCTGTGCAGAACTTTGTGTAGTTATCTGGGTCAAAATGTCCCATTCTTGTCTGTTTCAGCTCACTCACTCCTAATATTACTATGTTTATTCATTCAGTCCCCCTTTTTACCATGTCTAGTTTCTCTTGACTCATGCTTATAATATTCCATGTATCTATAATATGTGTGGCACTGCTCTGGATCTTCTCTTGATTTTTAAATAAATGTCCTGCGTGGCTTCCTATTTTGTTTGGTTCTGTTCTGGCCTTTTAGTAAAGTCATGCTCATGATTCTGCAGCTAAGACTCCTACCATATATGGAGCTGGTTCTTAGTTTCAGGAACTAACAGAAACCAACTAGTAACAGAAACAAACAAACATCAGGAGCAATTACTAAAGAAGGTCAGGCAGGAAAGCGCCAAGATAGGCTTAATACTGAACATGAAAAAAACAAAAAAAAGCAAAAACAGATCACAAAGGAAAGGAGACTGCAGTCAAGAAATCAAAAGGAGAGTAGAACTGGGAAGAGCAGCTATGAAAGAAATGGACAGGATCATAAAGTGTAAAGATATAACTCTGAAAACTAAAGTGAGGATAGCTGAAGCTATTGTATTCCCTATCAAAATGTATGGATTGAAGAGCTGGCCAGTTGAAAAAGCCAGTAGAAAGAAAATCACCTCATTTAAGATGTGGTGCTGGAGAAGAGTGCTCAAGAAACCGTCAATGGCCAAGAAGAACAGATCATGTCCACAGTGTCCCTGGAAGCCAGGATGACTAAATTGTGGATGTCATACTTTGGCCACATCATCACAAGCAAAAATGAATAATTAGAAAAGGCAATGATGTTCAGAAAGGTGGAAGGTGATAGACAGAGAGGAGGCCCACATGCCAGTTGGTTTGGCTCAGTCAGAGATGATATGGGCCTGGGCCTGTATACCTGAGAAGAGAGACTGAGGACAGGGAATCTTGGACATGCCCCATCCACAGGGTCATAATGAGTCAAGGTTGATGAGGGGACTTAACAATAACAAACTGGTTGGTGTAGATGTGTTTGTGCAGGTGTCTATTCATGTGAAGTTTCAGCTAAGAACTCTATGGACTTTTGTCCTTTCTCCAGGAACCAAGGACTTTGTCCACTTCTCCTCGGTGCGGGAAGGAGTATTTCTTTCCTTTTTTCCTTTTCTGAGAGTGAAGTGGTTCAGATGATCCACACCTCAACACGACTGTATTGAGGGTGTGTGACACCCACTCAGCAAACCTCCCCCCCTCCCACTTGAGGACTGAGGCATCTTGCTACCACTGTCCTTTTGCTTGTTTGGCTGGAGCCAAGGAGGTGGCTCACTTGGAGTGGGATCACTTGCTGCTGCCTCCTGGCAGGATATTCCTTGGCCCAGGAGGGGCTTAGGGAGCAGCACTGCTGATATTTTCTCCTCAGCAGCCCAATGTTTTTTTGCCAATAAAGAAGCCCTATTATAGGTTCCCCTTAGGGCCGCCATAAATTGGAAATGACTTGGAGATACACAACAACAGCAAGAACACACACACATTTTCTCCTCAGCAGCACTAGTTTTTTTGTATGTTTCAAATTTAAATTGAAGAGGAATGTGTGTGTGTGTGTGTGTGTGTGTAAATGGAGGGGACATGTGTATGTGTGTGGGTGTACACGTATACATATATATAAAGGTAAAGGTAGTCCCGTGACATGAATGTCTAGTTGTAATTGACTGTAAGGGCTGAATGGTGGCATACGCCTGGGGGTACATGCGGGCATGTGTCGCAAGCACACACTGCAGGTGTGAGACCCATTTTGTCCCCTCTGTTTGCTGCCCACGAATGAGCAAGGGATGCCAGCTCCAAGTCTACAAAAAATGGAGGGGCAACTAAAAGCACTGTTTTATTTTAAATTTACATTCAAGAGGAATATGGGGGAATATGTGTGTGTATTTATAATTGGTGAGGGAGATTTTATATATTTTAAAAAATTTACATTCAAGAGGAATAGATACATTTATAAAAATGAGGAGTATATATATATATGTGTGTGTGTGTATGGGAAAGGACACACACACACACATTTTCTCCTCAGCAGCAGAGTTTTGTTTAAAATTTCAAGAGGAATAGATAAATTTACAAAGGAAAGGAGGATGTGTGTGTGTGTGTGTATACACACACACACACACACATATAGAGACACACACACGTGTGCATGGGTGTGCGTTTGTGTGGTCCTGAATTTAAATCTTAGACAAAACAAACTACTGCTGTGGAGAAAATTTGTGTGTGTGTCTTTCCGTATATATACACAAATATATACTAGCTGTACCCAGCCACGCATTGCTGTGGCTCAGTCTGGTTAAATGGAAGAGAAATAAAAGAGAAAGTGCACAGTATTTATACAATATGAATATATACAATATTTTTGTTGTTCCATTGTCTGTGTAGATATAGAGAATAGCTCATTAACTCAGCCAATTGTGATTCTTATAATTGGTCTGAATATTGGGAAATACTTTTTCAACCAATTCTTCTTTTGATGTCACTAAACTGCAGAAGTTATGAGGCAATGAAATTCGTCCTGAGGTCAGATCAACCAGCACCTTTCTGATCCCAATTTCTAGCAATTGATGTGAGAATATTTCAGCGGATCGATTGTTTTGCAGCTGGACACACATATTTGTTGTTAATGTTAACATCTTTACATGTCGCCACAAAGTAGAGTATTTCAGGCAAGCATTTATTTCATCTGCTGGTGTCAATTGAGGAATTACAGGGAATGTTTGCCTGAAATCTCCTGCAAGTAATATTAATGCGTTCCCAAATGGCCTGATGTTTCCACGCAAATCTTGCAATGATCGATCAAGAGCCTCGAGTGATCTTTTTCGTGCACCATTGTGCATTCATCCCAAACAATAAGTTTGCATTTCTGCAATGCCGGATGCTTTTGAAATGTTGCAGTGGGAGTTTCAATGAATTACATATTCAATGGCAATTTCAAAGCGGAATGAGCAGTTCTTCCACCTGGTAGCAAAGTTGCAGCTATTCCGGATGATGCAAGAGCTAAGGCTATGTCATTTTGGGATCGAGTTGCTGCCAGAATCAATTTAATTAGGAACATTTTACCAGTTCCTCCTGGCGCATCTAAGAAGAAGATTTCTCCAACTCCGTTACTGATAGTCTGATTATTTGATCGTAAATGCCTTTTTGCTCAAGCGCTTTAGCAATATTTGATTGCATATATGACAAAAGATCACCCATGTTCTTATTTTGTTCATGACACAATTCTACATCGAATGAAGCACCAGCAGATCGATTTGGTGATGGCATTCCCAGTTGATTGAGAACTTTGTTCGCGATTTCTAAGCACAAATCTTCAATCATTATCACGCTTCATTGTAGATTTCTGCTGTGAAATATATGTTACTCACTGGTAAATGATACAGCTCAATTCCAATAATGTCATATGAAATAATTAAATCAAAATTAAAATAAATTGAAATCTATGAAAATTCAATTAAACAATGCAATCGGAAACACTGAAATGGAATCGTAAAACTGGGAATTTGGAAATCGTAAACAGATGGTAAATCGGAAACACTGAAATAGAATTGTAACATATTTAGTATACCGTGTGTTGCTTTTATGTCCAACAGATGGCACTATTTTCAGAAAGCATATTTTTACCTGTCACAGGTGTCACATCTATGTAATAGTAGGTATATAAAAACATAAAAACATGCTAATATTTGAATGCAATGTTGTGTCACAATTTCAAAGCAATTGGTGAAGAACTTTCAGAGATTTAAGATTTTGAACAAACGAACAGTTACGTTTTTATTTATATACACATACACACGCACACACACACGAGTATCCTCCCTTCCTTTATAAATATATCATCTATTACATTTTAAACAAAGCAGTGCTGCCGAGGAGAAAATGTGTAAATGTGTGCGTGTCCTTCTCCATATATATATATATATATATATAGTACACATATATCCCCCATATATATATATCTATATAGTACACATATGTCCTTTATAAATTTATCTATTCCTCTTGAATTTACATTTTAAACAAAACAGTGCTGCTGAGGAGAAATATATTTCCCCATATATATATATATATTTCCTTCATTTCAAAAATGTATCTATACCACTTGAATGTAAATTTTAAACGAAACAGTGCTGCTGAGGAGAAAATGTGTGTGTGTGTGTTTCCTTCCCTATATATATATATATATATAAATTTTATAAATATGTGTGTGTATGTCCATCCCCATATATATATATATATAATTTTATAAATGTGTGTGTATGTCCTTCCCCACATATATATATAGATATATATCCCTCATTTCAGAAATATACCTATTACACTTGAATGCAAATTTTAAACGAGAAGAAACTTTTTCTGTGTCTTTCCTCATATATATATAATTTTATAAATATGTGTGTGTATGTCCTCCCCCCATATATATATTCCATATATATATATATATATATATTCCTCATTTCCTACAAACATCTATCCCACTTGAATGTAAATTTTAAACAAAACAGTACTGCTGAGGATAAAATCTGTGTGTGTGTCCTTCTCCACACACACACACACACACACACATATATAGAGAGAGCTCATTTTATAAATATGTGCCTGTGTGTCCTTCCCCATATATATATATATATATATATCCTTCATTTTATCACTATGTGTGTGTGTGTCCTCCCTCACATAAATATCTCTCTCCCTTATTTCAAGAATACATCTATTCCACTTGGATGTCAATTTTAAAACCAAACAGTGCTGCTGAGAAGAAAATATGTATGTCTGTATGTGTATATATAAATGAGGGATATATATATATATATATACACACACACATACATACACACAGAGAGAGACATATTGTGGAAGGGAAGGGGATTTTCTACAGGAGGGAGTGGACTCCCCTTCCTTCCCCTTCCATCCCTGTGTGGTCCAGAGAGGAGAGCAGGGCTTCCTCCTCCTAGTCCCCTTCTCCCTCCCAGGCAGCTGAGCCAGGGCTGTCCCTCTCCCTCTGAGTCCCTGCCCTGCCCTGCCCTGTTGCAGAGAGGGGCGGAGGGAGGAGGAGGCGTGGTGGTGGTGGTGGTGGTGGAGCTGCTGCTGGACCCTCTTGTTGCTTGCTGGCTGCAGGGCAGGCAGGCAGGCTCCCTTGCGCGCTGCTACTGCTGCTGCTGAGCATGCCATGACTGCTCCTCCAGCAGCAGGAGCAGGAGAAGAGAAGCAGGAAGAACCTTTGCCTCCTCCTCCTCCTTTGGTTCCTCTACTCCTGCAGGCAGCCCCCCAGCAGGGCCAGGAGGAGCCATGGCTGGGCTGTGCTGCTGCCTGTGCTTGGTGGCTGCAGTGGTGGCAGTGGGGCTCTCCTGGGCCAACAGGAATTGCCCAGAGCTGATGGTGGACAGCTGCCTCTGCACAGCAGAGAGGTCCTCTTCTTCTTCCTCTTCTTCTTCTTCGTCTTCCTCCAAAGGACCCAACAACAGGCAGCAGCAGCAGCTTCAGCAGACCGTCCTCCGCATCAAAGTTGTCTGCACTGGAGGGGAGTTGGTGGAAACTTTGCAGCCTTCCTCGCTCCCCAACCGCACCGTCTCCCTGTGAGTAAACACAGCATGCAACAACAACGACAACAACAACAACAAAGTGTGGGGAAGAAGGGATCTATTGGGAAAGGGAAAGGGAAAGGGGGAGAATGGATAATTTCCAAAGTCACAAAGGAGCTGGGACCAGATATATGTATATGTGTGTGTGTGTGTGTGTATATATATATATATATATATATATGCCAGGATCTTGGGAGGTTTGAACACCTTAGGGATATTTCCAGACCCTTCCTCTATATAATAATTTTTAATACAAACACACTCACATATATACATGCATGTTTATGTGTGTGTGTGTGTGTGTGTGTGTATAATAAAAAAATCATATATAGAGAGGGTTTGGAAATGATTTATTATATATATATATATATATATATATATGTAATATATATATTATATACACACTCACATATATACATGTGTGTGTGTATAATAAAAAAAATCATATATATAGAGGGTTTGGAAATGATTTATTATATATATATATGTGTAATATATATTATATTTATATAATATATTATTTATATTATATACACACACATATATACATGTGTGCATATGTGTGTGTGTGCATATATAAGATAAAAATAATATATATGTGTGTGTGTGTGTATATATATATAGGGTCTGGAAATATCCCTAAGGTGTCCAAGCCTCCCAAGATCCTGGCAGAGAAGGAGCCTAATTTTAATCAGGAAAAGGGATGATGATGAAAACTATACAGGCTGCATCCATCCACACTGGAGAAATAACCCGGTTTGGACCTGCTTTCACTCTTTCTGTGGCTCAAGGGTATGGGATACTAGGAGTTGGAGTTTGTTGTGGGGCCCAGAGTAGAAGCATCCCCTGAGGACTTTCATGCACTTCTTGGGCTCCCTAGCTTAGTTTTTTCCTGGAATAATATGATTATCACACTAAGGTCAATTCCAGAACCATCCCACAATTATCCCATTGTTGGCAATGAATATCCCATTATTGGCAATGGGATAATTGTGGGATGGTAATGGGATAGTTTTGGGATGGTTCTGGAATTGACCCTAGTGTGATAATTCTAGAAGCAGAAAAACTGATTCAGATAGGTCCTAAGAGGAGAGGACCAGGGACAGGGGAATGAATGGAGGACTTTCCAAGACAGTGGAAGATGTGACCCAAAGGAAAGCTCATAGAAATGGAAGTTGAGGCTCCTTAGCCATGCTTGGACCTTGGAGGATGATAGAGGACGTGACCCAAAGGGAAAGCTGAACAGGACTCCTATGAGTGTAAAAAGGCAGGCTTCTTAGGTAGGGTCAAACTGGGGGAAAGATACAAAGAAAAGCTTAAAAGCACTCATATAAGAGTTAATTCAGGCTATTTAGGAGTGCTGGAAATGGGGGTCCTTCAAGAAAGGTGGAGGACATGACCAAAAAAGCTAAAAACACTGGCAGAAAAGTAAATTCAGGCTGCTTAGGCATGCTCAAAGTGGAGGGCTTTCAAGAAAAATGGAGGACATGACCCCCCCTCTCCAAAACTAACAAATCTCTTGTAGAAATGAAAATTCATACTTCTTAGGTATGCTCAAAGTGGAGGACATTCAAGAAAATGGAGGACATGACACCCCACCCCACCCCCCCCCCAAAGTTAAGAAGTATCTCTCAGAAATGTAAAATCGTGCTTCTTAGGCATGCTGGAAATGGAGGACGTGTAGGAATTCCTCTTGGACAGAAGGTCGAAATGGAGGACATGTCTGGGGAAAGGAAAACTAAGTACTAATGAAAGATATAGGATAGATAATAGTGGCAAGTAGTTATTCTAAGGAACTTATAATAATTGGTAGGTAAAGAAGCAAATAAGTGGGGTGGGTTTTGTATTTTTTTAATGCTGTATTTTAATTTTTATAAAAATAAAAAATCTTGAGAGAGATAATCCCTGGGGGGAAGGAGGAGAGATGCTTTGCACATGGCCAGAGGCATGCTCTGCTGTAAGCCACGGCAGGAAAAGCTACTGAATCCTGACAGAGCTTAAATGAATCCCCTCATTTAAAGGGGAGAGGGTGGTCGCATGGAGGACTCTTCCACGGAGTCCTCCTTTTCCAAGACCTGCCCTACATCCCAACTTTGTCCAGGAAGAATTCCAAAATGTCCTCCATTTTGATTTGACTAAGAAATATGTGTTTACGTTTCTATGAGTGTTTTGAGCTTTTCTTTGGTCGCCCCCTAGAGTTTTCTTCAAATGTCCTCAATTTTGCTGTGCCTTGTCCTCCTTTGCGTTTAGGGCATCCGGTTGCCTTGCTGTCCCATATGCTTACTGGCATCCTGGTTTAAGTCCCCTTGCCTTAATTTCCAGGGAATGGACCTCCAACAGGTTGTTCTTGCTTAACTTAAGTAGCATGCCAACTTTTCATGCTGAAATCCCTGCTGGGGATGCTGGTGCTGGAAGGAAACCCAGCTGCGAAGAGACTGCTGCAGGAGGAAGAAGGCTGCAGTCAGGCACCCAAGCAGGAGAGCCCAGGCTGAGGTGCCAGGAGTTAATATACAGTATATCTAAAAATTTTAGTAAAAAAAAAAAAAATGGCCCAAAAACCCAGAGTCGATTTATCCATGGGTCAATGTAAGTATTGTACTTTAACTCTCATCCCCTGGTGAAAGGCAAGAGTGTAATCCTGCCCTGGAAGCACTAACTCTTTCATCCATTCAGCCTTTAGTATGAGCAGAATTATGCCTGCTGGAATTTTGTATTTCATCCTTTGCATCCTTTATTACATGCCCCTAGGTTTTACTCCCAATTTATCCATGGGTTGTATCAAAATCCATAATTTTCGATCCAGAATCTGCCCTCGACTTATACATCAGATTGAGTTATAGTCGAGTATATACAGTACGTAAAGCCGTTGCCAAGGACCTGTTTATGCCTTTCCCTTCAATGGAATTGGTATATATTGAATGAAATGTGTTGTTTTTAAACAGGGTTGCAGTGGTGGGAAAAAAAGAAGGACTGGGTGCATTCCTGGAAAGCTCTAGGATCCCTTCTTTCTGAAGAACCATCCTGAATCTTAGTTCTAGGAGCTGGTTTTCCCTGAATGATGGACAAAACTTTGTCTCCCCAAACAACATGTTTCCTGTCCAGCTGGGAAACTGCAAGCTCACCTAACTGACAGAGAGGCTAGTACTCAGTGACCAGTTTTTGCAGCCTTCCTTTAAAAGAGTCCTGTGACTTTTGCCTTCCTTCAAAAGAAGTTTGACAAAAGTTTGACATGTGGAAGAGACTGTGGGTACATACACCTGTGAAAGAAGAAAGGAAGCACGATGTACTTTCCTTTCACAAGTATCAATAATTACGAAGGCTCATTTTAGTTTATGAACTCAGGTTCTCCTTCCTTTCTACATGTTCCTTTACTAGAAGTCTGATTTTTTCATCCTGTCTGAAAAGTCCTGGTAGCATTTTGTTTGCTTTTGGGGGAGCAATGTGGATGGAAAGTAAATTGCACACTGCTTTGCCCAGTGGTTTTGCAAATAATACTTCCACAATGCAGATTATATCAACTGAGACATCTTTAAATCTCACAGATGATAATTTCAGACCCTAAAGATAACAGACAAAACTGAACTGCATAATAAGGGTTGTTTACTGTAATTGATGGCCTTCTCTTCACTGGATTTGAGAAATGAGATATATTGTCCATATTTTTAGATGCTCATTTTAACTGTTCAGAACTTGCCACAAGCTTCCATTTTTTCTGACCCAGCATCATCTTTGGTATGTTAAAAATACACTTTGAGGTACAATTCCCTGTTGCATAAACTAAAATAAAGAATATCAGACTCTGTATTCTTAAGCATATTTACCAGGAAGGCCTTAATTGAAATCACTGGGATTTTAGATCTAAGCAAATGTGGTTAATATTGGGTGAAAAATTAGCAGGCTTATCCACTTCACAGATAAACTGGAAGTAATGACATTTAAATCCCGGTGTAGTCCTGTGGATATAAATCCTATTCTTAAAGTCTTATCCACAGCTCAGTTAAGGCAAAATGTAGTGAAGTCCTATGGATATAAATCCTCTTCTTATGGTTTTATCCACAGCTCAGCTAAGGCAAGGTGTTAGCATTTAGGCTAACATAACTCACTAAACACTGTTGAATGCTTCCAGTACAGCACTATTATATGTTTTCTCAGAAGTTAACCTCACCGAGTTTAGTGGAAGTTAATCCCAAAGCAGTGTGTGTTTGAGACTGCAGCTTTGAAATACTGTGAGGCTGTGTGTGTGTTTTGGCCTAACTAGACTGTTGAATGAACTGTAAGACTAAGTTAATGTAATCTGTTTAAAATGGACCTAGGAATTACAAGTTGTGTGTGTTTACTCTCTAAATCTCACCTTCATCTAAGTGATTCTGTACTGCTGGATTTATTTGTTGACAGTTTATGCTGTGAAAATGTCCAGGCATTGCTGAACTTTTCTATTACAGTCAACACCTTTTAGAGAAGCAACTGTAAAAGATAGTAATTTACAACATGTGTGGACCTTGTGCTTGGAAATGCACAGATGTGCTCTGTTGCTTAACTTTTTGGAAAGCTGTTGAATTACTGTTATTAATCTAGGAATATCTTCCTCATTAAGGTACAGATGTGTTGACTGCAGTTTGAAGTACAGCTCCTGAAAAATATTCCAGATAACACTGTAAAACTCTTAGGTGTTAGTGTTCTTTCTGTGGTTATATTAAGAATACAGTCTTCCAACTTGCATGTGAGTATAGGACACATGCACAAATGACCTGGATTGTAGTCCTAAACTGAAACAAATTCTATTTAACAATTAACTTGTGAATAAATTAGCTGTAGGTGAAGTTTTCCTCCTCAACAGTTAACAAGTTTCTCCAATTGAAAATGGTTTCATTGGTTTATTCTGGAAATATGGAGTCATTTGGCAATCGTTTTGCATCCCAGCCCTGAATCATTTTTGCGTGGAAGTAAGACCCATTGACTTCATTTGATCTTACCTCCAAACAAGTGTGCATAAGAATGTAGCTCCAGGCATATTTCTCTTATGAAAATGTATACCATTTTGCTTTGCAGGAATACGCTGACAAATTTATATTGTTCCCCATAGGGCTATTATATTAGGAAGCAAGTGGACTGGTAGAAAAATAATAATGGAGAAAAATAAATTGAACTCCAGCTAAGATGAAAATGAAACATTTTCTGACAATCCTATCTCTAGTAATATAAAAACAAATACTAAATTTCAAAAAGTTTATTAGCTTATTAAAAAGAAAGACAAAAACATTTACTTTACACTTGCATAGTCAGTACTGTAATTCCTTTCTCTTAAATCAGTTCATATCTTTGAAAGTAATAACTGAAAAGCCCTAATATTATAAGATGGACTTGTGGAGTTGTGGAAGGTAGATTGTTAAAAAAATAATCTAAATAAAGAAGAGGAGATGCCTTTTTCAGTAGTTGAACATGGAGCTGACAGTTTGATTGAAAGTGTCAAATACTTTCTGTAGAGAAAGTGTTTATGATGAATTAAAGTTATATGACATTGGCCAGCTGCAGAAATTGGTGGAGGGAAAAAGCACAAACGCTAGTGTTCATAGATATGTTTTTCTAGCTGCATGGAAGAGCAGGGATAGAGCATGTCCGTGCAGACACTGCCTGTTTCCATTCGTTTTTATTGGCCCATAGAGAAGGAACTGCAGCATATGGAACATAACTTGTCGTATTGTTTTAACAAACTGAGAATGGAGGGGCGAATAAAAGCAATGTGCGTTACAGATGCAATAACATCTTTTAAAATAACAAAAAGCCAGTTTTATCTGGTGATAAAATCTTTAGTAGAGTTTTAATAAGTTAAGATTTCTTTTCCCAGATGACATTTCTGTGGAAAACTGGGCTGAATGTTGAAATCCTAAAAACTGTTGCATCAGTAAGAGTTCCCAGATGGCTGTACTGGAAACTGTACCACTATTGTTGTGTTGCTGATAGAACAAAGATATTGCTTTTATGTTGCAAACAGCTCCAAATTGTTAAAAAGAGAGTGTTTGTCAGAAAGACTATTATTATCTTTGACTACCATAACACACCGATGCACAGTAGCTAAAACTGTGGCTACCTGGGTGTTTCTGAGCACAATTCAAAGTGGTAGTCGTGGCCTATAAAGCCCTTTACAGCTTTTATGTGTGTGCGTGTGTTGGCTGGCTCTCCCTATACAGTTTGAGTCCAGATGATCTGAAGGACTGGATCTTCCATATGAACTGACCAGAGTCCTAAGATCTTCAGAAGCCTTGTCTTGGTCCCACCACCATGACAGGCTCACTTGGTGAAGACTCAAGAGAGAGCCTTCTTTGTGGCTGCTCCCACCTGGAATGCCCTTCCATAGGAGAGGCTAGGCTGGTGCCCTCTCTACTTTCCTTTCACTGGCAAGCAAAGAAGTTTTTATTCCAGCAGGCTTTAAATATATAATCTTGGTCAGGGAGGCTTTTATATGACGTGTATATTCTGTTTGTTTTTTTTTTAAAAAACTTCTTGCAATTTTATATTATTTTAGCAGATGATTTTAATTGTTTGAAATGTTTATTGTAAAGTTTGTAACTGATTTTATCTGTGAGTCACTGTTGGTCGCTTTCTGGGAGAAAGGCAGCATATAAATAAATGAATAAAAGTAGGAAACAAAATTGATGTACAGGGTTTAAAATTACGTGGGACACTACTGGTAACATATAAGCAGATATCGTGTAACTAAAACAACAGCAGCAAAGAGTCTTGTGACACCTTATAGACTGACAATTTTTATTTGGCACAACTTTGACAAGTTTTACTTGGCATAAGCTGTCATGCACAATGGCCTATTATCATGGAATGAAGTGACACCACTCCATGCATGTGATGGTGGGCTGCTGTCCATTAACAGCTATGTCACATAAAACATATTAGTTTTTAAGGTACTGCAAGACTCCTTGTTTTTACTACAAAAGACTAATACAGCTATCTCTCCCTCCAGAATTTACTCCATAACTGTTATACTGTGGAGCAGACTTAGCTGGCATAACTTGCATTGCAAAGAAAGGCACTTGTGGTTCAATTTCTGTTTAAATTTAGTCAAATGCACACAGTAGGATTAAGCATAACTGCTGTTGGATAGTTTGCAAATGTAGGCCATTATCTTCTGCTTGAATGTCATGAGACCGCTTCTCAGCCTTGATTTGTATTAACAGGTTTTAGAAACTATATATCTTATGACTGTCTGTGCTGTTGGACGTGAGACCCAAATAAATTTTAAAAAGTGCACTGGCAGTTGAACCCAGCTGAGACGATTAAGCAGCTGCTCTGCCTTACTGATGTTTAAAAAGGGACTTTGTTTAAAATTTTCTTCACGCATGCCATTCTGACAAATAATTCATGTCCCTAGAAATGGGAACTGCAATTTTAGCCGTTTGGTTTTTAAAAGCATTTTGATTAAAAGAAAAGAAAATTTGCCATTTGAAGGAAGCATTTTCCATAGGAATGGTAGATTGTTACTTTATTTACAGGATCGTAATGAAGTGTTATTTGTTGTTGTTGTCTGCCTTCAAGTTGTTTCTGACATGGGGACCCTAAAGCAAATCTATCATGGTTTTTTTTTGGGGGGGGGGGCTGAGAGTGTGTGACCTGCCCAAGTTTCCATGGCTGAATGGGGGAAATCAGCCCTGGTCTCCAAAGTCATAGTCCAGTGTTCAAACCACTACACCATACTATGTTTTTTTTTTAAAGCCTGTACACAGGATTCTGCCTTTTTCTTGGCTACCAATACTAAAAAGATAGAACCATTATTTTTTAAAAATGGCATCAGCTTTCCCTAACAGCAATGATAAAAGTAACTTTTTAAATGTAACCATTTTGCTATCAGTCTTCTTTTGAAGGTCATTAGTGTTTAAGAACCTGTGTTATCTGGGATGTTTGTGCTATGAGTCAACTTCAGAAGAATACCTGCTCTATATTCCAGCAAGTACCCTCAAGGAATAAAAATCTTTTCTTAGTTAAACCTCATGGAATACTTTGGAAATATTTATGTATCACTGTATGAATACTTATGAGAGTATTTAAAATATACATAAATATATTTAATCTCAAGTTTGTGCTTTGCATTATTAGAGGATGTAGTTGGATAGGACTGAGGCTGAATTCTTGGTATTTAGTGCATTTAAATACTGTGCACTGTACGTATCCCAAGATGGCACTTTTATATAAAGCTGATAGACATGATAATAAAATTTAGGTTTTTACCCAAACATTTTTTCAAAGCTTTGTATTTGTGTAAGTTAGAAAGCTTATATAGCCAGAGTGGTGTAGTGGTGTGACAAAACACGCAGCAGAAATAATCCAGTTTGAGATCTCTTTAACTGCCCTGGCTCAATGCTAGGGAATTATGGGAACTATAGTTTTGCAAAACATTTACCCTTCTCTATCACCATAAACTACAGTTCCCAGGATTCCCAAGCACTGAGCCAGGGCAGTTAAAGTGGTCTCAAACTGGATTATTTCTGCAGTGTGTTTTGGAGCAAAGACTCTGAGAGACCAGAGTTCAAATCTCCACATGGCTATGGAAAAAAAATGTAAGCTGCTCCGAGAGCCTTTGTTGCTGAAGAGCAGGGTATAAATACTCCAAATAAATAAATAAGTGGAAACCCATTGGGCAAGTCACATTCTGTCAGTTCCAGAGGAAGCCAATGACAAACCCCCTCTGAACAAATCTTTTCAGGAAAACACCATGATATGGTTGTCTTGAACGCCCACAATAACATCAGGAAACCTATTGCATTGCTCAAATCTTTAGAAATCGTCTCCATTCTACTATAAGTATTTGATCTTACCATTCTCCTGATTCACTGGTTAAAATGTTTACCTATCTCTGGTTTCTGTGGGTTCTTACTGACCCAGTGGAACAGAGAGGCTGTTCATAATTCTTGTCATGAAAATCAGAAGAACAAGCAATAGGTTGTCCGCCATAGAACATGCTGTCAGTTATCCATTCCCTTTATCCAGGTAAATTATTTCTGCATGTTCTTTAACTCAGAAAAGTCTCTTTCTTAATGCTGGAAAGCTGTTCCAGCACCTAGACATTCTGCTTTCTTCCTTCAGGATGTGCTCAGTGTTTGGCTTCCTTTCCTTTTCTGTGGAGTCCAGAGAGTGCATGTTGCCCATGTCAGAGCTTTCAGAGGTACATGCTCACTCTGACACCATGAATGAAAATTTGTCATCAGGTACTTGGCTGAGACAGAGCTTTCTGCAGCATTCCTAAGTCTCTTGAGATACTGAGATATCTTGAGATACATGATGAACAGGGCATTGCCCATGATATCAGAGGCCTCAATTTTTAGGATAACATTGATATACTGCTATTACTTTTGCTAAGCTATTTCTGTGACTTTTGAAAAGAACACTTTATCCAAGATTACCACAGTATGTCAGAGTATTAGTTGTGATCAGTTCTGACCGGATCAGAATTTCTGATACAGTTCACATGTCTGTGGGTATTTTGTTGATGCTAAAATGGTAGCTAGAGACATCTTCAGAGATGGTAGCCAAGACTCTTTCATAGACAGAACCTTTTCTAGCCTAGGTTTTTCTGATTTCCTGTATTCACCTGTTTTGTAAGCATCCAAAGCAGATAATTGCATTTTTTTTTTTGAGATACAGAGATTTCATTTTGACTACCTTTGTCTAGCAGTGTCTGTGGGTCAGCTTCTTTGCCAATAATGTATGGTGGAAGATGCTCCTTTTCTGTGGAAATGGTTTATTACTAATGTTTCAGAATGCACGATTAAGCAAGTTTTGAAACATGTTTTCCAGTTTACTGTAATTCTTTTCATGCTATGAAATGTTCTGCTACTGATAGCTGTGCTGATGGTATGTTTTGCCAGCTAGAGCTCTGACCAGGTACAGTAATTCTGGACTATGGCTAGCAAAAGAACTTGCTAGGCTATCAAGATGTAGGCCAGTGTCCTTTTCCTCTGTTTATGAGCATGTAAGCCATCAAATATTGAGATGACGTCAGTGTTGCCTATGAGTTTGCACAGCATAAACCTGAGATGTTTTTGAGTCACTATAGGCTGGTTGTCATATAGTTATCAGCATTTTTCTGAGATGGAGACTTATTTCCTGGATTACCACAAAATAGGCCCAGAGAGAACCCGTCTAGGTATTAGGGAACAATAAATATATATTTGCTGTGAGAACAGTAAGACTATCTTCTATTGTGTCTTTCCTGGTAGTACTTAAGATTGGATAAATGTTGCAAATTGAGGATGACTGTTGAAAATTACAATAGTTTGGATGAACCAAATGCTTCAGCTATTCTGGCCAATAAAGGTATTCTGGCCAATAAAGGTATGCGGGCACGCCGTGGAAAGGGTAATGGTGTGCACGCTGATGGTGCACGCGCCGGCACGCATGCGTGTGCAGAAGCCCCATTCATTTCAATAGGGCTTGAGCATATGTGGAATTCCCCTTACGTGAGGGACCCAGAACGGATCCCCTGCATAAGAAGAGGGCCCACTGTATTACTGATGGATTTTTGTTTGATTTAATAAGTGTGAATGTAATTTTTTTGCAATTAAATGTGTAGATCTAAAATAATATTGGCTTAGTTGCATTGGGCTGTTAGAAGCTATGCAGATGATCTTGACAATCAGAATATAAAATAGTGCCTTGAATTTGCAGATATTTATCACTAACATAACTTGTCTGTATTTGTATGTGTGGTTTGGGCATCTTTTGGAGGGTATGCTATTGTTTTCCTTTATAACTTTGTTTTATTTCTTCGTACTGGTATTTCAGCTTCACACATATGAGACATATCTCACTGGTATTTATTACCATCGAACCTATACATTTACTTGTACAATAATTCTGTGTCTTGCAAGATAGATATTTTCTACTTTGCTCCAAAAGTAATGAAATTTTTTTTCAACTTTCTTATCACTTGAATTATTATATATTTATGACCAATACTATACTTGGTATGAAATATCTTCATTTTTGTTTATATATTTACTTAGGTAAGTTTCAGCATTTAAGTGTGTTGACTGTAGTTGGGACTAAAAGTTAGATTCAGGCATTTTGACATTTTTATACAGTTAGTTTGAATTGAGGAAACATATTGGTGTTTTCTTACTAGCCAATAAGTGCCATACCATTCATGTCCTTTGCACTGAACTGATTTTGGATAGGACATTTTATACACCTAGATCTCCAGTTCAATCTAATATTGATTAACTGACTAAAAGAAACTTGCTAGTTTAAGACCAGTTTTAAGGCTTTTTGATGTTGGTTTTAAATTTCATAAAACCAGGAAATTGGAAGCTGATACATTAAGAATCATGCTTTGAAATTATCATGTGTGTGACAAGCTGGTGTGCAATGTCACAGTTTGCTTACAACTTGAACTTCTCATGTATTCACATTTTGCCTTGGTCTCTTAGGCACAAATTCATATGGAGTGGTTGTAGTCCTTTGGACCAAACACCTGTTGCTGATCCTGTGGTGACTTCTTCAGAATTAACTCATCAAAATCTGCTCAGAATCCCCCATGAGAGTGTCTGAGGGCCCAAATAAGTTGTGTTCCAGGTAGCCTGCAGTGTGTGCATATAAATGCCCTGATCCTCCCACAGGACTCACAGTAGAGGCTTATCAATGTGCTTTTTTTTTTTTTAGTACGACCTTGTGAGATCATCTTCCATAACTAAAAATACTGGTAACCATTTCATATGATGTCTATTAGATTCCCCAATGCAACATAGAATTTTTCTGCAACCACTAGCTTCAGGATGAAATGAACAAGATAACATTGCCCAACAACTGCTGCTTTAGGCTTTCATGTAGTAGGAAACACTTAGTAATCTTTGAAGCACTGCTAGGAACTTCATGCAATTATATCACAAAATTATAAGGCACCACAAGGGCTATCTAGTTCAGCCCTCTGCTGTGCAGGAAAGCACAGCTAAAGTAATGCTGAGAGAACAAGGAATTCTCTTCTTTGATAAGCCTGAATAATGTACATCATCATAAATTTCACCAAAACCTGTTTGAACCATACCATTCTGAAAATTGGAGGAAAAAATATATAGAAATGTGTTAATTTTTAGTGCATTTAAAACAGCTGCACAAGTAAGAATCTATTGAATCACTTTGCAACAGGTTAACAACTACTTCAGGTCAATAATGTGTTATTATTAACACATTAGGTTAACACACTAGGTGTTATTGGCTCAAATATTTCATTTTTTGTAAGCAATAGAATTTTGATGCCTATAATGGCAGAACCTTGGGGAAGAGATGATTTACTGTAAGGCATAATCCTGCCCCTATTATTGCTGGGTGTGCAAAATGCAGACGATTTTTTTTGTGCTTATAGCCTTTGAAATCATCAAGGATTAACTTTGCCATGACTTACCTATCACCTTTATGTCAGAAAGCACAGCTAAGTTTAAAAAATGGATTGGGTATATAACATTATATAACCCTCCACTTTTTCATTTTAGAATCCTCCCCCCCCCAATACTCTTTTCAGCCATAAGCTTGAAAGTTCCATTCACATAGGCAGTGACGGATACATCATATACCCCTTTGCTTTTAAAGCAGCAAAGCGTGTCTGGCATGAAATGTCCCCTCATCTCAACTCTAATTTCCACCTTGAAAAAATAATTGCTACCTTTAGTTGACACATTCCTCGACATCCCCTGGCTACTGTGACTCACCACATTGGCCAATGACATTTCACTGGCGATCTTTTGTGCTTTTTTGAGACACACAAACAAACTAATGTCTGCCATATATTAGGATACTTCATCGCCTATGTAAATAACTGGAACTTAGATGAAGAACTCTTAAATGTAAAGGATTCATTAGGCAACACCATTCTCTTTATTACTGAATGAAGCCACTCATTCATTCTCTATTCTGTTTTGATTCTTCATAGAAGATATTTGGATTGCAACTTGGGAAAGGCTAGTGCCTTATATGTTTATCCTTCTTGCTCATGTGTCTAACCCAGTGCAGATCCATGTCATTAGGGTGATGAAACTGGTTTGAATTTCAGTTTGAACTGTAAAGGCAATATCTAAGATCCTGAAACATATCCCCCAGGTAGGTTCAGCACATTGGATAGCTCCTGCCAAATTAATACCAAAAGACAAAATGCATTCAGTACCCCACTAATGTAGGAGCCATCACACTGTACAATCCCAAACTACTTTTCATATGCACACGTTTTAAGAAGGATTGAGTTGGACTCAGCACTGTAAACTAGAATATAATAATAATAATAATAATAATAATAATAATATATAATAATAACTTTATTTTTGTATCCCGCCTTCCTGCCTGGGCAATCAAGGTGGCTTACATCAAATAAAATAGGTTGAAATAAAACATCTGGATAAAAAAGAGACCCCCCCAAAAGAAAATTAAATACATTATAATTTAAAAGAGAAGAAAAAGGCTTGATAGAAAAATCGTTCCCTCATATGTAAAGTTCTTTATCTTTGAATTCCCTGAAGCCTTAAAACCAGGAAGAAACTACAGTAAAGATGGTGGCAGTTTTATTTGTTCAATAGACAACTTGTATCTTGTCCATCTAATGCTTACACAACACGGGGTGGCTAAAAGCAATGAAAATCAATAGTAAAATGCAATTAAAGTTGGAAACAGCCATATAATAGAACAGGAAGATACTGCAAATATGTGCTGTACTCTCCATATGCTTGAAAGTATATTAACACTAATAGCTTCCCAGTCTGTTCTTTCTCAGGGGAGGAAAGTGTGAGCACTTGCCAGATTGTTACAGAGGTCTATCTGTGCAGATATACTTATCCTCTCAGAACCTGTTTTTAGTCCCTCTCTTCACATTGTAGCATCAATAGCAATATTGTGTAATATTATGATAACACTTTTCAAGTGTTCAAAGTGCTTCCCAGTCATTATCTACTTGGAAGTCCTTGCAACAACTTTGTAACACAGTATTAACACCCTTCACTCAGATAGGATTGAGGGTGAGATGTGCCACTGGCCCAAGGCAACCTAGGGAGCTCATTCAGAGGTGACATTTGAACTGATTCGTAGGTTGGAGTTTTCATCAATATATTACACCAAATTTCCTTCTCCAGATTTCCTTCTGCTGTACTGATTTATAATAATTACTAGATAACATGACTGGTGCTGATTTGATGAATCCTCTCATGGGCTGCTGCCATACTATAGAAATAAAGTGGTTTAACTGCCATGATTCAGTGCTAATTCAGTGCTATGGAATTTTGGGTTTGTAGTTTGCTGTGGCACCAGAGCAAAGTACAGATCCCAGCATTGAGTCATGGAAGTTACAGTGGTGTCAGACTGCTTTATTTCTGCAGCGTGACATCAGCTATGGTCTTGGAAATGTACATCTCATTCTTCTTTCCAATTGTATTGTGTTTATGTCAAATGTATCTTTTACATTTTTCTTGACTATCTTTAAGTCTTGCCTTTCTTAATGAGGGATTTGACCTCTTCTTTCTTCCTGATATGTCGTTCACTTGTTTTTCCATTGCTCACTAAACTTACTTTCGATTTTTAAGGTCTTGGTCACACTCACAGTACTCAATTTCCCTCTGATTCAGTAGTCCTGTTAGTCTGGTGCTCTCTGCTTTCAGTAATTGCTCCTTGTGTTGGTGACCTGCTTCAGCTTCTGTCTAATCCCAGCTCTGCTCTTTGGTCTGATAGTTGGGCTGAAGCTAGCAATACGGATTCCTATCTGAGACACCTTCTTCCTTTGCTAGTATGATAAGAATTTATCTTGTGCAATGGAGCTGTTATTTTGCAGCCAGATTTTTCTTCTCAGCAAGGATGTCCTTTACTGAAGTAACTGCAGCTGCGTTTCTCTTCCTAGCAAGGATGTCCTTCTCTTGAAGTAACCACAGCTGCTTTCATTTTACTCAGTTTTGTCAGCTATAGGGAACAACTGCTTTCTCTATCTAGGATAGGAAATAAAGATGAAGGGTCATTGACCCGCCATCTCCTTTACCAGATATAGCTCCTCTCATTCCAAGATAGGGCCACAGGAAATGCAGTGTGCTACCAAACATATGTTTAAACAATGTAAAACAAGGATTCCACACCCCCTCAGGAAATATAGTTACTGTGAGCCAACAAAGTTAGCCTTTTCTGTATGCACATGAAATTTGAAGCACATTAAAACACTATTGCTAATCTCTGTGGTGTAGCCAGCTCCATTCTTAGTGGTTTAACAGTTTTATCTTCATCTTAATTAGATCAAAATAATGAATGTCTCTATTTATGCTGCTTCTGACTTAGAAATCTGGAGCAACTTTGCCAAAGCTGCTATGTGAAAACTTCGTGGCTTGAATCAATAACAAATGGCTAAGAGTGTAGTAGTCCATATATTTATTGTTGGAGGTTGATACAATGCATGATTATCAGGCTTTCCTCTTGCTTAATTAGCTTTTCACAATAAGCAATATGTTGGGTTCAGGCATCCCATTAAACAGCTATGTGTGTGCACAAAGTGGGTGAAATCCTGTCCTACCTAGGGAAACATTGTCTTTGTCTTCTTGCCCAGGCAATATTTAGACACTGCATAGGATAGCAACACTAGACATATGAAGTCGGTGGGGGGAACCCCTTCGCTCTAAATGAACAATATTGCCTTTTGTCTCAAAAAGAGTTTTTTTCCTTAGAGAAAAGTCTGTTTTATGTATATTTTATTTCCTGGAATAAGTCCCAAAGCGTAAAAATTAGTTGAAAATTGTGCAAAAACCCACGTATTCTCACAATAGGAAATGGTTGAAACAATTCATTCTTGCATGCATGGATGAAAAAAAGGAAGATATCATTCCCTTCTCTGCCACACTGAAGTTAGTAATTAGACACTAGGCTTCTTCCCTTGTTTGTATGAGTTTGTTGGTGAAAGGAGTGTCAATAAATATGAATTTGTCAGGGCCAGGCCTCCTCCTCCTCCTCCTCCTCCTCCTCCTCCTCCTCCTGTTTTATTTTGCTATTTCCAAATATTTATTATTGAAAATTTTCTTTTACACTTTGTGTTCCTTAAACCATTAGGGTTTGTAACTAGCATTATCAGACTGAAACTGGAGAGGGCTGATTGTGTAGAAGAGGGAATTCTAGTAGTTGTTGTTTGTTGCCTAGTTGTGTGACAAGCAGCATCTGCTGAAATTCCTTCTTCTATGCAGCCACTTAAAAATACATGAGCCATCTCCATTTTTCAATCTGGCAAACCTATAGATAATGATTAATATCTATTTACTTACTGGTTAATTGAAGAACCATGCTGATAAGCATTTGTAGAAAAATTATGCTTCGTTTTCCCAGTTGTGGAATAGGACCTTAATCGGACACATACCAGGAATTATGCTGTCCCAGTATCTTGAAATATTGCAGTCCTAGTCTGCATAGTGTGGAGACTAGGAGAAAAACCAGAAAAGGAAGAAACCTATATAATTCCCTTTCTAAAGATCTATTTTCTGTTGTATCTTCATAAGCATCATTGCCCACATACAGTGTGTAAAAATGAATCTTGTTTAAGTAATGGCAGTATCACAAGACTGTGATGTGCAGTACACACTTTTATGTCTTTTTGAACAATGGTACAAACTCAGTGCCCTTTTTGGGCTTTTCTAAATTGCTCTTTAGACTTGTAAGTTCTCAAGAGTATAGCTCCTTGGGATTTACTGGCTTTGTCATCTCCATGTCCACTTATTCCATTCTTTTAGGGGATGTTCATATTGAATTTTTAAAAATTTGCAGTAGGGAATGTTCTAGAGGTTTTTTCCCCCCAATGAGGGTGTGGCTTGCTGAGGGGGTCTTGTAATTGAAGGGCAAATTTTCTCCTCTGATCCCCCCCCCCCCAAATTCTTAGAGTTATAATGTCATAGTTCAAAAGTACCATTTTACTGATGTTGTGATAGACCAAAACAGTGATGTACTGTAACTCTTAAAAGAGTATCCTTCCCTCCCTCTCTCTTTCTCTCTCTCTGAAAGAGAGAGAGAGAGAGAAAGAGAAAGAGAGAGACTGAAACCAAGAGATAGGAGCTTAACAGAAGGGTATTTTTTGTTCTAGTATCTTACAGAATGCACAGCATTTTGCTGGTCTCCACATGTGTGTGTGCACAGACATTTTAAGTGCTATAAGTACTAACCTTTTCACCATTGGCAACAAGGAACAACATACAGGTGTGTACGCAGCTCCATCCTTCTGTAGATGCTCCTGGCATTTCTATGCTGGACATGGAGAACTTTCTTTCTCTGGAAGCCTTTTTGATTTTCAGGGTGGAGCACACTATTGCACCTTCATCAGCTTGCTTACTAACCTGTATGAAATTCCTTGTTGTCTATGATAACAAGGCTGATGCTTAAAAACTATATTTGAATATTTTGGTACAATTCATTGTAATAATTGTGAAGCTGGTAAAGAAAAAAAAAATCTGGGGAAAATGGAAGATAGTACAGGAAAAGAACATCATCCCAGATTCAATCAAGGAAGCCACAGCCCTGAGTTTGCAAGGCTTGAGCAGGGCTGTTGATGATTGGGACTCTTAGAGGGCTCTCATTCATAGGGTTACCATAAGTCAAATATGGCTTGATGTAAATAACAAAAGAAAAAGAATATTTTGGGAAAGGTATTACTTATGTATTGTAGATTTATTTAGAACCTTATATGACTGAATTGGGAAATCAACTGAAAATATTCTTGTCAATTAAGTGACCCACCAACCCACAATTTATTTGTTAGTTTAACAAATAAATAAATAAATTTGTTAGTATATTCTGCCATTCTCTCATCATGAAACACAAGATAGTTCTTAAATCAATGTATAGCTTTTAAAAAAAACCAAGTCAGCAGTCTAGCCGCAGGATTTTGAATCTGAAAAAGTTTCCTGTTTCCAAAGACAGCTCCACATAGAGTGGTTTACAGTAATCCCAACAGATTATTTATATTGTTCAAGCTGCCTCTTGGTATTAGGTGGAGATTGCCTCACAGTTCGGCAGTATAGTAATTATTGGAATGTCTGGCAGTGCAGAAACTATTTAGAATCTAAACTTTAGGTGATACCAGCATCCAAGAGAAATGCAGTGAATCCACAGTGTCCTAGACTCTGTGATGTTAAAACCATACAAATTCTGAGACTGGAATTAAACTTTCTACTATATAAATATATGAGAAAACTGTGCTTATTTGATTCTTACATGTGAAAATATATATTAAAACCTCTTCACTAGTGCAAGGCTATAATAGATTTTGTCAATTTTTAGTGATTTTTAAAAAATAGGTTAGGTTTTTTTTTTGGCAAAAAATCATTTATGCAAAAATATTTTGCATGAAAACAGCATATAATTGTTCAAAAATATTGTATTCTACACAAAATGAATTTTATGCAAATGTTTTTGCAGACTTTTCTTTTCCAGGAGGAGAAAAATTGCAAATATTCTTTAGCTCTCTCAGTCAGGAATTGCAAGACTAAGGAAATCAAGTCTGTTTTGAAGTACTGATGGAATGAATTGGAGTTAATATTAGACAGGTGCGAGTCAGCTGGTTCATTTCCCAATGAGCTGTTCTTCAAGAGGCAGTGGGTCCTTTCACCGGATGGAGTAAGTGAAGAGTGGGACAGTTGATAGAAGATAGATTAGTTGGTCCATGTTGGCAGTTGCATTGTTAAAAAGGTTTAGTGAATGTTCAGATGAAGAACATTCAAAACAGAAATCTTGTGTTCCTCAGAGGTTTTGGTTTTTTGTCAAATGCAGCTGTGGTATATTATGGATGAAGTATCATCATGGTCAGATTTTATCTATCTGCAAAATTCTAAATTGCACAGTTAAGGAGAGTTAGTTTGGCACTAATCTGGAATGTCAGGGACAAGATTTTCAGTCACTGGAATACACTGGAAACAATTTGAACCACCTGGCTGACAACATGCAAACTATTATAAAAGTATTCAGAATCAAGCTGTTCTGCCAGAACATAGTAGCAGAAACTTCTTTTATGGTATTTGGGACTGCATACAATTGGGTGTTCTGCTAGTTATTGGCTATTTTTTCAAATCAGCCACACTTATTTGGACTCTTCCAGGAACAGGATAGGGTATTGCCTATATAAATATGTAGAAGTCGCTCTGTTTTGTCTTCTGTTTTATAATTTTTTACATAGTACTACATACAGTTAACACATCTATTGAAGTCTGCATAAGGATCATTTCATGGATTCAGAACTTGCTATGTGGAAGCAAATAACAGTTATTAAAAGCAGCACAAGTAATCAAATAACCAGTACATGGTTTTTGTAAGATTCCTGGTATTCGTAGGAATATTTTGTAATATTCAATCAGTAAAATAAAACTTCTGCTGTATTAGAATACAGATAACAGCTTGAAGTAGGAGACAGGTTTAATTCCCTTGCACATATATAATGCAATATACCAGTGGTTCTCAAATTTTTTACCCTTATGACCCCTTTACATCTACATGCGAACATCGTACCCCCTCCCCTTGTGCTTGATGTAGTGTATGAATAAAAATAGTTTGTTTATTTAGTGTATCATACATTCATGTATATTCACATTTTAACATTTTATAAGGCGATAACATTGTCCAAATTGAAACAGTTTTATTTAAATGTGAAAAGTTTAAAGGTTTTATTTATTTCATTTTCTTGCACTCTCTCATACACTCATTTATTCTCTCTCACAGTCTCTGTGTGACTATGTGACATTCATTCTTTTGTGTATATGCGAGTGTGTATACATGAATATGTGAGTATGTGAAAAAGAAATGAAGAGTGTGGCTGTGTGCGTATAACAGAATCTGTGTGGGAGAATGTCTGAATGAACATGTCTGAGGGAGAGAGTCAGAAAAAGAGCATGTACTGAGAATATGTGAGTAACAGTGTGTGACAAACTCACACACACAGAGGTACCTATGGTATGTGAGAGAATGTGTTAAGTCTGCAGAAGAGTCTGTGGGAACTGGGGCAGTGATGGGAAGAAGAAGTGAAAGCTCGAGGTGCCCACAGAGGTCTCAATCCAAAGATCGAGGTGCCCTCAGAGGTCACATGTCATGGCCATCCACAAGGAGGACTCAGCTCCTCAGGAACAGGAGGAACCTGAGGCTGTGCCAGGTCAGGTCCCTGTCAGGTGCCAGCCTTGCCCCAGCCCTAGTAGAGTTGGTTCAGCCAGACCCTAGCTCTGTGGGATTTTCTTCAGTGGATCCTGGGGCTCAGCAGCCCAGCCTTGTCCCAGTAGAGTTTCCAGGCTTGGGAGACATAGAGCAGCAGGGCATTGAGGTTCCTACCTTCAGACAGAAAGGGTGTTCCAGAAGGCTAGCTGAGAAACGCTCATTAGCCACCCAGCAGCTGCGATAAGGGAGCTGACATGAGATAAAAGACACCTGGCAGATACTGAACACCTTTGTCAGAGCCTATTTGCTTCCATCAGTGAACACTGCTTGCTCTGACTCCCTTGGATTCTTTGCTTCCTAGACCTCTGACTGCCTTTGAATCTTTGACCTCAGACCGGAGTCATTGACTAGCTCTCTGGCACTTTTGACCTTGGACTGTACTTGTAGAATTGCTCTCTGTAATCCTGAACTTTGGACTGGCTTATGGCTTATTCTATTCGGACATTGGACTGGTACCGTTGCTTGTGGAGTTTCTTCTTGGCAGCTCGGCGCAGTTTACCTTTGCCGAACAGGCTCTTATCCGCCGTGTGAATGTGTCTTGGCAGCATTCTCGGATAACACAATCCAAAAAAAGTTCCCTGATGTCCTCATCCTCTCTCAGGCAGGAATGGCTGCTCCAAACATACTTTCCTTTCTTTTCCTCTCCAGGATACAAAAGGTTTGGGAGGGAGGGAGAAGGAGGAGGAAGAAAAAGAAGAAGAAGATGAAGAAGGGCCTTCAAGTCTCACGCCCCCACTGAGCAGTTCTCCCACTGAGCAACTTCTGCACTTACTCTACTGTCAACCGTCTTACCCCATATTGACTGTAATACACAATATTTTAAGAATGAGACATGATGTGAGGGTGATCTGGCTACAACATCAGTCACAGCCAATGGTCAATTGTGTAGATTGTGCTGATCTAGTTTGTTAGGTGGATGTCCGCTTCATCCTTTGCTGCTGGATGCATGTCCTTCCAGAAGCTGCGTACTTGGTAGAAGAGGATGATCATTCCAGATGGGAGTGTGCCATTCCTCAGTGAAGATTATACACATGCATTTTTGGGAGACTAACCATGGTCTTGAAGTCAGGAGCCAACTTGATATTGACATTAAGATTTAGATAAAATGATCAGTTAAAATGTATTTTGGCACAAAGTTTCAACTGAGCTGCACCCACCCCCAGCCACACACTGTGGGCAAACAAGGCATATTAGTAGTATACATTGTGGGATGAGGCATGGAAAAATAAGCCTCATGTCTAGCACAATTCCTGGATGCTCATTATTTTAATTTATTTTCCCCTTTCCTGTGTTTAAAACTGCTTTTCTGTTTTAATAGCTTTCAAGGTGGTTTACAGTTCAAGCATTTGTTTTAAAAAAGCACAATTAAATAAAATCTGGCTGAATAACTCCAAAGGCTAATAAGCAAGGAGCCTAGCCAAACAGCAGTGATAGGACAATCCAAACAGAGCATCGGGAATAGACACAGTGCATATTTAGGTCATCCTACATTAAGAGTGTCTATTTCTGTTTAAGTAGATTAGACTTTACATTTATGTTGACTGAAGACTGCCATAGTGATTATCTATTTTAAAGAAAAGATATTTGTTTTCCTTTTAAATATTAACTATTAGAAGTATTTCTAATAATGAATAAATAAAATTATGATTGAAAATAGAGAGTAAAAAATTGGTAATTAATCTTTTAGTTAAATTTGCAAATCTGTAGACATGCCACAAAAGAGAATTTTTTCCCCTCTTCAAAAAGGGAAGGGTACCTGTGCCTGATGGGCTTACAAGAAGAAAGAGTTGTGTGTTATTGTCAGACCAGAAACATTACCCATCTCCTTTATCCCTTTGTAGCTTACCTCAGTAAATTCTGGCAGCTGTCCATTTACATGTCTTCTAATTGGTTTTATATATGCCAGTTGTCTCTCAGCCATCCACTTGTCTCTTGTAGTCTTATTTATAACAGAAAACATTCAGGGGTTGTTGTGTTGGCTATTTAACAAATGCAAACAAAAATCCATCAGTGATACCTTTGTTGGCAACTGAAATGAACAATACATTTGTTGCAAGCTTTCGAAGCTCCATGGGCTTCTTCTGCAGGCAAGAAGCTACAAACCAAAGTGGAGAAACAACAACAACAACAACAACAACAAAAAACAAAAAACAACAATTGGAGATGTTAGTCAGATGCCTGCATGTTGTAAAGATGTTCTGACAGGGAGGATATCATTTTCAGGCAGGCTCCTTCTGGCCATGCCGCATTAGAGAGATTTCAAAGTCCAGGAAATGTATTCTTATTTATAACAGTGTGAAGAGACTTCTTTTGGTATTGCTACAGTACTGCAAAAGTAATTTTCAATGTTTACTTAGAAACAGGGATGGGTGAATCTGTCAACATAGAGGATGGACCACATTACTCTGGTACTGAAGTCCCTCCACTGGCTGCCCATTAGTTTCCGGGTCCAGTACAAGGTGTTGGTTATCACCTTTAAAGCCCTACAATGCTTGGGCCCAACTATCTCAGGGATCACCTCCTCCCTTACAATCCTCTGTGCACACTCTGGTCCTCTGGGAGAAATTTGCTGTAGCCTCAAAAAACTAGACTCTCAGCTACCTCCCAGAGGGCCTTTTCTGTTGTTGCTCCCCAAACCATGGAATGACCTGCTGGACGAGATCCATCAATTGACAAATTTAGACAGCTTTAAAAAAGCTGTTAAAATGGATGTCTTCTGGCAGGCCTTTCCAGGTTAGATAATTCCTGGCCTCAGGGACCCCTCCTTAAGAGAGTCCCTAATGTCTTCCCTTGAATTTAATTTATTGCTGCTCTAGTTTACTGCTACTTTGTAATCTGATATTTATTGTTGTAATCTTAATTTGTTGGTTTTAGTTTCTCTTGTGATTTAATAATTTTTTAAGGGGGGGAGAGAAGGGAAATTTTGAAGTTTACTGTATTACGTATTGTGTTTTTTAATATTGTTAGCCGCCCCGATTGCTCTCAAAGGGGAGGGATATAAATATCATCATCATCATCATCATCGAGATCCAAAGTAAGTTTATTGTTAAGAGCTAAAAGCCGTCACAATACAAAACAGGTCCATTCAGTATGAGCAGTATGTACAGTATACGCAGAGACAAAATAAAAGGGTCAAGGCACAAAAACCACAAATAAAACCGCTAATAAAACATAAATATATTGATTAAAAAAGCTCATCTGTAAAATACAATATGACCTTGTTAAAAATGATAAAAATATAGAACAGATAATAACTCCTAATCATCGTTCCCAATTTGAGAATTGAGTCTAATCTTACTGGCTACTAACCCAAATTTTGCTACCATATAAGTGATAGGTAAATCATTGTCAGCCAGAAGAACACAGATCTGCTGGAAACAGGGTCTATCAGAAAGAGAATGTAATATACCTGCGAGAAACCTTTGTCTGGGGGATACATAAAGAGGACAATGTAAAAGGTAATGTTCGATGTTCTCTACTTCCCCGGATTTGCAGATAAATAATCTAAGATGGACAGGGGTGTTATGATATCTGCCTGTCAAATAGGGAGAAGGCACACATCGGTACCTTAGAGCTGTGAATGCTTTTCTGATAAGCGACAGAGTAAGATGGAAAAAGTAATGCTCTAACCCAAACGAGGTCTTGTATAGTGGGTACCACAAGGAACAAGAAGAGTTCGAAAGTGAATGTAAGTCAGACCATTTGGAGGCAAGATGAATTTTCTCTTTAATCAGTTGCTTGACTCTACAGGAGGCAAAATTTGGTAATGAGTCCACATTAATCTCACAGCTCTGGAGTATCGCTCTTACTACATATACCCAGGAGCTAGGAGAGTTAACAGATAATTGCTCTAAGAAGCATTTTTTGGGAAGCCTGGAATCACTCATGGTTAACAACTTAAGCCAGTAGAAGGCAAGAGCAGTGTGTATACCAGCTTGGAGGGAAGTTTGACCTGTTTCTGCCCTCAGAAAGGAGGCAGGAATTATCATCATCATCATCATCATCATCATCATCATCATCTTTGTTTTCTTCCATGTCTGAGCTTTGTGAATTTAAGGAAATTCTAATAAAAATAAAATAAACTGAAATGATTTTTTTCACCTGTTTATCAGGTTTTTTCCCTGTCCCATTCAAATTTTTACAAATTCTGATGAAAAATGAACTGAACCAAATTCTGATGAAAAATGAACTGACTGCTCAGAAGTAGGTCCTGTTGAGTTCAAAGGGGCTCACTCCCAGGAAAATCAGCATAGGATTTAAACCTCAGCCAACTTGTTCAGGTCTCAGTTCTAAAGTATTTTGTACACTCTTAGTTAGCATGCCCTTTGATAAGTGTGTCCATGTCTCTGTGCATGTGTAGTGGTGTTGGTGGGGAAGGGTTGATTTGTTGCAGATTATAATGAATTGCATTCTATCAAATGGCAGGAATTTAATTTTGCTTTAAAAACTACTCAAAGTAACTGCAGATGAGGAGGTAGTTGAATCTGAGTTGACCTTTTCTCTTCCTTCTGAAACTGAGAGGATGCTTTTCCCTTGTTTGCTCTGGTCTAATGAATGTGCATGATTGATTAATTCAAAAGGGCAACTGGCAGCTAAACTGGAAAAACGGACAGACTGTAGAATTAAAAGACAGTAAGCACAATTTTTTTAATATTGAGGTAGTAAATGATGCTGCCTTACAAGCTTGGTATGTAATGTGAATAGGAAATGTTCTTCAGACATCATTGCTTATGATATAAAATGAAAATTAACCCTTAAATTTACCTGATTCTTAAAAATAAAACAGGGACAATTCTGGTTTTATGGCAGTCATTCCAATGCTACCATTTCAGCTGATCCAACACTAGCCAAAAGCTCCAGAGACTTTCTAGACAGCAGCAAGCAAGACAGAGCCATGAAATTCTGCTTGCCATTTTCTCTTGCCCAGGTCTCCTTATCCTTTCATTTTTCTAAATTTCTGATTTGGTGTTCTGAAGAGATGAGAAATGGTTGCTTTGGCAGGTCCATGAATTTTCCTCAAGATGCCATTGGCAGTTAAAATAAAGGTCAATATAGCATTGATGGCTGAGGAGAACGTTAGGGTACCTATACCAAGAAACCTTGGGGTGAAACAGACAGGCATGAAGGAGCGGTCTCTGCTGCTCTACCTGCAAGTGAGCCCCTATTAGCCTGGGACCACAGAAACTGGATGGCCCACTCTTAAAGAGGGCCATTGCCACATTCCCAAATGGGCTGCTGGCATGGACCGGCTTTTCACCACTCATTTTGCAAGTGGCCTCAGAGTGGCTTCTGCACACCATGTGTCATCTGCACACCATGCCCCCAAAGTTTTTTGCCCATCTTTTTCAGGCCCTTGTTTCCCAGGAACCCAAAACTAAGTACAGTGGTCCCCCGGTTTACGAATACCCCGGCCTACGAAAACCCCGGCCTACGAAAGAACCAGGGCCGGAAAAACGGTCCCGGTTTACAGGAAAAAAAGCGGTTTACGAAAAGAAAGTGGCAGGAAATTCAAATGGTGCGGGGGCTGGTTTAAGGGGCCCCGGTTTATGAACTTTTCGGTTTAAGAAAGGGGTGCTGGAACGAATTAATTTTGTAAACTGGAGGACCACTGTATAATCTCCAAGGGAGAGCCCAATGCTGTAATTTGTTTGGCCCAGAGGAACTCTCTTGTGTTGATTATATTTCCCCTCCAAGTTTCTTTCCAGTTGGGAAGGGAGATGAGCCACCATTCCCACCTATGCCTGGCAGTTACTAAGCAGCACACACCACATGTCTTCCATTCATGCCATTCTCTTGGTTGGGCATAAAATGGGACCCACCCTTTATAAAGGGAAGCCAAAGCTTGTTACAGCCCATATTAGTCCACTTAGCCACTCGGTTCTTATATGAAATAGACAGTGCCCCAAAGGCTGCCATTTTCTATATACTCTGATTTTGACATGGTGTGAATGTTCAGATTGGCTTTACTTAAAGAAAAAGTACAGCTCATTTTTAAAGTGCCTTCTTCCAGTGAATGCTTGCAAAAGAAGTCTCATAGATTTTAAACAACACAGATCTATGTCATATTCAAAGGATGTAGATGCTAAGCAAAATCACATGGAATGGCATTTCTTAGATGTGCCACTTTAGAATGGAGTGTGAATTATATGACCAAATATTCCTCTTTTGTCAAAAACATGTAGAAGCAGAGAGATACTGTAGGTCAGGGAGCAGGATAAGCTTATCTTTGCTCTCCTCTTCCCAAGCAAACATACACAGATTTCTCTAGTTCTCTACATAGAGGGTTGTGACTTTTTTTGTTTTGAGTGAAGACCTGTTCAGACTTATTCTACCGACACTGAACTGCTGCAGTTCCAAACAAATGTTTAAAAATGTATGAGGATTATCACAAAAAATAAAATTCATTCAGACACAGGGCAAAAATGCCCTTATGTCAAGCCATTATGAGTTATTGATGGATTTTCAGAAACACTGTGATGCTTACTTTATTTTCTTAGACATTTTGCTAACTCCAGAGTGAAGTTTTATATGCATTGTTTTATTAAATTATTAAGAATATTATCAATAGTCAGTCTGTAGTGCACAAAATAAAAAAAGTTTCATTTAATGATTTTTTTTTTAAAAAATTCTACCAGGTTTTAAAAGAAATTTCTAAACCAAAATTTTAGCTAAAAGTCTGGGGGCCATTTCTGAAAGCTTGTGGGGCATTTATGTACTTTCCTAGACCTCAGCAGTCTGCATCTCATGCCATGAAACAAATTGATCCAAAAATGGAGAATACCATCTCCATAAGCTCCAAGAACTATTTTTGGCCTGAAATGTACCCCCATAGTATTTATATTGCAAATTGTTTTCCTGTAGGCTTTGGAGGTACTATTTGCTATTTCGTCAGCCACTTCTTTTCAGAGAGTGGTGTTCAAAGGGCATGGGAGATTGCGGGTCCTGGCAGAGTGGAACCCTCAAAGCTGAATTATGCCCACCCTTATTTGAAGTAAAGTTAAATATCAGTGATTTAAATTTCAAATATTAGATGTACAATTATTACAGTAAAATATGTTCTGTTTTAAGGACACATATTGTTTCTGTTTCCAGATTAATGTTTATAGGTTTCTTTTCTTTCTTGTTTGGTATACCTGTATAAAGGAAGCTTTCATATCCAAAACTGGGCTGCTAGGAGCAGCCAAAAGAAAAAAGCCTCAAGCAGAGAAAAGAAAGGAAAGGAAGATGTTTGATGAAGTCATGATAGTAACACCCTTCCAAATCCTGACTAAAATCTTGCAATTTATAATAGGAACTGGTTTGGATAGCTGTTTTCTAATTGGGACCTATTTGTTCTTCACTGGTTACACTTTCTCTGCTAATCTCTTGTGTTCTTCCAGAATCTTCTTTAGACAGGAAGAGAGGACGCTTTATGAACCTGCTAGTTATTTTATACCAGCATACTGGCACCAGATGTTCTTTAGATCCTGATTTATCATCTCTAATTCAACACCCACCCAATAAAATAAATATGAATCTATTTTTAATGGGTTATGGCCCATTGTGGCAGCTGTGCGCACTAAGTAAACTGTATGAGCTGTTGCTCTTGCCCTTGTCTATACTTAGTGGTAAATTCTCTTTTAAACAAATGAGGACTGGACAGAAGCCACAAGTTTCATGGAATACTGAATGGCAATTAACTTAGAGACATATGTTGGGGAATGTATTTCTCACTTTATTAGTACTGTAGTATTTAAGGCACTGTAACATCAGGATGACATACAAATGAAGATGGTAATAAACACTCACACCTATTTTAATCTGTTTTTCTTGGGGGTAAATTAAATTCTTAGCTGATGGAACAGTTTCCACTTCAATGTGTGAAGTAAGGTTAGGTAATGCAAAATGCATTCTATTTTCTAGAAGCAGGGATTATTTTTGTTGACATGGCACAAGTCTCATATCTACTAATGTGCTGAGGGGAAAATCAAGGAGTCAGCTTCATCACCATCATAGGTACAAATGGTGGATGTGGTGTAACTTTGTTTTTGCTTTATATTAACACTTATAAAATAAAATGCAATCGTATTTGCATTATATGCATTCGGCAGCATAAGATACCTCCACACCATCCAAAAACTCACAGTGGGGCTTTCTAGATTGGCAGGAAAGTGTGACATGAAGTTGCCTTTTCCTTAATGCTTAGCAGCTGCACCACAGCCTTTAGATGGAGCTGCGCTGTTCCGCAGTTTTTGAAGCTGGGAAAACCAGCACCTTTTTAAAGACTCTTCTTCTCCTCTAAAACACACAAAAAAAGCGTTTTCATGGCACACTTTCCCTTTTTCTCATCTAAAGGCTAGAGTTTCATGCAGCCATGAACACACTTCTTTTTGCCAATCTAGAAAGCCCCACGGATATTTTATTACATCCAGAGTTTGAGGTTAAGATCCAAAGGTATACTCACTCTCCTCCCCTGCAGCTTCCTATACAGTGTATGATATACATCCTCACAAGCTGCTCTGGAAAGCTGGGAAGACCTGCAGACCACCTGTGACCTAGGCCTTGTGTGCACAGACCAAAAGGCCCTTTCCTCCCATTCTGGTAGCATCCTGTTGGGATAATGCATGGCCTAAAGCCCAGCACGTTCAGCACCAGAAGCAGGGTATAACTTCCCTAACATGAATTACAAAAAACATACTTCTTAATCTGGATCTTCTGGGATAATCTGGAGCTCCCCATTCCCATGCCAGGATGGCTGCATGGATGTTCTGCTGAACTGCCCTGTGCATCTGCCACTGTCACCAGTCACTTGCTCTGAGGTCAGAACAAAGCACCCAGCCATGTGGTCATCTCTGGACACCTTGTTCTGACCTCGGAAGCAAACAACCCATGGCAGTGGCATAAACACTGGGCAGCTCAGCTTGGCTGCCTGTACAGACAGCCACCCCAGTGCAGGAACGGAGGGCCAGGTAATGGGGGGAGGTCGGAGTAGCTCTGCGACCAGGATATTCCAGGCTGCCTGAGAATATCCTGGTCCGCATAAACAGGGCTTAGATTTTCAATTGACATGGAAGTTTACAGATGGGAGAAGGTGCGGAATAAAGTTGTGCTGCAACTGGTAGCATGATAATGCCTTTAAAGTTTAATTTATGCAAAAGGTTATAAACTGGTGCTGAGCTCAGTAAACAGGGAACTAAACCCCTTTTAGCTCCCAATTAGAGTAGATACAGATCCCAATTTGATTTGTATAAGCATTGATTTACTATTCAGCATTGACTGAACAAGTCTAATTGTAGTGGTATAGCAACTGATTTAGGCCAGAATATTCAGTAAATACGTGTTGCTAAATCTGACCTAATTTTTTTCTGTAGTATTCATTCTTTGTGTGCATTAAAGGTGATAAATTTTGGCATTGTCAAGCTCTGTTAATGATAACCTGGTTTCTGAAATTAGTGTAGGAAGCTCATTGAAGTCCTCAGAATGAGTTTGCTCCATTTGTAGATTGTTGGGCTTTTAAAATTCTTGATATCTATTTTAAATTTGGGGCAGGACAATGGCTAAACATGAAGGTAAAGCCAGAAGAGCATAACCCGAGGCTGCCTGAAGGCATGATGATTTAAGTGAAGCTGTAGCTTGAATGTTACAGAACTCTGTGGCCTTGGCTCTTCAAGGAATCCCAAGACAGAGAAAATTGCCTCCTAACCATTCAGAACTACACTCCTACTGCAAAAGTGCAAATAATTCAATTGCAAGAAGTAATTTACTTTCAACAAAAGTATGTGCTCATTAGCAACCCAGTGGTGAACTAGGTAAATTTGTATTACATTCACAGGGAGATTTTGCTAGAGGAAATCCCTTTTTAAGTTGGTATAGAAAAGTGCTGAATTTTATGTATGTAAAACTTGTAGGTGTTAAGAACTTCACAAGCTTCCAGCATGAAACAAAAAGAAGGGATCTTCAGATGACTGACAGGAGTTTCAAATATCTGTTTTCTTCCTTTCAGTTTGGTGCCAAAAAAGAGCAAGAGAAAAATCAAGCCATTCTTTCTCACAATGTTCTTATCATTTAATGCTGAAATATTATGTAGACGATATGGTAGAATATAATATAAAATAAAACAGCAGTGTCTGCCAGTAGTCTAGAGGGAAAATTTATAATGGCATCAAAATGACACTTGAAAGTAAAGGGTTCAAAATGAGGAAGACTGGATAGACCAGATTAATAAATTCTCTGACTATGGCAGGAAACCATAACAGTTTGAAAGGACAGAGTTCTTGCAAGTTGTGAATTCAGATCTGAATATGATAAGTCAGACAGACCACAGAGCATGAGGGAATATGATATGCTAAAAGCAGAAATTGTCCTCGTACTTTATAGAAGAAAACCTGAGAAACCTAGCTTTTCATTATCTTAAATGCCCTACCAAAGTGAAATGAAAGTTTTATGGCAATGTCATATGTCCACACCTAGAATTCTCTTATTTATGTTTTTCTGCTTTTACTGTGTGATTCTTTAGTGTAACCCAGTGCCAGAAAAATCAATAAACCTGCCAGATTTTCCAGGAGATCAGTAGCTGGAAGTAGAAATACTTGAGTACTTGAGAAGATGTTAAACCTGGCATAGATTGATATTCTGGAATTGGAAGAAATCCAGTGGATCAACTTCCTCAGTGCTTGGTTTTAAAAATCTCTAGCAAAACATTCTACAGTTTCTTATGACAGAAACTGCTGAAATGCTTAAAATGTATTTGAAGTTATACCTAATATTTAACCTGGAATACTAATTATTTTTAATTGATGCTTGCCATTTGCACAAGCATACAGTGGATTACTATTATTATTATTTTTTTAAAAAATTATTTAAAGAAGAAAGCATAAACAAAATTACACATAATAACACCAAATAACATATATCTCTGTTCGGTTTCCAATAAAGACTTTGCAGTATCTTATAGATTTAAAGAATACATATCGAATCGTAAAATAAAATAACTGTTGGATTTGTACAGTAAAATTCTAGTTGTGCCCGTATCTTCTTCCTCTAGGTACATTCACTGATTGGAGATAATAAAATCAAAAGGCTGTGTATTTAACAGAACCTAGTCAACATTATGTGATTTCTTATAACTGTGGTCATAATTCGGTTTTTGTGAAGTGATCTAACAACTAGTGGAAAAGATTGTATGCGATACAGAATAGCTGCTACTGGGATTGAGACCATCTGTTATAACAGAAAGTTTTGACTGCTTCCCAATCTAAATTGGTACTGTCGGGTGTTTTCCCTTGTAAAAGTACAGATAGATAGTCCATTTCCATATTATCCATAACTTTTAAGAGCCATTCGTCTGTTGAGGGCAGTTCGTTCGATTTCCATTTTTTTGCCACAAGAATTCTAGCTGATGAGATCATGTATAGAATGGCCTTGAGGTGTTTTTTTGCCTCTTTGTCAAGTGTTGTGTACGTAATGTTTAATAGATAGAGTTCAGGCCACATTTTAAAGTTTAAACCCAAAATCTGATTGATTTTTTTATGTATTTCTCCCCAGAAATTTTGTAACTTCGAACAGGACCACCACATGTGGTACCAAGTACCTATAGATCTTTTACACTTCCAACATCTGTTCTCTGAGTTTTTATTGATTTTTGCAAGTTTAGATGGGGTGAGCTGCCACCTGTATGCCATTTTTAGATAGTTCTCTCTAATGTCTTGACATTTGGTAAATCTAAAAGTCTTACCCCTTGCAATTTCCCAACTGTCCAAATCTATCGGTCTCCCCAGATCTTTAGCCCAATGTATCATCGTATTTTTAATTATATCCTGTTCATGCTTTCTTGAGTGGAGAAGTTTGTATAGTTTAGATACAGTGGATTAATATTCTTATTCAATATTCTGTGAATTTATTTTCATTTCATTAGTCATTTCAAATGTATAATTTAATTGTCCACTAACAATAGCCCTAAGGGATTTCAGGCTGTCTCTTATCACAATAAAAAACACCTTCCACAGCACCCCATCGATAATTTCCAAAGGTCTTTGCTGTGTGCCTTCAAGTCATTTCCAATTTACCTATCGTGGGGTTTTCTTGGCAAGATTTTTTCAGAAGTGGTTTGTCTTTGCCTTCCTCTGAAGCAGAGAGAGTGTGATTTACCCAAATATACTTAGTGGGTTTCCCTGGCCAGATGGGGATTTTAACCCTGGTCTCCAGATTTGTTGTCCAATGCTCAGACCCCTGGATCATTCTGGTTCTACTGGAATAAAAAATACTCTACTGGAATTAACTAAGTAACTAAATAAATAGTAGTTCAAATCTGTATTGAAGGCATGTGTCACTGTGGCTTGATCAGACATCCTTGGACTGACTGTAGTTGGAATTTTAGCCCGAGGTAGGCAAATGTATTCCTGTCAATGATAGAATCTGGGCATTGAAGTTCAAAGGTGAATCTGTGAGTAGACCCACAACAGATCCACATTGAAAACCCAAATCTTCAAGGGGATATAGCTCACCCAGTGCAGCCCATCCATGTGCCTCTATTCTTTGATCTGCCTTTTGACACACCAGGAGTACCTCTGTCTTACATGGATTAAATCTCAATGTCTTCATTTTCATTCAGTCCATTATTGACATCAGATATTAGGTTAGAACTAGAACAGCTTCTTTTGGTTTACATGACATGAAGAGATAAAGCTGGGTGTTATCAGCATGGCAATAGCAATAGCAAGTACATTTCTATACTGCTTATCATTTCTATACTGTTTACAATGTGTAAACCAATTGCCCCCAACAAACTGGGTACTCATTTTATTGACTTATGAGAGGATGCAAGGCTGGGTCGACTTGGGAACCCTCCAGGATCCTGCTGGCTGCGGGACCAGCATTTAACCACTGCGCTACCAGGGCTCTTTATCAGTATCACCAGACCCCAGATGCTGAACAGCATCTTGCAGCAGTTTTGTGTGTGTCTTAAATAGCATGGAAAACAAAACAGAATTTAAGGGGCTTGAATGCAAAAAAACCTGCATGTGCCGGAATAATATTGTGAATTTGTCCCTCCAAAAGAGACGAGAGGCACTGAATAAAATTTCTTCCAAACACCAGCCCAGAATGGTGGCCTAATACTGATGGCATTAAAAGTTGCCAGGAGGTCCATCAAAACCATGAAGGACACAGCTTTCTTTAATCAATTCCTGGAATAGACCATTTGCCAAAACCACCAAAGCTGGTTTCACCCCATAATCATTCCTCAAGCCATCTTACAATGAGTCTAGATCAGTGGTTCTCAAAAGAGTGAGAACCATAGAGGGGGGAGATGCACATGAGTTGTTCAAGAGTGGGAGTAATGAGAATTAGAGATCCCGATTCCTCCCTCCTCTTCCCAAACTTTTTGATATGTAAAATTTACACATGTGTTGAGTTAAATATTGAATTTACTTAAATAAAACTGTTTTAATTTGAATAATGTTATTTCCTTATAAAATGTTAAAATATGAATATACATGAATGTGTGAATGAAAATACACACACAAAATAAAACAAAATATTTTTATACAATGGCAAGTAGGAGGCATGATTTCCACACATAGATGTAAAAGGGAGATTCCAAGGTACCAGTGGTCTAGATAATCTACCAGTGGTCTAGATAATCTAGAAAAGTCCCAGTGGTCTAGATAATCTACTCTAGAAACACTTAGTGTGTTACAGATCATGCCCAGGAATGGAGTATTGTAGGCAGGACACCTCACCATTTTAAGGAACCTGTCCACATCCTTAGTTAGTACAAACTGCAAAGACATAATTATCATTGAAAAAGTGGGGTCAAATGCACATGTCAGGGACCTTAATAAATTACGGTATTAAAGTCAGAACAGATCTAAGCAATTTTATCTGAAAAGTGTTGTACAACATTTCACCTATGTTCTCATAGGCCAGGGACTATAATAATAAAACCATAGATTTGGAAAAGACCACAAGGGCCAGCCAGTCCAACCCCCGGTCATGCAGGAATACACAATCAAACACTCCTGATAGATGGTTATCCAGCCTCCATTTAAAAAGAAATGCAAAGAAGGAGACTCCATCACTTTCTGAGGCAGCGTGTTCCACTGTTGAAAGCTGTCATTGACAGAAAGTTCTTCCTAAAGTTTAGGTGGAATCTTTTTTCTTGGATTTTGAATCCATTGCTCCTTGTCCTAATCTCTGTTTTACACCTGCACACTTGTCTTATTTTTAACACCTTTATATTCTTTCTGGTGAAATGATAGCTATTTATATATATTTAATTCTTCATTTCAAAGATTTTAAATTAGTATAGTTCGTAGAATATTATCTATAGTTGGAATGCTAGCTGATCATCTTTCTTTATTCATAAGAGTATGTGAGATGGAGAAAGACTATATACTATTTTATATTAAACCAGTTTTGCTTAAACCAGTGCATCAGGTCCCCAATTATTCTTTCAGTGCATTGGGCTATGACATCTGGTGTAAGACTAAGTGAAAACCAAACTCACAGTCCCTAGAAATGTAATCAGATGTAATAACAATTTGGCCACAACAGCTCTTTTATAAGAACAAAATAACTAATTATAGCTGGCAGCAGTGCATGACCACCTGACTTTTTTTAAAAAACCCTCCACGGAATTTGTTAAAGGATTGTGTATCCTAGTAACATTTTATAACAACATGACAAACAGCTTTTAGTAGATGGTGAAAAAAGAAAAGATACATACATTTGCAATGAGATCATTTTTTTTGGGGGGGGGGTATCTTTCATTCATATAAGTCAGTGCTGGGGAATTGCTGCTGCCAGACAGTGCCATGTTGCCCTCTCACTTGAATATAATCAAGATTAAAAAGTATTATTAAATATTACAAAGTCCAGGACATGCATTTGAAAATCTCTGACCTTAACTTTAGTAGCAGTGCAATTCATCATTAAGTTTCAGCTTGAAGAAAGCCACAATTTTGACAGTCGTCTTACTGACAAGAAAGTCTTTGAAAACCATACACAATTCAGAACTTAATTGGTATAAAATTTGGATGTAGTTGTTTTGCATAGTCTGAAAAAATAGTTCTATGCAGAAATACGGTTTCTTGCACAGACAGTGTTGTTTCCTGTACAGAAAATGGTGTTTTCTGTACAGAAAATGGTGTTTTCAAAGCAAATCTACTATGTGCAAATTCTTTGCAGATAAGTCTCAAACTGCAAAGAAGCTTATCAGTTCCATATTCTTCTCCTCAGGGTTTTTCAACATTAGAAAAACATATTTTTTGACCATTTTCCAAATGTTTGGAATATTCTTTCCTTCCCTAAGCGTTAGTTAGAGCAAAGCTCCACAGTGATAGGCAATGTTGTAAAAGTATGGTACTTTCTTTATTTCAGTGTTTTATACCGTTATATTTAAACTTCTAATTATTTCATTTTGACACTTGAATATTTTGAGACACGGGACACCTTGTTTTGTGTGAAAAAGCCCAGTATAAAATTTATCACATATATTGAATTAGTGGTAAGAAACCAAAATGAAGGTGATTCAAAAGTCTATTTGGAATCTTTTAATAAAATGAGAATTTAATGCATTGGTTAGCAGGGGACAAATTAAGTTAAACAAAGCAGGAACTTAAAGATAATGGAATTGCTTGTATGTATTCATGGCTAGCACTGCAGCTATCAGGATTAGGTCTCAATTCTCATTATCTTTCATTTTCACCTTGTTAACTTGGTTTATACTTCAGTTTGTCAGTCTTCTGCCTGTTTAATGCATCTGTGGAAGTCGGCAATTTTCTTTATAATGTTTTCCTTATTTGCTGTAGTTGATTAGCTAAGACTAATTCACTTTTAAAGGAACATGATGGCTGTTTAGTTCATCAGTCCATGATTCCTAGCTGAATGTGTGCATTGCCTCTAATTCATCTGATCTCCAACAACTATTTCAGACTGAGAAATCAACACATGACATTACTATCACTATGTGCTCAGCTTGCACATATTATATCCTCACAACAAACCCAGTGCTTGTATCTTTGGAAAAAGCTACTCCTACACATACTTGAGACAGTGGATCTGTCTCAAGTATGTGTAACTTTAATTTCTAGGATGATATAACAGACTTTGCCTCTTTCATGCATTTCAGTGCTTGTTCCACATTCCCCATTGCTCCTTTTTCACTGTTGAGTGATACAGATCAAATGAAATTAGAATAATCCAGTGGCACACAAGCAGTAACTCCAGTAAGAAACATGGCATGTTTTCGGCTTGGTATTCCATAGCTTGGGGCTCGGCAGGGAAAGTGCTGGGACTCGAGCTACTGCATTGTCATTGTCCCCCCCCCCCCGGACTTTGGAGGACCACACCCACTTGCACCATGATGCCCTCAATTTTTAAAAACTTTTGAGGGGAAATATTGTTCTTTGAAAAATGCCCCCTAGGCTGTTGAGGGAGAAACTGCATTTGTTTTTTGCCACCTGATGGACTGGGTGTAAGTAATGAGGCTGGTGGGTTTACCTGATTGTATGTAGCCTGAGTATTAGAAAGGGGAAGTTCCTCGCTAGCTCTAGTGGAGCAGTCTCTACTGCTTCTAGATGTTATCCTCTGCCGGTTGTCTAAACTGCATAGGGCTAATGGGAAGTCTAGTCCAAATATATTTGGAAAGGCCTATCAGGGCCTGGAAATGTTCTTTTCAAATATAATTTAGACTATTACTGATTGTTACTCATTACCATGATGGAAAGGGTTAACTCATTATATATATGTGTAAATTTACAGTGCTATATAAATAAAGGATAATAATAATAATAATAATAATAATTGCTTCATTGCTCTTTCCTTATTGCTATCTGTTACTTTTTTTTGCAGGAAAAAACTTTAGGATAGATTTAGGATAGCCTTGCTATATGAGTCAAGTAACTTCACTCTTACATTACTTTTAAAAGGCAACTTTGTTGACTCTCATTAAAAATAAGTGGTTACAGGTAGCTTGTAACTCATTTTTTCCAAATTTTGGGATACACATTCCCTGTGCTTGTGCTAAAATTGTGATTTGGCACCTTGTGCATGAACTACAGCAAGCTTCATTCTTGCATGCTCTCCTATTCTTCCCTACCACTGTTAGCAGGAGGATGTTGGAAGTAAATCCTTTAGTAAATCATAGCTTCCCATCTCTTCTTATACAAGGGTCATGAATTAAAGTAAAGTCAGTGTAAACAAGCCAGGTTCATTAACTCATGGTTTGAAGATGACTTTTAAAACCTATTAAAAATGATGACTCTGTCTTAGCTCAGATGAAAACTTGAAGCGCTGGTCTGTTGAAAGCAAAATTAAGAGCTATCTAAGTCTTCCTTCTGGCTGCATGGGGTGGCATGCCTGAAGCTTCAGATTGTCATGTTTATTATGCTTAACCATGGTTTATCATGCTGTGCAAATATAGCCATATTCATGTCCTGGTTCATAGTCCCAATTCTAATTATACTCTGGTTGCAGTCTCTCATATAATTGCAGTGATTTGTTTAGCTTTGCCTTTTAAGAAAACATTCCAGGTTCATTCCCAAACTGGAATAGCTATTTTAATATAAGCATTTGCATTAGATAATGTATACTATTAGTTTTTGTTCTGAAGAATGTTCAGTTCAGCAGCACATTCCTGATGTTTTTAGTTTTTCCATCCACCCACTTCCTTTAAGTTAGGAACTATAGTTTCCTGAATTTGATTTTTAAATATTCTCAAAGGAAGCTGCATTGTCCACTTCTAAAACATTGTAATTTGAGTTCAAAAGTACCCTTTTATTTAAATGTGAACGATATAACTTTTTAAAAAATACATTAATCAGACATATAATGTTTGTTTTGTATGAAAGTTATTAACACTTGAAAACTCTTAAAAAGTGCTAGAAGATGAAGGTATAGTGTTATAGCTCCAAGAAATCGGTCCAGTTGCTCCAAAGCCTTAGCATAGCCTTTAGCCTTTTAAACTATATTTTGTTGTTCAAAGGGTATAAAAACACCATGAGCATATAAAATCATTTGACTGGGTTACAGACTTAACATCCCAAAACATTGTGGAAAGAGGGGGAAAAAAACCTTCACTTTTATCTAGGGTTTATGGAACGACTTTATACTCTTGATAGAATTCCCATGGGTGCTGAACAAATACTGCAAAGTTCAGTATGAAAAGAAATTGTAGTGCAATCTTATACTTGTCTACTCAGACATTAAAGGCAACTGAGTTCAGTGGGGCTTATTTCCCATTACGTACTGCCAGAACAGTGGGTTCGTGATTGCAGCCTGAGTGTTTTCTTGATGTAGGTCCCCCCTCCCCCCCCCGGAGTGTTTTAGGCTTTGTCTGCACTGGCCAGTATACTCTTGGGGCAGCCTGACCTCAGAATTGCCTCAATCTCCCCACTGTTACCTGGCCCTCCATTTTCACTCTGTGATGGCTGTCTTCATTGGTGCCTTGCTGAACTGCTTGGCACACACACTGCCACCACTGGTTGCTCACTTCTGAGGTCAGCATGAGATGCCCAGTGTCCATCATATGGCTGGACACCTCGTTCTGACCTCAGAGCAAGTGACTGGCAACAGTGGTGGATTAGCTGGGTGGCTCAGTGGGATGCCCATGCAGACAGCCACCACAGCAAAGAAATTGATGGCTCTGGATCTGGAGTAAGAGGTATATTATTTTACTTCATTTAAGATTGTTATACCCCAGTTCTGGTGCTGAATGTGGTAGATGTCATCTGGAGTGTTTGCATCTGAACCAGAATGAGGAGGAAATGGGCCTTTTGGCCTGTGCAGACAAGGCCTTAGCTTCAAACAAGAAATAGCAATTTAACATTAGCTTACCTGATAAATCCCATTTGGAAGAACATGATTCTCCTTGTTTTTTTTGGGGGGGGGGATTACATTGTAGTTTTTGCTCTGCTAATATTTGGCCCCACTTTTAAACAACAATAATACTGGATGATACAAAAAGAATGGAGCAAAAGTAAAGCTGTTCTAATATTATTTTCTACCATTCTTTTTCACTCTCCCCATGTAATAGAACAAGATGTCTTTTGTTTGTTAAGATAGCATTTTAGTTTAATATGATAAACATTTACCTTGAGGCCTTGGAAAACATAATAGCATACACATTGTACATTCCTTAATAAATTTGATAGGTGCACTCTCAAATCACACTCCAGGCAAACAATCTAACTAAATAGGAGGAGATGAGGATTAGTATTTTATTTTTACTTCTGAGTGTTAAGCTTTGCAAGAGGCATTGAAAACACACTTTCTTGTACATAAATTTTTGTATGGCAGAAACTGCTCTCTGGTTGGTGGCTTAGCTCTCAGGTCAGCAATTGTATTTGTCAGAAACCGTCTCTGAGGAGATGTTGGCAACCAAATTGGCCCTTTAGAAATTATTTAATAAACTCTGTTGCTGATCTTTTTCCTTCCTTCTGTTTGTTTCCCTCTTATTTCCTCTTCAGTGGAAAGATAAGATGGTTGCAGGGAGTGTAAACCTCTGAGGTAATTGCCTACGGAGGAAATTTCTGTGTGTTTTACTCATGCTTGCAGATACTTGTATCCCACAAGGAAAGAAGGAAGAAGTGGAGGTTGTTTTCACAAGGATGATTAGATGCACTATGATGATTAGAACTCCTACATCTTTATGACATGCAGGTCAAGAGAGGGTTTGTTTGCTCATGATTTCAGATTCTTCCTAAACTTGTATATTAATACCAGATTAAGCATACTATTCCCCACCCCCAGTCATGGAGCAGACCTATTAAAGATCCTCTACCCATCATCTTCACAGATCTTAAAGGTATAGAAAATAAGTTCTCTTCTATGTTTAGCCATCCTAAATTAAACACTTTCTAATAATGCAAGATGTAACTTTAAAAAAATACATGTATTAGAAACATTTCTAGATGTGTCTTTGGATATCCCCCCTAAAGATTGACAAGCAGCCAACTTGTATTTTGTTACTTTTAAAAAAACAAACAAATAAACCCCCCAAAACATGGCACTCCCAAGAATATTAAGACAGAAAAAAAATATCTTGGATTGCAATAGCAGAATACAAACACATAAAAGGTGTACCTTGTATGTTTCATAACTAAAATACCATGCCAAGCAAGTTACACATTTTGTAGTCTAGCATAAAGTAGAGTTTTTGCAGTCAGTGAAAAGTGTTATTGACATAATAGTTTACACCTCTGTTACATTTACTTTCTTTTCTTTAGCTCAAATGAGATGCCTCAAACTGGTACCAGTAGCAGAGTTCCCAATGTGCCCTATCATGAAAATACTTGCCAAGTGTTTCATTTGAATGCAGATATTTAATTGTGTTCAAGAAAACAAGGCATGGTAGGCTGATGACGTTGTTTTAGTGGAGTTGCAAAACCTATTATATCTGCAGGAATGGGTAAACACTTAGATTAACCGAACTTCATTTTCAGTTTATTGTAGCTCCAGGACATTGATTTCCTGCAAAGGCTTTGGAATTCCTTGAGGATATTACTGCCAGACTTTGTTATTTTAAAAAGCAATTCATCCAACCACAATGACTGTACATGTAAATGTTTCAGGAGGCATCAGGCAGAAATCTAGGTGGTAAGTTAATGCTCAGTATACTGTACTATCTCAGAACAAATGAAAGACAACTTAATGGAGTGTTAGCCTTTGCTAATGTGGAAGAAACAAAAGGAAAACATAACTCAAACATTCTCAAGATGGAAAGGAGGTATTAGTAAGGTGCACTTGGGATCAAATGTTAGGTGCTTCGTTTTTATTATTTAGATAAGTGGCCTGAATGTAGTTTTTGGAAGCATGATATCTGAGTTTTTAGATAGGGCTAAAATGAAAGGAACATCAAATATTGAACAATATACTTGGCTACAGAGCGAGACATTAAGTAGTGAAGCTGATAGCAAATTTAGCTGGGAACCAAAAAGGTGTTTGACACAGAAAATGGAAAGAGCACAATCATGTTGGTCACTGGCAACTCTGTTAGGAAGGTCAAGGACTGGATTAGTTTGAAGGTTGACATTTCCTTTCAAATTCTGACCTTATGTGTCAAAGTTTAAGCATTTCAGTCTGAAGGAAATGTGCAGTCGTAAAAAAAATCAGAAAAGGTGATGATCCTTCTCCACCTTAAGTAGATAAGCACTTACGCAGAGTAATGTGCTTTCGATTAAATGATATAAAATCTGAGTATGTGTACTTTGGTCCGAAACACCTTGCTGAAATAATTTGGTTTGAGACTGCTTTAACTGCCTGGCTCAATACTATAGAATTCTGGGAACTGTAGCTTTATGACACATTTAGCCACTTCTGTCAGAGAGCTCTGGTGCCAAAATAAATTACAATTCCCAGGATTTTCTAGCAGTGAGCCAGGGCAGTTAAAGTGTTCCCAGACGGGATTATTTCTACAGTGTGTTTTGAATTTCTGTGAATGTTAAAAAAAATCCCTAAGGCATAAATGTGGAGAGCCAGATTATATGAAGAAAATTTAGGTCAAAATTGGACCAAACGTGCCATTAGTGACTACAACATCCTCCTCTATGTATATGCAACCACCTTGGGAGTCACATCTTGGGAGAAAAGTGGAATACAAATTCAAACAAACAAACAAACAAACAAATGTTGCTCTAGGTCCATTGTTCATCCTTATAAATGAGGAGGCTCAATTCCCAGGTGCCATAAATTGTTTTGTTTTATATCTGACCTCAACAGTGATATGGGATGGCCAGGATCCCAAATTGCTTATTACAGTATATTGAAGCCATGGCAGGGTAAGAGGTGAATGGTATACCAGTACTTTGCTAGGATTCTCACTTTGTGATAATTGTATTTGCAAGACCATTTCCAGATAGTTTATCTACCCTGTCAGACAGTTGTTCCAGTTTTATTTGGCCTTAGGCCTTTTCAATTGCTAATTTCTTTTTAGGATGCTCAGCAAGACTCCACTCTTTCACTAGGACTTGAGATATGGAATCTTAAGAAAATCTGGGAAAATAGTTCTTCATATTATCTTTCTCGTTTGTTTTCCTTTCTGGTAAGCAGGATATGACTATGAAGGATGTAGCTACCTTAAGAAAGGGATATCTCAGCATAGGGCTTACAGCATAGGGACTGCTAGGTTGCTGGGGCTGGAATGGCTTCCTGGCTCTTTGCCATTGAGTGTTGTTATGGAGTGCCTCAACATAGGCACCATTTGGTGCCATAGCCTGGGCCATTGCACTTGAGCTTCTGGCTGCTCCTGAACTGCTACCACTTGTTGCTCTAGATAGGGATATATTCCTTGTATTAATAATGTTAGTTCTTACATGGTTACTGTACATCTCATTGTAGCTTATTTGTGAAGTGGTTGTCTCTGCCTTCAGTTTGTCTCCTCCCATACTTTGGAACTCCTGCCCTAGATAAGTTAGGATGGCTTCATATTGGTTTTGCTTTTGACAACACATTAAGGATTTTGGAAATGGATTTTAACAAAAATTACTTTTATGGTGATGTACTGTGTTTAAAATTTGAAAGTAGAATTTTAATTGGTTTTAATTCTGTTGATTTTTAACGCTGTTTTAATCTTGGTTTTTTGTATGTTTTTAACTACCTGTGTTTTGTCTTATTGTCACCATCTTGAGCCTCAGTCAGGAGAAAGGCAGGATATAAAGAACATGATGGATGGATCCCTGGCAGAAACAGACTTTTATTGAGACTTCTCCCTTCCTTATCTGAAGAACCAGCCTAAAAACTTATACTGTCTGAGGCTGCATTCACACTACAGTTTGACTGTAATCAAGTTCAACACCACTTTAACTGCCATGGCTCCATCCTCAAGGAATCCTGAGAACTGTAGTTTGTTGTGGCACCAGAGCTGTCTGACAGAGAAGGCTAAATGTCTAGTGGATTCTATTAATTTGACATCCTATGCACCAGAGGTGGTGGGTCTCATCTAGAGCTTTGAGAAAGGTACTTTTTTTAGATTACAACTCCTAAAATCTTCCCAGTACCATGATCACTAGTCATGTTGTATGGGGATTCTGGGAGCTGTAGTCCCAAACTGTAATTTTTCCAAGTCCTGTCCATCTTTCATATAACACTGGAAACATTATGTGGAGATTCTCAAATAAGGCTTATATAATCATTGCATAATTTCACTATTTTGTGCTCCTATTTTTCCATCTGATCAGTCCATTTCACACCAATAACTAATAAAATGTGATTACCCTTTAAAAATATATTATTTAATGTAGCATTTATTAGCAGAATTTATAAGCTGTCTAATAACCAAGTTATCTGCATGGCTTGTGTTAATAATAAAACAATTAAAATACAATTATAAACCATTAGTACAAGAATATAAAATTCAGCATAAAACATTCCAGGAACAGTATAATGACTTTCAGATTCTCTCTAGGGCAAATAAGAATGCAGCCAGCACATACTTTTGTGTCTGTAGGTTATGCTGCATTCAAAGGATATCTTCACTTAGCACTGTTTTTCATGGAATCTCCCAGAGTTCATGTCTGAAATTGCTGATACATGTGTGTACAAATCTGAAGTACATGTAAAATGAATGTCTGAAATGACGGATACATGTGTGCATTCTGTATTTTTCCATCCAAATAGGTGAAGACAGTGATAGTGGAGGTGGACTGGACAAATTATATATCACGCAAAGCAGAACGTGAAGCAGAGTCCAGAGTTCTTGGATCCTGCAATTTTATCCTAAAGCCACCAGATTCCATCAGATCTTGGAAATTAAGCAGGGTCAGCTCTGGTTAGTACTTGGATGGGAGACAGTTAATGAATACCAGGTGCTGTAGACAATATTTCAGAGAAAGGAACTGTCAAAAACACCTCTGCATGTTCCTTGCCTAAGAAAACCTTATAAAATTCATGGGGACTCTTGAAGCTAAAAAAAAGAAAGAAAAGGAAAAATGCCTTTGTCTTCTAAATATTAATAGTAAACCAGCAGGTTTATTCCTTTACATTCATTAATATAAAACACATGGAGAATTGTCCAAACTCAAAGTTAATACTAGGAATTGATAGATTTGTCAATTTTGATTTGTCTCAGTCTCATTTTTACCCTGAAAACTTTCACATGAACATTTGTACACATTTTTCCTAGGTACAACTCCTAAATCCCATGTTTTAGTATGCAGCTTTATGTAAAACACTCATTTTTGCAAGTAATTTTTATATAACGTGCAACCTTTGCAAGCAGTGTTCATTTTTGGACACAAGTTTCATTACTACATGTGTTCTTATGTGCATGTAGAATGAAATAAGATTTATATCCCTGACTTTAAGTAAACATCCTGCAATTCTCTGAATTGCTCCTCTTTGGCCCACTAAATATTTTTGCTCATGCGTCTATCCACTACTTTCCACCTCTTTGTTTGTCCTACTGAATGTTTGTCCTTTTCTAAGATAAGCTGAAGAAGAACTGTATGAACAAAATATTGACATGTTTGCAATTTTGGAATGATCCAAGAAAGTGAGGAGGGAAATTGTCTGTATTTTTTTTAATCATGGTTGCTGTGGTGAAGCAGCACAGCAGGGAGATGTGAGGAACTCTTTTAGTGCTTATCATAAAGATGGGACACAACATAGAAAAGTGCCAAGTATATGTGAGAGAACCCAGAGAAATTTGGGGCCTCTTGTCCAGCCTTGGAGACAGATTTGATCCCTTTCCCAATCTAGGTTTCAAACACTAATCCACTTGGCACTGTTATGTTAGCTGTATTGAATTAAATTTGTGTATTACCGTGTTCACTTCCCAAACATTTGGGGTGCAGTGAGCCAGAAAACCGAATAAATAAATGTACAGACTTAATAAGGAATGTGGTTTTTTGTTCAAAAAAGGATGTGATATTGCTTAAACTAGTGTATTATGATTTCAGAGCTTGAATGCTGTCTAGCTCTGACTCTCTTTACCTACTGTTTATACTATCAGAGCTGTTTGAATAGCCATATGCCAGTGCAATAGCTTTTCCAGGTGTAGAATTTCATGGATACACTTGATTGCAGTTTTGAGATTCTGTGCAATGTTTTTCCACCGTGACTGATCTATAAATCCAGCCTTTAGAACTGAGAATGTTTGTGCAGTAAAACTCATCTTTCAGAGAAGAGACAGAAATAATACGTTTTACTTGAGTTGCATCTGAAGTTCCTAGTACTTGTGTTGCAGCATAGAGAGTTGTATTGTTTTTCCAAAGCAGGTTAATTAGTAATATTTTTTAAAATTTTCTTTACTGTAGTAAGGGTTTTTATTCCATTAATAAGATGTAATGACTGTTCAAATTCATTTCAAATGCTAGGAATAAAAACTTGAATATATAGGTGTGAATTGTTGCTAGTACTTGAAGTAGAGAGTGTTTTTTACACCTAGCTGTTCATATGAATTACATTATCAGGAAGCTCTGGCGTTAATACAAAAATACTAATCTATTCAGGTAAGCAGAGTTGTACTTTTTAGTTGTGCCTTGATAAGTTTAGTTGGCAAATTAATTTTTAAAAGTAATTAAATGTAATTTTAGCTCTGAGTTACATTTGAGCTATTTTGAAAATACATCTGAATGCAGCACACCACTGGTCTATGGTACAAAACACACTCTGCTCCCATCTACTTTGTTGCTTAACACCCATAGTATAATATGAAGCAATAGACAGCTCTTGAACCATGTAGTTTTCTTCCTCCACTATTTAGTGAGACTATATTCCCATAACTATGAAATTGGATACAGCTTTAACAATTATATTTTGAAAGGGAGTGAAGTAATCTCTCATAAATTTACAGTTATAATATTCTGTATTTAAATCTTTAAAGAATGAATTAAAAATATTTCACTATTTTTCATTTGTTACTTCCAAGATGTGGGTGAAACCAGCCAGAGGTATTTTTCATCAATGTTAGGGTATGCAGCACTTTGCAGAGTTTCATAAGCCAAAAAACAGACGGTCTCTCCATTCAAATTATATATATATATATATATCTCATAAGCAACATCAGACTAATGGCCTTCATGTTGAATATTTCACTTGGGCCTTAGTATACAGAAATCAGTATCTCATTATTTTTTTGTTTGCTGACTTTCTGGAAACTATGCAACTCCATCTTGTAAGCGGATATACATGGGATGGATTGTGTTAGTTTTAACATTTAATGGTCTTAATTTTGTGATCTACATTTTTGCATGTTAATTATTCATTATAGGCATTTTAATTATGCACATGTGCCTGGAGACTCTTAGGTACTGGGTACATTTTAAAAACAAAATATTGGGCAGTGCATGCTAGTGCATGTTGTACGGGTATATATTTATTAATCAGTGATTTAAAACCTTAGCTGTTGTTGTTGTTGTTATTATTATTATTATTATTAACATTTATTTATGGAGTGCTGTAAAATTTACACAGCACTTTACGTAATCAGAATCAAAATACAATAAAATAATAATAATAGATAATAAAAAACCTGCTACATGGCATAAAATCTAAAACATCAACGTAGAAATTAAAACATCTCTAAAAATAATACAAATATACAATGAACACATAAGCATCATGACAGATTAACAACCAGTACCATGGAATGCCTCCTTAAATAGTCATCTTCAACTCAGGCTTAAAATTGGCTAGGGAAGGGATAGTTCTTAACTGAGTGGGGAGGGGATTCTAGGCATGGGGAGCAGCATGGGAGAAGGGGCGAATTCGAACAGGGGAGGAGGAGAACCTTGTCTAAGTCAGGAGACTGCTGATATATGATCTTAAAGCACCAGGAGGGTGATAGGGAGACTTGAGGACTGACAAGAGGGAGCTAGTCCATGAAGAGCTTTAATAAGTCAACAAAAGAAGTTTGTAGCAGATTCTGAAAGAAATGGGGAGCCAGTGGACGGATAGGAATAAAGCAATGATATGATCGAAATGACAGACAGAGAAAATTATCCTGGCTGTTGAGTGTTGTACAGAAGTTAAGGGATCAAGGTGGGAAAGAGGAAGACCCAGTAGAAGTGAGTTACAATAGTCCAAGCGAGACACCACTGATGCACTGATGTCTTGGCTGTCAAGACAGAAAGAAAAGGTCTAATTCTGGCAAGATAACAGAGAAAAAAATCGACGTGACTTGGCAGTGGCCTGGATCTATGGAAGAAACAATAGAGCAGAATTGAACAGAAAGCTCAGACTACGGGCCTTGTTGACAGGTTGAATAGAAATATTGTCCACAGTAATTGCAAAAGAATATTGCAGAGATGGCTTAGGTGAGAAGACAAGTAGCTCAGTTTTGGCCAGGTTAAGTTTCAGACACCAGTGAACCATCCATGCAGAGACTGCAGCAAGACAATTGCAGCTCAGCATTTGGGGAAAGTTCAGGAGTTGAGAAGTACAGCTGGGTGTCATTGGTGTAAAGGTGATATTGAAAGCTGTAAGAGCTAATAAGATTTCCTAAGGACAATGTATAGAGGGAAGATAATAGAGGACCCAAGACAGAACCCTGAGGGACTCCAACAGATAATGAGAGAGGATCAGAAACCTGGTTTCCAGTAAATACCCCAAAAGATCTGTGTAAAAGGTAAGATTTAAACCAGTTTAAAACTGAGTCCACAAAAACCAAGTCTTGGAGTAAATCTGCCAAGAGCCCATGATACTTGAATGGTAAAGGTAATCTTATCAGGTTGCATTGGCTTGGAGTTCATATGGCACTGAAGCAAATACACATCTTCTCATTTACAACAATTTTTGAAAATCTACCCAGATACTCCAAACAGTAGCATGTAAGAAATCACAGGCAGACACTAGATATGTTTTATGGAATCATTAAACCACACTGGTACTAAGCAAGCACCAAATAAAATTTATTTATTTTGAACCTTTCCTTTCCATGTTGGATTATTATTAGTAGAAAGCAACAGTTAATCTGAGTTAGAATCAAAGTGCTCCGGAAATGCTTCATTTGCTTTTTCCTTGAGATTCCTAGGAGCATAATAATCTTTTGTGTTTGTGTTGTTGTGTGCATTCAAGCTGTTTGCAATTTATGGCTACCCTAAGGTGAACCTATCATAGGGGCTTTTTACATTGGCAAGAAAGTGTGACATGAAGTTGCATTTTCCTTAATGCTTAGCAGCTAGACAGCAAGCCCCAGGTGTGCATTTAAAAAGTACAGGGCAGCTAGACTGAGGTTTTTTCTGTGGCTCAGCAACTACATGGGAAGCTGTCAAAACGCTACAAACACAGGTGGAGCAGCTACATGGGCGGCAAGGAACGTGGCTTTTAGCCGCGCTTTAAACATTTTTTTCCCTTGCTGGCTGCGAATTGCGCAATTGCGCAGGTACACCATACAGTCGGAGCTTATCACATGGGGGAGTACAGGACCATTCCGAAAGAGGGAGAAAGTGAGGTCAGTTCGGAAATGCACATGATTACGCACAAGCTCATCACACACAAAACAAGAGAGCATCTACACAAAAAGAAAATGCAGAGTCAATACGAAAGAATTCATCACATGTGAACATACTGGTCGGCTTTCTGTTGCAAATTAAGGCATCTTGGGAAATGGTAGCAAAGGCTCATGGGAGTTGTAGTCTGTGTTCTGTCAGAGCATTATATTGAGTTGTCTTGAGGTTTCAGCCCTCTGTCCAGGAGGGATTCCCATATGTCCTCCATTCTTGAGCAGAGGCCCCCCTTTTCCAAGTTGACCAGGCACGTCCTCCTTTGCCAGGACACGTCCTACTTTTCCAGCCTTCTTTTTGAAGAGGAAGCAGGAGGGCCAGGCGTGCTCTGGCCAGGCTCTGGGGGTCTCTTCCTGGCTCCTTCCCTCCCTCCCTCCCCGCTTCCTTCCTCCTCCCTTTGGCTGAGAGAGTGTGACTTGCAGGGAGGAAGGGCAGCAGTGGTGCTCCAGGTCCTCCTGATGCTGGGCCAGGGCAAGCTGGAAACAGGAGGAGGAGGAGGAGGAGAGGGACATGGGGCCCCTCTGCTGCCCTGCCTCCCTGCAAGTCACACTCTCTCAGCCAAAGGGAGGAGGAAGGCAGCCAGGAGAGAGCCCTGGAGCCTGGCCAGAGTGTGCCTGGGCCTGCCTTCTCCTCCCCCCTTCGGCTGAGAGAGTGTGACTTGCAGGGAAGCAGGGCAGCGGAGGTGCTCCAGGTCCCTCCCCTTCTCCTCCTCCTCTTGCCAGCTTGCCCTGGCCTGGCTGAGCGCCTCCAGTGCCCTGCTGTCTCCCTAGAAGTCACACTCTCTCAACCAAAGGGAGGAGGTGAAGGAAGGTGCAGGCGCACTCTGGCCGGGCTCTGAAGGTCTCTTCTTGTCTTGGCACCTTCCCTCCCTCCGCACTTGTATCGCTGCCTTTAAATGGGCGCTTTAAAGATACAGAGCCCCATTTAACCGTTCAACTACACCTTAGCCTTTAGATGTAATAGGGGTGCTTTTTACATTGGCTAAAAGGGGCGGTCCAAACTCGCCCCTTCTAGCGGCGAGATGAGGCCTAGGCTGCCACACGGGCAGCCCCAGAGGCCTCATCCTGCCGCAACGACCCGCCGCAAAAAAGAGCTCCGGGATTGAGCTCTTTTTTTGCGGCGCGGGAAGGGCGCGATTGGCGCCCTCCCGCGCCGCCAGAGCGTCAAAACGTGCGCAGCGCGTCAAAACGCTGCACACGTGATGACGCTTGTACGGCGCCACCGTGTAGACGCCGCCATCTTTAAATGGCGGCGTCCATGTGTTTTAGGCTTAGGGAGGATGTAAAGGCTACGCCCTCCCTAACCCTAAATGCGGGCTTTTTAGCCCTAAAAGCGCCTTTTTTTGCCCGTGTAAAACGGGCCAGCAATGCTGCACCCTTTTTAAAAAAGTAGTGGGGAAATCAAACTACTTTTTAAAGGCACTTCTTCTCCCTTAAAACTCCAAAATAGTGTTTTCATGGCACACTTTCCATTTTTCTCATCTAAAGGCTGGGCTTTCATGCAGCCTTCAACACACCTCTTTTTGCCAATGTAAAATGGGCCAGCTCCTTTTTAAAGCACTTCTTCTCCCTTAAAACTCCAAAATAGTGTTTTCATGGCACACTTTCCCTTTTTCTCATCTAAAGGCTGGGCTTTCATGCAGCCTTCAACACACCTCTTTTTGCCAATGTAAAACGGACCATAGGGTTTTTTTCTTGACAAGCTTTGTTCAAAAGGGGTTTGCCTTTTCCTTCTTTGCTTCCATGGCCAAGCAGAGATTCAAACCTTGGTCTCTCAGGGTCCTAGTCCAACATACAAACCATTAGAACACACTAGTTCATAATAATCCTACAATTTCTAACATTGTCCTTGTTGAGGATACTTTCTCTTCAGCATGGTTATACTTTACGAACACTGTCTGATTTTTCATACCCCAACCAAAATTCTGTCTAATCTCTTGAAACCTGCAAGGGAGGTCAGTTCTGTTTCTTCTCCTCTGCCTCACCCTTTCCTCTCTGGCTATTGACAATAATATGAAGGAATCAGCTATCCAGGGTACACTGAATTAATCTTCTCTGTTACCGTCAATGAAAAGTAATAAACAAATGAAGAAACAAATGAAGTAATGCACAACATTTTATACAAGTTATGAAATATTCTAAACCACAAGAGAAAAATACTGCATAAATTTCCATAACATGATTGCTTATGGGCAAGGTGTAGGGGAAAGGTTTTTTTAAAAAATTAAACAAATAAAAATGAGGCAAGACTTTGAAAAAATAACAAACTATAGAGAAGCACATTGTGATTCAAATTATTATAATTGTTCTTGTTATTATTTTTAAATCTTGTTATCCTGTTCTGTAAAAAAAAAAGTTGCATGACCAGCAAACGTCATAATGATAGATATTATACCCTTCAGAATTCAAGTGTCACAATATTAGACATCCTGTTCTGTTCAGATAATGTTCATTTTAAATTTTGCGATTATTAATGAATGAATGAATTTAACACTAGAAAATAATGACAATAGACAATGTGGGGAGGTATTTTAGTTACTTGGTCTATTTTTGTAGTATAATCTCATCTCCCCTGTATATGACCTATGGAGAAAGTATGGTTTTGAGAATCAAGTAATACAGTGGTTCTCAAACTGTGGAGCAGGACATTTGAGGAATCACAAGACTTGCTGAAGGACACTCTGATTACCCTCCCCCCCCCCCCTTTCCTCTTCTCAAACTTTTTATGTCCTGGAGGGGAAGAGAAAGGCAAGGAGAGTGCTTGGAATAGCTGCCTCTGCTTGAAGGAGGAGGAGAAGATCAGGGAAACTTGCTGGATCATGGTCTCTAGTTGAGCCAATCCTGAGCCTTCAGGAAGGCAGCATTTGGCAGTGAATACAGAAAACAGATCACACAATCATGGATTGCCAAGGTGCGGGAAAATATAATAAGAAATGATGCCAAAGCAGAATGTTTCTATTCTTAAACTAGTGGGATTGTGGTGGGACAGTCAGCTGTCAGTCGTCTCTCTCTCTCTCTCTCTCTCTCTCACACACACACACACACTTAGTCAGACTCTTTATTTCTTTTTAAATCATGTTTTACATTTTAAAAACCTCCAAAGGAGGAGACTCCACTATCCTCTATGAAAGCGTGTTCCACTGTCAAACAGCTCTTACTGTCAGCATGTTTTTCCTAATGTTGAAGTAGAATCTCTTTTCCTGTAGTTTGCATCCATTGTTCTGTGTCCTATTCTCTGGAGCAGCAGAAAACAAGCTTGTTCCATCCTTAATATGACATTCATTCAAATATTTATACAGGGCTATCGTATCACTTCTTAACCTTCTCTTCTCCTGGCTAAACATACCTATTTCCCCAAGTTGCTCTTCATAGTGCATGATTTCTAGCCCTTTCACCATTTGATTTCCCTCCTCTGGACAATCTCAAGTTTATGAACATCCTTTTTGAACTGTGGTGCCCAGAGATTGAGAACCAATGAAATACAGTTACCCCTCTTTATCGTGGACTTGAGGTCCAGGGTCTTAAATATTCACACAGGGGTGAATATTATTTTCAATGGGGTGCGCCCTGTGGTGCACACCTTGTGTATGCTCATGGCACACACTCCATTCAAGCCTATGGGGTTTGAATACAGTATAGGCGAGTCTCCATTTTTGCAGGGGGTCCGGAAGAGATTCCCCACAAAAATGGAGGGCTGTCTATAATATATTGCTCTATTAAATGTAAGACATACATAATCACCATTATGTAGCTGGATCAGAATGATCAGAATATCATCAGGATGTTGAGTAACTGACTTGTCTTGATCACGTCCCTTGGGTTTACAGTATAAGCTCTTGCATGAGATTCATATCAGTAGCTGTGTGCAGAGATGACCTGCATTGCAAATCCTGCACAAGATTCTGTTTTGGAAGATACTGTGCTGGCACAACAATTGTTGTCTGGCCTGTATTAATTACATGTTTTTCAGATGACTCGGCTACTTACAAGATGTGGGCAAGTCCACACTTGTATTTATTAGTCTCTGCAATGTTTACACTAACACGTTATCTGGCACAGATGTGGGTAAATATCCAGTCAGGTCAGCATCCCGATAAATATGTCTGTAGTTTTTGAAAGATGTATATACAAATCATTAAACAACCACATTTTGAGTGGGAAATGTGGCCAGCTCATACATTTGACACATAAAAAGTGATCTGCCCTCAGTTGATAAATTTAGAAGAGGTCAGAGCCACAGAAAAACTAAATTAAATGTAAAAGTACGGTAGTTAGTTTGATGTTACATACTTTAGATATCTTCCTTTTTACTTCTTTGCTCCCTAAACAATTTGTGGTATAACCTTTGCTTCTTCCTTAGAGCTTTAAGAAATACAATGAAACAGGGTACTGTTGTTAGCATGCAAACAGCAGAGCCTCAGATATGGCAGAAAACAGTACAATTTCCTAGTGCTTCTTCTATTAAAAGGAACATTTTTCTCTTTGAACAAAACCAAGAGTGGAGGAACTATGAAAGTGTTGCCAAGGTGCTACTGCTTGCTTTGTTCTCACATCTAGAAATGAGAAGTGCAGCTGTAGGAGTATTCATGAAGCTATTAAAACTTAAGCAATTTAACTCACTGCAGGTGGGCCCTTGGATATTCTTACCAACATAAATCGTTAGATCCTGGAATGGTAGGAAAGCTGTTCATCCACTTGCTTGGGATGACAGATAGAAAAGATTTAGAAAACTGCCTGAAGGATAGAGTTCATGCCCTAAACCATAGGCTGCTTCCAGATGGGTGGCTCCAAGTTCATGCCATATATCTGTGGCTCTTTCCAGATGGGCAGCTCCTTGAGCTAATAATATTGGCTGCTGTGAATGATAAGTTGATCTGCAGATGATTTTCCACATTGTTAGGGATATTGCATACCACTGTGTATGTATGAAGACACATTTCTCAGTATGTTCATTCTGCCTTCTTTTTGCCCTGCCGGTGTGGCTGTTGTGGGTAAGTAATATCCAGTTTAGGGCCAATGTTTCTGGATCAAAGTTCACATCCCATTTTCAGATTTGCATTCTTAATAAAGGTATGTAAGGAAGTCCTTTTGATAGATTTGGGGAGAAGATGAAAGTCGTTTGATTACTGGGTGTCCTACTTAATTCTAAGCAGTAGAAAGACTCTTTTTTAAAAAAGAAAAGACTTTGAAAAAGCCAGCAATGGAGCTGAACAACTGTGTGCTGACAGCTTTGAAAGTGGAGCCAATTAATACCCTTGGGAGTGATGCTGCATGATGAGACATATTATTAAAAATAAAAATAGTGAAATACAACTTTAAATGAAAATGTTATGCCCCTATAACACAGTGATGCAGTAATACTAATTAACGAAACTATTAAAATTCTCATCAGATCTCTGTCAATTATTTATTTTTCTCTGCAAGTGGGACAAAGGTTGGTTCACAAGATTAAAAAATGGTAGAAGCAAAAACACAATGTTTATATTATTAGAAAAAAAAACAAATAAAATTATAATATTAAAATATAACCAAACTGAAAGCAACATAAATAGCATAGCAGTTATTAAAAATGCAACACCTGGCTATTAAAAGCTGCCTATTCAGCAACCAGTTGATTGCCTGCCTTAATAAAATGGTCTTTGCCTGCCTATGGAAGCCCAACAAGGAGGGGTACCATAATTTCCTTGGAAAAGAGCATAAAAATAACCTCTTTCTCTTTTCCACCAAAAATCCCTCATAGGGCAACAGGACTGAGAGAAAGATTTCTTATTCATTATTGCAGTTCCTCTGGCAAGGGTTAAGAAGCAAGTAATAATATGAGGGTAAAATGGTTAATGCCAATGTATACTTAGTTGGTATTCATCTCAGTTTTTATCCTACATGTCTCTTTTATTTGCAAAGAGCACAATCTTATGGAAGATTAACATATGCATCTTCATCTTTCTAAACTGAAGATAATTATTATTTCACTATGTGCAATGTAGCAGGTTGGATCTGGACAATCATAGTTCAAGTATGTCTTCTGAAATTAATGTGGCTTAAGTTAGACATAAGTTTGGATGTAGTAATACATACGCATTCTCTCTCACAAACATGGTTAAGTATAATGTTTCCTAATGAATTAAGATACATTTATCTTTGTGTATTTAACTGTACTCAGTGTGCAGTGTCTTCATAATATTGTGTTAATGTGATTGGAAACTAATGTGTACCCATGATTGTGGTAAGAGTACGTGTGCTGTTCGTTCTGAATGGTCAGCTGAGTATACTTTTCTGCTCTTGCTGCCTCTGCACTTGCCTACCCTGCACCTATCTATTTTGTGCCTTTTGTATTTTGTCTTCTCTACAGATCAAAATAATGGAACACAGGGTGTTCCCATATTTAAGTCACGGAGCTAAGCTGTGTTCAGCACATGTATTTATTCACATCAAAATCATATCAGTGTGCTTTATTTGCTACCATTTAATGTAGTAAATATTATTCCCACCTACTGGAACATGCTCATTATTTGAATGAATTCATATGCCATGTTGGTAAGTGAGCTGTTGAGAAGAAACCTGTTTTAAAAATTTAAATCCTTTATTTTTACATGGCAGCATGCACTGTAAATCTTCATCACCATTCTTTTCTCCTGGAATGAAGAATTTAAAAAGAATATGTACAGTGGGACCTTCTCTTATGTGGGGATCCATTCTGGATCCCCCTGCATTAAGGGGAATTCCATGTGCTTGCACCCCATTGCAAACAATGGGGTGCATGCATGTGGCACAGTGCACATGCCATGGGCACGTGAGCCATTTGTTTCATTGTCGTGTTGCTTAAGCATATGCTTGAAGCCGCGTATACTGCACCCACGTATGGTGTGGGTGCACTGTAGTTTTAAAACATCTCTTGTAGGGGGAGAAAGCAATTATTTTAGTATTCTCTGTTCCTGTTACAATGTATCACTAATGTGCTGATAAAATATTGCTGAGCTATCCTAAATGTATGCGCAGGGAGGAGAGAGCTGTTCTTGATGCATGGTGGATTACTTCCTAAATCCTGCCCAGCCAAGTCATGATCTGTGACTTCCTAAGCCCCGGTAGCCCACTCTGGCTAGGACAGAAGGACAAGATGGCTTGCATATGTCTTTTCCTCACCTAGCTTCATATTTGTCATTTTCATCTCCCATGGAAATTGATAAGTACATGTTTGAGTCTAAATACTGAGGCCTTTTCAGATAATAAAAGGGGGTTAGAGCTAAGGTATTTCTCACATGCGGCTCTTCTCCCACTAAAATAGCGTTGTTTGTAAAAACCGTTATGCAGTTGGTATTGCTCTCTTTCCTATTGCATTCCAGGGTTGCAGCCTCTTTTTGTGCTAAAAGCTTATCACACAAAGCGTTTGGGACTGCCCACCCAGTACCATCTAGTACCTGCTCCAAGACATTATCCTTGCCCCTTTCCCTAATTTAGCACACATGTAGGCACACAGAAACATAAAACAGTCTTGTGTTTAAAAAGGCCTCCCCCCCTCCTATCCTGAGCAGGGGGCCTCCTGCTCAGGATAGATCAGTCTTCTAGCTTCAGACTTAATCATGGTAGATGAAAGCCAACAGCTATTCTGATCTATCTGTCTGAGCTATCCTGATGCTAGCTTTCATCTGCCAACCGTTAATTAAGTCTGAAGCTAGAAGTAACAAAACTGAAGATGGTGTTAATGAAATAAATAGTTTAATGCTATATACTATAAAGAATTGCAAGACATTACAATAGAACCTTTGCAACAAGCAATGAATGCTATTCAAGAGGGAAACTTGTTGCATACATGAGAAGAGGCTAATATTTTTGATCCTGGAGGAAGATCATGACCCCCTCTTCCCAGAAAACTATAGGCCCATATCTCTTTTAAACGTGGATTATAAAATATTTGCTACCATTTTAGCCAGCAGAATAAAGATGGTTGTAAACTTTGGGATCCACAATGACCAACAGGCTTTCTTGCCAAAAAGACACCTAAAGGATAATATAAGGCATGTTGTAAACTTGATTGAACATCATGAAGTCCACAATGAGAGAAAACTTGCCTTAGTCTTCATTGACATTGAGAAGGCACTTTACAACGCCCATTGGGATTTAATGCAAGAACCTTAAAGAAAATGGATGTGGGCCAAAGATTTTTGGAATGGACAAAAGCAATTTATTTGAGACAGAAAGCAAGCATTATTATTAATGATGAAAAGACAGATTTAATTGATATACAAAAGGGAATGTGACAAGGTTGTCCTTTGTCACCCCTTTTGTCTATTATGATGATTAATTATTGAATACCGCATATACTCGACTATAAGTTGAGAAATTTATGCCCCAAAATTGACCCTAAAATTTTAGGTAGACTTATATAAGGGTCACTACATCAGTAGTGCTTAGAAAGGGCCTCAAGCAAGCAAGCCTGATGCCCCAATCTCCATTGAACACCACTTCCATCCCCTCCATTCGTTTTGCTAGCCTTTGCTTCCTATCAGAAAATCTCCCCTTTTAAAAACACTTGCTTCTTTCTCTAGTCCATTTTACAAGCCTTTGCTTCCTATGGAAAAAACCTCTCCATTTAAAATCCACTTGCTTCTTTCTCTAGTCCGTTTTGCAAGCCTTTGCTTCCTATGGGGGAAAAAAAACCTCCCCACTTAAATCCACTTGCTTCTTTCGCTGGTCTGTTTTGCAAGCCCTGGCTTCCTATGGAAAAACCTCTCAATTTAAATCCACTTGCACCACTCTCTGCTCTATTTTGCAAGCCTTTGCTTCCTATGGAAAATCCTTTCCATTTAAATCTACTTGCTTCTTTCTCGGTCCCTTTTGCCTGATCTTGCTTCCTATTGAAACAACTCTCCATTTAAATTTACTTGCATCCTTTCCCAATCTGATGTGAAAACCTCTCCTCCAGCACCTGGGAATTGGTTGGGAGAGGTCCAGAGAAGGAGAAGGAAGGACGGAAGTGGTATTTTCCCCTTTCTATCCTTCCTTATATCCCCCTAAGTTTTACCCTAGACTTATCCACGGGTCATATAAAAATCCAGGATTTTGATCCTGAAACCTTCCCTCGACTTGTACATGTGGTTGACTTGTATATGAACATATACGGGAATGTAAGAAATAATGATGAGATAAAAGAGGTATCGAATCCAAGGTCCGACCCCTTGTGGATGATCTGTTAGTATCCCTAAGTGATCCTCTTAATGTTATCACAAATCTGGAAAAAAGAATTGGCTAATTTTGGAAAAAAAAAACAGTTTAAAAATTGATAAAGAGAATACATCAATTATGACATATATCCACAAACATATTCCTTTGTGGGCATATGTTACCAATACAAAACAGTGACTATAATGTGTAATTGAAGAATTAATTATCTGTGGAATGTGGAATGTGAGACTTGCTACAATTTCCCCCCCCATATGTGACAAATCTGGGTTTTTTAAAAAAAAATAAATTGTGATAAGACATGGGTAACTAAAGATACAGGAAGTTAGTTAATCATATGAGTAATAAGCCTTAAGAAAATACCGAATCGTGGGTTTGATTTCTGTGATAGTGTTTGTCTTATTTTTGTAATCTGTCATAATTGTTGATGTCTTGCATGTTTGTTTTTATTGTTTATATAAATATTTTTAAAAATGTTTGTATATATATTTAAAAACTTTAAAAACCCTTTAAAAATCTTTCCCACATATATTTCCAGGCACGTGTGAGAGCGTGTGGTGTTTGTGTGTGTGTTTGATAGAGGGAGGGGGACTCTAGAATGGGGTTTGAGGTGGGCTGGGGGGCACTTAGCAAAGTTTTGGCTTCTCTGGGAAACCTCAGTCATGGGGGTGGTCATTTGCCTGTGATCTTTTTTCTATATTGGGAAAAAAATTCAAAAGTTTCTCAGTTACTTTGCCAATGTAATGAAAATCAAATTGAAATATCCACTCCTTCTTGCCTGATCACAGGGTACCTAAGCCGGACCCAAGGCACCCAAAGCAAACCCACCGACCACCCTCTGATCACTGCAAAATTGACATTAAAGCACAGTTGAACTTTTGCACTGGAAATCATAGCAGAACAGTAGGAGAAGGGAGGTAATTGATGATTTTTTTTTGTATTAATAAAAAGAAATGCTTTCAAAATAGTATCTCATGGGAGAACAACAGAAGAGGAATGGCATCATGTGATAAGCTCCAACAGAAGATAATAATATCCTGGTGTAATTGCAATTTACCTGCCCTATGTGATAAAGCCCTAAGGCTGACAGCATCCTCCCTCCAGAAGTCCCAATTTCTGAGTCTGCTGGTGGTGGACACACAGCAGACTTGGATTCTGTGCCTGTGGAAGTTCCTCTAGCTGACCTGCTTGCTGATGAAGCTTCTCTGCACTGGTGGAGCAACTCCCCATCCCATCCTAATTCTCCCCAGCTATACAACAAAGGTATAAGACAGTGTTTTTAGGGAATAGTCTAATGCAGTGGTTCTCAAACTTTTTACCCCACGACTTCCTTTCCATCTATATGTCTATGTCCTGCATGCCCCCTCTGACATAGTATATAAGTAAAAATATTTTGTTTGTGTGGTGTGCATATTTTTATTCATCGCACAGATAGCATCTCTCACACAGACCTCTTGTGCCACATGTGACCTCTGTCTTAAATGCTGACCTTTTGTGTTCTCTGACTCCTCTTTTCACCCCCCCCACAAGAAATTGTCTTGTGGTCACTAAGGGGTGTGTATCTGCTGAGCCAAGGTTGAAACATATGGAGACGTTGTGCTGGAAATGTATAAAAAAGGGAAGCCAATTTTTGCTGGAGGAAGGTGGAATGGGGGAATGCTCAAAGGTGGCTGCAGGGCCTTTTCAGCTGTGTCATCTTTCTCCAGCCTTCTCCCCTGAGCTGGGCAGACTAGCCTCTTCATGCATGAAGCTAGGAGTAGTTTGCTGGGATGCTTTTCCTCATTCCCACACCAGTAGCTTGGGTACCCTGAAAAACCATCGAGAGCAATCGCCTCACTGGGTGGGTGGGATTGGGCCACTGGCGTGGGATTTGTCCGCTGGCGTGTGTGTGAGGGGGGATCATTGAAGAAAAGCAACCCAGAAGACTCATCCCAGCTGTAGGGCCTTTTCAGCAGCCTTGTCTTCCTATTTCCTTTTCCCCTGAGCCAGGCAGACAGGGCTTTGCCTGCCTTATGGTCACTAAGGGTCATGTGTCTAATAGGAAAACTGCATCCACATTCTTTGCTTTTGTATTAAGCAATTGTTTGTATAAGTAGCAAATTCAGATAAATTGTGTTTTAAATCACTGTACGGAAGTGGGTGAAATGGGCAGGCAGACTTAGATGGGTTATTTATCATAGGCCGAATTATTTTCATGACGACAGCTCACTGTATTGTGATTTTTAGGAACCACAATGTAAGAAGAATTTTGTGCTTGAGCCCCCCCCCCTCAGTTCATACACATTTTTGCCAGGTTGTGAAAGTAAGCTGAAAATAGAAAACTGAATAGGTCTCTAGAAGATAAATGGTAACAGTGGGGGTAGTAAGTTGCCTACTGAAGATAAATGGTATTTGTGGGCAAAGTGATTTGTTTGTTAAGATTCGAACAAAGGACCATGTGAAGAAGAACTTGGGGAAAAATTGGTGGAGAGAATGTAATAGAACAGATAAAAATCATAACAACTTCTTGGAGGGTGGGGTTAAAGAACAATTGAAATCCGGGATTTATCTCCTAATGATTCTTGTGGGACATAGCATGCTTTGAAAGCTTAGCTTGAACTAATGTGAGAGAAGAATAACTGCAACAACATCTCTTTCTCTTTATTCCCTCTCTTTTTCTTCCCTCACTCTCCCCTCTCTGTCTGCCTCTTACTGTTGTACAGTTTCACTTATCAATTAACTTGTGAAAAGTCACTACCAATGAAGGTCCAACATTTAAATAATACCAGTGCAAGACCTGTAAAAAGGGGTATGCTTTGATGTGTTTGAAATTCCTACTGTCATGCAGAAATTTATAGAGAGAGCTGCTCTCATAAAATTGCAACTAAATTATTTTTGTGGTTATGAACTGGGCCATATTGCCCTTAGTTAAGTATAAGGTACTTATATGTGTTCATATTGTTGCAATCTGTCATAGGCTTGTTTGTGAAACATGATTACCTACTGGATTTACAGTTAATGAAGACTGAAAATTTACACATTTTGGAAACTCCAATTGTTACATTAATTTTCAAATAGGCAGCAGTATTGTTGACATAGGGATGACTTACAGTGCCTTTCTTTCCCTCATTTACTTTCTAGTACAGACCAATAGCTCTAGATAGTGGGTTTCTCTTTAAAAATGCATGGGCTTGTGTGGGTTGCAATTTGCGTTTCCCAGGGTGTTAATTCTTTTAAAGGGGAAAAATACACGAGTATGAAACTTAAACTTGTTAAGAGTTCAACTTTCATTTGCAGAACAGCAAAAGTGTGGGTCAGAATATTTATTTTAAATCTGCCTTCCTAAAGAATAAAGACTTACTCAAAAAAAATGACAAACACGTAGTTTGTAGTTTTAAAACAAATAATAATGACCTTAATAAGTAAATACATAAATTAAATCCTATCCTAACTGGTGATGGTTTGGGTATAGAGATGAAATCTCACCACCTTTGATATAGCAAGAAAGAGTGTTAACCTCACTCAGAGGAGACTGTTACTCTGACTCAGACTGAGAGGAGACTGTTTAGAATCTTGAGAGAGTGTGTTAAAGAGCCTCCAAGAATGAGTGACCAGTCACATGTTTAGATAGAATGAGATAGATGATAGATGATAGATGATAGATAGATAGATAGATAGATATACAGACAGACAGACAGACAGGGAAGTCCCTGTCTATCTAAGGAGGGAAAGAGGAACGCAATAGATAAATTTTCCAACAGCTTGTGCATACAAAAGATGCAATACAGGAGTATAGTCATTTTTATTACATTTTTGTTTTGCCTTCAGTGATCTCAGGACAGTGTAAGCAAAGCCATTGGGTTTATCATCACAAACTCCTGCCTCCCCAGTAATAATAATAATAATTATTATTATTATTATTATTATTTATATCCTGACCCTCAACAAGATGCAATTGGGGCAGCTTGGTGTGAAGTGGCATATCAAGCCACTGTGATTCTGCTTTAACTTTCCTAATTCTATCCCATGGGATTCACAGTTCTCACCTGTGGGCTCTAGTCCCTCACAAGATTACAAATCCCAGGATTACAAAGGCAGCCATGGAAATTAAAGTGGAACTGTGTAGTATGAAAGGGCCTTTAGTTATCTGAATGATAGTTGCTTCATTTTTATCACCAGGGAGATGAGCTTGGGCTTTCCTACCCAGAGGCCAAAGTAATGTGGCTGTACTTAAGTCCTATGAAAAAGGAGACAAAACTGGAAATGTCCAGTAAAGCCTGAACCTACAGGGATTTCGAAAACATGCATCTCCAAAATTTGTGTATGGGACCTGGCACATATACAGTACAGCAGGGGCCCCCATTCCTTGTAGGCTGATTGTCTTCAAGAATGCCACACAGATATTTCCTGGCTGACAGGTATTGTGATATTTCTTTAGATAAAACCGTTAGTTTTATTCACTCTAGGGAAACTTAGGGAAAGGGGAACCATTTGGATGCCCTAACCACAAAGGGAGACAAGGCATCACAAAATGTAGGACATTCAAGAAAATTTAGGACATTACAAAATTAAAGCTAGACACAGCCATGAAAATTCCTCCTGGACAGAACGCTGAAATGTAGGGCATGTCCTGGAAAAGGAGGTTGTCTGATCACCCTGTGTTGGGTGGTCCACCTCACACAGCAAAAACTCTATTGCTAGCAATAACCCATTTATTTATATTAGACTTGGAGAGAAAGACTAGTCCAAGGTCATCTGGCAAGCTAGATGACAGGGCAAGAATGTGAACCTAGAGCATGGGTCTAAATAGAACAGCTATACCAAGTTGTCTATTATTGAGATTGGTTTATATTCTAGCCTAATGTGACCTCATTTATCTTGCATCTCCTGATTATGAGCCTCTGCCTATCTTTATGAATAATAAGTACACAAGACATTCAGAGGCACTTTGTGACCTCATTCCTTACTTTTGAGGACAGGGGCTTCAACTCAAGGTCCTTTTAATGGAGGGCCCTAGACTCTGGAATGTATTTTCTCATTGTTCCAAATTAGCTGCAGTCTGTTGACCTTCAGGCTTGAGACAAAGCTTTTCTTATATCCTTGCATAAAAGATGGAGAGAATGGTATTTGTTTTGTTTAACGTGATGAAAGTTTAATTTAAATCTAAGTTATAAAATATATAATTACAGAAATAAATGTTCAGCTTGCTGCTTTGACTTATTTATAAATCTTGGTATTGTTTTGTTGTTAAAATATGATTCATTTTTAATGTCTGAGCCGTCATTATCATAGTCGTTAAACCATTACAATAAAAGCTAGTGAGAGTAGTTGGATTCTGAGCTTACATTTTTCTGTGACGCTACTACATTTTGTCATTTTCATTCACAGACAGATCATTCATAGACATGCAGGTGACCCAACTGAGTGGAAAATGGGTATAGAAATTAATGGTGGCCTTTTAAAAAGGAATCTTTCAGTTGCTTTTTAAAGGAAAAATGTGCTAAGGTTAATAGATTAATTTAAATGGAAGAGGTTTGACCTGAGATCGGATTTTGCCTTTGCTGCAAAAGCTGTGCATTCCATCTGTAGCCAGATACGCAACATATAAAAATACAGACCTCATTCTCTTCTTCTATGCAATATATGAAAATACAGACCATCTCCTCCTCCTCCTCCTCCTCCTCCTCCTCCTCCTCCTCCTCCTCCTCCTCTTCAAAATCTTTGCTATGCTCTCTGCCTTTTCCAAGCCAATGCACTCCTAGGAACAAGAGGGGAAAAATTAGAATACAGAGATTTGAACCATATCATAAAAGCAGTGTATCTTCGTGAATTATGAGAACCAGTGTTTCAGTACAGAAATTTATGACCTAGCAGGTCAGAGTCAAGCCATGAGGACTGGTCCCTTGAAACATTAATTAAAAATCCCAACATTCTTTACCTCCTTGTCATACAGTGATTTCTCTCCTGCATCATATGGCAGTAGAATGAACAATATATTTGCATTATATGTTAGAGTTCATTAGTATATGTTGTGACCTGCCTTATAAAGATACAGAAATGTGAGGACACACTTGTACACAGGATTTTTTTAAAAAAAAAATTGGCTCCAATGTGTCTTAATTCCCACTGGGCTTGGTAGAGGGATGTTTGATTAAATCTCGGTGGATCCAATATCAGATCATACCATAAACAAAGTAAAGAAAGATTGTAATAAAGGTTTGGGGATTAAATGTTGCTGTACTGGATGGACAGTTTCTACTATTGATATGCATTCTAAAATCACTACATAGTCATTAAATAAACTGCTCAAGTGCAGGTGTTAAATGCCATTCTGCATTTTACCAATCATCGTATAATGTATTCTTTCCTATTAAATGGGATCATGTTGAAGATGTCTTTATAAATGATTGTCTTTATCTTACTTACTGCTTTAAAATGAAGGGCAGATGGAGCAGAACAATCTCTGATTAGTGGTTTACACAATGGTGACTTACTGTAATTCCATGTTTTTAATCAGTAAAATTGCTGCCCTGTTGACAATTCCCCCCCCCCCTTTTCTCTTTTTCAGAATTCTGAGTAATAACAAGATCTTGTGGTTAAAGAACAACTCTTTCATTGGACTTAGATCCCTAGAGAGATTGTGAGTAGCTCCTACACTTTTCATAATCTTTCTTTAATAATTGAAATGTTCAAATAAATATTCAATACAACTGAAAAATTCTTAAATGTGTATTGGATTATGGCTTTTGGTGGGTGTCTGAAAAGCAATAATGACATTTCCATATCCTATCAAAGTAAAGGTTGAGAAATGAAAATTAAATTTTGAGACCGCTTTAACTGCACTGGCTCAGTGCTAGGGAGTTCTGGTAAGTGTAGTGTTTTGTAAGACATTGAGCCTTCTTTGTCAGAGACTTCTGGTGCCACAACACACTACATTTCCCAGGATTCCCTAGCACTGAGTTGGGGCAGTAAAAGTGGTCTCCAACTGGATTATTTCTTCAGTATGCTTTGGACCTTAATCATCATGCTTTGGAGAACTGGAAGACAAGACTGTATGTTACGACAAACACTGGGCTGCTGCTGAAAATGTAATCCATGTGTCAAATTGTCTCTGCTTTCTGCAGGACTTCACATCTTGACTTCATATTGGCATAATTTCTGAATTCCTTTCAGTGGAACCCAATGATATAGAAGTCTAATCATGTTAGGAACAGTGAGAAGTATACTGCTTTTTACAGAAATGAGGAGGGGGACCTGAAATGGGTTTGTTACTGGTGGCGATTCCTCTTGTTTTGTAATGTATAGTTCTGTCCTGAGCCAACATAAATAAAAACAGAGGCCAAATACTCAGTTGCCAACTCATGTCAGCCCATGAATAATGGTAATGAGTCGTGGCTTTAGATTTTTATCTTAAACTACTTTTTTGTGAAAGAGAGCAGTTATCTCCATTCTCCTGAAGAGTCTGTTGAATCTTTGCTCACACTGCTTAGATAAATTTTTCATCCTATGAAGTGACAAGTAGTCATTCTGGATAATTATACTGTATGAATGTAAAAATAGCCCTTGATGTTCCAAGAAAAAGAAATTTTACATGGTCCTTCCAAAAATTATTCTTGTAATGGAGCTTTTGGCAAAAAAAACTCCAGCTTCAAAGTATTCAAAGTCTTCACCACCATGTTGGGTAATAACCACTGTTTTTATATGCAGCCTCTTTGGGGTTTACTCAAGATAAAATATCCGGCTTTAATATATTTTTATTAATATTTAAACTGCATTGTTCACCCTTTAAAAATTGTGCTAAGGTAATATTTTTAGATACTCAAAATTTATTTTTTAAAAACTGGATTCTCCTCTTTTCCTTGTTTTCTTTTCTTCTTTTCTCTTTTTTGGTGCATTCTGCAAGATTAGCTACTCAACATAGTTAAGCATACCTCCTTTAATTTGTAAGATACAGACTTTCTTTGATTTAAAGGCTCCTGTGGCTAAAGACCCTAATGTTAATGGAATTTAAATGCAGCATTGATATCTTTGCCTAATTTAATTTGAGGCCACAATTGTCCATAAGAGGTCAATATGAATGTTACTGATGTAAAAGATTAGTCCATGCCAAAACCCATTCTTAATTTTACTGAGTATCTAGGGCTGCAGGAAAATATGGTTCTGTGAGGTTAGAGGCATTTTTACCCATGGTCAGGACATTAAGTATATTCCACTGTATGGGATGATCCCAGATCCACATTACAACTGGTTGAAGAAGAAGACCAGATTATTATTATTGCAAGACATCACTGGGCAGATACAGAAACTGTTCCACTGTTATCATTGTAGCCAGGAACCTAAAAATCCCAACTGGCCTCAACTGTAACCACAAAGTTCCACAGGATTCTTCTCCTGACATATCCTAAATAGTTGGAGGCTTTTCTTCCTTTAGAACTATTTCTCAAACCCTTCCACATTCTCCAATTTCTCTACTATTAAGTGGTTTTAATATTCTTGATAGCATGTTTTTGATGATGACACTTATAAATCACTTGGAGCCTCTCCTTTGTGAACAAAAAGAAAATAACTTTTATTTACAGACAGATCTTAAGATAGTATCTCTTTGGTAGTTGGTTCTCAAGGCTTGTTATTACAATGTGTACATCATTTCACTTGTTACAAACTGACTTTTTTTCCCCAGTACACTCAATGACTTTAGTTACACTTGAAACTGTGTTTTATTTCTTTACACACACACCACCCACTAAAGTTCATTCATTAGAAGTATACATCCCATGAAAGTTTAGTTTTATTCGTAAGTCACTATTCCACAAAATAAGGCGGATATGAGCCCCCCCACCTTTTTTACCAGTCTGTCTTTGATTGGCTGCTCTGAATATTCAATTCTGCCAGTCCTTCTCCACACCAACCATTATTTTCTGCTTGCCTGTGTCTTTCTACCATGTTTATACTATCTGCATTTTCAATATAAGGTATATACTCATGTATAAATTGACTTCATGTATAAGTCAAGGCCAGGTTTTGGGGCCAAAATTATGGATTTTGATATGACCTGTGGATAAATAAAGGGTACAATTTAGGGGCATGTAACAAAGGCTGTAAAGGACAAAGCAAGGGCATCAGTGAAGAACCAGTCACCACACACAGACACAGACAGACAGACAGACAGACACACACACACACACACACTTTCCTTGCAAATATAGTGGTTCTTTGGAATCTCTCTAGCAAACAGCAACAAACGCTGAAAAAATGCAGAAGAGCTGCAGCGGTATCAAGGGCAGCTTTTTTCCACCCTAAAAAGGAGTGGCATTTTGCTGCTTCTTTTGGGGCTAGAAAAACACCAGATTGGAGCCGTGGCATGTGGTTGCTGTGGCCCCAATCCAGTGAGCAAAGGGGAGGTGCAGAGCTGCTCCTTTAAGACCGTCTGTTTTCAGCCATAGTCATGTTATTCTGGATTAGTATGCAAAGGGATCTTGTACACCTTTGAGACTAATGTCCAAAACACACTGCAGAAATTATCCAATTTGAGACCACTTAAACTGTCCTGGTTCAGTGCTAGAGAATCCTGTGAATTGTACTGTATTGTGGCATCAGAGCTCTCTGACAGTGAAGGTTAAGTGTCTCATAAAGCTACAATTCACTGAATTTCTTAGCATTGAGCCAAGGGAGTTAAAGTGGTCTCAAATTGGATTGTCTCTGCAATGTATTTTGGACCTGTGTGAAAGAAAGGAAGAAGGTGGTAGCATAAGCTTTCATAGGCTGCTGCCAGACTGCAGATTAAATGCAGCTAGAACCCACTAACAGCTATGGCTCCATCCTATGGAATCCTAGGACTTGTAGTTTGTTGTGACACCAGAACTCTCTGACAGAGATGGCTAACAAAACTACAGATGCCAGAATTCCCATGGTATTTAAAATGGTATCAAGCTGCATTAATTCTGCAGTGTAGATGCAACCATAGATTGAAATCTAGGATGCATCTGAGGAAGTATACTTAAGTTAAGTCTTTGAAAGCTTTTGCTACCAGCTTTTTCTTTCAGTTAGTCCCAAAGGTGTTACAAGATCCCTTTGCAGTGTGAAGTTATTTATTAATATCTCAGACTGTATTTAGATTACCATATATACTCAATTATAAATCGACTGCATGTATAAGTCAAGGTCAGGTTTTGGTGCCAAAATTATGGATTTTGCCATGACCCATGGATAAATTGAGAATTAAAACTGGCATCTCCTTCAGTGTGTGTATGTGTACATATATGCATTGAGGCTTTTCTTCCATTGTTTCAACTTTTGTTTCAGCCAGAGGTGTGGGTGGGAGGGAGACTCATAAACAAACAGCAATATCAATCAGTCACTCAGGACTCTTTCTGCTTGGCTCTTTCTTGCTGAATCCCTCTCTGCACTGCATGGGGAAATCTGAAAGAGCTGCTATCATGTTTCCATAGTGACCCATATATAAGTTGACCTGGGATTTAGGGGTTAATTTTTGAGCATAAATTTTTAGATTTATAGGTGAATATATACGGCAAAAGCATATGCATTTCAATTAATTCTGTAGCTTTTACTGGATTATATATCTTTTATGATGAGGCTGACACCCACCCCTATCCTGTATTATTCCTCCTTCATTAAGCACTCAGATGTTAAGCAACATTAATATTTTCTGATAAAAAAATACCAAATGTGAGGGGAATACAAATTAGTTAGCTAACATATATTTATGTTAATATATATATATCAATGGGATTTAGGTTCTCAAAACAGCATATATGCCATTAAAATAGAGATAAATTTGGTTGTCATGTACCTTCATGTTTTTTCCAGTTTATGACAATTCTAGGTAAGATTTATTCAGAGGGAGTTTGAAGCTCTGGGGTTGAGAGAGTGTGAGTTGCCTGTGTGGGTTTCCGTGGCTGAGCAGGGATTTACACCTCAGACTCCAGAGTCATAATCCAGTGCTCAAACCACTACAACATGCTGGCACTTAAAGACACTAATAAAATCAAAATCAGGACATTTAATTTCAACAAGCCACAAAACATCAACCATTTTACTCAATAGGAAAGGTTTTTAGAACTGAGAAAGAGATATTATTTAGGATTTATGATGAAAACAGATTTTTCCAAATAAAGTCCTTTATTTAGAATCTAATTTTAGAGCTCTCTGAATTTTCCAAACCCTTATGTGCTTCCTAACCAATTTAGGTAAAGGTCTCTGCTAGAAAGGAAAGAAAGTTGTCATATTCTAGTTATAAAACTTACTGTTTTATTATTGTTCCTTAAAGATTAACCAACAGATTGTAGCAGAAGCTTTTGAGTTATGGCTGGCTCATCAGGAGAAGAATGTGTAGGTGATGAATCCTCATGATTTTAGCAAGTTACATAAGCGCCCCACCCCCCAAACATACACAGTTAGACAAAACCCTCAGAACAGGAGACAGGGACCCCAAGGGCCTGCATCACCAATGGTGTCAAAGTAGGGTCATCATCAAGAATAAATTTGCCCAGTTCAAGTAGACACTGATGCCAGTAGGTATGAATTTAGGAACACTTCTGTCAGCACATGTAAAGGGCCAAGAAATACCAGACTCCTACGAAATAAGAGAAATTTTCAGGAGAAATATTCCATAAGAGATAGAAGGGCTTGTCAAGAATCAGAAGCCATTAGATTTGTTTCAAGATTTTTTGGGGACAAGGCTGTACAGGCCCATGTTACTCTTACCTCAGTTCTAGGCCTTCTATACTTAAAATAGTATAGATCCTATTGCTACATTATCCATATGGCTCATGAATCTTGCTTGTTTCTGAGTCCTTGTTCACAATATTCTCAGCCAGGGAAACCCACTGGGTGAACTTGGGTGACTCTCTGCACCTCAGACGAAGGCAAAGCCAAACCCCCTCTGAACAAATCTTGCTATGACAGTTTGCATAGGGTCTGTGTAAGTCAGAAATGGCTTGAAGCAACACAACAACAAGGTGTCATAAGACACTGTGTTATGTTTGGGCTTGTAAATAGTAGTGCTGTGAATTTTTTGGGTGCATGTTGCTGTAGATGCTTCTAATATGACCCATACAGAATATTAAATTAAGTGCTGCTATTAAAAAGCATTTCACTCATCTGCTTTGGTGGGGTTTTTTTTAAACCTTACTAAATATTTTAAAAGGTATATGCAAATAATTTAGGAAATACTATGCATGGTTACATTTTATGAAAATTGCTCCTTCATGCAGTTTATTATGTTTTGGAAGAAGTTATGAGGTACAGTACTGAAAGAGATTTTTTTTTGGTAGGTAATTACAAAGAGACTCCAAAGGTATATTGCTGAAATGCTTGACAGCTGAAAAATTAAGCTAAATATTAGCTCATCTATAGCAAGTCTCAAGTTGAATTTGTTGTTGCCGCGCAGGTCAGGCCCCCCCCCCCCAATAAATACAGAAACCTGGTTGGAGGAAAAAAGGCCACAACTTTATTAACTGTTCCACACATGCAGAAAAACACAAAACCATAGGGTTGGCCCAAAGCATAAGGTCTGGATCTGGCCATCAGCAACACCCTGGTTGGTTGATGTACCCTTGGTAGCAGGGGCAAACATCGGGATGACGTAGGTGCCAAGCTCCGCCCTGTTGCGCAGTTAGGCAACTGCGCTGCTTCACATCGAATTGCGAGACATCCTAGTCACCGGGTATTAATCGACTGTGGCCCCCGCAATGGCCACAGCGAACCGCTCCTTACCCGGGTCATGAGGACTCCCGATCCAGTGCCAGCGGGCCCTGGAAACCCCTACCCCAGATCCAGGCCTATGCTGCCGCCACACAGGCAGGTCTGAAAGAGCGCCTGCCGCCAACCCTAAGAACCGAAAAAGAACCCTCCACAAATAATATTAATAGCATCCACTTGAGCAAGAGTCCAAATAAGGGTGCACATAGCCCGCAAACACCCTAGACTTCCATCAACCAATTTACTTGATGACATCAGTAGAGAGTCCAGCACAGGCTGTAGATGTGGCCGCTCCAATGCGGAATGAATGGCCCCCAAATTCAACCAAAAGAAGACCCATCGCCTGAAGGGCCAGCTTTAACACAGCAACAAATTGAAAGCGTGTGACAGGTGAGCCATCAGCATGACAAAATAGGGATCCTTGACATGCAGGCTGGTGCCTAATAAACCTTTTTAGAACCCGAACAGGACAGAGGTGCGAGTCTTTTAGGTGCCCCAATATGATCGATGAGGCTCAGCCCAGTTTATCACATTTTGACCTGAGAACTGTCAAACATACAGCATCAGCATTGAACAAAACATCAGCGATGCACAAGTATCTTTTTGAGCAATAGGTCTTCGAAGACAGGACCAGCTCCCCTACCCTCAGGGCCCCAAATGGCAGGAAGCTGGGAAACAATATCCTGAAGCAGTGTAAAAACAGATAGGGTGCCTGGCATCGTTTTTGTCCAATATGCATGCATCTCCAACCCTCCAGAGTGCAACGCACTTGGAAACAAGCACATGGATCAACCAGGCTGGAGGCTTTTGCAAAGAACAAAATACCTGCAAGGTGAACAGAAATAGAGCGCGGGGAAACCCCACTATACTTTAACCACGCCATGAAGCATAAAACAGTTGTCGAATCCATAGGTCAAAGTGCCGGAATGCCTAGGGCACCCCACAAGGAGGACAATTTAGAAAAAACCTTATTATAGGCCCTGAGAGTGGAGGGGGCCACCGAAGACAAAATGCCCTGGGTCACATTGGAAGTCCAATCTTCCTGAGGAACTCTGGAAATGGCATGGGAAGGGGGTCTGCCTTTGGAGCCAGCCACTGAAACCTGTCTTCCTGGAATCGAGAAAGAGCATCAGCTAAATTATTTTGCAAACCAAGAACAAAACCAAGCTGTGATAGAAATGTTAAAATTAAACAAGTGAGTATGAGCCACAGCACCAGCACGACTCTTTCTGATTTGAAAGACCGGCTATTAACAACAGCAACTATGGCTTGATTATCGCAGCAGAACAGAACACGTTTGGTGGAGAACTCATGTTTCCAAATAATGACAGCCGTCACAATGGGAAATAATTCCAAAATAAATAAATAAATAAATAAATTATTAACAACCTCCTCTTAAGCCCAACCCTTTGGCCATTTTTGAGCACACCAGTGTCCTCGAAAAAACAGCCCAAATCACAATCTTCAGATCCTCTCTAATACCCTTGGTAATGCTCACATGGTAATGAGGCCTGGAAATACCTGCAGTAGCTCTGGCCAGCCTGGCACAAAAGAGGCGACCAGGAGAAACCACACAGCACGCAAAGTTCAGGTGACCCAGGAGGGATTGCACCTGTCTCATAGTAACTTTTTGGGATGCAAGAAATTCTGAATTTTTTTTTTTTTTTTTTAAGAGCACTCAATTTGTCAGGAGGGAGACGAGAAACTCCTTCAACCGAGTCCAATTGGACACCCAAAAATGTGAGGGACATAGCTGGCCCCTTAAGTGTTATCAGCTGCTGAAGGGACCCCGATCTCAGATGCCAAAGCAGAAAAGGTAATTAGGAGCATCTGGCAATGGTCTGAGCCGGACCGTCCGGTGAAAAGGAAATCATCCAGTTAATGAGTCACAAGCGGGGAGCAAGCCCTGCGCTTTACCTCCCACTCCAGGAAAGTACTGAAGGCCTCAAAGGCTGCGCAGCTAATTGAACAGCCCATCGGTATAGCCTTATCGAAATACCATCGGCCTTGTACCTTAAGCCCTTACAGGTGGAAATCATCAGAGTGAACAGGCAAAAGGCAGAAAGCAGACTGAATGTCACATTTGGCCATTTGGGCTCCGCGGCCACATGCCTGCACTAGCTGGACCACATGGTCGAACGAAGCATAGCTAAGTCGGAATTCCCCCAGAGCCTTCTTGGGGACAACTCTTAAGGGAGACACCTGAATGTTTGGAAAGGCAGAGAATCAAAAGGCCTTTCAATGCAGCCGGCATCTATTTCTTTTTGAATCTTTTTCATAAGAACCTCCAGCATATCTCAAGCTGATTTAAGATTCTTATACTCTGAAGGAGGAGGGGAACAAGTCACCTTGGGCAGGGCCCCATGCTGAAAGGGATGGTGGCCTGATTTTGGGCAAGCTGCCTTACTATGGGGCCCCCGACAAAGTTCAAAGATGTGGTCATATCTGCAGTGAGACCTGGAGCACCTTCCTGCATTATATTCCCAGCAGACCAATTTATGTCCCTCTTACCATCCGGTCTGGTGGCCCCTTTGGACCTGGTCAGAGGGACCACCTCAAGCAACCAAATTTCATTGTGAATAAGATCCCAGTGCTCTCTAGAGCTCTGAGAAGCCTGCTGACAAAAGGCTGCATCATAGGTGATAGCAGCTGCCTCACCAGGTACATCTCTGACTCTAAGAACATGAAGCATGTGGCAATCTAAGTGTCAAGCTCTCTTGAGGAATGCCATTGAGATAACAGCCCTACAGAGAATGTATGCTCTGCTGAGGGAACCTTAGGGTGTTTTGTTTGTTTGTTTGTTTGTTTGTTTTGCCCATTTGGTGGATGTAACAGCAAGGGCATCATGCCCTTTTGGTTGCAATAGTGTGAAAATGTCAACGAAACAACCTGTTAAAATTCCATTTTTTCACATTGTTTTTGAAAGGTGAGACCCAAGAGGACGCTCACCAGGAGCTGAGGGAGGGATGCCCAAGGCCCAAGGCCCATACACCTTGCAGGCCAGGATGCCAGGACCTGCACCGGATAGCACAGCAGGGAAACTCAGGGACCAAAGTATGGTCCACCCAGAACCCTTCTCTACCTGTAGGCACAACCTGTGAAAAACCCCCTCCCCAACATGTCCCAAACGAGACACAGATGCAGTCCTGTTCCATTTACTCTTTTTTCCCTTGCATTTCTTCCTTTTGCCACCGGCCACAGAGGTTCCTGCAATAAGCTCGTGGTCCTCCGAACTCGAAGATGTAGAGCTAGAGCCGGATGAAGAACTTGAGCTGGAGACATCCACTCAAGCAACGGAGGTCCAAGCCGAAGAGCTGGGTCCCAAGCTGAGGACATCATCCGCCAACTGTTGTTCCCTGTCGCCTTCCCGGGATCCAGATCCAGACATGCAACACCAGCAGATGTCGATACTTGGGAGGCTGCCATGGCCTTAGCAATGATTTCTGAGAAGGACCACATCAGTTTTGCAGCCATCTCTTGGCTAATGATCAAAGATGCCTGCAATGGGGGAGGATGGGCCTGGACCATTACTATTGTCGCAGGATCCACCACAACTGTCGAACTCCCCTGTCTACAGGCATACGTACGTGCTGGGCACCTCCTAGTCCCTGGGGCTAGCTCTTCCCAGGACCTACAATTTGTTTTCACAAAGAACTGGTAACTTGTGCAGCACCACTTGACTTCCTTGATTTTGGTGACATGTAGAAATTGGTTGGTCTGACAACACTAAGATTGGGACTGTAGTCAGCAAGAAAAAAGTATTGCAAAGCTGCTTATAGGTGAAGGGAAACACATGCCCAGCAGGGCCGAAGCCGCAAGCACCGTGTAAATTACAGTTCACCGTTGTCAAGTCACAAGCACTGGTTACAACTCACGTGCCTAGCTGGCCAAAGCCGCGTGCACCATGTAAAGTCAGCAGTGCAATAATCACCAACCAAGTAGAGAGCACGTGCCCAGCAGGGCCGAAGCCGCGAGCACCGTGCCGAAGAACAGTTTGCAGTCACAAAGTCATCAAGACGATTGTTTGCATGTGCCCAGCAGGGTTGAAGCTGGGAGCACTGTGCAGTTAAAACCAAAAACAAACCAAAACAAAACAAAAAACAGTTTGAAGGCAAAATTCCGAACACCACCAGGAGCACCGTGCAGTTGAAAAAACAGTTGAAGCCAAAATTCCAAACACCGCCGGGAGCACCGTGCAGTTGAAAAAACAGTTGAAGCCAAAATTCCGAACACTGGATGTGTGATCAGCAGGGGCCAAGGCCGCAGGCACAACAATTATTAATTATTAAGACTAAAAAGGAGGACAAAACAAAACAAAAGGCCTTCTCAAAAAACATGAACCCTGTCTGCCAGTCCCTTAGCAACAAACCTGAAGGAGCGGGTGATTGTTACCAAGAAGTGGGGAGGTGGTAAAGATGCCCTCACCAACAAAATGCCCCACCTATTAGGCAGTGAGGAAGGCTGTCAGACCCAAAGCCCCGCCCCCTACCGTGCGGCAAAATAGGCAGTGAAGCCTCTGATCTGCTGGCCCCCAGAGCAGAACTGGCAATGGTGCCGACGCTCACCTTACACGGCCTTAAATAGGCCCAACAGCCAATGAGGGCTCAGGAACGATGGAGGCACCACCCTCTCCAAGCTCTCCACCAATAGGAGGGCACGCCATACCCTGCTGTGGCCAATCAGACAGGTTCCTTTCCTGCTCCTCCCAGTGGCCAATCAGCATCGAGCCCGCGCTCGCACCGGCCGCTGGGGCGCCCAAGCCTGGCGCGCGGGAAGGGGAGAGGCCTTCCTTCACGCGGCAACAGCGCCGGCCCGTTAATTCGGGCGGCGCCATTTAGTGCCACAACACTTTGTTTTTTAGCACCTATTCTTGAAATGCATATTGACTTACCCCCTGCCCCCAAGTCTCTCTCTCTTTCTCTCTAGTATATCATGCTATTGTGAGTGAAAACTCAGTTGAGGAAAATGGTGACAGTGTGTTTATTAATAATTGTGATGAAAGCTTTCCATTTATGAGCAGGAGAACTGCTTGGTCTTCATCAGTTTTAGAGGGACAGTTCCCTCTAATGGTAACCCAACCCAAAGCTTGTCTGTCTCCAGTCTTCTGGCACCTCACTCATTTTTAAGATTTCGCAAAAATGATGGCAAGTGGTTCTATGGTATGTGTGTGTCAACAAATTCTTTCAATACTCGCCAATACAATTCATCCACCACTGCAGATTTCAACTCATTTAGGTTCACTAGATGATTCCTGAATCAGTCCTTATCAATCTTGATGTGCAACCTGGATTCCTTGCCAAGGTCTCTGATGATACAGGTCTCTGATGATTTCTCTTTTGTGGGAGAAACTGAAGCAATATAGGTATTGAGCAATTCTGCATTTTCATCGTCAGCATTTTATAGTCCTTTCTGAGCAGTAGTTCCACCATTTCCTTTGCTATTCTCATGCTTTATGCGAGGTGTGCTGATTTCCTACTAAAATGGAACAACTGAATCTCATCCTTACCTTGAACCTTCTTTGGGAACAAATGGTCTGAGTTTATGTGTGAGATCTAGGTATTATGGCAGTGGTGGGGCAGTGGGCACCTTTTATTTTAGGATAAGTGGTTGCTGAATGACTTGAGAAATTAGCCAAGAAACTAAGAGCCTGGACAGAACGGTATCAAAGGGTGGCATCAAGATGGAGTGGGGTGTGCAACATTTCCACAACACATGCCCCAACTCCACCCCCATTCTGGTGTGACACCACAAGTCCCACCTCACAGCATCCTTTTTGTGCCGTGGAAAGGCCAGATGTAGTTGCCGTGGCCCTATAAGGTAGACATTTCAGATGAAATTGTACTGTCTGGAAACACAAGTCTTGTGATAACAAGGTTACCCCTTGCACAAAATGAAAGAAGTCCTTATTTGGACTGACTTGGGTGAAACCATTGAGGATCTGCCCCGATCTTTCATTTAATTCACCTTTCTATTCCCTGAGTGGCTTAAATAAAATAATTTTAAAACAGATACAGAATATAGTAAAAGTACCCCCCCCCCATGAAGATAAGAAATAGACTGGTAAAATTGCCACTAAGGTCTTTTAAGCTTAGGAATAACAAATTCATTGGGAAAAAGAAAAGAATTGAATCTTTTGGAATTTAAGATGAATGCTCTGTATTTTACTATAATTGATTATCTGTCTTAGTCTGTGTTTTATGTGTAGCTTTTTTCCCATTGAAGTTTACTATCGTATTTTCCTGTTGCATTTTTAATATTGTGGGCCCTTGTTATCCGTGGGGGTTCTGTTTTGGACCCCCCCCCCACACAGATGGCAATAACTGCGGGACCTCATGTCCTGTGGTATTTAATGGCAATGCATGCGTGCATGGCCACTCTGCCAGAACCGTATGCACAGGTGGCCATTGAAGTCTATGGGGTTTGCCATCCATGAATGCTCAAATGTGCAGTTGGGGTGGGCATGCTGTATTATATTTTAGTATTGTATTCTAGGATTGTATTTTAGTATTTTATATTTAAGTAGTTATTAATATTTTATTCTGTTGTAATGTGACACTGTATAAATAAATTATAATAATAAATAATATCCTAGTCCTATTTATGGTATTGCAGCTTAAAACCAGTATGTTGCAATTTGTTTTGATAAATCAGAAAAAAAAACTACTGTTCTCTAACGTACAGCCTTCCTAATTGCTCATGTAAAATCATACCTTTTATAGCTGTCTATATTGCATACCTGTTTCCTGTTTTGTCAGCATTTTTGTTTCAAGGCAGAGCAGTGTAACCTTTTCAGCTAGATGTGATATGCTTATACTTGACTATAAGTCAAGAAATTTATGCCTCAAAATTGACTCTAAAATCCTGGGTCAACATATATATGGGCCAATACACTAATATTGGTTAGAAAGATCCTGAAACAAGCACCATCATGATGCCCCACTCTTCCCCCCTCTTCATGCCTCGAGGCGTGTGTGTGTGTGTGTGTGTGTGTTAGTGTGTGTGTGTGTGTGTGTGTGCGTGCAAAAGAGTTTCCCAGTCCGATCTGAAAGCCTTCTCTTCCCATCAGAGAAACACCCCTTTTAGTTCCACTTCTGTCCCTTCCCAGTCTTTCATGGGAACAGAAGGCTTTCAAACTGGACTGGGAAAGGACAGAAATGGAGCTAAATGAAGTGTTTCTTTGATGGGAAGAGACACTTCATTTAGCTCCATTTCTGTCCTTTCCCAATCCAATTTGAAAGCCTTCTCTTCCCATGAAAGAAACTTCCCTTTTAGCTCCACTTCTGTCTCTTCTCAGTCAGATTGAAAAACCTTCTCTTCCCATCAAAGAAACACCCCATTTAGCTGTACTGTCATTTCCCAATCCAATGTTAAAGCCTTCTCTACCCACCCTACTTAACTACACTTCCTTTCCTCCCCAACTCAATGTTAAAACCTCTCCTCCAGCACCTAGGAATTGGTTGGGAGAGGTCCAGAGAAGGAGAAGGAGGGATGGAAGAGGTATTTTCCCCCTTTCTATCCTTCCTTATATCCCCCTAAGTTTTATCCTCGATTTATCTATGGGTCATATCAAAATCCAGGATTTTGACCCTGGAACCTTCCCTCAACTTATACCGGAGGCCGACTTGTACACAAGTATATATGGTACATTTCATGTCCTAACTGTTTTTCAGATAATCTTCAAAAGCTTCCCTACTGCACTAGCTGAAACAAGATATTACTATGGGATAACTTTGGCCAAGCTATAGAATTTGGTGCACATGAAACAAGGGATGGAAAATATTTCATTCTATACAAGCCCCTTGGCCTCTAAAGACAAGGCTGGATATAAATTTAAGATTCTGAAGTGACCCCCCCCCCCCCAGACTCTAAAAGAATCTCACTATTTTATGAGATTATTTATTGGCTATCTCAAACCAGCTATACAGCACCGTACAGGTCTGACAGATCACCTACCAGAGGTTCATCATTAACTTAACCATCAGTACTTCCAAGCTGTTGCTGATCTCAACGCCTGAGCACCTGTCTATCCTTTCCTGAATTTGTTGAAAAGGGGAAACAGAGGATGCCATCTCTAGATGACCCTACACCAATGGTCTTACTTTACTTATTTGTTTCATACACATATTGGCTTGCCAACATTGCCTTCTGAACATGGCCACTCAGATAAAAACTGAGCCATGGAAGTATGTTATCCCTAGTTCTCCCTCTGGATAACTGATCTAGAAAGATACAGTGGGCTGATGGTATGGAAAGCCACTGTGGGGTCAGGAAAATTAACAAGAGTTACTAAGTTTGTACTTCTGGGTTAGGTGAGCCTGAAGTAAATGGAGCAATTACCATACCATTTAGCAGCTTGGGCTGGGGATGGATTGAAATGGATCCAGATATTTGTTTATATCTAAGAAAGTTTGGAATGTCTGCTCAAGCAACTTGCTCTGAAAGGGTATAATGGCAACACTTCAGTAGAGTCAGCACAAGTTTTTAATAATAGGGCCATGTCCAGTGGTAGTATCTGAAAACAGCAAAGAGGAGACCAGAAGCTCCTACTCTTGTAAATTTTCCCTGGTGCCCCTGGGAGCAGGGTTCCTTTATCTGACCATATGAGTGGTTGGGTCAAGCTCCTTGTTATAAGAGATTCAAAACCCTTCTCAATCAGTTTGTAGTGCTGTGGCAAAATGACATTGCTCACTGGAGTAATTGCCTCTGATCTTCAAGAACAGATCTCACATCACTTCTTCTTAGCATTATCTTGACTCATGTCATGTTTCATCAGAGTCACTGCAAATTAAATGTGGGAAATAATTTCACTATATTTTTGAGGTGAAAGTCAAGTAAGATTAATTGAACTGTACGGTGGTGCTAGGCATTATTGATGACACCATTTCAGCACATTATGTTAAAAGAATAATATCAGTAAGGATAATGAGTGCAGCGTATATAATAGAAATCCAACATAAAATGAATTGATAGTAACAGCCAAGTCTTAAAAGGGCAATCATGGCTCATGTGACTGTGATTAGAGACATAACGAAGCTGGTCTGATTTCATTAATCTAACCATTGCTAAACTGTGGAGCAGGGTTCTTAGCTAGAGCACTGATTTTCACCTTTAGGAAAATTGGGAATAAAGAAAAGAAAGTACTAAGTGCAGCACTCATTTACAAGTCTCCTCCCCCCCCCCTCAAAGATTGTCAGAAATGTCAGAGATCAACACAGCTAATAATGAAATATTAAACAGGGCTGATTTGAACTAAAAATGGAGTTCTTTAACAAATGCAAGAAGACAGGTGAGCTTGCCAAGATGATTGCCAAGTAGAAAATTCTCCCTGTTAGATTGGGTGGCAATCATTTCCCTCATTTTATAGGTACTAGGTAGCAAGACTGGTTTAAATGATTTAGCTCTATTGTCTGGGCATTGGGAGCTTCAGAAGAGATGCAGATGTCAAAACTACTTGTGGTGTTCAGCTGGAGTTACTGAATTAAAAAACAACAATCATTCTCCTCGATCTCTGAGTTTGGGCACTTGGTCTTTAAAAGGTTTGCCATCACTGCTCTGTCCTATTGCTTGTGTTAGAGGAGAGATAAAACTACCAGTTCAGTCAGCTTCCATACATGCAGTTGAGGAGTACTATCTTCTTCTCAAGCCCTGAGTTATGTGATGTTGTGCAAAGAAAAAGGGAGAACCATGGGGATTGCTTCCTAATGGCATCCACAGGTGTTTCAAGAGCATTCCTCTTTGGATGCTCACTGCCTTCCTATAACAAGAGAACAACCCAATTATCTGCTGCTCCTTCGATATCCTATTTGGTTCCTACTCATGTAAGTTTTTTTTTTGGGGGGGGGGAGTCTTTTTTTAGTTGGCCTAAGCTCTGGGCTCATTAGTGATGTTAAAAACAAAGAAAATACATTTCTTAATTTTGTTCCATATTCAATTCTACAATAAAAAAAATACTTGTATTGATCTGCAAATAACACACTGTTTCACCTGTGATCTGCAGACATTTCACTCCATTTCATATAGAAACATATTTTGCCCTTGATTCAGCTCATAATTTTTGTCTGTAACTGAAAAATGTAAAAGTGTTAGCATGACAGATCGGAGATTAAATGTTGTTGTTGTTATCATTAACTGCCTTTGAATCAACCTGGATGAGATATCTCCAGACCCTCCTATCCTCCACTCAGGTCCTGCAGACTCAGGTCCGTATCCTGCCTGATTAAGTCTATCCAATTGGCATGTTGTCTGCCTCTCTTTCTTCTGTCATTCACCTTTCCGAGCATTATTGTCTTTTCTAATGACTCATGCCTTCTCATTATTAAGGATTTAGTATTAAGGATCTCATAAACTGGAAATTTGTTTTACATCTGACAAAAGGTGAACTGATGTATGTGTTTTATACCCTGTTTCACCGAAAATAAGACATCCCCATAAAATAAGACCTAGTAGAGGTTTTGCTGAATTGCTAAATATAAGACCTCCCCCGAAAGTTTTGTATATTAATATATATACAGTATATAATAAATTTTCATATTTTTTTTGGTTCAACAATAAATGTGAATTCTTCTTCATGGAAAAATAAGACATCCCCTGAAAATAAGACCTAGCGCATCTTTGGGAGCAAAAATTAATATAAGACACTGTCTTATTTTCGGGGAAACATGGTATGTGAAACAATGTAAGGAAGAACCCATAGCATAATACATTAATTGATGTTTTCCAGAGAATGATGCTGAAAAGAGTCTTCCAATATTTTATTGAAAATTTTAAAACCCTATAGTAAAATATATACAGCTGAGTTTTTTTATGTCATATGATCAGAATTATATTTTTGAAAAGTGATTTTTGGTTAGGACAATAGCTGATTTATTTCTGTGATTTGTTCTGTTTCCAAGGTATTATTTTGTGAGCACCATGACTTTCCTATTTGTTTTACCACCTTCACAGCTTTTCTTTGCAGCTATCACTATGTCTTCTCAGCTGATTCTCTCAGCTTTGAATTTGTCTTGTCTACCATACATCTGCCCCTGCCAATCCAGCCTCTTTGTTTATATCTTGCCATTTCCCAGTGACAGGTTCTTTGGAGATTATTTGTGCTACTGTCAAAGACATTTTCTGTCAGTATTAATATGCTGCTAGAATTATATCACCTAGTTTTAGCATGAGAGTAACTTTTACATGCAGTGTAATATGTGGACACCAGCCATTAATACATCATTTGCCCTAATTATACAACTTTGGCTTCTGCAGTTACTATATTATATGAGGATTACAGATGAAAAATTATACAGTTCTTTGTCAGTTTTCTACAGCTACTATGAAGGAAGTTTTGTTCATTTCTTGCAGAGAGATGTGTGTGTCCCATGAGAAGGCATGACAGTATGTGGAACAGAAAAATGACAATTGCATTTAGAACTTTATACATATATATTTTCCCATCTAGCATTAATGCTGTTCCTGTCTCACCAACAATGAAACTATATTCAATATTCTCTCTGAAATAAAACTTCCAAATTATTCTTCTACCAGGAGTGCCTATTGTTTTCTCCGTTAGCCTCAGTTCAGCAAGATAAATGAACTAAAGCGTTCAAGTTCACAAGACTTTCATTTAAAAGAGATTGCCCACATTGAAGAGCTTTATTTTTCTTTATGACACAATATTCCTTTCATTTTTGCATTATAGTTTGCTAGCAGAATCTTGTAGAGTCATGTGGATCCTTGATGGCTATGATGGATTATGTTTTACCATAAAGAAGTCCTCCTTGTTCAAGCACAGATGCCTTGGCTAATAGAAACCAATTCAGTGAGCATAAGGATCAAAATATAAGGTTTCATTTAATATAATACTGGGTGTGTTTGTATGCTTAACAGCAAACTTTGTCTTATAGCTTAGAGGTACATTTAGTTGCTCTCTTACTTGAATGGTTGTTTGAAATGATTAAATTTAATGAGTACAAATGTGAAAGTTTAAAAATAAACCATGTAAGCTGTTCTAATGGAAATAATTTTTGAAGTATGAAAATACATTCTTCCTAAACTAGTATAATTCAGAGGCAGCCAAATTAAACTGTATTACCAAATATGTATCACTATATATATATATATATATATATGCACAAGAAACTGAAAGAGGAAACACTTCTTGCTTTGAAAAGTAAAACTAACCAAAAGAGTTATGTGACTATTTAAAGTCCAGACTTCACTTTGCTAAGAAACCCATCTACTGTTAAGTGAAACAAAGAAAATTCTTCACAGTTTAAGTGACTTTTGTAGACACAGAATACATGGTTACTGTCAATGAGTGCTCATTTTTTAATCTAATCCTTAATACTAACAAATATTCATCTGTGCAAAGCATGTTAATAATAAAATAAAAATAATTTTGGAAGAGGCTTGTCAGATGGAAAATGTGCCCTCCACATTTGCTGATATTAGGGGCACATAATCCCCCAAAACATGAAAAAACACAAATAAAAATCCACTTTTTAAAAAACTGAAGAGAACATCTCTCTAGAAAACTCTAGGTCTTCCAGTGCAACACTGTGGTCAACATCTAACAGAAGAGGACCACAGAATTGCGCAGAACTGAAGGATCTACAAACACCTAGAGAAGTGTTCTCACTAGGAATCTTTAGCTCTCCAATTTGATTTCTGGAAGACATTGCCCATAGAGTCCCACTGGAGGAACTAGAGATTCCTAGCGAAAACATTTCAACCATATCCACGAATCAAATCCACAGAGGTCAATGCTGCAGATGTGGAGGACTGACTATATATGCTTAAGTTACATGCTGCAAATACAGTGTCTTCTGTGTTATGTAACCTACTAGATTAATTTTACTAATGGAGGTTGGTTTCTGCTTCTCATTCCCTCCCTGCCCCATTTATTTTATAATAAATAATAATAATAAATATTAATTTATATCCCGCCCCTCTGGGTGAGCAATCATATAAAAACATATAAAATACAAATACAATTAGCAACCCAATCCCTCCTCCTGCCCCCTTAAGATTGAATTAAACTGAGATAAGTTTTAAAAACAGTAGAATAAAACCATAAAACATTAATGTGACACTCGTTAAAAATGAATAGGCAGCCTTGAATTACTAATGTCTCTATGGGTAAAGCTGGATGGACAATAGCGGTCATAAATTTAATAATTGTCTGGGAAGGCCTGCCAGAAAAGATGCGTCTTGACGGATCTCTTGAAACCATCCAAAGTTGTAATAAGGTGCATCTCATCCGGCAGGCCATTCCACAGCCTGGGAGCAACAGCGGAAAAAGCCGTCTGGGAAGTCTGGGCCATCCTAGTTTTCTTAGGCTGTAGCAGGTTCCTTCCAGAGAATCGAAGTGTGTGAGGGGGCTCGTACAGGAAGAGGCGGTCCCTTAGATAGGATGGACCTGAGCCATGTAGGGCTTTAAAGGTCAAAACCAGCACCTTGTACTGTGCCCGGAAACTGATCGGCAGCCAGTGGAGAGATTTGAGCACAGGTGTTATGTGCTCTCTCCTAGATGCCCCAGTGATTAATCTGGCTGCCATATTTTGAACCAGTTGAAGTTTCCGGGTTAAGCACAAGGGCAGCCCCATGTAGAGCGCATTGCAGTAATCTAAATGTGAGGTGACCAAAGCATGTACCACAGTTTCCAGGTCCCTCATCTCCAGGAAAGGGCGCAGCTGGCGTATCAGCCAAAGCTGATAGCAGGCACTTCTGACCGTCGCATTCACCTGACTATTCATGTGAAGCGACGAGTCTAGAAGTATCCCCAGATTGCGAACAGAGTCCTTCGAGGAGAGTGTGACTCCGTCTAGGACCAGGAGTTGTATTCCCAAACCTGGTTTCGGGCCAGTGACCGTCAGTACCTCTGTTTTGTCTGGATTAAGCCTCGGTCTGTTTTCCCTCGTCCAATCCATTACTGCTGCCAGGCAGTCATTGAGAGAAGAGATGCCATCTGAGGTCTGAGCAGATGATCTGGTCATGGAGAAGTAAATCTGAGTGTCATCAGCATACTGATGACACTGCGCTCCATGCGTCTGAATGATCTCACCCAGCGGCTTCATAAAAATGTTAAATAGCATCGGGGACAGGATGGCGCCCTGAGGGACACCACAATTAAGCTCGATTTTAGAAGAGTAACTGTCCCCAAGCCTTATCCTTTGGGATCTGCTGGAGAGAAAGGACCGGAACCACTGCAAAGCAGTGCCTCTGATGCCCATTTCCCTCAGCCAGTCCAAAAAGATGGCATGATCTATAGTATCAAAGGCTGCTGAGAGATCCAAGAGCACTAACAGGGTCACACTACCCCTGTCAATGCTCAAGCGGAGGTCATCTGTCAGAGCAACCATGGCAGTCTCGACTCCATATCCTGCCCGGAAGCTGGTTTGAAATGGATCAAGAAAATCAGTTTCATCCAAGACAGCTTGGAGTTGGGAGGCGACTGCTCTCTTGACCACCTTGCTTAAAAATGGCAGCAAGGAAACTGGTCTATAGTTGTTTCTGTCCAGGGGATCAAGGGAAGGTTTCTTCAGGAGAGGCTTAACAGCCACCTCCTTCAGACAGGATGGAATTATACCTTCCCTGAGGGACGCATTGACTACATCCCGGAGGAATGTCTTCAATGTGTCCCTTCCCTGGACGACCAGCCATGATGGACATGGATCGAGAGAGCAGGTCGTCTTCCTCACACTTCCAAGGAGCTTGTCCACATCATCAGTACTTACAGATTGAAACTCATCCAGTAAGGTGACAACAATGGAGTTGTTAGGTGCCTCGTTTACAGATGCTGCTGAAACACTGGCATCTAAGTCGGCTCTTATCTGAGAGATTTTGTCTGCAAAGTGAGTGTTAAATATGTCACAGCAGGCCGCCGTGGAGTCGAGCAGGGGATTTGGTGCAGGGGGAACCTGTGTCAGCTCCTCCACCACCTTAAACAGCTCTGCTGAACGGGACTCTGCAGACACAATGCGTGCAGAGCAGAAGGATCTCCGCGCTGCATGCAAAGCCTCCCAATAGGCGCGAAGGTGCTGCCTATGGTGAGTTCTGTCGGGTAAGAGAAGAGTCTTCCGCCATCTGCACTCTAGTCGTCATCTAGCCCGCTTCATCTCCCTGAGTTCCTCCATGAACCAGGGCTTATGGTTGAGAGTGGGTTGGAGAGGACGCTCAGGGGCGATTGAGTCAAGAGCCTTGGGAAGATCAGTGTTCCGAGTATTCACCAAGGTTTCGACAGAATTGCTGGCATTGCCAACCATTAGACCCTCTAGGGCCTTCTGAAAACCAATCGGTTCCATTAGCCTTCGAGGGCGGACCATTCTAATGAGTCCGCCACCCCCAAGGGGGCGAGGCGTGGCTTTAAGATCCATCTTGATCAGGAAATAATCCGTCCATGACAGTGCAGAGGTTTTGGTTACCTCTGCCCACGGATATTCCGTACTAAAAATCCCATTGAGAGTGTGACCCGCACAATGGGTAGGCCCATTAACCAATTGGGATAGGTTTGTGCTTGTCATGGATTCCATGAACTCCTGAGCTGCTCCAGATAAGTCAGAAAGGCTGGTCTCTAGAGGGATGTTGAAGTCACCCAAGACCAAAAGTCTGGGGGACTCCAACAGCAACTCAGAGACCAGCTGAGTCAGCTCGGTCAGAGAGTCTGTTAAGCAAGGGAGTGGCTGGTAAACCAACAGAATCCCCAAACTGTCCCTGGTCTTCAGGCTAAGGTACACACACTCAATGTGGACAGTTTTCCGGACAGGTTTCCTGATCAAAGTTAGGTTGGTCTTATGGACTATAGCCACGCCCCCCCCGCCCACTTTCCCTTATCTGCTCACTGACTCTGTAACCAGCTGGGAGAGCCTGTGCTCACGTGACAGCGCTGGCGTCTCCCAGCCAGGTCTCAGTGAAGCATGACAGGTCGGCCTGTTCCTCCATGAGGAGATCATGGATGATGTGGGTCTTACCTTTGGCTGACCTGACATTGCAAAGGAGCAGATTAAGGGATTGTGGAACAGTTGGTATGCTCTCCAACCTATCTTGGGAAACAGAGTGAACTGAAGAAGGGATCGATATTAAACATTGATCCCTATTTCTTTTGTAACGTGTTCACTCTGTTACCGCCGTACCTTCCCTGCCCCCTTATCACATTAATATTCTCTCCCAGGCTATTGCCATCACCAGTTCCAGAAGTATCAGTCCCAATACTGAGCAACATCAGTGTAAGATAGACAAAAAGCGAGGCCTTGATGGTCTGTTTTGTCATTGGGCCCAGTTTAAGGCAGTTGTCTTTGTTTCAGGGCTCGCCCGTGTCTTTAAATAACAACGCCTCAATAGAGCCACTAAGGGGCTTTTATAAGACAAACTGTTCCTTTAAGGATCTTGGGTGAGGGCAGACTGAAGGAAAAACTATACTACTTCTGGAGATGGTGTCTACGCCCAAGTCCATTCTTGCCGCTTTGCTGCTGGGCCCAAAAATAGCTGGCTGGTGTTTAAGGAGGGAAAAAGGCAGGCTTTAAGATCTTGCAGCCTCTTTGCCCCACCTCCTGTCCAGGTGCTGAGTCCTTTCTGCTGCAAACAGTCCAGCCGAGATGGGAAGAGGGCAGGAAACAGCTTCTGGATCCAACAATAGCTGGGTCCAATCACAGGAACAGTCAGCATAAAGAGTTAACACATGATACAGATAAAGTTATGCTTATGAAACAAGTTTTAAAAGTTGTATTTGCAAAAATGTTATGTCTAGGAGCAGTAAGTCTTTGTTTTAGATTTCCAGAATCCTCTTATAAGAACTTTAAAGTACCTTTTAATTCTTCTCTTGATTTGAAAATTCTAGAGGATTTATATTTGCGATATACTGTAAATAGACCTATTTTGCAGACTGCGTAGAGTGCATTTATATGCATATTGTTCTATCAATTTTTATTTTTCAGAATTGAGGTCATACTGAGTTCACTGACAATGTAAAATGAATTTTTTTGAACTGGGGTTTCTATTCAATAGAATTGATCCTATCACAAGGTCATAACACAATCAGTGGAACATAGTCTCAAAACTGTTTGAGGTTTGAAGGGGGACTTTAATACTTCTTTGCCATCCATATAATTGTGTTCATTACTGTCAATAATACTTTTAAAGGCCAAAGAAAACTATAGGCCACTCTGATGGTTTTTTTTAATGAGGGTGTTTAACTGATAATGCTTTTTTTCTTTACTAGTGTAACCATTTAAATTACCATAGGTTCTTTGCTCTGTCAACCATTTAGTGAGCTTATCATCTTTCATTTGTACAAATGTCTATAAATTCTTTTCCCTCCTATCACAGGGGTTTTCTTTCTCTTTCCAGGCATCCAGGGCCTTGTCAGATGGCTGTGACAATCTCTTTATGCTTCAGTAGAAGCAAATAAAGTTCAGCACTGTTAATGGGAAGGAAAAAGCCCTTCAGCTTATTTGTGCCTATTGACCACTTGGCCTATCACACATCGGCTGCTCCAGATTCTCTTACTTTTCTGATGTTGTCAGATCAAATGTGTACATGCTACAGCACAAGAGGGGAATCAGCTCTTAAGATGGCTGCTCAGATCTTGGTTTTCAAGATAGGGAATGTATAATCTACTGAAAGGGTAAATGCATGGGGAAAGATGAGACTTGGGCTCAAGCCTGGGTTTGTTCAGAGTTAAATGGCAGAGGAGAGTAGGAAGCTCCTGGAAGAAGATGCTTCAGGAGATTTTCAGTGCAAGATATATGTCCAAATACAAGATTTGCACATAGGTCTGAATTTGTTCACAGTTTAAATCAGTCAGATTCAAAAGCAGTGCTGCTTGTGAAACGTTAAGTCATTTAAAATGTAAGTTAGCTATAGCCAAAGTTGGCCAATAGGAAGAGTATCTTTTTTGGTTAGGAATTATTCTACAAGATGCAATTTTCTTCTTATAAAGGCTGTCATTGAGTCTGCAAGTGAGAAAATCATGGATGGAAAATATTTGTTGCAGGTGAATGTACTGAAAGAATTATGTAGTGTGTTAGATCCATGCAGCATAAAACATGAATTTGGGCCTGAACAGTTGGCCTTCGTAAGTTGCCGTCTAGGTGGCTTCAGAGCATGGCATTTAGACCCGCATATCACAAAGCCACCGGAAGTAAGGCAGCTGCCCAGATGTGGCGGCTTCATGACAGTCCAGCAGTGCAGCATCTACATGCTGCATGCTGCCAGAGCATCATGAAGCTGCCATAGGGATGTGGTGAGGCTGGCAAAGCTGGCTTTTCCCCAGCCAAAAAGGAGTGGATTTGGACCAGGTTCAAGGTGGATTAGGGCCACAACATGTGGTTGCTGCTGTGTACACATGCATCCCACTGTGTACACATGCATCCCACTGGCGCACCATCACTCACTACCTATAAGATTAAAATGAGACACCTAGTGTTGATCATGTGGCTAGGTGCCTCATTGTGACTTCAGAGGGAGCAATCAGTCACAGGAGGCACAGCAGGAAGTGTGCATAGGTATCACTTGGCATCACTCTTAACTTCTCCAGATTTCACTGGAAAATCCAGAGCAGAAAGTGTTTTTGATGCAGTTTAAGGTAAGGATGGCTTGGATTTGATGTAGAATTGGCTTGACATTGGGAAGAAAGTCTGTGGCTGAACTGGGGGCTTGGCCCTGTATTGTGAAGATAAGTCACAAGGAAAACTGATTCCTTTGATCTGTGCAGATAAGCCCTAAGACTTAATTTGGGCAACTCTGATTATCTTACGCTTCATTCATACACCTTTTTTTACTGGAATGATGTGAATAATCTCACTCACGCATTCCAGGTTTGTTATTACCACCATGGAACCACATCTTTCCAGGAATCACATTACTATGCATCTCTACGAGTTCTGTTGCTCACATATGCGGGCACCCTTTGGCACCTTTCAGCCAGACAAAGGGAGATCAGCATCCCCTTTTTTCTTCATCTCTTCATTCTCTTTCCATCTTTTCTCTGCTGAGGAAGGGGTGGTACTTTCATGTCTGTGTGAGCTGCCAATGATGCGAATGCATTTGAATCCCATTAAAGGCATGAAGAGTTTTATCCCAAGTCTATTCAGGTCTATTTGCATCGTTCACACAGACGATGCAAATCTTTTGTAAAAACTTGGGGAAAAGCCCAATATCAATTATCCCAGTGTTTTGTTTTGTTTTTGGCAGCCTCCGAAAAACTTAATCGAGTGCATTCAGGATGTGTATGAATAATAGAGATTCATCCCAAATTCATTCTGGGTTATTTTCACTGTGTGAATAACCCCTCCGTTTTTCCAACAGTTGTGCCATTTGATTAAATGCTGGAATCATTTACGTGCGTGGAGACACACTATCCACAATGCTGCAATCTCTTTTGAGAACTCATGCCAAATGATTCTTGAAGAGAAACGACAACGCAGAAAGAACTACATTTTGAAAACATCACCCAAGGAGACTTTCTGCTGTGCTTTCTGTAACCGGACTTGTTTATCTCAGATCGGCCTTTTTAGTCATCAACACTCTTGTAGAAAATGTGGGGTGAGTCCATCCTGAATCTTAATTAGTGAAGAAAAGCCAGAGAGGGGGAATCATTTAAGTATCAAACATTTCCGTTTCCGCACCAGTGCTCTTAAGCCTCAAATTGTGTCTACGTGCTTTATCTTTTTTAAAAAAATAGTCTAAATAAAGATGATTAATTTTCTAGAGCAAAAGTAGCCACTTTTACAGAGATGGCATCCACTCTTCTGGTTAGCCTCATATTCAAGGGTTACCTTTTTTTTTGCTAATATTTTAATGTGTTTTTTAAAGTCTGAGATACATTAAAATTATCTGTATGTATGTAATGTAGGACAAAAAGTAGCTGAAGGTAATTAAAATAAAATCTTCATGAAATATTAATTCAATAAAATCTACTCGATCATTATTAACAAATAACACTCCTCCACTTGTACCTGATTGTTATATTTATATAAAAGTGAACCTTATATTTACCAACTTCACTTTAATTGATATGATATTATGATATTACTACTGATATTGATTTGTAAGGATGTAAATTAACTGTAATTCTAACTGTCTGTGGATTAGAGTGCCTTTAGTTCTTTTCCCTTTGGGTATGGTATGTTTAGCATTTTGTTGCTGAATTTCAACAGCAATTTTAAACCAGCTGTTTAAAAAATTCTGGTACTTTGAGGACTGTAAAAAAGAATATGTGAGAGCAATGTGTAACTCATGCATCCTTCTTTGCTTTAGAATTATATGATCATATCGCTTGGATAAAACAGGCATAGTGGTTTGAATGTTGAGTGTTGGACTATGATACCAGGGTTTGATTCCCCATTCTGCCATGAAATCCAAGGTGACCTTGGGCAAATCACACACTCTCAGCCTCAGGGGAAGGCAGTGGCAAAAATCCTCTGAACAATCTTGTCAAGAAAACCCCATGATCACCATAATTTGGAAATGACTTGAAAGCACACAACACACACAATGACACTATTTTGTCAGAAGAGAAATGACTTTGTTTGTATTTGATACATAATACATATTATGTTCAATACATAATACTTGCCTGGTCTGGAGAAACAGTATGATATATCTCTGGATCTATTCAGAGTTCTAGTCTCAGAGTTTTAACACATTCATGATAGCCTTTGCTTGCTTTCTTACTTTTGTCTTGTGCACTTGAAAGGATCTTTGGGCAGAGACTTCATATAATACTACTAGAATGTCCTATTTTGGAACATTCTAGATTCTTTTTCTAGAAGAACAACATCTGGAAGGCTGCATGTCTCACTCTTATTCTTGTTTAAAGTAAAGCTTTTGCAGTCAAGCACTTCTGTGCACAGTGTAGTAATATGGAATCAATTGATAAATGAGAACAGCCCTAACAGACTGAGGAAAAAGTTGATGAAAGTGAATTTCTCAACTCCTTTGATAACTGAATAACGTTAAGTAAAGGGGCATTTATATTAATTATGTTCTTGTACATATAATAAAGAGCAGTGTTGCAATGTTAACCATCCAGTGGAGATTATCATACAGGGGACAAACATCCTTATTTTTTCCTTTACCTGTTCTCATAGTGCAGTTGCAAGAAGATTTTTATACAAAGTCATGCTTATCCGGGAATTATCCCATCCGGAAAGCATGATTGACTGCGATAACATGAAAGACTTTCAAACAACATCACCAAGATCCCGTCATTGTCCCATTATTGAAGTGGCATTGCTCGACAGGAGTTCATGTTAATGCAGTGCTGCTTCAATAACAGGGCAATAGTGCTGTGATCTGAAAGCCTTTTGCGGGATCACAAAGATGGGATAAGGATGAGGGAGTCATCCTGTCTTTATCCTGTTCCTGTGTGATTATCTCCAGTGTCCTGAGGGTTACGTTTACGAAGAACTATCCATTCACTCAGCAAACTACCCATATTTTAACATTTTAATAATAAAAAGGCACTCCTTCATTCTTCGTTTGATAGTATTTGACCTTTGGATGCTAAGAAAGCAATTTTGTCTCTGCCTTGTTATCTGTCTTTTGAAACTATACAACTGTATTTGGTCACTGTGGCATTTGGACATCTTGTTCTTCCTGGTTTCTAGCAAGACAAAAAATGGCAAATGGGTTCAGTAATAAGTACTGGGAAAGTGATGTACATGTGTTCAACAAATTCCAAGCTTCATTACCTATGAAAGAGATCTATAGATTCTGGTATAACTCAGTGAAAACATCCACTTACCATATAGTTGTGGTGGAGAAAAGGGTACATTTCATGCTAGGAATAATTAGGAAAGGGAGACAGAATAAAACTAATGTTAACATAAGGTCTTTACATGGACATATGTGGTGGCATTTGGAATGTCAACTAATTTTACAAAGATTGCTATAGGGTTAGAATGAATTCAAAAAATTAAAGAGAGATCAATATAATCAAGGGATTGCTTTACTGTATGGTGAAAGATTAAACATCTGACTAATGTGACACTTTTGACAAAGGTTTATAATCAGAGAAAGAAAGATGATTTCACAGTGCTAACACTGAGTCACCCAGTGTGACTGATTGTTAGTATTTTCAGGACACACAAAACCTATTTAACAAGGTATGGTGACAGAAGCTTTCTTGATGGACTTTAAAGAACAGACAAATCATATGATAGCTATGAGTATATGTGGCCAATGTGATTGACTTCATGGGGTGCGGGTAAGTGTTCTTGGAAACACTAACCAAAGTCAGATTGGTTAAAATTGTGACAGGTGAAAAATGTTTGCTTTGAGTCAGAGCTTATTGCCTGCCACATTCCTGAGCTATAGACTGGAGTGATATGCAACTGAGTTACTACAGATCAGGGATACTAACAACATAATGGAGAGAGGAAATCTTCTTCTTGTTGCTGCTGTTAAATGATTAGGAGTCTGAAATCATTATATTACTACTGCACATTGTCATCTACCAATAGATTACACTCTATGTTCTTCTGTAGGTCTAATGTTTAAAGCTTTGGCTGAGGGCCAAACTGTTGTGCAGGCTGTTGCCTTCGTACTCTGTTCATAGGTTTTCTGTTAGCAGCTGGCCAGCAGAAGATGAAAGAGTAGACAATATCTGCTGGATTTAATCCCTTCCCCCACTACTGTTCCCTTTTCCTTATGTTTCAGGTCTTATTTAGATTGTAAAACTGAGGAGAGGGAAGCGTCAAATTAATGATTTTAAAGCCGCTCTGAGGGCCTTTTTGGCTGAAGAGCAGGGTATAAATACTCTAAATAAATAAATAAAAGCAGCTGGCTGGCTTCTCTTTTAAAAGAATACTGGAGAGCTTAGAAAGTACATGCACATGCACACTCTCTTACTAAAAGCTACAGAATCCATCTGTCAGCATGGATCTGTGGGAGAGTTCTTGCAGTTCCATTCCAAAGTGTTTTTTTTAAAGCTATGGGATGTTGGTCTTGTTGTACCCTTGGTCTAGTCCAGCCTTTTTAAATGTTGTTTCTTAAGTTCTTAGCAATCCCTGTATGAAAAGAGCCACATTTTTCCTTCTCTTATAATTTGCATTATGAATTTCCATATAATCAAGACAAAATTGCTCGCTAACATTATTTGGCTATCAAGTAATGCAGCTGAATGGTTCCTAGGTTCTTACTGATTCATAATTAGGGGCAGAGAAATTCTAAGGATAAAAACTGAATTCTGTTCTGTTTTCTCTAATAAATTATGGGAACTTTGTATTTCCATTTGCAGTCGCTGTTGTGAACTAGTAATGTTGTCAAAATGGAAGCCCATCTTCATTACCTCTCCCATTCCCAAATTACTATTCTATTCTCCAGCTTCTGAAAAAATCTTTTTTTCTTTGTTATACTACAGTCACCAATTTACTATACCCAAGCAACTTCATATCTATGCATATATTTTTAAAAGGTATATTATTTGTATCTCCATTAAAAAAGGACTTAATGTCCCTCTCTCTGAGAGATGGTGCAATCTATCATTTTGTCCAGCTATGCAGAATCTAATGTAATACATTGCTGCACAGTATTGGAAAAAATTGGATGAGAAACAATGGCATAAAAGATGTTTAAATATTTCTTTTTTCATGGACAAACCTTTGAAACAGTGATGGATTTTTATAAAGCTGCCATGAATGTAGCTGCTGTTTTCATTTCTGAGGTATTGTCTGCAATTGTGCACGTCCCAATGTGGGTGCTGTTTCTTTCCATAGATAACAGCTACTTCCAGTGAAATACCATGGGTTTGCCTGATTAACCTAACTATGTCCTGGAGTTAGCAAAGTCATGGAGAACCCTGATATTTTCCTGGTATTAGTGCAGGTTTTTGTACTATGCAAATAGCTGGACAGGGCCAAATTCAGGGCAGCCAGCTATTTACATGCCAGGCACTTATACCACCACCTTTCCCTGCACTGGGCTATGTGGAGAAACGGACTGCCCCTAGAGTCACCATTGTCAGATGCCTTGTCTGCAGGAGCTCCCTGGACAGACCTCACAGTGCTCCACTGCTTCTGTGGAGAGTGGGCTTGCCTGTGTGAGATAGGGCACATAGTGTGTGTGTGTGTGGGGGGGGGGGCTCGGCATGTGATCAGAGGGTCCCTTTACCCTCTCCTTTCACTGGTTGCCTGGGGTTAGAGGCCCAGTAAGAGAAAGAGCATTGCAGAAATAATGCATTCTGACACTGCTCTATCTGGATTTGTAGTTTGTTGTGGCACCCGAGCTCAGACAGAAAAGGCTAAATATCTCACAAAATTACAAGTCCCAGAATTCCATAACATTGCGTCATGACAGTTAAAACAATGTCAAATTGCATTATTTCCTCAGTGCAGACACAGCCAACCTTACACAAGCTGGTCAAAAGAACATTCATCAGCACAGTTTGTACAGGTATATCTTAGGGGTGAAACAGACTGGCCAAATAAAGGAGTTTCAAACCACTTTGAAGGTGGGATGTTTAGATGATACACACCTCCAAAATGGACAGAAGTCAAACTGAAGCTGAGCTCTAGGTGTAAAAATAGGAGCAAAAAGAACCCAGGATATTCCAACCAGGAGGGAAAATATGCACCTTTCACCCTGCATATAAACACACTGACAACAGAGTGGTTCTAAAGGAGTGATCCATTTTAACCCTAACCTAAAGCTGCATATAAATGAAAGGCAGAGCCAGGCAGCAATGCAAAAAAGTGGAAGTGTGACACCTCCAATGAATACAAGTATAACATACACAAACCAGGCAGTCCAAGAGGGGACATAGATGAAGGGGTTGAAGGGAGGATGTGAAGGGGGGGGTCTCCATGATTGTATTTTGCCAGTGTTTTACTGGGCACACTGATGCTTTGATGCACTGTACTGGTGGAGGATCGCAGGTGCAACTGTGTGGCTGATCAAAGGGATGGCATCTAGGTAGCAGGCAGTTGCCAGCAGTGTATTTGTGAGATGGTTTGTATGCATGATGGGGAAGTGGCAGCAGTGGGGTGGCTTGACATCATGCCGTGTGGTAGAGCCATGCACATTTGGGCAGCCTTGAGAGTGGCTGCTTTAGAAAAAAAGCAAGTTTGAGTTGTTGTTTCTCCTTCTTATCTATTCCAACCCTCAGTGAACCAAGTAAGTGTGTTCCTAGGCACTACATCTTTGAAAATTTGGTTCCAGAATTAGAAATAAAAAGGAAAGAATAGAGAGACGTTCTTGCATGACCCCCCCAAAAACACATTAAAGAAAAGAAAAAAGTCATTCATGCTGAATTGTTCAGCATGTTTCAGCAAACTTTTAAAAACTAAAACTAACAATATGCATAGGTGAAATGAAGCAAGCAGGTCAGGTAAACCTTGCACAAGTAAACAAAACATTTTGAACCTTCTAGAGACCACTTGAATGCTTCTTCCAAAATGCATCCTGGGATGGTTTCTTTCACAAGCATCTTTTGTTTGTGATCAAACTTATAGATCTGTGCTTTTATAAACATGCTGTGGAAGTACCTGGTAATACAGCATTATGTGTTCTTCCTTTCTCTTTTTTGTTGTTAACACATGCTCCGTAAGGAGGCAGCTGCTGTTTACCTTGCTTGCCATAGACAGCCGCACACAGCTGCAGTGTTATGATAGTGTTATGGTGTTCTGTGAACACAGAAACCACCAAATTTCTGACACTATGTGAAGGTTCCCTGGGTCTCCCTCCACTTATGCTGAGCTAGATGGAACCCTTTGAGACTACTTTTTTTAAATCTAAAATAAACTTTGCTTCTGCCACCACCTGATAAGGATTTATCCTCTCTCCCCTTAGCCCCACCAGGATTTTGCTGAGGAATTCTACAGATACTTTTCCTTGTCAACTTAGGAAAGAACTAGCCGAACTAAAGGCATGTGAAAAAGAAGTACAAGTGGCAGAGTACTGGAAAGAAAAGCTTTATTCTAAGTAAAGGAGTTCTAGAGCAAAAGGATATCACTACGTGAAGGACCAACCTGTCCTCTAGGCACAAATAGAATATGTAAGTTATAGAGTATAATCATTTCAGCCAAAGAATAAAACAAAACAAAACAAAAATATAATACCACTGACTAGTACATGTTCCTAATCTTACTCACATCTCAGATGGGATTTGTAATCCTTGGTATTTCTGGATAGTTGGGATAACCCTTTCTTATCTGGGAAGAAAGCTCTGATAAATGGAGAGACTCTGATTTATCACAGATAGGCTAAAGTAGAAACACATTCTTTTTCATCTCACACTTTATTACATTGTTTATTATAGAGATGCTGCTGCATCCTGATACCTAAAGTCTGTGTTTCTTCAGCCTGTTTTCACCATGCTCCCAATGCTGATGCTACTAAAAAATCTTTTACATAGACAGAACAAGAAAGAAAACAGTGGTAGGCCAGTGTAAAAAGACTTTGTTAAAAAATCATTTTTTCTTTTGTCTTTTCTTTTCTTTTTGATTAGAGGGTTTATTAATTGAGGTGAGGTTCGACAGAAAACTGAGCCAGAAAGCCTTTTTCCTTGCCCAGGTGTCAGAACATATGAATGAGTGGGGACATACCTTCCCCATCGAGGAAGCGAAAGTGAGATGTATGGCCGCACACCTGGAGGGTGAAAAGGCAGACTGGTTGATACAGTTGTTTGATACCAGGGCAGTGGAGCTGAGAAATTTACCAGTCTTTATGATAGCTTTGTAGGCCCAATTTGAGGACCCTTTTCCCCTGGAAAAAGTCTGATCCAAGCTGGTGGTGGTGCAACAAGGTGCCCGTTTTGTGACTGAATATGTGGCAGAATTCCATGGTCTGGCAGCACAAATTCCAGACTGGCCAGAGGTGACTAAAGTGCAGCATTGCAAGGAGGGACTGCAGCCAGACCTTCTAAAGTGAGCGACAATCAGATGGTGAGGGATTGTATCTGGTTGGCCAGGGAGGCTGAGATGACAATGGAAGCAGCGGAGACCCGGGGGGGGGGGGGGGGCAAGGAGACTAAGTCAAATCCTAGCCCTCTCCATGGCAAAGAGAGTGGGACTAAGGCCCAGAACCCAGAACATGAGTAGCAATGAAACTAGGACTTTGCCTGGTATGTGGGCAGAAGGGCCATCATATTACCAAGTGTCTCCACAAAGAATACCACCATCAGGGAGTACGTCAAAGAGAGGGCCCACTCTGGCCTCATTGGGGGACCTGCACCACCCAAGCAAAGGACCAGGAGGCCACTGGTCCTCAGTGGGGCTCATCGAGATGCAATAGAATCAGAGACCATGCCAGACATCACAGAGTCAAAGGACAATGCCAGCCTGGCTGGAAACTTCCCTCACCTGCCTCAGACAGCAGCAGAAGGCAGGTCTCAGGTCCAAGGCACCACACCCTAATGGTGAGTGGAGGAATTCCCCTAAACACATTAAAATTTAAAGTGGAGGACCCAAAAGGGGGGGGGGGATATAAACTTGGTGGCTGTTATCGACTCAGGCTGCACCCACTGCTTCATAAACCCAGACATAATGGAGAAACTATAATTGGACACTAAAACATTTGAGCATCCATTATCTTCCCACAAATGAATGGCTCCCCCATGGAGAGTCATCCAGAGAGAGAATGGAGACAGTGTGGCTTAGGGTGGTGGAGCACTGGGGAAAAAATCAGGTTTGTGGTGGGCCCCACTTTGAGCTACCAGTTAATCCTGCGAATAGACTGACTGCATTTCCACAATCCCAGGATCTGGTGGAGGCAGGGAGAATGGATTTTTGGGGACCTGCTATGCAAGGAACACACCTGGGGACCCATCTTGAACTTTGAAGGCAAGGTAGTGGCAGTGTTGATCTTACCAGACTTCTTCCAAGATTGGGTGGGGAAAGCCATCCAGGAGAACCGATTGGGCTATCCTGCCCTTACTTATCGGCACTTGGCAGAGGTGCTTGTGGAGAAGGAGTGTGACCAGCTCCTGCCTTACCGGAAGACAGACTGTGCAAATGAGTTGGAACTGGGTGCTAAACCTCCCAAACCTAAGTTGTACTCACTGTTTCCTCTTGAAATGAAGACCCTCAAGGAATTTATAGAGAAGAATCTGGCTAGAAGCTTCATATGTCCATTGACCTCTACATTTGGAGCCCTGGTGTTCTTCTGAGAGAAGGATGAATTGCTGAGACTAATCATGGACTATTTGAACCTTAATGTATTAACAACAAGTACCCCCCCTCCCACTCATGAAAGACATGTTAGAGAGACAAGCCACCGGCCAAATCTTCTCTAAGTTGGACTTAAGAGACGCCTACTTGTGAGTGTGGATTCAGGAGAGAGGTGAACACAAAACAGCATTTAATTGCTCCCTCAGGGCATTTGAATACTTGATGATGCCTTTTGGGTTATTCGGTGGTCCAGGTGTTTTTATGTGGCTAGTAAATGAAATTATGCATGATCTACTATTTGATGGGGTCCTAGTCTACCTAGATGAGGTGTTCGCCTATTCTCAAAACCTGAATTCTCATGTGACGCTGGTAAGGGAGGTACTGAAGCGCCTCTTGAACAACCAACTGTATGTCAAGCTGTCCAAATGCAATTTCCATATTGGGGATATCAGGCGTCCACCAAGGGAATAGAAATGGACCCAGCTAAGGTGCAGAAGGTGCTAGAGTGCCCCCCTCAAGTACCTTAAGGCAGATGCAGAGCTTTTTGGATTTCATGAATTTTTATAGACAGTTTATCCCCAACTTTGCCCAGATAGCTCTGTCAGTCATGAACCTGCTAAAGACTAAGACACATCCAATGAAGCCTAACGAGAAGCCCAAGCCATCCACCAAAGTGAAGTGGATGCCAGAGTGTCAGGAGGCATTTGAAAGGCCAAAACAGTTGTTTACACCAAACCGATACTGAAAAACCCTGACCCAGATTAGCCCTTTTTCATACAGACAGATGTTAGCAATGTTAAACGGGAGCCGTATCAATGCAAAAAGACTCAAAGGGAGAGTGAATACCATGCGCCTTCTTGTCCAACATGTTTCAGGGAGCGAAGTTGGATTGGCCCACTTGGGGAAAAGAGGACTTTGCGATCAAGTGGGCTCTGCAGAATTGGCCCCAGTTTCTGAAGTGTGCCCCCCACCCTTTTGAGGTATGAACAGACCACTGCAACCTAGAAGCCTTGCAGACCCCAAGAAAGTTAAGCCCAAAACAGTTAATTGGCCAAGGAGTTTTATTGCTCATGAGAGTCAGATTATGTCCCAGAAGAGGATATATGCACCCCAGAGTAGCTGGGCCTGGCAGTGACCACCTGGGGCCAAGCCCGCAAAGAGGAAGAAGACAAAGACAAAGCTCACCTCTGGATCCTCTTGTTTCAAAGTTTCTGTGAGGCAGCAGAGAAAAATCAGTGGCTTAAGGAGAATCAGGGGGACCTAGAGTTAAAGGATGGACTGTGGTACAAAGTGCCTTGAGTCTACATTCCGAAGGAACTGAGACTCAAAGTTCTGCAGTTGTGCCATAACACCAAGCTAGCTGGACATTGGGGATTCCTGAGGACCTGGCATTTGGTAAGAAAACAATACTGGTGGGATGGGATCTGACAGAATGTAGAGACTTATTTTAAAGATTGTCCGGCATGTGCGTGTGCCAAGCTGATGAGGGGCAAACCTCGGGGCCTGTTGAGACTGCTGCCTACTCCCAGCACCCCCCTGGAGTCACATACCTATGGAATTTATAACAAATTTGCCCAACAGCAGAGGGCAAAATACCATATGGGTGGTAATGGACTTGTTTTCAAAACAAGCACATTTTGTGGGGTGCAAGGGCTTACCCACAGCAGTCAAGTTGGCTGATTTGTTCAGTGGACATGTGTAGAAATTACACGGGCTGCCCGAGAGGATTGTGAGTGATCAAGGTGGCCAGTTCACTTTGCAATTTTGGAAGGCGCAACAGAAAAATTTGGGGATTGAGCAGGCATTGAGTACCTCTCATCAGCCCAGAATTGGATGAGCAGACTGGGAGAATGAATGCTACTCTGGAGCAATCCATACATTGCTATAGCAATTACTTGCTGCCCCATGCCAAAGTTGCTTTCAGTAGGGCCATCAACCAGAGTGCAGGTCCTTCGACATTTGAGATTGTTTATGGCTGTGAACCAAAGGCATTACCTTCATTGAACATGGAACCCACAGACCCTGTCCCACTCTCCCAGTGGATTACAAAAATCAAAGATACTTGGCTCCAGATTGTAACAGCCTTGGAGGAAGCGAAAAAGTATTATAAAAGATTTATGAATTGTTAGGAGGGGCAAGGATTTGGTACCAGGAATCAAGGTCTTTTGTCAACTAAGCATCTGAAGACCCAACAACCTAAAAAGCTGGAGCCAAAATATGTGGGACCATTTGTTGTGAAAAGACAGGTCAATGAAGTAACTGCGGAGTTGGACTTGCTTAAGTCCTATAGAAACCTACATCTGGTGTTCAATTTTAGCCTGGTGAAGCCAGCTTTGGACTTGGACCCTTGGCTGGTGGAGTCAGGATTTCTCCCACCACTCGTGGTGGAGGAGGAGGAACAATACTTTGAGGTGGCTGGGATTGCATAGGAGCAAGTTACAGTATTTGGTCTGATGGAAACACTTCCCACAGTCTGAGAATGAGTGGATGTATGCTTATTGTGTGGATGCCTGAGAATTTATTCAGAGATTTCACAAAATGCATCTGGACAAGCTGGTGGGAGGAACTTGAATTAATGTGCTTTATTATTTCAGGGTGGCAGGATGTCAGAATCTATATGCATGGTTCTGTCATGTTGGCACGATGATATGATGATTATGAGGTATGAAGATATGAGGGCATGGCAATATGGTGATTTAATGCTATTGAAAAGGCGATATTAATTATGTTAAATCCAAGCCTAGGAAACAAATGGGAGGGGATGCCGGTGGCAGAAAGGAGTTGTAGTTTTATGTCCCTAATCTTCCTGCCATGGATATGAGCTGTGAAACAGGGATGATCTTCTTCCTGAAGGGAGATGAAATGATAGCACAGGAGGGGAAGGAGGGAAACATGAAGGGCCCTTTGATCAAGATCAAGGGAAGTGGTCGGGGTTGGAAATGGGAGCTGGAGGATGAGAATGTGTTTGTGATGGTCAGAGGAGGAACTTTTTCAGTTCTGACACTGAACCCAGGATCAGGAATTTTCTGTCTTGATCATAGAATCGTAGAGTTGAAAGAGACCACAAGGGCCTTCCAGTCTAACCCTTCCATGCAGGAACTCTCCATCAAAGCATCCCCAGCAGAATAGAATCATAGAATTGTAGAGTTGGAAGAGACCACAATCCAGAATAAATGGATATCTAGAATAAATCTCTAGTTTCTACTACTCTGCGATGTACACTATACTACGATGTTCTACTACACTACGATGTTGTCTTGGTTATTGGGAACTGGGTTCTCTGATCCTGATACCCGTACCTTTAGCTGTCTCCAGGAGACAGCTGAAGGCCCAGGAATGGGAGGGAAGAGGAGGAACAGGTGGATGCCTGTTCTTCTTCTTCCCCCCAACTTTTCGTGCCTTTAGCTGTCTCTAGGGAGGCAGCTGAAGGTCTGGGAGGGCAGGTGGAAAAGTAGCAACAGGTGTATGCTTGTACCTCCTCTTCCTTATTCCCCTGGGCTTTTAGCTGTCTCTGGAGAGGCAGCTAAAGGCTGGGGGAAGAGGAGAAATCTTCTCCCACCCTCCCATCTGTCCACGTGCCCTCAGAAATTGCTTCGTGTGCAAGAGAGGGCACACGTGCCATAGGTTCACCACCACAGCTCTATACTCTTAAATATTTCAGAGTCTCGACTTTAATAGGATAGAGTAGACACGTAATTCCATAACTCATATAGAGACATTATATCTGCATAGTTAAAGACCACTTTTCTATTTTTAAGTTCCCAGTTCATCTACAATTTCTTTTAAACCAAACTTCCCATATTTCCCTTCTTAATTCACTCTTGTATTATAATGTGTTATCATTTCACCACCTGATTTCTCCCTACTGAAAGAGAGACTAATTTATCTGTACTAACATTATTTGTTCCTGTTGGAATGATGTCAGTTTGAATTCATCCTCATGAATATAACTGAGTGAACAATGAATTTGCCTTTCTGGACTAATGAAGAGATTTTTCTGTTTGTCTAGAGAACATACCTTTGCAGAGAAAGATAGCAGATTACACTGATACACTCTACCTGTAGTAATTTCATATTGTTGTATATCCCATGTTCTGTTTTCCTATAATTTTAATCTTCTCTTCTGTCTTAGTTGAATTGTGAATCTTGTATACCATCTCTGAATTGGTATCTTGGAGCGATGCAACATCTTAAAGTCGATTAGAAGATTATCAAAGGCTGGAACATTTATCTATTTGAAAGTGATGCTTACTTAGCCTTATCTGCTTTAGAGGGCATTGTAATGAAGGTTAATGCTGCTACAAAGATATAAAAGCACAGTTAAGTGATCCATAATTAAGATCCATAATTAAGTTTTAGAGTGGTTTCTATAGAATCAGTTCATTGGGTTAAAAAAACACAGTGCTCATCCACATCCACAAATGTGTCAGAATGTAGTGGTTTTCATGGCTGTGCTCACCACTTTTATTTCCAAGACCCAAACAATGGATTTGGTTCACACAGGTAATCTCTCTCTCTCTCTCTCTCTCTCTCTCTCTCTCTCTCTCTGAGTCTTGCATGTATGTGTATGTTTAGGCAAGTCAGGGTTTTGGGGAAACAAATCTAGCAATAGCATCATCACAGTTTACTATTTTGGGGTTATAACTGCAGAGATTTTTTTTAAATGTAAGGAAGTACTGACGGATAAATGGAAAAAACCAATCTGAGACTTAACTACACATCTGGGAAGGGGGGGGTGCAGAGGGGCTGGGGACACCCACATCTATGCATCACAAGCAGCATACAGATGAACAAAAATTCATTTCTACTGAAGTCTTTAGAAAGCCAGGACGTTAAACTGTATTTTGTAAATCGGCATAAATCACCTGTTGAATGAATCCAGTTATATGAAAATAAGATGCAGATGAATAAAGTATGGGAACATAACATAGAGATGGAATATAAATTTCTCAGTGTAGAAAAGAAATTAACAAAAACGCATCATGCCAGCGAGAAAGTACATTGTTGCTTACTATCTGTTGTGGTGAACTATGTATTACTAGTCTAGTAATTTACTAGTCTAGTAAATTAGTATTTAGCTTCTGTTAGTACCATATATACTCAACTATAAGTCAACCTCATGTATAAGTTGAGGTCAGGATTTGGGGCCAAAATTATGGATTTTGCCATGACCTGTGGATAGGTCGAGATTAAAACTTAGAAGCTCATTTAGTGTGTTTACTGTATGTGTGCATATGGCAAGAGAGATTCTCATTGAGGCTTTTTGCTTCATCATTTCTGCTTTAATTTCAGCCAGAAGCTGGATGGGAGAGGGACAAACAGCAATATCAGTCAGTCACCCAGAACTCTTTCTGCTTGGATCCAGAGAGAAATAAACTTATCTCCACACTGCATGGGGAAATCTGAAAGAGCTGCTATCACATTACCATAGTGACCCTGGGATTTGGGGTCAATTTTTGGGCATAAATTTTTAGACTTATGGACGAATATATATGGTAGTTTATAAAATAAGGCTATATAATTTATAACACTGGTTTATGATATAAGGCAGAGTCATTCTCTGTTACTAGCTTACAATATTAGGCTATGATAAGGACTGACATTGCTTTAGAAAGAGTAATACATCAACCAGTTGTTCAGTTGTGAAATCTCCAAAACCTTCACTTAATAGACATTCCATTGTCTGGGAAACAGTGTTTCAGGCATCTTAGATTTTTCATTAAAAATCTTAAATCTACAAACAGAAAGCCCACGCTTTGTTTTTGTACTAGGTTATACAAATAAATGTATTCTCATTTCATACTTTAATTTTGAGCAGATCATGTTTGGGAGGTAGTGAACTTTAAATACAGTTTTCTACATCAGGCATGGGAAGGTTGGGACGTGACACATCTGAACATGTCAGGCTTCCAATCTTATGCTATCCCTGTCATCTTTATTGATTTCCCACATCTTCCCCATTTCATGCACTTTTTAAAACAGAAAGATGGTGGTGTGCAGCCACCTTTGCCTGACTCATAAACACACACATATATATTTACATTCAGCTAGATCCCTATATTAAAAAAAAACCCCAATACTTTGTAACCTTTTGGCTGAGATTCATCAGTTGTCTTCATGTGTCCTCAAAGAAACATGGACATTGATTTGCTCAGTATCACAGAGATTTCTCCCAGATCCTCCTGATGCTTCTGTATAGTTTATTGATAGGTGTCAGTATGCAGTCCAATCTGGAATGTGATATCCAGGTCTGTTTTTAATGTTCCCAATGCTTAATGTAAGGATGAAAAGGCAGTAAGATGATTTTATTTCAGAGGAAGCTATACCTTATTGCTGTAGTAGCCCATTGTCTAGCCTTGTCCAGTCTAGAATGGATTGTAGAGCTGGGAGAGACAACAGAGATGGCAGTACTACAGTGGAAAGCACACATTTGGGTGCACATCATTCTTTTATCTGTGGAAAAGATATCAAATGCTTTTAAATCCATCTGAAACCCAGCCACACTCTTGCATCCCACTTTAGTTACAGATTGTATGTTCTGGCTTTCACAGGTATATTTCACAGGAAAAATCTCCTGGGGTGAGGGGCAAAGATGAAATAGAAAAGTCTATAAAACAACTTCTTAAAACTCCTCAGCAGAGTGGCTTCTCAGACACTTTGGGACAACATTGATTTTAACATTTTTTAATTGACTACTATAAGCATCAAGTGCTATATATTTTCAAGACAGATGCATAACTTACCACAGGGTACACTGCAATTTCTTTTATCTGCTTTTATCATTTGCAGAGTGCTAAAAATAGAAGTGATAGTGGGCATGTATGTGCAGCCAAAAGTGATGATGGTTCTCTGATACCACCTTATGCAGTTACTGTCTTCAGCCTATGCATGCTCTTACATTTCCTTACTATTCTTACTTGGTAAATGGAGTATCTATTTAATAGATTTCTGTGGGGGGCTGAAGTATGCATGGTTGAACATCATGATTAACCAAGAGATAGGAACTCTGTGAACGAACAACAGACTTTTGCAAGCAAGTAATTCCTTAAGGAATTACATTTTTAAAAATCATAAAGCAAATATTTAAACAGGGACATATAAATTTATTCATGTTTGGTTTCAGTATGTGTTTGATTTTTTCCACTATCTTTTAGTATGTAAAATCATAAACAATTTTTTATCTGACCTCATTTCTCAGGAAAGTGATTATTAATTCATAGTGCACATTTTGCAGTATTCCTTATCTTGAAAGAATAATCCTGTGCCTTAAGATAAGTGAGAAAAATGGGAATAGACGTCAAAGTCCATGATGAAAGATTATAAATGATTTGTTGTTAACAACATTTCTGGCTGTTTTAAATGTTGAATTAAAGACACCTTTCATGTTCATCCCACTGTTTCTTGATGTGTCTATTGAAATAATGATAGATGTTAACAAGATGTTTCCAATCAATTTTGAACCTCACTATTAAGATTAGAATGGTGTAGTGGTGGTTTTGCCAAAATTTTGGGAAAATGTTTGGTGCCTCCAACTTTTAAAGATTCTGTGATTCTTATTACTTTTTGAACAATAGCATCCAGAATTCCCAAGCCAGCATTGCCACTGGGTTCTACTACTAGGTTCCCTGGGCTGATAGCTGGGTTATCAATAAATGAAGACTTACATACTGACATACATACACTGCCACTGCCCTGGTGTCAGAGGGAGAGAAGAGATAGGGACAGCTCCACGATGCCTAGACCCAGAAGGAAATGAAAGGCCCTTCCTCAACCCCAATTGCTACTGCCCTGGTTGCAGAGAAAGAGAGAAGAACCAGCAGTAGATGTTGGACTTAATCCACTTCCCCACTCCCTTCCCTTGTGTGTCATGTCTTCTTTAGATTGTAAGCCCAAGGGCAGGTAACTGTCAAATTAACAATTTATAAGATGCTCTGAGAGCCTTTGTGGCTGAAGAGTGGAGTACAAATACTCTAAATAAATAATTAAAATAACTTTTTCGACAAAGGTCTTATATGTCTGATTCTTCCTGAAATAAAATCTGTTCATTCTTGGATTCCACTGTCTTTGTGGGTTCCAGTTTTGATGGACCCCTCAGTGTACAAATCTTTTGCTTCAGATGTTCATCTTTATTGTTTCTTCCTCACCTTTTGAAACATAATTTGAGGACATGATTACCTTTTCAAATGATTTTAAGGGGATCTGGTTTCTTCTATTTTGAATGCATATTTCTCTTGTACTGTACTCCCTTGGATTGTTCATTTTACACTGAACTCATGTGTACTCAAAAATAATTCTAACTGCATTGAATGGGGCTAAATGTCAGGTAAATGTAAAAGATTTCACAGTTTCAAGGATCACTTGTATTCTGTTTTATGTATAGCATTGCAGCAACAACTTCTAGGAAGAACCCAACAGCTGGGATCTAAAGAGATACTTTTGGTAATCCCAATGATTTTGACACGTCTAGTCAATTTAAATGCTTTTCTTTTCAAGGCAAATATCTTTCTATGTCTCAAATGCTTATAAAAGAATCTTTAGATTCAAAAGTGGATTGCTGTGTGGTTTAGGGGGAGTGCTGTTTAAGAAACACAAGTCAAAAGCCCCTCAGGCATGTGGAACTAGTTCTTTGATTCCTGCCAATAAAAATGATATGCTTTTTAAATTGTTAATAGGATAGTTGTGGTAGTTCAAAATCACAGAGTTATAGCCTTGATCATTGGATTCTTAGCCATTAGAATAAGTGTAGGCTGCTTTAACCTTTTGTATGTGACATGAGCTTTACAGTTTAGATTTTCATGCTTTTGAATAAAGTACTGTATACACTGATAGTATTATTTAAATATTAGTATGCAATGTTGTTTTGAACATAAAGAATTACAAGCCAGTTATACATCTTCAGTAGAACAGATCCACAAACAATAGGTAACTACATATATTACAGAAAACACTTTTAAAAATATTGCTGACAAGAGTACTAGTTTTGTAGTAAAGTGGAACAGGGCTCAGTTTACATGGCGGTGAAAAGGCATTTTTGCTCCCTTTGTACTCCTGCATTAATACATAAAATAAGGTTTAAATTCAGGATATGCATGTATGTGTGTATATAAAAGGTGCAAAAAACCTGAATGTGCATTTATTTATTTATTGTTAAGTTTGTTATATGCAAGATACAGATGGTAATATGGATTATTATACTTTTCAACCTAGATGCTGTATTTTAAACCAACAATTAAAAACAAAACAAAACAGCAATGCCCATTTCATACCCTGTCGTCTTTCTGTTCTTATGATATCCTGTCTTCTTTCTGTTCTCATGGCTGAAACTCAAGATAGAAAAGACTGAGTTTTATTTCAGTCTTCTTTCCTGCAGGAAGAGGAGATTTTTTTCCTTGCCTTTTTGTGTGTGACCCATACCTTAGTTTAGTCTCAGCTTTTATCCTTGCTAGGGTAGCGTAGGAGGTATGTTGTTGTTAATTTTTCTTTCATTATATTTACCCCCTCCAAGAGCCATGGAGGCTGGACACATATGCATCACTGCATAGTCTGGGCTGCCCCCCTCCCCAGCTTTCGGTCCTTGATCTTGCAAACATCCACAGAATTGCATAGCCTGATGCAAAGCAAGGTGTGTTGCTCAGGAAGGACAAATAGGAAGAGGGGCTGGAAAACAGAAATTTTGAGTGCAGGAAGGAGAACTTCCATTGAAGCTTCCTTGCATCTCTCACCTGACTTCCAACCAAGGCTGAATCATAATCTTATGAGCATTTACCTGGGAGTAAGTCCCTTTGAAGTCAGTGGATCTATATCTAAGTAGACTCTAGGGATATAATTTTTTTTTTACCAATCTTCATTCACCTGAAGAAAACAACAGGTTATTTCAGCAGTTATCTTCTGAAAAGCTTTCTGCAGGAAAGCCTTTAAAAATTGCACAGTTTTCTAAGACTGTTCACAGTTTGTAATTTATTCAGTGAACAGTTCTGTACAGAAATATTTTTTACTGCCCAGAAAATGCTTTTTCGTGGCAGGAAATGCTGTTTTTTTCTGTGAAAATGCCCAATGCGAATTTGCACAGAATAAGTCCCACCTATAGCATTTTATGCATGGGACACAGCCTATTCTGGCTGTGCTTTTTTTCTGACTGCAGAAAATAATATTCTATGCAGAAAATTCTGTATGAATTTGGTTATATGAAGTCCTGAACTGCAAAGATTCTCATTCATCAAGAATTCCTCTTGTAAAGATTCCTCAATACTAAATAAATTTTTCAAATATTCTTTCATTCCCTAATAGACACAGATTGAACAGTAAAAGCAAAGATGAGACAGAGGGCTATCCACAAGCTGTCTTTTCCCCCCAATCCCTATGCCCAAATATTACTGGATTGCAATCAAATGAGAGACTCATATGCACACTACTGGCCCACCCCCTTCACCTGAATTTACATTGGAAAAAAATCTATGTAACTTCCAAGATCAATGCCGTGTTAGACTGAAATCACGCAGTTTGGCATGCAAGGGCAGACAGAGATCAAAGGTAAATTCAGGACATGGTGTAGTATATATTCTGCTCAAAAAGAGAGTAGGGAGGTGGAGGGAATATTTAACTCTGGCATCCAGGATACTACAACCTAGGGCCATGTCTGCATGGGCCAGAATATTCCAGGAGCACCCCAGAGTACTCCAGCCCCAAAGCTGCCCTGATATCCTCCCATTGGGTGCCTCTGTTGCGATGCCAGGAGGCTGTTTGCATGTATGTCCCCTGTGCCAGCCAGTACCACTGCCGCTGCTGCGAGTTGCTCAATCCAGGGTCAAAAGAAGTCTCAATCACATGGCTGGATGCCTTTTTCTGATCTTAAGAGTGAGTGATCCACACCAGCATAGTTGTATGCCTTGTGAACAGTGGCCCAGCAGCTCAACAAAGGGTTGCAGATCTTCCAGGAAGTTTCTGAAGGAAAAGGTGAGGTTGTTTTCTAATCTTCCAAGCATATTTTAGCTTGGTTTTGGCACTGAACTGGCTGAGCATCATCCGGACAGTTTGCACCAGAACCAGGCACTTGGTCCTGCACTATCGAGACTCCCCACTGAGAGGATGGGGGAAAGACATTTTATTTGGGTCTTGTGGATAATCCCTAAAATTATGTTTTAAAAAAAGCTTCAGAAACCACTTCTTATGAAGGTTCAGTGGGGAGTTTGAGTTGCACTAGTCTGGACAAGACCTAGTATTAATTCAGGTTTGAGATTTCACATGATTTTCTAGAGTTTGGATGCCTTTGTGATCAGTATAACAAGGTAACCAACAAAAGGAAGTTAACCTTTTAACATGTGGGCAAAATTGATTGACATTTTCAGGTGTGATAGCTGATTGTGAGGGTAGGAAGCTTGTCCACGTTTAGACAAATAGTTGTAAGTGGTGTATACTAAGTGCCTTTAAAGTTCTCTCTGTGTGGTAGGGCTAATCCTTTCTCCTCTGCACACCTTTTTGAAACTTGCTTTGGATATAATATGGTCTTCTGGTTTATCTTTGATGGAATGGGTGACACTTTATTGGAATCTGAAAGTGTATACTATTATAGGGCTTGTACACACTAAAAATGGTACAGACTATTGTACAAATGGACAAAACAAAGAACACAGAATCAAATGTACAATATACTGTTAGGGCCATGCCTAAAATATTTATCACTGAACTTAAGTCAAATATAACTTGGACCAGAATAGAGCATGGGGTACAATGAAGTAACTTATGTAATCACTAATACTTAGATGTAGATAATTGGCAGCAGGACAAACTTAACTTAGGGTCCTGGAGAGTGGATTTCAGAATTGGAACTGGATTGGAAAACAAGCAATGCAGAGTCCACAACTAATAAAGTCACACAGTCTGTAATGAAACAGCAAATCTATAACCACATCAGTGCTTCTGCTCCTAGTAGAGCTCTTAGTAGAGGAAAGTGTGCCACATTTTAAAAATTTTGTTCTAGTTGCTTCTTGTTTTGATACAAGGCTCTGAAATAGTCTGAAACAGGCCAGCTAGTCTAAAACATTGGCAGTAATTCCTTCCCTTCTCCTATAGTGGGGTTGGAGGAAAATTGGCCCCTGAACCCCAGTTTTGCAACCCCCAAAGCCCACCTGGTGACCCCTCCCAAATTCCTCAACAGACCAAAAAATTAACTTATTCCATTGATGTAATTTATCATCCCTAAACTAGCCAAAATGACATAAGCCACCTGAAAAATATGGCAGTTTAGGTCTTTCACAGTGGCCTAAATGCCCTACAGACACCAGATCTTGCCTGATCTTGGAAGCTAAGCTTGGATGGGAGACTTCCAATGAATACTAGGTGCTATAGGCTATATTTCACAGCAAGGAACTAGCAAAGCAACTATTTTTTTGTTGTCCTATGAAATTCATGGGGTCAGTGACATAAGTCACACACAGAGTCACATACACACACACACACCACCATGGGTCACAGGACCAGGTAGCACCTGCTGAGGTGTGAGAGGGGTGTGTGCTTATGTTGTGAAACAGCTTGCAAAACAAAACTGAAAGCTATATCATTGGATGGAATTTCAGCTGTCAATCATACACTTGTATCTCCTCTCTTTTTTCATTTCCCCTCCTATTTTTTTTTTTTATGGAGAGTTTGGAGAAGTTTCAAAATGTATCATTTGATCAGAAGAAAGAGAAATGTTAAAATGAAGGACATCCAAAGTGCTGGGAGCACAAAACCGACTTTGGTTGTATGTTTAGGTTTGCCGTGAAGCAGATGCACAGCTCTATTATGATCAAATAGATAATGAAGAATTGCCTTTACAAACCCTGTTCTACAAGTATATTTACAGCTCTACACATCTGTTTACAACAAAACATCAAGAACAACTCTAGTCATTTACTGAGATCAGACGTAGAACCAAGGCTATCAATATGAAAGCTGTTGCATATTCATGACTCATTTTGAACTTGCTATTCCAGAGTGGGCATGTTTTCCATGGGCAGGGGAGAGAGAGAGCTTCTACTGAACATAGAAGTCTCTCAGTCAATGTTTTAAATTGTCCTTTGGCAATCAGTGGCTTTGAATTAAGAGGATACCAAGAAAAAGCCAAATGCATGTTTAAGATCAGTAGTGTTGTTCAGGCAGCTTCTCCCTTTCTGGGAATTTAAAAAAGTTTACTCTTGTGGACAGAGTTATAGCAGCCTCCTTTCCTGTGGACCTTTAATTTTAATGCAATGAATTTAAAAATATACAAATACACATTCATTTGAATTTATATTCAGCTGGTTTTAGATTGCAGGAAAACAATAGATGTACCACTTGGGAATATCCCAAACAGTTCTCAGCATTGTCATATTTGGTCCTGTTTCCAAATTAGAAATAGTACTGTTGTCCCAGACTTTTTGCTGGACAAGAACTGCAGTGGAATTCTACTATTCAATGCTTCTTTAAAACCAGGAGTAGTTTATACCCTCCCAGGCTTTAGTAATAGATAAAATATTTTGTTTAACTTTTTAAAAACAAGCCCAGAATTTTATTTTTAAAGATCACAGTTGAAAGCAAACAATCTCAGATTTGCTGGACCAAACTTATTCTATTTAATGCTTACCTTTCTTCCATTAGATGATTTGTTTTTGAGGGGGGGGGGGGTCCATTTCCTCAACCTCTTTGTTGGTTTAATATACAAATGTTCTATTTTGCAGAAATTTTCTAGCACACTTCATAATGAGCTCCCAGTTGTAAAATAAACAAAATTTAATGCTCTGCATAAATAAATGATGCTCTTAGTAGCAATTGTCCGCTTTCTGCCTCTGTCTAAAATATTTATCTTGTTTATCATAATATCCCAATATATCTCAAATGCTCTAAGGGTGTTATGTTTAAAACATCAAAATAAAATTGTTAATAGAACTTAAGAGTTACAGTAGTCTTCTGCAGCCTTAAGTCCAGACTTAAATAAACTTATAACATACAAGTATAGAGAGATGGCTATATATATGCCATTGGTGTTGTAAGCTGAGTATTATCTCTATCTGAAGGATGAAAAGGAAACAGTCTTTTTGGTCCTATCCATGGAACCTTATGAGTACATCTGGTGGGAACTTGAGAGAGGGTCTCTTAAGTGGCTGCCATGCGGCTTTCTTCCCAAAGATGTTAGATTGGAAGCCTCCCTGCATTCTTTTCACAGACAAGCAAAGACTTTACTATTTTGACAGGCATGTAAGGAGTGATGTTATAAAATCCATCTTATGCAATGTGCTGGTATTGCTAATTGCTGTGCTGGTGTGTGTGTGTGTATGTATGTATGTTAATGGTAAATATTTTACCATGATTTTTTTTCTGATTGTTTAATTGTGTTTTAAATTTAGTATCTTGTGGGTTTTTTTAAACAAAGGCTGCATCCACACTGCAGAAATAATCTGGTTTGAGACCTGTTTACTTGCCATGTCTCCATGCTATGAAATTCTGGGAATGGTAGTTTGTTGTGGCACCAGACATGTCCAACTGGATTATTTCTGCAGTGTGGATATAGCCAAAGTTCCTTTTTATCATTGTAAGACACTCCCCAATCTGGGGAAAAGGTGGGATAGAGATAAATATGGTGATGGTAGTGGTGGTGGAGATTATGATGATGATACTTCTAGAAAAAGTCCACTTAATACTTAACAGCAACAGTTTTGGTCTTTTGTGTTCATCCAAGACCTTTAATATTTCAAGAGCTTTATAAATGTTACAAAATTTTTAAATATTATTTCAAAAATGCTTCTGACCATTTTCTTAGTCTTCACATATACAGACTGGAAGTACTGTTTACTAAAACCCAAAGCCATTATTGGGATGCCAAACATTGGAGATATTTAGGACTTGATCAACTAATATTGTTGAAAGTAAAGTCCTTTGCTTATGGGGTAAAAACATTGCTAGAACTGTAGTGTTGTGCTTTTGCCCTCTTCCATGGTTTGCACATGCCAGACTAAAATGGATAAATGTAGTGCTCTGCACCAATCTTTAGTCCACCAGTTGTTTTGGACTAAAATCTCTGACCATTGCCCTTGCTGGATGGAGCTTCTGAGAATTAAAGTCCAAAATATTTTGGGGACCATAGCCTGAGAATCATTGTTCTAGACCCTTTAATGCATTTTTCTTTATTACCTACAATTCAAACAACTTGTAAATATAAAAGTATTGACTAGTAAATGACTAGTAACTACAAAATAGATTCTACATTAGATCAGTATGTGTATTAGGACTAGTTGGAAATTCACATTAACCTAGAGTTTTTAAAAAAACTAATATACCCAATTTGAGGTCTATAAAACTAATAACCAAAGTCATTAGGTTATTAGGACATAACTTCCTGTTTTCTCTTACAAGGAGGAATGGCAAGCATCAGATTATTATTTTCCTCATTTATGCAGGGAAAGATGCACAGCTAAACTTATTTGGGGGAAAGGAGCAGAAATACACTGTATACACAAAGATGTATTAAGATGTATACACAAAGATATGTTAAGAAAAATGTGTACATTAAGAAAAATGCATACCAGAAAACTCACAGTTTTCTGTACAGGAAGAAAAAAGCCTTAAAAACCCATATGAATCATGGTCATGATTAGAGTGCTGCTGGAATTCTATGAAATGCAATAGAATAGAAACTGACAGATTTTCACACCTCTAGCTCATGCTGTATTCCTACTGATGTAGTGAAAGCTGTTTCAGGAGGCTGGTATGTTTCTAATTTCTTCGCTCAGCACTCCCTCTTCACATCAGGGCATGGCTGGAATTTACTTTGAGGTTCATATGCAGGAGGAAGGGGGAGGAGAGCTCCATTCGGTCTTGTGGTGATCCCTTGCCCACACACAGCTATATTCCTGCTGCGAAGCATCAAGCCCTAAGTATAGCTCGTGCTGGTATTATGTACTCTTAGTGGCCTAAGCTTGTTAAGAGGCAAGCCACTACATTTTGCATGAGCTCCAGACTCCAAATAGTCTTGCGTAAAACACATGGCTGTAAGCAAGTCGCGTAAGGCTCTTACTGATAATGAATTCTTGAGGCTCATTACAGGTTTGCATTATCTGCTGTTAAGTCAAGGAATCATCACTCACTGAATGGAAAGATTTAGGCAATCACTATCTTGTTTTGGTGTCTTTTGTCTTTTGTCTATTTTTTTACCAGCCAGCCGAGATCAAGCCAGGATCCAGGATCTACTCCTAAGGCTGCATCCACACTACAGAATTAATGCAGTTTGACACCACTTTAACTGCCATGGCTCAATTCTATGGAATTCTGGGGTTTGATTTTTTGTGCAATAGTTAGCCTTCTCTGCCAGAGAGCTCTGTTGCCACAGCTACAAATCCCAAGTTTCCATAGAATGGTGCCATGACAGATAAAGCAGTGTCAAACTACATTAATTCTGCAATGTGGTACCAGTCACTTTTTGCTGGTTGCCTTTTGTGGGAAAGTATTTTTAAAAACCCTGTAATTTAGAGATTGGTAACTCATCTTGGTACAAGTTGATTATCCCTTATCCAGAATGCTTGGGACCATAAGTGTTTTGGATTTCAGATTTTTTCAGAATATTTGCATGTACTTAACAAGATGTTTTAGAGATGGGACCCAATTCTAAACATGAAATTCATTTGTGTTTCATATACACCTTATGCACATAGCCTGAAAGTAATTTTGTACAATATTTTAAAATAATTTTGTGCATGAAACAAAGTTTGTGTACACGGAACCATCAGAAATCAAAGGTGTCACTATTTCAGCCACCCTTTACAGATTTTGAAGCAGTTTGGATTTTTGGATAAGGGGTATTCAATCTGCAGTCTTCTTTTGTCTAGGTTCAAAATTAATTTATCACACTTGTTGACCCTCAGGGATATAGAAAGCACTACTGGTATGTGCTTAAAAGAAATAGAATAAAGATATGGAATTCAGTGTGTGTAATACCAGCTGTGGCAAAAAGCATGACAAACTACAGTCATATATTATGCCAGGTGCAAATCCTGGCAGAAAATCTAAGGAGGTTATCACATGGGGGAGATCCCGTGCAAAAATGGGATTTAAAATTTGGAAAAAAACCCACAAAAGCAGGTTGATTTTCACACACGTCATTGTTGAATTGGTGTTAACCTGAATGGAAAGTAGATAAAAGACATTCCTTTTTACCTTCGGGATTTTCTGAAAGTAAAAAGGAGCACCTTTGGTATACTTTCCATCTACCTTCCGTTCCGGTTAATACCACTTTAACAATGACATTATGTGAAAATCAACTCACTTTAGCATTTTGTTTTTTTCTGATTTAAACCCTCTGTTTCTGCACAGGATTTCCCCCATGTGATACACTCCTAAGTCAGCCTTTGAATGGTAATTTAAGATTAGTTCGAAGTATTGCATCATCTGCTGCCTTGAGTATTTATTGAGTATCAACATCCAACCCTAAATAAGTTACCACTGAATTTAAGTCAAATGCAACTAGGGTCAGAATAGGGGATGGGATGCAGGGAAGTGACTTCTGTAATTGCTAAAGCTGAGACACAATCTTTGTGTAAGAGGAACTTATTCTTTAGAGTATTATTATTATTATTATTAATTATTATTATTAATAGCTCGCCAAATCATGAGAAATCTCAGCGGGTTACAACAGATTAATGACTTACAGTGTGTTGTATCTTAATCCTTAGATGAACTTGATGATTTTTTGGGGGGGAGGAATTTCAAAAAATATCTATTGATAAATTAAAAATAAATGCTACTACAAGCAAATTGGGGTATGGCACTCATATGTTACATATTCATTATTATTTTTTTGGAAATAATTCAAAGTATTGTTTGCTTCATGTCCATCAAACCTTGATGGAATTTTGTGGTAGCAACAGCTAGCATTACATTATCTATTTATTGCTCAGTGTTTCTAATGTTACAATTTGAAAGGAACAGCCAGATGCAGCCAGTGCCTACCAGTGAATATAGTGCTTCTGAAACATAAAGCAGCATGTGAAGAAAGCATGCTTCTTCCAACTGCCGAATTTTTTATGTTTTTACTGGAGTGGAGTAGATCATTATTTATTTATACACATGGGTGGCAGTGTGGCAATCATGAGGAAAGGCTTGTTTGTGGCAAGCTTCTCTACAGATCCAGAAGGAAAAAGTCAAATAACTTCTACTTCAGTGGTTATTAAAGCCCTGCAGCATCCTTGTGAGTCATACCTGGATCCCAGGGGCAAGCATTCATGGCCAAAGCAAATAAGCAAAGCAGTCTGGAAAATTCACTCCTTCTCACACTCCCCCCAGTCCTCCATGTTAAGTGATACAGGGTGTGTTGCATATGCTCCCTCTGCTGTCTTATTACATACTGATCCAATGAAGAGGGCTTTTACAACAAGTTTGCATTGTGATATTACCATAGAAAATATCTCACATATCTGTGATCATCTCTAAAGAAAACAGAGGAACTTGGGTGCGCTTACCTCTAATTAAGGCTTCAGATGAGTTAGGGTTTTGGACTGGTACCAGAGCTCCATGGTCAGGCTACTGCTTGGGTAATTTTGGAAGTTGTAGTCCAAAGAGTAATGCGTCATCCTTCTGTTCTGGCTGCTAAGAGTGGCCTGGAAAGGACTATTATGCTTGAAACAGGATGCTGGATTTCCAGGGCTGTTCGTTTGCTAAGTGGTGCATTTCTCAAGATAATTTTTGCATGTATATCCAGGAGTTGGTTATTACTACCCATTGCCCACCTATACACATTTTTGTTTAATTCAGAGAGGGAGAGGGGAAAGAGGGGGTTGCTTGTTTATCTATAAATCAAAGGAGGGTTATATTGGGGTGGTATATGGGAATGAAAGACAACAACTATGAGATATTGGCATACCTAAGCTGTCTTTTGAAAGCCAGGGATATCCAATCATACATTCTTAGTCACCACTGGACTCTAATCATGTTTCAGAGTGCACAGGTAAAGAAGAGAAGTTGTTTGCTATACTAAGCTCTTCACACAGTCATCTATCTATAGAAACTGAAACATAATCTGTGAAAAGTAATGCAACATATTGGTTCACTTCTGTTTTTAACTGGACTATGTTGCTGGGAGTAGAGAGCAGTGACATTGTTTTCCTTTTCCTTGGTATCAAAGAAATCAGATGAGAATCTGACTCTATTTTTATTTCTACTGAGTGATGTCACATAGAACCTAACTGGTTGCTAAAGAAATAGAAGCTGAGAACCTCTGAGTAGAAGGAGAAGATGAGAACAGAAACTTTGCCTTCAGAGGATTTGCCCTCTCCCTTAACGATTCAGTGATGCTGGAGGGGAGCTGACAATTCCCTGACATTGGGAAAGTGCACCAGACACACATGTGCTTCTTCAATATTTCAGCAGTGATTTATGAAAATCTTAAAAGTAAAGACTTTGTTCTTTTTCTGAAATACAGTAGTCAAATTTGTCACTTTTTCAATAGAAAGTAATGGGATATTGATTGGTCTTGAATTCCTGGGTACTACATTGTGTATCTTTTAGCTCAACATTGGCTCTAGGGAGGCTGAGACTCTCAGGTCATTGTTGGAAGCTGTGAGAAGTGCACTGCAGATTTACAATCATACGTTTTTTCTTATGAAAACACAAGAGTTGGCCTTCAATAAATTTCTTATTTATCCCATCCCCTTTCCAAAAAATGATGTGGTAGGAAGTTAAGGAGGGACCCCAGGCAAACTTGTTCCCTCTTTGAAAGTGAAATCTGTCACTTTTTCCTTTATCATCTCCTTACACTGATGTTTTCCTTATATGGAGAGTTTGGGGAGAAACAGTTCATTTTGTGAAGACACATACTTGGCATTTCCATTTCTTTCCAGATTACAAAGCAAATTATGGGGCAAATCCAGATTCAGTGCAATGTACTTAAAAGGTTTGAACTTCAGTTTGGATATATGATTTGGTTTTGGATCTGTGATTTGTCCAAATCTGTCATATCCCTAATTTCTTAGTTAAAGGCAAGAGTTAAGGCAGCTGGCTCACTCACTATACAGCAGTTTATGGGCAAACAACAGGGTAATATTTCCTTGTTAGCTATGTGCTGTAAATTCTGATGTACATATATATAAAAAGAATACAAGTAGTAATCAGTAGCACACATGGGCCAGAGTGTCAGCCTAGGACTAGGCAAATCCACATTCAAATTACTGCTCAACCATGAAACTGGTAGGATGATTATGCCCTATGTTTGCATTGGGTTTTTTATCTGTTGATTTTTGCATGCTTTTTAGCATAGCTTTTTGTAAGCTATCCTGGAAACAATTCACACTGAAGGGACACTGTTTAAAATCTTAAAGCTGATAAATAAGACCATAAGCTTAACCTGCCTCATAAGATACTTGTGAGGATGAATGCAGGAGGTTAATATGCATGTTGTGCTGAGCTTGTCAGATAAAGGATAGAATAAAAATGTAGTAAAACCAATAATTATTACAGTTTTTTAAAGTTAATGACATTGTTTCATGATAATTGCTAATTTGTGTTCGTAATTAGCATAAATATGGAACATGCTGGTAATTACTTTTATTCTCATAATAGTGATGTTTTGATGTTAGTAATTTGAATGTTATTTGAAAATATATTCCTTGTATTTGACTAGTGAATTAGCTAAATATGTTTTGACTAGTCAGATGCCCAACCCAAATTACTGCTTCTCTAAAGAGCTGGTACACACATGATCAGGGACCAATGGAGAGAAGTGTTGGGACATCTGAACAGTGTAAGCTGGCTCTGTTTTCCTGCTTGTGTTTCTTTTATTGTTAATGATAGATGCGTTTAATTTCCCTAGAGCCCATTTTCTTCATCAGTGCACCAGGGAATTACATGTGCATATCCCATTAAATTTAATTGGCAGTGGAAAAGGGACTATTGGCTTGGTTTTAAACTGATCTAACTAATGGGGAGTGAACTGCCAAGGAATACAAATGTAGAAAGGGGAGAGGATAGCAGATGTGCTCCCAATAGTGTCTGCTTTCAGTATTACCTGCTCTTCCATTCCAAGAATAAACTATTCCTGAGCTTCTTGAATGAGTTTATTGAAAAAATAATAATACAGAAGCAGCAACCAAAAACCAAAAATCCAAACTGGGATCAACTCCACAAGAGTATCTATGTTAAACCACAGAGTTTAACTTTTCCTGGAAAGTTAGAAGTTTTGTAACAAGTGAAGAAGGGAAATGTCACAGTGAATCCTTATAAAATACCAGAGACACAGTGCATGATCCAGAACAGAAACAGTGTGCTTCTGTCTGTTTGGATCCTATAGACTGCAGGTAAATGTCAGTAGGGGATCCAAAAACAACTGTCCAACCTTAACTAGTGTTTGTCTACATATCTCCTCACAACAAACCTTGCCAAGAAAACCCCATGAAAGGTTCACCTTAGGATAGCCATAAATTGAAAATGACTGGAAGGCACATAACAACAAATATTCCAGTTGAATGCCTGTTCATGACTACTCACGATAGGGTATGAGTCAAGTATATAATTCAGTCTAGCAAATTGTAGTCTGTGACAACTTGTACTACTATCATTACAATGGTTTTTAAATGGAGGGGGAAGGAGTTGGAGGAAGCATGATGTGGGCAAGAGTTATGATTAAGTTGGTGATAACAATAGTTTATATATTTGGGGTGTCCTTCAGTATAACACAGCACTGGGCAAAGTGTAGTCTGTGTAGAAAGTAACAGCTTCTAAGCCCTGAGGATCCTCATCTGCCCATTTTTTCACATCCCCTCCCATAGTGTCTTCCAAGTTTGTTTTAAGCCTGTGTCCACCACCCCCTCCCCATGGGACGTGATCATTTGTTCACTTTTATTTTTGGCAAAAGGGGTCTATATTGGCCTAAATCAGCCAGGTGAATCCTAAATCAGATAAAATGGCCAGTCATACCGCCAAGAGGCTTTGGACAATGGTATTGTTTTTTCTATTAATTTTCTGTTCTTTCTGCTTAATTTCTGCTTAACCTTTTCTCCTCATGCTGCCAATTTCTTTCTTTAGTTAGTCTCAAAGTTGCTAAAAGGGCTCTACATCCTTTCTTTCATGTATTCTGTCTAAAAGCTATTGTTATTGTTATTTGAGGATTACATCCTGTTTTCTTTATTTTTTGTGTTGCAGCTCCACCATTGATGCCACTGTATTAGATGCTTTGTTTTTTTAGGATAGGGTTAACCATGTCATAACCATGACAGAGAAACTAAACTTTCCTCTTTTAATATATATATATATATATATATAAAATAGCTAAATTAATAAAAAAATTAAAAGATTAAAAATAAAAAGCTGCATCTCATGCAGTATTCATATTCCAATTTGGGGATTACATAATTCTTATGTAACATCTAGGGGTAGCCATGTTGACCATATAGCAAATCCAAAAACATCCAAACAATTCAGTGCTCTCTTGGATTTATTATATGGCCAGCATAGCTACCCCTAGATGTTTTCTGGATTTCAAGATACTGCATTTTAAGCCATCACAGGGGAATCCTAAAGAGCGATCTGGTGTACTGGGATCTTGCCATCTGAGGCTTCTGCCGCCAACATAGGTAAAGCAATTTTTTTCTGATATTGGAACTGATTGGCATGCATCACCTCTACACCACCTATAGTTTTCATGATGCAAAACATGAAGACTTCTTGTGAAATTCAGTGTTCTCTACCTACATAGGAGCATGTGTCTTCACAAAGGAAGGAGACAAGCTGGATTCCAAGGAAACATCATCTTTGAATTGCAAATGGACATTAAATATCCTTGACTTTGAAAATCTACCAGTGACCGCATGACCAAAGGGGGAGGTGCCAGCCTGCAGATAGCCCTCCATACCATCTGAACTAAGGCCTGGTACAGACTGGCGCAATTTTAGGGCTCAGGAATGCAGATGATCTACATGTCCACATGATCCACATGCTCACTCCTGGTGCCATCATGGCTCGCCCCCGTCCATACAGGGGCTGCCATGATGACGTACGTGTGGCGCAGTGTCTAAACATTGCTTCGCTATGTGCACATCATCAGTGCCTGCGAGGGTGCCAGTGGCACCCCATGCGGACCCAGAAAAGAACCTGCCAGGAGTAGGTTCTTTTGATGCCTTGCAGAGGCCACACCGTTTGGTTCGTGCAGCCTCTCTGTGAGGCAAAAATGGGTAGCTGCAGACCATCATTTCAGGGCTGTCTGTACATCCCCTAAGACCAGAAACAGAAAATGCAGGCCTATGACTAACATCTTCAAAAAAAATTCCTGTTTGTGTGGTGAAGAAGCCAGTGTAACTTCAAAAGTTTGCAACATGTAGTTGTGCATTTTTGTTGGCCCAATTAAGGTATCATTTTTTGGATGTTATTGGATAATTCTTATGTGTCTGACATTGACTTCTACATGTAACTGTTAATTATTGTTAAAATCTTGAATGTCATGGCAATTTATGGTTTCTTTGATAAAATACACCGTGTGTGTGTGTGTGTGTGTGTGTGTGTCTCATTTACAAACTCTAATGTGAGTGTTTACCAACTCTAGTGTAAGCATTAGTTCTTTATGCATGAAAGTATAATAAATACTTTTTTTTAAAAAAAAAGCGCTAATACTGCAGTTGTGATAGAATCAAGTTTATAGCTGGTTGCAGTATGAAGAAAGGAATAATATATAATCATAGATAATCCCTCTGTATAATTCCTGTAAATTGCAACTTCTCTAGTTAAAGCAGTGCAAAGACAAAGGATGGTAAACAGGATTTTACAAACAAATAGACCAATTTTTCCCCAATTTGGAGCTTTGTTATGTTGATCTTGATCCCCAGTATCCTCAATTATTACTAGCTGAATAATGTGTGATAAGGCAGGAACTCACTCCTGAGAATATCAGACCCAGTTATGTTAATCCATACATTGTTTTCGTTATGTCAGTAATAGATTTAAGATGCTCTATGGGAGCCTACCTTTGAAGAGTCTGTGGAAGCTTGGTAGAAAATACAGCACTAAATATATTAGTGGGGACATGCTGTGCATTGCACTTCTCCTGAAGCATTTGCATTGGCAACCAATTTGCCATTTGGGCACAATTTAAAGTGTTGGTGATTATCTTTAAAGCTCTAAACAGCTTGGGTCCAAAATTCCAAAAGGATTGTCTTCTCATGTACCATCCCATCTGGTCCTCGGAAGAGGCCTCTTAGTCTGTATCCTATTTGTAATGGAGGCACAGTGGATGCTGATGAGATGAAACCTTCTCAGTAAGTGCATCAGTTCTGTGTTTCCCCGAAAATAAGTCTTATTTTCAGGGGATTTCTTATTTTGACATGAAGAAGAATTCACATTTATTGTTCAACAACAACAACAACAACAAAAGAACCCTTTTTATATACTTTATATACACACACATATATATATATACACAAAAACTTTGCTAGGTCTTACTTTCGGAGGATGCCTTATATTTAGCAATTCAGCAAAACCTCTACTAGGTCTTATTTTCAGAGGATGTCTTATTTTCAGGGAAACAGGGTACTGTGGAACATCTTCATGAAGTGTGAATAGTCCTTTCTAGAGCTGTTTTCTTCTAGTCGGTGAATACATTGCTATTTCAGCTGCCCATTGTTGATTAAGTATGTTTTTCTAAGTTGGCAAATTATTTCTGTGTTTCTTTTGATTTTTTTTTAAATACTGAAAAATTGGTTTTGTATAACTATGGTCTGTAACAGGTGGGCCAAAAGTGCCATCTTTGGGCCAGTCTAGGGGCGTGGTGTTCAGATGATGCATGCCCCCAGATTGGGCCAAAGCTGCACTGCAACCATTTAAGACAGCCCAAAACTGGCTGCAAAAGGAGTGCAGAAAAAGCTCCTTGCTGGTGGTCCATTGTAGACCATGGTGGCCAGCCTTGGAACTGCAGCATCTGGTGAGCATGGTCCTGTGCCAGTCAGGTGCTCATGATTGGAGAGGCCAGAGGCTGCTCCAAACCACCCATCTGCTTGAGGCCTGTATGCCTCTGAATGGTGCATAAACACTGGAAGGATAGGATATAATTTATTTTATATAAACAAAGCAACTAGGAGTTCAGATTTCAAAGTAGATTAACAAGTGTTCAGAATTTATATCACATTGTCTCATATCGGTCTTAATATTGAAAATGCATTGCAAATGAAAGGAACAAATTACAGTAAATGAATTGTAAAACCCACTTTCTGTGACAGAATGTTCTCTCTTAGGGTGAACTGCCAAAATACTGCCACAGAGGGGCTAAACATTTAATTAAGCAATAAGCTAGGGTGTGAAAAGGTCATTGTAAGACAAATTCTGTTCGATTTAATGCATGTATTTAAATTTTTAATGTAGTCTCATTGTTAATATTAAACATCTTTCTTTTAGAACTTAGATTTCAAACTGACATTGATTTAACTAATATCAAAGCTGAATAAATTGAGCAAGACTGTCTCTTGATTTCTCAGTTTAGTTCTGTGATTTGATCTCATATTTAGCAAACCTCTTCTGAATAAATCTTGCAAGAAAAACCTATGATAGAGTCACCATACGTTGGAAACAACTTGAAGGCATGAAACAACAACAAACTTAGTATATATCACTTTGCATTATCTGCCTTAAGTATGTAGAAGGCCTTTGCAATTAATCAGAATGAAGAATATGAGGATTAGTTTAGAGGCAAGATCAAAGAGGCCAGCTAATTGTTGGACACAGCACCTCTAAATATAAAAATCCTACAAAGGACCTTGAAGAAGTGATACCCTTACTCAGATATCTTTTTGAAGGTACATTGGTTCTAATCTTTATGGCAAAAGACCATTGTGTTCACTCAAGCCTGAGGCAAGCTTGTTTTGGCAACTATTTCTCCAAAGAATTACCTAATTGATTGTACTAAAGCATGTATGAAGATTTGCCTTCTTTGTCAATGTTTAAATATTAAAAAATGTACAGTATTATTATAAAAATGTACATTATGTGAAAAAGTAGTCTCACTGTTCCAGCTGCTTCTTGGAGGTGACTGTGGATTTCCCATTTCTCAGAAGATTCTATGAATTCAGTGTTATATTGAACGTTTTCACACCCACCCACCCATTGATCCCCTATCCTTGAAAGGTGCCAGACAAATTTAGCCTGTCCTTTGCCTTTTCTGAATTTTCTAATATTTGACCCGCAAAATGGGGAACTTTGAGCTAGCCTTAAAATGTAATAAAACTTTATTGTGAGATTTTAATTTGTCCGCAATAACTCAGTACAGAACAAAGGGTGCAGAGTGGGTCACACCATTTTTACCCTGGTGCCAGTAATGAGACCTTATTGTACTAAGCTCATTTTGCAGCAAGCATCCTGTTTCAGTGGAATTCTATGGAACAGGAAACTAATTTACAATCACTTAAACAATGTCATGAATTGCTATGTATGGAGTACTGTTTTTCTTAATTACTTTATCCTTGTTGAAAACTTTGGGGAAAAAAGTGTGCTCCCTTTCTCTCCCTCTTCATTTACTGCCCAGCATAACATTAACAAGATATAAAAATATTTCCCCCCATAAAGTTTCTCTTTGCCAAGTATTGGGCTTGGCTAGGTTGGATTAAATAGAAACAAGTGAAAACATCTGTGCAGTTTTCAATGGTCTGCTGGGTGTGCACTTTGCTTTCACTCAATAATATACAAAATATTTGGACTCACAAAGTGCTTTGTGCATTTTGGCTGCTCCTTTGGTAATCCTATAATAAAAATATCCCCAAACCAAATTGTTTTACTATCCAATAGGCATTATATTTAAAGACAAAGTGTCTCTTTTAAAATTAGAATCAATAAAATAGAAATAACATATGTCCCATTTAATTTAAAATAAAAGGCAATGCTGTTCACTCCTTTTATTTAATCCTACTTATGTATACTTTTTCAGCACTATTTAAAGATTCAGATGCAATGCATGATTATATGAAACATGAAACATATACCATAATTCAGTGACAATCCTGTGGCTCGTGGATTGCCTTTTAATGGTTTCTAGGCCTTCTAGGCACAGCTCAACTTTATGAAAAAATGTAAACCCAAAATATAGCTATTTCTATAGTTTTTTGTGGAGCTTTCGGGCTATGAGGCCATGTTCTAGACGAGTTCCTTTCTGACGTTACAACAGCATCTGTGGCTGGCATCTTCATAGCTATTTCTGCTTATGGAGACATCTGAGTGCTACAATTTTATTCTAACACAGGGTTAAGGACTGTTTTACTGAAAATTATTTCTGCTTTGGGTTGGGGGGGGGTGTTGGTGGGTCTCAGAGGCTGAAAACTGGCCTCTGGAGATTGTCCAACACTGCTTTAATAGCATATGAGTGAGCCTCAAGCTTACATGCCCCCTTCTCTTCCTCCAGTACATTTTCAGCATTAGAAATAGAAGCATCCACTTCCCATTTTTAGGGAAGAACATGTTTGTCATTTCATCTAAACTGGGGCATGATGCAGTTTTTTGAAAGTTGCTGTACATTTGTCCAAACAGGCCAGAAGTCCAAAACATAGTTTGAGCTTGGTTAGCTTGAAAAAATCATATCTCTGAACTAATCTCGGGCTACTGCCATACTGTAGGATTAAAGCACTTTGACACCACTTTAAATGTCATGGCTCCATCCTGTGGAATCCTGGCATTTGCAGTTTGTTGTGGCACCAGAGCTCTCTCACAGAGAAGGCTAAATATCTTATAAAATGACAAATCCCAGCATTTGTTACATTGAGCAACAGCAGCTAAAGTGGTGTCAAACTGCATTAATTCTGTAGTGTAGATGCAGCCTCAGATGAAAAAGTGATATTCCATAGATAAGTGATAAAACTGGAGAAGAGGAAAGGGGAGTTGTGAATCCAAGCCTTGCTCTTATAGCACTCAGACATGGTTTAATATTACACCAGAATGAAGCTAATGCACTGGTTTTGGTGTGGCAAGCATAACATCATAACTATGCTCCTCCATTCACTCCTTTCCTCCTTTCTCATATGTTGCTTTTTGTATTTTCATCATAGTTAATTCTGTAATTTACTGTCAATTATTAAGTGTGGTCTGAAACCATGGGTTGATTGCCATTTCAGATCAAGTTTAGTTAACTGACATTTAAAGTATAGATTTGCTTTTGGAATGTAGTAGGAAAATATGATTTACTTAAATAAAGTTTGAAACATCAAAACCAAGGGGTGAGTATAGTTGAGGCAGCTATCAGTGTCAGTAGTCAAAGTATGTGAAGCCTGGATTGTTATATTTGAAACAATCCAGTATCAATGGTTGCTTACCCTTTTATTTACTAAAGGTGAATGAGTCTCTTGCAGTTATAACAGCTTGTCACCTTAGTGTTATGGTGATACAGCAAGAAATATGCATGTTGTAATTTTGTGACAAAGACCATGTAACCCCAGTTATTTCCCATTGTTTCATGAGCTTCCATGGCACATTAAAATCCTCCCACACACTCCCATTTAGTACAATGTAACCTTCAAGTGCCTGCACAAAGAACAGAAAGTATCTAGACGACCTGTGGACAAAATTTTGTCCTCCAGGTTCTTTTGTACTAATATTCATGTCATCTTTGGCCATACTTGTTGGTACTGAAGGATGTTGCAGTTTAATTTATTTATTTATTTATTTAAAGTATTTATACCCCATCCTTCAGCCCTAAAGGCTCTCAGACAGTTCCCTGCCCTCAGGCTTACAATCTAAAAAGACACAACACAAAAGGAGAAGGGAGAGGTGGTGGGGAAGAGGATCAGGTCCAGCAGTTCTTCTCTCCCTCAGTTCAACTACATGTGGAGAGCAGCTGTGGGAGATCTTTGGCTATCCATATGTTGTTGGACTACAACTACCGTGACTTCTAAGCAATACAGTCAATAGTGAGAGTTGTTATGAGATACAGAGCCCAATTACATTAAGAGGGTCAGAATTTCCCTATCCTTGCTGTATTTACTAACTCCAAGGTTAAAACATTCTAAATCTAGAGACTAGGACCCGGAACAATGGATGCAAGCTCCAGGAAAAGAAATTCCACCTCAACATTAGGAGAAAATTCCTGACAGTAAGGGCTGTTCGATAGTGGAACACACTCCCTCAGAGAGTGGTAGAGTCTCTTTCTTTGGAGGTCCTTAAGCAGAGGCTGGATGGCCATCTGCCGGGGATGCTTTGATTGGAAGTTCCTGCATGGCGGGGGGTTGGACTGGATGGCCCTTGTGGTCTCTTCCAACTCAACGATTCTATGATTCTAAATCGGGGTACATTTTAGAACATCCCTGTTATAGACATAGATATTTCCACCCATGCCAATCTCCTTTTCTCCCCTTCCCTCATATTACACAGTGAATGTTCAGGATTGGATGTGAAGTTATCTCTGTTGAAAAGAGAAAACAAGATTAGTCTCCCTTATCCAGAATTATGAAATTTAAATTAGTCTAAATTCCAAAATTGCCCACATGGGCAGCTGAGATAGAGACACATTTGTTTTGTGATGGTTCAGTATACACAAACTTTGTTTCATTTGCAAAGATATTGCATGTATGATGTATAAAAATTTTTTAAGCTATGCGCATAAGGTGTATAGGAAACATAAATGGGTTTAGACTTAGGTCCCATCTTCAAGACATCTTATTATGTAGATGTAAATATCCCAAAATCTGGGGGGGGGGGGGGAGTGAAATCCTTAACACTTCAGGTCCCAAACATTTTGGAGAAAGGAGACTCAACTTGTACTTTGTTTTGAAGAAATATAAAGGTTAACTATTTCAAATTTTGCATGGAGAAATGTGAGAATAGAGAGGAAGTGTGACAAATGAGAGCCCCCCCCCCCAAAAAAAACCTTTGCTGAAATGCACTACATGGAAATAAATTCTTAGTTGCCCTTTGTTTGTATTCAGAGTTAACCTAAATGGGTAGTCTTTGACTTGGTAAGGATTCTTTCCCTTACTTTGCTATTATGGGCTATTATTACATAGCAGACAGCAGTAGAAGCAATGACCCTGCCAAAGATATGTTTGTGACACTGAAAAGGGCCATTAATTAATCCAATAGTGTATTACTTACCCTCTCCTCCCACATAACTGATTAGAAAGAGCTAATGTAAGCATCTTCTTTAGTCTACGGTTTTAATTTAATGGCAGACGTTTAATCATGGTGAAAGTACATACAGTTAATGGCCACATAGCCACTTCATTCCAATTTAGGTGTCAATAAATGGCCATCTGGAATATCAACATCTCCATTCAGAACAGTGCCTATTTATATCTGTAAAATACTGGTTATTCGCCATCTTATTGTAGTAATTGATTTTGGTCTGTGCTAGATCCTAGCAATTCTCTTCACATTTTAAGGAAGTTATTACTTTAAAATACTGAGTTTTTCTCTCCTGCTGTTATGGTTTGATGAATTGTTTTCAGCTACTTGGCTTCAGTGTGAGGGTCTAATTTTTTTTTAAACTTCTTTAACGTGAAAACTGGAAGCAAAGTTGAAAATAGCCAGATGGCTTTTCTAAGAACATGTTTATATTATGTCATTTAAAACATTTTATATTCACAATGGAAAATATAAGAAATCTGTATGAGAGAATTAAACTAAATATTGATACCTCACCTAAAAACATAATGATATAATGCAGAACTCAGATTCTTCTTTGTCACTGTTTTTCTTTGGCTAAATGCTGTTTCGTCCATGAATAAGAGCTAATTTAAAAAGAAAGGCTGGTAAAGCACTAGTGGTTTGTGGTCCAAATGCCTCCCACACCCTGTAGATTGGTGGTGAGGGATCTCCCTGTGGACAACATGCTATTCTTGCCCTAAAGGCAGGTCTATATAGCTATGTATTCCTTTATCTAATGTCCACCCTTCCCAAATTCTGTCTTCTTTATCCATCACCAAGTACACTGCCACATAAGGCTGGTGGGCTACCTTTGGCCTGGTGGTCAAAAATGATAGAGTCTTTCAGTCCCATCCTGAAGCACAGTGGCTTTTTCCTATTACAGCTAGCCCTCTGTATCCACAGATGCAACCATCCACAGCTTGAAAATATTGAAAAATAATAAAAATTCCAAAAGCAAACCTTGTTTTTGCCATTTTATATAAGGGACACCATTTCACTGTGCCATTGTATGTAATGGGACTTGAGCATTGATGGATTTTGGTATTCATGGGGAGTCCTAGAACCAATGAATACCAAGGGTCCACTGTACTAATTCTTTAGACAGGAAGGATCACCAATTAAATGAATGAAATTTTTATGTTGCAGTATACTTGCATCACCAGAGGTCAAGTGCAGTTAAGGATGGAATGGGCATTCAACCGTTTCATGATTGATGAAATCTGGAGATCCTAATCCCCTGGGAACATTTCCAGCACAACAAAACCTACATACCTTGTGAACTATGCATTTTTGACAAACTGTGTAGCTTTCTAAGAGAAAAGAAAAGAAAAGAAAAAAGAAGCAGCTTATGCTGTTTTCTTGCCCTATATGCACTTAGAAAAACTGACAAAATCAAAACAAAAACCCCAGAAGTATATATTAAAGTCATGTCTGTGTGTGCAGCTTTTCTGTTTTGTAGACAAATTTACAATGTACTACTTCTTTCACTTTCAGAGCTGTAGTTCCCATTCCAGTTTTAAAGTTGTGCAACATTTAAAGCTGTGCAACATTTAAAGCTATGAAACATTCCTTTCTTCTCATCTTTTTGGAGAGCCCCAGAGCTTTTGAACTTGCACATCATTCCATTTTGTGCTTTCTTTCCTTATTTTTTAAGAGAGGGGGGAAAAAACTTTTTTTAAATACTTTTTATTAGTTTTTCAATAATAAAATAGTGCACATACAGTATTGTACATATTTACATCATTCTGTCTTCCTTCATCTTTATCAATTCAGTATACAGTAGTTATACTACTTAACTATACTTTATTTTTCCCCATAAAGAGTTTTCACATACTTCACATGTATATGCCTGGTACATAGGATAACCATTTGTAATCAATCTCTTTTCTAAACATTGTAATCCTTCTTCATTTTATAAATTCAATATATAATATAATGTTATTATGTGGATTGTATTTTTATTCTTTACTTAATCAAAGATAATACTAGCATGTGCACCTTTTTCGTCTTTTGGGGGGGGGGGAGAAACTTTTAAAGCTGTGCAGCCTTTAAAGTTGTGCACCATTTAAAGTTGTGGGATATTCCATTTTGTGCCTTTTTCCTTTGCCTTTTTGGCATGCTCCATAGCTTATTTATTAATTAATTGGTTTTATATCCTCCCTGTCTCCCAAAATGGGATTCAAGGCAGTTAAGACTGCACAGCTTTCCAGAAAACTATTCTGTTTGAGGAGAAGCTTTTAAACTTTTTTTAAAGTAAGTTTTGCAGTTTCCTGTCATCTCACAGGAAAAAAAAGTTCCTCAGTGTCTCAGTACTGTGAGAAGAAAAACTGATTGCTTTTTCCCAACATCTCTTGGGAATAGGAAGATCTAGAATTACCATCCTTAAATGGAGTCCACTTAGTCGTATATAAATGTAAACAGATTTGGATTCTAAACAGGATTGGGCCAAATTATGATTTGGATGGAAAACCATCAGGTAATAACATGTCTATCCAGTTAGAGCTAAAGAAAGAATCCTGCTTAACACTCTGGAAAGGCAGTGCTGCTCTCAGAGATGGTGTAGACTGGATGGGCCAATGATCTAAATCAATACAAGGCAGCTTCCTATGCTCCTGATTTTCATCTCCTTGAAAGTGAGATGGAATAGGTTGAAGACAAATGACTTTCAAGGTAAGTCCTGAGAAAATGTATGGAAGATTTCCATTGAAACTCTAGCTTCCTTTTTTGTTAAGAAATTGTAGCCAACTAATATCTATGAAAGTGTTATACTCATTCCATATAGTGTTAATACCTTGGCCAAAGTTGCTGTTCCACATTAAAGGGTATGAAAATAAATAGAGACCCGCAAAAAGAAAAAAAAGAAAAGAAAAGAAAAAAAAAGGTATAGATAAATAATACCCATAAAACCTTAAAAACAAAAACATAAATGAGGCATCTAATGCAGGAGTGACCAAAATGTGACCTTTCAGTTGTTTTTAGACTGCAGCTCCTTTGAGCCTGAGCCAGCATAACTAGTGGTGAGGAATGCTAGGACTTGCAGTCCAACATCTGGAAGACCACACTGTGCTGATCCCTGACTTTATGAAATGCTATGTAAAAACTCTGACACGTCTTGTTTTTCATGTTCTAAAATTTTACTTTAAAGAAAAAAATGTCTAATCTAAGTAATTTTTAAAAATACGCAGTGATAAGTTGTTCCATGGCAGACAAGAAGTATATACAAAAAACATCCCTGCATCAAAATATTATATCTAACAACACCATAGTGGCTCGAGATAAAATGCCACTTGAAATATGAGATTGTGGTTACATTAATATATCTTTGGTTTGATTGACATATATAATAAATGGGAAAATAATTAATAAAGTTGTATTCATAAAGTCAATTTTTAGAGTTCATTTTCTTTTCTATTTTGATATTACATATCAATTTCTCTATAACGGTGAGTGATCAGTTTATTGGTTATGCAAAATATGCACCCAGACGTAAGGAAGATAAAAGCATTTTTGGGGCAAGGTCTTCAGTTTCATTTACAAAAAGTGAGAGCAGAGACTTTGAGTTTTGTAATACAATCCGTTGATTTATTATTTTCTTCAGTGTGATTTAAAAAATTGGACCACAGGGCACAACCATCACATAATTCTGTCAGTTTAGCATTGTCCATGGGAGTTCTGTATTAGTTTTGATTTCTTTTAATACTAAAAGACAATGAGGTGAAGCAGACAGGTGGCTTATAGTTGCCTCTGGCTTCCCCAGCCCTGATTGGCCCCTGATTGCCCTGGGGCTGCAGCGACTGGATGCCGTGGACTTGAAGCTGGCGCTGCCATGGTCCTCAATGGGCTGCCAGCAAGGAATGGCTTTTCTGGCTGGCTTCGGGTCACCTGTGTGTTTCAGGCCAATGTCTCACCAGAATTAGATGTGCATTAGCTGTGGGACATAATCCAGCAAACATTTCTTCTGCATTGTTCATTTTGATTAGGTTTGCTCATCCATCCATACATAGCAGTATATCATGCAGTACATTGAAGTATGGATTATAATGGGAAGTGACAGGTTTCAACTGGTGACCCAGATCATAGAAGCAGTAGAAATCTAAATTAGCAGGAGATTGGATTAGCCTTCCTAACCTATAGTTCTATGATTCTCTGGACTACAACTGAATGAATGTTCTAGAAGATGTTGTTATGTTGCCTTTACCATACGAAGCCCTTCTCCTGCTAAAATACCATAGTTAATACAAACAATATGCAGTTGCCATTGCTCTCTTTTCTATTGCATTTTAGGAACCATTCCAAGTTTGCAACCTTCATTTGCACTAAAAACGTAGTACACACAGCATTTGAGACTGCCCACCCAGTACCTGCTCCAAGACATTATCGTACAGAGAGAGAGAGAGATCCTCTCCCAGAAATATGAATGAAATCAGTCTTGCATTTTTTTAAAAAAAATCCCCTTGTGGGGGGAGGAGCTTCCTGGTCAGTATAGGTTAGACGTCTGGCATCAGACTTAACTAATCACTTGCAAATGAAATCCAGCAGCTGATCTATCTGTCTGATCTATCCCAATGCTGGCTTTCATCTGACAATGGTTAATTAAGTCTGAAGCTAGAACAAACAGCAAGAAAGAGGCAGAGGGTTAATACAATAAGTTCGTTTTACACTGTAACACTCTTCTGTTTACATCTCTAGACATGTGTGAGAGTGTGTACATGTGTATGGGTGCATAGGAAAAAATAAGAAAGAATGAGAGAGAGAGAGAGAGAGAGAGAGACCGGAATGGGGCTACAAAGCATGGCGAGATGGACAGTGGATAGGAAAAAAATAGAGAAACAAGTTTAAAAGTTTCTCAGTTACTTTACCAATTTAAAAGAAAATCAGATTGAAAGTTCCACCCCTTCTCCTTCTCACGTGATCAATAGGGCACCTTGGCTACATCCAAACTACATCCGCTGATGACCACCTGACCACCCAAAATTGGCATTAAAGTGCAATTGAATTCCTGCTCTGGAAATAGTCCAGAACAGTAGAGGGAAATGAGGTCATTAGCAGATTTTTGTGTTAATAATTCAAAAATGTTTTTCAAACAGTCTCCTATAGGAGAGCAACAGAAGAGAAATTGTGTCATGTGATAAGCCCGAACCAAAGATCCAATTATCCTAGTGTAATAGCAATTTATTTGCCTCACGTGATAAAACCATTAGATATGAATGATAATAAACAACACAATCTCCTTCTCCTATTTTGCAAAATATTTTGAAGATTCCTTTGAAAGAAAAGTAATAATTCATCAATGGAAATCTCAACAATTAATTGTACTTGTGTAGGAGTGATTTTAATAAATTGAATGAAGGAAATGAAAACATCTATCTGCTCTTGCAGTATGTGTAACTACTAGTGCTTCCTCCTTTGAAGTTGTGCATGTGCTCCATTTTAAGTGTTGAAGCACCCATTTCGTCTGATTTTTTTCTTAAAAAATGGAACATCTTTTCCTGTTGATAATGACCTAAATCAAATGCTAATTCTACACAGAGTAGACCTATTAAAATGAGGTGAAATGAATCTTGTTAATCATAACCAGCCTAGGTTCTTAATTGGAAATGTAAAACATGTAGTCTGATGGAAGCTGGGGGAAACATTATCCTCATTTACTCAGAATCAGTAAAAAATTAAAATATCTTCTTCATACGTTTCAAGCAGGCAGTATGAATGAATCATGGGTTTTGGGGGGGGGTTTTTTTTGGCAGAATGTGTGGATTTCTTTCCCTAACAGTTATTTTACATGGTCTTAGAGTGTTTATTTTATTATTTTCCTCAATAAACCTGACATATTGCTGAGTATGTTGCTTTCACAGAGAAATAAATACTCAAGATTACAAACATAACTTTTTATTAAACTTTCCCAAAACCCTAATGGCTCATTTAATAAACAGAATATTCTCCCTGTTGATGAAGAAGTATGTAACAAATCTTGAGAGAGAAGGTAAAGCACCAGAATTTATTTTGTCTATAGTTGCTTATAAGCTTTGTGCTGCAGTCTTATGGACTCTGGGTTGCAGGTTTTTCTAAAACTCTTTCTCTGTAGGTGGAAATGAAGGCTTGTAGGTGAAGGTTCAACACTGGAGGCTTCCTTGATGGTTTCTGCATGGGCCAGGATATTCTTGAGGCAGCCTGGAGTATTGGGGTCCTGAAGCTGCCTTGGCCTCTCCCTGTTGGGGACCTCCATTGTGAGGTGGGTGGCTGGTCACACACCTGTCTGGTGCCGAACTACCTGGACATTATCTGAACTGTTTGCATTAGACTTAAGGATTGGGCCCTGCATCATTTGAACCCACCCAGAGGATGTGGGGGAGGAGGTTTATTTGACCTATGCCCTTGTTTTGGAAGAGGAAAGGAATTGCAACCATCATTATTCTATTACTGTCAGTTTTCCAGTGGTGGTAAGTGTGAAAGGGGCCAGATCCAAATGCTTCTCATATTGTCAAAATAAAGGAAAGAAATGTATGCTATATACCATCCCATCCCATCATGAACCTATGATTATTATAACACAGTTGACCCATTTGAGCTCTAGCACCACACTCTAAAAACTGTTTTTGTTATTAGAAAGATAGTATAGTTTTTTATGGCCCCAATATTGATCAGACGTTTTGTGACTTTTATATCAGCCTATGTTTCTTTGCTTTCCTGTACCTTAAGGAAGCAATGAAATAGTCACGATAATGGTATAGAAGATATTTCAAAGTGTCTTTTTAAAGAGTTGAGAAGACCCATAGCTCAGTGCAATTTTTTAGCAAAGTCTTCTTATCACCCTTTACCACCAATCAGGCAGGATTAGGGATATTTCTATCATTGTTTAACAAGATAGGTATTGCCACTGACATTGTTGTTATTTGGTCAGGTGAAGCAGTGCCTGGGACTACTGCTGAGGCTGGTAATTAAGGTCAGACCACTGTCTCCCAAATCTGTTGTCTCATGTACAACAGTACCATAATTGTATCTATGGGGAAAAAGGAGGATTGTCCCTGATGAAGGGACCTCTTTTTTATTTTTATGTGAAAAAAGCAAATGCTTTCCCTTTATCATTAATCTCTAACAATAATGGAAATGTGTGTCTTCTCCAATTTGAGTATAAATGGGAGAAAAACTAGGGGCTTATATTAATGGGATACATCAGGTACAGTTCCAGTTCAAGGACAGACTTGACTAAAGAACTGACACATAAATGCCCATTACAAACAAAATCTAACATCTCCATCTCTTTCTGGGGAGTGTTTGGAGACAAAGAGAGCTCTGATGTATACCATCCCATCGACTTTAGCATACCAATTGGAGTGAAATCTGACTGTCCTACATTCCCTCTTCTGAGCAGGTGCTGGATGATACCATGGTGGAAATACTTCTGTCAAGTGGGTGAGCATAGCCCAGGGCTCTCCTATCAGGCCCAGTTTCAGTCAGGCCCCCAGGACACCAAATGCTGTCTCATCTCCAAAATCCAGTCATGTGACTAACAAGCCCATGGTTGTTGTGTGGTCACTAACCAACAGCTTTGGAGCCAGGGTGTTTCCTTCTGACTTTTGGGTTTTTCTGTCACCCTATGAATGCATTGTGCATTAACCTGGAGGTTGTCAGCATGGGCCAAAAGGTCTGAGTTTCCTCTGACCTCATATCATCATGTGGACATTGCAGGCCAAAATCCCAAGGGAAGGATTGAGCCTGATCATTCCAGACTGGGCATGGATTCAGAGGATCTGGCCCACTCCTGGGGCAAAAGGGCCTCAATGCTGGGTAATTTGGCCCATGGTTTGCAACACAGTTTCTTGGCAAACTGTGGCTGATCAGATGGCCCCGCGTGTCCCTTACCTTTGTCTGTTGTTCCTGCGAGTAGACCCCTGTCACCACATAGGACATGGAAACAGATACCTGGCTATGTGATTGCAGCCAATTTTCCATGTCAGATGTGATGACAGGGGTCTATTCACTTTCAACAATGACATATTAAGGTAAGGGAAGTGCAGTGATAGTGGGTCCTGGGCCAGTGCAGGTAATTCCTGGGAACTGACCCAGTGAGCACTGGGGCCAGGACAGCATTGGCTGAGCTGTGCTATCCTGGTCCATCTGGTCAGCCTCTTAAATTGCTGAAAGGAATTTGGGCAATCTGTCAGGTCCAGCAGCTAATGATGCTCAGAAATTTAGGCTTCAGTAGTTAAAATGCAGTAAAGATTTCTTTACTCAGCAATATAGTTCCATAGTGGAGACATTCATTGTGAAAACTAAAGAGCAAGCATAAACATTGTCTAATTAAACTATTCACAACTTCACATTCTTATTCATTGCAATTAATAAACACATTTCCCCTGCCCTCGTTCCCATACCACCCCTTCTTTGTGCAGCCAGGTGCTTCTCACAAGAACGATCTGGAACAGGCTTGACATGTCTGCCTTCCCTCTAAAGTTATCTCATCATCTGTGGCTGAAATAATCATGTCCCTGCAATAACTGTTTTAATACTACATAACACATCACTTAACCTTTCCAGTGTTTTATGGCAGGACAGTTGCATGTTCAACTCCTGACATTAACCTATCTGGAATTTTCTTGATTGAAACAAGCTTCTGGTTTCCTATTGACTTCACCCTCTGAGGTGGGAAAAGAATGTCAGCTGGTTTGTTTAGTCTTTCTTCTAATTCATGACATTTCAGCTTTCTACAGCATGACATACTTTTTGAGTGTTCAGTACTCCACGAACTACCTTTGCATCCTTTCCATTTGAATGAACAGAGAAAGCACTTTGATGTACTTGTAATTTGGGACTAATTTCTATGCTCAGTAGAGACCTCTCTTTCAGCACAATTTGATAATGGATAACTTATGGAACAGGAAATGCAGCAAGCCTATGAATTATCTATTTTATTATTTATTTTTTGAAAAGAAATTATAAACCATTCTTCATTGTACTGAAAATATCAGGGTGGTATTGGTGTTACACTACAATGCTGTCATAAAACAATGAAAAATGTCATAATTTGCACAACTGGTTTTAGTCCTGTAACAATAATATTTAAATTCACCAAAAGAGTCATAATTTTAAAAAACATATAAAATATGATTGAAAAATTTTAGCCTAGTGCCAGGCAAGTGAGGGCATGGAATGTATTCTACAAATGGAGCAACACTGCCAACATCTCCTTTTTTCTAGTGTTTACATACTGTCATTTGAAGGTACTTGAAGGAGCAGAGCCTTGAAAGAAAAGCTTCACAGGCAAGGAAATTAATATAGTACTGGAATTACTGTATTTTATCAAGAATATGTATCTTATGTTATTTAGAGTTTTGAACATAAGCACCTACAACTTGAACTGGGTCAGGAAGTGATAGCCATGGGCTTCCTTGAAAGATTAGCAACCAAAAAATTGGATCCGCCATGGTTAATTTTGTTCTTTTTAGTTTTGAGGGTCATGTATCCTAGTTTCCTTGCTCAAGCTTTTGTTTGTATAGCCCTCTAAAGTTTGAGAATGCAAATCAAAACAAAACCCAATTTGTTTTTCATCCTTTCTCCTCAATACTCTAATTTTTAAAATTTAGATTATAAAGAAATATATTTTGTATTATATCTTAATGTTTTAACATTGTTTTGATTTTAGACATTGTGTGTGCAATCTAAGGAAAATGCAGCTGAACAAAAGATTTTAGAATACATAAAGGAGTTATTAGGTTTATGAGTTGTAATTTAATAAATCCCAGACTCCTTAAGATATGCAGTGTTATTACTATCTTTTCTCTGTCAGGTTGATACAGAAAGACTTGCTAGTGAAGTCAAAACCCTGTCCTGTAAAGTTCTAATGCATTCTGTGGTAATTATTGATTTTTATGAGTAGAAAATCTTTAAAGCCACATTTGATTAGATCAAGGAAAAAGCAGCTTACTACAATAAACAGAGCTCTGCATTCCACATTTTATTGAAATAATAAGGGCTTTATTGGCAAGAGTTTATTTGGTGATAGTAGCATTTACATCTTGTAGAGGAAACATATGATTCATAAAATATCACTTCTAAATTAAGGAAGTACAAACACAGAGTTTGTAGAGTTGTTATTGTGGGAAGTTTGTATTTCACCATAATAATTAACAGTTCATAAAGTTAACTGAACTCAAATGATTTTCCTGAAATAAGAAATTGACACAGAAATAATAAGTAAAAGAATATATTGCCTGTTTTTTTTATTTTCTCTCTCTCCTTGGGTTTATTTTAAGATTAACATTTCAGATGCAATAATGACTCTGCTGAGAAAGTCAAGGAATTTATTGGGTAGAATCATGGAATACTGGGCAGAAGCCTAGGTGACACATCTATGATTCATTACTAATTTCTGAACTTTGTGATAGCAGATCAAAGGAAGCAGGATGAGGACAACTACAAAGAGTATTTTCCTCTACTTGTCTACCACATGCTGTTAGCAGGTGTAGGAGAATGTGGGAGAGGAATTTAAAGAAGGACTTCTATAATAACCACAGCCAGTAAAATATATTTGAAAATATAAACCTTATGTCTGAATCCCATGGACTGTTTCAACAGTGCCTATGGTTGTATTCCTGGCTTCAGATGATCCAGTGACCTCTACAGTGCCCTACAGTTATCAGCTATTTGCCAGAGAAATGAGGTTAGATATGAGCTTTAGGGGGAACAGCAAGGCCAACATAGCCATTGTTTGTTGATATCACTGTGGATGTACATAACTTGGTGGCATTTGCAACATCTTTGTCTATCCCAATCTTAAATGGTCTTCTGATCAAAAGATAGTTTACTTCTTTTTCACTAATGAGTTGAGGATGGTGGAAATAACTGGAGAGGGAGGTGCAGTACCAATTACTGGAGAACATGAATGGGAGGGAGTTCATAGAATAGATCACAGAATCATAGATTATTACATGGAGCATTACTATCTCTGAAATGTGGCTAAATTGTCCATAAAGTACACAGGTGTAATAGCCAATTGCATTTGCCTCCTGTGATTTAATTGTCATTGAGGCGTTCTGCTCCCCTCCAATCATCAAAATGTTCGCAGAGCAGCCATTTCTCCCATAATGGAAGTTCCCATTGTTGAAAAATGGCTGCTCCGCAAATGCTTTGATGATGGGAGAGGAGTGGGACACCTCAATGACAATTAAATCACAGGAGGCAAGCACAATTGGCTATCACACCCATGCACTTTACGGATGATTTAGCCACATTTCAGGAATGGTAAGGCTCTGTGTGATAATCACCATAGAGTTGGAAGAGACCACAAGGGCCACCCAGTCCAATTCCTTGCCATGCAGGAACTCACAATTAAAGCACCCCTGAAAGATGGCCATCCAGCCTGTCAGGGGTGCTTTGATTTTGAGTTCCTGCATGGCAAGGGGTTGGACTGGATGGCACTTCTGGTTTCTTCCAACTCTATGATTCTATACTCGATGAGTCTATGAACTCCCTCCCATTCATGTTCGTATTAACTGGTACTTCACCTCCCTCTTGAGTGATTTCTACCATTTTAGACTCATTATGTCATTACACTTATGTCGTGTTTGTGAGCTTGCCATATTAATATGGTTTTCCAGTTGCCAGCATGGCATAGTGGTCTGAGTGTTTGACTACGACTCACCAGGGTTCAATTTCCTGCTCAGTCATGAAATCCAGTGGGAGACCCTGCACTCAGGGGAAGACAGAAGCAAAGGCAAACCCTCTCTGAACAAATCTTGCCAAGAAAAAACCTGTGATAGAGTCTTCTTTAGAGTCTTCATATGTCAGAAACTACTTAAAGGCACACAACAATAACAGCAATATCCACCATAGGAATAAGAGAAGACAGAACTAGTCAGTTGGGCTCTTGTGCTATCTTTGGCATGAGAATCATGTCTATTTTGGTTGTATAGATAAGTCATTATATACATTAGAATAAAGGGGAGGGAATCAAATATTACCTGGGGGGGGATCACTGATAAGATTATAATGTTTAATTTCCTTCTTGTCAACTAACCTTCATTGCTTATATTAGCTTTTTTGATGAATAGACAATGGTCTTGCTTTAATATTGTGCATCACGAGTAGAAATAAGTTATTAAACTAGGGATGAAAAAAAAGTCCTTTATTCCCCAATATTTGTAAGTCAGGGACAAAAATGACAATCTGCTTAAGCTATTAACGGGAGGACATTAATCAGCTATGGTATAATAAATTAGCCTTCTGAACTTGTAGCTAAAAGATAAGAAAGGTGAAAACAGGAATCCACTGTTAATATAATTGGATAATTTCAGTTATCACTCTACCTATATTCCAAACGAAGTAGCCTTAGCATGTAATTGCTCAAGACAAACTTGTGTGTCAGAATTATCCAGGAGCTCATGCCTCAGTTTGTCGGGTTAGTCCCCCCTCCTTCTGATGTCTATAGGATTAAGAATCTCAGTACATCTTCAGACCATTCAGATGACAGAAGATGGCAACAATCTGTGAAATGGAACTGGTGAGATAAAAGGTTTTCCTCCTAACCAAACCAATTTGGCTCCATCTTATTATGTGAAGGGTAGTCAGCTTCTTCCAGTATCAGAGTCAAGACTACACTGGAGATTTTGCATCTGAATAAAGAGCAGGATTATTTTGTGTTAATTCAGTCAAGGATGTCATGTGTGCTCTGGCCAGAAATAGTTACCTCCCTTGGCTCTGAACCCTGCAAAAGGAAACATAAGATTCCTTCTTGTCATGGAAATCCAGCTGGACAAATCATTGCCCAGGTTCATGCCCTATAGTAGCATTGGTCATTCAGCATACTGGGCTCATTCAAAGATAGAAATGGCCAACATTTCTATCTTTTTTATTCCCTTCAGTCAGTAATGTGAATGTGTTGGGGTTTTAAATGGGAATTAGCAGCTCTACCTGTGGCCTATCTTATTAGACTTAGAAAAAGCATATATACTTATAAATATTCCTGCATTCCATTTGATTAAGCTGCTAATTCCATAATTGGCAGACTGTGGAGCAGAGGGGATAACAGTCATTTATTTTTATGATGGGAAAATATTGTAAGTTGATGGATGAGCATGTAATCTCTGTGAAAAATGTTTTGTTAAATCATCAACACTAGGGTGTTTGTCTCTTGGATCAATAACCCCTTCATGCAAGCAAAGATTTCACTGTGATGGTTTTTCATATTCCTCTTTTTGCCCCATTAGCACAAGCAGAAACAATTTTAAAGCATCCACTGTTCCACTCTGATATGAATAGATAAATTGTCAGAGGTTGCCAGCAAGATAGCTTCCACATTAGAGGACTGTGTTGTAAGCAACACTACATACAGTGTTTCAGCTGGTAAACACAAACTGTGCACATTTAGTGGCACGTCTGAGTTCTCATCCTTCAGTTGAACTTAATGAGCTGTAACAGTGTGATGAGATTGGGGAGAATGGGGTTAGTGTGTATTGAATGGAAGCCAGATATCGAAGGTCATTGTTCAAGAGCTGCCCTTTCCCACCACTTATCAGCCAAACAGGAGGGGTAAGGGTGGGAACTAAGTACAGTGCATGTTGTACAAATGGGAAACAGAATTCAGAATTTTAACCATTTCAACAGTAGTTTTTAAGACATGACAATATGAATAAGATGCCTCTTTGCTTTTTTTCCAGTCGTAGTGTTTCAGCCATATGTTTTGGGATGGATCTGAAGAAGTGGGTCAACTTCCCTAAAGCAGGCGGTAGAATTCCCTCTGCTGGAAGTTTTTAGAGTATGGACAACCATCTGTCAGAACGCTTTTATGCATAGGACAATGCTGATGAACTGACATGAACCCTGTATATTCCTTTGTTATTCAACACAGTGGGTTTTCAACCCTTACCATCCACCCTATTGAAGAATTTTGGTGAGGGCTATATCTGCACCACAGAAATAATGCAGTTTGACACCTCTTTAACTGCCATGGCTCAGTGCTATGAAATTCTGGGATTTGTAATTTTGTGTGATATTTAGCTCTCAGAGAACTGGTACCACAACAAACTACAAATCCCAAGATTCCATAGCATGGAACCATGTCAGTTAAAGCATGTCACCATACATTATTTCTCCAGTGTGGATGCAACTTAAGTAGCTCAAAACCAATTAAATTTGACTTTCTGAAAAGAGACTAAAATGTAAAACCTGTTCATATTTCATCCTTACATACAAGAATGAAGAGTTTAAAACATTTTCATCCTGCTGGGTGAGATTAGGAAGTTTTTGCCCATTTTTTGGGGGGGTCAATTTCTATATTCCCCTGCAGCCACTTCAAGACATATAAAAATGCAGATGGCTTACCAATACCATGGATTCTGCATGGATCCAGTCATCTATGCCTTGAAATGTTGTTTTTTTAAAAAAAAAATAATCAAAAAGCAAACTTTGATTTTGCCATTTAATGTAAGGGACAACATTTTTGTAAGGGATGCTTTGACTATGATTTCCTGCTTGGCAGAAGATTGGACTGAATGGCCCTTGTGGTCTCTTCCAACTCTACAATTCTATGATTCTATAATTCTACTCCTTTGTATATAATGGGACTTGAGCATCCACTGATTTTGTGCAGTCCTGGAACTAAACCAAGGCTCACTTTAATTTGTGCAAAAATGTTTTAATGTAGAAACAGTGTCTTTTGAGCAGAATACAGTTTTCTATGGATAATGTGGGTGGGATAGCACAACAAACAAAGTTTTTGCACAAACCTATTTTTAATATTAAAAGGGGAAAAAATCTTTCAGGGATTGACCATTCCTTTTCATGACGTATCTCATTGGGTCAAGACACTGTTTCTCAAGGAGGAGTAATTTTGCAAGCATAATTTATATCCTAGTGTGAGCCACTACTTAACTGTCAAGGCAAAGCATAATTTCTTAGAGGATGTTCTCACTATTTCAGATTGGTCAAGAGAGGTTCCAGTGTTCCATATCTGCTTCTCACTCAACTCAGATTTAGCCCTTTGTTTCTGAACTGTTTATTTTCCCCAGTTCTGAGCATCAAGTAGAGATGAAAACAGCCTATCAAGAAAGAACTAAATCTCTGAGGATAACATTCCATCAATTATTGAGATCTCTGGCAACAGTAGTAGATTTTGTTGCAATGAGTTATTTTCAGAGCTGACTGCGTTGTATCATCCCCTCGAGAAACAGTGAATGTAGACTCCTGAGATCAACTTTAGAGAAGACTGAAAGTAACTTGTTTGCCTAAAATCAAGTTCACAGAAAGGCTATGTCTTGAAAAAAAACAACAACAAAAATAAAAAATAAAAATAACAATCCCACAAAACTCCCAAAAGTTTATTTGGAATAAAATGAGGGTCAGGTTCCTCACCTTTTTGAAGTGAAATGTTCAAATTTTTTTAAAAAAAACTTGCAGTAATTTAGGGCAACTATGGTAATTGAAATTTTGGTTCCCTTTTTGTCCTTTTCAAAACCAACAAACTGAGACTAAGCATTCCCTTACAGTAATGAGTAATCCTCCTTCTTCACTCCTGCTAAAGAAGATATTGTTGATGTTATGTGCTTTCAAGTTGACTCAGACTTATGGTGAACCTGTGATAGGGTTTTTTTTTAAGCAAGATTGGTTCACAAGATGTTGACCTTCCTTTAAGGCTGAGAGTGTATGACTTGCCCAAAGGTCACCATGACTGAGCAGGATTCAAACCCTAATTCCCCAGAGTCCTAGCCCAGCACTCAAGTCACTATACAAAGCTGGCTCTCGTAAACAAGATAGTAGATGTTAATTTTAATATTGCGCTCAGATTATGAACAGTTGGAATGATACAGTTGGAATAAGCATCATGAAAGTAAATAGCTTAACTGTAGTTGATAGGAGAGGCTGGAAGAAGTTTGGTATGGTTTATAGATATTTAGGTATTAAGGATAATTAACTTATCTCTTAAGGATAGCTTATGCTTGGATCAATCCTTTGATCTTGGAACTTGTAAGAAATGCATTTGTTTGGTGACATTACTATGGTTGGGATCATTGCAGTTTAAGTTACATCAGAGAAATACTGTAGATTTACAGGAGAGCTCTCAAGACTTCATTCAGGAAGACTAAATACAGAACCAAATTGTAAAGACATTTTAGTGCACTTGAAGTTCAATACATGCCAAGTATTGAACAAATTGGCAATGGTTGTTTTTAAAAACATACAAGCCTTGATTGGTTTATTTTGCTTTAGTATTGTGTTACATACCCTGAATCATTTATGTTTCCAAATTCAATATGATTCAGTGACAGGAAAGTAAATGAGAGTCACAGATTTTCTCATCTTTCATGAGAAAGGACACCACAGCACATCAAGACTGAGAAAAAAGTCAACCTCCTCATTTTTTTATGCATTTGGGGAGTTCCCCCCTCCATTTAATTGCTACAAAAATTGGCTGGCACAAAATACTTTTTTGTACAAATGCATTGTTTTTTTGTGAAAATCATGTGTATGAGTTAGTTTATTGACTCCAGTCCAGTCCATTTTCAAACCCAGACATGAGGGCACCAGGTACACACCACACAGAGTTGAACTGCCTGTCATCAACATACAGTGAGATCACTCCACCCCTCTGATAAACCCACCCACTGATTTCAGAGAAATGTCAAAAGATGATAACATCAACCTTTGAAATAAAGCAGAGATCTGTTGTTGTGTGCCTTTAAGTCATTTCCAACTTATGGAGACTGTGAGACAAACCTATCACAGGGTTTTCTCGGGCTAAGTGTGTGTAACTTGCTCAAAGTCACGCAGTGAGTTTCCATGGCTGAGCAGGGAAACAAATCCTGATCTCCAAAGTTGTAGTCCAGTGCTCAAACCAAACCAGTTCAGTTTTACTGGGACCATCCTTGCAGGTTGGATTGGGACCCAGTTTATCACAGTGCTTCGAAAGATAATCTTGTGGTGGAGGTTCAACGGGGTCCCATGATCATGTGGTGCAATGAAAGAGCCAGTACAATTGATATATGATACTCTCAAGACACATCCATTAGTGCGACCAAATGTGTTGGTGCCATACCTGGGTCTGAATCTGGACTGAAATAAGGTTCAAATAATCTGTTGCATTAATGTACCTGAAGTTGAAGTACCATCACCATCTGAGGATGTTGGTGACTGTGCACAATCCTCTCAGATGACAAAAACTCAGCCAGTTCAGATACCTCTGCAGGAACTCAAATAGCCCTCTGAATGTGTATGGAGTGGATGCCTTTTCAAAGTAAACAGAAAATTGATTTGATGAAAGTGTTGATAAAAATCCTGGGAAGAATAAAGAAAGGGGAATGTAAGGAGGGGACCAGCTGAGAACTTGGAATGGAAGTAAAGAAAATGGAAATGGAGAGCTTGCCTATTTTAAGAGACTCATTTTTAAAATACATATTTCCATTCAATCATCCAGTGAAAGTTAGTGTAAAGGATGTGGTAGGAAGATCATAATTCTGGGACAGATCCAGATCCAAAGGTCTGTTTTCTCATGAAGGTACACAAATTGTAGGCCAAATTAGTTACTTGAGGTTTTGCTTTGTTTTGTTTATTCCTGGCTTCTTTTATCCATATACAGAATACTTCAAATGGACTTCTTAATTCTTTCCCACACAACCCGTTTTCTGGCCATTTTAAATAGAAATATACAAAACTGATAGTCATACTTTGAAGCTGCACAACTTACAGCATTTGCCTAGGAACAACACTGATGTTTTGTCCTGTTTATTATGTGTATTTCTATTAACTTGCTTTATAGTTTCTCTTTTTTAAATTCAATGTTATGAACTTGCTATTTGATAAAAGTTGAGATATGTGGTACAATATATAGTCAGTTTTAATAGTATAATTGCTTGAAATTTTCCCAATGTATTTTGTCCAGCTGAGATGGCTAACTGCATGTCAAACATTAATTTTCTGATGTGTGGAAATTGTAAATCCAATTATGCTAATTCATGAAATGTGACATAACTGTAATTATTTAAGTTTTTCTTTTTGAAAGAACATCATATTTTATATAACTATGTTATAGCCTATAACAAAATGTATCAAAAATGATCAAAAATGAAACAAAAGGAATTGCTTCTCTAAATTATAGAAAATTAAAGAAACCATTGTAAAGAGATGATAAGGGGAAACAAAAGAAATCAAGATACATTTGACTAAAAAGCAAAACAACAACAAAAAAGAGAAGCAATTGTGCACTGTGCTTCGGTGGTTTCAGTCCTTTCTCTCCGGCAGATCCCAAAGGGTGAGGTTCGGGGACAGTTGCTCGTCCAAAACTGAGCTTAATTGTGGTGTCCCTCAGGGCGCCATCCTGTCCCCAATGCTTTTCAATATTAATATGAAGCCGCTGGGTGAGATCATTCGGAGGCATGGAGCTCAGTGTCTCCAGTACACTGATGACACTCAGATATATCTCTCCATGATCAGATCGTCTGTTCAGACCTCAGATGGCATCTCTCCTCTCAATGACTGTCTTGCAGCAGTAATGGGATGAGGGAAAACAGATTGAAGCTCAATCCAGACAAAACTGAGGTACTTACAGTTCCAGGACTGAAACCTGGTTTGGGAATACAGTCCCCAGTCCTAGACGGAGTCACACTCTCCTCGAAGAACTCTGTTCGCAGTCTGTGGGTACTCCTCGATCCGTCACTTCACATGACTAGTCAGGTGAATATGACGGTCAGGAGTGCCTGTTACCAGCTTTGGCTGATACACCACCTGCGCCCTTTCCTGGATATGAGGGACCTGGAAACTGTGGTAACACACTGGTAACCTCACGCTTGGACTACTGTAATGCGCTCTACATGGGGCTACCCTTGTGCCTAACCCAGAAACTGCAATTAGTTCAAAACATGACAGCCAGGCTTGTCACTGGAACATCTAGGAGAGAGCACAAAGCTCTCCGCTGGATGCCAATTAGTGTCCGGGCACAGTACAAGGTGTTGGTTTTAACCTTTAAGCCCTACATGGCTTGGGTCCATCCTATCTCAGGGACTGCCTCTTTGTCCGGGAAAGCTGCCAACACATGGCTGATAAAATAATGAGTCTTGGATAAAACACAATTATAAGAGAAACCAAAATACCAGTAATTGCTGGCCGTAGTAAAGTACAAAGTCCACAAGGCAAAAGGCAAGTCCAATAGGGGTTTCGAGGTCTAGGGTTTTCGCAGGCAGAGATTCCAAAGCCGTTCCGAAGGTCACAGGTAATGAGAATTCCAAAGTCAAGCCGAGAGTCAAAAGCTTTCGCCGGTAAACCAAGATAAGCTTTGACAAAAGTTTGTCTTCCCTGATCTCTTATATAGCCCCCAGCTCCTCCCCTCACAGCTGTTTCAACTTGGCTTTCTCTAGCAATCTCAGAGAGCGTCTCAGCCCCGCCCGATCTGCTCTTCTTTGAGCAAAGGAAGGGATTTCTATCTCTTGCTCCTGTGTCTCTTCCAGGCCTGCAACCTCTGCTGGGGAAAGGCTTTCTTCTGAGGAAACCCTAGGCTGCTGAGGTAGGGGCTGTGCCTCACTGTGTCCTATAGAACTAGGTCCAGGTTCACCTAAGTCTCTAGGATCTGGCAGCACTATGCTAGGACCTGACTCAGCATATTCTTCCTCAGAATCCTCCATGTCCTCCACCTGGCTGTCCCTGACACTCTTCCCGTATGAGCCCCCCTGCAAACTGCAGTCTTCTGGGAGGAACCTTCTTTAGCCTACGAAGACCAGACTGTCACAGACCTCCCAGAGGGCCTTTTCAGCCATCGCCCCCAAGCTGTGGAATGGCCTGCTGGATGAGATGCATCTTATTACATCCATTGATGGCTTCTAAAAAGCCTTAAAGATTCATCTCTTCCGGCAGGCCTTCCTAGACAGCACTTAAACTTCCCCGGCTCCAAACTCAATGTCTAGATCCTTTCCAGCTCTCTCACCTATTATTTATCCTACCCATACAGCTCTAGGAAATTTTGTGTTTATGATATTGTCTTATATTTTGTATTGTTTTTAATCTTTAGCTAATTTAATAATATTTTAAGGGGTGGGAGTTGGGATGAGACTGTTTTATTTTTAACTCTGTGTGTTTTAATCTTGCTGTACCCCGCCCTGATTGTTTGCTCAGAGGGGTGGCTATAAATAAAAATTATTATTATAATTATTGTGATACATTTGACTGAAAAGCAAAACAACAACAAAAAGAGAAGCAAATGTGCTTCCCCATTTTTGTTTTTAATTGCCTTCAAATTGACTTTGACCTATTGTAACCCTATGAATGAGAGGCGTCCAAGTAACCTTGTCCTTAGCCACACTGCTCAGTTGCTGGTGAATCATGGCCATGGCTTCTCTGATTAAATCTATCTGTTCCTTTTCTCCTGTTTCCTTCAACCATGACAACACCATCTGGCCTAGGACGAAGTGAAAGAAGAGGCCAGCTCCATCGGGCCTGTCCTAGATTAAGAAGCAGAACCCTCCCTTCAGACCGTCTGCCTTGGTCCAGGTCTCAGAGGGAGAGGAGAAATGCTGGACCTGATCCCCTTCTCCACCACCATTCCCTTCTCCTTTTGTGTTGTGTTTTCTTAGATTGTAAGCCTGAGGGCAGGGAACTGTCTAATTAAAACTAATAATTGTAAGCCACTTTGATAGCCTTTAGGGCTGAAGAGTGAGGTTTAAATAAATAAATAAATAATGAAAATTTTACCCAACAACAACAACAATAATAAATTTTATTTATAGCCCGCTCCTCTGTCAACCAATCGGAGCAGGTTACAACAATTAAAAAGATACAAGGTAAAAATTACAATGACCCATACCCAGCCACCCACCCCTTAAAATTGGATTAAACTAACATCAAAGTTAAAAACAACATAATTAAAATTTTCACAATATAAAACAACGATCAATTGCATGGGTGTCAAAGGTCAAGATGTTAAAAACTGAGGGGAGAGCTTGACCCACTAACAGAGTGGGGAGTTCAGGACTTTCTGGGAAGTTATTGTCTTTTCTAGTGAGTTCTTTCTTATGATATGGCCAAAAATATGACAACCTCAGTTTTGTCATCTTTGCTTCAAAGGGAAAGTTCATACCTGATTCACTATAGGGCCCATTTATTGATCTTTTTAGCAGTCCATGGTATTGACAGAACTCTTATCCACCACATTTCAAATGAGTTCTTTATATCATCTTTCTTTATTCTCACTACCATACATTGAAATGGGACATACAATGGCATGGATAGTCCTAACTTTATTATTCCATGATATATTTTTATACTTCAGGATCTTATCTAGTTCCTTGATAGCCATCCTTCCAAGTCCAAGTCTTCTTCTGATTTTTGAGCCTAAGTATGGAAAATCTTGAACTATTTCATTGTCTTTATCATCTAGTTTAAAATTGTGTGGATCATCTGTGGCAATTGTTTTTGTTTTCTTAATGTTCAGCTGTAAAGTTACCTTTGCACTTTCTGCTTTGACTTTATTCAATAATCTTTCTATACCTCTGCTATTTTCTGCTAGTAGTATGATGTCATCTGCATATCATACATTGTTGATGTTCCTTCCTTCTGTTTTCACATCTTTGTCCAAATCTAATTCTGCTTTTTCTATGATGTTTTCAGTATATATGTTAAAAAGATAAGGTAATAGAATTCAGTCTTGCCTGACCCCTTGACAGGCGGAAAGCTGTAAAAGACTAAAAGCCTTAGAAGACAAAATATAATTGTTGTTTCAGTGTTTACTCAACTACAGTTAATCTGGAAATTAATTTGTCAAGAACACTACATTTAATTTAATAATGGGCCAGAGTGTCTAGACTGGTGACTTCCATAGATTTGGAGGATGGTGAATATGGTCCTCACCACTTCAATTAATTTTTTGTGCTGAGAATGAGATTCTAAAATAAATAAATGAATCCAGATATCTAAATACAAGTTAGCCAAAGCATTCTCTTTCTGTTATAACCTATCCCCCCCAAGTGTCTTGTTATTAACAGTGAAGCAACACGATTTTACATACAAAACTTTCCAGATAGTCATGTGGCTTTGTCTGTGTGCAAGATTGCAGGCTGCTGGTGGGGGGATTATGTGTGTGTGTAAAACCAGCAATTTTGACCTCCATGTATGACTATTTGAAAGGGCGTGTGTGTGTGTGTGTAAAAACACCATGGTTTTAATCTGCTCTACTCCCTACAATTTTAATGGAAACAAGCCAGTCTTATTTCTGCATAGAATTATTCTCCGAAACAGTTCAAGATATGCAAATCAGGCAGGAGTGACACATAAATATTTTGTGTTCATTTCTACGTTGAGACACAACTGTGGAAATTATTTGTCTCACACCTGTTGTTGTTGTGTGCCTTCATGTTGTTTCTGACTGGGTTATAGTGACCTAAAGGTGAACCTTTTGTGGGGAGTTCTTGGCAAATTTATTCAGAGAGTTTGTGCCATCACCACCCTCTGAAGCTGAGAGAGAGTGACGTTCCCAATATGCAAAGACAAAATAGCTAAATATTTAAATCACAATTGCTGCCACCTGTCTATGACTCTTTGGCCATAGAAATAATTGCAGTTTTTACTTTCTGTCATTTAAGAAAAACTACATATTACTTTCTGAAATTTAAGAAATATGTACGTATAACTTACGTACATCTGATGGCAGAAGAATTGGTTCTCTATTGGGTGTTCAGTCAGTATCTGTATGTTTGTGAGTGTTAGAAGAGGACTCATTTTTAGTGTAAAAGGTATAGGTAGTCCCTTGACATGAATGTCTAGACATAACTGACTATAGGGGACAGTGCTCATCTCTGTTACTAAGCCGAAGGAATGCTCTGGTAGTCTTGTGCCAGCATGACCGCATTGAACACTGTTACCTTCTCACCAAAGTGGTACCTATTTATGTACCGGTACTTGCATTTGCATGCTTTCACAAACTGTTAGTTAGGCAGAATCTGGGACTAATGGCAGGAGCACACCTCAGCATGCAGCACTCAGGCTTCAAACTGCCAAACTTTCAATCTTACAATTGTCAGAATTGGCACCTTAACCACTAAGCCACTTTTCATGGCTAATTTTGCTGATCAGACACCTTGCAGCCCTAATATGCTAGCTAGTGATAATATTTTGTGAGAGGAGGAAATAATTTGTCATTTCCCCCCCCTAATCATGTGCTTAAATGTACCACATCAACACGTAATGGGACAGAGAGTTGTTTCATTCTTAACTCCAATTTAGCAGTGAGGTGGTAAAATATAGTTCTGTGTTTGTTCCCCTGGGGACTGCATGCAATTTAAACTATTGCACTGTAGTGTAATATCCTGTATGTTGTAAACTGCTAGGAAATAATACGTTTTCTAAAATACAGAAACAGGTTGTAATGACAAAGCAGTTTCTTATGATTTATTCCATTTCATGCCTATTACCTCTATGCACATTTAATTAAAATTGTAATGCTGTTATTGTTCTAGCAGCAGTAATATTACTGCAAGAGAGACTTTAAACTTTCCAATAAACATTCAGACAGTATTTTTGCAGCTGTACAACCTTGATATAAACAGTGCAATTGTTACAGCATGGTTAGACTTCATGTAGCTTTCATATAGCTGGATTATAACAGTAATTTGGTTTTGATTTATTTTCAGGTCATGTAGCCAGATGTGTACACCCACACCGCAAATGATACATTATTGGTACTCAACGTAGAATTCCCTGCCAAAATGGTACTAAACTATAAGTGTTAGCTATTTTGAGATTTTAAAGAAGAATGGACTATGCTGCATAAAATGATTCAAAATGCTTTTTTGTTGTTGGCGGTGTGTTTGGCCAGTGCTGCATGTGTGGCCCAGCTTCTTCTTCTGCTTGGTGTAATTAGTACCAAATATTTGTTGCCAAGCTCAGCAGTAGCTTTTGGGGTAGGAGTGGACGTGCAAATATGCAACTAAAATTGCTCTGGTTGCTTTATTTAACTTGGTGAGAAATTGATATAAAAAAGAACAAGGCTCTTAATGAACATGCAAAATGTTCCCAGTTTAGCTAAACATGTTAAATGCAAGCCCACATACGTGTGTGTGTATGTGTGCAAGTGTGCACATTAAAAAAAAACAAGGCGTAAAGAAACTCGTAAGATTTTTACTGTAGGACTAGGAAACAGAAGTGGGAAAGAGCTGTCATAACTTTTGCTTATTTATTGTCTCTCAGTGTCTGCTGAGACCTTTGTGGGTGAGTGGGTGGGTGGGGGGAAGCTTGTTGTTACACTCAGTGTGTGCTTCACCACTTTGCATTGGTGATCATCAGAATATGTTCAGCGAGCCAGTGCCAAGGCTTGTGGGCAGTATATAATGCGCGATTTTCTGGGAACAATGTTCAGTCAAATGTCCTGTGAGATTCAAAGCAATTCCAAAAATCAAGAAGCCAGATGTCCTTCTTTGGCCTTGCTGAGACATGATGCATTTCCAGATGTGTTTTGCCTTTGATGAACTGTTCCTGATCAAATGATTTAAAATCATTCCTTTTCTCTTCCTTCTGATTATTTAGCTTTCTTACCTCTAAATTCATTACAAAATTTGCCAAGTTTGGTTTCTCGATTGTTTTGATTTGATTACTTGTATACAGTACTAGGTCACTCTGATTTTGCCTCTAGTGACCTGTCATTTTTTTTAAAGTAGCTTTTTGATAGACAGATCTTAGTGTATGTGCAGTTTCATTCCAGTGGTCATACAGTAGAACAAAATTTAAACAGATGGCATATACTAGAAGTGTAAGTGAGCTCTGTTACTGCTTTCTTTTACTGTACCATTTTGTACCTCTGTGTGTGATTCTTGTGTGAACAGTTGTTGACTAAACAAATCAAAAACAAAACTCAGGGTCCTACCAGGGCTTTGACATCAAGTTGTTTCCCTTTTTATCCATTCTGTAGTCAATTCTGATGTACTGAAGATGAGGTTGAAAGGAGTAGTCCCTGAAGGCTAACTAGGATTCACTTTCAGTGATAGACTGTTATTCTCATTCATGAATGGACTTCTAAGATGCATACTTGGAGTATTAATGGGTCTAGAAAGCAAAAGTTGCTCCTGCACGTGGCTGAAGATCTGTTATGAAATTTGGTGGAACATGCTCTGCACTTACAACTTACAGAGCCAGAATAGGTTACACAGTTTCAGCATTTTTGAAAGTTTGAACAATTTGGCTGGAGTGGATGTTTATATGGAATGAATAGCACAGACTGCCAAAAGAAAATAAACTCATGCTGGTCAAGGTTGAAGCACAGATTTTTGAAAGGATAAGATACTGATCACAGTGTCCACAAAAAAACTACGGTATTCATCTCTAGAATACTGCAAGCATGAATAATTTTGTATTATACAAAGAGGCTAAATATGGTGTTTGGGCCTCTCTATACAGAGCTCAGTTATTTCTTGGACTTAATCTGTTCCTCTTGCAGAACACTCCACCAAAACTGTTCTGATTGTATTGTTAGAAAGCAGTAGGGACATTACGTATATGCTGATTTGTTTCTGCTTTGCATCACTAAAAGGGGTTGTTACATTCAGTATGTCGTATCTGTGAAGAAAGGGCAAGGTGGAGTAGCATCAAAACAATGATGTCTGGTGACTCACATGTCAATGGGGAAGTGAATCTGATTCAGATTTTAGTCCAAACATAAAGGAAACTGTTTTGGGGGATGAGGGTTGAGGTTCAACACCTTGGACAGCTCCTTTAAAGTTTGTAATAAAACCTGGAACAGATTCATTGATCTACTGACATGGAAGTCACTACTGAACAAAATGAACCAAGAGTTTGGATGGAGTCTGCTCTCTTACTTACTTCCAATTGAATTCTCCATGGCCTACATCTGAATAAACCACTGAAGGTGTCTGTTGTCATCCACCGTTATGGATGTTTCCCTCTGCTGGGTGTTAGATGTTAACAGCTGCAGCTTTGTATTATAGGCTGACATACATCCCACAGTTGTTGGAAAATAAACTTGGGGCAATAAAATACTTTGATGTAATTATAGTTGTGATTACAAATATAATTTTTCGGTAGTATAAAAGCTTTAGTTCTAAGATTATGATGGTTTTTGTTTTTGCCGTGGCAGAAACTAGACTGGGTGAATGCTTATGTTGCCTCCTGGGTTTTCTGTACTTTACAGCTTCTTTTAGTACTGGATAGAGGGGCCATAGGATCCTTCTGTGTGTCTAAGAAGAATAGCAATATGTGTGGGTTTTAAATTCTCCCTTGAGGATTGGTTCCAGCTGGTGACTGTGTTTGACACCTTGCCTATGGACCTGCAACATCCCGTAGGGTTGTTTAATATTTGATCTATGTGAAACTTCTGGAAGAAATGGTCTGGGAATTTGGAGTATGATGCCATCAAAATACTGAAGGCAACTTTGATTATTTATTTGCCACTACATTTATAGGAAGCTATTGAAGTCCTGAAGTCCTGACCTGATCATGGATTGAATGAGGAGAAATAAATAAAAATTTATAATTGGTGATCAGGGACATCACTGGGGGGAGGGGTTAGTCCACACAAGGTGACACCTACTCCCCGAATATCTGCCTTTTGGCAGAAGTGGTCTATGAAGTTTACCTGTGTCCTTTTAAAACACTGAAGAGATGTGTGAATGGGATGGGGCTCAGTGGGAGGATAAAGGAGAGGCCCTTGATTTTTTTTTTTTAAAGTAAAATTGGTTGGTGTTTTTTAAAAAAGATATCAAACCCTGAAACCTTTAATTCTATTAAATAAGTAATGCATAACAACTTGGCCAAATTATTTTTTGACAAAATGTGCTGCTGTTGATGTATGGTAAAATGCAGCCTCTAACCTGGATACAGTACTTGTCATTCAGCATAATTGCCCTTGATATTTTAAACTACTGATTAAACATTTTATTTAATAATGCAACTGTAGACATCATAATCAGGAAACTTTTTGCAAGGATTTTGTGTTGAGAGATTTCAGGTCTAACTTAAATGTTATCATATCAAGAAAGAAGAATGAACAGATCCAATTATGCTGCTTTGCACACATTTGGCATTATTTATCAGCGTCATTAAATGGGATTGCCTTACGCTTACTTATACTTTTAGTGCAGTAAGTATCCATTTCTGCATTGGTGGGTAGGCAGCTAGGTGAGATATCTGGTATATGTAATAAGAACTTAGAAAAGTTACTGTTTTGAACTACAGCTCCCAGAGTGCCCTGGAATTATAAAATCTATAGTCCAAAAAAGTAACTTTTCCAAGCTCATAAAGATTCTCTTTTATTGCCTCTCTAGTGCCATGTTTAAGCAAGCCATCAGTCTTTCAGAAGCTCCATATTATGCCCTAAAATCTCCATATTATGCAGCAGGTATTTCTATTTTTCTTTAGACTGGATGGAAAAGAAAGGAAACTGTTTCAGATGTAAAAGTTACTGAAATGTTGCATATATAATATGCCATAAGTTCTTTCCTCTTTCATTGTGGGAGGTTACATGAGGTAAACCTGGGGCAAGAGTGAAGACAGCCCAAATTTCAAATGAACATAATGGAAAAGAGATGTTTTGCCAGCAGATCTTTCAATTTTATGCTAAGTGACATAGTCATAGTTTCTTAGCAGTGCTATCATTTCTAAAAGCTCTTTTAAAACATATTCGGGATTCATACTTTAGAAACATAATAGTGCATTTTGAGCTAAATGTTATTTTATTGAAAGAATAAACATATCCTTTATTGTCTGATAAATATTGACCCATAATTAGATTGCAATTTGGAAGGTCAAACCTGAAGCCGCTAAAAAGATAATTATCTTGACATTGTTTTGTGGGTGTGTGTTTTCATTCTGTTGCTCAAGTGGAAGACAGGGAAAAGCACCATATTCCTGACACAAACATACCATGCTCTCTTCCATTTTGGCTCATCATGGCAAAAGTGTTGCCTTAGTGATAAGAATGAAGGATTTTCCTCCTCCCCACCTCCCATTTCCACCATTCAAAATAAGAAAATCAGTCCATAAAACATACATCATGTGAATGGACAGGTTGCTTACCTGTAACTGTAGTTCTTCGAGTGGTCATCTGCGAATTCACACAAATGGGTTATTCTGCGCCTGCAGACAACTATCCTCGGAACCTTCTTGGAGATTTCAAATGCGTTTTGGCGGTAGCTCCACCCCCTCCCCAACTGCCTATATTAGCCGGTTTCCCGCCTAAACCCTCAGTTCCATGGACGCCGCAGCAGCATCCGAGGACCGAAGGAGAGGCAGGGCACGACTATGAGGGGAGGACGGGCGGGATTTGTGTGAATTCGCAGATGACCACTCGAAGAACTACAGTTACAGGTAAGCAACCTGTCCTTCTTCTTCGTGGTCTCTGCGAATCACACAAATGGGTTAGACTAGCAAGCTTAGGTCAACGGAGGAGGGAGTGCCATGCCACACAGAACGGCATATTGACCCCAAATAAAATCCGCAGTCGGGAAACCAAGGCCAAGGGCCTGCAGACATGGGGACGCACAGTCCCACTGGTATGACGACTCTACAGAGTTGTGTAGAAAACCCAATACTGAGACAGAGTGGAACAGTTACCAATGCAGGTGGAACGTGCCCATTGGTAGAAAACAGGCTTGCCAGCTAACCGTATGTCGCACAGACTGTATGTAGACTTTGATGGTCCATATTAAATGGCAGGTGTAAAACTAAGGGCAGGGAAAAAAGCCCTGACCAGACTTGTTGGTAATGGAGATTATACCAAAATTATTGAATAGGTAAGCGATGTGGAATCAATTAATCTCGCTAATGTGAGCAGCTCCTGGAAGATGGCAAGCAAAAAGGTCTGGTATACAGACATTGTCCAATCCAAGGTGGATTGAATCCAACAGGAAGGGCAAAGGGCTCAATGTGAGGCTGTACAGGCTGGGATGTTGGTATCCAGGAAGATGGGCTTACAGAGCCCTCAGACTTGAGGTGTGTCATCAAAGAATCTTGAAATTAGGAAAAGGGCAGTGACCTGATAAAGCCTCCAGAAGACATGAGTTGGAGATTATGGCAGTGACAGACACAGCCTTAGAATGCTCAACAGTCTAGGGATAAATGCCATCTTTCCAGGGAATGAAGAAGACCATCTGTGGTTGGGAAGTCCATCCATAGAGAGAGAGCCTAATGACATCAAAGTTCCAGCAGTGATTTCTGGAACAAATATTTTCTCATTAAGTCCCAACAAATTCCTTTCAAGGAAGAAAAGTGAGAAGATCATAAAATCCAATTGTTGTGACACACAAGGCAAGCTGCATTGAAGCGTAATGTTCAAGGCTATCAGCCGGAAGCATGCAGATCTTGGTGAACATGAGAACCAAAAAAACAGTGGCTAGTATGATGCCAATAGGACTAGTCACAGCATTGTAGAAGTGAAGGGATACCCTCTGGGGGCAGCATCCCACAATGTGATATCCCATAGAAGCTGTATCAAGGATATCACAACATGGCAAGAAAAACCAGAACTGATAGGCGAACAGTATAGCAGGAGTGACCTGGTGTCAATCCATCATGAATGGGCCCTAGGAACAAACCTGTTCAGAGCAGTGGAGCTGGAATAGACTTTAAGAGCCACAAAGTCCCCTTCTAGCCAGGTGTTACAAAACACCAGGCAATATGACAAATCATCATAATGTTCTCCCTAATGCTTAAGAGGCCCGACTCAAGCTGAAGCATTAATCCACTGCAATAAGCCAGTCTGAACAGAAGGGTTTGGAGACCGTATAGCAGTGGCTCAAACCCCTTATCGTATAGTTCCAGCACATGTAATGAAGCCTTAAGAACGCTGTGATGGGGCATAGCAATTAGGCAGAGTGCAGGACTCCCTTTGGGGAGAGAAGCCCCAGGAAATTTGCAGAAGGCATGGTTAGCCTTTGGCACGGTTGCAGGTGGAGGTCTGAAATATCACCTCACCAATTTGACTCCTTGGACCAGAGGTTCAGGAGAAATAGGGTGGTATGGCATCAGTCGGCCAGGAGAGATGGGACAGCCATGCACATCTCAAGACCTTCAAGTACCCACAGGGTGGACAAATCTTTAAATGGAGGCTCGAAAAGGGATCTCTCCAGAGGGCAATCCTGCCCAGAGCAGAAAATGGAATTGAATTGTAGCAGTTGTTTGCCACCCGTTGCAAGGAAGAGAGTGGTCTCGACAAGAACCCCTTGGAAGGGGCCTGGGAAATAGATATGCATTTCTCACCATATCTAGTGGCCCTTGATAAGAGGCATCAACTGCCTTAGATGACACTCACACCAGGAAGTGGTAAAATCTTTCCATGTGAATGATGGCCTTTGAGCGATGGTATCAAGGCCTTCCACAGGTGAAAAAGAGGATCGCAGTTGAGCTGGTACCAGGTGCATAATGGAAGGCATCCCGCGGTATGGAGCGATCAAACCAAATTATGAGATTTGATTGTGCAGTCTTGAAGCTGTTCATATGGTGAAGCATTACCTGTAACCATAGTGAACAGGCTGTACTGCAAAATCTTACCAAGGCCAACTCAGAAGTGAGACTTGGATGTCTACATAAAGTGACATTCAGTCGTTCTACTTGAGAGGAAGGACATTGTCATAAATTGTAACATGAGAATGGTGATATCCTCCCTCAGTATGGAGGGAGCACCATGTTCCCCCTAATAGGTTATATATATGGATAGCCGTTGTGCCGGCTCTCGGTACAGAAGGAATATTTACACTGTATAGCTGTCTAATGAAGCTGGCATCCCTCGATATTGAGAGCAACCTGAAATGTGTCTCAGTTTCAAAGGAAATGGGACCAGAGTCTGTTTCAGGGTGACCATCTTTGGCTCAGGAGCAAAGAACTGACCACTGGTGGTGATTCAAGGGAGAAATTGTAGGAGCCATAAAGGCCTTGAGAAGGAGGGAGACAGCATGGCCCCGAATTTAGGGAAGCGTCTGCAGATAGTGACCCTTGGTACCAAGGAAACAGTATGGACCTGAATCAGGGGGCCCAGGGCCAGTGGTGTACCTCATGGTCCCATGAGTGATTGCTGATAGGTGACCTCGGTACAGAGGAAACAACTATGGCTTTGAACCCCGACCAACATGTGCCACACTGGGTGTTAGGAACAGCTAATCGCGGCCACCGAACGCACCCAGTGGCGTCAAGGAGTGTGCGGCAGTACCAATAACGGCCCTCAGAAATTGAAAGGGTAGCTGCATTCGAATCCTTTTATGCAGCTCAAAACGGTGCCGATGTTGGGCCCTTAATATTCGTCTTCTCAAGGAGAGTCAGAACGAAATGAGCCATACCATGGTGATAATCTGGTCAACACTCAATAATCAGGGAAGGTGTATATATGATCACCTGTAGGTCAACCTGGGACACCCTGGACAGCCAGGGACTGATGAGCCTTGAAGCAGGGATGCAAGGCAACAGGCTTGATCCTGAGAAGAGTCAGGGATCAACAATGAGAGAGGTAGGCAGTAAGCCAACCAGTTTCAAATGTGGAGCATCGAGGAGGACCAAAGCGTGGCTAGGAATCAATTGGTTTGACCCTGGAGAGTCAGGGACCGACGAGAGTCGAAGTTGGGCTACAAGCCAACCTGTATTAGTCCTGAAAGTCAGGGACCGATGAAAATCGAAGCCCAGTATCCAGCCAATTACTTTGACTCAGAGTCAGGGACCGATGCAGATTGACATCAGGCCATATGACAACTAGTATGACTCCAGAGAGTCAGGGACCAATGCGGATCAAATTCAGGCTGCCATCCAGTCGGTACATGTCCGATGAAACTCGAAGCCAGGCAGCCAGGCAACCGATTTGACTCCGGAAAGTCAGGGAGCAACGAGGATTGAAGTCAGGCTGCAAGCCAAACAGTATGACCCCAGAGAGTCCGGGACCAATAAGGATCCATATTGGACTGCCAGCCAAATAGTTTGACCCAAAGGGGTCAGGGATTGATGAAGATCCAAGTTCTGCAGCCAGCTAAACAGTTTACTTGGAGAGTCAGGGACTGACGATGCTCAAAGCTGGACTATACACCAATCAGTATGACCCAGAGAGTCAGCAACCAACGATCGGTGCCAGGCTGCTGTGTAGTCAGTATGACTTGAGAGGGTCAGGGACTGATCCAGTTCGAAGTTGGGCAGCCATCCAATCAGCCTGATACTGGAGAGTCAGGGACTGATGAGGGTCCACATTGGACTGCCAATCATGTGGTTTGAATCCAAAGAGTCAGGGACCAATGAGGGTCGAATTCAGGGTGCAAGCCAATCGGTATGACTCTGAAGAGTCAGGGAATTCAGGCTGCCAGTCGAGTGGTCTGAATCCGAAGAGCCAGGGACCGATGAGGGTCGAATTCAGGCTGCAAGCCAATCGGTATGACTCCGACAAGTCAGGGACCGATGAGGATCCACAGTGGGCTGCCAGTCAAGTGGTTTGAATCTGAAGAGCTAGGGACCGATGAGGGTTGAATTCAGGTTGCAAGCCAATCTGTATGACTCCAAAGGTTCAGGGACCGATGAGGGTCGAATTCAGGCTGCCAGTGAAGCGGTTTGAATCCGAAGAGCCAAGGACTGATGAGGGTTGAATTCAGGTTGCAAGCCAATTGGTATGACTCCAAAGAGTCAGGGACCGATGAGGGCTGAATTCAGGCTGCAAGCCAATCGGTTTGACTCCGACAATCAGGGACCGATGAGGATCCACATAGAGCTGCCAGCAATCGGTTTGAATCTGCAGAGTCAGGGACCGATGAGGGTCGAATTCAGGCTGCAAGCCGATCCAAGTCATGCAGCCAGCCAAACGGTTTGACTCCGGAGAGTCAGGGACGGACGAGGCTTGAAGTTGGGCTCAAAGCCAATCGGTATGACCCCGAAGAGTCAGGAACCGATTCAGATCCACGCCGTGCAGCCAAGTAAACGGTTTGACCCCATAGAGTCAGGGACCGATTAAGATCCTCGTCGTGCAGCCAGCCAAACGGTTTGGCCCCGAAGGGTCAGGGACCGATCAATATCCACGTCATGCAGCCAACCAAACGGTTTGATACCGAGGAGTCAGGGATGGACGAGGCCCAAAGCCAATTGGTATGACTCCGAAGAGTCAGGGACCGATGAGGATCCACGTTGGGCTGCCAGGCAAATGGTTTGACTCCAGAGAGTCAGGGACCGATGAGGATCAACGTTGGGCTGCAATCCGGTCACTTTGGCTCCTCGAGCTGAGACCGGCAAGGACTGAAGTCAAGTCCTCTTCTGGAGAACGAAGGGGCAAAGCCAGGTGAATGGCCCTGAGACGGTTTGTCCGCAGCAAAAGAGCGTCCCTGGTCATAGCGAGGGAGGAAGGCTGGTGGCCATTCTATACGTGTCTCTCAGAGATGAGAAAGTGCGCCAATGAAGTGGGCACCATTTTAAAAAATTTTGGTCAGGAATAATGAGGCCTTGCCAAACGCGCCAGTAAGGCAGGCAATATTGAAACTTTTCCTCAAGAGAATTAAAATTCACATTTAAATGGCGATTCTCTAAGATATCGCAAAAAGGGCTGTTGTAAAAACAGCTTTAGTTCAAAGTCTAACTCACATTAAAGTAAGCAATTCTCTAAGAAATCGCAGGGCAAGTTGTTGTTAAAACAACTTTACCTCAGAATTTAAAGTTGTATTTAAATCTGTGATTCTTTAAGAAATTGCAGTATAGTCTGTTGTTGAAACAGATATCAAGAGTTTAAATTCACATTATGTAGGCGATTCTCTAAGAGAAAACGCAGGGTAAGTTGTTGTGAAAACAACTTTACCCCAGAATTTAAATTTGCATTTAATTTAAGTACATGGTTTAAGAAATCACAGTACATGCTGTTGTTAAAACAGTTTTATTTAGAATTTAGATACACATGTAAGTAAGCGATTCTCTAAAAAAAATCGCAGGGTAAGTCATTGTAAAAATAACTTTACCTCAGAATTTTAAATTCACAGTAAAGCCTATGATTATCCAGAAAAAAATAGCATTTATTTATAAAATTATTATTATTATTATTATTATTATTATTATTATTACAATAAAAACTAACCACCAAAACGCAGATTGATCCTGTCCAAGCAAGTTTTAAAGTCAGGCAGGAGGAAAGAAATCTCTGAGCAAGAGAGTTCCTAGATGCTGCTTGTGCGGCGGACAAAAGGAGCTGAGGGTTTAGGCGGGAAACCGGCTAATATAGGCAGTTGGGGAGGGGGTGGAGCTACCGCCAAAACGCATTTGAAATCTCCAAGAAGGTTCCGAGGATAGCTGTCTGCAGGCGCAGAATAACCCATTTGCAGAGACCACGAAGAAGAACTGACTGATGCTGCACAAGACACAAGAGCTGGGCAAGAAAATTTGCAAAGATGCATTGGAAAGAATACACTTTTGTAATAATACAATATTGTCCCTAATAATCTGAAGTCATCATGTGAAGGCCAGCTTGACACTTCACTTTTGTAAATTTTGTAAAACGTTTGTTTATTTATTTATTTTATTCTTAGGGTGGTTTGTGAAAAGCATTAAAATCACCTTGCCCAAAAATGGTAACAGAGAGATTGGTATGTAGTTATTTTTTGACAGGGAATCTAGGGAGGGTATTAAACTGTAGTAATAAAGTAAAAACAGATTTAAAAGATTAAACATGTTTAAAAACGATATGCACCATATTTGGGATGAGTTACTTAGACCCAAATGAACAGCCAAATTTTAACTTGGTGCCTAAATGACATGAGTGTGGGCACAAGTCGGGCCTGTAAGGGGAGGGCATTCCGAAACTGGGTTACCATGGCTGAGAAGGACAGGTCCCAACACAGTGTATTAACTTCATTGTTGGGACACATAGAAAGACCCCTGAGCAGATCTTAATCCTTGGGCAGGCAAAAATGGGGTGAGTCTCCTCAAGTATTGAGGACCCAAGCCATTTAGAACTGCTGCATTTTGCACTAGCTGCAGTTTCCAGTTCTTCTTCAAGGTCAGTCCCACATGCATTACAGTAGTCTAACCAGGATTTAACAGTGCATGGACAATGTGAATATGTTATCTCTGTCCAGGAACGGCCATAGCTGGTGCACTAGTCAAAGCTAGTGCTAAGCACTCCATATCACATAGTCTCCATGGGTCTCCATTGACAAGGATAGATCTAGGAGCACTCGCAATCTGTGTACCTGCTCCTTCAAGGGGAGTGCAACACCATTCAGGACTCACTGTGTAACTACTTCCTAGACCAGAGAACCAGCAATCTACAGAGCCACTGCCTTATTGGGGTTCAGTTTCAGTTTCTTGGTCCTCATTCAGCCCATTACAGCATTTAGCCACTGCTCTAGCGCCTTAACAGCTCCAGCTGACTCCAGTGACACTCCAACCCCCCCCCTTTTTTTTATCTCCAGCAGCTTCATGTAGCTATTGAACAACTTGGGGGATAAGATGTGACCTCACAGCTTAATAGCCATGGAGCTGAACAGGAATTCCCCAATGCTGCTCTCTGGAAACAGCCCTCAAGATAGAAACAGCACCACTGCAAAACAGTGCCTCTTATTCCATCGCCATCAGCTTCTTCAAGGCATCAAGAACCTCCCCCTAATGTAACACAGAATTTACTACCCCCTGGACCCACCAGGTCACTTCTCCCCTGCTAAATTTTCTCAGCCAAGATGGTCAAGGGTCAGATTTATTTATTTGTTTGTTTGTTTCATTCATATCCCACCTCTTCCTGGATGGACCCAAGGTGACTCACAGATAAAACCTTTAAAATTATTATAAAATTCAAACAATTAAAGCATCTGTATATAAAATCACATAAAATATATACTCTCTCTCTCTCTCTCTCTATGTATGTATATATATATATATATATATATAATCACATAAAATAATAGTTAAGTTACATGTTCTGGCCTGAGCAGCTTCAAGCATCTCATCCACATCATCAGGCCTCAGTAATCTGAACTGATCACCTGAACACTGACCGGACAGTGGACTGGACACCTCCCTAGGCTCTATAACAATTGAAATGACAAGTTCTGAGCAAATGCAAGCAACATGTCCCTCAAAGTACTCAGCAAATGTTAGTAAATGTGACTTACTGATGGGTGAGCTATTTTTGTTCCCCTCCAGCTCTCAGTGGGATGCATCTGCACTTTTCACACCTGTAATCTGCCAGTGAGCAGAACATAATTGAAATAGGAGCATTGAAATTAGTCCAGGAGACTATCTTTTCTTCTCAATATATCCCAGGGACTCATAATATTTGTTTACTTTTTACTATACTATAGTAAGAACTTTGCTGTTTTATACTACAGTAAGAATATATTCCATGCCTCTGCAGGCTGAACATGTGCTTGCTTAGGTATGGAAAATCTGTGTTCATTTCTAACTGATTGATGCATTTTAGGGGGCAAATTCCCAAGGGCCCCATTTTCCTGCACTAACCAACTGAAAAGTGACCAATAATGCAATCATAATTTTAAAAATGTCAAATGAACCAGTGAAATAAACAAATAACCCAACTATTCATCAACAAGTTTAATAAAGCCAATTAGACCAATTCATTTAAAGTAATACCCAAAGCCAATTGGCCCAGGGCACATCTACACTGGCCCACGGAATGCTGAGGATTATGCTCTGGAGCAACAGTTCATTGTTCCTACTGGCCCATTTTCCTGACACCAAAGTGAAGATGTGAAGACAGCTGAGTTACTCTGGAACAAGCCCAACCCAACGTCTCTCATATCTAAAACACTCTGGTTCACCCTGGAATTTCCTGAAAGGATCATCCTGCTACAACGTATTAGTCAAGGGCAGTATGTGTCCACAGTGGGGCTGATGCAGGTGCATACATGTTGCCACCCATTGACTAATACTCCCACGTTTTCCCCATCCACAGGAGCCCCAGAACCAAACCCCTTTGGATGGAAAGGGCCCTAGAGTGCTGGCTGTGTAAAACTCAGCATGGGTACATACATGCCAGATGTTGTTCTGTATGATCAGTAACCAAATCAATATAGAGTGTTTGTGCCCTTATTCTTGCATTCACCCTAGGTTTAGTTAAGCTGCCAGTTTTAAATGGGACCTCTAACATAAGTGGGTTCTGGGATAGCAAACAAGAAATAAACCTGTTATGTATTTTATCTCTTCTTCCCCTCAATATTTGTTCACATTTTCTTTTGGCGAAAGAGGAAAAAACCCTAAAGCTAAAACTTTAAAGCTTAATATTCACCTACGGTAAATGTAAGGAATCTTAAAATGTTTGCCCATCTTCTTATTCTACATGTCTGTGAATCTAAAGCTGTATGTGAACTGATAATTAATTGCTCTTGCTATTGTGTATCTCCAGAGATCTGAAGAATAACTTGATTAGTACTATTGAGCCTGGGGCCTTCTTTGGACTTTCAGAACTGAAGCGTCTGTAAGTATTAATTCCATCTGAATTACCTTAGAGATTGTACTCATATTGACATTTCTTTCCTTGGGGAATTTGGAATATGTCACCAAGCAATTATAACATATAGGGCATATGAATTACATACCACAGTTTAGTCCTTTTTTCAGATTTCTTTAACAATATGCATAATTTATGATTTATTTATATGAATAAGTATGAGGTTATTCTTGTTCTTCTTATTCTTAGATTTATGAGCATTTAAAATTAGCTTTTGTGCTCCAAGGAAACCTCACTTCAGTATTGGCAGAAATATGACAATAGCTGAGGATATATGTGTAGCCCATATGCTGAAACTGAAAGAAAATGTTAACGTAGAGTTTTGCTAGAAATCCTGACAGAATCTCCCATTTCTTTACATGAATAAGTAAAATCCTTACTAAAAGTCCTGTATACTTTCTTTATTAACTGTAAGGTAACAAAATAGAGTTTGGAACAGAATTTAAGTAGGTTTGTTTAATAAATTCATTTAGCAATACATTTTTAAGTTGGTGTGCATGCATTTCATTTAGCTTGATACAGATCATAAATCTATGAGGATGTTTGGGTATACTGCATGCCTGTCCTTTATTTAACATAGCATTGCTTTTTCATTAGGATATTAATCAGTTTGTGTGTGTGTGTGTATGCATAATATGTGCTTTGCCTTGTCAGAGTGTCACTGTTACAACAAAAAATAATTGCACAAATTTTACTCTACAAAACATGTGCAGTGAAAGAATGGACAAGAGGATATTAGTAAGAATGGCACACATTCTCAAACAGATCTACCTTGTGAAAATCTAGATTGGCAACATGATATTAATAAGGAATATGCACATTTCTGAATAGTTCTGCCCTTTGAATCTGAATGCATTTTGAATCAATGGAAACAAAACGTGTGAACACATGAAAGTGTTTTGATGACAACTGAGTGCTACTGCTGTGGAGATGATAAATTCAAATAACACAACCCTGACCTCTTGTGGGGAGAATGAGGAAGCTGTAAAAGCAGTGATGCAACATTAGTCACAAACCTAAGAATGGGAAAAGAAAAAGGTCACAATGGGTCTGAAAAGGAGTGGCGAAAATATGCAGCAGCAGACGCTCTAGACACAGAAAAAACAACTCTCTATATTGTGGTTTCTGAAGATCTGTTTCTGGTTCCTTTCTAACTTCAGACCCATTAATTATCCTCAGTAATAGTGTATGGAATAGTGAATAGGTTTATTATAAGAGCATCCTAAATTTATTTCTGCATCATCACATTTTCCCTGAAAAAATTATTCCCATCCCTTGACATAATATGATTAGGAAATAGATAATTACATTACAAGACCAGTGAATGTCTTTCCTCTAAAAAAGTTGCAGTTGGCTCTTGAAGTCTGCTATATTGTGCTTAGTATGTTTCCTGTTCTTTCATATCTTTCCCATGGAGGATATAGTAAGCAGCTGAAGTTAATGTAATACAGACGTCTGCAAGTGACATGAGGCTTCATGACTCAGTTAGGAAAAACCACAGGCTGCCAAATCTACATAAAATTAACAATTTCATTTGGAACCCTTACTGCTTACTGACTGTACTGCAGTAATTTAGAATCTGCAATGGCAAAGTCAAGAAATTTCATGGATTAAAACAAAATGATGTCTACAAGGAAAAATAAACCAGAATACATGCCACGTGTCTGGCTGTTTTACAAGATCAATTTCATGAGTCAACATTTCTGGTATAAATATTTACAGCAGAAAAAAATGAACACCAGATTTGTGCGACATGAGCTAGATTTGATTTGAATTAATAAGGAACAGTTGAGAGGCATGTAGAAACAAGCTGGTACAAACAGTTGCTGCTTTTTTGCTAATGTCTCATTAGGAAAACTGTTTATCACAACATATTGGGTGAGGAGACAAGAATTTATTAGAAAGGTTATGGTGTCCATTTGGTAAAACGATTGCACATTGAGTGGCATAAATTCGAGGGAGTATGGGGACAATTTTGCCATGTACTTGAGCCCCCTAAGAAGTCCCATGAGAGGCCTTTGTTCTAAGAAAAAGTGACCTGGAAATTTATCTTCGTGTCACTACCTGTTTTTACAAAAGGCCTTTTCTGGGTCCTAAAACAACAAAAATAGCCTTGAATCCCCTAAATGTCATCTGGGGGCAAAATTTGAAGTTCCAACTGTGTGTATCAGTGAGATGCATTCCTCTAAGTCTAAGTGTGGGCAAAACAGTTTCTTTCCTGCTTTAAGGTTTCCCACTTTTTAGGAGGACATACAGAGCCTGGGAGGAGTGGTCTTGGACAATATTAGGCTTCATTGGGGATCTAGATTTTGTTGGAGTACATTGCTTACTTGGCATTCTCCCAGGTGCTACACTAACTGTCCTGTCACGTTAACATCTGGCTGAGAAAAACTGCACAGTTAGAAATCCCTTTCTAGCCCAACCTAAAGATCTCAATAACGTAAATGATTTTCTGCATGCAAGTCATGTACCCCACATTGCTGCTGCTGCTGCTAAAGAACTTCTGCACCAGACCTCTTCTGTTTTCCATTGCTAACATTCTTGCCTTACACGTCACATACAGTTCTCTATCCACGTGTCAGTTTACATGTTATATACCTCTCCTAGTAGTGTCATTGATATATTGACTAAACAAAAGCTGAACATGAAATCTTAGTCACTAAACCTAAAACACTGTTGATTTTTAAAACTGTACTATCTTTCACTAAGGATGTGAGGCCCTCTGACGGTTGGGGCCTATATCCAGTAGTTTATTCCAACAAGAATAGAAACATTGAATCAATGTACATTTTGTAGGCAATACATATGTGATCCCCATTGATTCAGTGATACCCTAATTTTATTTATTTATTTATTTATTGGCTTTATACCCCACCGTTCTCCTGGCTGGCTTACAAATTGATTGACAAATAGTTAGGACTTACCAATAGGTTTAGGCCCAGAGTGTTGTAACTGGAGAAGAAAAATCAATGGATACTGGGTTTTGGTAAGCCTGGTTCAGTACCTCCTTCTACCTCCCTTAGAACCATTGGGCCATATCGTCTGCTGTGGGTCCCATAGCACCCATGTAGTGTTTATATCTTCTTCATAATATTAACATGTTTCAGGGGAGAGAAGAAGCATTTTTTGCTTTTCACTTGTTTTTGAGATCTGTGTGCATATGGCTAGTTTATGAAAACGGGCATTAAAATCAATGAAATACATTAATGAAATATTTGTCCAGAAAAATAGTTTCTTGATAACTCCTTTAAATATAGAATACAGGAATTACACGTAATTTTCTTCATCATTTTATCGTTATTGCTTACTTTGTTACCATTTAGAAGTGAAAAAGTTGTAAGAGTAAAATTCTAATATGCATATATATGATTTTAGCTTCCTTTGTAATTAATGTTGTCCTTTTTTCCTTCCATTTAAGGGATCTTTCCAATAATAGAATTGGATGTTTAACACCTGAAATATTTGTAGGCCTTAAAAACCTTCATAAATTGTAAGTATGATACCTTTAAAGCTATTAATAAAATAGAAAATCTATCACAACTAGGATAAACAGATCATTCTCATTTATGAAAGTAATAGTAATAGGAAGACAATATAAAATGAGACAAATCTGTGCAGTTAAGTGGGCTGAAATTAGAATGTGATGGATGTATTTCCACTCCTAGAATACGGTGTTCTTGGGTCTCATTTTCTTTCTTCCCAGCAGCCTCCCTGTCTCACTATCACATATCTTCTTTGGAGCATAAGATCTTGCATCTTCTTTGGAATGCATTTTCAAGGTGGGGGAAGATGTTGATAGTGCAATTGGATGCTTTCTTTCGGGGAATAGTATGTTGCTTGTTGCTAGAGGGCAAAATCTAAAGTGGCCTTTTTCATTCTCTCAACCTCTCAGTCTCTCTTTGCCAAGCTTTTCCCCACCCTTTTTTCTTTTTGAAATTCCTTCCTCTTTCTCTCTTTGGAAGCATAACCTGATTGCTTCCAGAGGGGCTTTTGAAATACGGTGAAGGACTAAAGATTGCCTACTCCTGTGCCTCAGGGATGAGAAAACAGAGAAAAACTACCTCCTTTTTCTTCCATTTGTGGATGCTTCTGCTGGCACTGAACTTGTTCTGTGACCCCTTCCAGGAAGAGCAAAGCTATGTTTTGTTCAAATTACTAAATGCAATAAAAATAATCTCTAATCAGAATGAGGGCCAAGCAGAAACTATGAATTTGAATGCTTTTAGTAGTGTGAAATTAACATATTTTGACTAGGTGTTGAAAACATTGTCCTTTGGTATACATGGTGTCCTCTAACTACTTTATATAAAATGTAAATGAAATATTGTCTTTTGTATATATTTTGAATAATAAATGGAACTCTGTCCTAGAACTGGTATCCCACCCTGCCTCACAAAAAAATCCTCTCCAATGAGTTTACTATCCTTCTACAACAGGTTTTGGAGGTGTACAGAGGGCTACAAGGGTAAAGCGGGATTGTCCCCCCAGTGAGTTTGATGGAAGAGGTTGATGGAACAAATTGTCTCAGTGAAATTACCTTACTGGATTCTGGCTTTGGATATACAGTTGTTCCTCCAAGTTTGCAGACTTGAAATCTGTGGACTAGGAAATCCAGTGAGGGGCAACCACCATTAACCTTAACCACATGCACTCGCCCCATTCAAGCCTATGGTGCTTGAATATGTGCGAGTTTTAGAACTTGCGGGGATTCCGGAACAGATCCCCCTGTGGGTTCCAAGGGGTGACTGTATTTATTTATTCATTGCCCACCCATACACAATTGATAAAATATTTTAAAGCTTAAACAAATTAAACAAATGTCTTAAAACTATTTGGAAAAGACCAAACACCTATTTAAAAATAGTTGTAAAATTACATAAAAAGTTTAAAAAATAGCCAGAGCAGACACCCCTAATTATAAGAACCAGAGGCCATACGAAACAGCAGAGTCTTCTATGCCTGTGAAAACTCTCTTAGGAGGGAGCTATACAAGACAAGGTGCTCCTACAGAGAAAACTCTGTCATATGTACTCACCAGCTCAGCATCATGGGATGGTGGAATACATAACAGGCCCCTCTGTTGATATTTTTAATCTTTGGGAAGGCTTATGTTGGAGTAGGCAATCTTTCAGTTATTTTGCCCCTCAAACTGGATAGAGCTTTAGCTTTATAGGTCAAGACCACTTTATGTTGTATTCAAAAGCAAACTATATCCAGACCAGTTCTTGTAAAACCAGTGTAATGTGTTCCCCCAAATGCATGCCTGATAGTAGTCTGGCAGCTGCATTTTGCACTACCTGTAGATTCTGATCAGTTTTCAAGGGCAGCCCCACAAAGAATATGTTACAGTAGTCCAGTCAAGAGGTCACTAAGGGTTGGACAACAGTGGCCAGATCTGTCCTCCCTAGGAAAGGGCATAGCTGGTGCACCAATTGAAACAGGGCAAATGCACTCTTAGCCACAGTGGCCACACTCCTGGCCTCTGAGGAACAGTTTCCATGAAAACGCCAGAGTTACAAACCTGGTCTTTCAGAGGGAGTGTGTCCCAGTTCAAAACAAACTGTGATTCCAGTCCCAGGTTAATTTTCCACCTGACCAACAGCACTTCCATCTTTTCAGGACTGAATCTCAGTTTATTCACACACATCCAGTCCTTCATGGGATCCAGATTTAAGGCTTCCATATTCTCCATATTGACATCAGGTGTAAAAGAGAGTTAAAGCTGAGTATCATCAATATACTAATGATACTTGATCCCAGAACTCTGGATAACCTTCCCCAGGAGCTTGAGGTAGACATGATGAAGTATAGGAGACACTACTGAGCCCTGTGGAACTCCAGAGACTAGTTCTGAGGATGTTCAACAACAGTCCCAACAACTCCACCTTCTGGAAACATTCAACTGAAAGCATTCCTGAATCAGCCAAACTGCCCCGAAGGATGGCATGATAAATGGTAACAAATGCAGCATGGCAATCCAGCAGAAGTAAAAGGAATACATTGTCAGACCATAAATCATCGACCTAGGTTGTTTTTGTTATATAACCAGGCCTGAACCTGGACTGGAATGGATCCAGGTAAACTGTCTTATCCAAAGAAGCCTGGAGGTATGTTGCTACCACTGTGTGCCTCCATATGGGTTACCAATTTAGGAAAAAAATAAAGAATGTGTAGTCAACTGGATAGCAGCAGTGATTTTTTAAAGTCTTATACTTGTCAGGAATGTCATCTTCCATCTTTGTATGAGATATTAGTCATCAAATCCATAAAGCTGCATGTTTAATAGTTATACCTTATGTCTAACTCTCCAGTTGGTTCTCCCATCAAAACATCATGAAGCAAAATGTTCAAAAATGTTGCAGTATTTTTCATGTACCTACAATGGAATTTATTTTAGTTGTTCCACCTATTTATCTAATGTTTGGAACATGTATTCCATATACTTGGAACCATCCCATGAATGTAAATACATCCTGGTTTATATTCATATTCTGACATTATATAATTTTCTAACCTTAATTGTTCTAATAAGCATATGAAAGATTTAGATTAGTGGTAGAATTAATAGCTTCATCTATTAATGAATAATTTTAAGGCAAATTGGATGGTTCAAAACCTAATAATATTTTCACTGTTTTGCTTTTAGGAGTATCTATTCAAGCTGATCAAGTTTAATGAACTAATCAATATATTATTTAGTGCTCATTTACATTGATTAGCTGTTTGCTTTATAGAGATGCAGTGTCCATACTATATTTCTTCAGTTTTGTTTCTCCTAATTTAGCAAAGTATGATGCACGAAGCCTTTAAGGTGCAAATTAAATCAAGCTGTTACTGTTTCAGATGTGTAGAAGAGAATGTGACAATGATTTGGAATAAAATTTGCTTGAGCATTGGGCATAAAGGTGCTCGCACTGAGCACTGGTTTTTGGTAGCAAAAGCCAGGATTTTGCTTTTGAAACTGGGACAAAGGAAAATATTCCAGAATAGTAACAGATTGGTCTGCTGATACAAAAACACTGAAGAAGTTTGTGGTACTTTAAAAGCTATCAAATTAATTACATCATAAACTTTGGTGGAATAAAATTCTCCTTCATCAAATGCATGGGCTATTATCTTAAGTTGGAAGGCATTTACACACATACAGACAAAGAGAGAGAAAAGCGTAAGCATAGTAGCAGAAGAAAGGTTAAAGTGGTGTTTCTGGTGCTCCTGGAACCCCCATGGAAATGTGTAGGGTGCAATTTTAATTTCCCCGGGTGTTAACCCTTTTAAAGGGAAACTTTTAGAATTCAGCTTTCATCAGCAGAAAAATGAAAGTGTGGGTCAGACTATTATTTTAAATCTGCTTTCCTAAAGAATAAGGACTTACTCATTTGTACTGTAGTTTAAAAAACAAATAATAATCATTTTAATAAACTATTACATAAAATAACTAAAACCTTATCTGATTGGTGATGGCTTGGGTAAAGAGAAATAAATATCACCCTCTTTTGGATGGCAGGAAAAAAAACACAACAACTGACTGCTTGAAGCAGTTTAGAATCTTCAGAGAGAGCCATTAAACTGCCTGCAAGATTCAGTGGCCAAAGTCACATGATAGAATGAGAGAGAGAAAGATAGAGAGAGAAAGAGAGAGAGCGCATCCCTATCTAACTAAGGAGGAACAGGAGAATGCAAACATAAATTTTCCAACAAAATGTTTTTCTCCTGACAATGAGGAGTTTTCTCCAGAGTTACCACTCCAAGGGTCCTGGTAGGAAAATGACTCTCTTTGCACCATTTTCACAAAGCAGAAAGCCCACTAGGAAGAAAGATGTTGTGGACCATGGAGGATGCCAAACTTTGTTCACTTTAAACTGCATACCATGCAGCTGTGGACAAGTCTACATAGGGACCACCAAACACAGTGTTCAAACATGTATCAAGGAACACGAGTGACACTGAAGACTGAGTCAGCCAGAAAAATCAGCAGTAGCAGAACATGTTATAAACCATCCTGGGCATAAAATGCTGTCTGAAAACACTGAAATTCTGGACCATACCAACAACTGCCAGGTCAGACACAAACACCTGGACAAATTCAAGAGGAAAGAAGAAACCCTTAAAGTGAACAAAGTTTGGCTACCAGTCCTGAAAAACAGCAATATCAGGACTCAGAAAATGCAAATGAGAAGCCACCCAGGGTCAGGGGCTTTCTCAGCAGACAGTGCTCACTAATTAAGCAGACACTAATCCTCTTTGCATATCCTCCCACCCTGAGGCCTGGCCATCAACAACAGAACAATACGCAGATTAACATGGAAATCACTCCTCCCTACCCAGGGTCACACAGTGTATGTATATCTATATCTATATACAGTGGTACTCCGGGTTACGAATCCCCCGGGGTACGAAAACCCCGGGGTACGAAAGAGCCGGGCCCTCAAAAACGGCCCCAGCTTATGAAAAAAACCCCCGGGGTACGGGGAAAAAAAACCGCGCGGCCCCTTTAAATTTGCCATGCGGTCCGTCAAACAAAGCGGTCCCCCGGGTTACGAACACTTCCGGGTTACGAAAATAATCCCGGAACGGATTACTTTTGTAACCTGGGGGACCACTGTATATATACACACACACCCAACTCTCTTCCATGCCAGCATTCTCTGAAGATGCCAGTTGCAGATGGCAAACTTCAGGAATCAACTCTTCTTGAACATTTATTTATTTATTTGGGTATTTATACCCCGCCCTTCAGCCTTAAAGGCTATCAGAGCGGCTTGCAATTATTATTTTTAATTAGACGGCTCCCTGCCCTCAGGTTTAAAGACATGACACAAAAGGAGAAGGGAATTGGGGGGAGGGAGGAAGGGGATCAAGGCCTGGACCAAGGCTGATGGACTGGAGGGAGGGCTCTTCTTCGCAGTTCAGGCCAGGCCTGATGGAGCTGGCAGGCTTCTCTCTATCTGATGATGTAGATGGCAAACAGGGCCACATAGCCCGAAAACTCCACAAAAAACTGTCAGATGGAGAGTCAGATGGTGAGGTACCAGTTCATGGGAGCTGTCTACGGTAGAAGGATATTACTATCTATATTGCCATATAGATAGTAATGGAATCCTTAGGATTTGATGAGGAATCTCCCACTTATGTGAAGGGTCAGTGAGGCCGTAGTGAGTCTTGCTCTTAAGAGTCAGACTGATTCACCCTGACCTCTGATAACTAAACACAAAGGGGCTTTCCACACTGCCCAAAAGGGACAGTCCGTACGCCCCAAGAAGCGGCGGGATGGGGCTGAGGCCCCATCCCACCTCTTCCAGAGGCCGCAAGGAAGCGGCAAACTGCTGTTTCTCTGCAGCCTCAAAACGGCGGTGCTGAGGAGAGAAAGCCGTTTGAAGGCTGCATCAAACACCTAGTGCAAAAAAGGAGCTCCATTTTGTGCCGCAGGAAGGGCGTGCTTGGCGCCCTCCCGCAGTGCAAAGTTGTCATGGCGCGCACAGCATTTCTAAACGTGCACGCCACAAGAAAATCATGGTGCATCCGTATGGCGCCCATACGCTTTAGGGTTAGGGAGGGTGCGGATGCTGCACCCTCCCTAACCCAAAAGGCTCCTCAAAGAGCCCTTATCATGGCTCTTTTTGCTCATCTTGATCAGGCCTAAGAGTCAAGGAAGGCTACATGCTTAGAACTCTATATATTCTCAATATATAGATGTTGGGAGTAGGTAGCTACACAAACTCATGGATACACACACAACTGCCCCATTTCCCCACTCAGGTATGGGTTTCATTATGATTTCACCCTGTGAAATCTTTATTTGTTGTTGTGTGCCTTCAAGTCATTTCTGTCTTACAGTGGCCCTAAAGTAAACCTAGGTTCAGAACTTGTTTAGAGAGGGTTTGCCCTTGCCTTCCTCTGAGGCTGAGAGAATGTGCCTTGCCCAAGGTCACCCAGTAGGTTTCTATGGCCAAGTGGTGATTTGAACCCTGGTCTCCCAGTTTCCTAGTCCAGCATTCAAACCACTTTTTTTAAATTGGAGTTGATATTTTTCACATGCCATATTTTTTCACAACTGGAATCTTACTTATAAAATCATGACACACCTTCATTTGTGATTGACTGTGTGTGTATGCCTGTGTTCTCCCCTTATTCCAGTTTACTACTTACATTATGTACATTTATTTCTGCTTCAGACATTCACTGAAATGATTCACATCATACAACAGATGTGACAACACTAGCTGATAGCAAAAAATATGCCTGACTAATATACTGGCCTGGCTTTCCATGACTAACTTATTTATCCCTTGGCCATATTTATATATGGTGAATTGCTCATGTTATGAACATGATTATAAATGACAAATTTTAAGGCAGCACATTTTTGTTCATGAGTTTATTATTATTTTTTTCAGTACTCATGTTGCTTATTCTAAGGATGAATTATGCAGTAATTTTTAGAGTGTAGGGAGGCTCTTAATAGAAATCCATACAACTCTTATGAACATGCCACTTTAAAAATCAGGTGAGCTAAAAGCAGAGCTTGGAAATACTGCCTTTAAAAAAAAAAAAAACCAGAATCCACCGGCGAAATGTTCTTTTGGGTGCTTTTTCATATCTGTCCTTTACATGACTGAGACAGAGAAGGGCTAGGATTTATATGCTTTCTGTCTTAATCCTCTCATGCTAGGGACAAAATAATAAATACATGAGGAATATTTAGTTTGATAGTTGATGTCCCTCAGACAAAATCCCACTCACTTTTACGATGACAGTTGGATTGTATGAAAACTACTATATACCAGTTATATTCCTTGAGGTGTACTTATCTGGCAACCTTTCTGCAATCTTTATTCCTGTCATTTTCCGTAAGTGAATGTCTATCTATGCAGAAATATTTTTGTTGATATAGCTGCAGCAGTGTTTTAATAAATTATTGATCACTTTTATATAAAGTGTAGTAATGTTGTTTCATGTTTGGCTGGGACACAGGAAACCTGGATTCAATTCCCCATTTCGCCATGAAGCATCCTGGCCCAGTTTTTACTTTTCATCCTCAAAGGCAGAGTTAGGCATTAGTTAAATTCTATTTATTAGATTTTTGCATTATTGCATTAGACATTCTCAGACAAAAAAGGAGCAATATAGTTAAATTTATTTTCCCCCAAATTAATTGACTAAGTCTAGAATTTCAGCATCAACATAATTCTACAATTAAGTTGTGTGTGTATGTGTCTATGTGCCTTCAAGTCACCTGTTGAATTATGGTGACCCCATGAATTTCATAGGCTTTTCTTAATCAAAGAATACTGGAAAGTGGTTTTGCTGTTTCCTAGAGCATCTGGTATTTGTTGGTGGTCTCCTATCCAAGTACTAACCATGACTGACCCTACTTAGCTTCTAAGATCAGACAGGATATGGAGCCTTTGGGATGTTTTGGTTTATTTATTGCTAAATGATGAGAGACAGTACAAAAAAGCCAAGAAATTTTACATTCTCCAGTTGGTTATTTATAAATAGCCTACCTGGGGTAATTGGGAGAGTTCTGTGTTTACTGTGCCACAAGAATCAAGCCACTTACTCAAGAGTGAGAAAAGTTAGGTTAAGATGTTTTGAGATTAGCAAAGCAATGTATGATCTCCTGACATTCTTGCCTATCTGGTTTGTTTGTAAAAGATATGAAGAAATCTCTTGAGTATACAAAGCTACATATGTGTATCAGGACTGGTGGATTATTTAATGTTAAGTTTCAATTATCTTAATCATTTCGTGAAAACGGAGCAAAACATCTGCTCATAGGATTAAAATATCGTTATATCTATACATCTTCACATCTGATAGATCATCCTAAATGTATAGCTATAATAAGAACTCTCTCACGTTACATTCCAGATCTGCATAGCTTAAAGAGTTTGCCAGTGAGGAAAAAAGGAACACATTCTGAAATAAATTTCACTAAAAAAAAACCTTCATTTTTTTTCATACAATGATTGCCTTTTTTGCCCTTAGGAATTTATCAGGGAACATTTTTTCAAGTCTCATGAATGGACTTTTCTCTGAGCTGTTAGCTCTCAAAGCCTTGTGAGTATGTCTTGATGGTGTAAAATATGCCTTGTCTTTGTAAAGTGTGGACATATATATTAATATGCTTTACCATTATCTAGATTTTCCATGTTGTATGTTTACGTGAAACAATACTCATTATTTCTGTGCATTTTGTTCAGTACATTCTAATTCTTTCTCTGTGGCCAGAACAAATTCTGAATCTTTGGAATATTACACATTTGTGATGGATCTGTAGCAGTAAGGTTGAAATAATAGTCCTATGTAGATTTTTTTAAATAAAAAAAATTGACGTTGTCTTTAAAATTACTAAAGCTTTATGGTTAATTTATCTTACATTTTATGAAGGGATGACTAGAAGTAGAGAACAAACAAATTAATTCCTTACAGTATTTACATAAAACCTCTTAGGTGTTCATTATAACTATACTTAGATTAAATGTACATATTAGATTTAAAACATTTAAATATTCATCCTTGTTAGCAAATAAGAAAATTTTTATTAAACAATAAAAAGACTGATGAAAAATTAACTAGAGTGTAAAGGGCAAATAATGTTCTATAATTGTATGCATGTTGAAGTTAAATATTGTGGTTCTTAGACTTTTATTGACTGCACTGAATTAGAAGTGGAATTAGTAATAATACATTGGGATTATGGAATTGTAAAACTGTAATTCAGGTCTGTCAAAGTCAAAAGGCTTGGAGGGCCATTTTCCCTAACCAGAAAAATGTTCATTGATGTGACCATTCCCATTTTTTCACTTAAAATGCAAATTCATAATTCCCAGATCAAGAACAAAGACTCGGCTGAATAATTCTGAAAAATTGATTGCTCCTACCCACACCTTTTCTACCGTACTAAAACCTTTAAATGCTGTATCTCATTTCAATAGCTGTAAGTCTTTCAGTGGGTGGTCACATGGCTTTCCATATGGATGAAGTCCATGCATTTAAATAAGTCTGATATCTCTATACACAGATGTCTGCATATATGAATATGTGCACACATATACATAACATACACATTATACATGCATACATACATACACACAGAGAGCACGTCCAAAAACGTATACATAAAATCATAGAGTTGGAAGAGACACAAGGGCCACCCAGGTTCCAGATTAGGTGGAATCTCTTTTTTCTTGCCATGCAGGAATACACAATCAAAGCACTTCCAACAAATGGCCATCCAGCCTTTGTTTTAAAACCTCCAAAGAGGGAGACTCTACTACACTCTGTGGAAGCATATTCCACTGTTGAACAGCTTCTACTGTCAGGAAGCGCTTTCTAATGATTAGGTGGAATCTCTTTTTCTGGAGTTTGAATCCATTGCTTCATGTCCCATAGTCTCTGGAGCAGCTGAAAACAAACTTGTACCTTCCTCAATATGACATCCCTTCAGATATTTAAACATGGATGTCATGTCACCTCTTAATCCTCTCTTCCCCAAGCCCTTCTCAATGTCCCACCACCATCACAAGCACAGTTGGTGGGAATGCAAGAGAAGGCCTTCTCAGTGGCTGCCCCTAGACTCTGGAAGCCCCTTCCCAGGAAAACCAGAATGGCTTCCAGCTTTTTGGCCTTCGGCTGGCAGGCTAACTAAATGTTGTAATGCAGCAGCTAGGGATTTTCCTCCCATTTTAAAGTGTTTTATACAGTTTTATTTAAAAAATATATTTATTTTTTAAATGTATTTTATTCTTTTAATAGCTATATATTTTAACATTGTAATAATTTAATTCCTTTTTAATGCACATTTTTTCTATATTTTTAATTGTATTGTTCTTTGTGAAGCCACTCTGAGTCCCAGTTCTGGGAAAAGAGTGGGATACAAATAAATATAACAATAACAACAACATATCCAGCTCCCTAAACCACTCCTAGGCCATGGTTTCCACATATTTCATTATTTTGATTCTCCAGCTTGTCAATATTCCTCTTGAATTGTGATGCTCAGAACTGGACACAGTATTCCAGGTGAGGTCTGACCAAAATGGAATAAAATGGTACTATTATCAATCTAGATACTTTGCTCCTATAGATGTAGCCTAGGATCATATTGGTTTTTGCAGCTCCTGCATCACACTGTTGACTCATGATTAGCTTGAGGTCTACTAAGATTCCTACATCCCTGTATACCATTTAACAGATGCTAATACAGTGTGCCCACATCATACGCGGTTGCACCATACGCAGCTTTCAGCATATGCTGAAAGCTGCAATGGAAGTAAAGTTGGCACGCCCCGGAAGGGGCAATGGCACACGCGCTAATGGCACGTGTGCTCATGGCGCATGCACCAGCATGTCGGCGCATGCACAAGGCCCATTCATTTCAATGGGGCTTGAGCATACGTGGAATTCCCCTTACATGGTGGGATCCGGAATGGATCCCCGTGTAAGTAGAGGTTCCACTGTATCTCTGGTGATTATTTGAAGGCTAAGTAAATACATGTATCTTGAAGAACAAATGTTATAATAATGATTTAATTAGAGTTACATAATCTGTCTTAAATTACAAAGCAATGCTCACTTTGTTGAAGGATAGAGTTGCAAACCTCACTTAAAGTTTTGCAACTTTAATTTTGCAACTGTAATTTTGCAACACCTCTCTACTATTGTAATCTTTAATTCTGTGTATTTAGTTTTGTGGCAGAATCTCTATTTTTAAGGTACCCCCACAAAAAGAAACTATTAAGGATGTATGCATTTTGGGGACACCCTGTACACACATGAACACACACATATAATTCTTAAGCCACATACCGTATACATACATTCATACATGCAGATCTAAAAAAAATACTGCATGTAGCATTGCAGGCTAAGAGGAGATACTTACTTTGGTAGTATGCCAAGTGTTTCCATAGTACAGTACTCAGAAATTCAAAAGAAAAGTGAATCCCATTTAAAATAATCAGACTAATGGATTTTGGCCCTGAGCTGGCTCTGCAGCTCTGTTAGGAGAGTTTTTTTGCCACTACTCTTTTCAGTGGAGTGAAGACTCTCAGTGTGGCCTGATATTATGAGGCTTCAGGTATCACATGGATTGGAAAGGATCTAAGGCCCTTTTTGCCCATTTCTTTCTGGGCTTTCTAGCTCCCTCCAACTCTTTTCTAAAATAGCATGTAGAGAGATCTTGCAGCACCTTTGAGACTAACTAAAGAAAGAAGTTGGCAGCATGAGCGTTTGTAGACTTAAGCCTACTTCATCAGATGCATTCATTGGAGTGGTAAGCCAGAGACAGATTTATTATATGCCCTAGGTGTGTGAGAATGTAAATTTGAATTCAAAATTCTTTGTGTATGAAAAGTGACAAGCCCAGCTTTAAGGATGGTCTTTTGTGAACAAAGCCATTGTAAACTAGCCTCTGTGCATGGAAATGAAGTGGCAAATCCAGCTGGCAATGGAACAGATGAGTGTAGGACACCCCCCCCCCCGCATTATTTGTGAATTTTGACTTTCACAGGGGTCTTGTGCCCCTAAACCCCATGAATGTCAAGGGTCGACTTTACACTGTTGGTTGAGAGGAAGTGATGTACATGTTAATCCATATATTGTTCTGTTGTTGAATGGCAGGGCCTCAAGGGGCTTCTGGGTGGTTTTCATTTGCATTTGCTGAGTCTTGGTATTTCAAGACTGGTAGCCAAAATTTAAGAGTCTCTTCTTTCCTGTTGAAATTGTCCTGGTGTTTATGGATTTCAATGGCTTCCCTATGCATTCTGACCAGATAGCTGTTGGCATGGTCCAGAATTTCAGTGTTCTCAAACAGCATTTTATGCCCATGTTGATTTATAATGTGTTTTGGTACCACTGATTTTTCTGGCTGACCTAGTCTGAGGTTTGTCTCGTGTTCCTTGATTTGAACACTGTGTTTTGTGGTCCCTATGTAGACTTGTCCACAGCTGCACGGTATCCAGTAAACTCCTGCAGCCTCGAGAGGGTCTCTCTTGTTCTTTGCTGAGCGCAGCATTTGTTGGATTTTCCTGGTCAGTTTGTAGACCATTTGGAGTTTGTGTTTCCTCACCAGTTTCCCTATTCTGTCTGTGACTCCTTTGATGTATGGTGAAAATTCAACAACATTCAACATAGTAACAATACATGGATTAACATGTATATCGCTTGCTGTCAACAAACAGTATGTATACCCCACTCTCTTCCATGCCAGCATTCTCTGGAGATGCCAGCCATAGCTGCTGGTGAAATATCAGGAATAAATTATTCTAGAAAATGGCCACATAGCCTGAAAAACCCACAAAAAACTAGGGATGCTGGTCGTAAAAGCCTTTGACTTCACATTGATGACATAGTATGTCATAAATCACATTGGAGGATGAGCACATGAAGGCACCTCTAATGTCATTAGGTCTTGTGATGACATTTCCTGGATCAATGTGTGGGCAGAGTTGGCATCGTAGTTTATGGCAAGGCTTAATACCGGTGTCCCCATCTGTGTCTTCTTGTAGGTGAGTACCTGTTTGAGATTTGGAGGCTGTCTGTAAGCAAATAAATGTCTGCCACCAAGAGTCCTTGAAAGAGTGGCATCATTGTCCAGTATAGGTTGTAGTTCATTGATGATGTGCCTGAGTGGTCCCAGACATAAGAATACAAAAGCTCATGCTGCCAACTTCTTTCTTTAGTTAGTCTTGAAGGTGCTACAAGATCTCTCTACCTGCTGATTGTACAGACTAACACGACTATATCTTTGAATTTTTCCCTAAAATAGTATGAGATACTACAGTCACCACTCCTGTCTCTCAGACTTGAAATCCGTGTTCTTGATTATTCCTGGAAGGGCAACCACTATTATCCTCAATGTGGTGTGCCCCTGCAGTGCACACCCTGAACACTCTCAAAGGATCATGCCCTATTCAGGGTGAGGCTTGAATAGGTGCAAGTCTCCATTTTCGTAGGATGGGTGGGTCCAAAATGGATCCCCTGCAAAAACAGAGGGCCAACTGTATTTGGGACCACATAGGAATTTTGGGAAGGAACTCAGATTGTCTTCTGGATTCTCTTTCTTCATTTGCTTCATACTATCTGAGGAATAAAGGGGTTTCCGATTTGATTTGATTTGCATTTTGTTCTCCTGTTATCACAACTGTCAGGGACTGTGGACTAGACAGAGAGACTTAAGGCCATGTCTGCATGGGACAAATAAAACAGGCTCCCCCTGTCCTGGTGTTAGTCCATATGATACAAGGCCGAGTCCCCAATTCTGGTGTGAACTGTCTGGATGAAATACAGCCAGTTCAGCTCTATTCTTTAAAATGGTTTTTAGCAAATCACCTTTTGGTTTGGATCTCCTAAAAGAACCCAGAGCCTTCCACAGTGATGCTGCATTGCTGTTTACATTGTGTTCTGCTGTGCCACCTGGCTCTGCTGTCTGTTTGCTCCGATGTCATAACAAGATACCCAACCATGTGATTGACACTTGGTGCCTTGTTTTGACCTAAAATGAGCAACTTTCTCAAGTGTTAACAGTGCTAGGCAGCTCAGTGGGACATATTTGTAACCATCATAGTTACAAATTGGTTAGGTCAGTGATGGCGAACCTTTTAGGGACTGAGTGCCCAAATTAAAAGGTGTTCCGGTACTGGATGATGGAATGCCTATTAGTTTGGGCATTCAGTCCCTTGGAAAAATGTCATCCACAGGGTCACCATGAGTCAGGGATGACTCAAAAGCAGTTAACAACAAAAACAACAAAAAGCCTTTGTCCTTATTTAAAGCAAAGGAGATAGAACAGAAGTACTTGATGAATAGCTGCTCATTGGCACAACAGTGTGCCCAAATTAACAGAGGGACTTCGGAGCAGCTTCAAGGACAGAATGGCCCATGCAGATACCACCTAAGACTAGCATATCCTGAAACACCTTTTTGGGTAGTAGTGGCCTATTTTCTGAGTTATTCTTTTGAATCAGGATGATGCCTCCGCTTTTGCTTTTGTGACCATTATGGTATTAATTTTGTTTAATACCATTTTGTTTGCAGCCCACACTTTATTTGAGATTATTTTTTTCATGCTCCCTTGTAGTTGCAGTTAATGCAACAGAGAGTTGGTGTGATTTATTCCATGTTGCTGTCTTGAGTTTTTATTTTAGAGGGAATGGGGTGGCTAATATCTGACACAGCCTGAATTCCTCAGTTAATGAAGTAGATCCTGGGAAATATTTCTTTAACAAAAATATTTGGTACCAAATGTAGAAATAACATGGAGAGAATAGGAATGGATTCCTATTCCACAAACAAAACAAAACAAAACTGTTTGGAGGGGGAAACAGAATGACACTTGACTTCAGTGAGAATCTCAGACATGACATGTTAGTGGCTCCCCACCCCAGCCCCTCTTCATATATAACATAAAATGATTGTGGGCAATTTTACTGACAGTGCATGGGCCACTATGTTTATCACCATGCAAGATAGATGGGGTTACATTTTGGAAGTGAAGAATCATGCACATTCAGAACATGTAGTTTATTTTTGCTGTCTAGGTAAGTGTGGGAGGCTGTTCAGAATAGCAGAAAATAATCTGAGAATAGGAAATTGAGATTTATAAAATGAGGCCATGAGTTACATATGACAAGTATTGCATACAAAACAATTTCAAAAGCATAAGTATTTATTAGTTTGGGCTTTGCTTTCAGACATTTCTCTACTGATTCTCTCATCTGTGACTGTAATCTCAAATGGCTGTTACACTGGGCTAGAAATGCCTCAGTGCGGATATCAGAAGAAACTGTTTGCGCTTTCCCAAGGAGTTTACAAGGAACACCAATTCGGAACCTGAAAGAAAACCAGCTAATATGTGGTGAGTGGGACCGTTGTTTTCAGTCTTACAAAGTGAAACAACAAAGGTACTCAGAAAAAGTGATTCTGAAGTATAGGTGCCAAGTGGTTGGTGCACAGAGCTGTGGAACAGCTGTAAGAAGACAGATACATAACAATGTTATGGTTTAAGGGGAGACTACATTTTTTAAAAAATGGTGCTAGATCATTGCAGATATCTTTCACCCATCCAAAACGCCCCTTGTAACTATCAATGCTCTCATTTGACTTTGAAGTAATCGTTCTAATGCATTTGCATGTAACGTAACAGTGGTATTTCTCATTGCATTATATGTTCATATAAAATATTCCATTTTTATTGGATTACATTATTTGACAGCATGGAATAACTGTCAAATTGTATTTTTCTACCAGTCACCTTTTCAAACTTTGTAGGATAAGCTTTAGTTGTTTGTTCTGGCAATGGGAGGAATAAATTTTAATAATCAGAAGATTACACCAAGGCAGAGATTTTTTTTTTATTAAAAAAGGGGGAGTAATGGAAAAAGGTTGGATGGAAAGGAGATAAAGTAATATAAGTGAACAGGAATTGAAATGTATCTCAAGTCTAGGCTGTTATATTTGGATAAGGTGTAAACCAGAGTACTTGTGTCATTCCCTAGAGATCTCATGATGCAAATAAAACTGACCTTGGAAAAGCTTAGAAATGATGCTCTACATTTCTAATAACTAGGAAAAATCTTTTTCACCAACCAAGTCGGAATGGATATGCAAGATATGGAATATGACTTACATGATAAAGCTGCCAAATTTGATTAAGTGTCAGAGAAAGGAGACTACACAACAAATTGTCTACATTTATACATTATAGGAGAGACATAGTTCAAGATAAAATTGATTTATACATGTTTTTGAGTATAATGTAAGCCAGTTGGAAATACTGGTTGGTCCAACCATACTCTAAATATTCATGGCAACAAGTGTGTTTAAAAGGCAAATGTGTATCATCTAGAACAAAAAAAAGGGGGGGGGGATTACAGAATTTATTCAACAGCTATACAACTAGGCTTTGGCGAGTTCAGTCCGTAGTTGTGTGGCCACCAAAAACAGGCTTTCTTATCCTTACTACATTCTCCTGCTCACCCATGTAGAAAAGGCAGTGACTTCTTAACAGTGTATGGTCCAAATTATTCATAAAATAAAAAAATCAACTTATTCTACAAATTAGTGCGGAGAAGTGACAGTGGTGAGACGAAAAGCAGTAACTAACCAATGCATTTTTAAGCAGTAGCCAATCATCACATTTTCGCTACATCAAGTGGTAAGATGGTTAAAAAAAGTTCTAAGATTTGATAAAACCTATTTGAGAGAAGCAATAACATGAAGATGTGAAAAACAAAAGCAGGTTTCTAGATATAGGGCTTGGCTATCTCTGCATTTAAAAAATAAATAAATCAAAGTAATCTTTTTTATTTTTTTTTAATGAAGGTGGTTATATAAACAAACTTCAGTACTGAGATAGTTGTTTTATTTCTGTGACTTTAGCTGAACAGCTTCTTCAAGCTTTAAAATTAAAACTTGAGTTGTTACTATCATCTTTAATACTCCATGGTATATTTTATTCATTACATAAAAGTAAAAATCTGTGCCAAGTATATAAATGAATAAGTGATTATCCCTATATGTCATTTAGTTTTAGAGGATTTCTCCACCTGTTTCTTTCAGATAATCTGAGTACCTAAAGGGATGGAATTTTGCCCTAAAGGCCTACTGCATGTCAGAAGTTGTGCACCTAGTAGCTCATCTCATTTTTGCTAGTTTCTATTAAGCTTTGTGGGTATTCTGTTCATGTTCACACTCAAAGGATAAAACTAAATGCTTATTTAATATTTAACAAATGTTAAGTATTATTTATAACTATCATAGTCACAAATTGGTTACAGTGCCTTAGGTCAGTGATGGCAAACCTTTTAGGGACTGAGTGCCCAAACTAAAAGGCGTTGTGGCACCGGATGATGGCGAATGCCTATTAGTTTGGGCACTCAGTCCCTTGGAAAAATGTCATCCACAGGGTCACCATGAGTCAGGGATGACTCAAAAGCAGTTAACAACAAAAACAACAAAAAGCATTTGTCCTTATTTAAAGCAAAGGAGATAGAACAGAAGTACTTGATGAATTCTTGTTCAACGGAAATGTGTCTTCAGTGTTTTTTTGCTCAGTGGCTACCTCAGGCAAAACAATGTCAAAGGCAGAGTCCAATAATAAAGCCAGTTGATCAATGCAAGGGTGTTTGTATATTTTATGACACAACTACTGATTGTTAATGACAATCATTAAGGTAACGATCATGTAATGTACCTCTTCAGTTTCAGATCCCTCTGACTTGACTGATTTCAGTCTTCCATGTACTCACTCAAGCATATGTTTAATAACTTCCCATATAACACTCCAAGATTCCGGTAAAGCTGGCTGTAGTCAATTAAAATATATGCCAAATAAAATCTGTTTATCTTTAAGGTATCACAGACTTTTGGGTTGTTGTTTTTTTTTTGGTTATATTTTAAGGTCATGGTAGGAAAAAAATTAGAAACAGTCATGGGAGAGGAAATACGTTCTGAGGAAGAAGGGGTTAGCACTTTCTCATTAAATGTTAGATGTAAATTATCAGCCCATACTAGTGTAGATGTACGGTAAATCACCAGCCCAAACTGGCTATTGGTGTTCTATATTGCATTACTTCCAAGTATCCAAATGAACTCTTGTTTTCTTTAGAGATTATTGGTTTAATACCTGGTGAGCCCCTGGCAAAAAGTCAGAGTGATATGAAAGTAAAGCCACGACAACTGTATAAATTGCTTTTTGACAACTCTATTAAGGATTAGGTAACATGGCCTGAGCTTCCTTCTAACACTTTCTCATTATGTGCATGTGATTCATGAATAGTCTTAATATGCAAGTATTCATTGTATTATCTTCTGATCAACTGATTGTGATATACTCTTTAAATGTTGTTCTACTAGAAAGCTGGAGTCCATTTTCATGGATTCAGAAAATTGTCACCTCAGATTGTGGCTTAAGGTTTATACAGGCATACCTCACTAATAAGGTGAGTTAGGTTCCAGACACTGCCATAAAACAAATATCTCCTTAAAGCAAATCACAGCCTTTTTTCACTTGCCAGTACAAATAAAAATATTTACATGACACAGAGACATGAAATGTACAAATGCTATAAACACAGAGAACACAGGTAACAGAATGAAGAAGAGCCCTCCCTCCATGTCATCTGACATGATCTGGCCTGGGAGGGAGTGAAAAGGCAGGCCCTCCCTCCAGTCCATCTGCCATTTTCCAGGCCTCTAAGGGAGAGAAGAACCACTGGACTTGATCCACACCACTATTCCCTTCTCCTTTTGTGTCATGTCTTGTTAGAATGTAAATCTGAAGGCAGGGAACCATCTGAATAACTATCTGTAAGCCACTCTGAGAGCCTTTAGAGCTGAAGAGCAGGGTATTAAATAAATAAATAAATAAATAAATAAATAAATAGATAGACTCTCTGTTGTCTAATTGAAAAGTGCTGTATTGGTGAAGTGAAATCAAAGTGCTTTAAAGTGAGATATGCTGCCTGTATTTGAGGGCTCTTCAGCCTCAGGCTTAATTGTGTGTTTTTTTCTAGGATAAAATCTTTTCTTCCTGTTCTATTAATTGAAATAACCCTTTCTGTAGAGTTATTATACTCTCTGATGTCAACAGACTAATGGCATTGCTACCCTTTAGAAAGGTAATGTTGGTGTAATGAGCCAGGTATTTGTTACTGCCATCTTGCTTATGGGTACTATTTTTTAAAACTTCCTGTATGAAGTGCCAAGAGTGAGAATTATTTACTTGGAATTCTATTTGTCATATTGTTCTGCTGTAAGCCTTGTGAGAAAGCCCATCTGTAACGTATGACGAAAGTCGTCATAAGCCATACGTTGCTTTCTGCCTGACAGAACTGAGGAGATAAAGAACTGAGGTTTAAAGCAAAACTGTGCACACTTCAAATTTATTTAAGAAACATTGCAGGCAAGATACTGAAAGAAGAAGGTAACCCTGGAGAAAATTGTCTGATCAGATGTAATATCCACAGATGATTGAGATAAGGCAGGGTTTGAGGGGAAAAGGAGAGATGAAAAAATGACCACATTCATATAAAATGTTGCATTGGAATCACTGAGAACTCTGGCTTATTGATAGTGATTGTTCCTGCTTCTTCTTTTTCAAAGCCAGAGAATAGCTAAAACAATTATAAACTTACAGAGACAGAAAGCTTAGTGTTATGTCGAACTTGAACCACGGCTTGGCAATCTTTTGACAATCTTAGATCCATAAGTCGGTTTAAAATCCTAGCTTTGAAATCTGTTTACTTAGAGGAGGCAGTAGCCAGAACTTTACGTCCACTTGGTAACACAAAGTTTTTCTTTGTGCTAGCAGGCTGCTTGTTAACATCAAGCCAGATTTCTTAGCAATTGTAGTGTAGTGTTTTATGCTGACACAGTCAGTGTAGCAAACATTGATAAACTGTCTTCTCTCCTTTCCATAGTATTGTCTAAATGTCCACTCAACTGAGAAATGCTGAAACCAATTGGAAATAAAGCAATCTCTTCTTCAAACTAAGTGGAAAGCAAGCTGTTCTGAAGAGATGTCAAATGTTTTAGAATAATTCCATCCATCTGGGTAATGTGTCTAGTGACCTTAAAGTTTTCACAAAATCTTACAGGCAGTGTCATATTTATGGCCACCTCAAATTGGGAAGACTTTTTCTTATACTGTAGATTGTGATGGGCCACTTCTAGTCCTAGGACACTGAGGACCTTGGCCTGATCTCATGTGGCCCTCTGCCTTGTTTCAGAAGCACTCTGAAAGGAATCAGTTCAGAGCTCTGCAAGATTGTATGACCCTTACTCAGTAGCCTGCTGATTGGGAAGGTTGGAGTGTGAGAGAAGAGGGTAACAGAGGAAAAATGGTGTGGGATTAATAGTTTTGGCTATTGCCCAGTCCACCACTGGCTTCATCATTAGCACTGGTAACATAAATCTGCTGACAGGTTACCCATAAAAGTTTGTCCACTTTGGCTTTTCAGGTGGTGAAGACAGACATTTGCAAAGTGCCCTGTACTTAAAATGAATATGTGTACAACCTCTCTCCACCATATGTATATTCAGACAGGTGTACAGCATACTCTTGTATATAAACCCACGGTGCTTCATGGGCTACTGTATGTGTGTGTACAACAGGCCAGTTGGAGAGATGTTTGATGCATCTATATCTGACTATGTCTGGATGCATTTTTATTGTATGTGTGGAAAGCTCAACCTTCTATGTGAAAAAGCAATCAATTTATGGATGGCAAGTGAAAAAGGAGAGAGATATGAGGAAAAGACAGGGTTCGGATGTAATGTTGTTGTGATGGTTTAAGTGTGCAGTGTGATCTCATATGTTTTATGCTTCCTTCCCTTCACTTCCACTGGCACAGCTGAAACTTTTACATCACTTTCTGGTTAGCTATGGCTTGTTGTCATTTGTGTGCACGCAGCAGTGATTAACTGTGTTTTAGGGAAACAGGTGAGAATCAGATGCCATCATTTTATGTTGATTCCCTTCTCCCTCCAGATAGGTAAAGCTACCACATATTGTCTAGGTCTACACATGATCCGTCTAGCTATAAGATTGTATGTACAGCACTGTGCAAATTTACAGCGCTATATAAATAAATAAATAAATAAATAATCATAACAAACTGCAGATAATTTAAACTGGAAACATAAGCTTCCAGCTGCTTGCTGTAGGTGCACTGGAGGAGGAGAAGTGAATTAGAAGTGCTAACCTGTTCTGGTTTACCACTGTCAAGTTTACTTCGGCCCTATGAGAGATCGCTAAATCACTCTATCATCAAAGCCTTGCTCAGATCTTGCACATTCAGGGTATGGCTTCCTTGATTGAGTCTATCCATCTGTAATGTGGTCTTCCTCTTTTCCTACTGCTGTCTATCTTCCCAAGCATTATTGTCTTTTCTGGTGTGTCATGTCTTCTCATGAAATGTCCAAAGTACAACAGTCTCAGTTTAGTCACCTTGGCTTCTAGGGAGAGTTCAAACCCTGTTTATTTGTCTTTTTAACAGTCCATAGTATCCATAGAACTCTTTCCCATCACATTTCAAATGAATTGATTTTCTTCTTATCAGCTTTCTTCATTGTTCAGCCATTACAGCCATATTTAGAAATTGGAAATATGATGACATGGGCAATCCTAATTGTAGTATTCAATGATATATCTAGATTTTAGGATCTTGTCTAGTTATAGCTACACAAGATCCTGAAGTGTCATCATATATCACTGAATGCTAAAGTTAGGATTGTCCATGTCATTGTATTTCCATTTTCTATATGTGCTTGTGAAAGCCATAGAAACCCACCGGGGGGGGGGGTATCTTGGGAAGTCACACTCTCTAAGCTTGAGAGGAAGGCAAAGGCAAAAAACCCTCTGAACAAACCTTGCCAAAAAACCCTATAAGCCATAAGTCAGAAACAACTTGAGGGCACATAACAGCAAATGTCTTTATCTCTTGTCCTGTGATTTTTATTTATTTATTTGCATTGCTTTGTATTGGTCACATGAACATTTTTCAGTACAATTGGTTTATTAATCTGAATTTTGCAGCAAAGTTTTCATAGGTTAACTGGCACTGCTGGGAAACCCAGACTTTCCAAGACTGGAAGGCAGCATGCAGCTCATGGGTTGCCCATGATCCTTGGGTCTCCGCCACCTCAGAATTCCCTAATTCCCCCCAGACCCTCCCCCAAGAAAACTGTCCAAAAATTGCCCAAAATGGTGTCTGGAAGTTATGTTATATTACCTTTGATGTATTGAAATGGTACATTGCAGAGCATGGAAGAAAAAGTGTTCCATTCCCTCTGCAGTTGCCCACTCCTGCTCTAAGCCCTGTAGTGCTTTCGCCTCTTTTGGCATGGCCACTAAGGCTCATTGTTCTGTCTTGAAGTGCCTTGTTCACTTATCCATTGAGAGAAAGAGATATGTCTTCTCACATCTTCCAAATTGAGCGCCTGCTGACAGGAGATATTCCTACGAGTGGCTTGAGGATTAATGTTCATGAGCTCTGTGTATCTGATGTTTAGCTACCATTGTTGTTTATGATGGCTGTTGCTTATGATGCTAATTGGTAGGGATGCCAGGTGGGAAGACTACAATGTTATGGTTCCTATTAAAATCTTAACTACTGCGGCTCTGTCTTCATTTCAGTCCTAGTGACAATATTGTCTTGTTAGACTACAAAGCGGTGGAAGCGTTTAAGGCACCTAAAATTACATTAGCTTATACTGTATAGACTTCTTTATTCTAGGTCAGCTGCAGATATACTGGACAAAAGAGACTCTCCCCACTCCAGGTGAAGGCACACATATAATGAATGTGTTTCAATTCCAAAAATAACCGGTGATTGATGTGACAGGTTATTCCAAATTAGGCACAGCTGTTGGTCACAATTAAATTGCTAGTAAATTATCTATTCTTCTCCAATAATTTTTGGATGATCATTTTAAATAGATTATTACTTATGGTTCACAGCTGGAGTTCATAAACAATTGCGCTTGGATTTGGCATTATTTTTAAAAAGAAATGTTATTTAAGCCTGAGAGGAAAGAAGGGGGGATCTGTTCTAGGTAACAGAGAATCACGTGGCAAGTGCCTGTATTTGAATGACTTTCCAGCCCATCAATTTTGAAAACCACCTTAATTTTAACAGTCAAGTCATGAGTGAAATTAGCACATAGTGAATGACACAGAGAATATTATTGGGAATAGAGAGGGGATTATTGTTCAGGAAAAAAAAACCCCTCAGAATAATATACCTTTGTAGGAAATTTCAGCAAGCTGATTTATTATTTCATATTCTTCTTTGGAAGCCACTGAATAAAAATATTATTCACTGTTTGAATTGGTGCATTGTATAGTCATTCTTAAAAAACATTTCTGAATTATTGTTGCTGTTCTTGAATGTGGCTTTGCTGTTGCATGCAAGCATTTCTCATAAAGATTTTACACCCAAAAGAAGCACACTAATGTTAAAAAGGGAGGCTTTTTTTTTTTTTAGCTCCAGTGCATTTTATTAATGTTCACTGAAGTCACCTTTAAATAAAAAGGAAGAGCAGGTATTCATATTTTTCTACTCTTCGCTGTTGTTTTTTAATCATTTCAAGAGCTGTGTGTCAGCAGCAGTTCTCAGGTCTTAAAAGTGAGATTCAAGTATTATGTCTATGAAATCACACTTCTGCGGGGATTGAAGTAGTCCCATTAGAGAGGCGTGGAGTGAGGGGTGGAGAAAGATGATAAAGAGACAGAACTAAATATAGTTTGCCTGTTACGTATACAGTTCTGTTACATATAAATAATAATCAAAATGGTGTAGACTTTTAAAAAAATAAATGGCACATGTTGCTGAGCTGAAACAATGCCCATTTTGCTGCACCATTTAAGGGTAATCTGGGGGGGGGCATCTGAGTGATTTGAGGGGTTGGGTTGAGGTCACTGCTAGGGTGAGGGTGAACCTACCATAAAGAGCATGGCATTTTCTCAGTGTTCACAAGCTGGCAGCTGCCATTGCCCCACCTCCTGAACTTTCTGTGAAGCAGTGCCCACCAATTCCTATGGAACATCATCATGAGGGAGATTTCAGGGAAAATTAACAGCCACCAACTGGTGGAGAAGGATTACCACCACCACTAAATACAGGCAGTGGTAGTGAATAATGCCAGAAGGGGCTTGTATAGTTTCACTTGATCTTTCACCCCAGTCAAGGAGCAGATATGGCCAAATGTTCATCCCAGCACTAATACCAAGTATTTGTGATCTTAGGAATTTTTGCTCTTATTTACCACCACTAGTAAATCAGAAAATGAGAGGAGGTTTCCTCCCTACTGGACCATAATACTCTGTTTCGTTACATTCCACATATAGAAGAACTACAGTGTTAGGTACATGTTTGGCCCCTTGATATTTTTATATCAGCTTCATATTAAAGGGAGTTTTTGATGCTAAATGTGATGTGGAATGAGCTAGGATTTTATCAGGGCAAAGCAGCGAGCTTATAGATTAGCTGGAGTCAACCGTGAGTGATGTGAATGCTCACTTCAACAGATCATGCAAAGACAATTTGGGTAACAAGATGACTGCTGTTATAAAAATGAAAGCTAAAAATGAAAGCTAACCATTCAGTGAAGGGGCATGAAATCTTCTGGACATTGCCAGTTACCTTAGCCAGCTATGGCTTCTACACAGAAATGCTTAATTCCTCACCCCATGATAATATCTACCCATTTCTTTTGGATTCCATGCACTGCATTCTTTGCATCTTTCTGGTCACTGGAGCTGTGGGTAAGGAAAGTAATTACAAAGACCTGGGTTTTCTAGCAACCAGATCAATGCTTTGTCATTGTGCCCCATGTGCAAGAAGTCAGCTCAACAAGCTGTCAAAAAATTCAGTCATTTCTTCAGCATACCGGTTTGCCATTTTTTTGTTTAAGGAGAGGGAAGAAGTTCACAACTCTTTGTATATTCCCAGTTTTATTTATTTGCATATACAGGTTGAGTATCCCTTATCTTTGCAGAAAGTGCAAAGGCAGGTTTACAACTGAACATCAAGAAAACAAAAATTATGACCACAGATCATCTATATAATGCTAAAATAGATGATGAAGAAATCAAAATAGTTCATTATTTTCCATACTTGGGCTCAATCATCAATCAGAGCAGAGAGGCAGTCAAGAAATCAGAAGAACACTGAGACTTGGAAGAGCAACTAGGAAGAAACTGGAAAAGATCCTGAATTGTAAATTGTAAGGATATGTAATTAAATACCAAAGTTAACACTGTCCATGCCATGTATTTCTCATTCGTATGTATGGTTGTGAAAGCTGGACAGTGAAGAAAGCTGATTTGAGATATGGTGCTGGAGAAGACTTCTGAGAATACCATGGACTGCTAAAAAGACCAGTGGATGGGTCCAAGAGGCCCGAACTCTCTTTGGCCCAAACTCTCTTTGGAAACAAAGATGACTTCATTGAGTTCGTATTTATCCACTTACTGGGAGTAAGCTTAACTGAAATCAACTAGATTTACTTCAGAGTGTGTGGGATCATACTGAAAAGCCTATTTCCAGCAGTGATGCAGAGCTGTGTAAATATAACAGTAAGCCTTGTTTTAGTATGGGTTGTTCATAATGATGCATAAAGTGTGAGACACAAGGTTTATTATACTGCTTTTGGATTTTTGGAAAAGGAGAATAAAATGGTTGTTTGCATTTTAAAAATACTGACACCAGAATGTATCTTTGTGTTCCTTGATTCTTAGTAATACTAAATAAACGGCCTCTTTATTTGTTCCCTGACTGAAAAGGTAATGACAGATTCTCATGTTTTCAGTGTGTTTAGTTGTCACAGAACTGTCATCTGCATTTAGTTCCCATTTATGCCTGAAAAAGCATAATGTTTAATTGGAAATCAACATACATTACTTATACAATGACAAAATATGTTAGGAATACATTTTCTGGAATTGGTATTGGTGCTGAACATGTCAAGGTGTTCCAGTGCTGATGAGTACAGTTATATTTCTCTAAAATGGGAATAAAATTTTGAATTCATGGAATCACCATAAGAGATAGAATGACAGTGTACATAAACTCACTTAGCCATATGTGTTAAGGACACTCTAACCCTTAGACATTCTCGGAGGTATGTGTCCGTAATTCAACATTTCCCTTTTGGATTATTCAAAAGCAAAAAATTAGAAAAGATGGGGTTCATTCTATTTATTTTAAAGATATATAGTCCAAATATTACAAATGAGTGTATGCCTGCAGGTATGTGTATGCATGCTTGAGGTTGGATAGGTCTGCAAAATACAGAGAAATGAATAATACAGTGCTAAAACCATCATTAATTGAGCAGTGGGAGGATGATACCATCCTACCATAGCATTATGCTGCCACTGCTCAGTTATGAATGGCTTCAGCATGCCATTATATTCATAATACTTAAAAGGCCAATTAGTCTTAGAAGTAACTGTTCAGAAGTAACTTATTAAGTTAGAAATAAAGTTGCAAGTCTTTTTGGTCTTTGGGTAGTTCTGATTTAATGCAAAGTAAAAAGTGAGACAGACCTGTGATACAATAAAGGCAAGGCTTCCGTGGACACTGAAAAAGCCTTGGGTTTCCTAGGTTGTTTTTCTCCTCCCTGTTTCTTTCTGAGATTGATGGATTTCATCTTCATGCAGCTAAAACCAGTGCCTTCCTTAGTGACAAATTTGTCACCATGAAAGTCACCAGTTTCACCCACATGAAGCTGAAATCCATCAGCTGCAGAAAGCAACACGCCCAAATAGATAGCAAACCTTACAGTATTTTGCAGACTTAGGTGAAACAGTGCCTGCTGAATGTTGTTCTGCTTCAGTGCTCCTACACCAGAGTTGGGAACCATCTGGCCCTCCAGATATTGCTGGACTGTAAGAAATGCTAGAAGTCCTAGCTAGCATAGCCATGGAGGGCCCATGATTCCCATCACTGTCCTGAACTAGGGGTTCAGCTGGGAAAGCTAGGGGTCTCATTAGCTCTGCAGGAGACCTTGGAGGGGTACACTCCCATTCTGTCTGCTTCCATTAAAAACAAAACAAAACAAAAAACATCTCACATTTCATCCAGATTTCCTCCAGGGGACATGGGGCACATTAACATCATGTTCTTTGGCCTTCCTGGGCCATTTTAGAGATGCCTTTTTTAACAACAGCAAATAAGCAGCAGTCACTTCCTATTTATTTCCATTCTCAAAAAATGTCACTCATGGGCATAAAGTGGCCCAGTGGCCACCAAAACAAGGTGAAGTGCAAATTTGGGGGCAAGTTTATTTTGAGAATTTATTTTGACACCCTCTGGGTTTCCCAATGGCCTTCAGACATGGTATAAAGGCCTTCCACACCTTCAGAGGCCATTCATTTTTGAACATTTTGTAGCAAGAAAAGAAAGAAAGAAAAGGAAAAGGAAAGAAAAAACTTTGATCCAGAAAGCTGTTCTAATCAGAAAGACAACACTATTATGGGATATTTAACAATAGTCCCTATCTTATACTTACTCATGGAACAGAAATGTTTTACTATAGGCCATTGTTTTCCCCATTTTAAAACAGCTGTTCAGTTGAAAGGACAACAGAACTATTCCTTCTGAATTACATGCCTATCTTTGGCACCATTATTCACATTGGCAGTTGTACTGGAGGGAAAGCTGATGCTTCAGATATCCTGGCCTCAATTTATTTTGTTGGAACCCACTCTGGAAACTGGAGACCAGGGTTTGGTTCCCCACTTGAGCACGGAAACCCACTTGGTGACCTTGGATGAGTTACATGCTCTCAACTCCAGAAAACCCCATGTTAGGTTTGTGGGTCAAGTTGGAAATTGCTTGAAGGCCTATAACAACAAACAATCCTCTTTGGAGGCCTTGCTTTAGGTCACACAACCAAAAGAGGTGCTTTCCTGCGAAGTGTATAAATTGTAGAATTTCCTATCCAAGGATGTCGAGGATTAGACTGGGCAATAAAAATATAATTATTCCAATTTGATTTTAACAGCTCTTAATTGTTGTGATATATGAAGCTGAAGCTTTAAAGCTCTACCTTTTGTAATGTTAAAAGTTTTCTATGGAAATTAGTTTATTGTTTATCTGTTTTATTAATTTGGATTTGCATACTGCTTTGAGGGTCTTACTAGATATGAGAGATACTAAAGGCACATTCTCATAATCAAACATTTTTAGGCATCCATATAGTTCCCTTTTCTAATTGAGTGCAAATGAAGTTTGTGTGAATTGAAGTAAGCTGAGGATGAAGGCAAAAGTGGGAGGTGGAGAGAGAAACTAGGGCATTTTAAAGAAGCAGAAAAAAGTGGGGTCACAGCAGATTACAGCAGATTACGAAAACCCCGGGATCCGAAAGGCGGCGGACCAGCATTGTATCCCCCGGGATCCAAAAGATCCCCCGGGATACGAAAGGAAAAAAGCCGCGCGGCCCCTTTAAATGGCCGCGCGGTCCGTTTAAAATAGCGGTCCCCCGGGAAACGAAAGCTTCCGGGTTACGAAAGGTAATCCGGAACAGATTACCTTCGTAACCCGGGGGACCACTGTATTTGGGATTGTTCCTTCCAAACAGAGAAAGAAAAGAAATGGGCAAATGTGTTGGAAGTGCCAGTGTGTATGTGTGTGAACAAAGCTTAGAGACCAATGTTACAATATGGGAGTTCACAATGATTCTTTTACTTCTTTCATATTTCTATCATTTAAAAAAAATACCATGCACACGCATGAGTAGTTTAAATGGGCATTACTGTAAAGAAACAAATGTGGTTGCCTGGTCCCTTTAAATGGCCATTACTGTCCAGAAACAAATGTGGCAGCGTTCATTGCCACAAATGCTTCCATCTTCCATCTATTTTAAATTTACTGTGCATGCCTGCTGTACTTTTAAAATAGTGGTGGTGCTGATGCAGTAATGGGAATAAAGCTCCCAGGAACTAGTAAGAAACTGCATTATACTGCTCTGAATTGCAGTTGATTTTGAATAAGGCAATAAAAACCCAGTGGACTCTATAGAGAAGTAAGATGTAATGTATTTGCCAATTCAGGCGTTTAAAGTCTTCTGATTTGGTCACTATGAATACTACTCTAGAAGACTGCTTTTATTATCATTTCTCATTGGAATTATATACAGATAAGACAGTTCTTTTGATATTTGCCAAATTGGTTGTTTATTTTTTCCAGATATTACCTTTCATGTCAGTGTGTTTTCTTGCATAGTCTCTTGGAACATGATTGAAAGACTTCATGGAACTGAAAAAAATGGCAGTGTCACAGGCAATACCTAATGTATGCTCAAGACATGAAAATCAACATGAAGAGGAAAAATGCTGCACAGTAGGAATGGGGCATATCTTTAATGTTAGAGGCTGCCAAGTGTTGTTGAGTGTGTGAGAGAGTATGTATGTGATGCTCATGTGTTAGACAGCTGTCTGAAACATTTCCGTAGGACAGAAGATTCTCATGTGTAAGCACAGGATAGTCTTGTATCTTCTTTCTCCTACTGTCCAGTAAAAAGAATCTCTGCCTTCTTCTGGTTCACCAACTCAGAAAAAAGAGGTGATGGAGTAAATTGGGGTGATGCTTTATTAAATCTCTTATCCTGCAGTGGGACTTGAAAGTCCTTCCCAAGTTGACCTTCCCTGAAATTGTGTGAGACACCTAAGCCCCAGTGCTACATTGTTTCTCCGCAGTCTGTCATCAGGCAGAAATGCACCATGTCCAAAACCACTCACAAACACTGAGATTTGTAGGGCGTTGTGTATAGAGATGGCCCCAAAGGCTGCTCTCTTAGCACACCCATACAATCCTAGATGCTAGTCTGGAGATCAATATTTCACCCAAAGATTGCCAATTGGTGCTCACCAAGCAGGTCCATTCTCCTTTTACACACTCCTTGCCTCTAGTGTGGCCTATTTAACAAACATTGCCTTGAAGCCAGTCTTACTGCCTAGCCTGCTACCAGTATGTGGTAGACCATATATTCTCAGTCACCTTTTTATAATTATGCCAATCAGCTGGCTGTGTTTCCCCCCACAAAAAGTTCTGTCTGGCCTCTGAAGGCAACCTGCCAAAGTTTGTGGGAGGGCAGGCTGACCAGTGGGGGGGGAAACAATTATGGGTGAGTGGGAAGTTTAGCTTCCTTACTTCTGCCCTTGTCTGGCATCCCTTGCATCATGGAGCACAGCATTTCTCCTCTTTTGCCAGGGCATTCAAAGCCAGCTCTGTTTCTTCAGGAGCCCCTCCAGCTTCTAAGAGAACATGGTACTGGATTATTGTTTGCCAGATCTGAGCTCAGAGCAGATAAGGTGGGATCTTTCATCACTTTCAGGACATTACAGCAAACAGACCAGATTTTAAGGCCCGAAACAGACAGGCATGAAGAGGTGCTGTTGCAGCACCATTAGGGTTTGGGGGCATGCATCATTTACACGCTCCTGAACCCTAACATGTAATGGCGCTGGTGCCATTATGTAGCACCGTTTACACAGTGTATGTAATGGTGCCGCCGCAACTGCACAGTTTCTAGACGGAGCTGCGCAATTGCGGTAGCACAAAGGCATGTAATGGTGCCTTTTCCCATGTTGCGCCATAAGTACGCAACAAAAATGGAGCACGGTTTACCCGCTCCTTTTTTGTGGCGCAACTGCACTGCAGCATCAAGCTGCTACAGTGTAGTTGCACCACAAAAAAGGTGGTGCGAAACCGCCCTTTTTGAGCGGTCTGTACTTCCCCTAAGTAGCAATTGTGCTTCATGGAAAGGAGTCATGGTTTCCTATCATGGAAGACTCAACATTCGATATACCAAGATTTGCATTTAGCAGTCCAAGAAGCTGCAACAAAAGGTGAGAATGTAGTCCATCCCAGGAGAACCTAATAGAAGCTCTAACCCTTTCTACTCCCTCAGCTGTGGTACTGCTTCTTACCCTTTTGAATGCCTGGGCAGGAAAATGGCAGTGATGGCAGTTCTTTGCTGCTTCCCTTCAAAGGAATGCTGAGAGGGACCAGGATTTGAATATATTGGAAGATTTTTGCATTCGCTTTACACCTCCTTAGATAGATAGGAAATTCTTGCATGTAAACTCCCTCCTCTCTCATTCAAACTAACCATGTGAGTTAGGTCACTCCACCTTTGGGACTAACTGAGATTCTCTCAAAGATTTTCAACTGAGCTGTTGTGTTTCCATCTTCCTGCTCTCTCAACCTTCTTTGGATGGTGAGATATTTCTTTTACCTGAACTAGCTAGCTAGATTAGGATATAGCTTCTATATAAATTTAGATTAAAGCCATTAGTAAACTTTTATTTAAACTACAAGCTATGTGTTGTTGTTTTTTGGAGTCACTCTCAGTTCTTTAAAAAAACATAGTCAAGAGGACATCTCTGATGCTCTGCTAATTTAAAGCTCGAACTTAAGAGGCTTGGCTTTGACATCTTTGACATTTTTTTATATTTAAATATTTTGCTTCCTTACCAAATGCTGAAGTCTTAGGAAACTTAAATTACTCTACAGAATAAGACATTTGTGTATATTTCTCAGCTTTTCTGGGTTAAAATCAGGCAAAGTTATCACATTGAAAAATTAAAGACTATAATCACTGCTAACATGTCACCATTTTCTTTGCTTTGCCTTTTAATCCTTTTTGTCATGTGCATGTTTTCTTAGCTTTGCCTTCACCTGGTTGCCTCCCCCATTCATTGCACAGTCACCATTTACTGTGGTTCCCTCTTTATCCATCCAGCTTTTAGGGTGAACAAAAACATTTGTACCTGTAGGAATCTTGGAAGTTTTGGCATCAATTTTCTTTATATTGTTCTTTCCATCCCTTGTTACAGGCCCCTAAGTTTTACCTTCAACTTTTCCACATTTTGGTCCCAAAATCTGCCCTTGTCTTACATAAGAGGTCAATTTATAATCCTAGTTTGTATCTTAAACCCAAATCCTTGAATGTAATGCCCTCCCACATATATAAAATATTATCCACAGCATAGGTTCTTGGGGTAAAACAGGGATGTGATACAACTGCTATAAATCAGAAGCTCAGCTGAGTGTAACTGGAATTTCTCTGCAGTGTTCAAAGTGTTAGCATCATATTTATTTTAAGAACAAACATTATGGCTTACAAAAAGGTTGTATTTCTGTCTACATGCAGGATAAAGTACTGGCATTTATACATAGTCATTTTTTAGACTTAACAGAACACATTAAAAGGCATGTCATTTAATTTGCAGTAGTCAAATAGCTGACTAGAAAATTCATATTAAGATGGAAGTGGCTATTAAAATGACTTGGAATCAAACTTGTCTCATTGGTAATATGAAATTGGCAAAATATGAAAGATCATTATTTTAATGGAACTAAATTGCATAGATATGTGCTTAAGTGCTCTTATAACTATAAAACAAATTAATATAGGTTGATGCATTTGATACCTCAGAAGTGCAGTGTTATAAATATTTTAGAAAAAGTGTTAAGACTTTAGTACAGGAATTTAGCATCCTCTCCCTTTTTTTGTTCAGTTAAATTATTTTCATAAGCTTTGGCATTCAGTTTACCTTTCTCCACAAAATCCCATGCAGTGCTCTGCAGAACACAAGTTGGCATCACTTTCTTGGCAACTTTTCATGCTTGGCAAAATTTCTCTCTAGGATGACCTGGATTCTCCCTGCTTTCCTCGGTGTATGTCATCTGTATCACTATATATAATTTATTTCATCAGCAGATCTCTTTGCTTGAAAAGAACAAAGAAAAGTCCTTCCCCCCTCCTTTTCTGCTTTGTTACTAGACCAGTTCTTTGCTTTTTAGTGTCTTCCAGCTTCTTTTCACTGAATTTTGCCATGCATATTTCTCTCCCACTGAGACTGTATACATATATTAGAACTCTAACTCACACTTTTGTCAGCAATACCTCCTACACTCTATAATCATAGCAAGTTCAAATAGAAAGCCCTGTCGGCAATATGATAAATCAAGTGATCAACAAGGAGTGACTCTGTTCTACCCCCCCCCCCCCCCCGAAGTTCACAGTCTCACAGGAAGTGCATTGCTGTAGATGGATTTTTAAATAGTAGTCACATTGGTGTGTGTGTGCGTGTGTGTGTGTGTGTGTACTTTGAAATAAAATAGGTAGTTCAAAACAACAACAACAACACATGTATATGAGGCAGATTGTTACCTGGAAACCATACTTTGCAAATCAGGAATCAGACGCCTCTACTATCTCTGTAGCAGAGCTTGAAAAGTTACTTTTAAGTTAAATTAATATAATGCCATCTGAAATAATCCATAATTGAACAATATAGGTCCCAGAGAACTACTCCCAGTGCTCATTTATGAAAAACTTTGTCTTGTTGTTAGATGGCTTCGAGTCAACCTCAACTCATGGCAACCCTGTCAATAAGATGTCTCCAAGTCCCCTTATCCTCTGCCTCTTCTCAGGTCTTGCATACTCAGGCTTGTAGTCTCCCTGATTGAGTCTATCCATCTCACATGCAGTCTTCCTCTCTTTCTACTACACTCTACCTTCCCCACCATCAATGTCTTTTCTAAAGAGATGTGCCTTCCCTTCTATGATGCCTATGTATAATGTTTCTTGAACTATACAGTCAAGGCCTTGCTATAGTCTATAAAGCACATGCTGATTTTTCCCCTGCTGGAATTATTTGACTCACTCCATTATCCATCATAAATTGCGATGTGGTCCCTAGTGCCTCTTCCTTTCCTAAACCCTGCTTGGACATCTGGCAATTGTCTTTCTACATATGGAGTCTATGCTGCAGAATTACATTCATTTGAAGCACATATCCAAACTCTGATCCAGAGCAAATATCCCTCAAAATTTGGTTTTAGTATTATGTGTGATTCTTGAGCTCATGAACTTCCCTTTTCCTCCTTGAGCACAAGATTGGAAGCTGTTGGTTCCCATTTTTAACTAACCAAGATTTGTTGTTACATGCAAAATCAGAGATACTGTGGCTAATGGAAATTAAACAACCTCAGAGTATGGCTTTTGATACTTGCTTATTGGGTTTTACTTGACCTGTAAGACAAATCACAGTTGTGGGTCTGTACAGAAGAGGAAACTGCTGTTCATTCAACAGCTAATCCTGAATATAAATCGTATAATGGGGATTTTGAATCAGTGGAATGTAAATCACATGGCTTTCATTCAGCACAAAAGAACTTTGTACAGAGGAGGATTGGAAGATGAAAGATTTAATTATTCTAATGATAGTTTAGGTCTTTGGATTCATGTTTCTAATCAGTGATTCCTGCAGCAATTGTAGCTTAGTGCTACTGACATAAAGGAGAGGATTGGAGATTATGTAAAAGAGCTTCAATAACTTCGTCTAAATGTCTGTAGAAGAATTCTGGATCTGCTTTCCAAATGGTTCTTCTCTTTTCCCCCTTTCCCCTGTTGTTCCTCCTTCTCCTTCAGTAAGGCAGAGCTGAGGGTGTATTCAAAGCTCCCCCCCCAACTAGATTTATCCCTAGCTATGGTCTGAAATTTTAGGGTGGACCTCACTGATTACTGTTAAGACACATTCTTTCATGACAAGACCCAATTTGGTGTAGTTTTTTTTAAATTCAAAATAATGATCTAATGTGTAAAGTATAATTTGTGATTTATTAATAGTTTGAGAGCCAGCATGGTGTAATGGTTTGAGTGTTGGACTATGGCTCTGGAAATCAGTCAATCAATCAATCAATCATTTACTGTGGTCATAGATCAGCATACTGGAGATCGGGATTTGATTCACTGCTTGGCCATGGATACCCACTGGGTGACCTTGGGCGAATCACACTCTCAGTGCCAGAAAACACCATGATAGATTTGTTTTAGGGTCTCTGTCAGCCAGAAATGATACAACTATAAAGTAGTTCACTCCTAAAAACCTATAGTCAGCAGAGCCAGAAAAAGATTAAATCTCTTGGAGCATTTGACTGGTCTTTAACTCACTCCCACCAAGTCTCTACCGCTAACTCCTCTAATCTTTCATCTGGAGTATTGTCCAAGGCTGAAGGATTGCCTCAGAGAGCACCCTAGTTCTCAAGAGAAAATGAGACAAAATGAGTTTCAAGAACTTGCTTGAGTCTCACTGCCACTGCCATTGGACCCCACCTCAAAAAAGAAAGGCCCTGTTTTCTGGCCAATTATCTTTTTTTACAACCCATAGAACTAGGACCCTCCTCCTAATTCATATTCTAAAACCTGATACCCAGTTGGTCCACATCACCCTTTAGGCCACCCTGCTTTTGGAAAGTACCTTTATTTCCAGCAGTGTCTTCCATCCCTTTCAGGTCACTTGTTTACCCCAAGAATAATTCCAATTCCTTGTTCTTGTAGTTAATTGACAGTTCCTTGTTTCTGTGGTCAACCACATTCTCTCATTTCTTCTTCTATCATTTTAAGGGGCCTTCTAGACCACCATTTATTAACCCTTAGTTTCTTGCCTTAGAATAATTAAAATCAAAAACATGGCCAAGTCAAATACAGTGCTTCATAACCTGATCTTATACTGTTTCTTCAACCTAAGAAAAAACAGTATACTTTTCCTCCTGTTTCCCATTTTTCTAACAGCATTATCTTTGAGTATATTCTGTCCTATCTACCTGATAGCTAAAGTCAGTGGTCTGTTGTTAAACTAAAATACACCTAAAGCGTGAAAACACTAAAATGTTTCCAGTGATTCCAACAGAGGAACTAAAATTGTGAGAGCACTGGTTCTTTCTGGAGTTAAGTTATGAGTTTGCTTTAATTGTTTTAAGGCTGATTTTGGTTTTGGTTTTGAAGGCAATTATTTCTGTTGCTTTTATATGTTGTTAAGAACAGAAAGAGAAGAACAGACGTACTCCTTGAAAGGAAACAATGCTTTTCAGCTCAAAAACCTATTACAACATTCTTCTTTATTGTGGGTATAAATTTAGGGAAATTACAGAGTATAAATGTCAACAACCTTCCACAATACTCACATCCAATGTTTTGGTTGGAGTTCAAGATGGTGTGCAAAAATTCTCTGTGCTGTCCTCAGTTTCTGTCTGCAACAGTCCTATGAGGTATGCTGGGCTGAGCTGTATTGATGGGCTCAGAGTCACCCAGTGTTCTTCAAAAGTGCATTTGAATCTGCCTCATTCCAGCTGTAGCCTGACACTGTAATCATTACACTGCCATGCCACTTTTTAAAATACTCTGCTTATATCCTCTTTTTGCAAACAGGTTTCTTCAAATAAAACAATACTTTATTTGTATATTGCCTTTCCAGAAAAGCTCAACTCTAATCTCAAAACAGATTATTTTTGATGTTCAAAATCTGTTATCAATATTTTGAATTTTTCCTGGAGCGATAAACAACAAGAGTAGTGCCCAAGGTATAATATAACAAACTTGTAGGAAAATGAAAGTGCTAAATAACAATGGAGCATTTCCTCCCTCCCCCATCCCTGGTGGAAAAGAAGTGCATGTTTGCTTTGTTAAAAAAAACACACGTGCATTTTGTGTTGATATATTCAGGTTACAATGCACTTGCCTTAAAATTCAAAGCAGTCCTCACAGAGCACAGATTCTCAAGAGATTATCCCTTTGTTTGCATGACTTATAAAAGTATAGTAGAATGGGAACTGTGTGGCTTGCAGGTTGCATGTAGGTTGTGAAGTAACTCATGACCTCCATTGACTGAAATACCCCTGAAATAAAATCCTTTTGTGGATGAAAAATACAGTGGGTGTTAGGCTTTGAGGCCTGAGTATGAAATGTACAAATGTGCATCATTTTGCCAAATTGTGTTTGCCATCTTCCGATGTTCAACAAGCGTGTAAACATTGGAAGATGGCAAACACAATTTGGCCTCAGGCCTCAAAGCCTAACATTGGGCGCTTGTTATCCACCGAGCTTTGGTTCTAGGACCTTCCATGGATAACAAAATCCATGGATGGTCAATTCCCATTAACTATAATGGCATAGCAAAATGGTGTCCCTTATATAAAATGGGAATCAAGGTTTGCTATTTGGAATTTATATATGTTTTAAAAATATTTTCAATCCTTGGATGCTTGAATCCATGGATAAAAAAAATCTGTGGATAAGGAGGACCAACTGTAGTCCTAGAAGTCCTTGGGGAAGGTTAAAAGTTGTTTCAGGATGCCAAGACAGAGCCAAGGCTTTCTCAGAAATGGTCTTTAAAAGTCTGGTCATCCAAAATGGAAGCTGTAGTTGTTCACTGAAGCAGTCCACAGTTCTCTGAGCTTTGAACTATGCCCATGTATAATCCTCAAGTATAATCATGTTAAGAAAACTCAGAATTTTTCTTGATGATGTAAAAGGGTGCCTTCATACATGAACACACACCACTTCAAGAAAATGCTGGAGCATCTCAAGATTTCCTTTTGTGCATGTGTGTCTGTGTAAAAATGCATATGTACAAAGAAGATATTTGTCTAAAATGCACTGTTTTCTTACAGGAATGTGGGGTTTTGTACAAAAACTAGTTTTCTTGCCAAAATGAATTTTTCATAAAAAAAGTTCAGAAATGAAAAAAAAGTTGCAAAATGTGCAAAAACTGTTGTAATATCATGTAGAGAGAACACTTGAAATTATCCATTGCTGCATGCAAAATTGAAATGAGTGAAGATTTATGTTCTCTCTGAAGTATTATTTTCAGACACTTTTTTTTTAGATTTTCTTGGTACTGGGCAGAAGTTATTATGTAAAAATAGAACATTGCTTAAATCTGGGAGTGGACTGTTATGCATTTTACATTTATCATTTTAAGGAATTTCACTATTTCAGAGTGTTTCAGTCCTTTAATCACATGTTTGCTCATACTCTGCTTTTTGTGGCTCCTTTTTGTGCTCTCCAGAGGCTGGATCAGGGCTGCAGCGTGAGGTTGCTATGGCCCAATCCTGCCAGTAAAGGGGTGGCAGACCACCCCTTTGAGGCAGTCTGTATAGCCCCAAACTGGATTATTTCTGCAGTGCAGACAGAACCTGAGTTATCATGTGAAACTACACTACTTGGCATATTTATAATATGCCTTTTAAAATTTATAAAAGTCTTAAGTTTCACAAATAAAACTATGAATGTACCCCATGCTAAAGGGAGAGCTTCTTATTCCTAAATATAACCTAAGAGTCTGTTTGAAATATCAAGAAATCTATCCACAATGCCATAGTGTAGCACTTTAAGATTTGAGTTATTGTAATCCTTATACAGTCATCTCTCCATTTTTGTGGGGGATCTGTTCCGGAACTCCCTCTCCCCATGAAAATGGAATTTTGCAAATATCCAAGCCCCATTGGCTTGAATGGTTGCCCGTTCCTGTGGGTGCGGGCACCATTTTAACGCTCCCTCCTTGCTGGTCCACAAATGACTGAGACCCCGCACTCAAAGTCCAAGAAAATGGAGGGATGACTGTACTCTTTACTGTGTGACATAAAGGGAAAAAATGTATATCAGCAGAATTGAGGTAAATACAGTATGAACATTTTGCTTGATGTAGAACAGAAGTGGTATGCCTGTGCTTATACATTACAAAGCACTTGCAAATGTATCTTTTCTTTCATTTACATGGAAGTTTCAAATGCATGCTTTTTGAAAGGGGAGGCACTTCCTACACCTACATAGTCATAACATCACAGGGGACTTGGCAACTAACACATGTAAACTAGGTCATTATTTTCTTCATATGATTTCCCTTGTGAATTTGGTAGTGAATCAGGTGTTAATCAAGCTGTACATGGAAAAAAGCCATACTGCTCAGGTACTATTTTTGTGATTATGGAAATGCCGGGGAAAGAAGAGGGGCAAAGTCGTAACATAGCTGCAGAATATTTCTCAGTCCACATTGACAGTTCTATGGCCTATATAAATCATATGGAGAAGGGGGAAAATATCCCAGGTGTGTTTCCCTACGTTGGTAGCATATCCATGTGGGTCCATTAGTGAGGAAACTACAGGTTGATGGGGACAGGGCTTTCAAATGTACAAGCCCTTGGATGAGTAGGTCCTAACCTTTCATGATTTGGATGTCAACTACAAGAAGCCTCAGCTAATTGGGTCAACAGTCAGAAATTCTAGGAACTGAAATCTGAAAGCCTAAATCTGGAGAACCAGCAGTTAGGAACCACTGTCTTGTATAATGAGATTGTTGTTTTTTGTTCATTAATCCCGGGGGGGGGGGGAAGGTTTTCAGACATTATGTATAATGACTTCTAAGCCCATTAAACATGGTAGGTTTTATTCCTTCTGTTGTAGATATAGATATACAAATACTGTATATATACTCAACTATAGTTTGACCTCATGTATAAGTCAAGGGCAGATTTTGAGGCCAAAATTATAGATTTAGATCAGTTGAGGGTAAAACTTAGGCGCACTTAACAAAGAATCTAAGGATGAAGCAAGAGAAAACAATGCCCAAGAACTTACAAAATTCCAGCAGTTATAACTGTTTGTGCTCACACTAAAGGCTGGATGGATGAAAGAGTACAGGAGGGTCAGTGCTTTCAGGACAGATTATACTCTTGCCTTTCACCAGGGGATGGTTCCTTTATATATAAAAGAGTGAAAATGCAGTACTTACATTGACCCATGGATAGGTTGAGTCATTTTTTATGGGTCTATTTTTTGACTAAAATTTCTAGACTTATACCTGAGTATATACAATAGATCTGAGATGAGAGTGGTGATTAGATGACAAGTCCAACAGGATACTAAGGGCCAAATAGACAGCCCTTTTGTGCCGCTGTGTGGGTGGCTTCAGAGTGTGAAGTGTATACTCCTGAAGCCACCCTGGCCGTTTACACATGGGCACATTCAAGGCACTCCAGCAGCATGATGTTTATACAGTGCATGCTGTAGGAGCGTCTTAAAGCTGGCTTCCAGTCGTGGCAGGGCAGAAAAAGTCAGCTTTTTGGCAACTGAAAAGGAGTGGCTCTTTGCTGCTCCGTTGTTGTTGTTGTTGTTGTTGTTGTTGTTGTTAACCTTTATTTATATAGCACTGTAAATTTACACAGTGCTGTACATAGAATCTTATATTTGGACGGTTCCCTGCCCTCAGGCTTACAGTCTAAAATAGACAACACAAAAGGAGAAGGGAAAGGTGGTGGGAAGGGGGATGAGGTCCAATGGCTCTTCTCTCCCTCTGGGGCCGGGACCAAGGCAGATGGACAGGAGGGAGGGCTTGACTTCTTAATACATAGTTAAAAGGAGGCATCCTGGGGCAGACGGCACAATCCTGGGAATGCTTCCCTAAACAGGCCAGGTTGAAGGTGGATTTGGGCTACGGCATGTGGTTGCCGCAGTCCCATCTGTCTTCAGAAGGGGTGACTTCAAGCCACCCCTTATGCCAAACTGTTTTGCCCCTTAGTTCAGAAAATCATGATTCAGTAGTTATAATGCAAAAATATTAGAGGTTATAGATTCAGTTCAGTGATGTTCATTGTCAGAACTGATGAGAAAATGTTAAAACTGCTTAATTAAACTACACACAATTTCATGCTGAGGAGGGCTTAATTCTTATTTGTTATAACTAATGAACACACTTCCCCTCTCTTTGTCATACCACCCCCATCTTTGTTGTTGCCACCAGATTCTTTCACATAAATAACCTTCACCAGGCTTGGCTCATGCTTGTCTCCCTTCCAGCACCTGTGCCTGAGATCGTTACAACTTAGCAATAGTGCTTCTACTGTACAACCCATCACACCTAATTCCCAACATTTTATGGCAGTCAAGTTGTATAAACGACTCATGACACTCATGCCAAAAAGGCACCTCTGTCACTATAGGCAGAGAAAGTGTTAAGGTGTCCGGGATAGGACTAATCTCAAAGGAACATGGTGGCTTCCCTGAGAAGGGTTTGGTTAATCTGCTCCAACTTTCATTCCTAAACTTTAAGTTGCTGTCCAAAGCACTGAAACTGTTGTAGGAGTAGATAGCTCCTTTACTGTCCTAAATAAAACCCAAAGTCTAGAATAAAAATTTGAACCCCTATCATGGGAACCACTGGCTAACCTAAATGTGTGATCAGCAGGAATAGGCTAAGCTTGACTGCTCAGTTGTTACTCTGTTCATATAAGTGATAGAGTGCAATGTCTTTTACTTATAGAGCCCCTTGACATGATCAGAAACTCTTATTTTTCTTCTGACACCCTTCAGGCCATTTGGCTCTGAACTGAATTGAAAGGAGACAAATAATATTCGAAAATATGCAGACTTTCGGCGTAAGAGTAATGCTATTTAGGTAGAGGAAGGGAGGGTGGGTTTAACCCTTTGTTGCTCATAGCAATCTCAGTCAACCACCTGGATCAATTATTTTCATAGAGGGGGGAAAAACTGTCAATTGCACATGGAATGAAAGGTATCACATTGTATGTTGTCTCAAGCCAAACTTGCAACTAAGGTCTAATCTGCAGTGTAGAAATAATACAGTTTGACACTGGTTTAATTGCCATGGTTCAGTGCTATGGAATTCTGACATTTGTAATATTGTGAGATACTTAGCCTTTTCTGTTAGAGTGCAAGTGCAACAAAAGACTACAAATCTCAGGGTTCCATAGCATTGAACCATGGCAGTAACAGCATCTGAGGAAGTAAACTGAAGTCTATGAAAGTTCATTCTGCCAAATTATTTTTTTCAGTTAGTCTCAAATGTGCTACAAGATCTCTCTACATACTGCATTATTTCTGCAATGCAGATTAGACCCCAGTGTAATTTCACTTTATTTTTCTCAGATATCAATATAATTTTTGCAACTAAAAGTGAAGGCACAAGGCCCTGGCATGAATTGGGATCATAAAGGGTTGTCTCACTTCAGGCAGAGAAGGGTTAGACTCCCTATCACCCTTAATTCATAGGGTCCCAGTTCAGATCAGACCCTTCCTGTTTTTTAAGTAAAACACACTGGCAATTTATGTATGTATGTGTACATGCAAAGTCTCGCTCCAAGTAGGAGCTTCACTATAAGGGCAAAAATTAGAGGTCATATGCAATAAAGATCACATACAATTTGTTCCTTACAATAGTCTCCTTCTGCCTGTGTCAGTAAAAGCAATTAGGAGGAGAAAGCAGACAAACAGACAAAGTGACCTGAAGAGGTCCAGGAAATTATTTAAGAAGTAATGCTTCCAGAATTTCAATGAAGTTGTCTAAAAAGAAAATCCTTCAACATTTCCCCATACGTAATGGTATGTATTTCTCAGTTGCTAGCTGCCTGTTGCAAGAGTACAAATTAAATTGTTTGGCCTTGAGGAATGTCTCAGGGAAAAATGGCTAATCTTTCCAATATGATGCAGATCTATTACAAATAAACTCACTTGACATGGTACATGCTCAAGGAATCTGCCGATATATGAAACCATGTGCATTTATTTTTCATAGATTTGTAATGGAAGGAATGTGTAAGAGGTTTGCTCAGGCTGGGGTATCATAATGTTGCTCAGAATGTACTGTAATTAGCCCAAATGGAAATGTTTTTGAATGGCATAGTGTTTTATTAACATTAAGGCAAGTAAATATTCAATTTTATTTACATTTTTAAACATTCATTCTTTTATGGTTTATAACATATATACTTGTACATCCTAGAATGAGTCTGCTATGAAGGTAATTTTGCAATATAATAAATACTCCAAGTCACATAAATAGATTTTCATGGTCCCTTTACTCTTCTATCTTTATTATTATTTTTCTTCACCATGTATCAAAATTTGGTTCAGTGTTTAACTTCAATAATTTAGATATATCTATTTTGGAATATTTGGTGGCCAAGTTTATTACAGGATTATTTTTTCGGTCTGTGTTGTCTATTCCAGTGTGGTTTCAGAGTCTCTTTCCACCATTGTACGGTTTCAGCATGTCATTATTTTAATTCCTCTTATAAGTCACACTTCAAGTTCAAAATCATTCCTGCAACCAAGCTGGTGCAGATATTTAAAAAACAAAACCTTTTAATCCAGTGAAGAGAAGTATGCCTTTAATACTCTTTCAAAGACCCATCTCAAATGAGCTTTATGGGACCTTGGAGAACTGCAGGTCCAGGAGTTGCTGAGACTACATTCTTGTTCTTCAGGGGCAGTACAGCTCAATTTCAGTTTTAAATGTCTGGAGGTAGTTGGTTTTCCTACCCAACATGTCTGACTCGTCTGAATTAAGTCTTATCTTATTCCCCTTCATGCACTTCATCAAGGGTCTCACTGCTATCTTGCAAAAGCAGATAGGAACAAGAGGCAGGACTGAATACAGTCCACCTCTTGTTGACATTTCCTTCCAAGATGACTTGTTACTGCTTTTATTGTCAACCAAGAGTGGAAAATTTTGGCATGATGATGGTGGATGGGAATTTCTCCCAACAGACTTTCTGTAGGCCACACACCTCCTGGTGTACTAGAGAAATTCATTTTGTGTAGTATACCTAATTTTTATAACCAAAAAAATCCTTTAAAGAAAACAGTTTTAAAGATAATTTCCCAGTTTGCTACTGAATTTTAGGACATAATGTGGTTGGTAGAGGTTATTTCCTGTTGGTGTTGTCCACTTCTGATGTGGATGTTAAAAATCATGAATAATAAAATGGGTCTTTGTGGCATTCCAAATGCCAATAGCCATGCAACAGAAGAGATATCTTCAACAATGTCCTTTACTCCATAGAAAAAGACTGAGCCATCACTGTACCCTGACAGATGATCCAGAATATTATGATCTCAGCTATTGAAAGTTTCGGGCATGTCTAATACAGTTGTATCTTCCCCACTCCACCCAACAATAACTCATAAATCATCAGAACTACCAAGATTATTTAATCCCATAATCTAGTTCTGGAAATTGGATTAGAATGGATCTAAACAAATCTTGGCCTTCCAGGTATTTTGGGCTGCAGCTCCCAGAATTCCAGACCACTGGACAAGATGACTGAAGCTTCTGGTGCTGAAGTCCAAAAGACCTGGAGGAGCTGAGTCTGGGAATCAGTGATTTAAACAGTCATCCAAAACCAATTTATAAATAAATGATATGGGAAAGTATTTAAGCAAACTCTTCTTCCCCATTGCCTGTTTTATCTTAATATTCCTCACTGGAAATAACACTGCCACTTCAAAGAATGCTATCAGGTTACTATCGGTAGTGGCTGGTTACTTTGATGTTAGTGTGTTGGTTATTCTGCTCTGATTTCAGTCCAGACTTGAACAGATCTATCCAAGTTGCCCAACCTATTTTGGGAATAGGATTTATCCCTTTGGATATCTTTGTTCAGATTCCTAAAATTCAAAGCACATTCCCACCCCAATTGGCAATGCTCCAGTGGCTCTTGTGACATAGATTTTGTCTAATTTTGCTTGCAGCTGAGTTCAGAACTAACATTACAGTTCTGGATAGAGAAAGCTGGAAGTAAAAGTGTAATGTTAAATCCATTTTAAAAAGAATTAAAAGGAAGAAAATCTAGCTACTCGATTTCTTTATTTCAGGGTGAGGAACCTTTATACCTTATAAGTGGAATACCACAGGGGAGAAGTACATATGGCAAGGGCTTGGAATTCCTGTCCCTAGTGATGAGTCTGAAAAGATTAATTAAAACAAATAAACCAGAGGATGGAGTGCGAGATAATCAATAGCCTACATAATAATCTACTTAATGGGTGGTTGAACAATTCCAGAAAGGCCTGTTGGAAGAGATCCATCTTGACAGCTTTCTTAAAGGTGTCCAGCTTATACTATGATGGATGTCATCCGACAGGCTGTTCCATAATCTGGGAGTGACTGCCGAAAAGGTCCTCTGGATTGCCATAGTTGTTCTGGTCTTCACTGGTTGCAATACATTCCTCCCAGAGGACCTAAGTGGATTATACGGGAGGAGGTGATCCTGTAAATAGGTTGCACCCATGCCATGTAGAGCTTTAAAGGTGATAACCAACACCTTGTACTTCACCTGAAAACCAATGGGCAGCCAGTGGAGTAATTTTGGAATAGATGTTATATAGTCCCTCCTGTGCCCAACTGGCTGCCATATTCTAAACTAGTTGAAGTTTCCAGACTAAGCACAAGGGTAGCCTCATGTAGAGTGCATTGCAGAAGTCGAGCAGTGAGGTTACCAGAGCATGTACCACTGTTTCCAGGTCCCCCTGTTCCAGGAAAGGAACCAGATTTCAGCATGGATAATTCATTTTTTGACTATAAATGCAGGTAAACACTAGAAGCAGCACATATAAATTGGTACAATAGATCATTTCCCTTTCTCTCAGCAGCTGAAATTGCATTTTATTAACCCTTGGCCCTTTAAACTGATATAAGAAGTTGTCCATTCATTATTCAGTTAAACAAAAACTCATTACTTCCTCCGCTTCTGATAAGATGCACAGGTGTTTCCATTGTAGCCCAAATTAGAACATTAAACATTTTTGTAAGTACAGCAAGCAAGGATGAATGATGCACCTATCCAAAGGAGCAAGAAAATGAATAAATATTATCATTATTCTCACAAAATTAAAAATGCAAAACTTGGGAGTTAGCCATTCTGCCTGAATCAGCATTTCTGTTTGTGAGTCAATGTGTGTATGTGTGTGTGTACAAATGCAGAGCCAATAGAGATTTGAGTGTTTGACTGGGACTTTGAGAGACCAGGACCTGAATCAGTACTCAGCCATGAAAACTCAGTGAGTGACCTGGAAATGACAAGCCTCCTCTGAATAAACCTTGCCAAAAACAACAACAACAAAACCTATGATAAGGTGGCTATGCATCAGAGTTGAGCTGAAGGCCCATAATAATGTGCATGTAAATGTTTCTAGTATTATTACAGTGCATCTAAAAGTGGCAAGCAATTGCTGTTCCATATGTTGCAATGGTAGAGCCAGTGTGGCATAGTGGTTTAGGCATTGGTCCACAGTTCTGGAGACCAGATTCATATCTCCACTCAGCCATGGAAACTCACTGGGTGACCTTGGGCAAGTCACACTCACTTAGCCTCAGAAGATTGCAACAACAAATCCCCTGTGAAGAAATCATGCCAAGAAACCCCCATGATGGGTTCGCCGTAAATCATAAATTACTTGGAAGGCACACAAAAACAAACATTGCCACAGTATTGATCCCTGCATTGCAAAAGCTGAAAGAAAGAGAAAGGAAAGGTGATGGAAGATAGAGATGTTTGTTTTTGTTTTGTTTGTTTGTTGTTGTTGTTGTGTGCCTTCAAGTTTCTGACTTGTGGTGATGCTACGGTGAAACTATCATAGGGTTTTCTTGGCAAGATTTGTTTAGAGATATGCCATTGCCTTTCTCTGAGGCTGAGAGAATATGACTTACCCAAGGTCACCCAGTGGGTTTCATGTCCAAGTGAAGAATTGAACCCTGGTCTTCAGAGTCAGCATGAAACACTCAGACCACTACTCCACACTGGCTCTCAAAGGTAATGTAGGACATACTATTTGATTATTGTTTAATGCAGTTATATAGTATACTTTGTTGAACATGTCTTTCTGAAGGTCTTCATTTCTAAGAAGTGCAAGACATTCTTTTCTAGAGAACGTACACTCTTCCCTTTGGTAGTCTGCAAACAGTATGTCATGAAACACTGGACCTTTTGCAAGAGCACACCTAATGTTATGTTAGATGATGACATATGTTAATCATACTGAAATGATGAATTTGACATGTGAGAAGAGAGTGTTCCTCTCTGACAATGAAAACTCTTAAGTATAGACACTTTACTTTCTTTGATGGTGTGCCAATAATCATTAGAATGACTTAGCATACAGAACGAAATGAAAAATGGTCATACTGAAGCATGAGTAGATGCACCTTATAGACAGGCACTTTATTCACTGCATCTGATATTAGAGGATAAAAAGCAACATGTATGCACTTTATATATATATATGCTAATACAGAAGACACATCTTTAAAGTGATGATTCCCTCTTTGTTTTAAAGTGATATTTAAAATATATATTGAAGTCAGTCATTCAGTAAATTTGGAACCTGAAAAACAAATCATTACTTGTTTAGTTCAAAAGCAGTTATGTGAGGAGCTGTAGATTTACAGCCTCCACAACAGGCTGGTGACTTCTAAGGAGCTTATCCCATGGCATTTTAATTCGATTTACCTCTGTCTGGATTAAATTTTAATTTGGGTGGCATCCCAATTTTATCAGATGGTTTTTGCCACCTAATTTGCTGCCTGAATACATCCCGGGACTGCCCCATTTCCAGAGCTGCTCCTCCCAGCTCTTTTTGGATCTGGGAGTGTTCTGGTTTGAGAAAATGGCCAGCGGAGCACTCCTGGAAGTGGGAATAGATCTGGGCTGTATTTGGGCAGCAAATTAGCTGGCAAAAAACATCTGATAATATCAGGATGCCGCCTGAATTAAGGTTTAAACCAGATAGAGGTAAGCCGAATTAAAACACCATGGTATAAGCTCCTAAATGTGTTCAACTACATCTAACAACAACAACAACAAGATGCAATTGAGGCAGCTATACCTCTCCCATTGTCCTAAACCAAGATGATGTGATGATTGGAGGTTCTGTAAGCTGTTGTCAAAATGTTAATTTTCCTAAGCTCTTCTTCACTTTAGGGATTTTCCTAAGCTCTTCTTCACTTTGCTTTTTAGTGTAGTTGTTGCCATTATATTTCATTTTGTACATGGAACAACTGCAGAGGAATCAGACAACTGTTCAAAATCAAACTTGAATTGCAAAATGTTTATTCTGTAGTTAGTCCTTGAAATGACAAGAGTCAGTGTTCCCTTCAGACTCCACTGTAGTTCCACTGCTGAAGTGTTCTACTTTACTGTAAATACTCTTGGTCAGGTATAATCTTTCCCTTGGCAACTTTGGCCCTTTCTACCACGGTCCTTATGTGTCTCTTCCTAGCTTTATTTCCCACTTTCTGTTTCCATCTCTTTGAACTAATACCTTGAAAAGACAGGGAAAAACAGCTGTATGATTTGGGACTATTCTTAATGTGTGCTGCTACTTTCCAACTCTCTGACAACACAGTCCTACTACTCTTTGGTGAAATTTGCCTTCAGTCCTCAAATTTCGAGCATAGCAGAGAGTCAGACAGTGAAAAACATTCATACCTGGAACTCTCATATTATTTGACTGTCCGATTTAAGCACATCCCTGTTATAGACGTATATGTTTCTGCACCTGCTACACACTTTCCCCCCTCCTCACTGATATTATATAGTGAATGTTCAGGATTGGATGTAAAGTCAACTCTGTTGAAAAGAGAATACAGGATGAGTCTCACTTATCTGGAATCCTTATCCAGAGAGAGAGATGAATGGACATAGAGGTCCAGTAGGCCCTTCCCAGAGCTGACACTAGAACTTGGAAGAGAATGAGGGCAAGAAGCTTAAATAGGAACTATGATAGCACTGCCATTCAGGTTGGACCCACAGTTCCAACTCCCAAAGAGCCCCTATCACTCATGTTGCCCTAGTACCTTAGGATCTGTCCTTAGACCTGGTACTCAGGCATCAAGATGGATGTTATTCTGTTCAGTGAATTCAGTGAATTCAGTCTAGTAAAATGTGACCAGTTCTCCCTTTTAAAAAAAAATTAAAACAGACATAGTGGTAGAACATAAAACCAGTAAAGATTTATTATGTAACAATTTAATTAAGCATGAATTCTCTGAACTCCTTCCACATTTCCCCTCTCCCCAAACTCTATTGAACTCTTATCATTTCCAGTCTGGCCTTCACTTTTTCTCTCATTGCACTAAAAACATGTATACAGACCAGGCATGTATACAGACTTAGATTGGCTAGCTCTAACCAGGCTTGCCTAGTTTCTCATGTCAAAGAAACTCTCTGAGAAAGCAACCTGGCAAGGGGGTAGAAAAAGAGGAGGAACTGCCATCTCTCTCTACAACATTGCTAAAATCCGCCCATTCCTCTCAGCCTCAACTGCCAAGACTCTGGTCCATGCCCTAGTGGTTTCATTACTAGATTACTGTAACCTTCTTCTGACAGGGCTTCCTCTCTCTCACCTCCATCCTTTAATCTCTGTCCAGAACTCAGATGCACGTATTATCACAACCGCTTGCCACTTTGACCATGTTTCTCCTCTTTTCTCCTCCCTTCACTGGCTCCCTTTCCCCTTCTGCATCCAGTACAAGCTTTTGTTGTTGACTTTCAAAGCCCTCCATGGACTGGCCCCTCCTTACTTGTCTGAACTTCTTTCTCCTCACACTCCTTCTCGTACCCTCCGTGCTGGTAGTCAAGGTCTCCTGTCCCAGCCGAGGATTTCCACTGCCCTGTCCCGGTTTCGTCCCTTCTCACTTGCTGCTCCTCACTCCTGGAAACTTCTTCTCCCACACATGCACCTCATCACTTCTCTAACCAGATTCAAAATTAAGTTAAAGAGTATATTGTTTAGGGAAGCGTTCCCAGGATTGTGTCATATGCCCCAGGATGCCTCCTTCTAACTATGTATTAAGAAGCCGTGCCCTCCCACCAGTCCATCTGCCTTGGTCCAGGCCCTAGAGGGAGAGAAGAATCACTGGACCTCATCCCCTTTCCCACCACCTTTGCCTTCTCCTTTTGTGTTGTCTCTTTTAGACTGTAAGCCTGAGGGCAGGGATCTGTCTAATTTAAGTTTGTATGTACAGCACTGTGTACATTTACAGCACTATATAAATAATAATAATAATAATAATAATAATAATACTGATGCAGTAGATCTACATTGCAGGTACCTGACCTCTTTGGGAAGCTGACTAGATATATCAAGAAAGACACCTGTATGGACTATCGAGACACTGTTGTTGTGTACTGTGTACATGGCCCTTTCTGAAGTGAACATGTTGAGGAGGAGGGCAGGTGCTGATTTATTTACCTGTCTGAGTTATTTGGTTCAAATAAATTTACCTTAAGTGATTCATCTGGGCATCACTGTCTTTTCTATGGATGTGAGTGGTCTTAAATTAATATGATTGTGGCAAGACAGCAGGCTGCTGTAATAAAGGAGCCCTGGTAGTGCAGTGGTTAAATGCCTGTATTGCAGCCACTCACTCACAAACCACAAGGGTGTGAGTTCAATACCAGCCAGGGGCTCAGGGTATTTTTTCTGAGGTTGGGGGCAATATCTTACACATTGTAAACCACTTAGGGAGTGCTTAAGTGCACTGATAAGCTGTATAGAAATGTACTTGCTATTGCTATTGCTATATAAAATCCTTGGTCCCACATATGGGCCAAAGGTATTCTTAGAAAATAAAAATGTCAGGGAGGCTGCAGATCATCACGTTATTTGGAAGCATTACCTGTTCTCTCCCCAAAGGTGGGGTGGAATAGCTGGAGAGCTAAGAGGTTGGGGGAGCATCCTGGAGGATATAGAGCAGTAACTGGAAATGAAGGGGGAAGTTTTAACAGTGTGGTGTGTATGTCTTGCATGCTTTGTGTTTTGCTTTTGGAGGATGTGATATAATAATAATAATAATAATAATAAGAAGAAGAAGAAGAAGAAGAAGGTTTATTTATAATAACCCAAAGCCCCACCTCCCACCCCTTAAAATTGAATTAAACCAGTATTGAATTAAAATCCAAAACTTTGTAAACTTTGTAGATAAAGTGCTGGGAGCTGGTGGAAGAGCATGTCCCAATTGCCGTAAACCAGTGCCAGGGCCAGGAGTTAAGATGTTTCCGGGAAGGCCTGCCGGAAGACGTGTGTCTTTAAAGCTTTTTTAAAGCTCTCAAGGGATTTAATAAGCCGCATCTCATCCGGCAAGTCATTCCATAGCCTGGGAGCGGTAGCAGAGAAGGTCCCCCATCAGTAAAAAACATAAGACGTTAACATGTGATTAAAGTATTAACAGAGCTAAAAGTAACCTAAAAACATGTCCATTAAAAAGCAAGGAAGAAGATCAGTACAATATACTATTAAAAGCTCTTTCATTATAAACAGTCACTTTCTGAAAGATTTGTCAGAACAAAAGCATCATGGCCTGCTGATAGAAGGACACCATGGAGGAAACTGCTCTAGCCTTTCTTGTAGGGGGGTTCCCGAGCAAGACAACAGCTACTAAGAAGGCTGTCTTTTATATTTCCACTAAACATGCCTTTGAGGGTGGTGCGATGGACAGAAGGGTCAAAGCTGAGATCCATATGTGTGGGGAAATATGGTCATTCAGATAACCTGAACATGAGTCACATAGGTCATAGCAAGAGCTATACATTATGTCTGGAAACAGACTAGGAGTTAGTAATGTTGTAATAAGTGGTTTTGTACTGCCTGAAATCAGCCCTGGTCAAATGTCTGGCTGCAGCTCTTTGGACCAGCTGAAGTTTTGAATACTCTTCAAATATAGTGTTGTACAGAGCACATCATTATAATGCAAATGGGATATAAAGAAGTGTTTATGTGTGTTTCACTTCATGTTTTTATTTTTAGTATGTTGTGTTTTGCTTGGATTATTTTGTTTTGGGATGATTTGGCTACATCTGTTTCTCTAAGCATCATCAGCTTGCCTTCTGTGGAATATGTATTTTATGGTGCTTTATGAGATCCAATATGTTATCTGGCCTTTGCAACTGAGATTTTCCCCCTTTCCCAGTTACTTGTTTCTTGAATTTTATTGCTTTGTCATTAAGAAAATGTGTGATGGCTCACAAAAGGATTCAAAACAATTATTTTGGGGTTTGGAGTTCAGTTCCTTTTCTTTTAATCTCACCAATCTACTTTCTGCCATACTGAGAGCCATTTTGTGGGAATGCCCACAACAGTCTGGAAGCTGTACAACACTCTTGAAAAGGGACCTGAATGATGATGTAAGTAGGTGCTTAAAATAAAAGAGAGCTCTGGTCAGAGTGAGTGAAATTATGGCTTAATTAGAAAATGCAACAGATCTTAATAGCCTATATTTTGCCACATTTATTTTATGTTGCTTGATTAATGTGCCTGTGACAAGATTTTCATGCGGTATTTCAGTCAGGTTTTAAAGCAGAAAATTTTTCAGTTTATTTTAGTCTATGACACTAGTCCATTTCCTAAAACTTTAAAATCACCGGGACTCAAGGCTGATTTTAAATAATGTATTAAAGTAAACCTCCCAGCTTCTCTTGAATATGTGGTGGTGTGGCTAAGAAATGCGGCAATGTACAGATCTGCCCCTTCTTTGTTCTTCAAGTCATATCCATAGCCATGTCCTAAAGAGTGCTTTCAAAATTTAGGCAGGGGAAAGGGGTCTCTCATGTTGTACTGTGCATCCATGTATAAATGGTTACCAAGGGGATTTATGGTCACTTGTAGCCAAGTCTACTTGGCAAGTCTATTTGTAGTACCCTACAAGATGAATCGTCAAGATCAATGAATGATGGAGAGAAATAGGATACTGGAAATTGGGTAGATATAATCTGTGTATTTAAAACAATTCTATTTGTTGGCGTGCCATTAAATCATATTAATATGAACTGCAGTCCTGTCCATATTAATATGGACTGCAATCTCGGGCTAGGCCCCATTAAACACACAGTTGTGAGTGAGTAGAGTAGACATGGACAGGGTTTCACTGTAAAAGAAGGAATTTGTTTGTGATGGTACTTGCTTAATCCAATCCTTCAAACTCTTCTTTAAAGGAGAAACATTTTACTTTTGGTTAGACAAGAGATCAATAAATCCTTTTCTTTATACTTGCCTCCTACAGCTGGGCCTCTGGAGCTTCCTCTTTTTGAATTGATACCATCACAGAGACAGGTGGTTTTTCAGGGTGACCGATTGCCATTTCAGTGTACAGCAACATACCTCGATAACACTACAGAAGTGCATTGGTACCATGATGGCCGCCTAATTGAAACAGATGATGAAAGAAGCATGTTTATGGAGGACAGCATAATACATGACTGCTGTTTAATTACACGGTAATGTATTCATATTTTTGATACACCCTAGAATGAGTGTTCCACATAGATAAGAGTTTAAGACACTAACACTTCCACAGTTCCAAATGGAAGCGATGCATTTACTTGACAAATTCTAGTTTCTTTCAGTTACTTGGTGAAATGGAGGGCTGATGCCATCTGCAAGGTAATGTTAAATATTTAGTTTAATTTGGAAATGACTGCTGAGACGTTTTCGATATTGTTAGGCTTTTACTTCCAGCAGTTCTACCCAATTTAGCATATATTGAGTTGGTATATAACAACATTTACTGTGAAGATTTGAGAAAATTTCACAATTGTTGAAATTTTGGTAAAGGCAGAGCATCTCAGTGTGGCAAAGCCTGTTAAGGATTTTCTCACACTCCTTTTATGGGAGCTCACATATAGCATGAAACTGAAATACCAAGCAGTCTTTTAGTTTTGTCCTCCATGGTGTTTTTTTTAAATTGCCTGTGCAAAATAAGTGAAACAAAGGTCCAAACACACCACAGCAACAATCCATTTTGAGACTCTTTTAACTGCCCTGGCTCAATGCTAGGGAATCCTAGGAATTGTAATTTATTGCGACACCAGAGTACTCTGACAGAGAAGGATAAATGTCTCACAAAACTACAGTTCCCAGAATTCCCTAGCATTGAGTCAGGGCAGTTAAAATAGATTCAAACTGGATTATTTTCTCAGCGTGTTTTGGACCAAAGTGCATGCACACAGAGTACAAGCATAAAAGAACAGGCTGCTTAATCAGAAACAACCCATCCAGTACTTCTCCTTTTATCAGTCCACGCAGCCTGACAACATTGATCACATCTTTGGATTTTGAACATTTTATTGAAATGTGCAAAAATATTGTCTTTAAAATGTAGAAAATCTCTCCAAGATTGACAGAGTCTCACATTCTTGCAGTGGGGAGAACATTTTTTTCTTGGTTTCCCCATTAAACTCATGAGAACAAACCAAGCCAGGATTTGCATTCATATGTCCTAGAGGGCCATGGTTGCCTATCAAACACTGGATTAGTGGAAATATGTGTTTGAACAATAACAGAAAAATGTTTGATCACTCCCAAGTTCTTAAGAGCAATGTAGTGGGTGAGTAATTAATTCTCAAAAAGATCCATAGAACATTCTGTTCATTTGCTAATAGATGTTGATGTTGTAATTGTCTGCTGAAGCCTTTCCAATTAAATAAAGTAACCCTAGTGATGAAGATTCCCACTGTTTCTATGACAGCATTTGTAAAGGCCTAAACTAGAATTATAGGTTGATTGTTTATACTGAAGAAACATCTCCCGTTAGTTATTTATAATAATAAAGGAGAATGTTTGTCTCTGTGTAAATCAAACATTAGCAATGGGAATACACAAAAACCTGTTGCAGAACACTTCAGTGTTCCTGGGCATTCCAACTATGACCTTAGACAGTGGTCCTTGTACAAGAACAACAACAGCAACAACAACAACAGGAAAATTGGAAAGAGAAACAGCTATATATATCCAAAAACTCTAATCCATCAAGAGTGGGTGGAACAGAAACAATGGCTTCCTGGCAAACTACACATATCATAACATGGGTTAACGCTCCAGCCTCATGAAGCCTTTCTTAACCAGTTTGTCACATCTCCTTTCTGCTTCCCAGCCAGAACTCCCACCACCATTCATAGGGTCATTCATCCACCCTGGGCTAAGGTGACATTTTTTCCACTTGATTTCTATGGCTATTCACGTAGACTGATTACAAAGGTCCTTTTTGGGTGACAACATGCACCTGAGTAACTAGACCAGGTCTACAAAAGCTTATGCTACAACTACTTTCACAGTTAGTCTTCAAAGTGCTATAGGGTCCTCTGTGTGTATCTCTCTGCCATGGCTCTAAGGCTCTAAGACCAAGCAACCTAAACATGTAAGACATATTAAGACAACCATAAGATTGTTTATCTTCTGGTTATTTTAATTTAAAAATGGATTAATTAATTATAGTTCATAAAATCTGTCTATAGCCTGCAGTACCACTTTCAGTCCTCAGGAACCAGTCTTAGATATTTTTTTTTTTCCTCTCAAGAGGGCTGCTAGGCAGCTAGTTCTGTGACTCATCTCTCTGCAGGACCCTCAAACTCTGTAAATAGTTCAACGACACAGAGAGAAAGAAGGAGAAGATCCAAACATTTGGTAAGGAGATAGAGAAGGACAGCAAGTAAAGGGAAAAGTGAATGAACAGCAAGAGGAAGAAAAATGCCAGCAACAAAGAAAATGAGGGGAAGGTAGAGGGGAAAGAGAAAGTCCTGGATAGAGTTCTTGGAGCAAAGTGATGGCAAAGCATTGAAACAAATTGATGGTTGACTCAACAGTGCCAAATCAACACTTCCAAACCCAGGATTTATCTACAGCAATCATCAGTAGAGCCAAGGTAGTGTAGTGGTTTGAATGTTGGACTACATCTCTGGAGACCAGGGTCTGAATCCCTGCTTGGCAATGGAAACTCACTGGGTGAACTTAGGCAAGTCATATTTTCTCAGCCTCAGAGAGAGGCACTGGCAAAAACCCATCTGAACAAACTTGACAAGAAAATCCTTTGATACACTTGTCTTAGAGTTGTCATAAGTTGGAAACAACTTGAATGCACACAACAACAAAACAACAACAACAACAACAACAAAGTCATCAAAAATGAAAGCAGAATGAAATCAGAATGGCTATGTATAGAGAGGACTTTCATTGCCATTCTAATTGAAGTACTTATTTTTCTTCCCAAAACAGTTTTTCTTGTTTTAAAAAACTAACTGAAGTTTAACATCAGTTGAAATAAACTCTTCATATAAGAAATATATTGATCTCACACAATACATTTATTGTATGACTCATAACTTGTATATAACATTTCATGATTCCTCATGATCCTGATCAAGTGATTTGATCCAAACCACCATTAAGCAGCAATCATAATAACTAAGGGGCTGTACAGACCAGCACTTTTTGTTGACCTGTACGTGTGGTGAGGGCTGAGTGTCTGCGAAGCCCTTACTGCACTGCCTGGGCACCATTTTGGCGCTTGCCCATCCACATGGTGCATGCCATGATGACACACCCCAGGTGCAGCACCCAAACAGCACAGTGTGCAAGGGATGTCATCATAGCATGCCGGCACGCCTATGGCGCCCCTTCTGGGACACAAAAAGAATCCCCTTTGGGGGCTTCTTTTTGCTCCCTCCGAAGGCCATGGCGTGTAGTTGCTGTGGCCTGAATCTGGGGCAAACAGGGGCAGCATCCTGTCGCCCATCTGTACAGCCCCTTAGATAACAAATCTATTACTCCATAATTTCTTTTGCAGATAGGCCAGGACAGCAAGAATTGTACTTTTGCAAACATTACAGTAACGAAACTTGGTAGTCATCTCTTTTAAATAACTTGTTAAATTTGCTAAACATGTTTTTTTTCTTTGAATGATATAGTTTGGGCAACTGTGACTGGTGTTTGGTTTATCATGCTTAATGACGTCACTAGGTCTGCTTCTCATGACATCATCAGGGACCATCTCTAAGTCTCAGGTTTTAACCTGGAAGTGGCACAGATCAGGGAACTCTAAATGAGTTAATGTACCAAATGCTTATAATATCAGTAGTCTGCAGCAAATTGTCCCTTGTTAATTAAGACCCTATCCAGAGCAGCCCAAAATGGCATAGCGTCCTGACAATGCACACTCTTGACTTTGTCCCCAGGGTGCCATGATGCTGTGCACTGCTCCTGATGATGCAGCATCGAAGGGACACCATACAGCCGTGCTGCAGCATCTGTGGCAGAGGAGCCGCAATGATAATTTGACGGATCCTCATAAGTATACATTTGTCCTGCGCAACTGAGCAGGCTTTCGAACTGCGCAAACGCAGTTACACCATACAGTCAAATTATCATTGCTGGCTGCGAACTGCGCAATTGCGCAGTTCGCAGCCGGCAGCCGGAAAACCTGCGCAGTTGCGCAGGACAAATGTATACCTATGAGGATCCGTCAAATTATCATTGCATTTCCTCCGCCTTTTTAAACTGTGCCGTTGCACTGGTGCATCATGAATGAACCCCTTTATTTTGTGAATGAATTGACATGTTATCCACAGTAGAATAACAGTAATGGCATCCCAGAGTCCCTACTGCGTATGTCTAGGGTTCGAATTAGGAGTGGAGATAGGATTTGGGAGCTTTAAAAAACTTCGCGGATAAACCCCAGCTTTTACACCTGCAGGGCATTGAGCGTTTTAATTAGAAGTGAAGTCCACACCATGCATGCTCCCAACCCACGATCCATTATGATCCGCACCTGTATCACTGCCTTTAAATGGGCGCTTTAAAGAGACAGAGCCCCATTTAACCGTGCAACTACACCTTAGCCTTTAGATGCAATAGCAATGTTGCGCCCTTTTAAAAAAAGTAGTGGAGAAATCAAACTACTTTTTAAAGGCACTTCTTCTTCCTTAAAACTCCAAAATAGTGTTTTCATGGCACACTCCCTTTTTCTCATCTAAAGGCTGGGCTTTCATGCAGCCATCAACACACCTCTTTTTGCCAATGTAAAATGGGTCAGCTCCTTTTTAAAGCACTTCTTCTCCCTTAAAATGCCAAAATAGTGTTTTCATGGCACACTTTCCCTTTTTCTCATCTAAAGGCTGGGCTTTCATGCAGCCTTCAACACACCTCTTTTTGCCAATCTAAAATGGGCCATTATTGATGAAATTTTATTACAGCAAAGGAGTACAGTTAATTACACTCATGCGTTTTGTTGTAAAGTGATCATTTTGTGGGGTTGATAGTAGTGCTAGTAAAGCCTTGGAAACCACACAAAAAAATTATTCTGAAACTTTACTCTCTTCCATATGGAATGCCTGCAGTTCTTCTATATACATAATTTGTTTGGCCATTAATTAAGAAAAGAGTAGATTATGCTCAATTAATGTATTTTAAACAAATTGCTACCCTATCAAATGAACATCTTTTAGTATTGTGTTACATGGATATGAGCTATAATCAGTATTGGAAATTGAGGTCCTGTACAGACTGGCCTGAAAGGCCAGCCTTGGAGCAGAGCCAGGGCATCACGTCCACATGACGCATGCCTGACTCCACCTCCAGGGTGCCGTGATGCTGCATGCTTCTCCACACAGCACACAGCATCATGGTGCTCGTCCAGTGCCTCATCCATACGATGCAGCACCAAAGGAGCACTGGCAAGCTGCAGCAATACAGCTATGGCGCCCTTTCCAGGGCTTTTTGCAGCTCCTTTTTGCACCCTGGAAAGTCCAGATCAGGGCTGTGGTGTGAGGTTGCCACAGCCTCAATCTGGCTGAATCAAGGGAGGCTCCGTGCCTCCCCTTTGCCGCTGTCTGAATAGCCCCTAAATTTACAAAAGCTTCTATATATCTGCTACTTCAGCAAGTTAATCTCTGCCTTGAATGAGAACCAATTAAAGAGCTGGCCAGTCTGAATAGATTCTAGAAGTCACTTAAAATTATTCAAGAATTCTGCATTTTCCCCATGGTTTTCTTTCTTAAAAATGAACAGAACATTTTGCAGCTAATTATCAGATTAAAATTAAGCCTGTTTCCCTGACAAACTGCTTTCGTTGATTTGAGAACTGCAGTGCTAGATGGATGCTCTAATAAGGTGTCATTTGAGAACAGATTGCTTTTGTGGACAATGTCACGTGGGAGACATTATTCACTATATGTTAATCTGTCCCTTGCATAAGGACCCATGGTTTTTGACCCAGGGAAGTTGTAATGGTCTTGTAGAATTGGTTCCATTTTGGGGAGGGAGGGTAGCAGTACCAAGCTCTGCATGACACATAAAATGGCCCTTTTTGGTTTGGGTGCAAAAAAAAAAAAAAAAAAAATTAGAAAGAGAGAATTAGCTATATTGCTACTAATTGTTTTGGAGACTACGACTGTTTCACAATTCTCCTATATTGTCTGTAACATTATCTGTCACCGATTTGTATACTTTGATATATTTTGAACGTTGTGTCCATTGGCTAACTTAGTAAACTTGATGATGACAATAATGATGATGATATATGCCAAATGATAGAAAGTTCTGGTTTACATGCCACATGTTTGGAACTTTCGAAGGCTATGGATAAAGATTAATTTGATTCAGAAACTTTCCCTGTACCTCACTGTATCTTTTGAGTTTCCATTGCATTTTATAGTACAGTATTTCATTTGCTCTTGCTGTGTTCTTTGAGGTCAGTCCTCTTGGTATGCACCATTTGATTAGCTTAATCTTCTGTGTTTTACACCTGTTAATATTGTTGTTCTGTACTTTTAATGGTTTCTTATTCTCCTTTCCCTTTGTAAGTAAGCACACTCATTATAGGTTTTCTGTGTGCTTATTTTAGGGAGCTTTGGTATCAGTTAGGGATGGAAAGACAACTTTCTGTTATTCAAGTCTTGGGTGAAAAATGGGTTTCATTCAGGAAACCTATTCCCAGTACAGACTAGCCCTTAAAGGCGCCTCTGTCACATGCTAGGGTTGCCTCGGGGTGGGGGCAACCCTAGCATGTGACGGGGGCGTCAAGATGGTGGCACCCTGTTTACATGGGCACCGCCATCTTTACGTAAGTACCGTGCGGTGTCCACACAGTGCGGCGTGGCACTTATGTAATGAGTGTGCCAGCGGTGCCACCACAGTTTTAAAAGAACCTGCATTTTGGAGATTCTTTTTCCGCCAGCGGGAAGCCACGTGGTTTGGCCACTGTGGCTTCCCTAATCCTTTCCTTGTGTTTGTGTTGTTGTGTGATTTCTTTAGTTTGTTTGTGTGGCCTGACTCCAATTCAGGCTTTTATAAGACTGTAATAAACTCTAATATACTATTCTCTAGGCTCCCCAATATCATAGGTAGTTCTCTCTTCTTCTTTCCCAAATCCAAAACTCTGCCAGGTCAACATCTTGTCAATGCCAGCTTTAAACCGGGTCTCAAATTCAAACCCTGTCTGAAAGTCATCTTCTCCCTATCTCACCCTCTCAGATACAAGCCTCTGCTTTTGGTATGTACTGTTTTCTCTAGCCCTCCTTCACAGCCACCCTGAGCCATGATTGGTAGCCTTTAAGCCAAGTTTGTCCAGCACCTCCTGCACACACACACAAATACGCACACACACAAAACATGATTTTCACACAACCCCCACACCAATGTGTAGTTTTGCCAAAAAAAATAAATAAATAAATACCAAAACATTTAGATTTGTGCAAATGTCAGGCAATAACTATGAAGAAATATTCATTTTCTCCTGAGTGGTTGGGGGAAAATACGTCTGTGGAATTGTTTGTTATCACATGTGACTATGAAATAATTGAATCTTTTACACCCCTAGCATCAGCATCCAGTTCTTGACCATATGGTTCACCTGCTGCTGTTTATTAGGTTCTGGCCTAGACTCTGACAACATAAGGTGCAGAGTTTCACTCATTTTTGTCTAAAAATGTCTGACAGGGTTTGGAATTCTTATGGCCCAAGATGAGGGCACAGAAAGACAGGAGTGGTCGTGATCTACCCTGACAAGTTGGTCTGTAGACCCAGGGACGCTTCTTGACCTGTGGCTTTGAGAAGATTTAATGCAATCATATAAATTAGCAGTGGAACTTGTGACACATGCACAATGCAACATTTCCATGTGTGTGCCACAGATTACTATATGCTGGAATACTGCTTTCTGGTGTAAACTTTTTAAGTCCTGTGCTTTTCCTTACTAATTGGCTTGCAATATGATGCAGTTTTTGACCTCTGCTAGACTGTGCAGAAAGTGAATGAATTCTTTCAGAGTCTAGGAAAGTTACATTTTTTAGTTAAAATGTTTTTTATATTGAATTTGAAGAACAATAAAAAATAAGAAATTACACAAAGAAAAGATATGAACAATGAAAAAACAGAAAACAAAAAACAAAACAAAACAAAAAATAACAACCAGAGCCACTCCTGCTAAAAGTTTTTGTAAGTCTCTGACTTCTTTTATATCTGCAACTGATTTTGCCTGCAATCCTACACTTACTCTTTCTCCTTTAATGATATTTCATCTACAATCCTCATGGAGGTGTTGTATTCACTTGACAGCAACAAATATAACTTGAATAATCACACTTTATGGTGTTTATATTGAACAGTGCCATCTCAGATATGTATCCCTGCCAATTTGCTTTAATTGGTGTGTTTATTTTTATACCATGGGACAAGTGTCATCTACTTTTCAACTATATGATACTGGAATTATAAAATATACTATTGAATTTTATCCTTTATGTTGCAGGCATTTTATTTTAATGTATCCAAACTTACACTGCTATTTGTTTAAAAAGATAGAAAAGTGGGGGAGTGTTTGTCAGGCCTTCAGTTAGTTGCTCATGACTATCTTTAATGGGTATATTCTGAGCCTGTAATTCACTAAGACAGTTACAAACATGAATAACCTAGAATTACAAAGTTGTGACCAGTTCATAACAATCTGCAGCCAAGTTCTTAACTGGAGCTGGCTACAGTGAGCACACAACTACCTTGTTGCAACAGCTCCATGGCAGCTGGTTTGTTTCCAGGCACAATTTGAAGTGTTGGTTTTTACATATAAAGCCCTATATGGTTTGGATCCAGGTTATCTGAAGGACTATATCTCCCTTTATGAGCCCAACAGAGTGCTAAGATCATCCAGAGAGGCCTCCTTTCTGTCTCACCACCCTGTCAGGCTCAATTGGTAGGAACAAGGGAGAGGCCCTTCTCGGTGGCTGCTCCCAGGGAGACCCTTCCTAGAGAGGCCAGGATGGCCCCATCCCTTCTCTCCATTTGATGGCAGGTGAAAACATTATTGTCCCATCAGACTTTTTAAATTACCAAGGCTTGGGCTTTTAAATGCTGTGCAAGTCACAATTGGTATGTATTTTTAGTATCTTTAATGCATAATTATTTTAACTTTTCTGTCATCATTTTTAAACTTTATATTTATACTTTTAAATGCTTTTTATTGCCTTTAAATTGTACTGTATTAAATGTGTTGTTAGCTGCCTTGAGTCCCTATATTGGAAGAAATGTGAGATATGTGGAAGTGAAATAATCATCATCGTCATCATCATTCCTACATATTCGTTATTTATGGCATGAATAGGGACTGTGAAACTATCCCAGTCCTCACCTACCAGGCAGTAGCTACTGTGATCAATGGGTGTTGGTTCCCTTGTTGATTAGGAAGCAGCTGGCTCATGTAGAATGTGAAAGGGACCCTGCTTCTGGCTGTTACACTGGAGATTGCTCACAGGAGAGAGTGGAAACATCAGTCAGCTGCTTCCTGGTAGACTCCTGTTGATTTCAGCAGCTGCTACCTGGAACATGAGAATTAGCAGAGATGGGCTGGGAGATGCTACTTAGCTACATAACATAGGTGGTTATCATAGTTAAGTACCATAAATACTCAACTATAAGTTGAAAAATTTATGCTCAAAATTTATCCTGGGTTGTCTTATACAGTTGCCCCTCCTTATCCAAGGATTTTTTATCCATGGATTTGAGCATAGACAGCTTGACAATATTTCCAAAAAGTATAAATTCCAAATAGCAAACCTTGATTTTCCATTTTATATATGGGGCACCATTTTGTTGTGGCATTATATTTAATGGGACTTGAGCATACACAGTCCTGGAACCAAACCCCAGCGGATAACAAGGGCCCACTGTATAAGGGTCAATATAGTCATACAGCTCAGAAAGATCCTAAGAGAAGCACTGCCTTGATGCCTCACTCTCCATGCCTTTGCAGTGATTTCTGAAAGAGCTTAAGAGGCAGGAGTGTGTGTGTGCATGCGTGTACATCAAAGAGGTGATTCCCTTTTCGACCCAATGTTAAAACCTTCTCCCCCCATCTTCCTCCTCCAGATCTCTCTACCAACCAGACACCCCACTTCCCTCCAGTTCCTTCCCTTCTCAAACCAATGTTAAAACCTTCTTTCCCTAACAAACACCCTATTTCCTTCCAGTTCCTTCCTTCTCAATCCGATGTTAAAACCTTCTCTCCCTACCAAACATCCCATTTCCCTTCAGTTCCTTCCCTTTTGAATCCAATGTTATAACCTTCTCACCCCACCAAAAACTGCATTTCTCTTCATTTCCTTCCCTTCTCGATCCAATGTTAAAACTACCTTCTCCATCCCAGCTCCTCCTCTGAATCTCTCTTCCCCTCAAACAAACCAATTCCCTCTGCTTTCTTCCTTCTCAATCTGATGCTAAAACCATCTCCTCTCCTAAGTTTCTCCCTTGATTTATCCATGGGTCATTGATTTTGACCCTAAAACCTTCCCTCGAATTACACATGAGTTTAACTTGTAAACAAGTATATTTGGTAGATGATATTAATTCCAATATTAATCTATAACGGGGACTCAGTTGTGATCCAAACCAGTCCTGACTGCTGAATTAGTTATATCAAAATCCTATTATTTAAGTTACTCAGTAACATCCTCACCCTCCCTTTTATGCAACTTCATATGTTCTTTGAAGTTTATGATAAAGCTAAACATGTGATAGATGTGATCAGAGTTGCAGTGGCTTTGTAACAAATGTGGAGCTTTAACTTATTTTTCTTTTGAGGTCTTTCATGCCCTTTCTGTGCTCATGTGGTTCCTGAAAATATCTCATATGCATGCATTGCAGTGTTGTTACCTAGCAATACTTGTGAAAGTTAAGCTAATTATATTTTTCAGAAGACAGAGTAACTGGCACAGTTCAAACTTTCAAAGGACTGTTTGAGTTTTGTAAAAAATAACATATATCAACTGGGATCAGGGAGTCTGAGGGTCAATAAAATGTGTTGGGATAACACTACCTGCCTATTTGCACCTACTATCAACACTCCAGTAAACAGAGCTATGAAGGAGGGGAACAGCTTTGCACATATATAATCAATTGAAAGTGTGCATAACTTTCACTGAAGTGTTGCCATTTTGTCTAGAACAGTGTTTGGCCTTCATTGTTCAACAACACATTTAGTACAGCAGTAATTTTGAAGTTGCATTTTAGTACCAATGCAAAGTCCAGTCTTTACAACACTATGTATTGGAGATGCATTTTCAACTGAACACTGAAACATGATCCTTTATAAATATTCTAATTTTATTATCTTTGCTTGCTGAACATAAAATATTCAAGCATATTAAAACTTTCCTTGAGAGATGAAACATGCACACAAAAACCAAATGTTTTTGACTGTGTTAATGAATCTAATTTATAAAGCCATGTTCAACCCCATGGCATTTTTGTTGGCAACAGTTATTTCCATATGGGAGAGTCGAAAAGATGTTTTCAATTTGCTCTTAGTTCACATTTTCAAGTTTGAGCCAATAACAACATTATATGAATTATAATGAACTTTGTAACGTTATCCTGATATAGTTTTTGCATAGCTTTTTGTGTGTGTGTACACACACACAAACACACACATATATACACACACATACATATACATACACCAACGAACTAATTTCCTACAGTCATGGAAATTGTGAAATTCCAATGTGAGACAGCTACCACGTTTCTATAAAATTTGAAAATAACATGTCTGACATATGTAGTAAACATCCTTCCATGAACTGAGATCAGTTTTGGTCCCTGAATGCATATTTACCATTTGCTTTCAAGCATAATACTGCCTTCTAAGCTTACAGATATATGTGGTTAATCCATAGTGTAAACACAAAGCCCTTTTCCATAATGTATGAAGCACTGTACATGTCACATCGAAAACGACAGGTCATATCTGGACAAATAATGAAGGCAAGTATACTGGTATAGTTCTGTGTTGATAGTATTTTATTACTAATATCTATATAATTAAAAATTAGATTAGCAAGATTTTAACAGAAAAGCAATAAGTAAGAATGATTAAAATAAAGAGATATTATTGTGTCAATGTGGTCAGTCTTTCTGTCCATGAAAAATATAGGTTTCTCAGTGAAAGCTCGTAAATATAAAATTATATTTTGCAATTTGGACAAGTGGTAGGCAAGCATATTAAATATTTAAACAGTGTGCGCAAAGAAATATTAATTTTTTTTAAAAAGGTAGCATACACTACATGAGTTCCTTTTTTTTCTTTTTCCTCCAGACAGTAAACAATTACATTTTTAATCCATTGGCTAGGTTCCAAATTCCAAATTAAGTCATACTTAGTAGACAGAGTAGACCCATAGAAATCTATGAAATCACAACTTTTAACATAAATACCATGAATTTTAATGAGCCTACTAGCAAGAGAGAGTCTGAATGGGGCTGGAGGACTGGAAAAGGAGGTGGGGAACAGGAAATCATATTTTAATGTCCACTCTTCCACACCACACAGGAAAACATGGCGCAACAGAAGTGGGAAAGGGGGTCAATAATGGATTTTTGTGTTAAGAAAAACCAACAGATGTAAAACTGAAGAACAAAAGTGTGATGGCATCATGTAGTGAGCTCCAACTGAAGGCATTGCAATCCTGCTGCAAATGCTATTTAACTGCCTTGTCCATGGTCTGTATCCACCTCAGTGAATCTGATAAAAAAAGAAATGCTTATTGATAGATAACACTATCATTTTGCAAAAGGTTGAATGAAATTCGGTGGGATCTCTTAGAACCAAATAAAGTTGCTTTTATGGAGTAAGGAGGCAAATTTGGTCTACCTCGTGACTGTTGTTGTTCTTGTTGTGCCTTCAAGTAATTTCTGACTGATAAGGCGTACTTATCCTAGGGTTTTCTTGACAAGATGTGTTCGGAGGTAGTTTGCCTTTGACTTCCTCTGAGGCTGAGAGAGTGAGTTGCCCAAAGTCATCCAGTGAGTTTCCATGGCTGAGTGAGGATTTGAGCTCTGATCTCCAGAATGGTAGTCCATCGCTCAGTTACCACTACACTACACTGACTCATTTGCTATCATAGAAAGAAGCACATCCTTTTGAAGAGATCTGTTGCAAAAGACAAACAGGATTCAAATGCTCCACTCCTTAAGACAAATTGCAGGTAAAAATCATACAAACCTATGAGTTAATCTCACTACATTTAAGATGAAAAAAATAAATAAATGCCCCCCCCTCTCTCTGTGCATGTGTGCGTAAGAGAGAGACTATGCTGCCATTGAAGAGTGACAGCTTATTTTTATAGCTATGTGCTCCAAAGCTGACTCCTTGTCCAACACAGCCATATGAATAAATGATGCTGGCTTCCTAGTGATGTGAAACTGTAATAAGAATTGTGATCAGAGTGCTTTTCATCAAAGATAACAAGACCTTGCCAAAGTCATGTTGTTGCAAATGGCCGTGGTATTATTTGGCTATAAGTGATACATGCTGACTTTTCTTAGATACAGCAAATTTGTAGTTGTGCTTTCCACTATGTGAAAAAATGAAGTGCTCTTTCAACCAGTTCCAGAAACTATGGCTGCTCAGCCAAGCATTGTTATTTCAATAAACATTAAAGAAGTTCATCATTGTATAGCTTGCAACACATTTGATGGTTTTTCAAGTCAAGGACTGTGGATGTAATATTAAAGGCAAGCCAGGTTTTGGGAATGCATCTTCACAGGATATCCACACTTCATGCTAGAAGGCTGTCAACAAAACTGACAATTTACCATGTAGCAGAGATGACAGTCCTTTGTAGAGATTTGAAACTGAAAATCCATGATGTGCACCTAAAGCAACATGAAAGATGTGTTATACATTTTGTCTTTACTCAATATCGAAGGTCAGATAACACGATGAAAGGAAATGTCAAGCATTACAATCCAATAAAGAATTAAAACCAAACTTTCTGGGATTAGTGACCAAAGTTCAGCCAAGAAGGCTCCCTGTGATGAGTTGCTGAAACTTAGTAAATGGATGAAAAGTGGCTGCTGTGGATATTGCTAACTGTCTAAAAGCCAGCTCTTGTTTTTTTGTGACCAAAAAAAAAAAAAAAATACTTATGGCCAGCTGGTAACCCAAACTGTTTGTCTATGGATATTGTAAAATGTTGGTAGATAGCAAGTTTGAAATTGGCTCAGAAACATCCATGTCAGACAACACTGATATAAAATGTGTTTGCCTCAATAATGTGTGACTCACAATAACACTAAAACACAGGTATCTGTATAAGTGATTTTAAAAAGTCAAGATCTTCTACTTAAACTATTTGGGGGCAATTGAGAATGGACATGAAACATCAAATGCTGTTTGCAGCTCTATGAACTTTTAAAGATAGTAGCAATAATAGTACACTCTCATAGAAGATGTGGGTTGCACATTTCTTCTTTTACGGCACACCAATGAAGAATTCTTTATAAAAGTTTATTCCGGATTCTTTTGTAGTTAGGGTATAGAACAAGGTTTGAAGTTACTTTAAAAAAGCATCTAGCTATAGTTGTCGTTTCAATACCCCACCCCACGCCCACCACACCCCAGTATCTATCTCCTTTGTAGTTCTGTGCATTTTCCGAAAGAATCATTGTTTTTCTTTTCTCAGAACTGAAATGGTAGCTTTAGAAAATTACCTGAATGTAGTAGGATGTGCCACAACATAGACCACCACTTGAATTATATGATATTCTTCTGTCGCCATGTTGTGAGGCCACATCTTGATAACCTAAAAGGAAGTAAGGATGAGAGTTTTACTGCAAAAAGAATGGTGTTAACTTTTATCAAAAATTACACCTTTTTTTACTGTTGGAAAACGCGAATTACAAGCAAACTATCAATAGAGCAGCTTTACTAACATATTAAGGTAGGAATAGGCATCTTCAGTGGCTAGTAAAATACTGTCATAGATCTGAGAACAACGTTTTGCAAACAATCTGATTTCCAACTTCAGGGAGGGTTGGGGGCACAGTTAAAAAATTACAACAAATTACAGCTGGCAATACAATTGCCTGTATGATGTACTGGTGCAACTGCACAGTTCGCAGCTGGCAAATAAAATAATGAAATAAAATAAAATAAAAATTAAAGGTTCAGTGCGGCCAAAAGCCCCATTCATTACCACCTGTGCAGCTGCTCCGCTTGTGTTTCTAGCATCCTGACAGGTTCCAATGTAGTTGCTGAGCAACAGAAAAGACTTCAGATAAGTTGTCCCCACACCTCCTCAGTGTGGCTGCCCTATGCCTTTTTATTACACACCTGGGACTTGCAGTGCAGCTGCTAAGTATTAAACAAAAGGCAACTTCATGTCACCCTTTCCTGCCAATCTAGAAAGCCCCTATCTTTGCTAGTGAGATGCTTGAGGTGTTCATGGAATGTCTGGACCAGTCAAGAAAACTCAGTTTCCCTCAGATCTGTGCACCAGTGGTTCCCAACCTTTGGTCCTCGATTTATTTTGGAGTTTAGACTTGGCCAACAGGCAGGAATTATGGAAGCTGAAGTCTAAAACATCTGGTGGACCAATGGGTTGGAACCACTACTATAGACCATTAACAGAGTGACACATTTGCAAAGTGGTTCGCTCAGAAGTCCTGTTGAGTAGCCACTGATTCCTTTGATCTCCATTTGGACCATGACTGGCAGTTAGGCCCTAAAGTTTTTCCCAAGTTTTTCCTATACAGTATATACTGTACCGCAATTCTGGTATTGTGTTTATACAAGTTATGGCCTTCGCAGCTGTTGCCTGTATGAGTACAACACAGTTCAATAGCTGTATACATCTGGGCAAGAGAGAACTTCAACTACAAACTAGGTTGTATAAATGAAAGTTTGCCTTACAATGATGCAATAAAAATAATTTAAGAATTAATTAGTGAGGTGAACTCTGTTGGTTGCCTTTTTCTAGCTGTTCCCAAAGGCACGCAATCAAATCATCAAGGATTATCATAAGGAGATTAGCACTTTTTATTCATCATCTTGGAAATATTTTACTTAACAAAGATTTGGAAGAGGTTTTCTATTTGTTGTTGCCATAGTTTCATTATTGCTGTCTGAGATCTACAGTGGATGTTGTGATTGGAATTATTAAAACCAGGGAGAACTGGACTTGATGAAAGCTGCCTCGTCATAGTTGGACTGTAAAGCAGTCTAAACATATTACCACAGTCATGACTTTCATGTGACCTCTGACATGTCTAGTGCTTTCCATACTACCCAAAAGATGCATCCAGAGCTGGTACAAACATTGAAGAAGCAATCCATTTACCTTTATGTGATCTGAGAAGTCTCTTCATCATCCACTGTGATATTGCAAGTCTTCTTGCATGAGGTTCATGTGGCTCAGGCCAACTCTGTATGCAGACCCATAGCAAGAATTTTTTTAACTGGGGGTAGTCTGAGCAGCTTTAAAGTGACAAGCTATAAATAACAGATGGGAAAATACACTATTAAATATTAAATAGGTTCTGTTTCCTCCACTGGGAATAAATATAAGCAAAGGTTAGGGCAAGTGCAACCCAGTAGACCAACAGTCATTCTATTCCTGGTCTGGGAAGATAGTCCAGAGGGACATTTGAGGGAGTGAGGGCATCATTTCCATCATTGTTAATGGTCGCAAATCTGTGTATATTCACTCCAACCACCATCTTGCTTCATATTTTGTTGTTGTTGACTGCATCAAGCCAACTTTGACTTATGGTAACACCATAAATGAGAGACCTCCATGTCATGATATTATTAACATCCCTGCTCAGGTCTTACAGATTCAATTCTGTGCATTCCTTGATTGCATCTATTCATCTAGAATGTGGTCTTCCACTTACTAAGCATTATTGCTTTTTCTAGTGAGTCATGTCTTCTCAGTATATGTCCAAAGTATGACAGTCTCAGTTAGTTATCTTGGCTTTTAGGGAGAGTTCAGGCTTAATTTGCTCTAGGGCCCATTTATTATCTTTTTAGCATGGTGTCTGTAGAACTTTTTCTCCAGCACCACATTTCAGATGAGTTGATTTTCGTCCTGTCAGCTTTCTTCATTGTCCAGTATTCACAACTATACATGGAAATTGGAAATACAATGGCATGGACAGTCCTACCGTTAGTATTCAATGATATATCATCACACTTCAGGACTTGTCTAATTCTTTCATAGCTTCCCTTCTCAGTCCTAGTCTTCTGATTTCTTAACTATGGTCTCCATTATGAATCTTTCCTCTATAAAAAGTCTTTCAGATTGGGTTCAGATTATTGGAAAATAAAATTCTGATTGGGAAACTGGATGTACAAATTTCCCTTTAAAAGTCAGCCTTGCCTGATCAGCAGGCATTTGTTAGAATGTCTGGAATCTAGAAAATAATTTAAGGAATCAGGTTTCAGAGGGATGTCTGAAAAGTGAATATACATAGGGTTGAAAAATTGAGTGCAAATAGAGAGGTTTTATGTGTGCCCTCTGGCTGACAGTTTTTGTCATTCACTTAGAGATCTCAGTTGTCAAATGATAAGATATTTGTGGCCAGCAGAGGTCCACAGTGGCAAGACAGGAGTTTTTCCTTAGGACTTAGGATCCCAAATAGGGATCTTCAGTGCTGTGCGTGAGCCTTGTCCCATTAGGTGATATAAAATAAATCTTCCATATGACACCTGACACAGGTAAACCAGCCAGGGGAGCTACATATTTAATGCATTATCTGAGAGTGATCATATTAGGCAAGAGCAAAACTGGAAGCAATGTATTAAATTGTAATGCAACCTTTGCCAACTGTGTTGGCACTGTTCTGTGTTTGTCAACTAAAGGAATAAAATTGTGCATTGCACGTGTATTTAACACAACCGTTATATGTAAAAGGTGTTAAACATTTTTGCATATCAGTGAATCTGTTAAAAGTTTCAGTTTGTTTCTTTAAAAGGTCCCATTTAAAAGTTTTTTCTGTGTTCATATTTAGGGGAAATAATTGCACAGAAGAAAAAAAGTTTTCCTTCTGCTGCTGTCTGTGTGGCAGCATCTTTTATGCTCCAGTTGATACATTTCTCACTAAGCTCCCTGTATAATAAAAACACTATGGTGGGGAGTGCAGGAAGAGTAAGGAGGAAGAGAGGAAAAGAGATAGTTTGGCAACTGGCAGTCCTAATCTCAGTTAATGGTTTCATCAGGACTATCTGCTCACAGTGGTGTGGAGTGCTACATTGCAGCACTGATCCATTGTTCACTATAGTTTGTTAGCTCTCTTTCCTTAGAGCAGGAATGTTAAAAATTTCCATTTTATATAGGGAACACCATTTTACTATGCCATTGTTTATAATGGGACTTGAGCATCCATGGATTTTGGCATTCACAGGGGGTCTTGGAAGGACCCACTGTATTCACTGATTTTCCCCACATTATGATACATAAAGTTTTGGACTTCTGAATCAAGATTCAGATTTAGATATGATTCAAACTGGGTGATCCAAGACATTTCCCCCCATGTTTTCTCAGTTTGCTGAACCAATTGAAATTGTTGAAACTGAAACTTGTGGTTAGTACATATTGCATACACAGAGCTGGTTTTGCAGATGAAAATATCACTTAGTTTGATGCTTGAAAGACCTTGCAGCAAACGTATACAGCTGTCAGAGTAGGACAAATTGTGGCTGGCCTGTCTGAATGAACCCATGGCTATTAGCACCTTGTTAATTTCCTCTGCCATTGTTCATGATGCAGTCTGCTAAGGTAGTGGTTCAAACATTTTCATGCAGGGGAAGCTTCTCTGTAATAGTGTCCCTCAGATCCTTAGCCTAAACATTTATCAATAATGATCCTAGGGAGTCTGCCAGTGAGGACAGTACTATGTAAGCTTCAAACACATGGACGTATTTAAATTAATAAAAACCAATTCATATGCTTTAAAACCTAAATAACTTTGAATTGCTAATGTTTAAAATCTCCTTAATATGTGTGTCAGGATTCAGCTACTGATGTTCATCATCTTGGTGCTATTGTTAAAGGTACATTTGAATATATAATCTGTAAATCCATAACAGTGGATACTTGCTGGGAAAGTTATGATGATCTCCTGCAGTTCACTTCACCAGAAAGAAACCTCCAAGTCATCAGCACCCATCCCCCTGCCCTGCGAATCTGGGTCATTGTAAACATATGGCAGGCAGCTTCTCATAGTACAGATGCTCCCACATAGCTGGAGTAGAACTGTAATGTCTACAGAACTCTAGTGTCAAATGAGTTAAGCTAGCCAGTTTTAGTTGGTTTTAAACAGCCAGATCTGCACATCCTCTCTTGATTTTCCATGTTTTAACCTTTGATACTCATTTTGTGCAGCAGTGCACTCTGGGGATCAGCACTCATTTTTGAAATTCTTTGTTCATATTAATAATTGATAGTGGCCTGGACTAGATATAGGCGATGCAGGCTTTTTGCCTAAATTATGGAAAAATCCCTCCCTTGCATATATATCTCCCTGCAGAAGAACACATATAAAAGGGAGACAAAACAAACAATCTTCATGTCCCAGTAATTTGTTTCTCTTTCTATGCCAGAACTGAGATTGAGTCTTCCAGATTCATACAGGAAATTAGGTCAGGTTCTGAAAACCTTTCTCAGAGAACGAAAAATGGGAATATGCTGCTCTGACCTCTTATGGTTACTCTTCTGTCTGACATTTCAGTGACCATCAGCATAATCATGACAGAGATATGGATTGCAAGACAATAAAGGGATAGCTTTGCATAAAAAAGCTCTACATAATCTGTTGAATTAGTTATACATAGTTGAAGTGATGAAAATGTATTATTTGAAATGAAAATACTTTGCCCCAGATTAGTTATTTAAAAGATTGCTCTGCATTGAGCTTTCCATATTTGGTAACATGCTGTAGGCAGTGGCACAACATTGCAGTGCCTTTTCTTGAAATAACTTGCACTGTACATTATGGAACATTTTCTAACATGCCAGTTATATCACTGAAGGACTATCATTATCCATGCATTTTATTACCACCATTGAAAAGAAAGGTGGAAACCTTCTCGGGAGTTGCATTGCATTCATATTAAAGTTAGTCAGGGTACAGTAATGAGTTACCCAAGGGATGGCAATGTTACTTCTTTAGGCCTAGAGAACGATTGACAACACAGGGTCCTCTTGCACAGGGTACTCTATGGCTGTGGAGACATCACAAAGAATGTTCCTTTTATTCCCACATCTCTCCATATCCCACATATTGAACTCTCCAAAATGCATGCCTGTGCATGTGGGTGGAGGATGAGCAGGTGGTGTTCAGATCCCTGTGCCAAAATGAGAATGGGAGGCTACACCATAAACCTGGTGGCTCAGGATCTGATGAGAAAGGACAGAAATTCTAATTATGTTTAAGACAGTATGCACTTGCAAGTTAGTCTGTGGATTCACACTTCCAGTTACCCATAACTTCAGATGCAAACTCAAACTCAACTTTTTCCCTTCTCAGATGTTTAGAGCAGCAGAGATGGGTAATCTTTTTCTCTCAGATATTTCTATAATTAATTTAGTTGCTAGAGAGTTTCCAGGGAGAATAAGATGTATTCATCACTTGTCATATCCAGATGGTAGGTTAGTAAATAGTTTCACCAAAGTAACCACTGCCCCTAGGATACCTTGAAGAATGTAAATTAATTAATCATTTGCCACAGCCAGATGGTTCTTATTCCAGTCAATATGCATGGTCATGTATACTGAATAAAACTGTTCTTCCTGTAGTTACGTACCTTGTTCTGTTAAGGTTCATTGACAGCCAAGTGAGGTTGAATATTAAATTTAACAAAGGGAGATTGGAGATCACTGACATTTTGCATTTCCAGTACAATTATTAATATAATATTCAAAGCAATAACCATTTATAGGTTGATGTGAACTTATGTTGCTCAGTTTTAATTGGCTTAAGGCTTAGAAGTGGAACATTTGCTTTTCCTGTTTTTGCATTTTGCATTATAATACTGATAGAAAAGCCTAGTGCCAACATCTAACGAGTCCTTTTCAGCTTTGAAGGACAGTTCATATTGATAATAATTCACAGTATGAAGAGCAGGTTTAGAATGATAGACAGGAGTAATATGAACAATCTAAGATATGTGGATGACATCATGCTATTAGTGGTAGTCATCATAAACTTTGAACAGTTATTAAGGAAGGTCAAGGAAAAAATGTGTAAAGGCAGGCTTGTTGTTGAACATAAACAAAACAAAAATACAGTGGGTCCTTGGTATCCCTGAGGGATCTGAATGGTGGTGCACGGGAGTGAGAGTGGTGGCACCCCTTAGCAGCGACATTTACCCTTTGGTATAGGGGCAGTGAGATCCTCCATAGAGGCTCCCCAATCCAGCTTCAGTGATGCACTCTTCCCAAGCAATTAGGAAGAGCAAAACATGGAGAAGCAGAGGAGCTGTGCAGAACCGAGTCACAAGCAAACGCTCCCCTGAGAAGCCATCAACCTCCCTCTTTAAAAAAATACTCAAATCCGTGGGTGGCAAGTCAGCTGACCAAGGGCTGAATGTAATGACCATGGAGGATCTATGCAAATGCTACCTAGATAATGAGGAAATGGAAGTTAAAGATTTCCACCAATGCACTGAGGAACTAGGCTCAAATCTACAAAAGCTCATGGTACCACTTTCTTTCTTTCAGTTAGAAGCTAAGCAGACAGGTGTCTCTCCAGCCACGATCAGCACCTCACTCAGTCCAGGATCATGGCAACCAGACAGCCCACCTCTGAATCAAGTCACTGGCAAGGAGCAGTTCTTCTCCACTTCTTTTGCCAGTAGCTTCAGGCTGCCTTAGGACCACAGCAGCTTCTGGCCACGTTGGAGCATCTGTCATCTGTACACTATGCCCCCAAAGCAGATGGAAGCCACTCCTTTTCTCCCATCTGTTTCAGACCTTAGTCACAAGGGTGATACAAGGTCCTTTTTCAAACTGATTTTCCAGACTAACACAGCTATGTCTTTGAATTCTGTTGGGGAATAGAGTTAGGTAGCTTGGATAGCTCCTTTAAGATTCTGAATAAAACAGATATCAGATTCACTGCTCCACTGAAATGAAAGCTACCAGCCACCACTGGCCTGTTATAAGTTTAAAAGAAGACACCTTTCATTATTACCTGTGCATTGCAAAGGATGGGAAAGAGCAGCACTTTTTTATTTTTATTTTTTTTGCAAGGGAATGCCTTCTTAAAATGGTGGAATGGACTATGCTACATTAGACAACGGGCAGTGGCTCTTCTTTTGAGCACATGCACTGACAAATGTATTTGTCAGCATAAGACAGGGAGTTGGACTACAGGGGGGATGTAATATTTTGGGGTGGGGTGGGGTGAGGCAGGGGGGTGTATAAAGGCCCACCTCAGAGGGGCAACAGTGAGGTGTTGACGCCACTGCCACCTTGTTTGGCTGTTTGATTTTGGGGAGGCTGATAACTGAAAGTTGCACAGCAGGTAGCAGAAGACAAGTTTGTGTTAGACTTGCCTGACTACTAAAGCATCAACCATGTTGTAGTGTTCATGTTGGGGACTGTGCCCTTTCCAAGGGCATGGTTGGGTTCATTTACTTCTCCTATCCTGATGAGAATGGGGTAGCAGTGTGGCAGCTGCTGGGTTGTGTGACAAATGAAATACCAAGTGCCATTTTCAATATTTCTGGCCTAAAAACTGGGAAGGATAGCCAACATCTGTTTGGAGCCATGAACATCCTCCAAATGCCATCTGAAGCCCAGATTGGGATTTCTGTGGAGCTGCTGGAACTCTTGGCTCAGCAAACTCCTGTAGCAAGTGTGGCTGTATCATCAGTCAATTGATTCACAGAGTTTACTCAAAAGATGCTAGACAATTTTTATAACTTTATTTCATCCTTTGCTGTCACTCAAGCACAAATGATACCCAATCCATCTGAAGCTTTCATTCTTGCAAATGTACTGTAGTTCTGAAATGGTATGAAAATTTCCAAAGATGACTAACTCAGAAGCCTTTATTTTGGAAAATGTAATCTTGTGTCAAGTTCTTTGAAATGCACTCTAGCCATTGGTCACATCTTGAAAGACACAAATATTGAGCCTACTAAAGGAAATCTCAATGGATTAATTCACGTTTGAGAAGAAAATGGGAGGGGGAACCACAGTTTTTGTAATATTTTTGAGACTATTTCAAATTAAAGTCCTGAACTATTTAAATTAAAAAGAAAAAGAAAGAAAAAAAGACTTCAAGGTATTTGCCATCCCCTCCAGCTCTGTGATTCTAAGATGAGTACAGCAGAAAAAATTGGGTTGAAAACCTGTCCCCCTTATATTTGAAAGAGAGCTTATATATATTTATTATGTTTGGCGAGAGCTTATATATATTTCTCTTTTTAAAAGGAAAACATTAAAATGGTAAGCCACAAGAAAGTGCACAGCAGTTTGAGAGAGCGGGACAGAGAACGCAAGTATAGCAGTTTTGTGTTTAAGCAGCCTACACAGTTAAGAGATTATAAAGTAAAGGTCACCCAATATCACCTTTATGGAAGATGTTGACTGCCCTGATGGGTCAACATAGCTTGAATGGCAATGCTGTCATCTGAGATATCTAGGTTTTATATCACCAGTCAGTTTCTTTAACCTTTACAGCAATACACTTCTTCATAAGGAAGAGAATACCATTTGCTGACATTTTTGTCCATTCTTGTGTCATTTATAAGTACCTAGCTGGCATGTTGTACAGTCAGAAAAGCTTTTTGTGTCAAAATACTTGTAAGTGAGTTAGGCTCATCTGTGAGAATGTCCTTTAAATTAAACCCAGAATTTTGGATACAGTGAATACCTACTGTAAAAATTGTACCTTCTTGCATTATTAAATTTAATAATTGAGTGAAAATAAATCTCAACACTAGTTGCTTTTGGTGAAAGAGTTAACTATAATGGTGGTTAAATACTATAGTGCAGTGGTTCCCAACCCTTGGTCCTCCAGATGACTTCAACTTCAGCTTCCATAATTCCTGATTTTTGGCCAAGTTGGCTGGGGTTTCTGGGACCTGGTGTCCAAAACAAATGGAGGACCAAAGCTTGTGAACCACTGTAAAAGAAAGAAAGAAAGAAAGAAAGAAAGGTCTGACATTCATGCTAAAAGTGCACTTGGGATTTTCCTCCCTTGCGAGTGTAGGGCCACAACTAAATAGAATAAATTGTAACTATATTTAAAGTTACACAAAAAAATAATACTGAATTCTCATGAGGTACACTCATACTGTAAAAACATTTCAACCAAAGGCCATACTTTTCTGACATGTTTTCTCTAGAGGATCAAACCAATATTCCCTAACAAATAACACATAGAGATGCCTACCTCTGTTGTGCCCAAAAGAGAACTTACAATAGAATGCTAGCTGCTGCTGAAATTGTCACCTCATTTTTAGTGGAAAGTTTCCAACATTTCAATTTGAATTTTTGGTTTATAAAAGATCAAGGCAACAAGAAAGAAAATGTTTTGTGTTAATTGAGTAACCTGTAAAATAGGATAAGAATAGGCATGCTTACAGGAATAAATTTAACCAGCTTTATAAACTGAAACGGCCTTTTTAAAACAAAGTACTGAATGTGTGTGAGAATGCCAATAATTCTTGTTAAACTACTTGGTTTTGTCAGAGTCTGACATATAATTAAGTGAAATTAAGATGCACTTAACTCCATACTTGATAATGGCCAAGACATAACATTGATTGAACTTAAACCTCTTTAAATTAATGGAACAATTTAGTCATCACTTCACTTTCATTGATTTCATTGGGAACTAAGTATCTGTCTCTCAGTCAAAGTCTTTCATCAATGGTCAGTCTCAGTTTCCATGAACATTTTTTTTTGGTCCAAACCACACCAGTATTGATATGTTTTGTATACTTCTGAATTTTTTCCTAAGTGGAATTGAATGGTGGAATTATATTTCTGATTTGTGCTTCTGTTTACAACAGTATCTGACAAGAAGCCAAGTATAGTGAAACTCAGTTGTAATAAGAGATGCTTCTAACATTGTGAACTCTCTCTCAGATGTCCATTGTCCTCTAACATCAGCCACATGTGTTCATAAATATGTATTGGTTTTCAAAGAAGTAGCTGTTTATCTTTGATGCATAAAAAGGGGAAAGAGATAAGGAGGAAAAAAAGGAAATCTAGCAGCATCTTTAGGAATAACCTTTTTATTTTAACATGAGCTTTAATGGATTTTGGTTGATATCCACAAAAACCTCTGCTAAAGTAAAAATCAATTTGTCTTAAAGGTGCTATTAGATTTCCGTTTTCTCTCTCCTTCACTTCTTCCTTTTTATACATAAACATGGTGATTATAACGCCAGTGTCAACTGACTTCAGTGTTATCTTGACTGTGTAGGGCAGATTACAAATTAAGTTAAAATTATTAGTGCCAGATCTTTTCTGAAAGCTGTAGAGCTCTGCTCAGACGAAGTGCTCAGAGCTGCATACATTTCAGTCAGAGTGTTCATTTCTTGTTTCTTTTTAAATCTCTTGTAGTGAACTTATTTTGTCCAGCATTGATCTTGACGCAACAGGAATATGGGAATGTATGGTCAACAACTCCTATGGAAACATCTCTAAGCAAGTTGAAATAGTTGTACTCGAAACAGCTGCACCTTATTGTCCTGCTGAAAGAATAATTAACAATAAAGGAGATTTCAGGTATGATTTTAAGTTAGTGATTGATTGATTGATTGCAGTATTTATTTCCTACCCCATATCTTGGGAGCTCAGAACAGAATGCAATACAATCATTTTAACCAATTTAAAACAACTTAGAATTGTAAAAATAATTATCTGAAATAAATCCACAATAAACTATTTATCGAGTTAAAAGAAGACAGTTTAAAATGTATGTATACATTTATTTTATTAATTTATAGCCTGACTTTTACCAAACTTAAGGAGCCCTGGTGGTGCTTAAGGAGCCCTGGTGGTGCAGTGGTTAAATGCCGATACTGCAGTCACTCACAGTTGCAAGGTTGTGAGTTCAAAACCAGCCAGAGGCTCCAGGGGCGATTCAGCCTGGCATCCTTCCAAGATTGCTAAAATGAGTACCCAGCTTATTGGGGGCAAATAGCTTATGCATTTTAACCACTTAAGGAGTGCTTAAGCACATAGCTAAAAGGTATAGAAATGTTATTGCTATTGCTATAAGGTAGTTTACAGTTTGTTCAAAACAATACAAATTAAAACTATACAAAAGCATTGGTAGAAAAGAATAAATATAGATATTATTTCAAAACAAATAATCTGTAAAGTTAAAGCCATTAAAACCAGTTTACAACTGCAATCTTTAAAGTTAAAACCAGTTTAAAAGCAGTTTAAAACTGTAATCTGTAAAGTTAAAAACCAGTTTAAAACCATATAAAACCATGTACATTTGCAAAGTTGGATGAAATCAACAAGGCCCCAGAGGATTTATTAAAAACCTACGCTGTTATTTGGTCCTGGAGTCAAACCAGCATTGGTGGCCATTGGTTCTCTAAAGTGATCCCCAACCAGAGCCCTGCAGCAGAGAATGCCCTCTTCCACTTCCTTCTACAATATATTGCCCACACTTGTGGGACACAGAGGATAGCCATTAGATCAGACCTCCATGGGCAATTGTATATAGGGAGTAGTATTCAGTTCCCAAACGATTTGGGGCTCTGACTGTCATTACCAGCACCTTGAATCAGACCACAAGCATACTGGCATCCAGAGCAACTCCTTTAAGACTGGTTTCTATGTAGACTTTTGGTCAGTGGTATAGCTGTTGTTTTTTGTGGGTTTTTCAGGCAATATGGCCATATTCTGGAAGAATTTATTCCTGACTTTTCACCTGCATCTGTGGCTGGCACCTTCAGAGATGGGTGGCATGGAAGTGAGTGGGATATATATGCTGTATGACCCCTAGTTAGGAGGAAGTAATTTACATGTTAATCTGTTGTTGAATGGCAAGGCCTCAGAGTGGGAGGATGTGTCTAATTAATTAGAAATCCATTGTATGCGGGGAAACTCTCTGACCCTGGGTAAGGTTCCTTTGCAAGTGTTGAGTCTTGATTTTGGTGTTTTTCAGGACTGGTAGCTAAGAGTTTCTTCTTTCCTGGTGAAGTTGTCCAGGTGTTTGTGGATTTCAATGGCTTCCCTGTGCATTCTGACCTGATAGTTGTTGGCATGATCCAGAATTTCAGTGTTTTCAAATAGCATTTTATGCCTAGTTTGGTTTATAACATATTCTGCTACTGCTGATTTTTCTGGCTGGCCCAGTCTGCAGTGTCTCTCATGTTCCTCCTCAGTTCAGCCAACCACATGCCAAAGTCTATGCAATTCTGTTACTCTCCCACCAAAACTGTATGGACTTCCCAAGATCCATAAGGATTCCATTCTACTCCGACCCATAGTGAGTGTCATTGGATCCCCCATGTATTACTTGGTGACGTTTCTGGTCGTACAATTGCAAACCTGTATACTACACTTGCTCTTAGCCGAAAGGCTGAGAAGCGATATAGACCTATATAGAGCAAACCCCCCACTACATCAAGGACTCAGCTCATTTCATAGAAAAAAAAAATCAACAACTTCAAACTCAAACCTGGAGGCATACTAATCAGCTTTGATGTGGTCTCCCTGTTCACCAAAGCCCCCATAATGGACACCATGGCACTCATCTGACAAATTTTTCCGAAAGTCATCACAGCCCTATTCAATCATTGTCTCACCACAAGCTACTTCCAGTGGGACAAGCAGAGAGATGGCATAGCCATGGGAAGCCCTCTGGGCCCCGCCATAGCAAACTTTTACATGGAACACTTTGAAAAGCAAGCTCTGAAAACAGCACCAAAAAGCCCACAACATGGTTCCAATATGTGGATGACATTTTCACCATTTGGTGTCACAGAGAAAAAGCTCTGACAGTGTTTTTGAACTATGTGAACAACATCCGCTTGAACATCCAACTCATGATGGGAAAAGAAAAGGAAGGAACATTTCCATTCTTGGATGTCCTGATCATCCACAAACCAAACCAATGATTGGGCCACATGGTATACAAAAAACTTGTACACACAGACCGATAACTACACAAGAACCCCAACCATCATCCAGGACAAAAGAGAAGCACAATAAAAACACTGATAAACCATGCAAAAAGGTTCTGTGAACCCCACTTCCTGGAAGATGAATTGAAACACTTAAACTGACCACTACAGGCTAATGATTATTCCGGCTCAGACATCAAATGAGTTGCCAGACCCAGAAAAACTGCAAGAGTGAAGACAAACAGCCACCCAAAGGGAAGGTATTTTTACCATACATCAAAGGAGTCACAGACAGAATAGGGAAACTGATGAGGAAACACAACCTCCAAATGATCTACAGGCCGACCAAGAAAATCCAGCAAATGCTGCACTCAACAAAGGACAGGAGAGATCCTCTCACAGCTGCAGGAGTCTACTACATACCGTTCAGTTGCAGGCAAGTCTACATAGGGACCACCAAACACAGTGCTCAAACATGAATCAAGGAACACGAGAGACACTGCAGACTGGGACAGCCAGAAAAATCACCAGTAGCAGAGTGTGTTGTAAACCAAACTGGACATAAAATGCTATTTTAAAACACTGAAATTCATGCCAACAGCTATCGGGTTAGAATGCACAGGGAAGCCATTGGAATCCACAAACACCTGGACAACTTGAACAGGAAAGCAGAAACCCTGAAAGTAAACAAAGCTTGGCTACCAGTCCTGAAAAACACCAAAATCAATACTCAGCACATGCAAATGAACATCACCCAGGGTCAGGGGATTCCCCTCAGACAATGGATTTCTAATAAAATAGATACAAATTCTCCTTGCATATCCTCCCACCCTGAGGCCCTGCCATTCAACAACAGACCAACACAGAGATTAACATGTAAATCACTTCTTCCCAAATAGTGGTCACACAGTATATATACCCCATTCACTTCCATGCCACCTAACTCTGAAGGTGCCAGCCACAGAAGCAGGTAAAACATTAGGAATAAATTATTCCAGATCACAGCCACATAGCCCGAAAAACCCACACAAAAACTATAGATGCCAGCCATGAAAGCCTTCAACTTCACATTGGTATAGCTGTTGTTTTTCACTAGCTGCTGTTTCTGTGTCATTTTCTATTTAGAGTAGTGGTTTACAAATGGTGGGGTGGGACATCCAGGGAGTGTTCAATGGAGGTATGAGACTTGGAGGCCCTTCATCCTCTGCTTCCCAAACCTTTTCTGTCCACTAATGCAAGGAAAGTGCTTGGAGCCTCTGCCTGAGAGAGGAGGAGGGCTATTTCCTTCAAAGATGTTCAAATATGAATATACATAAAAATGTGAATGAAAATATACAGACTAAATAATGAAAACAAAGAAAATACTTTTATTCCCTCAAGTGCAGGGAAGGCAATGTCTGCATGTAGGCGTAAAGGGGGTCACAAGGATAAAAAGTTTGAGAACCACTATTCAGAGGATTTGTCTGATTTTTAGTAAGGAGGACTCAAACTATTGGTATAAGAACTCATAAAACGTTTTATCAGATAAAATCCTTTAGTAATATTTTTGGAGTAGCACATGTTCAGTATGTATTAATATTTTTTTCATAAAACAAATAAAATAATGTAATTGAAATGATCCATATAAGCAACAATAACAAAAATATTTCTCAAAAGATAAAAGTCCAAGACACATTGCAGAAATAATCCAGTTTATGACTGCTTTAATTACCCTGGCTCAATGATAGAAAATTCTGGGAACTGTAGTTTTGTAACCCTTCTCTGTCAGAGAGGTCTCGTGCCATAATAAATTGCAATTCCCAGGATTTCCTAGCACTGAGCCAGAGAAGTTAAAGTGGTCTCAAATTGGATTATTTCTGCAGTGTGTTTTGGACTGAAGGTTGAAATATAGGTGTAGAACCTTCAACAGAGAAATCTCTCTTTGAGCCATTTTTTTAAAAAAAGAAAATTAATTTTTACATTGTTGGCTGTTACTTTTAACATTCACAAAGTAATCCCAAGGCAGTGGCCCTGTGGATCAGGGGTGAGCAATGGTGGCTCTTCAGGTACTTTTCGCTACCATAACTAATGGGAATAGTTTATGGGAACTGCAGATTAGAAAGCTACAGAAAGCAAAATCGCTCATATCAGATGCAGAGCACACAAGCAGTTTGGGTTACATGGGCAGCATCTGTACTGCATAAATAATCCAGTCTATAGCCACTTTTGACTACCCTGGCTAAATGCTGTGGAATTCTGGGGACTGTAGTTTTGTGTGACATTTAGCCTTCACTGTCAGAGAGCCCTGGTGTCGCAATGAAATACAATTCCCAGAATCCCACAGCATTCAGCCATGGCAGTTAAAGTGGTGTTAAACTGGAATATTTCTGCAGTGCAGATGCTGTCTTGGTAATCCCTTCTGTTCCTTGCCATTTGTGAGAACCATGTGGTACCTGTAGACCAGGGCAGACAATTGCATGGGAGCCAGATTTTCTTGCACATCACATGCACACACCTCACTGCGAGCTGAAACAACTATATTTTTCTTTGCAGCCCCTTTTAAAATGGCTGCCATTTTGAGAGGGGCTGCAGAGGGAAAGAGATAGTTGTGGGTAGAATGAAATTCTAGGGTACAGTTTGTGACAAAAGTTGCCTGAAAATCATGCTGATTTTAATATATATATATATATATATATATGGGATAGGGACTTTGAGGGACTGAAGTGGGGAGGGGTCAGTTGTGTCCGGAGGCCATAAAGATCCATGGGCTGTTTTATGTCCTTCCCTGCCATAGACCATTTGGATCTGGTTTGCTAACACAAGTTTTATGTGAGCATAGCCTTTTCAGCCTAATAGATGAGTCCAGACTCGCTCAGTATTGCAGTTCCAGATAGTGATTTTTGGCATCACTGTCTATGGACAGTCCAGCTGAGGAAGCTGCTTGACTTGAGCCATACCTGTAGTGTTTAAGGAAGCAGAAATTGTGCTTGGAATACTTCTCTTCTTCTCTTACCCTTTGCATTTCATAAGGATAGTGGTGAGGAAAGACCTACTATATTAGACCAAAAGTTTGTCTAGTCCAGCAAGCTGATGCTAGTTGTTTATGGTAGAAAAGCAGCACTTTCCTCCCTTAATTGTATTCCTGAAAAGTGTAAATAATCATTTGTGGCATTATGTTTGGAGTCTTACCAATGTAATTTTCACATTTGAGGAAGGATTTATTGTTTCACCGTAGTTACCAGAATGGTAAATCTTGACAGAAGATTCAACAGAAGATGGCACAGCCTTCTGTATAACAATAATAAAAAAGAATTGTTTCTTTCCACTAAAAGGTACAAGAAGAGAACATCCCTGTAGACACATTGCATTTCTTCTCAGTACAGAGAAGCTCAACTTGAGGTCTTCTGTAATGAGTCACTCTTAAAATGTATTAGATAAGCCTGTACTGAGTGCTACATAATGCAGCTTTCATTAAGAAACCCTTCAGTCCCTTGCCAGTAAATGTCATCCTCTTCTTTATAAATAAAAGATATATAAATGCTCAACTAACGCCAAAGGCGTTTTGCCATTTCATTTTCTATAAATCAAAAAAGCCCAGGAATTCACATTTCTGTCCTTATTGATCATCTTTCAGAAAGTGCACACAAATTTATTTTAGAAATGTACATCAAAAGCATGCTGAGTCCATAGATTCCTTTGGCATTTCAAAGTAACAAATTCAGAATTCGAGAGAACATCTTTGAAACTAAAGTTAGCATTAACACCTGAAGCTTCCTTGAAAGGTTTCTTCTCTTGGATGCAGCTTACATGCCAATAATTTATCATGAAAAGGTCTTTGAGGTTTTGATATTATAGCAAATAGGTAGGAAGCAAGCTATCACTGTCACAAAAGCAAAACTCAGAAAGAACTTTTCATTTTAAAAAGAAAGAGAAACATTAAATGTAATGGAAAGGTTGGGTCTTTTGAGCTGACAGGCCCAGGTGGTATTTGTAATTGAAAACTTGCTGTAAGGATTTGTAATGCAAGCCTCAGTGAACAAAAGCTATTATGAGTTGATGGCTGGATTTGTTTTGTTTTTCTCTCATTATATTCTATTTTTAAAATGGCAAATGGATAGTATCCTAGCGTTTTCTTATATTAAACACTGATAATCCAGTAGGATGATATTCCAGTGTATTTATTCATTGTTGAAGAACCCATTTTATAGAAAGCATAGCAACATCTGTCCCTTTAATAAATAAACTTTAGCGCAGTCAATAGTTCACAAAAAGTGGCATTCAATCCAGAAGCAAGGCAACGCAGAAATGCTCTGTTGTTTCTTATATATTTTCATTATTTATGAAATTTTGATCCTGATTTATTTTGAAGCCAAAGCCTTTTTTCTTCATAATGAATTATTTTGGTGGCTATGAAGGTGTGGGATACAAAGATCATTTTTCTTTTATCTTTTTAGTTTATTTCAGATATCAGAAAACATGGTTCAGAAACAATGGTTTAAATGCAGTTACAAGAGTAGACCATTGGATCAATTATTGAATTAATTCAATGAGTAAATATATATGTAGATCCTGTTAATTTAATGGGACGACGGTGCTTGATATTAGCAATTGAATTTAGGATGATATGCTCTTATTTTGGCAGAAAGGGTTCTAGTCGATCCTTCTGGGTGACATTCGCTTTTTCTTTTTATGAAGCATCATTCCACCAATGAAAATAAATTTGCATATTGCTGAAACATTAATGGCATATGTTTTTTGAGATCTGAGAAGGAAAGTGAGAATTTGGAGTCCAAAGAAAATCCATACATATTATTTCTTTTTTCATTTTCCATCATGCTATCAAATCAAAATCCAAATAGCCTCAAAAAAAAAAAAAAATTCAGCAAAAGTGCTGCCAACTCACAGAGTAGTCTATTGCACTTTTTCAGCCAAATGTAAATTGATTTTTTTTCTCTCCAAGTACAATTGAGCAAAGTGTTTTTATTAAAACACAGTAATATACTACTGCAGCTACCACTGCAACCATTGTGAGTGATGATAGTACTAATATACTGTGAAATTACTATGTGTTGGACAACAATTAGAAGACAGTGCAGCCCTGCCTCCATGATTAACAGTATAACAGGCATGTTGCAAAGGGAATGACAAGAGAAGAAGAAGGAAAACTGTCACAATTTTTTGTATAAAATTAACTTATTATTATGACCCAGTCAAATGTCCAGTGAGGGTATGTGAAGGAAGGACTAAGACAATGATGCTACCTTCATTGGCAATGATGTGGCTAGGTGGAATAGTTCATCTGATTAATCTGCTATTTAAACTTATTAAAACTTGGAATTTTAGTTATACAGTAATACTGCACAGTGTTTCAAGATTCCAAACTAATCTTCTGTTCACATATATTCTACCTAATTCTTTTAATTTTTATTGGAAATGGTTTTTTTCCCGGCACAGATTATCACACTGTAATACATAGGCATAGAAGACCACTTCCAACTTCTGGTTGCCAGTTTAGGGCTAACATGCAATGTCCACAGTGCTGTACAAGTTTATTTGGAAGCCCCTTCAAACTTAGTGGGCCATATTCCCTATAAGCATGCATATGACAGCAGCAAAACTGCATTGTGAAGTATATAGTGTTATTTTTTCTTTTCTTTCAGATGGCCCAAAACTCTGGCTGGTGTAACTGTTTACCACTCATGTCTTCAATATTCATTGCATTCAGCTTCTATTCCGAGTGGAGCAGAAGAATTAAAAGCATGGCGTAAGTGTAACCGCACAGGTCGGTGGGCTGAAGAAAGCTATTCTGAATGTCCTTACTCACAAGAAGCAACTCAAGTCCTCCATGCCTTTAGTCAGGTAAAATGACAGTATCATTATGCAAAGAGTGTCAAATGTTGTGTATGTCTTATCAGCACACAGCATAGAAAGTTAACCTCTTTCTTATTTAGAGTATGGTACACTCTGGGGTATTTTAGGTTTCAAAAAGAAAACACACACTTCTTATATTACAGATTCTCAAACATGATTTTTGTGATATATGTCCTTATTTTTCATATGTTTGTCTATTTATGAAGCTCCTGAATCAAGATGGATCCTAGTGCTCGCAGAGTTATTAGAGACAAAGCTGAAGGTAGACCAAGAATTAACTGAGCATAGTCTCAAGCTGTCTCATGCTGGACTGGGGGTTGGGAGGCTGCTTTGTTCACCTGTGGCACCTTGAGCAGGCAACTCTTGTTATCACACACATTCCTTCCTAGCATTAAAATATGAGGATTGAAAAGCTGGAATTTTGGCTCTAAAATAACCAATAGCACTCCCAAGGCTGTTTAAAGTGCTATTTTCAATTTTGCCACATTATAAGATATTCGGTGGAGCTCACTTTTTAAACCCCAATTCAGCCTCTACAAGCCTGGCTTCAAAACAGGATGTGACCAAAGCAAGATGTTTGATCACTTTCTGATTTGAAGGAAAGATGAGAGGGGGCCTTAAAGAAAGTGAGGGCTACTTCAAGTTTCTGAAAATATTGTGCAAGTGCGAATAGTGCCTGTCATTATTCACTTGAGGGGCACTATTGGCCATTTGAGGAGGGGAAATCCCTCCAACATTTAAGGACCCTGGGGCATGTAAAATGGCCCTAGGGGCTACATGTAGTTTGTGGGCTGCACTTTGGCCATCCCTTTGCTAGGCATATGGTATTTTAATTTAGGCTGTAAAATAAATTTATGTTAATAGTATTCTTCAGCTCCAATTAAATGCTTTAAGTGACATTTGGATTCAAGTATTCTTTTATATTTTTGTTTTTAGATGCATCTTAATGCCTCCAATGCACTTGAATTTTCCCATCAGCTTGCTATCTACACAAGAGATGCTGCCAACTTTGCAGATAAGTTGGACATTATCTATTTGGCTTATATGCTGGAAAAGTTAATCACATATATGGATGAAATCAAAGATGTAAGATACTTACTGGCTGGCTATTGGTCACTGTGTGTACATTTTATACAGAAGCTTATCTTTAACTTTTATAGCATTAAATATCCAGTTATCAATTTCTGCCTTTTAAGAGACTGTAGCTTTTCAACAAGATACTTTTTAAGTGTACAATTTCTTTTCGTTTGAATTATATGCTGTATGACACTTTTCTGTTATTGAATTTTCTATAAAGTTACACATTTAGGGGCAGAAATTCCTTCTTCTGATTGTATCCATTTGAAAGATAATTTGAACATCTTTTCAAGATGTTTCTGAAAAGTTTCGTGTGTGTCTCTTTCTGGAAGCATGATAATGAACCTTTTGAAATGATCAGTATAAAATATTTTTTCATTGAGGAATTTCAATCAAAAGGGTTATATGAATCTGAGGTCATAAATAACTGTGTCAGTAGCAAAGATGAACACATAAAAAGTTGCCTTCAATTCTTGAAGGAACTGGTTACATAAAGATTTTGTTGTGATTTCATTTTGGAACTCAGACTAGTTATAGTTATAGTTAATATATAGTATTTATAGTTAGGGGCTGTACAGACTGGTCAGCTTGGGGGTGGAGTCAGGGCGTGGCACCCACATGACGCACACCCGGCTCTGCACCCAGGGCGGCATGATGCTATGGATCGCTCCACATAGCGTGCGGTTTCACGGCGCTCCTCTGGGGCTGTGCCCGCGTGATACAGCGCTAAAGGAGCACTGTAAAGATGTGGTGGTGTGGATATTGTGCCCTTTGTAGGGCGAAAAATGGAGCCACTTTTTGCGCCCTGAAAAAGCCAGATCAGAGCCGGGACGTGGAGTTGCCGCGGCCCTGATCTGGCTGTAAAAGGGCTGGAGGCTACCCCTTTGGGGCTGTTTGAACAACCCTTTAGTTAACATGCTTTTTGTAGTTTGGCATTGTCCATGTCTTTTCTGATTTCCAAGTTTTTTCCAAGTTACCACTTTAGTACCACCAATTAATGTGCATTTTCATATGCCAAAACCAAAGTACACATGCAAAATGCCCTTTGTAATGCATATTATTAGAGGTAAAACTACATTAATCTTTTTGGCTCATTAATTTCATTGCAGAGTATTCTCTTAGGAAGTATGTCCAGAATATGGAAAATGACTCTTCTGACATTAATGTCTATCAGTACCTGCCAAATGCCATTTTAGTCTTGTTTCAAATATCTTTTATGACTTGATTCCATTACTAAATTGTCCCCCTATCTAGATGTTTTATAAATGCCTTTTTCCAGCATCTTCATTTTCTTTTGTTTTGAAAGGCTAGCTTTTGCTGAATGGTGGTCCCCAAAATGCTGAGGTATACTTACATATCTCCGATCTTACATCTAGCTATATTTCTACAAGTAGGTGAAGCTCCCATGAGCTGTGTTCAGGCTTATATTCTATTTAACAGTAAATCTAATCCACATAAGCTATCATAACACTAGCACATATCACAAATACCAGCTCAGTCAGCAACACTATAGCTATCCCACTTCCAAATCAGGGACCAGATAATGTTACAGAGTCACTGACTAGACATTTATAGACTGGTCAAGGTAGCCACAGAGTTCTTCCGCCAGGATCATCCTGGAAATCCCAGTGATAGTTTAATGCTTGTGATTGTCTGGACAGTAGATTTGTATTGTACTGTATATGCTGGTGGTCAGCTGCATGGTGGGCATAACCTTAACATATAACAAGACTCTTGTGGATCAGGCACCAAAACTGCATGACAAAACATGTTGCACTGGGCAGCTGCACCTATTGAACAATTTATTTCCAAGGAAACATCCCTAAGATTGAGCTTTCATTATACCCCCTCCACCATTTCACTTGATTTCTTTGTCTTGTGTCTTTTAGAAAAGGGAATGAAATATGATTTCAGATTGAGATATCTCATTGAGAAAATAGTCAACCCTGCATGATCTATCTCTTTTGAGGACTTTTTTTGGGTGAAAATGTATGGGGGGGGGAATACTAAAGTGTGTCAGATTGTAGCAAAATGCACAAATGGTCCCACCACGCTGGGAGAAACTTTTTTTTTTTTTTTGCAATTATTCTTTATTTTTGAGAGAATGAAATTAGGAAAGTGACATCCTTGCTTTTAGACTTTAAGCCTGTAGGTAGGGACTGTCTTGTTTTTATTGATCTTGTGTCAATCTGGTAGGAGTCCTTCTGCTAATGAGCTGGATAAAGTGCTTTAAATAAAGCACATAAATAAAAGTCTTGGACGTAAAGGCCTTCTCTAAAGGATTTGTTTTATTAACTTCACTGCTATTATTCTGAATTGCCTCCCTTTTATTATTTTGGGGTATTGGGGGAAGAAATGAGAGGAAGAGAGAACCTGTACTATTAAACTTGATACCAATATATTCATTGTTCCCAGTGTGGACATAACCTGACTTGTTGGACTGCGGTTTAGCAAACTGAAAATGAGAACTGAGCCCACACATTCCCCCTTCCCCTCTTTGTGCACCAACCTTGGTGCTTCAGTACTGCTTTTTTAAAACAACAATAACTAAATTATAACCAGAGGAGTCAAGATCAATGTAGGATTACTAACACAATATTAAACCAGGATCAAACTATGCTTTAAATCAGTGGTTCCCAGATTCTGGTCCTCCAGGTGTTTCCAATTTCAGCTCCCAGAAGACCCAAGCAGCTTGGTCAGCAGCCTGGAAATCTGGGAGATGAAGTCCAAAACACCTGGGGGACCAGAATCTGGGAACCACTGATTTAAAGCGTAGTTTGATCCTGGTTTAATATTGTGTTAGTAATCCTACATTGATCTTGACTCCTCTGGTTGGACACAGACCAAGATCAAATTACCTTGATAAACAAAGCCAGAAAAAAAACATGGATAGAGTGTTGTGGGGAGGAAGTGCAAGGACCATCACTCATTCCTCATTGTGTTTATGGCAAAATTGTTGATTGCTTATATATAAAGGGAATGCAGAGCTAGAAATTCAGGTGCTCCAACATGGCTCAAAGCTATGGAATTCTGGGACTTGTTTTGTGAGAGATTTAGCCTTCCATGTCAGAGTTCTGGTGTCAGAATAAACTGCACTTCCCAAAATTCTATAGCATTCAGCCATGGCAGTTAAAGTGGTGTCAAACTGGATTATTTCTGCAGTGTGGATGCAGCCATAGTTACTTGTAGCCACTGTTCCTGAGGAACCTGAGGTCTGCAGGTTCCCCCACATTCTTATGAGAAAAGCAATACCATAGAATTTATGCTTGATACAGTAACCATTTTCTATGATAGTTTTTTATACCATGATCTACTTGCTTTATATATTTTTTTGCCATTCTATTGTTTTAAACTGCCTTTAATTTTGTTTTGTTTTTAAATTGGTAGAATGCATTTTTAAATGTTAATCCAATAGAGAAAAAATTGAAATAACTGAATGCATAAAACTGAAAAGTTTGTTTCATTGTGCCTTGCATTTGTTTCAGGGCTTCTCTAGGTTGCATTGTTGGGGGAAAGGGCAAATATAGGTAAATTCCTTTACAATACATAGTCTCAATGAAGCATTTGCTTGGTCTTATACAACTCTGAAATTGTTTTGCCTATGTAAGCAATGATTTTGGTCTAATCTACACTGGAAAAATAATGCACTTTGACACCACTTTAACTGCCATAGCTCAATGCTATGGAATCCTGGGATTTATGGTTTTCTGAGTTATTTAGCCTTCTCATTCGGAGAGCTCTAGTGCTGTAACAAAATACAAATCCCAGGATTCCTTAAGATGGAAATACCATTTTCATGACAGTTAAAGCAGTGTCAAACTGCATTACTTCTGCATTGCAATTTAGACCTTGGAAAGAGGCATGTTGATAAGAAATCAACTTATTCTTGTATAAATATCTGAATGTAAGTCAGTGCTCTAAGAAATAGCAATTTCTGAAATGCTCAGCAAACCTGTTAAATTGAATTACTTTCACTTGTTTTTTATGGTATTGTTCAGTAGTTAAAGATTTTGTACTCCTTTTTCCCCCTGTTCATTTTTCTCCCACCAGCTTGCAGATGCTGTTGTTGAGATTGCCAGCAATATAATGCTGGTAAATGACCACATATTATGGATGGCACAAAAGGAAGATAAAGCTTGTACTAAGATTGTACAGTGTGTGGAGATCATTGCAAATCAAACTCTGACCAGCAACACACAGGTCATATCAAAGGTATTTTCTTGAAATTTATCTGTGGCTTTATAACTTGGGAATCTTGAGCTGGGAGGCAGAAGCACATAATACTTGAAAAATGTGGGATTATGTTGATTCATAATTCATCCAATTTTGTAAACATTCAATGCATGGAGTGTCAAGAGCTGGTATTTCTTGTCAGAGCCTGGACATAATTCAGTAATACTTAATGTATCCCCATCCACCCACCTCTTTTTTTAAATCAAATGCAGCCCTTAAGGCCATTTTTGTGGCCTTGAGGGAAACCCCCCCCCCACATTTTTTTGCCAAAAATCTGCACAAAGGAGTGTGGGGCCATATATGCCATGTTTTTGCCTCTTCTCCAGGCCATTTTAGGCCCAAGAGATGTCTTTTTATAAACAGAAAATGAGATGGAAGTAATTTCTAGTCACTTCCAGTAGCAAAAACGAGACCCCTCATGGGCCTGAAATGGCCTAGGGAGGTCCCAAAAACAATGGTAAAATTGTCCACATATCATCCATAGGTTGTATTGGGGTATTCGGAGTTGATTTTTTGATGTTTTGGGAGAGAGTGAGGTGAGGTACAGCCCTCCATGGTTTCCTGGATGGCTAATGCAGTCCCATAGTATCCCTCATTTGAATACATTTTCCATACAGGTTATAGAACTGATTGCAATAATTGTATGTTGGCACAAAGCAGTGGTGAGGAATGATGGCAATGGCAGTCCCAGAATCTGGAATGCCAGAGGTTCTCACTCATGTGCTAGTCCAAACCCCTGGAATAGCTCACAACCAATAATGCCTTAAACCCTCACAATAGTCTGTCAATGATGAAACCTCTAATCCTTAATTAATTAATTTTGAACTGAGTATTAATGTCACAACAGGATTCTGACTTTCTTTAGGAACAATTGTTTCTATTGAAATATGCTGTAACCACTTAGCTTTCGAGCAAGGAATCTCCACTGCCCCTATTGTCCGAAAATTACCATAACATACTTTTTCATAATCAATGATTAAGTCATAATTGTGCAAAAATTCTGCTTTCTAAAAGTTCTCTTTGAGTGCATCTACATATTGAAATAATGCAGTTTGACACCACATTAATCATCATGGGTCCATCCTGGGATTTGTAGTTTCCTGAGGCACCAGCAGAGAAGGCTAAAGAACCTGTGAAACTAGAAATCCCAGGATTCCACAGGATGACGCTATAGTACTTAAAGTGGTGTCACACTGCATTATTTCTGGAGTGTAGATGTGCGCTGCAAGTAGAAAACATTTTTCTTGATGTACTACATAGGCTTATTTTATAGGTACTTTACATTCACCAAAATAAGAAGATGGGAGGAGTGACATTGTATGTCCATAGGAAAGAATCTGTTACCCATAATCTTATCAGTTCTGCTTGCCGCAGATGTTTGATCTGAGCCAAGGCTTTTGCTGTACAGTTTTCATAGGAGAGAATAAATTCTCTAGACTCCTATATCCTTCCTCCCCCCCCCTTTTTTTTTTTTTTGCCTATGACATCTTTTCTGCTGTACAATCATAGCATTGTGATACCACTTTAACTACCATGGCAGCATCCTGTGGAAGCCCAGTGTTTGTAGTTTTTGAGGTAGTAGAATGCTTTGTCTGAAAATTCTAAATATGTCTCAAAACTATAAATCCCAGGATTACATAGGATGGCACTGTTGTAGTTAAAGTAGTATGAAAATGGAATCTTTTAAAGTTCTGAGAAGTTGATTAGGGAAGATATCCTGTTCTTCAGAGGAAAGTGACTAGGGGGCTAAATAGACTGCCCCTTTAGAATGGCCTGCCAAAAAATGGAAACCTATTTGAAAACAGTTACATACTAAAATTGAAAGAACTGAAGAAAGATTTAGAAAAATGATCAAAAATGCAGTTATCGATACTAGGGAGAACAGCATTGATTAAAATGAATATTTTACCAAAATTAATCTTTTTGTTCCAAAGTCTCCCAATAATAGTTAAAGAAAAATGTTTTGCGGATTGGAGAAAGGATATAGTTAAATTTATTTGGATACGCAAGAAACCAAGAATAAAATAGAAACTAATGACAGATACAAAGAAAAGAGGAGGCTTAGGGGGCACCTGATATGAAACTATATTACCATGCTTGTGGACTCATGTGGTTAACGGATTGGGTCTTGTTAAAGAATGACAGGGTACTGACATTAGAAGGACACAATACAGTGTTCATCTTCGTTTCCCGGGGGACCGCATTCTTTGACGGACCGCGCGGCAAATTTAAAGGGGCCGCGCGGTTTTTCTTCTTCGGATCCCGGGGTTTTGTTCGCATCCCGGGGGCTTTTTTTCACCCCCGGTGGTTTCGGGTCCCGGAGATTTCATTCCCCGGGGGATTCGGATCCTGGGGGACCACTGTATCAAACAAGGATGGCATGCGTTTATGATATATGATAAAAACAAAGAGAGTAAAGAATTTAGTGAACATTGCATTAGGATAGGATTATTAAATATCTGGCTACAATGTAAAAAGGAATTTTATACCAAGATACCAGGTTGGACATCGATACAAGAAGCCTTTTTTGGTAAACAAAAAAATATAGAAGTTAAGCGGATCACATATAAACAGTTAATAATAATAATAATAATAATAAGCTTTATTTGTATACCGCCCTTCCTGCGATCAGGGCGGTGCACAGCATAACAAGATAAAACATACAAAAGTGAACAAGTATTTAAATTAAATAACATTACAATAAAGAAATCATATTAAAATAACAATTTTCAGGTCTGGTCGTGTAGGGGGGGAGTCATACAAGGGGAAGATATCAGGGATATGCCTGTTCAAATAGATGTGTTTTTAGGCCCTTTTTGAACAGAATGAGAGAGGTGGCAAGGCGGAGCTCAGCGGGCAATGAGTTCCAGAGGCTAGGGGCCGAGATCGAGAATGTTCTCTTCATAGTCGTTGATAGTTTAGCCTCTGGAACTCGTAGTAGTTGTTGCCCGGTAGATCTAAGTGTGCGGGGCGGATTATATGGGGAGAGGCGGTCCTTTAGGTACTCTGGGCCCAAGCCATTTAGGGTTTTATAGGTGATAACCAGCACTTTGTACTGAGCCCGGAAGCGAATAGGCAGCCAGTGGAGATCTTTTAATATAGGTGTTATATGGGCAGCCCTGGGGGCACCGGTGACCAACCGTGCTGCGATATTCTGCACTACTTGTAGCTTCCGAGAGTGATACAAAGGCTGCCCCATGTACAGCGCATTGCAGAAATCCGAGAGGTTACCAGAGCATGTACTACTGTTTCAAGTAGTACATTCATTGCCACCTGTGCAGCTGCTCCGCCTGTGTTTCTAGCATCCTGACAGCTTCCAATGTAGTTGCTGAGCAACAGAAAAGACTTCAGATAAGTTGTCCCCACACCTCCTCAGTGTAGCTGCCCTATACCTTTTTATTACACATCTGGGACTTGCAGTGCAGCTGCTAAGTATTAAGGAACAAGGACATAAGATGGAAGATAAGATAAAAACAAGAGAAGAATTAGAAAAAGATGGAATAAAAATAGATTGGTTTTTCTACAAACAACTAGAGGAAAAAAGACTTAAAAAATGAAGGTGTGGAATTAGATAAAAATGAATTAGATTAAATATTGTTGGATACCAGCAACAATAAGAAAAAAATTAAAAGATATTACGAAGTCCTTCTGAAAAGAGAGCTGGAACAAATCAAAGAAAGAATGATTAAATGGAGCCAACTCTGCCATTATAATATTGAATTAGAAAATTGGGAAAAATCATGGAGATACACAAACAAATTTACTATGGCACAAAGTCTAAAAGAAAACTACTACAAAATGTTATACATGTAGTATTTAACACCAAAGAAACTCGCTTAAAATCTACAAAAATACCAACTCAAGCTGTTGGAAATGTAAAAGAAAAGAAGAGACCTTTTACTACATGTGGTGGGATTGTGAAAAGGCTCAAAAATACTGGGAAAATATACATAAGGTAATTACAGAAATTTTGGAAGTACGATTTCAGATGAGAGCTGAACTGTATTTATTAACCATGACTATGATAATAGAAAAAATGTGGAAAAAAAGATATAGAAATTTGATATTATATATGGTAACTTCTGCCAGAATGATATATGCTCAAAAATGGAAATCAGCAAAAGTACCAGCAATAGAAGAATGGTTTTAAAAAAAAGTTAGAAATGAGTGAGACAGATAGATTATCAAGGAAAATTAAGGAAGAAAATAGGAGAGAGGAAAACATAGAATCTGAAGATAATTGGAAACTGGTATGGCTTCTTTCTTCATCTTCCCCATTTGTTCCTGATTTTGAAATGTATACATAATCTTTTTTTTCTTGCTGCAGCATGCATCCAGCAAAAACCAGTGGCTCTAGATTTCATATAGAATGGAATATATGTCCCATAATAATTTGAAAACATGGGCTAGGATTTCTTAGGGCTGATCTAAGGGGTGTGTTCATGCCTGCATGAAAGTGTAGCTTTTAGATGATCCACACTGAAAGTTTGGCATGAATGCACTTCTTTTGCATTCTAGTGGGGGAAAAGCAGCTTTAAAAAGGAGCTGCTTTTCCCAGCTTCTTCTTTAAAAGGGTGTAACTGCACAGCTGTGCCTAAATGCTGCAGTGCAACTGTGCAGTTTTTTAAAGCTCCCAAACCCTAGCTCCAGCCCTAATCCGAACCCTAGACATGCACAGTAGGGACTCTGGGATGCTGTAACTGTTATGCAACTGCACATAAAATGTCAGTTCATTCATAAAATAAAGAAGTTTATTCATAAACTTAAATTATAACAGATTTAATATCTTTTTAAGGGGGGAGGGATGCAGTTTGTTTTATTGATGTAATAGTATTTTAATGTGTAAGCCGCCTCAATTGATCTCAAAGGGGTGGGTATAAATAATAATAATAATAATAATAATAATTATTATTATTATTATTATAAAATAAAGGGTTTCATTCATGGTGCACCGATGCAACTGCACACTTCAAAAAGGGAAGCGAAACCACAATGGTAATTTGACAGATCTTCATAACTGCACAGTTCATGTGTGATGTACCTGCGCAACTGCACAGTTCGCAGCTGGCAATACAATTGCCTGTATGATGTACCTGTGCAACTGTGCAGTTCACAGCCAGCAACAACAACAACAAAAATATTAAAGGTTCAGTGTAGCCAAAAGCCCCATTCATTGCCACCTGTGCAGCTGCTCCGCCTGTGTTTCTAGCATCCTGACAGCTTCCAATGTAGTTGCTGAGCAACAGAAAAGACTTCAGATAAGTCGTCCCCACACCCTCTCAGTGTAGCTGCCCTATACCTTTTTATTACACATCTGGGACTTGCAGTGCAGCTGCTAAGTATTAAGGAAAAGGCAACTTCATGTTGCCCTTTCCTGCCAATCTAGAAAGCCCCTTAGTGCTCGATCCTACTTTGCTTTATACAATATTGGGTTTCTTTTAATGTCAAGTGCCACAGTTCATTTTTCTTATTTTCATTTGTTGAAAGACACGCCTATCTTTCTTCAGGTAATACACACCACAGATCTCTGTTCCTATTCATCATAGGCATTGTTTATTTCCACCATCAAACACCCTGGCATTTTACTTTTCCATGGGCAAGTTAGCGTAAACACATCTGCAACTTATCAATAAAGTCATAGAGTTCCCAGTGTAGCCTCACACAATATTAAATAATTGCTGTTTATTTTGGAGGCTGGCCAGTAAGGAATTAGCAAACTGAAGTACTAAGACTGGTCTAACATCTCTCTCAGAATGAAAATACCATGTCTCCTTAAAGATGTGTGAATGATTCCAGCTAAGAATCTGAGAATATTTTTGGCTGAAGTTCTCACTACAATCCCTCCACCACTGTTAATCACCACTTTGCATAATCAGACAAGATGTACTAATTTGGAGAGATCATCCCTTGGATTCTAGATATCCTAGAGAAATATGACTTCCCCCAACCCTTATTTGTTACCATAGAAATATGGAACACATTATTATAGCTAAAGCACTATAAAATGAATATTGTCAATCTGTTCCTGCAGAATTTCCATTCATTTCAAAGGTGATTAATTTTAACTGTTGTTAAGTACAGGAGTCTTGTTGAAGCAAACAAGCAAAATTTTCACATTAGAACAGAATGACTTCAGGGAAGGTCTTGTAAGTAGCTGAAAAGCAGGTGGAGATTCAGTTACTTACACATTTTGTTCATTTAAAAATGGTGTTATAAGTAAATTAACTGTCCTATAAGTTATATTTATGTGTGTGTGCATGTGTGTGTGTGTAGGATTGTATGTATATGTTGGCTAAGATGCATTTTTTTTAAAAAAAAGCATACATGCAAATGCACAATGTGGATTTTATATAACTGACTGCCTTTAAAAATATGTAAACAATGTACCAGTTCCTCCAATTTGTTCTGACAGGTTTCTCTTAATATTGCTCTGGAGGCCTTTATGATCAAGCCATCTAACTTCATGGGGATGACTTGCACTGCCTTCCAGAAAATATCTCCAAATCCAGACAGGTCACTGAGCCGTGACACGGGGAGCAGGGAAAGAGACCAACATTTGAATTTTAAGTGCAACGCTGGCAGTCACAGTGCCTCTTTGATGAATTTCTCTTCAATGGTAAGTAGTGCAAGCCATGAATATAAATATATATATATATATATATATATCCATTTTACACTGAGAGCAGTAGTTGGAGCAATCATTACAAAATGTGGAGACATTATATAAAATAGAGTTGTGAACTTCCTCTTGGTTTTGCATGTTGATGAGCAAAGAAAAACGATTAACCTTCTTACACGCCCCTGTGTGTGAATTTAAGGGCATTGTGCTAATACTGTAAAATATAATCAAATCCTAAAATGTGGTATTGATTTTCCCCACCCCATGCATAAGTCTCAATACAGTCCATTGTGCAAATATATTAATATAGATTACTTGAATGTATATAACATTTGCTGCACTGAAGTTAACTTAATTGAAATAGTATGCAGTTGATACCTACCAGAAAAAAAGTACCAGGTACTCTTACCCGGCTAGCTAATGCAAAAATTGATTGAAACATAAATATGGTGAAGTCTATTTAGAAACCAATTTGATTTACTCAAGATTCATTTGTGTTTATGAGAAAACTTTGAAAGGAAACTTGCTGTTCTGTCCTGTCTTCCAGACTTTATGGTTGGGAATGGGGGATAACGTATTAGAAGAAATAGAAGAGGAATAAAAGCTTCAAAATAGTGAAAAAATGGCTTATAGTGAGATTTTTTTTTTTTTTTGCTGTTTATTTAATTGTAATAAGGAATGTTTCTGTACCATTTTTATATCTTGTTTTATTAAGGTCTATCTTGTGTTTATATGAGACACCCTGAAAATGTTGGAAAGGGAAGCGGTAAATATTTCAATTAAGTAAAGCTTCCTAGGGATGGTACCATATGTTCGGCCAGCATGCTTCCTTTCAGTTAAGATATTATTTATTTATTTGATTTATTAGACCTTAATACAGTAAGAACATAATAAAAATTGATCTAAGAAAAAAAATTCTGGAGATGCTATGCTTGTTAGCAGTCTTTATAGTTTTTTTTAAAGCCATAGTATCATCTATTTTTAGAAGGTCTGAAATAATCAAAGAAATCATGTAAAAGTGGGATTTTAGTGGAATGTATTATTATATCACATAATGAAGCAGAAGATATAAACTCTTATCTAGTAGAAAATAGGCTCAACCAAATTTTGCATTTGGTTGAGCATCTTATTTTTAATATTTTTAAAGTTTTCCAAGTTGAACAATTTGTTATTCTTGAACAGAAGCTTGTTTCAATAGTCTTAGACTACAATTCTATACACAGTGATCTGGGGGAATGTACAAGATTCTGCTTAACATGGTATGCTTTTGAATAAGATATTCATGGTGCTGCAGTATAAGGTTTGGAATGATTCTATATATTACAGAATAATGTCTTCCAAAACAGTGATATAAAGCTGCTTCAAGTACTCTTATACATGTTTAAATTTGGTCTTCCTATCTTCCCCTCCCTTTTCTTTCACACTTTTGAATCTCAAATATGGCATATGGTGTTGGAAGATTTACTTTTTTAAGTGACTCTGGGAAGTGGCATCTTTGCATGGGAGAATGTACAAGAATAAAACAGAAGTGCAAATTGTTTCCCTGTACATATTTTAGAAATGATCTACAATGGTTCATACATTTTGAGGGAGAGGATGAGAGATCCTGCTGTTGATATTAATTTAAGTAGATTAGAATTTAGGTTTAGATCAATATTTTCAGGTGGTCTCTGTGGAACTGAGATTTATCAGAGATTCTGAAATTGGTGATATGGAATAATTGACCAAAGGATAACTTGTTTACTGTTTGCTCTTCAAAACGTTTCCTTATTAGGACATATCATGAGCAATGATGCACGTTAATAAGGAGGACTTGGCACCCATCATCTTGCAAAGAGGCACTGTCCCTTGTCCCTGCTTCTGTTTGCAATAGCATTGGAACCTCTCGCAACATTGATTAGAGATAATAACAAGATAGAAAGGATAGAAATTAATAAGACCATGCATAAAATTGGGCTTTATGCAGACGATGTGTTACTGTAAATTAAAAATTTACCTAACTCCTTCCAATAGATTGATAAAATCCTGAAATGGTTTGGCAGGTTTTCTGAATCTGCTAAAGCAGCCAGGAGGAGTGGGACTTTTGTTGGTCCAAAAAGCTGTGGTGAGAGTGTTTACCTGGGCTGGAAATACATAACAGTTGACAGCAGCTGCCCTGGTTAGTAATCCATTGTTATTGTTGCTAACTGCCCTCAAGTCAACCTCGACTCATGACAACCCTGTATATGAGACATCTCCAAGACTCCTCCACTGCTCTGCTTAGGTCCTGCAGATTCAGGCCCATGACCTCCCTGATTCAGTCTATCCATCTGGCATGTGGTATTCCTCTTTTTCTGCTGCATTATACCTTTCCTAACATTATTGTATTTTCTAATGATTCATGCCTCCTCATGATGTGGCCAATGTGTTACAGTCTCAGTTTAATAATCTTGGCTTCCAGGGAGAGTTCAGGCTTGTTCTGTTCAAGGACTCATTTGGTTTGCCCTTTTTGTCTGTCCGTCTTTTTCTCAGCACTCTTCTCCGACACTACATCACAAACAAGTTTATTTTCCTTTTATCTGCTTTCTTCACTGATCAGCTTTGGCAGGCACAATTCAAAGACTGATTTTGATGCCTTATATGACTTGGCTCTAAGCTGTCAGGAAGACCATATTCTCTCATATAAATCTTCCTACTTTAAATTTTACAAGCAAAGCCTGTGTCTGAGTTGCACCTTCTGAGGTGAGGATGTAGGAGAAGGCAGTGCTTGTTTCCAGATTATGGAAATCCCTTCTGAGAGAGATTAGGCTTGTTTCATTCCTTTTGTCCCTCTGTAGGCAGGGAAAGACCTGGGTTGTATCCATGCTGCAGAAAAAAAAAAGCTGTTTGACACCACTTTAACTGTCATGACTGCACCCTGTGGAATCCTAGGATTTGTAGTTTGGTGTGGTATTCACCCTGGTATGTCAGGGAACTCTTGTACTTCACTAAACTACTAATCCCAGGGTTCCACAGTATAGAGTCATCCTGGTTAAAGTGGGGTCAAATTGCTTTATTTCTTCTGTGTGGATACACCCTTGTTCAGCAGGCCTTTGGCAACTGCCTTTCTGCTAAGGACATGGGTTTAACAGATGTTCTGTAACATTTAATGTTTTACATTTTAATTATTTTAATTATTTATGGTGTGATGTGTAAAATGTATTTGGTGTTTGAAATACAACAGGTTTAATCACATTTTAATATACATGTATTGTAGCTTCATTGGTACTTGTGTTTTAGTTAAGTGTCACCTTACATCCCATCTCTGGGTAAAGGCAGGGTTCAAATATTCTCTCCCATCTCCATCTTCAATGTAATGTTTGCCAGTTGTCTGAACTGATTACTTGTAGAGGTTTCTGAAATTAGACCACATGGTTTCCCAAACTATGAAGTAAAGCCCATTGCCAAACCCAGCCTGCTCATTCATCTATAGCAGCAAGAAAGAACTGCTGCTCATTTACCTGCTGCCCCATAGTGTAGCACCTGTTCCAGGTGTAGCATGGCCCATAGTGAGCAAAGAGATTGTGGCAGTAGCAGCTGATTCATACCATTATCCACTCACTTGAGAAAGGTCAGAACTCGGTGAAGCAGCAAACTCAAAATATATACAACAATAAACACATCCTTGCATTTCACATACAAGTTTATTTTAATGGCGATAACACGTTGGAGGATGCTGATCTTTACTAGGACTTCAAGTGACGGGTAGGCATGGGCAAGTCACACCAATAAATATCCTAGTCACATTTCCTGGAATCCTGATTATTACCAGTATTCTGTGTGACTATCATGTGACTATTTTTTTTCTTTTTAAAAAAGCCTCACCCTGTATGCTAAATGCCATAATGCATCACATATAACTATCCCATCAGCAGTTGGTGGCAAGAACAATGACCAAGTCTTTTTCACTTTTTACATTTTTAAAAACATGTTTTGAAGGACCTGTTTTTTACATTTCTGCTTGCTTAGCAATTCAAGGGTGGTAAAAATTCCACACAAAATGTACACAAATTGACATGAATTGTTATTATAAGTCTATAGCTATCTTTTCCAAATGACTGCCTCCAACTGCTGTGCGTTTCTCCTAATCTGTGCATTTTTGTACCTATTCTTTTCTTAATGCGTGTGTAATTTTCATAATGTCAATGTCGTGCATACACATTTGTGAACATATTTTATTTATATAGTTGGACAATATGTTGCAAAACTGAGAGAGATACAAAAACAGTTATATATTTGTGTTATGGTTTGCTAGTGTGTTTAGGCCATGGGAAATATTAAAACAGGAACCCCACAAATTTGTCCTCTAATCCTGCACTTCACACCCTTCCTTATTGAATTGGAATCCATTAGTACGTACCTAATGTTTTACAAATGTTTCGCACATTTTTGTGTGCCAGCTTAAATGTACCAGTCAGTAGGTGCAGAAAAAGTGGAGGCAAGGGTGGGGTATCACTTAACACAACAATGGAGTCTCCTGCAACCCCCCCCCCTGCTTTATCCTTCAGGCAAGACTCAGAGATTGTACCAGCGAGCCAGCTAGTTAATTGTTCTGTCCCATTTCAAGCATTGTTCTTTGTTATAACTAAAGCAACACATTGTTCATATTTTTCAGGTATAGGAAATTAGCATTTTCTCCAAATCTACTTGTCTTCCAAGTCCTGATGCCTCTTTTTTTTTGTTTTGACAAAGGATTTTGTTTTAAAAATGAAAAACAAATGATTAGATTTCCTTCCCCCTGGGAACAGGCCAGGCATCTAGGATTTATCTCAAGCTACAGCAGAACATTTTGTTTGGAAACCTTGTATAAAATCTTGGCAGTACATCACTGTATAAAGAGCTTTAGCGAAGCCTAATCTTTTCTTATATATTTCTGCCATGTTTGTTGAAAATGTCCAAGTCAAATTCCTGGCCAAACATGGATTGTCATGTATCCTTTCACTGAACAAAATATTTTTAAAGTGCAGGTGTGGTTTCCAGAGAACTAAAAAACATTTGGTTTCTTAATTATAATGAAATGTAAGATTTTTTATTGAGTCTGCCCATGAATTGGAATCCAAGTTACGTCTATCTTCTACAGCAGGATGTCTTAAAGTACAATGGTTATGTTTGCATAATTTCATAATTCATTGATATTCCAACTCATTTCCACTTGAAAATGAGATCGTTTCCTGCATCCATTTGTCGCAAAACCACCACATGTTTTTAAAAAGTAGTTTTTACAAAATTATTGAATTAGTAGAATCTCATCATTGTCTTGACATAAAACAAAATGAAAAGAGGTCTGAAGATTTATAAAAATAAAATGAAAATTATATCAAGTGTTGGTTTTGGTAACATAAACAGGTATCCTGCTAATTTAATAGCTGCTGCTGCTGCTACTATTGTTGTTAGCTGCTCTCAGCTCAATCTCAATTCATGGAGATCCTGTGGAAGAAACATCCCCAAGACCCTCTATCCCTTACCTCTCTGCTGAGGTCCTGCAGGCTCAGGCCTGTAGTCTCCCTGATTGAATCTAACCATCTGGCTTGCAGTCTTTCTCTGTTTCTGCTGCCTTCCACTTTTCCTAACATCATTGCCTTTTCTAAAGAATCTTCCCTTCTCGTGATGTGTCCAGAGTACAACCTCAATTTAGCCATCCTTGCTTCAACAGAGATCTCAGGCTTGATCTGTTCTAGGACCCATTTGTTTTTCTTTTTGACCATCTATGGTATCCTCAGCTTTCTTTTCTAGCACTACATCTCAGAATAGTTGATTTTCTTTGTATCTGCTTCCTTTACTTGCATCTGTACATAGTGATAGGGAATACAATGGCTTGGACGATTCTAACTTTAGCATTCAGTGGGAAGGGTAACTATACAAGAACTAGACAAGATTCTATAGTTATGCTCCCCAGCCCTAGTCTTTTGATTTCTTGACTGCAGTCTCCACTCTGATCAATGTTTGATCCAAAATATGGGAATTCTTTGGCTATTTCTATTTTGTCATTGTCAAGGATGAATTCATGTAGTTTTTCCATGGTGATTATTTTTGTTTTCTTTATATCCAGCATTAAGCCTACATTAGCACTTTGTCCTTTGACTTTTTTTAAATTAACTGTTCCAGATCTTTGTAGTTTTTTTGCTAGTAGTGTGGTGTCACCTGCATATGTTAGGTTGTTAATGTTTCTTCCTCTGCTATTCACTCCATTTCTTCCCCCATAAAATTTCTGTCCCCCAAAGAAATTTTCCCTCAGTTCCCAAATTTCTAGCATTGCAGAAACTTAAAAATTCAATTGAGGAGTTACCAAACACACACACACACACACACACAATTTAAGCATCCAAAGAAAAGGGACAGGCAAAGTCATAAAGGGAATACAAACACAACAAAGATTTCTCTGTGTGAATGAGTTTCAGTATTTCCCTGAAATGTTAGAAATGTGGGGACTAAAAGAAAATTTCATTTGGTTAGGGGCAGAATTCTTATTTGGAGGGCCATACACCCATTTTGCCTACCCTGTAGCTATATCCCTACTGGGTGGGGTGTGTGTGTGTGTTTGTTTCTGTGTGCTCCTCTTGTGTTTTGTTTCTGTTGCTGCAGAACAACCATAAAAACTATTTCTAGAACCATAATAGGGAAGAGCAAAAGACATTGATATTATCTCCATTGTTGTCATTATGTACCTTCAAGTAATTTCTGACTCCAGGAAACTCTAAGGATGCCCCCTATCTTGAGGTTTTCTTGCCAAGATTTGTTCAGAGGATCTTTACTTTCCCCTGAGTCTGAGAGCATGTGACTTCCCCAAGGTCACCCAGTGGATTTGCAAACGAGGCCTGTAAGACAGACCACATGTACAGTATTTCTCTCCCCCATAATGTTAACAGAGGGCCTTGAGCACTAAAGAGAGCAGTTGACACAAAGTGACAGAGTGAGAAATAGTCTTATTTGGTCCCACAACAATACGAAGAAAAATACAAATTATCTCCTCTTGTTTTGTTTTTGTAGTTTAATAATAATAATACTGGAGCCCTGGTGGTGCAGTGGTTAAATACTGGTATTGTAGCCACTCACTCACAGTCTCAAAATTGTGAGTTCACTACCAGCCAGGGGATTCAGGGTCAATTCAGCCTAGATCCTTCCATAGCTTGCTAAAATGAGTACCCAGCTTGTTGGGGGCAATTGGCTTACATATTGTAATCTGCTTAGGGAGTGGTTAAGTGCACTGATAAGTGATATAGAAATGTACTTGCACTTGCTATTGCTACTGTAACAAACTCTGCAGATAAAATCCCAGTATACCTTTAAAAACATGCAGACTGAGTGGTCATGTATAGAATCTCACTGTAAGGCATTTACACTTCTGAGGCTACATCCAGGCATGCACACTTAGTTAAACAGAGTAGGCCTCAGTCTCATCACCACTGGAGGCATGTTTGGTGGGGAAGTATGGAAGGGCTTTCTCAATGGGACTCCATGCCAATTGAGGCTTGGTTCTGTCTTTGTTGCTTTCCTGTTAGACAATTAATCACACAAGCCTTCACTTTAAGCATTCTTCTTCTTGTTGTTGTTGTTGCAGCAGCTGATGCTGAAGAGTTTTTAAAACTGTTTATTTCTTTTTATCACTGTGTTTTTAATGGATTATTGCTCATGGTTTAATTGATATGGTTTTTGTTTGTATTTTATTGTTGTCAGCTGTCTCTGGTGCCATTTTTGATGGAAATGCAGGATATAAGATTAATTGAAATAAAATTAACTGAAATGTTCATTCATTTTGAATTCATGCTCTTGTTGGGGATATGAGCACTAATTATCCATTCTTCTGTTCAGTGTTGTACTCTCCATTTTAATATGGCAATTCAGTGCACACTGAACTCAGGGGGGCTCCGTTTTGCGTAAGCCCTGGCACTGTGACTTTACACTATTAAGAATTCAAAGTCTGAATCTGAATATTTACAGTTCAATTCTTTGAGTGCCTACTTAAGAGTAACCCCTGCTGGCTCCTAGGTAAATGTATGTAGTGTGTGCTTGTCTACTCTGATTAATTTGGTAGACACTTTGAACAGAAAGTTGTTAATATTCATCCAGAACTTAATTCCACAGTTACTGTACCATCTAGGAAGGTGTCCAGTGCACCATCTGGTCATTTTCTTGTTTCACTTGCTGCAGTAAGATGATATGAACAATATAGATGTAGGAGTACTGCCAGTCTATGCATATGGTCCTTGAGGAGGAATGCAATCCCATCCAGGGCAGGTAACTTACACAATTCACAGATTTGAGAACTGTCAATCTATCCACAGAGCCTCTGTCTTATTGGGATTCAGCTTCAATTTATGCATCCAGCTGATTACAAAATCCAGCACCCCCACATCCCCAGTTGACTCCAATGACAAGGAGAAGACCTGAGTGCCATCAGCATATTGATAGCACCCAGCCCCAATATACTTCTCATGACCTCTCCTAGTACTCAGGAAGTTGCTGAACAGCATGGGAGCCAAGATTAAACCCTTTGGCATCCCTTTGGCCATGGGGCCTAGCAGGAGTCCGCCAATAACATTCTCTGGAACTGACCTTGCATATAAGAGCAGAACCACTGTAAAACATTGTCCCCTATTCCCATTCGCCAAAGTCAGTCCAGTAAGATACCCTGATCAATGCTATCAGAAGCTTCTGAGAGATCCAGAAGGGTCAACAGAGAAGTAATCCCTGGTCATCAAACAGAGCAATACAAGGCTATACCTCCTTGCATGATCCTTGCATATCTTGTGTATCTTGGCCTGAAGGCAACTGAAATGGGTCCAAATAAGCTGGCAAAAGCTTTAAAGCTTGGGACCCTGATACTTGAGAAAATGCCTGTGTATGTCTCCCATTGGTAGGGGAAGTATTTTGTGGGAGGACATGGGAGAGATCCTTTTCTGAGCTTGTTTCCCACTTGTGGAATTTTCTCCCCCTAGAGGTCTGATTGGGGCAGTGTAGAAATCATTTTGGTGCCAACAAAAACTTGGCTTTTTAGTAAAGCTTTTGGGCCAGACTGATTTTATCCAGGCTGCACATATTTTATGGTTATATTATTCAAGTTTGTTTTAACCATTTTAATAGACTGTATTTAATTGAGAAACTATTGAATATATTTCTAATCTTTTAAAACTTTTGTAATTATTGGTTTATATTGATTTTGTTGTAAGTCATCCTGAGATCTTCAAATGAAGATCAGGAAATAAACATTTTAATTAATAAATAATGAATAAAAAGAATTGATGCCTCAAAAATAATATAACTGTAGGAACACCTAACTCTGTCCTCTGATTTTATTCATCCCTGTTCCTTTCATAGAAATATTAGTAATGGATGGTCACTATTAAATCTTGTTCCCTGGCAAGTCTAAGAGAAACACAAAAAATGTTCACTATAATCATAATATAAATCATATTATATCACTATTGTTTTACTCTCAAGCTCCTTAAAGCCCAGATTGTGAACAGATCCAACAGTACAGATCTTCCACTATAATTCTGGTGCTCTGTTGAGGAGTTCTAAGTGGTTATCAAAAAAGAAATATGTCTCATGAAAACACCAAAAGAAAAATGAAAAGAATGAAAAAAGAAAAAGAAAAATAACTCGTGAAAATACCAAAGTTGCTGCTACCCTTCAAAGTTGCTCCAGATTTGGACAACATGGCAGTGGCAAACCTCTCTGGCCATTTTCTCAATACAAGCCACACAGAGAGCTCATAAAGCAGAGTTTTAAAGCAGGATTGCACTCCTGGAAGATTACTGGAAGTACATGCTCACATTGTTTTCAAAGACCATTACATATATTATTTTTCTTCCTATTGCTGCACCATCAAATTTAGCAGCCTAGTAGAAAATTCAGAGGTGCAGTAGTGGCATGGTGCATCTCACTTGTAGGATGGGAGGAGTCACAATCAAAGACACAACAAAAAAGTAGTATGGTGGCTCCTTCTCCCAGGGAATCACCATATCAGGTGAGTGTGCAAAATCTATGTTAATCCAGTTCATTCTCTGAGGGTGGAAGATCATAATCCTAGTAACTTTGTAAACTTAATGGCTGGAATTCCATTGTTACTCTTGAGTAGGACATCCCATTGAATCATTGGGATTTACCTATGTGTTGACTCACCATTCAACGTTGATTAAATAGGTCAACTCTAGTCAGGACTAACCAACAAGATTCTAGTCTTAGTTTACGTTATTCCAAGATAAATCTTTATTTCCTTCAGCTACCAGTGCATTACTATCTGAGCAAGAAATGATAAATGGTTGGGAGGTTTCCTTAGGCTACATCAGGGGTGTTTACTTTTGTGGCCTCTGGAGCCCTGCCATGCCCAGTGTCCATGGAAATATTTGCAGAAATTGAGTTTTTCTACTTCAGGAGGCCTGCATCGTTGGGGTTTCACAAAGTCATTCCTGGTGTGGCCCGCAGGGGATGCTAAAGGTGAATATTTTGTTCCCATCAAAGTAGCACATTCTTGACAAACCACTTCTTTTTATGTCAGTGAGCACACACTCAAAATGCTCTTTGTTGTTATTGTTGAGAATATGAAAGAAATAGAAATTACAGGAACTGTAGTTCTTGTACTCTGTGGTAAACAGTTGTCTGGCATATGCACCTTTTTGTGGAAAATATGAGAAGTATTAGAAATGTAAGTTAGAGTAGAACTGTAAGACTGAACAGGCTGAGCTGCAAGTTTCCAGTTATACAGACCAGTTTAGAGCCTAAAATTCATAAGCATTTGGAAAAAAAGTCAAACACACTAATAGGCTTACTTTCCATCTTGATAGGATATCAAGTTTTGCAAAAGTGTATTGCTTTTTTACAGGTCAATGCTGGATATGAGCTTTAATGCATTTTTTTGTCCAAAGCATTCAGGTAAATAAATTATGATTTCAAAGTGTATTGTACACATGGACACACATGGCATGTACACGCACATATATGCACACACACACATACTTATAGACATACATACATTCAAGGCTTTAGTTTAACAATTTTCAAGCAGGATTTCAAGCATACCCATTCACTTCTTTCCAGTGAAGCCCTCTGTCATTTCCTAAAAGCCAGACTGAGGTGTGGGATATAATGGAGATGAAGACAGGAGTTTGAGTAAATTGTATTTCCCAATGCATACGTGGAAGCACTTTGCTGCTGAAATTTAGATATGATCGAAGTCATATCCTTGTCAACATGCTTTAGGGCTTTACTTGGTATCTTCTGCATAAGTATCATGGTAAAATATATTAAATGAGTTCAGCTTGAAACATTCTACCATAAAGACATCCTCCATAATGCAACCTGACAAATCCAAAACATTAATAGTAATAGAACTGAAAAGTATAATAAGAAATATGTGCAGCTCTTGGCTTAAATTTTAACTAGTGAAAGATACATGTTCTTGAAGAATAGCCAGTACTTGGCTTTTAAGAATTAATGTGATGATTCGCTTTGGTTAACCAAAAATTTTTCCTCCCACTGTGTATTATTGCTTGGACCCTTATCACATTGCAAAAGAAATACAAGAAGCAGCAAGATAGTAGTGGCTTTCTGTCTACATCTCTGCATGCCCTTGAAGCACTTCTATTCTATTCTATTCCCAATAGAGACAATAGTAAAAATGTGTCTTTGGTTTTCTGCTGCTCCAGAGACTAGAACCCGTAGCAGTGGATTCAAACTAGAAGAAAAGAGATTCCACCTCAACATTAGCAAGAACTTCCTTACAATAAGAGCTGTTTGACATTGGGACACGCTTCTTTGGAGAGTAGTGGAGTCTCCTTCTTTGGAGGTTTTTAAACAGAGATTGTATGTCATCTGTTAGGGATGCTTTGATTCTGTGTTCCTGCGTGGCAGGGGGTTGGACTGGATGGCCCTTGTGGTCTCTTCCAACTTTATGATTCTATGGTTGCACTGGAAAAATGAATTTGACAAAATAAATAAATAAATAAATAATATTTACCGCCTCTCCCTGAAGATCGAGGCGGGATTACAACAAGATAAAATAGAATCAACAATACAAACTCAATAAAATAAATCAATAATAATACATTACCATAAAAACACTATCCCTCTCATAATACCAGAACAGAGTTAAAAGATAAATTCCCATGAAAATATAATCAATGGATTAGGTGGATGGGGCTGTTTTAAAGAGGATTGGATGGGAAGGCCCGCCAGAAGAGGTCTGTCTTAACAGCTTTCTTAAAAGCATCTAAGGTAGTAATAAGACGGATCTCCTCTGGCAGGCTATTCCACAGTTTTGGGGTGGCAGATATAAAGGTCCTCTGGGAAGTTGTCACCAGTCTGGTCTTATATGATTGTAATAAACTGTCCCCAGAGGTTCTGAGAGTGTGGGGTGGGCTATGTAGGGAGAGGCGCTCCTGCAAGTAACCTTGGCCCAAGCCATGTTGGACTTAAAGGTGATAACCAACACCTTGTACTGCACCCAGAAGCTAATCAGCAGCCAGTGGAGGTCTTTTACAACAGGTGTTATATGGTCAGACCTAGATGTGCCAGTGACCAATCTGGCTGCCATATTTTGAACCAACTGAAGCTTCCAAACTTGGCACAAGGGTAGCCCCATCTAGAGCATGTTGAAGAAATCAAGACGAGAGATTACCAGCGCATGTACCAATGCTTCAAGGTTCCCCCAGTCCAGGTAGGGACACAGCTTGATAACAGGCGCTCCTGGTCGTCACATCTATTTGAGATGACAGCTGAAGGGATGAGTCCAGGAGCACTCCCAAGCTGCGAATGCAGTCCTTTGGGGGATGTGTGACCCCATCCAGGACCAGTTGGCAAAATTCTTTCCCTGGGCCTGGGGTTCCTATTGCAAGTACCTGTACGTCCATTTTCTCTGGAATCAACCTGAGTTTGTTTTCCCCCATCCAGTCCATTACTGATCCAAGACAGTCAAAGGAGAGATGCCATCCTTAGTCATTGCAGCAGTCGCGGGCACAGAGAAACATATTTGGGTGTCATCAGCGTATTGATAACACCCTGCCCCATGTCTCCAGATGATCTCACCTAATGGCTTCATGTAAATGTTAAAGAGCATGGGAGACAGGATGGCACCCTGAGGGATGCCAGATTTTTACTCCTTTTAGAGGAGTAACTGTCTCCCAGCATCACCATCTGGAATCTGTCCAAGAGATAGGAATGGAACCACTGGAGTGCAGTGCCTCCGATTCCCAATTCCTTCAGGTGTTCCAGAAGGATACCATGGTCAATGGTATTGAAGGCTGCTGAGAGGTCTAAGAACACCAACAGGGTCACACTTCCCTTGTTGATGCCCAGACAGAGATTATCGATTAGGGGACCATGGCAGTCTCAGCTCCATATCCCATACTGAAGCCGGTTTGAAATGGATCTAGATAATCGGCTTCCTCCAAAACAACTTGGAGCTGGGAGGCAACTGCTCTCTCAATCATCTTCCCCAAGAATGGTAAAAGGGAAACTGGCCTAGAGTTATTTCTCACCAGGGGGTCGAGGGAGGGTTTTTTCCAAAAGTGGTTTAACCACTGCTTGTTTTAAGCTAGCTGGAAATTTTCCCTTCCTGAAGGATGCATTAATTATAGATTATAACAGACTTTTTACAGCATCACTACCCTTGGTGGTCAACCAAGAAGGGCAAGGGTCGAGAATGCATGTTGTCCTTCTCACACTACGAAAAAGCTTGTCCACTTCATCGGTATTTACAAACTCAAAGTGATCCAGTATAACATTGTCCATGGAGTCTTTGGACTCCTTTCTTGTTGTCTCTGCCAGAATGCCCGTCTCCAAATCAGCTCTTATCTGACAGATTTTATGTGCAAAAAAGTCACTCAATGCATCACAGCAGGCTTTGGTGGGTTCTAAAAGAGGGTTCAGGTTGAGCCTTACAACCATTTCCCTCTGAAGGGAGAAGATCATGCAGAGAGTCATGCAAGGAGGTAAGCAGAAAACTGCTTCTACCTCACTGCCTCTTTTCTTTCTTTTGTAATGCGATAAGACTCTTCCTCTCTGAAATCTCTTCTGTATCATTTTTGCTATGTATATAGATTATGCCTATGCTTATAGAGTGTATATCGCTCTATAAACACAATGAGCAAGAAAGATACACTTTTCAAGTTGACTACCTCTTCAAATCCAAATTGCATACTCGAGAAATGTCTGTCTTAGGACCAGTCAAAACATTCCAGGATATTGAGGAATCCAATTAAACCTGATGTTCTTTCCACTGCATTTTCAGATTGTCACTAAACGAAAGCTTTGTGGCTTCAATAGTATGCCAATGTTTTTCCCATTCCCCACTCTCCACTTTGCTTAACAGGCTGAAGAGTTCTGGGGAATTGGGATGCTTGTTCAGTGGTGTATGACACTTTGGTTGGCCCTAATAAAGGTATTACTTGACTATGGATTTCAGATTTTTATTCCCTTATTGAACATGGCATAGGTCCAAAACACACTGCAGAAATAATCCAGTTTGAAAATACTTTAACTGCTCTGGCTCAATGCTAGAGAATTCTGGTAACTGTAGTTTTGTGAGACATTTAGCTGCCTCTGTCAGAGAACTTTGGTGTCACAATAAACCACATTTCCCAGGATACCCTAGCACTAAGACAGGGCAGTTAAAGTGTTCTCAAACTGGATTATTTCTGCAGTGTCTTTTGGAGCATAATTTGCTTTTCATCTTAAATTTTAATGCAAGTAAAAATAAGGTTATGTCTTTATAAACTGATGTTGATAATCAGGTAGGCTGTAATGTCAGTACCCAGTGTACTGGCCACAGTTTCTGGAGAAATAATATTAATCCGAATCCTGTTTAAAAAAATAATCATACTGTTTTATATTTGTGTAGTTTTCATCCAAGTGGTAGTCCCTACTAGAGTATGTAACAGGTGTGTCTACACTGTAGAAATAAGGCAGTTTGACACCACTTTTAAGTCTGTATTTCCATCCTATGGCATCCTGAGATCTGTAATTTTGGAAGGTCTTTAGCCTTTTCTACCAAACCGTCCTGGTGTCTCACAAAACTACAAATCCCATGATTCTATAGGCTGGTGCCATGGGAATTAAAGTACTTTTAAACTGCATTATTTCTCAGCTGTGGATGCACCCACAGTGAATTAATTGCTGAATAATAAGCTAACACTTGTGTAAATAAATTTGATTTACATAATATACCAAATGTTTCTGTCTATTTTCTGTATACTTTTTAAAGTCTTTCATCTTTAAAAAGCAATTAAAATAAGTTTTTAAGGTAACATGATTTATGAAATAGTCCTTCTTGGATTGAACCTTTCAAATCTGTTGATTGAGTCTAGAATTCTTCAGGAAGTCCCAGGCAGCTATAACTTTGTTGCAACGATCATGCAGTTTGGCTGTAGAGTACATTCATATTATGAGACAGCTCAGTAAGAAAGCTGAAACTGCTTAAAATGCCTTTAGATGTGCTTCACATGGTACATTTTCATATATATTAAAATATTATGATTTCAGGGCTAACAGCTGCCTTCACCCATTTCTCCCCTCCCCCCCCCTCAAAAAAAAAAAAAAAAGATTTATGCATTTACAATGGAGATATGAAATTTGGAATTCCATTACTATATTGAAGGGAGAATATGTAATCTTTTCTGCCTGATTTATTTCCTGTAAATTGTTCAAATGAATTCTTCAAATGCTGTATTAGTATTGATCTAACATAAATAAATGATATTACTATTGACTTCGTCTCTCAGTAGTAATCAGACCATAATAATGGACCATGTTTTTGTGGACTCTTAAGCACAATGCCTAGTTCATTGTGTTAGTCTCTACTACTTAGCTAATCACTTACTTTAATGGGAGATGACCTTATCATTGTACCTGAATGATTTAATAGCAAACACTGTTGAAAGGCTGAGGCCATTTCTACTTTGTTTTGCATCAGTGACCAAATTTTCATTAATTTTAATGATGTTAGAGTATGGTGTTATTCATATCTATAACTTGCTTTTGAACAGTAAGTATAAACTTGCTTTTGAACAGTAAGTAGTATAAGTATTACCATTTAAGGTTGCTGCTTCTTTCTTCCTTGAATTATTCCTCTGATCTTTAATTATTGTCCCCTGTGGTTTTAAAAACTTGGTAGGGTGTGAAGTTAAACATGTATGGTGGCATACCCAACCTACTCTGTACTTATTAACAGCTATGCAAGCAGTTGTGTTATTGAGGAAAAAACCCAAACATTTGAGCTACAAAATAGTCATTTTCCCTTTTCATTCTGTTGAGAGAAACTCCATATCCATATATAATAATGACAGTTGCCTTTCCTCCGCTGGCAAAAAGAGGCAGGCTAAGCTAACAAGTGTCAGTGAAATGCCAACAGATAGGAACTAATTCACTTTTCAAAACTGAGGTCTTTAAAAAAAAAACACTCCAAGACAACATGCTCAAATGCCACTGCAGAGTACATTTTTGCAACTAGGTAATAAACCTTTGAAAATATGGGAGAAGCTGCCACTCCGTCATATCCATATTGCATTGAAATGAGCTGTTACCTTATTTATAAATTCACAAAATTCACATGGTAGGCAATGATCCGCTTAATGAAGTCACTTCACTTGAAGAGATGTAATGCACTCTAAAATTACTTTGCATTCTAAATAAGTGAAACACTTTTTATCAATTTTCACATTATTCCTTTGTATCCTATTCAGCCCTGCAGCAGAAGTATTTGTGCAGGTAACAGGGGACTGAGTCTGAGGTGTGTGTTTGAAACAGAATGCACCACTCTGTAGGCCCAGTTCCTTTAGGTAATTATTACTGTAACCACATAATTCCTTACATCATTCCCCCTTATTGCCCTTGCTTGCTTTCAGTCAGAGCATTGTCTGGCCCTTTTTTTTAAAAAAAAAACAAACCAAAAACATGTGACTTGGTACTTTGGGACACCAGGATTGATTAAAAGGTAGCATTTGGCTTTCTAGCTCCCCATTGCTGCCAAATGGTAATACAGAAGGCATTATTTTACTGCTCCCTGATTCTTTATCAGAATTCTTTGTATCAATGGAAGAAAGAGCAGGCAGCTTTCCTTACTGATTTGAAGCTTAAATCTGTGCATGTTTACTCACAAGTCAGTGCCACTCTATTCAATAAATCTTACTCCCAAGTAAGTGTGAATAGGATTTCTACCTTTCACAATTATTTTGGAGTAAGACCAACTGAATAAAGGGGAGCTGCAATCGGAGCTGACACATTCATTGAATAATAATAATAATAATAATAATTTCTTACCTGCCCCTCTGAGCGAGCAATCAGGGCGGGGTACAACATATTAAAAATATATACAGTTAAAATCCTCCAAACATACCCACCTCCCTCCCCTTAAAACAGTATTAAACTGATCATAATTAAAAGAATCTAGATTTAAAATACATTCATTCAAAGTCCCCTGTAGGCGGCCGGATGGGGGAGTTATGTACTTATTTGAAGTCGAAGGCTTTCACGGTCAGCATCCATAGATTGCTGTGTGGTTTTGTTTTGTTTTGTTTTTTAATGAGTTCAAATGCGAGCCACAGATGCTGGTGATAATTCAGGTATAAATTCTTCTAGAACACAGCTACATAGACCGAAAAATACACAAAAAACTATGCACTTATTTATTTGGAATGTATACTGCACCATACTGTGAAGACTTCAGGACAGCAGTGTTTACTCCATGATAAAACTGCAATAGTAATATCACTTAAATTTCTATACTGCTTTAGAGTGCTGTGCACTCTCTAAGGATGTTATCACATGGGAGGAATTTCTCTCAATTTCAAAAGAAATGAAAGTGGGGCCAGTTTGGAATTGAGTAAATTCACTAGTTCAGCAAATTTACGTGACTGCGTATTGATGCTGCATCGTGTTCGGAAATGCCCAAAATTGCCTCCCAGTGTCCGAAATTGCATGTGAGAGTTTCTCACGCAATAATGTGAAACCCCATAATTGCATTCGTAAGGACTTCCCATTGCCTGAAAACGTGTGTGATCAGTTTTCACGCAATAACATGAAACCCTAGATTGCGTTCAGATTGCCATTGGATTATACTTCCAATTTCCGTCATGTGATAAACTCCTAAGTGTTTACAATCTGTTAGCCAGTTGGTGCCAAAAAGCTGTGTATTGCATCACCAGGCCTCCTAGACTTGAAGTTGATATGATAGACAATTCTCTGTGAAGTTGGTCTGTTTATTATTCCACTACTACAGCTTGACACGTGTGTAAGTGAAGCAGTGTTTAATTCAGGATACAAGACTTGAGGTTGGTGTGACAGAGACAATTCTTTTTATGGACTTCTATTTAGCCCTTTAGCAATTTAATCAAGTACTAGCATAGGAAGTACTGTTTGTCACATTTAGCTGTCTACCATTCATGTCTAAGGGCTCCTGTTGTAGCAGTGATAGTCTATTTTCTAAAAGTCTATTTTGTAAAAAACAAAACACCACTGTTTTTCCCTTTCTGTAGATGGTTGTATAATAGTTAGTTACTTGATGCTTTTTGATTTGTGTAACTTTAGTTCATTATATTATTGGTAATTACAATCGGTCCACCACATTTGCGGGGGTTAGGGGCACAAGACCCTTGTGAATGTGAAAAAACCATGAATATTTCCCCCTACAAGAAGCAAGTTAAAAGGACAGGTGGGTATGGGAAGAGGAGCAGGCATGTGCTCCTCTTCTTTCATTGCCCTCCCATCCCTTTAACTGCCTCCCTGCCATTTTCTCAGTGGGATAGCTGTCTTCACAAGGCAGCTATCTCAGTAGGAATAGGGTGGGAGGGGATCAATTCTCCTCACCCTTTTCCTGGTGGTATAGCTGCCTTGGGAACTTTTTTTAAAAAAATTATATTATATTTGGTACCTTGTATGGTTTTCTCCAAGTGTTGTTAGGTATAGTTTTCAGGATAGCAATAACATGATAATCAGATCACAAATAATCACATTTAAACTCACCCAAAACAAAATAGTCTTGAAAGCAATGAAATGCCATGCAGATCAAGAAGGCCAGCAGCTGCTATTGCTGTTTAAGTTATCATTATTATTATTATTATTATTATTAACCTTTATTTATATAGCGCTGTAAATTTACACAGTGCTATACATACAATCTTGTAATTATACGGTTCCCTGCCCTCAGGGTTACAATCTAAAAGTTCTCCCATTGTTTCCCAAAGCTTGCTGAAATAAAAATTATGGCCCATTTTAGACGGGCAAAAAAAAGCGTTTTAAGGGCTAAAAAGCCCGCTTTTAGGGTTAGGGAGGGCGTAGCTTTTACACCCTCCCTAAGCCTAAACCGCATGGACGCCACCATTTAAAGATGGCGGCGTCTATACGGAGGCGAGGCGCTGTAAAAGCGTCATCATGTGCGCAGCGTTTTGATACGCTGCGCACGTTTTGATGCATTTGCGCCGCGGGAGGGCGCCAATCGCGCCCTTCCCGCGGCGCTAAAAAAGAGCTCAAACGCGGAGCACTTTTTTTGCGGTGGGTCTTTGCCGTGGCCTTTAAATGGCTGCGGCAAAGACCCAGGGAGAAAGGGGCCACGGCGGCGGCCCCTTTCCCCCTTCAGCCACACTGAGGGCGCCCGCTGCACCCTACTTGGAGGCCGCAGGGAACCGGCAGTTTGCCGGTTCCCCGCGGCCTCCAAAAGCGGCGGGATGAGGCCTGTAGGGCTGCCCATGCGGCAGCCTAGGCCTCATCTCGCCGCTAGAAGGGGCGAGTATGGACCGCCCCTTTGGGGCGGTCTAAAAAGCCACAGGGTTATCTCCCTGTCCTTCCACCACTGAAGAGCTGGAGCTGAGTTGTTTCTAGAAGCTTCCCTGAGAAAGAAATTCATAATTTAGATACCATTACCAAGATTACTCTCCTGTATCTTAATTGCTCAAAAACAAGGACTATTTCGCAATGCATAGTTGTAGACTATGATTTCACTTTACTTGCTATGGAATCCTAGGATTTGAGGTTAGAGAGGGATACTTTAGCCAGAGCACTGCCATGCGTCACCAAACTACATGCCCCAAAAGTCCATGGGATGTTGCCATGGCAGTTCAAAGGAAATCATAGTGCCATAATTGTGGATGTGAATGGGCGCCAAGTTCCATAGAAAAGTCTTCTCTGATGATCTTTTTGTATGAGATAATTCATATAGGGTGAAAGCTACTGTCTGAAGTAACCTGGGCCCAGACAGTATCTGAAAAGCTGGTCCTTAGACTTCAAGAGACAGAATAGTATTTTTGAATGGTCATGGAAATAGGTACAACAGGTTAATGAAATGTGTTTTTGATGAATTAGAAATAGAGTGTTATGGAAGCTGGAAAGAAACGAAGGATATCAAGAACAGCCAAGCTCCATGAAGAGCTATCTGTATCAGGTTTGTTGACATGCTTGCCTTCATGACACTTCTGACTAATGGTGACCCTAAGATGACCCTTTCATGGAGTTTTCTTGACCAGATTGGTTCCGGGGGGGGGGGTTGCTATTGCCTTCCCCTGAGGCTCAGGGAAAGTAACTTTCCCAAGGTCCCCCAGTGGGTTTCCATGATGGAGCAGGGATTTGAACAGAGGGATCCCAGAGTCTTAGTCTAGCACCTTCACCACAATGCCATGCTGGCTGTCACCATCATCATGTGGGAGATCTCTGTTCCTCTATAACTTTGTTTCGTTTACAAGTTACAGTAGTTTTGCTACATTCTGATGAAAAATTGATAAAGCTACCAAAACAAAGTAACATTTTTTCAGATCCTGCTAAACAAAAAGATAGAAGACTAAAGCTCAATTATGAAATTTTGGTGAGAGGCATAATTATATGGGATTTGGTTCCTAGCCATTACCTTAATTTTCTCTAACATCTTTCAATATGTCACAATAATCAGACTTTTCTACAATATATGAGAGACAGCTGCTCTTTTCTTAACCATATGTCTTGCATGTATCCATTTTTTTTTAGAGGGATGTAAACTACAGGCTCTTGCTCATCATCGTGATTTGGCTGTATAAAAATCAGATGAGATCCTTTTCATGTACAACTGTGACATTGCTTTCTTATGACATTATGCATTAACTTGGGCCCCATTCTCACTGAAAGAATAACCTGGTGTGGGAACCAGGTTATTTTTAGAAATTCCATGATCGAATCTCTCTGTGGCATTTGATTGCCAGGATTGATTCTATCCATGGCATTGATTTGCCATGATCATGGCATTTTACCCTGGGATTCTGTTCACATTTGGTAATGGGGTAAAATGCAATCCTGGCAGGGGGGCGGGAAGTGGAAGGGGAAGAAGAGTGGAGGTGGCTGAGGAAAAGGAGGAGGAGGAATTACAAGGATGCAGGGGGCCAGTGGGGGCAAGATTGGGATGAAGGAGGAGGAGGAAACACAAAGATGCAGGGGGCCAGTGGGGGCAAGATCGGGGTGGAAGAGGAGGAGGAGGAAGCACAAGGATGCAGGGGGCCAGTGGGGGCAACATCGGGGAGAAGAGGAGAATGAAGGAAGGAATTGGATGGGATCAATTTACAAGTTCCCATTGGCAAAAAAACCTCATCTTTTGATGAGAACTGCAAGAAAATCTATGCCAAAAAAACCTGGGTTAAGAGGGATTTACTCCGCCCCCCTCCCCCCCAATTTGGGTTCAGGAAACCCCAGTGCAAGTATGAACGACCCTCGTTTAAATCACATCGGAGTCCAGGTTAAAATGCAGTATGAACGGCCCCTTGCTGTTCTATCATCTTTCAAAATTCCATCTAACTTTTGCACTAATAAAAAAGTTATTCACAATATTTCCCCAAAAGCACTATCCAGGTGATTTATTTATTATGAGGTACAAAAGCTAAATTGCTAAATTCTTTCATGTGCAGTGTGATGGTAAATAATACACTAATTAAGAAACTCTGATAATAAAAACACTGACATTGTCACAGTTAATAACACAGTACATTAGCTTTTAGAGCATGCATTTCAAGTAAAATTAATGGCATCTATTGGTAATATTGCACAAAATAGGCTGGAAATTAAAATTCTGATGGAAGTCTTGGCAAAGAAAGAACTTCAGTTGTAAAATGGCAATGGATGTTTACAACAAAGTTACAGATCTTTATACAGTGAGAGCTGAGGCCAAGATACAATTAAGTGAATAACTAGGGTGTGGTCCAGACGGCCCAAAAGGGCTATCCCCATGCCGTGATTAGGGCTTGGGAGCGCACAGCATTTGCACGCTCCCGAGCCCTAGCGCGTAACGATGCAGGCGTTGTTATGTAGTGCTGTTTAGATGGCATGCATAATGACGCCATTGCAACTGTGCGGCTTCTATATGGAGCTGTGCAGTTGCTACGGTGTAAAGGTGCCCAATGGCACCTTTTCTATTTAGTGCATCACAACTGCGACGCTAAAAAGGAGCAGGGTTTCCCCACTCCTTTTTTGCTGTGCACCTTCGTCGCAGCATCTAGCTGCTACAGCAAAGGTCTGCAGCAAAAAAAAAAAAAAAAAAAAGAGGCTCCAGACCGCCCTTTTGGGGCAGTCTGTAAAGCTCCTAGGCTAAAGGACACCTGGAAGATTTATGACAAATTTAGCTGTCTACCGTTCATATCTAAGGGCTCCTCTGTAGCAGTGATAGTGGCAAAAAAAGTGTACTTTTTTGATGTACACCATGATGCCAGCCAGCAAAGCTTTTAAATTAATAATCTAACTCTGTAGCTTCTATAAATCTGGGACCCAGTGGTGGCTATGAACATTTCATGAACATTATAGTTTCCACACAACCTCTGTGCTGGCCATCCCCTTTCACATTCTCAGCTACCTTCCCCTGTTACAAGTCAAAAGGGAATAATACCGACCTTGAAAACTACATAGAGCTGAAAGAGGAAGTGAGAAATATTGACTTAATATGTATCTCCTTAAAAAAAAAAAAAAAACCAGAGGCAAAAGGGTAAAATACAAGATGGAAGAGGAACAGAGGGACTCATTTGAGGAATGCGGGAATGGAATGAAGCAAAGCAGCCAGGATAAGGAAGGGGGAAAGAGATATTGTGTTCCCTCCACATTGAGTATGGTTGGTTTTCTTTTTCTCTCTTTCTTCCTGACCACTTTTAGTTTGCTTCATCCTTCCACTTGTATTTTTTCCTTCTCCTTTCTCTCTATCTCCCCCGCTCCAATTTGTTTCTTTTAATCCCTTCATCTTTCTTGCCTTCTTTGAGTCTTTGTCCCAGACAGAGTGTTTGGGTTAGGCTAGCAGAAAAGTTGACAACAAGAGAGAAAGAGAGTGTGCGTTTGCTTTCTGTGAAATGGAAGGTGAGATGAAACAAAAAACTATTGAGTCAAAAGAATGTACTTGTGTTTTTGAGGCTCAGACCCTGCCTATGTCTTCTCCTCAGCTTCTTAGACATGTTATTTGCCTCTCAGCTTCATAAGTATGCTTTATGTGAAGCAGGTGTTTTCTGACTTGTCATTCATACCATGGGAGCCATTTTGCAAAAGTATCCAAGATACTGGCACCCCAAATCACTTGTTCTGAATCTTCCTAAATACCACTTTATTTTTTAAAAACATGAGAATGGACCTAATGCAATATACCATAAGTTATTTTGAAGAACAGTTCAGTAAACTGCCAAAACAAATTTATCCAAAATACTCATTTAATATTGACATTCCTTTGGGACTAAGCTATAGCCAAATGAGAATATTGTGTCCCCATCCCTGGGGAAAAGTCCATTTCCTGGGATCAATTCAGTTTAATTCAATTGATGTTGAGTTGACTGTTGATGTAAAAAAGGTCTGGATAACCTTAAGATGTTAAATTGAGTTTGAAGAAATAACCAAGATTTTAAAGGGACTGAATTCAAAGGGCAAAGCTTGGAGATGTCCATATTAGCATTAACATCATAAATGTAAGTCATAAAAAATCTTTTGTTAACATCCTCTTGCTAAAAAATACAAAATGAGTCAAAAGGGGACTAGACAGGTTGTCCCCTCTGATCTTTGCTGTTTATTTTGGCATTGGAAGCCCTATTGAGAAATATTAGACAAGAGAACAAAATTTATGAGGTGAGAGTAAAAACAGAACGGTTCAAGCTGAGAGCTTGTGTGGATGATCTTGTGATAGTGATACAAAACTCATTGGACTCAATTAAGGCTGTTCTGGGGTAAAAACAAAGCATTTGGGACATACTCTGGATTTAAAGTGAATCGTGATCAAAACAAAATTGCTGACTAAAAATATTACTCTAGCAGAGGACAATCAAGTAACCGTGTTTCCAAATTTTAAAGTGGGACAAGGGATTAAACATTTGGGAATTCCAATTATGAAGAATCACAGTTTATTATGTTATAACAAGTAATTAAAAGTCTAGAAAGAAATTAAGAAATTTACAAAAATAGGGAAGCTTAAATTTATCTCCTTTGGGTAGAATTGCAGTAATAAAAGCAAATCTTTTGCCAAAGCTTTTATTTCTCTTAAACTAAATCCCTATTATAAGAAATTGAATACCTTTTGTGTAGTGACAGAAAGAGATTTCTAGATTTGTCTGGGAGGCAGAGAAACCCAGAATAAAATTTAATGTATGATGCTAAGGAAAGAGGTGGCTTATGTCAAATTGTACTATGAGGGCTGTTGCTTTGTATGGTTTAAGGAATTGATATTGCTTAGAATTCGTGAAGGCTATAATTTAATATTTGGTAGTACGGTTACGTTTGGTATGATAAAGTTTAGGCACATGATGAATTTTAAAAAGTACCGTTATATTAGAAAGTTTCTTCTACAAGTTTGGTATAAGCATAAACAAGAAACTTTTTCCTAAGATGATATTAGCCACCTCACTGTAGGAAGCCATTTTAAAAGCAAAGAGTAGGCTAAAAACACGGCTGCTTTTCAATAGTTTTAAAGAACCCTAATGTTAAATTAACTGTTGAAAAAAATTAATGTGTAATGATTTAAATTTTTAATGGTGCTTTAGGATCAGCAAACAATGATGTGGTCAATATTTCTTTTAAATGGAAATTAATTTCAACATTGCTCAATTCTGTTGAATGCACACAAGTTTAAAACTCACCACTGAGTAACAGTAAGGGTGAGCTAAATGATGACACATTAAAACTTCCAGACTGGTTTTACTGGGTTAAGGTTTTTCTGCTGATAATTTATCCTATGATGAAAATCAGCTCCCATCTGTTATGAAACCAGTAATGATGCTGATTCTAATCGTTAAAACATTGGAATTGTTTTAGTGTGCTGTTAATCAGTATCTTTCTCACATATGACTTTTTAAGAAGGCTGCCCACTGTAGGCAAAAATATAGTTACTTCATGTAAAGGCTTTTCTTGTGAGCAGGGTTTGAATTGAGTCCCTTTCACACTACTCAATTTACAGCACTAGGATTCTACTTTAATTGCCTTTGTTCCATATTATGGAATACTGGAATTTGCTGTTTAGGAAGGGTATTCATTTTCAGCCAGATAGCTCAGTCTAGAGCCTTACCAGAGTTTCAATTCCAGAAAGCCATGGGTTGAAATCCATAGGTTATTGCTATGGCACTTAAAGTGTGATCACAGTGCTATCATTCTGTAGTGTGAAATGGCCTCAGTCCCCAGTCCTGGAGGTCTAATGGTTAATTCCAAGAGAAAAGAAAAAATTGTGAGGATTAACTGTAGAGCATGCTCAAGGGTCTGTATGACATGTTGAGTCAACCACATGTGCTAGACCAGACCTGGAGCCAATCAGATATAGTGTTAAATCAGAGAAAGCAACATTCTGAATAATATATACCCTTGTCTTTCTTTCAAGCCACCCATCCATTTATGGCAACTCCATGAATTTCACATTTTTCTTCGTCAAAGAATACTCAGAAGTGATTTTGCCAGTTCTTTCCTCTGAAGTATAGCCTACATCACCTGGTATATGCTGATGGTAGTTTGAGATGCAATATGTTAATATGTTCTTGAAATAAATAAATTTGTGTGTGTGTGTGATATTTATCTATAATAAAATAAATATAAATTAATCAATCTGAATACCTCAAAGCTGCATGCCTTTCAGAAAAAGAGGATCATAGCCTAGCCTACCACAGGAGCTCCCAACATGATTCTTTCTCTGGTAGCAACCCATCACACAACAGTTGGCATGAATACCCAGAGAAGACCCACTGAAGATCATCTTAATGATTGGGCAAGAATATTTGTTAGCTGGCACTCCTTCAGGTAGCCATTTAGGTTAGGGATGGTAATTGTACAATCCCCCAGATGTTGTTGGAATACAGTTTCCAGCAGCCCTAGACAGCATAGCCCATGGTGAGGAATACTGGGGTTAAAGTTCAACAGTGTCTGGAGGGCTGCTGGTTCCACACATGATTTAAGGCATTAAAGTTTAGCATCAGCACTTTGAACTGGGCCCTGAAACTGACTTGAAACCAATGAAACTGGGTAATGGGATGATATGTTCAAAATGGCCAGGGGATTAATATCTGCTTTGTTTTGCACTAAGCCAGTTTTTAAAACATTTTAAAAGCCAGTTTTTAAAAAATCTCTTCAGATGTAGCCGTGCATTGTTTGTAATCTAAACTGGAGGCTACTAGTGTGTGGATAACTGCACTGAGGCTATCTGTGTCCATGTAGGATTAAAGCTGGTATATCAGCCAAATGTGCTAAAAGCCACTCTGAACTAGAGGTCTCATGTGACAAAATACAACAGAGTGCATATGTGTCATATTGTTATAAATATGAATCAAGCCACCAGAAACTAATAAACAAGAGAAGGGGAATGTCTGTATATATTAAAGATTACTAAGGGGCTCAGCAGACAGCCCTGGAAGCATTGAACTGGGGCTGTGGCAACCACATGCCACAGCCCCAATCCGGTGCTTTTTAAGCTCGTGGTTGTTGTCCAGTGTCACAACTCCTTAGTAAAGCTGGATGCTTTCTAGTGACACCTGGCAGTGGTCCAGAGGAGAGCAACCAGGACTGTAAAAAGTTTGGAAATAAAAACCCAATGAAGAATGGCATAGGAAGCTGGGTGGACAAGAGAAAATGGAGAGCTGACATGATAGCCGTCTTGAAATGTCTGAAGAGATGTTGTGTAGAAGGTGGACCAGCTTGTTTTCTGCTGGTCTAGAGAACATGAATCAATGGACTTAAGTTATAAGAAAGGAAATCCTACCTAAACATTTAGAAGAACTTTCTGGTGGTAAGAGCTGTCTAACAGTGGAACGGAATGCTTTGGAGGGTGATGGACTTGCTTTTTGGGGGGACTGAAAATTGTGAATTTGGGTGGGGGGGGCTGAAAAATATGAATTGCTAAGGGGAGGTTCATTGTCTAGTACAGTGATTCCCAAAGTGGATGGTAGCACCCCTGCCTCAGGGATGGGGGTGGGGGGTGTTGGAAAGCTCCAGAAGGGTGCTGGGGAAAAAAAGGGCAGCAGGGCAGCGTTGAGAAATTGGGGATAGAATGGAATTGTGGGGATGAAGGTTTCATGAAACTTCTCTTGTGCTCCATTCTGGGACAGAACAGAGGGAAGCCAAATGGAGAGCTGCTTGGGAAACAAGCTGTCCATTCATCCCAGCTGCAAGGTGAGAGACCCAGCGTTGCTCCTCCAGCTTTGACTTGCCCTGGAGCAGAGCAAACAGATGGTGCCCTTCCTCTTTCCTTGCTCCTTCCTCTCTCTGGGCACCAAAACACTTGCCATGCCCACTTTTTTGCAGAAACTACTTAGCTTCCCACTGCAATGATTCCAAGGAGATTTTCACATGGGAACGGGATCAGGACGGGATCATTACCCTGACCTTATCTTGTCCCTAACTCATTCATGACTGTGATGGTTCGAAAAGCTTTCAAAGCATAGCACCGATCGCACCATTTACCTGTCATTAAAGTGGCATTGCATTAACTCAGACTTACATTAATATAGAATGCCAACTGATGTTTTTTTAATGACAGGTTAATGATGGGATCTGCACAACTTCATCTGAAAGCCTTTTTCACAATCATTGTCATGCGTGCTTCCTGGATAAGTGTGAATCCCATCTGAAAGTCCTTCCTGCAATCACACGGGAAGGATGGGAACATGATGGGACAGGTATGGGACGTCCCTCATCTGATAATCCCCCAAGGAGGAATGCCTCTAAGGGTAAGAAAGACATGGGCTGGCAATCTTTTCTTCCAAACTCTTTCTTCAAACAGTGACACTAACAATAAAAACTCTTTGCATCTCCAGTCTTAAGCTGAGGCAACTAAATAATAATAATAATAATAATAATAATAATAATGTTTTATTTATACCCCGCTCTTCAGCCAAGACTATCAGAGCGGCTTACAATTTGTTAAACAAACAGCTTCATTTACAATTGTAAGCTATTTGCCCCCAACAATCTGGGTACTCATTTTAGCGACCTCGGAAGGATGCAAGCCTGAGTCAAGCTTCAGCCCTTTGCTGGTCTTGAACTCGCCACCTTCTGGTTTTGAGTGAGTGGCTACAGTACAGGCATTTAACCACTGCGCCACCAGGGCTGAGTTACATCTCCTTCATGTCTCCTCCTCTTCTTCCTTAGCTACCACCACCACCTCACCTGCTCCTACATCCCCAAATTCAAGTTCCTAAACTTTGCAACTCCAACCTGGAGATGCAAAGGTTTTTTGTTGGTGGTGTCACTGTGTGAAGAGAGCATTTGGAAGAAAAGATTCCTCTCTCCATTGTATTACCTCAGGACAAAGGGTTAAGAACCACTAGTCTGGAGACTAGAATTAGAAATGAAATGTAAAGCATTTTGCCCTCTTGGTATAGATGTTAAAGGAGCACTTGCTTGATCTTTGTGTAATTCTGGATTTACAGTAGTTCCATTTTAAATGTCAAAAATGTAAGAGCTTTGCTGTCAATAAATGTATGTATACACTGACACTGCTCAGTGTGAGAGTTTGGCAGGGTTTAACCAAACATGTACTTGGGTTTTAACCAAACATGTACTTATGAACTGAAATCCAGACCACAAAAGAAAAGTTGTACAACTCATTTTGTTGAAAGTAATTTTGAGGCATTGGCTTGCAGGGCTACATTACAGTGCACATAGCTAAAGCATTTCCATAACAGTGTCCTTCTTTCTTTTTAAATGGCTCTAACAGTTTCCTGATCTTCTGGTGGAAGCAAGACCCCAACTTTTAGTGTTAGCTCCAGACAAGTCTTCAGTGATGACACAGACAAACCTGTTCTGGCATATTGCTGGTCAAAGATTCCCTTTCAGAGTGCCAAAGTCTTGATTCAAAAATTGGGGCAAATGATATTTGATTGCTTACTTCTTGACTCCCCCCTCCCCTTGCTTAAATTCCAAGTCCCCTTTGCTCATCATGTTTTTATACCCCTTTCTTGTCCTGAGAACTATTCTGCTTCCTCCATAGTGAAGCCAGAATTGATTCATAGTCTCATTTTTACCTTTCTGTAGCTTTTTGGATTCATGCTAAATTGTTTATATAGAATCAGCACTACATGTATAAACATCTCTGCAAGTCTCTAAAAGCCTTATCACACTAAACAAATCCCACTCAGAAATGGAATTTTAAAAGTAGAACCACAAATGCAGGATGTTTTTCAGACACATTTGCATTAAACAGCAATAGTGGGCAAAAATGACACCTTTTTACTCTCAGGAAGTTCCCAAAAGTAAAAAGGTATCTGTTACGAAGACTGCAATGTTACAAAAACACCCCCACACCCCCATCCCAAAATGAATCTCCAGAGGTGACTGGATGTTTCAACTTTTGCATTGCTTGATCATAGAAACCTCTAAAGAGAAGTTGCATCCCTAAGGTTAAGGTATGTTTCCTTATGAGCCTAATGGAAAGACATTATGGGAGATGTCCCCTTAGCTGCCACGGCCTCAAAGTGAGGGCTTCACGTACAAAGCGAAGTTTAGTTAGTTGCAAATGGAGAAATGCTTCACACCTGGGACAGAATTGTGACTTTGTGACACTTAACAGATGCCAGCTACTCTGGTATCAGTGCTTTTCCCATGGAAGAGGCTTCCTATAGATCAAGTGATATGTAAATTTGGTTTGCTTTGATGTAGGACAATAATCTGCTGAGGACGTGACTAGAAGACTACTTAAACTCTGACATTCCTTTGTTAGCTGTTCTGCCTTGGGATCTCAGACATACCTCTGGCCGTGGTTTGGGGCTCTATGCAGTTCCAACTCCCCCTTCCCTTTCTCTCTCCCAAGTCCTACACACCCTTCTCCCTATTTCCCTCCATTGTGCTGCTGCATCAGCCTGGATTCTGGAAGAGCCATCTCAGGCAAGTATTTCACTATTAGGCCTGTTTCCATATTTCTTCCTTTCTTTCTGTTAGCCTTGTGTGATTGCATGCGTGAATGTGTGTATGAGAGTGTGTCCCCCTGTACATCAATAAACTAGCTTAAAATCCAAAGACTTTGCCTTTGTGTCAGTTCTGGGATCTCTGGCACCTCCGTAAACACTACAGGAATCATGGTCCAAAGATCATTGTAAGGAGTCAAGATTAGTGTATTGAGCTAATTGATATTCCCCAAATTTGAGTAGTTATCCTTACAGTATCATTTTTCTCCACTTTCTGTTAGCTTTATTTTTGCGTTATTGCTGTTTGGAAGAAATGTCATCTGAAAAACGTCCTGCATTTGCGGGATTTTTCTACTTTTAAATCCCTATTCTGAGCAAGATTCATCTAGTGTGATAAGGTCCTTAGTGGACATGGAGGTCTCCCCTAAGCATTAAGCCAATGGCTGTAGCCTTTCCCATTTATCTTCAAATGCATCTCTGTCAGTACATTTTATTTTCATCTTCCTCCTCCTCTTCCTGTTTCATGGTGCTTCAGTTAAGGCAGCATTACATGGCCATATTTTCCTTAAATCAACAGTTACAACTTGTAGCTTATCAACAGTAAGTGTGTTAGCCTCTAATTGAGCTTAAATATAAATCACAGCCAGCACTGGATCAACCATGTCCTTATTTTTAAAAAAATCAAATGCAAGCACTCTAGTCTCAAAGGAATATCTGTATCTATTCCAAGCCAAAGTTCATAACTAGCTCCTCAAGGCCTTCCTATAGACTGCTGAATCTGTGCATAACTTCAAGAATCTATATCTTCCCCAGTGCTTAATTAATCGAACCTGCTATCAAACAGAGTAGTCTTGGATGTTTGCTGTCATTAATCCCTGTAATGGATTTTTTAAATACCTCCCTGTGTTGCAAGAACATGAGTAGAGGTTGCATTTACCACTTGCTCTAAATCTAAAGCAGACTGCAGGCTATGAATTATGGATAGACAAGATAGCAATGAATTGTGTTCCTTTGCTATAAATAGATTATAGCCCCTCAGACCAAAAGTTTGATGAACCGGAACTAGGGGGGGAAAAAAAAACAGTGGCTAAACTCACTGTGTGCAGGTCATACATTTGGGGTAACAGCTGTGTAAAATATGCTTCATTGACCACCATATGCTGCCATTCTGAGAGGTAAAGAAAAGTGTAGGCCACTCAAGAGATGTTCCCTCTACCCTGCCACTTAAAACAAGGGCTTGGCAGACTTTCTCATAGTAGGCTGTTGATAAGGTGTGAAGGAGCCATGTGATCACAATCTACAAGGTTCAAATACTTTAAAGCCTCTCCTCGCCCCGTGTAGATTCATACTATGAGGAAGTTTTTACACTGGCGTTTGTGCAGGGGAACATATGTAAGGATGATTCTTACTACATATGTTGCATTTAGATATAGATGCCCTTGTTCCACCTTTTACATTGATTTGCAAAATATAAAACAAGAGAAATGTGCAATCCAATTACTTTAGCCAACAGAATGGGCAATTCATTTAAATAAAAAATAAAAATATGAAACTAGTTAAAACTAAAGTTAATAACTGCCAGTTAATGTTGTCAAACGCTTTTTCAGCGTCAACAAATAACAATGCGGCTTTATATTCATTATGCACATTATAATGTTCAATAATATTGAGCAGGGATCTTATATTATATCTTATCTGTCACTCAGGTAAAAAACCTGTTTGATCCTTATGTATAATTTCCGCTAATATCTCTTTCAGTCTCTTCCCTAAAATCCACGTAAATATTTTATAATCTTGATTTAATAAAGTTAATAAAATGTGGACTGAAGCTCCATCCACATTACAGAAAAAAAATCACGATTTTAACTGCCATAGCTTAATGCTATGGAATTCTGGGACAATTCAAAGAGAAGAGAAAGCCATAAATAGTGAAGTAGAGTTTAGGCTTTGGTGACAAAATAAAATATCAGAATCCATTTGTCTTACATCAAAACCTGTCAAAAGCCTTACATTTTGTACTGATTTTAACAGCACTGATTTAGTGTCAAAATGAGAAACCTGGGTAATGTCCCTTATTGGCAAGCTATTGAAGATAATGAATTTATAGTATTTATGTGCCTAACACACTCTAGTGAAACTCATATTCCATATTTTCTAAAGCAGAACATGGTTACCCCTTTGAAGATTGAATTCTTAAGCTGTTAGGGCATAATGTCTATCCACCACCTCAGTTGGTAGATTTTTTTAAAAAATAGCTTTTATCCTGAGGAGCAAGCGCAGTGTAATTGTGGAAATCAGATACTAGAATTTTGTGGGAAATTGAAATTCTCAAAATAATTAAACATACTAATAATCATTTTCTTTGTAGTTAAAAAATATCTGTACAAATACTGTATTTATTATACAGTCTTTCAAGCTGATTTTCTTTTGTTAAACCAATTCAACAACAAAGACAAAGGAAGTGAAAAATAATGTTTTTCAATTTTTTTGTACAGTTACTTCTATTTAGTGAAGCTTGTAGAGCTCTGAAAAGCTAGTATGATGGGTTTTTTCTTTAACTTTTTGGTTGGCTCAGTAAAGATATCACTACAGGATAGATTTTATATTTTGTTGTTTTTTAGTTCTATGGCCAAAACAGTTAGCCTTTCAGTATTTGCTAATTGTATGATTCTTTCTTGATTTGGTACTCAGAGAGGGAAATTCCTATAATCTGTCAGATATACTCCATCTGCATGTAAAAACCAATTCCAAGCTTCTTTTTCATAAAGATATCTCTTCTTAAGACCAAGGAACACAATGTTGTAAATCCTCTGCAGGACAAAGGATAGGATATCCTGTCCCTATCTCAGTTGGAAAATAACACTGCAGCAGTAAATAAAAGAGAAATTGCACAAAGGCTTAGGAGTGAAGGAAAACAATAGAAAAAGGAGACCCAAGAAGCAAAGGAATGGACGAAGATTTGGAGTTATCCCCTCCTCACAAAGAATAAAACATAACTATTCCAACAATATAAGATACTAAAAAAAAATTAAAATATGATGAACTCCTCTCCCACACACACAGTGCAGAATAAAAGAAAATAGTCAGTACAGATAATCAAATATATTAAAAATATAAAGCATTAATCCAAAATTCCAAATTTTTTTAGAAAACAAAACAAAAAATAAAATAAAGTCAGACTAAGGATTAGTACTGGTAACAGAGAAACCATGCCGATGTAAACGTGCTCCGTGTTTTCTAGAATGTTAAATTGTGAATAATTAAATAGCCATAATATTACAGTTATAGCAGAAGCATCTACTTTTTGGGATGATTAGCTCAATAACTCAACACTCACTAATCCCAGTCTTCTGTACTAATCATTAGCACCACTATTTCTAATCAGTGTAGAAAATATTCAGCAGCCTCTACCCAAAGCTTAGCTGTCCTTTGGTTTGCTTTGCTTTGATTTATTTTATTTTCTAGGAAAATAATATTTTGTCACTAGGGAGTCAAACGGCAGTTGGAATTATACCAGATATAATGTATCTCAATTCTCACATGAGGTCAATGCAAATAAATAAAGTTTTGTTTCAATTAACTTTAGATTTCAACGCATTGTTGTCCATATAAGTTAGTTCTGTTTTAGTATTTTTCTCAGTTATACATGAGAGCATGCTTAACCTCAAGGACTGAATTAATTCCTTAATTTAAATTCAGTTTTTAGATAGGTACCAAATCATTTTTCCCTACTGAAGATTCTGCTTCAGTGAGATTATACATTAAATTACAGTAAAATTAGTCCAAGTGATGTTAGCTGACAAATTTTGCTTTCCCCTTATTTCATTTACATTACTATGGAATGTATAATTGTGTAACATTACATAATTAAACTGATAATGCTGTTTGATAACATTAGATTAAATCTGGTTGTGACTGTCTAACAGTGGAGAAGTGTAATCCTATTTGCTACACAACATTTTGCATTAAGTAGGTTTCTCTGCAGTGGTCAACACTTTCAGTGATTCATTGCTGTATAACTTAGAGTTGTAGTATTATTGGGCAGGGTAATAGTCTGTATTTTCTACAGCACTGAACAGAGAAAGAACACCACAGAGACCATCTGGAGCCAATAGGAAGAGATTTCTGTTTGTTGCTGTTGCTGCTGCCACCATGGACTCTATTTTGCCATTGGGACTCTGCTCTTCGCAGGACCAAGGCCCTGACTTAGCTGGCACTGCTTGCCAGGACTCTTGTGGGTTGGGTCTGCTGCTTGTAGGATAACTCATTTGGGAGAACCAGGTCCGGCTATATGAGGGCAAGAGTCATCCTTTTGCTGAACAGAGGCAAGGGTTTGTTAGCTGCTCTTGCCATTCCTGTCTGTATATTGTACTAGTTACTTTTAATAGCTACTATTTTGTCTGCCCAATACAAGAAGGTTGTGTTTTCTTGAGGAGGGAGCAGGTACATAGATTTACTTTACTATGGAATATATAATTGTGTAACATTACATAATTAAACTGATAATGCTGTTTGATAATATTAGATTAAATCTGCTTGTGACTGTCTAACAGTGCAGAAGTGTTAGCAGTCCTTGGAGTTGTATATGGCAGAGGGAGGGGGACAATTACAATACAGAAGGAGGAGACAATTACAGTATCATGGATGACAGGTCCCCTAGATTGAAAATGTTACTGATGAATGCCAGGTCGGTAGACAGAAAAACAAGTGCTATCCCGGATTTGATTCTTGTATGAGTTTGCCAACATTGCTTGTATTCCAGAGATCTGGCTTGATAAGGCTGGAGGGTAGGTTAATCTCTCTCTCAGTTCTGTCTTCCAGGTTTTTTTTGTGCAACAGCAGACATGTATTGGGATGTGGAGTAGAGTTGCGGTGGTCTGCCATGATTCTGTGCCCCTGACCAGGTACCCTCTCCTACAGTCTGCAGGTTTTGAGTGTGTACTGTATACTTAAATGTGGATAGCCTGGATAGTATAGGGATTCTGTTGCTGTACTGCCCACCCTGCTGCTCAGCAGTCTCCCTTCAGAGTGGTCTTGGGGTTGGTGTTCTTGTCTCTATGGCTCATAGTACTGGGAAAATTCAACTTCCACATGGCTCAGGACTTCATGGCTTCCATGACAACAGTCGATTTGTCCCAAGTGGCATCTGGCCCCTTATTGCTGGGCACACTCGGGCCCTTATTTTTTGTGCTGGGTAGGGTACTAAACTATTTAGTACATTGGTAAGTGGTATAGAAATGTACTTGCTATTGTTCCTGAGTGTCCTCTCTTATAGCATGGAGCCAAACCAGTCCCCTGCTCTTCCAGGACGTTGGCAGTGATGAATCGAGTGAGACAGGGACTAGAGCTATGGCAGAAGAACCCGAGGGAGCCTGGCTGAAAACTAGCTGGAGCCTATTTGAAGCCTATTCTGTAGCAGTGTGAGCAGTAAATAAATTATTTTTTGCTGTCACCATTGCATCGTGAGGCCATCTGTGAGAGCCATTGTGATGTAGTGGTTTCAGCACTGGACTATAACTCCAGAGTCCAGTGTTCAAATTCCTGCTCAGCCTTGGAAACCACTAGGTGACCCTTGGTCAAATCATACACACTCACCCTTAGAAAAACCCATGATAAATTCTCCTTAGAGTTGTTATATGTTGTAAAAGACTTGAAGGCACACAACAACAACAACATTGCATCTGCAAGGAGCTGTCCATCAGAGCTGTTTTGAGTGGTCAATTATATATTGGTCTTCAAATCGAAAACATAGACCACTCAACAACCTACTTTCAAGAATTTGCATGGAACTTTGCAGATAAAACTGTTCAAATCTGCTTCAACTTTGATGCTGTAATTGATGCAGTTCCAGTGGATGTAAACTTGGTTCATGTTTGTCCAGTGTTATTGAATACTTTTCAATATGTGTAGTCTGAGGATGTGGACAGGAACCATGGTGTGTGTGCTTGACCCTTCCCCTCTGGCCTATTAAACAGGCCAAAGGCCAAACTTCTATTCAACTGGTTCAGCAAGCCCGCAGTCTTGGCTTCATCTTTGATTCCTCTCTGTCATTTATTCCCCAGATTCAGGCCACCACCAAGACCTGTAGATTCTCTCTCTACGACATTGCTAAAATCTGTCCATTCCTCTCAGCTTCCACTGCCAAGACTCTGGTCCATGCCCTAGTGGTCTCACGACTAGATTATTGTAACCTTCTTCTGACGGCTTCCTCTCTCTCACCTCCATCCTTTAATCTCTGTCCAGAACTCAGCCGCATGTATTATCACATCCGCTCGCTGCTTTGACCATGTTTCTCCCCTCTTATCCTCCCTTCACTGGCTCCCCTTCCCCTTTCGCATCCGGTATAAGCTTTTGTTGTTGACTTTCAAAGCCCTCCACGGACTGGCCCCTCCTTACTTGTCTGAACTTCTTTCTCCTCACACCCCTTCTCATACCCTCCGCTCTAGTAGTGGTCTCCTGTCTCAGCTGAGGATTTCCACTGCCCTGTCCCGAATTCATCCCTTCTTACTTGCTGCCCCTCACTCCTGGAACCTTCTTCCCCCACATGCATGCCTCATCACTTCTCTAACCAGTTTCAAAATTAAATTAAAGAGTATATTGTTTAGGGAAGCGTTCCCAGGATTGTGCCATCTGCCCCAGGATGTCTCCTTTTAACTATGTATTAAGAAGCCATGCCCTCCCTCCAGTCCCTTGGACCAAGCCCCGAGGGAGAGAAGAACCACTGGACCTCATCCCCTTCCCACCACCTTTGCCTTCTCCTTTTGTGCTGTCTCTTTTAAATTGTAAGCCTGAGGGCGGGGAACCATCTCATTATAAGATTGTATGTACAGCACTGTGTACATTTACAGTGCTATATAAATAAAGGATAATAATAATAATAATAATAATAATAATAATAATAATAATAATAGGACTGAGTGGTGAAGAGGGTAGTTAGTGCCTTCTCATGACAAGGCAGAGTCCCAGTTTGCTTAAAGGATTCATATGTGAAGCCTTTGTTGAAAAGCCATCCCTTTCTGCTGCTTCTTTTTGGGCCAGCAAAAAGCCAGATTGGGACTGCGGCATGTGGTTGTCACATCCCCGATCCGGCTTTCTCAGGGGCAACTTGGAGCCGCCCTTTCAGGGCCGTCTGCTTCTGCCTTTAATCTCTATTTGAAGATCAAATATCAGTTCATTCCTGTACTTGCTCTTTGGAGGTGGAAAGGAGATAGAAAAGTGGAAATTAAATTCTTTAAATATTTGAAGCAAGGCCTCTCTGACATTGTGATTTACCATAATGTAATTAGGTGATATGGTCGGAAGAGGAATTTACTCATCCTGTGTATTGAATTGTAATTTTGTTAGCACAAAACTCTATAACCTCTTATTTTGTTCTATTGAATTTTATGGTGTGGCACATCACCCCGTTTTACAAACATCTAAGTTTGCCCTGTATAATATTCTAGCAGTTCCTCATGCTTACTGTCATACTTTATTACATTAGCAAATTGTGTGTGTGTGTATTTGTGTGTGTGTGTGTGTGTGTGTGCATATATGCGTGTGTGTTTTTGTTACCAGGCATGTTAATAAAAATCTGAAGCTTTAACATTCCTATTTTACTGTTGGGGAAATCAACACTGAAAATGGCTGATTTAGGTGATGAAATAAATGATTGTGAAATAAATGCTGCCTTTTGGCAGGGTGGCAGTATCTGCAATTGTTGTGACACTTTATCAAGATCTTCTTTGCCATCCTTTGAAGAAGTAAAAAACACACATGTTGAAATGTGCATTAAGCCAGGTGTTTACAGCCACTCTGACATAAAAACAAAAAACAAAAGAAAAGAAAATTCTAGTGGGCTTATTGTATCACCATGCCAAATTGATCATGTCATCTCTACTCCAGAGAACTGTTCTATTTTGGGCTCATGTCACTTTTGAATGTGTCTGTTCTATCCAGTTCTTGGAATTTAAACATTTACACTTGAATACTTTCTTTGAAAATACAGACCTTTAAATGTATTTTGAAGACTATGGTGAATTAACAATGGGTAGTTCTAAGCTGGTGCATCCACCTTGAATCAGTTGTTTTAATTTGGATATATTTCAAAACAGACAGCTAATGCTGTGTAATGGTTTGTATATTCAGTTAGGATTCAGGGGAACTTGGTTTGAATCCCTACTCAGCCATGGAAATACACTGGGCAGACTTGAAAAAGTCACTCTTTCTTAGCTTAAGAGGAAGGCAATAGCAAAAGTGATAGGCTAATCATAAGTAGGAGTTGACTTATGTGAACTAATGTATTATTTATTTATTTTATATACCACCTTTCTAGCAGGGAAAGTGGAGTAGGAGAATTTGCTTAAGAGAGACATGAAATAGAGTTTTCACCAGCCACCATCATTCTATTTTTCTGTTCTATTCTAAGGTGAATTTTGAATTTATGTAACTCAGAATGGCTGATACCATGAAAATGGCTAACGCCTCAGCAACTGACAGTTATAGCTGAATGGTATAGGTATATCATTCCTCCAACAAATTGTTTCACCTAAAACATGCATTGTTTCCCCCCAAATATGCAGTGTTAAATATGCCTCCAAAGAAAAAGTCATTTGAAGAAAGCTTTAAAAAAATTACACTGTGCCATTTCATGGAACCCTATTTTATATGTGAAATAGGAGGAAAAGCTTTTGTTACATTTGTATTTACTTATTTATTTAATAAGAATACTTTCTATTCAAAATAGAAACCCAAATATGGCAGGACCAAAGGATTAAGACATCCTAAACTGTATCATGAGGAATGGATTGGTGATCATTGTGCAGACATATGCATGTGTAATCTATATGCCCCATTGGGACTAATGTCAATAAAAGTACTGATGTTTTAGGGACTGTACAGATGGGTGGCTAGATGCTGCTCCTTTTCACCCCATCGTGGCCTCCGCAGGGAGCAAAATGAAGCTGTGAAAAGTGGGTTCTTTTTGCTCCCTGGAAGGGGCGTCATAGGTGTGGTGGTGTGGCATGATGACGCCCCTTCTGCACTGCACCGTTTGAGCTCTGTGCCAGAGGTGTGTCATGGCACATGCCATGTAGACTGGAGTGCACCACTATGGCACCCTGCCATCAGTGGTAGGGCTTGGATCGTATGGATGCCCCGTGCACAGGCTGGCAAAAAGTGCTGGTCTGTATAGCCTCTTAGCGAAACAAAGTTGTTCAACAACATCACAAAACCATCAATCCTCACATTATCGTATCATATTTATGAATTTATGCTTGAAATATTATTTTCACTTCTGCTCTGTCTTTGTTTGTTGATGATGATGTGGAAATGAAAATGAATGGAACCCAAAATAATGTGAATTTAGGAGATAACTGTTTCTACAGGGGGTGGGTGGGTGTTGATCAGATTAGTTTGTAGCAGAGTTGAAAAGACTGATTTCGACAAGATCCTTGCCACAAGGAGCCAGCTATCATTGGTAGAGTAACAAATCATTGTATAATAGAAGTCCAGAACAGAACACAACTTGCTGGAAGGGTCTGACCCTATGAATTGCCATTTTGGAAATTAGACACTGAACAAGTCTTATCCAATATCTCTTTTCATTGCATGTGTTTTTAATTATGTAAGATGCCTTAAGCACTTCATTTTTTGGAACTGGAAAGATGGGCAAGTAAATAAGGAAAATCAGTTTCAGTACATCCATTGTAACTAGTTAGGTGTAGGTAGTTAGAAGGCTGTGTAAAACAAAACAAAAACAAAAAAGAAAGAAAAGAAAACAAATTAGGGCAGAAGGAGAGACATTTCTAAGCCAAAGCATTGCGAATTAGATTATCATTTATACAGACAGCATAATCTGTGTTGATAATGAATGCATGTATTAACATTAACCAACACAATTTGAAAAAACAACTTATAATTGGTTAGGGGAACAAATCAATTTAGTTGTCAATGAAGTATCAATTTTAAATAGTATCCTGTTTTGTTGTGTCATACAAAATTGTGTGAGTACTAGGTAAGATTTCTTTTATGTTGACCTTTCTGGGGTGGTATGAAAAATGCTGTCTGTCTTTGTTTAACATCTGTTCACTGGCCTGTCTAAATCAAGGACACTACTCTAAAGTAATGAGCAAAAGCCATTCAAGCAATTGGCTGCATCATGTTATAGTCACACAAAGGGAGAATCGTTACAAACTCAATTATTTAATAGATCACAGCTTTAGTTCTTTAGGAGATCACCGAAGTAAATGATGCACCTTTTGTTCTTTCTATGTTGATGTTTTGCAGTATAAAAGCTGCTTTTAAATTATGCTGGGGCTTGTTGGTTGGTTTTTCCCAACCCGATTTTAAAACCTTTTTCCTCCTTGGATCTCTTCTGCCCACCAAATCCCACTTTCTTTCCTTTCTCAATCGGATGTTAAAACCTTCTCTTCCAGCACCAGGAAAGTGGTGTTAGGTGGTCAGGAGGCATCTAGAGATGGAGAAGGAGGGAAAGAAGTGATATTTTCCCTTTTAGATTCTTTGTTACATGTCCCTAAGTTTTACTCTCAGTTTATCCACGGGCCATCTCAAAAGCCATGATTTTGGCTCCAAAACCTTGTACATGAGTGTATACAGCGCCTGTTACAGCAACACACATACATGCACACAAATACCGACTTAAGTACCAACAAACTGTAACATAGTGGTACTATACACAATTTCAAGAGGATGAAAGCCATCATTAGTGTCATGGAGACAGATCAAAATGGACTTGTCCAGAATTTGCTTGTTCTGATGAAAACAGTCCCTTCCTTGCATAGATACGAAATGAGTACAATATGAGGTTTCTCTAAAGATGTCTTGTTTTCCCAACAGTCTTATAAATCTCTAGATTAATTTCTCTGCTGGAACGATTGAACATACTCTGTCCATCCAGCATCATGCTGATAGTAGTGAAAGTGGAGACTTATTCACTGCTTAGCTATTTCTAACCCAGCAGTTGAAGGCTGCATGACGATAAGAGTTCTGCGTTTCAAAATTTTATTACCCTCCACAAACACTAAAACCCACAAACAATTTATATGAGTAGTCTTGCCTGTCATTTTAGATATGATTTGAATTACTTTGTTCCAGCTTGTTGCTCTTATGGGACAGGAGAGCCACATATAAGGTACCCTTTCCTCACTATCCTCAGTAACTAAGAGAGGTGATGGGTTTTCTTTTAATGCAACTGATACAGAGTGGTGTATAATGCCATCTAAGAACTCTTGTCATAATGACCTTCTTAAGTCGAACAGACCCGATTTAATTGTTAACAAAACTGAAGTTAGTTCTCCTCAGTTTTTTTTTTACCCAAGCTTCTTTGCCAAGCTGCCTTGAGTTCTACTGCAGAGTTAGAATATTAGTTACAATGACAAGTTGTAAATAAGTGAAACCTACACCTTTGTGGCACATAATTGACTGTGTGATGATCTTATGCTCTTGCCACACCATTTCAAATTAGAATAAAGGCTATCACTTGCTATTTTTGCAATCAAACATTTGAAATCTGCTGTAAACAGTCCTTTTTAAAAATTGTTTTGTGATTGTTCCAGCTGATAAGGCAAAATGTCTGCTACCCCAAACAGCATCTTAGCTTGCTGTCTGTTACATGAGGAGGAAGCTGCATTAGTCTTGAAACTAGGGTTTTCTAAAATGGGGATAATTGGGGATACAGGTGCAAAGGTGTGAGTCTTTGTGAAAGTGGTTTGCCAGATCTTTCTTCACATAATAAATGGTACAGCTTCCTAATTCTTGATTTTCACTGAAAGCTCTAGTGCTACTATGTCATCATACGATCATTTCATGAGATGCATTGTCAGTTTGAACTGAAATGTCTGATAGTAAAGTTCAGGATTTGAAACTGAGAATCTCCCCTGCTCCCCCCCCCCCTTAATAACGAAATTCTTGCAGCTTGGGAACTCTTGCCCCATTAATTAATTTGTCTATCATTTTTTGCTACTTGCTGAGCACAGCTTCATGCAGAGCTAATGGAATCTTCTGGACCAGAAGAAGCAAGGTATTGCCATCACTTTCAGTGACACAGTTCTACCCATCATGAAAAGATTTAGTTTCTTTCAGAAATAAAGCTATTTTTTTAAAAAAGAAAAAAAAGAAAAGTGTTTTAATAGTAAGTTATATATTCTGTATGTTAATTGGCATGATCTTGTTAACGGCTGTCAAATTAACCACAACTCATGGCAAGACTGTGAATGAGACATCTCCAAAAACCCCTGTCCTCATGGCTCTGTTCCTGCAGTCTCAAGGACGTAGTCTCCTTGATTTACTCTATTCATCTCTTTCCACTGCACTCCACATTTCCCAGCATTATAGTTTTTTTTCTAGTGAATCATGCCTTCTCATGATGTAGCTTAAGTACAACAGCCTCAATTTAGTCATCTTGGCTTCTAGGAAAAGTTCAGACTTGATCTGTTCTGGGACCCATTTCTTTTTCTTTTCTTTTTCTTTTCTTTTCTTTCTTTTTTCTTTTTCTTTTTTCTTTTTGGCTGTCCACAGTATCCTCGTCATTCTTCTCCAATGCCACATTGAAAATGAGTTGATTTTCTTTCTTTCAGCTTTCTTCACTGTCCAACTCTCACATGTATACATGGTGATGAGGAATGCTATAGCTTGGGCAATCTTAACTTAATTTGCTTACATTCTTGGTAACTTGGAGCCATGGCTTGAACATTAATTTGATAGTGATAAATATTAGAAATGGAAAATTAATACATTGTCATTAAAAAATGATAATGGAGATTGTTTAATACGACACGTTATCATTCATTAACTTATTGTTTAACGTTAGTGATGGGCCAGATCATGGGATTTACAGGAAAAGTCACATTTGACCTTATGGTAGTGCATTTTAGTTTTGCCTCAGAAGGCCCTTTTGGAGCTTTTAAAGTTACATTCCTCCAACCTAACGTTTCCCCCACACAGGACAACAAGATCATAGGAAGATTATTACCTGAGAATGAAAGAATAGCAATAGGAACAGTTTCATTTATATACCACTTCATACTAAGCAGTCTCTAAGCCGTTTACAACTGTAAGCTAATTGCCCCCAACAAGTTGAGTACTCATTTTAGCGACCTTGGAAGGATGTAAGCCTGAGTCGAGCTTGAGCCCTGGCTAGTATTGAACTCTCAACCTTATGGTTTTGAGGGAGCGGCTGCATTACAGACATTTACTGTATATACTCATGTATACGTCTAGAAATTTAGGTTAAAAAACTAACCCCAAAAAACTGAGTTGACTTATCTACGGGTCAATGTAAGTGCTGTATTTTAACTCATTATATATAAGTATGTGTGGTGAAAGGCAAGTGTTTAATATGCCTTGGAAGCACTGACCTCCCCCCCCCCAAGCTCTCTCATTCATCCAGCCTTTAGCATGAGCACAAATAGTTAGGCCTGCTGGAATTTTGCAAGTTCTTTGGCATAGTTTTCCTTTCCTTCATCCTTTAGATCCTTTATTACATGCTCCTAAGTTTTACCCTCGATTTATCCATGAGTCATATCAAAATCCCATCATTTTGGCCCTAAAACCTGCCCTCGACTTATACATGAGATCGACTTATAGTCAAGTATATATGGTAACCACTGCACCACCAGGGCTCCTAAGTCCCAATACATCTGGGGATTGCCAGGCTGAGAAAGGCTGTTGTAAAGTATGAGATGTCATCTTGCAGTCTCTTGGAATCAGTTTGTCACTGATCTGTATCTCTGTTCCCCCCCCCACCAACATGTAGAATTCATTCCCTCTTCAAACGCCTTCTTTGTTAAAGGTTAATAGAGAATGATTTATTTCAGTTAGAGGACATTCATCCATTGCAAGTACAGGAATAACTGGATAGTTACAGAATTCGGTTAACAAATCGATAATGGAAAAACCTTATTCATAAATTTTAAGAGTCTCAGAGCAAATACAGAACATTTTTTCTGCCTCCCTATTCCAAATCCAGAAGTGCTGTCTTCAAAGGTCACTGATAAAGCACAGGTTTTGCATGCAATCACAAATTGAGTCTGGGGCATCTTCATTTTTTTTTAATTATTATTTTTTGTACATTTACAGCACTTATATCATATATTCCATAGACCTTACATATTCGCAGATTTTTCCTCATGTAAAAGAAAAAGAAAGAAAAAGAGAAGAGAAAGAGAAGAAGACGGAAGAAAGAAAGGGAAAAAAAGAAGAAAAAAAAGAAAAAGCAAAAAAAGAAAAAGAAAAAAAAAACCTTTTTAATGATCAAGTATCTAGCAAGTCTACTGTTCTCTATACCCAATTTATCTTAATGCTATACATAAGAATCAGTGGATTAGAAGATGGAAAATGAGGATAAAAAGCAGAATAAAAAGGGTGGGAGTGTCCAGGAAAGCTGCCAACACCCTCTCGCACAGCTGATAAGAGAGTCCTTGGCAAAAGATACACACCAAGCTGCCGACGGAGTTCCTTCAGCAAACACAGCCAAATGTAGTCCAAAAGAGAGTAAGCCAGAAAGAGTTCGAGGTTCAGGGTTAATGAGAGCAACACTATCAGTTCAGTCCAAGGTCAGAAAAGCCAGAAGGGCGGTCAGGTCTAGGAATCCAAAGCAGTCAAAGGTCTAGGAGTCAGATACCAAAGTAGCCTTCTCTTAATGAGAATTAATAGACTCTGATGAGAGTCCTCGGTGTTTGCCACATGTTTTATATATAAATCCCTGATCACAGCTGCTGCATGCCTGATGAGCCTTTCTCTGCAAGTCTCTTTGACTGTCTCAAGCCCAGCTTTTCAGCTGTCCTCTGAGTAAAGGAGGGGACCTGAATGCTCTCTATCTCTTCAGTTTAAAAGATGTGTTGTTCTCCTGCTCGGCAAACAAATCACCCAGTTCCACCAATACCGTTCCATTTCTTGGACTGTTTTCTCCTTTTCCACTGCTCCTCTTCCTCTTCCTCCTCCTTCTCTTTCTTTCCCAAACTCAGCTCTTTCTGTATTCCACAAATCCACATCTTCTGCTCTGTCTTTATGTCTGTCTTTTCCTCCCTCATCCTTGCTAGCTTCCCCCTCTCCCAATCACACAGGTTAGCCTGTCTAGTGATAGAGCTATGTGATGCATTCCTCCAGTTCTGATATTTTTTTCTCCAGAAGTACCATACTTCTGTGATTCTGAATGTGAGAGACGGAGAGGTGCTACTGGTTTGAGCATTTGACTAAGACTCTGGAGACCTGGGTTCAAGCATGAAAACTCACTGGATGACCTTGGACAAGTTTTCGTCTCTCAGGGGCTGTACATACAGGTGGCTCAATGCCACCCTTTCAGCCCCAGATGGAGGCCATGGCAACCACATGCTGCAGCCTCTGGAAGGAGCAAAAAGAAGCCCTGAAAAGGGGTGTGTTTTTGCATCCCAGAAGGGGTGTCATAAGCACTGTGGTGCATCATCATGACACCCCTTCCACACAGCACTGTTTGGGCACTGCTCCTGGAGTGCGTCGTCATGGCACACATTGTGTGGTCAAATATGCACCCTAATGGCCGGGCAGCATGGTAAACACTTTGAGTGTGTGAACACTTAGCACTGACCATGCATATAGGTCGGCACAAAGTCATAGAATCATAGAGTTGGAAGAGACCACAAGGGCCATCCAGTCCTACACCCTGCCATGCAGGAAATCACAATCAAAGCATCCCTGACAGATGCCATCTAGCCACTGCTTAAAGACCTCTAAGGAAGGAGACTCCACTACACTCTGAGGGAGTGTCAAACAGCCATTACTGTCAAGAAGGTCCTCCTAATGTTGAGGTGGAATCTCTTTTCCTGCAATTTGCATCCATTGTTCTGCGTTCTAGTCTCTGGAGCAGCAGAAAACAAGCTTGCTTCCTCCTCAATATGACATCCCTTCAAGTATTTAAACAGGGCTATCATATCAGCTCTTAACCTTCTCTTCTCCAGGCTAAACATCCCCAGCTCCCTAAGTCGTTCCTCATAAGGCATGGCTTCACCATCTTGGTTGCTCTCCTTTGGACCCGCTCCAGTTTCTCCACATCCTTTTTGAATGGTGATGCCCAGAACTGGACACAATATTCCAGGTGTGGCCTGATCAAAGCAGAGTAGAGTGGCACTATTACTTCCCTGGATCTAGACACTATACTTCTATTGATGCAGCCTAAAATTGCATTGGCCTTTTTAGCTGCCACATCACACTGTTGACTCATGTTCAACTTATGGTCTACTTGGACTCCTAGATCTCTTTCACACATAGTTTCATTCAGCCAGGTGTCCCCCATCCTATATCTGTGCATTTCATTTTTCCTCCCTAAGTGCAGTACCTTATATTTCTCTGTGTTGAATTTCATTTTGTTAGCTTTGGCCTAGCTTTCTAGTCTATTCAGGTCATTTTGAATTTGGATCCTGTCCTCTGGAGTATTAGCTACTCCTCCTAGTTTAGTGTCATCTGCAAATGTGATAAGTATGCTCCCAATTCTGTTATCCAAGTCATTGGTAAAGATGTTGAATAGCACTGGGCCAAGGACAGAACCCTGTGGGACCCCACTGGTCACTTCTCTCCAGGATGAAAAGGAACCATTGCTGAGCACCCTTTGGGTTCAGCCGGTCAACCAATTACAAATCCACCTAACAGTTGCCTTGTCTAGCCCACATTTTATAAGCTTGTTTGCAAGAATGTCATGGGGAACTTTGTCAAAGGCCTTACTGAAATCAAGATATACTATATCCACAGCATTCCCTTCATCTATCAAACTGTTAATTTTATCAAAAAAAGAGATCAGGTTTGTCTGGTATGACTTGTTTCTCTGAAACCCATGTTGACTTTTTGTGATTATGGCATTGCCTTCTAGATGTCCACAGACTCCCTGTTTAATGATCTGCTCTAGAATCTTTCCTGGCATTGATGTCAGACTAACTGGACGATAACTGGATCCTCTTTTCTTTTTTTTTTTCCTTTTTGAAGATGGGGACAATGTTTGCCCTCCACCAGTCTGCTGGGACTTCTCCTGTTCTCCAGGAATTCTGAAAGATTATTGCCAATGGTTCTGATATTATATGGTCTGTACAGCCCCTTAGCCACAGAGGAAGGCAAAGGCAAACTCCCTTCAAACAAATCTTTCCAAGAAAACCCCACTAAAGCTTTAAGATCACCATAGGTCAGAAGCAACTTGAAGGCCTCAATTGCCAATGAATACCAGGTACTGTAGACTACATTTCAAAGGAAGGAACTAACAAAACCACCGGTTTGCCATAAATTGACAGGCACCTTAAAGGCACACAGACACACACGCAAACACCCTTGATCTTAGGATGAGCTGATATAAATTGCATATGAGAGGTTCAGTCTCTATTACAAATAGAAGGAGAAACAGGAGGCAACTTTGCCTTCTTCCTCTGCCTGTTTTAATTGGTGGTGAATCAGTCCTGTTTATGTGTAATACTGCTTCCGAATCACTGTAAAGTTTTTTTTTTAAAAAAATAGGAAGTTGCTGCTGTATCATAGTTTTATAAGCTGAGTAATAAGAAAAGCCCATTCTAATCTGTCAATGTCCTTGAGAATATCTATAGATAGTAAAACAATTGGATGTACAAAATAAAACTGTTGGACTCTAAGTGATGTATAATATTAAGACCAAAGAAACAATTTTGGCCATTCTCCTCCGCCTCCATATACCACACTCTTCCAAAGATCTCCCAATTTTCCAAAACAGATGGGGGGATATGGGAGGCTTTTCAGGGAGGCCAAAATGCTAACTTAACTCCTGGTTAGACAGATACCTCTACTGGATCAAAGATTATTTTTTCAGCAGAGAGTCATCCATTAACAGGATATAAACCAATGACAGTAAATCCTAATGGCTGTCTGTGACACTGAATTTTCCTATTTTCCTTCACTCTTTTATCTTCTCTCTTTTGTCGTGTTCCTCCTGATATCCTCTTCTGTGTGCACATAATAACTTCAGCCAATGAATTCCTTCTGAGAACTTTAAATGGGGAGATCTTTAGAATTTTAGGCTTCTTCCCCACAATTGAAGGCCCACCAGAAAGAGTTTTTTTGTAATACTTTCCTTCCAGGGGTTTTCTGAGGAAAGAATCTCCCCCTCCCTTTTTTTTTTTAAATTTCTATGATCTGTAACTGGTTATTTAAATAAAACACCTACTCCCTTAGGAGAGAAAAGTAATTGAGATTTATATGTCTTCATTGCATACATTTCTTTCTTTTTTTTAATTGTTAGCATTTATCCTATAAGTTTATCCAGCTATTTAGATGTTAAGCATTCTAAAGTAAATCCATATTTCATACCATACAGTGTCAACTCATGTCAAAACTACATAATTGCCATGAAGGAAGGGCTTCTTGCATTCACGTGTATATATTTTCCCCAACAAATTAAACATGGGAAATGTGATGTTTCTCTCTTAAAAGGATTTTTAAATAAGAATGCAGAATCCAACCTATGCCTCTTTGAAAGGTAGAAAACTCATTAAAAAGTATGAAGTGAACATAAAGGGATTCTCAAGAGTGTATTTGTGGTAAGCAATTCCAGCATATAGATACAAGTACTGTGATTATGAAGCCAGGTCATACCCAGCAGTTTCTAGACCTTAATCACTGTCAAGTCATCTGAGTTGTTTGTGTGGTTCTCAGAAATATCTTGGAAAAAGAAGTATGTATTACTCAAATAACTGAGACTGTATTTTAGATATGCATCGTAATGGGTGAGAGAGGAGCACCTCTCTAAGCCTGTGAATGGTATTTTCAGTCCTTGAGCTAGGTCTGGTTCTCAGGGACTAAATCCACTCCACCTACCCACCCATGCACCCACAACCCAGAGGAACCTCAAGTGATCACCTAGCCAGAAGAAAGTGATGGAAACCGCAAAAATCATGTGATGGCATGGCCATTCCCAGGTTGACTTCCTCCCTCCCTTCCTCCCTTAAGGAATTTATAGCTGGGAAGCCAACCAGGTATACAATCATCCCTCTGGGTTTGTGGACTTCAGATTCATGGTTTTGATTATTTGCAGCTCTCTTCATCCCCCCACCCCCACCTGTCCCTTCAGCTGGCCATGGCTTTGATTCTGCAGGCATAATAATACTTTAAGAGAGTTTAAAATAGAATACTGCTTATGTTCAGGCTATTTTATCAAGAATATGGCTAGCAAACAACATTTGTGGTGAGTTTTTGTTTTTGTTTTTGTTTTGCTCTATCAGGAATATGGAAACAGTTGTAAAACATGAGATGTGAAAGGGGTAGAAATGTGAGCTGTGTGTTTTATAGTTTCTGGGATTGGTGGAATCAGATGTGTGTACATTGTGAAGACAGTCAAACCCAATTCGGGGCTTTGGCCTGGTGTCTTGTGTGTAGGACTCAATAAGCCTAGGGGTATTCTAGCTAAATCACCAATGTAGACAAGCCTTTAGTCACATGTAGTCACCCTGTTTCCCTTAGCTTTGTCTTCTCAGGGGAAAGCTTCATGAGTCTCTGTTGACTTTGCAGTGAAGTTGTCCCTTTCACTATTCTCCTCTGACATTGCTTGCCAGTGATACAGCTTTGTCCATAAATCCATTAAATACTGTCTTTCTCTTAACCTCTGTTAACATGATAATGCAATATGACAATGCATAAACTTGCATAATACAAAAAAATGCTGAAAGGTACTTCACCAAAGATGTTTTCCAAGTGAACTTCATCTTACAATTACATATTCTCTCTGTGTCTGTCTGTCTGTCTGTCTGTCTGTCTAGTGTTTAGGAAAGAGGGCCAGTGTAATGTAGTGGTTTGAGTGCTGGACTATGACTCTGGAGACAAGGATCAAATCTCTGCTCAGCCAAGGACACCCACTGGGTGACCTTGGGCAAGTGACACTCTCTGAACAAATCTTGCCAAGTAAACCCTATGATAGGGTTATCTTAGAGTTGCCATAAGTCAGGAATAACTCAAAGGCACCTAACAACAGTGTTTACGAACAGTAATCACTGTAAAAACAGGATAATATTTCACAATAATGTTTGCAGAGTGTTAAACAGCCAGTTCCCCAATTCACGCTGAATATAAAGCCCTCTATATGACCTTAGCAGAGACACCTGTTATCTCTGTTGTGCCTGTCTAGGCATAATTAATGACACTCTCTTAGTGACATAGGATGAATGTTAATTTGTCATTGAATGCTTGATGGAAAGCTTGGTACCCCTTGTATTTTAAACAAAATTTTATAATAGAGCCACATTTATGCTCAAAATGTATAATTACTCATGCATATTAAACATATGTTAACATTAAACCAGAACAACTGTATCTGAATTCATCACATAATGCCTGAAAATTGTAGGATCTAACACAGAATGAAAAGCACTGGAACATTATTAATAAAGCTTTTCATATATATAGGTCATATTTAAATCCACCTACAAAAAATCATGTTTCCTTCTAAGAACAATTTATATCAACCCCTTCAACATCTAAAAAGTAGTACAAAACAACAGAATGTATATAGCATTTTGGAGTTTCCAAAATGCTAAGGATATATGTTATTTTTTTAAATCCTCAGAATAACTCTTTATGGTTGATAAATATTACTATTCCTTACAACAAAGTATTGTAAAGCTGCCTGGTGCATTCATGTTAGAAGTCATTTTTATTAAAGGATTTCATTGTTTGTTTTCAGTAATGTTTCAACTGTATTATACCAACTCTTATAAGGTAACAATATACCTAATAAATTTTGAAAACAATAGTTTGTAAAGCTAGACTGTCCAGTTGACTTATCTGCTATGATGTTATGATTTAAAATGGATTGCTTAAACAAAAAGTTCTGCAGTTTTTTTCACAGCTGTTTATTTTTTCTTGTGTATTTATTTTAATGTTAACATTTGTCTTGTATTGCTATTTCTCAAAGAAAAAAAAATAACCAAATATAATTTTTACTGTGATTGATATATTGTACCAGCCCTCTTGGCACAGTATTTAGTACAGTCTTTATTTCCAGTTACATGAAACTGTGCTGCTTTTATTGCATTTTACTGTTTTTACTGAACCATTGTTTCTGCCATATTTTCAAGAGCAAATATTCTGACCACGCAAAAATTATTGTTTTCTATCAGTATATCCATAATGTACAAATTATAGCAGTTTGATACCACTTTAATGATCATGATTCCATCCTATCAGCTCCTAGGATCTGTGAAGTGCTTAGAATTCTGTGCCAGATAGCTCTTCTGCACTCTCCTAAACTACAGCACAATGTAGTGTAAATAAACTTTGTATGTGGGATTAAATAACTATTGGCTGCCGAATCCTAGGCATAGTTTGTCCAAGACATTTTGCTGCATGAAGATAAGGATAGTATGGCACCCCCACCCCTTTGGTTCTGCAGAAACTGGCTGAACTGGCAAATAATTTTTGCTTCTGGAGAACTTGGAAATAGTTAAAAATTAATTTGTTATCCTATTGTGTTATATATATATTTTTAGCAACAGATTTTAAATCCAGTATTTTAATCACTAAAATGGCAAACGATTTTATTTCAGAGTTTCTCGTAATGTTCACTCATCATGGTTATTTCCAGCAAGTCTAGGTGATATATTAAAGTTTAATTTAGCAATTGAATCAATGAATCAACTAATGAATGATTTTTCTTCTCAGTTTAAGACCAACAAGTAGATTGCTCTTACAGTTTAAAATGGCTGCATTATCACTACCACTAGCAGTAGTGTTTCCAAGCTATACTTGGTGATGGGGTAGGATCCTCCATTGCCCCTAAGCAGCAAGGTCCTTCAGGGAGATCTATAGAGGCAGTGTGATATATGCAACATGTACTGCTACCACAGGGAATGGCTGGCAAACCCAGGAAGAGCTCCACTGTTCATTGGCATCTGCTCTTGAAAGCAATTTTGTCTCTCTAATGGTCTAGCCGACTGGGATTCTATCATCTTATTCTTCTTTTCTCTAGATCTGATAAAATTATTGAATTAGAGATAATAGATAATAGAAAATAATGCATGTACTTTTTATCACAAATAGTGGAAGAACAGCAGCCTAACCATTCTCTCTTTCCAAAATGTTAACAGGCAGGGTGGGAGGTTCAGCTGAGAATAAAATCAAGATGTTGAGAATATGGGCTGCAGGTTTTTGGTACAGAGATTTGTCTGGAAATGCCTCATATTGCGTAACTACTTTGACAGTTTAAATGCAGGCTGTGTTATTACAGTGGGAACTGTCAGAATTAACTTGATTCCCCCATGCTAAGACTTATTAAGCACTTCATCTCAATTGCTCAAACCCAATTAGCTGGAATTATACTTACATCACCTTCACTGATGGGTGTAATTGATGTGAGCTGAAGTGAGTTTGATAAGCTTGACCTTGACTCTACTCAATGAGTATATTGGATCACTTAATTGAGAAACCAAAAGAATTTACAGAGAATATGATACACATACACACCCATACTTAGAATAACTGAAATCTTTTTCTCATAAGATGGTTGATGTCTTCATTAGGTTACAATTTGTTTGTAGGGTGGGAGATTCAGTTGAATTAATCTATGTAGGGTAGAGAACATGGAGTATTTTCTAAAGATCATAACCCAACGTGATCTTTATTTTATTTTAATAATGATCTTAAGATAAGATAAGATACATAAAAAGCATCACAGACCTATTCAGAACTTTAAACTTGTCTGAATTAAAATCAGCAGTAAAGATAAGTCTCTTCTGGCAGGCCTATCCAGATTATTTTTAAATTATGGGTTTAAAATTTTTATTGATGAATTTTAATATGTATTGTTTTAATATGCTTTTATAAATGTTTTATATTTAGTATTATTTGTTGTGGTTCCCCCACCTTGATCCACAGGAAGAGGCAGGTAGGAGATAATAATTCTAACAACAATAACAATCACTACCACTTCCATACATTTTGCGATATGGGGAGGGGGGAGGGAGGAGAGTACTGATTGAATCTCTTTCTGAGAGACAAAACATATATTTTGGTAAACTAACAAACAATATAAATAACACTATATATTATTATGTCTAATAATACTAGGAGAAAAAAATAAACTTTACCCATTCCACAGTTTGTGTTATGTAGTTGACACTACAGCATTCTGGTACTATTTGATAATCTATTGAAAGTGCAGTCATAATGTAGGCAAAGTAACTGAGATATTCTTTCCCAGCAACAATTCACTTTTGTTGCTGTTGTGTGCCTTCAAGTCATTTTTACTTATATTCTAAGGGAGGGGTTTCTAACCTTTTTGACTTGTGGACCCCAAGAGCTTCATGGAGCACAGGTTGGAAACTGCTGCCCTAAGGTAAACCTATCAGAAGGCTTTCTTGGCAAGACATGTTCAGAGTGGATTTGGTTTTGCTTTCCTCTGAGGCTGAGAGTATGTGACTTGCCTAATGTCACCAAATAGATTTCCATGGCTGAGCAGGGATTTGAAACCTGATCTCCAGAATCATAGTCCAGTACTCAAATTACTGCATCATAATGGCTCTCTTCACCACTACTTCCTTTAAAACAACAACAAAAAAATCTCGATTGTGTACTGGAGCAACCTGTATATGTGCATTCTGTACATGCACACTCTGCATGGAACTCAGGAAGAGAATACTGAGAAGAAATGAGACCTATTTACAGATGTGCACAGAATAATGCCCAAGTAGTACCTGGATAATAAAGCGCTTAAGTGTTTGAGTGGCACCAGCACACAGTCTAGTTTGATACAGTGAAACAGTGAAATTACATGTAGATGTTTGAGTGGGACAGTAGAGGAGAAGCAGACTGAGAATAAGAATAATTGGAAAATTAATGTTAAAGCACTGCTAATGTTGAGAATATAGCAGTACATGGGAGGTCTTCCAGAAGATGTAGTCCTAAATTCTGAAGTACATAACTGTGTATACAGTGCTGAGAGAACAAAAGGCTGCTCTTCCATTTTTATGAATTCTCAAAATGAGTGACTCGGTATCTTTAACAAATAAGTGATTGAACACAATAGAGAAATTATTATTATGATCCTAGCAATTTGTGCAACAAATTAAATTAGGAGAAATAGTACATTTTCCTAAGTAGAAATCAGCACAACGAATTCTCAGAAACAGGGATTTCCCCATAACAAAAATCATGGCTGAGCAATATCAGATGGAAAAATAAAATGGAAAGCAAAATGCACACTGACTTTTCCAAAAGGAAGCCTCAGTTTCATTCTTAATTCTGTCTTAATTCCAATACTGCTACAGTTAGCCCTCCAAAGCCACAGATTCTGCATCCGCAATTAACCATCCATGGCTTGAAAATATTTTTAAAATCCAAAAAGCAAACCTTGATTTTTCCATTGTATATAAGGGACACCATTTTACTATGATGGAGATGGAGCTATGGCAGGTACAATTGTGTCAAACTGCATTATTTCTACAATGTAGATGCACTCTTTGACATGTGACCAAACAATATTAGAGTGTGGTCAAGATTCAAAAGTTGTTCAGGGGGAAGGTTAGACAATCTAAGAGAGGATGCTGCAGTTTGCTTTTGCCTGAGCCTCCTGGGAAAGCCACAGTTCTAATCCATCCTCTACTTTCTTGCCCTCTAAGTTAATGGAATGCAAATTACTTGTACTTTAAACTCATTTTGGAACCACTGAAGTAATCTGAAGATGAAGCAGGAACAGGGAAGGAAGAAAGAAAGAGAAACTGGGACATTTTAAATGTAGATTAATACAAGGTGGGGGGAGATGATTAATAGGGACTGTCCCTGCCAAATTGGGATAGTTTAAGAGTATGGTAAAAGAAAACTCTAGTTTCCTGACTTACTACTTTAGGTTTACCAGCTTATAGCCTAATGACCTCTGGGTTTGCTGAGTACAGGAAAAGTTAATAAAGCCAATAACATTTGGTTCTCCATTTTGAAAACACACAAAACAACCCTTTAAAGATCAAACCTATTTTTTCTGGTGTCAGGTTCATAGGGGTTAAATGAGAGTAATTCATAAGGTACAATTTTTCCAACTTCCATATCTTTTTGTTGTGGTTGTTGTTGCTTTCTTCATTGTGTGGTGTTTGTGTTTGCTTGCTCACCTCACTAGGGCTTGTTTTATATTTTTTACACATTAACAGAGTGGCAAGTCTGTACTTTCATCACAAATTGAATCTTATTCATAGTCCTTTCTGATCATGCCAGCCACAGATGCTGGCGAAACATCAGAAGGGAACTCTTTTAGAACATAGCCACATAGCCTGAAAACCCCACAAAAAAACCTTTTTGATCACTTTGCCAACCTGTTTAAATTGCTGAGCTGGGCAAAATCCCTGGAAGTTAGTTTACTGCCTCATGTATTTTGTCTTCTTTTAAAATCTATCTTGAGGATGTGCTGGTTTATCAGACAGTCAGCTGAACACAGAGAACACTGCGGTTTATCCTGAAGGACTCTTTAAAACTCCAAGCATTATTTATAGTAAGAAAAATATGGTAAGCTGACTTTTTGTAAAGTGTTTTATTAACTTGGTTTAAGCTTAAATATCCCCTCCCCCAAAAAGTTATGCAGCCCTTAGTCACTTTCATGGGACTACATTTCAGCTATATTTTTCGTTTCCTAAAATGATAGTGGTAACAGTGGGTGTGATTTTACAAATTTAAAGACTTTTACATACTGAACTGATAACTTTGTGAAGAAGAAAAGTAAGAAAGAAAATAGCCTACATTATCCACATTAGGACCAAACCAAACATTCTGTAAATAATTAGCATGCATGTACGTATCCAGTTTTGCTTAAGTCAATTGTAGTTGTGTAGAAAATTATCTTTTTCATAAACCATGTGTGCGAGACTTACCTCTGTGTTTTAAATGGAAGTAATTTGCTATGCCAGCTTTTGTGACATAGTGTCTGACTCTGTTCAGTTCTATCCTGGGAAATGAAGTTGGCCCAGAATCCTGTAGATTTGTTTACACACCAGCATACCCCCATACTGCCTATTTTCAGCTCCACCATCTGCGAAGGACCACCATGGACAGGGAAAAATTAAAGAATATGGCATCTAAAAACTCCTCACCAACCCTCCCAGATTGGTCCCTCATTCTATATACATCTTTATGGAGATAGATTTTTTTTTCCTGAACACTTTTTCTCTGAACTAGTGATGGTGGCTAGTGGCTCCCATGTCAGGAGGGAGGTCAAACTCTTCTATTTAGTCTTAACTTCAAGGGTTCAGGACACAGTTTAGATCTTTTAAAATGTGACTCATAGACCCACTGACATACCCACCACTAGTATACTTCCTTTTTTAACAAATTGTATTCATTTTTCCCAGTAGGCAATGCCATAAAATACATAGGGCGATAAAATGCAGCCTTCCTTGGTTGTATAGGATGTTGCCCTGATAGATATATAGCAGTCCTACTCTTTACATTTTCCTTACCTTTTTGCATTCTTACTTCGTAATGTCCCAGTTCGTCTGGCTCCCAGCTTAGTGTAAATCTGTTTGTTTGTTGGTGTGCATTATCTTTGACATTGATGTTCTTCAAATTGCATTTTGGCATGTTTATTTAGTGTTCTTTAGCTTTACTCTATTTGTTATGTTATTACCCTGTTTCCCTGAAAATAAGACATCCTTAGTAAATAAGACCTAGTAGAGTTTTTGCTGAATTGCTAAATATAAGGCCTCCCCCAAACATAAGACCCAGCAAAGTTTTTGTATATAAATATATAGTATACACAATATATAATGAATGTTAATTTTTTTTTTGTTCAACAATAAATGTGAATTCTTCTTCATGGAAAAATAAGAAATCCCCTGAAAATAAGACCTAGCGCATCTTTGGGAGCATAAAATAATATAAGACACTGTCTTATTTTCGGGGAAACACGGTAGCAGCTCGTGGTCAGTGCCACAACTGCTCATTGTCTTGTTTTTGCAGAGAGGATGGATAATATTAATACTAAAATATCCCCTCACCTCCAGTCTCCTCCTTTCTTTTCTTCCTTAGTCAGCTTGCCTTGAGGTAGGTTGCAAGTGTCTGCTACTCAGTTCACCATTCCTTGTACCCAAGCTTTTCTTTTCTTTTTTAGTGAGAGGGGGGGAGGGAGGAGCCACCATTGCACCCGCATATGTTTTGCACCTCTAGCAGAGCACACTCCCCCTCCTTTTGGTCTGGCACTGGGGATCCTGTCCCTCCTGAGATCTATGTTCTTCCCTCTGGGGTGCTTTAGAGGCCAAACCTCTTCCTCATGGTGCAAAAAAAATCCTTTGTATGTGTTCTGCTGCAGTCTTACAGGATTGAAATCCCTTTCCTAAGGCTTAGTTCCTGGGAGTAAGAGCTGTAAATTCAAATATGCAGGGATTGTTGGTCTCATTCCTTTCCTGATGGAATGATAATTTCGAGAGCTTCTCTGAAATTGTATGTGGCCCTTGAAGTGAGAGGAGTTTCTACCCTGGTTTTAGAACTTTTATTTTTGCTTGGCGAAATGCATATCTTTCACTCCTTTCACTTGAGTTTCAAAAATGAAATATTTAGAAACAGAATAGATATAGAATATACAATAGACAGGTGTAGAAATTGAAAAAAATGCATTTTCTACTTTGAGATGTGTAGTGTGAGTCATTAGAGTCTACTGCACTTTATTTTTACAGTGAGCTATAGCATGATGGAGAGAGGCCCCTTAATCACAAAGAATACTTGTCTGGTCTAGCAGTATATAAAACTTTTGCTCAGGAAGGGCAAACTCTAAATCTGGAGAATCTGTATCAGTAGTTGGGAGTATGTATACACGTGTGTGATATATTTCTATCTGCTGTTAACCCACAAATATTCCTAGACACTCAAAAAGAGTAGGCTATATTGTATGATGTTCAACTGGAATACGAAGAATCAATCAGCTGAAATGCAAAGATTAATATTGGGAAATATCATAATTCATTTTATCTTCTTCAGAAATGTTGAAAAATTCATTCATTTTAAGCATCATGTGAAATATAAGCTTAGGCTGCAGTCCTATGGCTTGCAAAATCCCCATTGATTTTAGTGGCATTTACAGTCATTTAACAAAAACCGCCTCTGTCATTTCTTTACATTCTCAGCTGCATCATATGATGAAAGATGAACAATTGTCACAGTAGCAGAAGTCTTGTTTATTTGTTTTGAATCTCAGAATAGTTATTTTGTATACATAACCAGCACCTGCACAGGATGGGAGTGCCTCCCCACAGGCAAAGCCAGCCACATGACATGGTGGTACACTTCCAACATATTTCTCTTTCTTTCAGAAATGCAGTATATTTTAGAAAGCATTTACACACAAACAAACACACACAAAATCCACTTGCCCTTTTAGTACATCCCTGTATATTGCTGGTGCCACCATTTCTTTTATGACTATATGACAAGATATTGTAAAGCTGCTTTATAGTGAGTCAGGCCTCTGATCTGTTAGTCCAGTGTTGTCTGCTCTAACCAGCAGAAGCTCTCACAGATGTTATGTGGACATCTTACCACCCTTTTTAATTGAAGACCCTAAGGCTTGTACACAAGCTCCTTTAATGGATTTTTTTTAAATGTCTGCCTTATCAACCTTCAGTATTTCTGCTTCAAGGATGGCTCACAGAAAATATCCAGTAGCAGCAAAAATAAATAAATAAAATCACATTATAAAAAACTCACTTATGGTCCTAGAATATTGGAATAAATAATATAAAAGAAAAACATTTCAGTAGATGATAAATAAGCTTTCATGAGAAGTGTAATCCAGAAGTAAGGCAACCTGGAAAAAAGTAATCCTTGAAACATAACAATCCCAATGTCATCTGGGACTTCAAGAATTAAACCTAAACCTTAAAACTTGCTTTTTGGTTAAATGCTTGTTGAGGTATTTTCCCTTTCTTCAGTCCCATTCAATAGCCTATTTTGAGTGAAGTTTTTTTCAAAGACAGAATCATGTACAAGTAGTCCAAAAGACAAGTTGTCAAAGCAAATGCAGCTAGGATTATTTCTCTCAAAAATAGTGATTGCAGCAGCCAAACCACCAATGGATGAAAGCTGTTTCATGTTGCCAGTGCCTCTTGGGTATTCATTGGGGTTGCACGTCACCTTCCCCTAACTTAGGCTATCCATCTAAAATTTGTTTCAGTCTTGAGTGATGTCTGCAGTTAAATTGAAAAGGGCCAGACAATCACTCTTCAAGAGTTTTCAGAGTTGTATGGCAGCCTTCTACTCTTAACAGTTTCCTCAGAAAAAGGCTAAATTATTTTTGTCATTGTCATTGAGGTCCATGGAAGGTTTCTGTAACTGTGACAAAGGAGGAGTAAGCAGAAACCCACACTCTCAGTGGCTGGAGTGAGAATGTTGGTCTCATCAGGAACAATAAAAGCAGTAAAAATAGCAATAACATTCAGTTCTTTGGAGCATGCAAGGGGAACTGAGAATTCAACCTCTTTTTCCCTTACCTCCTTTTTAATCCATCATTTCCAGAAGAAAAACTGAATTTTGAATTGATAACTTGCACAGAGAATAGTGTTTGTGTTAGTGAATATATTTTTCATTGGAGCTATCACAGCCCAAGTGCACTTACTCCATTCTTTATGATGGGACTCCTTGACACTTGTCTTCTTGGTCCAACTTGGCCTTTTCACTGATCTTTTGGGGCTAAGCAAAAATGACCTCGAAAGAATTGAATAATCTTCGGGAGCTTGTCTGTAGGTATTTTTTTAAAATGAGAGAGAAGCCATTTTTTCCACAATTACAGAACTGCCCTGTGACTAACTACCCAAGAAAATATTTCACTAACTGTTGACTACTTTGTATTATTAACAATGGTTTATTTTTTTTTATTTTGTTTTAATAAGAGTTCTTAACTATAAATTTCCAGTTTTCTCCTTAACCCTTCCACTGTCCACTTCCCTTTCTTCACCAAGTGGCAAATTAACTATGTAATAGATTTTCACATTTCATTTTATTTGTACCACACCCTTTGTTTCTAGAACCCAGGATGGTTAACAACCTTCATAAAACACACACTTGAAAACATAATACTAAAATTGCATTTAATAAAATATAACAACGCTAACAATAACCAAACCAAAATTGAGAGCAATAACTTCTTACAATTTGTTTTATATCAAAAGAAGTCCCCATTTGAATTTCTGAATAGACATTGACAAAAAGGGCCAGTGGTAAAGGGGAGCTTCTTACATAATGTGTAAATCATAAAATTACCTTACTCATTATATAAAACTGATGTAAGACAACTTGTGATGGATGCAGAAGCGGCACCACAGTTAATGTATTCTCACTAAATGAACCACTCTACTTATAGCAAGAAAGTATAATTTCAGAAAGGTTGACTTTATTAATTATATACTTAATTCATTTTAACAAATATAAAACATCTTTTAAAACTATTTTTTATTCATGAGGCAATCTTGCTGTGCCCATCTTAACATATTCATTCCCTATCCTGTCAAGCTCTGTAAGTACATCTTTCAGTATAAAATTGTGCTTGACTGCATGTCACAAAGGGACACTCTTTCTATGCATTAAAAATCAAAGCCATTCTTTTAAAGTTCCGCTACCCCAGTTGCTTATACTGGAATTCAAAGCACAAAGTGAGCAGTGGATCCACTCTGGATTTTATTCTGAGTTTAGATAGCTCTTTTAAATATGAGAGAAGACTCAGAACAGATTTCTGTGTGCTATCTGAAATTTTACTGTGGTTTTCTAAGACCTCTGGAGCAGATGTTGACAATGTAGGGGTGTGTGGAGATTCATTCTGGGGAAACAGAATGACCTCTTCCTGGAACTGCTTGCAGGGCTTCTTTGAACAATTGATTCCCCAGATGGATCTTGGTCAATACTCTCTCTGTGTACTTAAAGATATATAAGATTAAGCTCATGGAAATAGGTGGAAGATTTTGTTTTTTAAGGCAGGAGTGGGGAAGCTGTGGACCTATAGACGTTTCTCCACTACAGCTTCCATCATATTTGACCATTGGTTACTGGTGGGAGCACAGGTCCAACATTTCCTACCCCTGGATGAGGGCCATATATTACCCACCTCCTATTGTAAGATTAAGGGAATAATTTAGAGAGGTGAGTTTGGGCATATCTGCTAAACAACAGAAAGAGCTTTTGGGGAGGGGGGCCCAGCATTGACTAAATTATCAGTAACAATACTAGGAAGGAGATAAATATTCACTAACTTAGATAAAACACTCTGGGAATGAGAAAAATACTACCTAACATCTTTGATATTGTATATACCCATGTAGAAGTCGACTTCATGTTAGAAGGCAAAGGCAAAATTAAAGATATTGTAATGACATGTGTATAAATCAAGAGTAAAACTTAGGGGCATGTAACAAAGGTGGAACAGTGGAAGACAGAACGTGCAGTGGGGAGGCAGACTGCAGTTAGGCTGGCCTGTTGGATACCTCCTCCCCTCTTCACAGGGAGCTTTTTTTCTTGTTGAGTGTGGGAAGGGTAAAAAGAGAGGGAGGTAACAATCCAGTTTCCCATCCAAAATAGAGAAAAATCTCAGAATGTGAGGGAATCTGAGGGCTAAGACATCATTTCACCCCCACTGCTGCATTCTTCCCAAACAGGGAATCTGGGCTGTTTCTGTGATAAGAAAGGCAGAGCTGCGCCGGAGCAGCAGGAGAAAAAGTATGCGCGGGGGTAGAGGCAACTGTGGTTGGAAGCATCCCTGTCCCTACAGAGTAAATGACCTGGTGGTGGCAAAACCCAGTCACCAGTTCTTCATGCTCCAGGGAGCATGCCAGCCACCTGGCTGCAGCACTTCTGCTCGTTCCTTTACAAGGCAGAAGTGAGCAGAGGAGTACAGAGAACTAGCAGGCAGGGATTGTTGCCACTAGGAAATATTTTACTCTATTAGGACAAGTCCCATCTCAAGCGGAATCTATCTTTCCCCCTGCATTGTACCCTTTTCTCCTGCAACCCCAGCACAGTTCTGCATTGCCTGTGACTGAGGGAACCAGTGGAAGAGATAAATACAACATCCCACAGACTTTATTATCATAATAGTCCACAGACTTTATTATCGTAAAAAATTCAATGCGTTTTCTCCTGGTCACAAATTGGCTTTCTTCAGGGGCAATTGTAAAATGAATAGAAGTACATGTATTATAGTTGTGGTATTGGGACAAAACATAAATAATTTCTAAAAACATAATTTCTTAAAAATCAAATACCATCTATTATCCATATTATTTTATACATACCTGTTACCAGAGATTTCAGAAGTTGTAGTCTGCACTCTTAAAAAAGTGGACAATCTGAATATTAGAAGGAAGGGACTGGGATTATCAATGAGTTGGGTATTTTGAGATAATAAAGTTTGTGGACCATCAATAGCATATGAGACTTCGTTTCCTTAATCTCTTCCATTGTCAATACGTGCTTTCCCATTTTTGTTCTGTTACTGACGCAACCAGGCAATGAAAGACGCAATAAAAGACTTAGGGGTGGTTCACACTACATTTTAAACCAGTTTGCAAACTGGTTTAAATTGGAGTCATTCACACTTGCACCAGAATTTGGTGTGTGTGTGTGCCCAAATCTCCCTTAATCTGGTGTTTTTTGGAAATGGAGATTTGAGAGGTTTTTTCTTTTTAAAGGACTGGTCTTTTTCTACCAGATGCAAATGGGAACTTGCTGCCAATTCAGTTTGGAGCAGAGGAAAAGAGGAGTTAACGCACAGTGGGCAGATCAAGCCCACCCCTTTGTTCTCTGCCTGCCAGCCAAAGCCAGGCAGAGGGTTCTCCCAGGAACATCATTAGTGTACTTTTAAAATGCATGCATGCATGCATACATACATACATACAAACAATTTGACAGGTCATGTGCACCTTTGAAATTTTATGGCTGCAGTAGACAGTGCTTTTGAATATTCACATAGTCAATATGACAAAGGTGCATGTGATTTGAAAGACTTTTTTTTAAAAAAAAAAAAACTATCAGTAGGGGTGGGGGTTTGGGGTCATTTTTTCCTGTTTCTTCAGAAATAAAATCACATTAGACTATGCTCCCAAGTTGGTGCAAAACAAAGCTCTTGCTCACATATTGTAGTTTTGTGAGACATTGAGCCTTCTCTGTCAGACAGCTCTGAGTGCCACAATCAACTACCATTTCCAGGATTCCCTAACCCTGAGCCAAGGCAGTTAAAGTCATCTGAAACTGGATTATTTCTCTGGTGTGTTTTGGACCCATGGGATTGCTAGCCCTCCTTTTCTCCCAAAATGGTATTCCAGGCAGAGCCCAGCCTCCTTGTAGGAAGTGTGGGGAGAGAAGGGGGAGAGGGAAAGAGTGTGGATCATGGATATTTTTAAAATTCTTTTTTTTTTTTTTAAGAACCACTTTCTCCCTCCTTTCTATCCTCAGGCAAGAAAACGGGAAGGTCATAGATTTTTCTTTTTTTTCTTTTGAAAATCTGCTTTCTCCCTCCTTCCTTTCCTCAGGCAGAAGGGACAGCAGCACCGTGGTTCTCTCCTCCTCCTCTCAGCCCCCTTGAAACTTGGTGGGCTCCCTGGGTGCTACATCTCCCTCAGGGGATGTATAGTTTTCCCTAAGGGGGAGGAAGCTATGTGGGAGAGAGACACATATTATATCCCACATTTAACTCTGGGGGGGTTTGTTGCCTGACAGTGTGTGAACTTCCCAAAGGTGAATCTATCAAGGGTTTCTTGGCAATGTTTCTTCAGAGGGTTTTGCCATCGATATGTTTTGGCACCACAACAATGGCTTGTTTGACAAGTCAGTTTCTTCATAGACTACAGTGTTCTTGCTATTCCCTACCTCTGTTACTTCTGCAGGATTCCAATGTCTTTTTTATTATCTTTATTAGGATCTTTCAAGTGTCCCTATATAATGTTCTATAGGACTTAACTATTCTGACAAACATACAAAAATAGCTTGATTTTTAAAGACCTGCTCATATCCAAATAAGTGATTTATGATAATCACTACACTAGAGAGCTTTGTAAGAGTTTGGAATTGGATTTTGGAATATTTTAGGGATATAGCCCCATTTGCTTGTTTGCTTTTATGCACAAATATCTTGTTTTCTGCATGAAAAAAAAGTTTCCTGTGCAGGAGACTGCTTTCTGTGCAGAAGGCAGTTTTTTGGTGCAGGAAACCTTGTTTTCTATGAAGAAAACAAGGTTTCTGTTTAAACAAAATAATTCCTGTGCAACATTTCAAGATATTCAAATATTAGGAGAATGCAAGATTCTCACTCATCTTCCTGGCCTGTTGGACAGGCATTTTTGAACTGGAAACTAACAATAATGAATATTCTTTCCATCTCCATTGTGGTGATGAAATACCAGATCCCAAGCATTATTTTGTTAAATTGTTTCTTCCCATATTTTTCTCATTAAAATAATTTTTTCTCTTTTTGCAGAAGTTTTCTTACCTTCCTTTGAAATCATATATTTGAATGTTTTGTTTTATTTTAGGAGTCTTTTCAGACTTCTCATGGCAGCAGTGGGGAGGAGCTGCCTTAGTCATTCTCTCTCTCCCTTCTTTCTTTTCCATCCTTTCGCTAATTTTAAGTAAAAGGAGGTTAGCGATTCATCTATCAGTCTCTTTGTGTTGTAAGTTTACAGAAAGTTCTATACCTTTAACATCTCAAGGCTGACATCAAACTAACAGATGAATAATGGTGAAATCCTTTAAACAGAGATACAAATGCTTATGCCTTCAGCGGCAAGCGCCTACGAGGTCACATAATAGATCTTGCATACCCAAGAGTTCTTTTAATGTTTCAGTTTGGTACATGGCCTTACCCGCCATTTACCATAAAGATGTTTTTAGCTTATTTCAGGAGGGGCTCACAAAAGAGTTCTATTCTTTTTAAACACACATCTCTGTGCTTTGCTGCTTGTAGAGATGAGTAACTTTACTTTTCCATAGTGTCAAGCTGTTGATTATTCAGGCTAACTACTGTGATCATCTGCTGCTGGTGATAGTGCTGCTTTCTCCTCTCCCTCTTCCTCTAGCCTTCTCACAAGCAGTGTTACCAAGATTATTCTGAGTCAAAGGGGGAAAAAAGTTTGGTTTTCTTCTTGAATACTCAGTATAAGTATTCAGATGTAGATGGGGTATTTTTAAAACATCTCTTTCCAAGTCAAACACGTTTTTGATGAGGAATACTTATGTTTTTCTATTTAAAAAACCAAGCATCACACAGAGGTGTGAGATGTTGCTTTTCAGAGTATGCATCTTCTGTCATTTATAGTACTGTTGGTGTGCAGATATCTGATCAGGGTAATATTTTCCTTATGAATTGCTGACTCAATTTTAAAAGAATTAATGCATTTTTAAAAATATCCAGTAGGTCATCTGTCTTGGAGTAATCTAATGTCTTCTGTAGAATAGATTTAATGATAATGATCTTAAGAAGTTGTCTTTAGATTGAGGTGAAATGGATCAATGAGAGCCCAGATCTAATAATCTGACTATATTGCATTGTTGATCTGGAAATATTATTTTAATACGTAATCAATTTTATAAAAATATTGCCATGGAAGGGAGCCACCATAGGAATGACTACAAAAACACAAAAATTGTAAAATAAGGTCACAACTTTATTATGTAACAGCTATATCATAGGGTTGGCTCCAATGGATCTGTAATCCATCTGTCATCCATCAGTCCCTGATTGATTGATGAACCTCATTTGCTTGGTCACGGTCAAGCTTTGGGATGACAAGGGGCTAACTAGTTAACAATGCCCATCTGCCCCTTGATAATCAGTTGTTCACTTGATTGCATCTCTGCCTCTTGTCACCAGGGGATGCTGAATCAATATTGTCCCCACAATGGCGACATTGTCTCCATTGGACTCCTGATCCAGTGCTACGAAGCCCTGTAAACCGTACCCACCAGATCCAAGGCCTATGCAATTGCCACAGAAAACTGTCCCCCAGGACAACTTCCTCCACCCCTGCGACCCTCCTTATCGAGGGCCCCCACAAGCATCCTGCCCCGGGTGAATGTAACCTGCAAAAGCCCTGGATTTCCACCTGCCCAGTCTTTTTTTGAGTCCACTGGCAACCCACATTCCACTGCAGAAGTAGCCGCCCCAATTCAAAAGAAATGTCCTCCAGATTCTTCTGGCAGCATCCCAACCTTCCTCAATGGTAATGTGTCAGTGGAGAGCCATCGGAGTGGATGAAAAGAGGGACATCCTTCAGTGGGCAAGTTGCCATATATTTCTACAGGGTCTGGACTGGGCACAGGTGGGAGCCAAGCAACCTTCACAGCATGATGGAAGATCCCTTGCCATATTGGTCACAATATGTGCAAAAAACTAAACACACAGCACTTGCGGGAAACAACACATCCCATTTCTGCAACACCCATTTTGAGTTGTAACTTGTTGGCCCTGGAGGTGGGCACAAATTTCTCCACCCTCAATGCCCCAAAGAAGGCCATGACAAAGGCAGCTCTGAACAGGCTGGCCTCCTTTTTGGATGAGCAGACAGTTTCAAGCTGCTCAGTGATCTTGCTGAGCAGCTTGAAACAAATGGGCCTCCTCCCATCTTTCACCCCTATATGAGTTCTCCTCCACCTTTCCAATGTTCTTCTAACCAGGAAGGACATGCAAGGGTCCTGATATCTGCTGGCTTTTGAGTAGAAGGAGATCCCAGCCAAATGGACAGACATGGTCCAAGGTGTGATGCCCTTTCCTATTAGCCAAATGAAAAAAATTTAGCACAGTATGAGGCCATATAGGCCAGTGGGCCCAGATATTAGCCCCCCCCCCCCCCAAAAAAAGGCCACCAGTTTGGATATGACTCTTTTCTAAACTCTGAGGATGGCTGGAGCCAGTGAAGACAGGGCTCCCTGTAACATGGCAACTTTCCAACTTCCTACAGCTCCTCCAGGAAAGGCATGGGCAAGGAGTCTGCTCCAGGTGCCAGCTGGCAGAACCTGGCCTCCTGGAAACAAGAAAGAGCATCTGCAATATTATTTTCCAGGTGCAGAACAAGTGAAGTACAAAATGTCTGACTAACTGCATGACTCTCTCTGACTAGCAGCTTTGGTGGCTGAGCATCTTGATAACACACCGTCTTGTTGGCAAAGGCCTCATCTCATATGTGAACCGCTACTACAGTGGGGAATAACTCTAAGAAAGTGAGGTCACACAGGATCCCTCCCTCTGCCCAATGCTGTGGCCATCCTTGAGAGTCCAAAGCCCAGGTTCCCAGTTGTGTCTCAGTGAACCTGGAGGCCTTGGCTCAGTTCCTAGGGGTGTTGCCATAAGGAAATTCCATTATATTATTTTAGGAACCCTTCCCAGACTGCAAGGTCCTTCTTAATGCCCTTTGTGAGGCGGATGTGGTGATGAGCAGCCCTGACCCCAGAGGTGATCCTGGCCAGTCGAGCACAAAAGGCCCAGCCTGGTGAGACCACCCTGCATGTGAAATTGAGGTGGCCCAGCAGGACTGGATTCCCTTGAGGGTGGCCTTATTGGCTGAAAGCATGTCTGTAATTCTTCACAGGCAGACGTGAAACTCCAGCCACTGAGTCCAGCTGGATGCCCTGGTAAGTGAGGGACATGGATGTGCCTTCAGTCTACCACGATGCTAGGGGGACGCCCAGCTTGTGAGCCAGGTCTTGGAATGTGGCCAAGGGCTTGGCACAAGTGTCAGTCTACACCTCTCCTATGAAGAGGAAATCATCCAGGTCATATGTGACTGAGCAGTCTATGGGCATCGCCTTATCAAAATACCACTGGCTTTTGACTTTGAAGCCCAAAAGGCAGAAATCATCAGGGTGTACTATCAGTAGGTGAAAAGCTGATTGAATGTCACACTTTGCCATGAGGGCACCCTGCCCACAAGCACAAACCAACCTGACTGCATGATCAAAAGTAGCATAGCAGACTGAGCAAAGCTCGGAGGGAATGGCTTCATTGACACACCCCGGGGGGTAAGAAAAATGATGTATGACCTGGTATTCACCCAGGGCCTTCTTTGGCACAACACCAAGAGTGGAAGCCCCGAGGTTAGGCATGGATGGAGAGGAGAAGGGGCTGGACACCCTGCCTGCTGCACATTCCTTCTAACACTGAGGGCCTAGCCATGTGGCCTTTTATAGGCCTCTCCACCAATAAGGGGCTGAGATGAGGCAGAGGTCCCACCCTCCCGGTCCCTCAGCCAATCCAGGACAGCACTTTTGCTGACACCACCCAACCAGGAGGCACTTCCTGCCCCGGCACCCTCTAGGCTACCTCGCAGCTCCCCCGGCACAGCAACCACTCTGGCCCACTGAGTTGAGCAGCCCCTTTAACCTGTAGATTCCTCTTCAAAGGACAAATAAAATTCATGTTAAATGTATATGTTAATTTATGTTTAATAGTTTCATTTGATTTATCAATAAAAGAGTTGACTTTGTGACTACAGATTACAAAAAACTCTTTTTTCTCTTTTATTCTAGCAAGTGGACTATAGCACAACATGTTCATTTTACCTTTGGCTGTCCTCTTAAGAACTCAGTCAAATAAATCTTCACTTCATTGTCACATGTGAGAGTGAAAAACCTCAAAGTTTTTATTTTCCACTGGGTGAGAGTTAGAGTTTTGATTCATTTTTCATTAATTTATGGACTTTTTAGGGCTTTTGGCAAAAAACATGGATTTTTGTGCAAAACATGTTTTTCCATTAAAATAATGGCTTGAATTTAGTATCACAGAGATGATTAACCTGGAGATACAGTATGCTGAGTAACCTGTATTCATGATTCCTATAATCATGATTTTTAGCATTATGTAACTGCCCTCTCCCCACCACCATACTGGGCATCAGCCACAATGAAAGAAGGAGGTCCTTTCTGTTTATGATCAGAGAGCAGTCCCCTCTCACTCACCAGAGAACAAGGCTGCGACAAACAAAGCAAGACCCTTGTTACATTTCCATGTCACGGCTTTGCTGGCTGATCAAAGGGGGTGGAAATGTCACTCAGTCACACTCCAATTACTAGAAGACCATACCTCCATCACTTGGTGTTGCATCTGATGACAACAAAGTAGGCTGGGGGTGGAGATGGGCTAGGAAAAAGTACACATTTATACAAGAACAACGGAACAGCACTTACAGAATTCTAGCCAATATTTTCTATGCTGAAGATGCTGTTTCTTTGTGTATTCATGCAGTGGCATGAAAAAAAAAACTCATGGTGATTGACTTTTATTTTGGACAGGGTCAAATGTATTGAAATACTTTTCCCCCATCAAAGACAAGAACATTCACAAATTTTCACAGTGAAGTTTAAGTTACTTGTGAGAAAAAATGTGGTATAATGTGCTCTCTTCAGCTTGCCTGTTCCTTTCCTGAATCAATCCCACACCTTTCCTTTTTTTTAATTAGATCACTAAGCGTAATTTTGCACTGAGCATGAAACAATTCAAATAGGTTTGAGAAACAGAGTTACTATGGAAATAGTATTATGGTTCAAAGCAGTGGCTGTATTGTACATGCTTACATACATCTTATGTCTGTTTTTAAAAGAAAATGATCATTTGCCATAACAGAAAGCTTTCTGCACATGCTAAAGTGCAATCTGTCTTTAGATTCAGGAAAACAAAGATGGCAGTCTGCCAGGTTTCTGGCATATGATTATTTGTAAGCTAAGCCATTGTTTGCCATTACTTGTGGAGTACAAAAATGTTTGCCAAGAAGCAAATGTAATGGCCCTTGGGGAAGACTGTAATCTTCTTTTTACTTTGCAAGTTGTTAAAATTGCTTGCCTTTAGCATAGCCACCTGCATTAAATGATTTTAATCCATGGTATGTTTTACAGATTCTGGAAAACACTTTCCCCCAGAGTCAGCCAGGAGAAACAATGGGTACTATTTCCATAATAATTCCACAGACATTTAAAGCTACATTAGTTGGTTGCTGTTTCTTCAATGCTTAATGTATATGCTTAGATGTCAGCTTGAAAAGTTGCAGCCTTGAATTTTAAAAAATGCCTAGTTTTAGGGGGGGGGGGTTTACAGAAAATTGTACATTTGAGGGATGGTAATTAATACTTGACTTTATTTACTAAAACTGACTTTTTCTATCACTGCTGCTGTTGTGTGCCTTCAGGTTGTTTTTAATTCACAGTGATTCCATCATGGGTTTTCTTGGCAAGATTTGTTCAGAGAAAGGTTGCCATTGCCTCCTTTCTTTCCCTGTGTTCTAGGATCAAAGATGATGACTAATTTAGATTCTTTGTCCTCAGTCTATGATGTAAAAAAAAATCCATTAAGAAACACAGAGAACCATCTTTCCCACTGTGTCTAAGTCCTGTAACTTCAACCCTGGTGGTGCAATGGTTAAATGCCTGTACTGCAGCCACTCACTCACAAACCATAATGTTGTGAGTTCAATACCAGCCAGGGCTCAAGCTCAACTCAGGCTTGCTTTGTTCCAAGGTCACTACAATGAGTACCCATCTTGTTGGGGGCAATTTGCTTACTGTTGTAAACCACATAGAGACTGCTCAAGTGGTATGAAGCAGTATATAAATGAAGCTGTTATTGCTGGCAGCTATTGCTAACTATTTATTTACTGTCTCAAGATCCAAGGCTTGCAAGGATTTTGGTAGGATCCAGGCAGTCATCTCCTACTACACATTTCTTACATCTGATACACTTGTTTCCAATTTCCTTCACTGAAGGTGCTCATTAACAATGGAGGTAGTGAACTAGAATGTGTTAGTAACAAATTAAATAACTAGTTTCTTGTAATAACAAAGTTATAACTACATTTTCAAATATACATGGTGTATATTTTAATACATGGTGTATATACAAATTATAACTTAACTAGAGATATACATGGTGTATATAGAAATTATAACATAACAAGAGACAACCACTTCTCTATCAGTATAACTGTAACTTTTAGTTGCTTTTGAAGTTACAAATGTGATCTCACAAAATGGTAGAGATAGATTCCGTGGGGTACCTAGCATATTTGATACCTGAAGTGAATAATTTTTTAACATGCCCCCAACAAGATTATTTTCAGTAATAATCATGAAATGAAACATATAATGATACTTTGGCTGCCACTGCTACTACTGCTCATCTCTTCATGGCACTGATGGTCCCCGAAGAGACGGGCTATCAACAATGGTAGTGATGGAGCCTACTCTATGTTTTTGCCACTACTGTTGTAACTACTGCCTGTAACTTTGGAGTGCTGGCAATTGCCAAAGAGGTGGGTAGTTACAGTAGCAGTGGGGTCAACTCCATGTTTTGCTGCTGCCTCCCCACCACCATCACCACCAACTACATTTCCTGCCCACCTGGCAGTCTCTTTCAGTTCTCAAAGGGGGGCTGCTGACCAGGTAGGACAGAGAGGTGGAGAAAGGGTAAGAGTCCATGATCACTGAGGCTCAGTGGCAGAGAAAGAATTGCTAGCCTCACTTGCTGATGATGACTGCAAGCAAGATGAGAGTCTCCTTTTTCTAACCATTGAGTCTCACTTACTCTCAATGTCTTTGGGCAGAGATGCTTGCCCTGTTGCTGATGGTGACTTCTAGTCATTGTCTTTTTTCTCCACCTACTAAGATGCATCTCACCCCACACCTAGTGTTGGGAGCAGTGGTGTCATCCCAATTAGGTGTCACCCACTGTGGCCTGAACCCCCACCCCACCCTTAGTGATACCCCTTGGAGGATGGATCACATGTCTTCCCAGGAGCAAACGGAGGAGAGTAAATGTGATCCCCATTTTCAAAAAGAGGACCCAAACAATTACCTGGTCAGCATGATATCAGTACCAAGAAAGATTCAAGGGCAGAACATTAAGCAGTCTGTAAGTATAATCACTTAAAGTCAACATGAGTATCTCAAAAACAATCGATGACAGACTAATACGATCTCTTTTTGTGATAAAATTGCCAGCTGAGTAGATGAAGGGAATGCTGTGGATATAACATATCTTGATTTCAGTAAGGCCTTTGACAAGGTCCTCCATGATATTCTTGCAAACAAGCTCTTACAATGTGGGCTAGACAATGCTACTGTTAGATGGATTTGTTATTGATTGACCAACTGAACCTAAAGGGCACTCACCAATGGCTCCTCTTCATTCTGGAGAGATGTGACCAGTGGGGTAACACAGGGTTCTGACCTGGGCCCAGTGCTATCCACACCTTTATCAGTGACTGGTTAATGGAAAAAAATTCACGCTTATGAAATTTGCAGATGACACCAAATTAAGAGGAGTAGCTAAGCTAATACACCAGATGACAGGATCAAAAATCAAAATGACCTTAATAGATTAGAAAGCTGCACCAAAACTAACAAAATGAATTTCAACAGGAAGAAATATAAGGTACTACACTTAGGTAGAAAAAATGAAAAATGCAGATATAGGATGGGGGACACCACCTATTAAAGGGATCTAAGAGTCCTAGTAAACCACTAGTTGAACATGAATCAACATTATGGTGCGGCATCTAAAAAAGTCAATGCAATTCTCTCTGTGTGTGTGTGTTGTGTGCATTCAAGTTGTTTTTGATTTATGGTAATCCTAAGGCAAACCTATCATGGATTTCTCTTTGCAAGATTTGTTCAGAGGAGGTTTGCCATTGCCTTCCCTTGAAGCTGAGAGCATGTTACTTGCCCAAGAACACCCAGTAGATTTCATAACCAAGGTGGGAATAGAACCCTGGTATCTAGATTCATAGTTTAACACTCAAACCACTAAGCCACACTGGCCTCCTAGGCAGCATCAATTGGAGTGTAGTGTCTGCATTGGGTAGTGCCACTTTATTGTGCTTTGATCAAACCTCACCTGGAATTCTGTGTCCAGTTCTGAGCATCAGAATTCAAAAAAGATGTTGACAAGCTGGAGAAGGTCCAGAGGAGACATCTAAAATGGTGAAAGTTCTGGAAGCCATGCCCTGTGAGGAGCATCTTAGAAAGCTGGGTATGTTTAGCCTGGAGAAGAAAATAGGTGATTTGATAGCCCTGTTTAAATATTTGAAGGGATGTCATATTGAGGAGGGAGCAAGCTTGTTATCTGCTGCTCCAGAGATTAAGACCTGGAACAATAGATGAAAGCTGCAGGAAAAGAGATTGAAAGAATGTCATATTGAAGATGGAACAAGTTGTTTTCTGCAGCTCTAGAGAATAGGACCCAGAGCAATGTATTCAAATTACAAGAAAAGACATTCCACCTAATCATCAGGAATAATTTCCTGACAGTAAGAGCTGTTGAATAATCGAACATGCTGCCTTAAAGTATGGAGTCTCCTTCTTTGGAGGTTTTTAAACAGAGGCTGGATGGCCATCTTTGATTGTGTCTTCCTGCATGGCAGGAGGTTGGACTGGATGGGCTTGAGATCTCTTCTAACTTTATGATTCTTCAGTTCTATGATTCTGTGATTTAACTGCTGGGCTCACACTGCTGCCTTGTGCTTTGTTGTGGCTGGAGATATTGGTGGTGATGCTGCCACAGGTCATATGTAAGGAGAGTTTTGATATCACAGGCTTCTAGTACTTTTCTATAGTTTGTTGCTTTTATTGAAAATCATAATGTGGGAATCTACAATATATACTATTTTACTGAGTAACCTATTCAGTGTTATGTTCCTCTTCCCAAACCTTGTTTTCTGTTCTGCCTTTAAATCAGACCTACACTGCAATAGTTTTTAAAATTCTGCTCCAGGCAAATCTCTCTCAGCTTTACATTTATCTTTATCTTGAAATATATTTTAGACATATTTTTATTTAGAAGGTCTTTAATGGTTAATTTTATTGTCTATGCTCACACCTCTTTTTAATAATATTGTTTTGCTTTTTATTGTGGTTATTGTTTTCATTATTGCCAGATTGTTTCGATTGTTCTAAATGTTTGTAAGCCATCTGGTCAAATGGAGCAGTTGGAGCATATGAAATCCCCAGCCTGAAACTCATATTCATTCTGGGTTGTGAATCTGGCTTTCTAAAGAAATCCTCAGACATAATGTTTAGATGCTGATCAGTTGATTTAATTTACTATTTTAATCCAATATTTAATAAAGAGTTTGTTTTTTGAAACACAAAATACAGCAAATGGAGTATTTTGCTTTTGCTTTTGTACAAAAGCAGTATTTTTTATGTTAAGATGAATTACTGCAAATGTGCTTAGTACTGCTGTGGAAATAATTAGGTACACCAACCACATCATTCAGAATAACAATGTCAGAGGAAACTAAAGTGGCATAACAATTCACTTACTGTGGCTCAGGAGGTTTTCATTCTTCCCAAGAATAAAGAAATAAAGCTGAAGAAGAAACTGATAACATACTTTATACTTTATTAACTCCACTAGTTCCCCAGCAGTGACACTGAATAATAAAGTAAATCATTTTATGAAGTTGTTCTCCATTCAGCAAAAATGAATTTGTTTTAGACACTGCATTTTTCTTGGAAAGATATCTGTAGATATGGCCACTACGGAATAAATGTGAGAATTTTTTAAAGTGCACCCCAAGTTTCTTATCACTGTTCCAGAATTAATCATGACATGCTGTTTATTATTTTGACTGTGAACCTGAAGCCAAAGGAAGTAATTTTTGATGCTTGTCCGGAAGGCCGGAAAATTTCCTGTCCTATATTGATTTGGGCACATTTCCAGGTCACACTATTACATGGTGGAAAGACTCTTCTCTGACAACATTTAGATCTCACTAGTAAAATTGACTTTCTGACCTTTTTAAAGATTAATTTTAACACAAATAATTTACAATTTACAAACAAAGTTGAAAAGAAAAAGGGGGGAAATTGACAGCTAATACACAATAGGACTCTGATCTCCAAATCATGAGTGCAATGAGAGGGGAAAAGTAAAAAGTGAAAAATATATTATTCTGCTATTACAGATCTAACAAAATATCTCTGTGACATTACTAAAACCATAACCACAGATTTTTACATTATTAAATTTCTTATTGCTCAAAAAACCATAAACTGTTTCAATCTGCTTGTCTTTTATAACCCACATTAATTTGATTGTCGGAAAGCTCAACAATCCATTCTTCCATCATTGGTGTTTCAGTCCATTTCTAGATTTGAGGAAACAATATTCTTGCAGCTGTTGTTATATGTGGAAGAAGTAATCCATGGGGCTTTCTAGATTGGCAGGAAAGTGTGACATGAAGTTGCCTTTTCCTTAATGCTTAGCAGCTGCACCACAGCCTTTAGATGGAGCTGTGCTGTTCTGCAGTTTTTAAAAAAGAAGCTGGGAAAACCAGCACCTTTTTAAAGGCGCTTCTTCTCCCCTAAAATGCAAAAAAAGCGTTTTCATGGCACACTTTCCCTTTTTCTCATCTAAAGGCTAGAGTTTCATGCAGCCATGAACACACTTCTTTTTGCCAATCTAGAAAGCCCCCATATTTACTTTCCAGTTCATTTATTCATAATAACCAATCAAAATTTTTGGTAACATTACAAAATCTACTTTTAACATTATTTGAATTACATATTTTATTATGGCACTTGGCCAGCACATTATTTGAATTAACATATAAATCTTAGACCAGTAACTTTCACCATCCTACAAGTCCACCACATAGAAAAAAAGGATCTGTCCTTATTCTGACATCCTCAATTTAAATGTGAAACAATCTGAGGTATTTTTGATACATGGAGTTAGACATGCCATATATACATAACGCTATACATGTTTTCTGTTAAATCACTGCACAGTGTAAATTTTATATCTTTATACTACATTTCTCACCATATAGCCACATGAACATTATGCCCAAATTTTGGACCCACCTTATCATATGCTGTTTTACATGCTCATTTTCTATCTGAAACTAGAAGCTATTTATATACTTTTTAATTTACGTGGTCGTCATCTTTACAGAGATCTAAGTAAAACTCATTTTATCTAGCCTCTAGGACTGCATTTGTCTTATCTTGATTGAATTTGTATTTAAATTGCATATAAGTAAACCAGCTAAGATCTTTGTGTTCTGTAAGAACGAACCAGCTCCAATTTTAACCCTTTCTTTTCTTTAAAAACAAGAGTTTCCTGTGCTGAGGTGGCTAATGTAGGGATGAAACAAAAGGGCAAAATAAAGCAGCTCCCAGCCACTTTGAAGGTGGGATATTTATATGAAGCACACCTCCAAAGGGGATGGAAAGCAAAATGAAGCCACACTCTGTGACTAAAAACTGCAGCAAAAAGAAGCTGGGAAACTCTGGCTTAGTAAGAAAAATGTGCATCTTTGCGCATGCATATAAACAGCCCTACACCAGTGTGGGGCAGTGGCAAAAGAAAGAAAGTGAAACAATTCCAGTGGATGTAATTGCAACATACACAAGCCAGACAGTCTCTTTAACCATACAAAATAACAGGCCTTGTAATACAATTTAACAATAGGAACTCGTAAGCCACACGTTTCCTTAGCATCATACAGGATTCCTTTGCCTACTAGATTAATCTGGAAATCTCTTTCTGCCATTGAACAATTCAATTTCTTCAAGAGAATCATATAAGAAAAAAACAGTCTATAGACTGTTGCAGAATAGAAGTATGAAGACCTATATAAACTATACTTTCTTTTTAGAGCATCATGAATCTTTCTACAGAATAGATATGTTCTGGATTTCTAAGAATATAGCTAACTTAATAAAGAATATGGGCATTTTAAAAAATAGTATCATAATCCTGAGTTCTTGAAAACAGAGCAAACACAGTTTAAATGGAGATTCAATGAATATATGTTTCTGAAAACAGAAGTAGAAGAACAATGTAAACAAGAGGAGAGGATAATTTTGAGCTGAACTTAAATAAGGGTACAGAGCCCGTAGTAGTTTGGGATGTATGCAAAGCTTATATGAGAGAAAATTTATAAAATATGGTTTCAAAACGTCAGAGAAGAGAAGCTAAAATGAGTGAGTTGACTGATGAAATACAGAATTTGGAGGAAAAGCAGGAATAAAAATGATTTTAAAAATCAATAAAAGATTTAAGTTACTCCAACAATTCTTTTCATTGTTTAGAGTGTAAGAAATGAATACTAAACTATAATACCTTAAGAAAAACAAACATTTTGAATTCACCAATAAATCTGGCAAGTGCCTTTCCTATAACGAGACAGGAAAGGCTAAAGAAAAATGTTGCAAAGATTAGGAAGTGAGATCATCTTGTAATGCATAGTTTGAAAATACTAAAAGCCTTTAAGGAATATTTTAGAATCTTATATGCAAGGGAGAGAAAATCTCAGGTATGGAAAAACCATTTAGATAAATTCAAATTGGACAAATTATGCTTGAAACAAAAGCGAAGTTTGTATGGACCTGTGATAACTATGGAACATACTGAAGCAATTAAAAAGATTAAATCTGAGAAAATGCCAGGCCCAGGTGGATTATGAGCAGCATGTTACAAGAAATTTGAAGATGAGTTACTTCAACCATTAAAAATGGTGTGTGTTGAGTTATTAGAAAAATGGCAGATGCCACATTCTGGTAGAAATACCTAGGAGATCATCACACATAGCCCTTACCATGGATAAAATGTTCCTGAAGTGTTTCTCAAGCATGAAGATGTGATTGTCTGTCGTGCTTCTAAAACATCATTGAGGCATCTCGCTTCTCTCCAGTCGATGAAGGATTGTGGAGAAGCCAATTTTTTTAATAACAGGATCTTCCGTTATTCAAAAAATAGCTTATCCACAAATGCTTCGACGATGGGAAAGAAGCCGGATGCCTAATGACATTTTAGAAGTGCGACAGATGATTACACCTTCATGCTTCAGAAACACTTCAGAAACTTTGCCCACGGTAAGGGCTCCATGTGATAAGGTCCCTATATTACAATGATTCATAAAGAAAGACAGATGAGACATTGGTCTGAAACACACTGCAGAAATAATCAAGTTTGAGACCAGTTTAACTGTCCTGGCACAATGCTAGGGAATTCTAGGAAATGTAGTTTTGTGAGACATTTAGGCTTCTCTGTCAGAGACCTCTGGGGCTACAATAAACCACAGTTCCCAGGATTCCCTAGAATTGAACCAGGGTCGTTAAAGTGGTCTCAAACTGGTTTATTTCTGCTGTGTGTTTTGGACCATTAACAAAGAATTATAGACCTATCTCACTGCTAAATATTGACTATAAGACATTTACTACCATCTTGGCAACCAGATTGAGAAAAAATATTTCTCAGAATATCCATGAGGATCAGAGAGGAGGGAAGGGGTTGCCAAAAAGACAATTAAGGAATAATATCATAGCTGTTCTTAACAATATTGAATTCTTGGAATATCATAATGGCAAAATGTCTGTTTTGATGATTTCAGATTCTGAGAAAGCATATGATAATACTTCCTAAAATTACTTATTTCAAGTATTTGAGAGAATGGACTTGGGTGCAAATATTATTCTGGTAATAAAGGCAATTCACTCAACTCAAAAGGCCCAGACTTTAGTAAAGAGCAATGCAAAAAGAGGGACTGAAATGCAAAAAGAGATTAGACAGGGTTGTGCCCTCTTACCTTTACAGTTTGTTTTAGTGTTGGAGACTCTACTGAGCAATATCAGACAAGAGAGACAACAGGATTTATGGGTTGAGAATTTTAAAAAGAAGAGTATAAACTTAGAGTTTATGCAGATGATCTTGTGATAATGACACAAAACTAATTGGACTCAATGAAGGCTTTTCTTGAATAAATAAGGGGTTTGGGCCATGCACCAGATTTAAAGTGAATTGTGATCATACAAAATTGGTGGCTAAAAATATGGCCAGAAGAGTATAATGAACTAACTGCTCTCTTAGATTTTCAAGTGGAAAAAAGGATTAAATATGTGCGAGTTATAATTATGGAGAATAACAGTTTATTATTTCATAATAACTATGAAAAGTCTGGAAAGAAATTAAAAGTGATTTAGAAAATAGGGTAAGTTAAATTTATCCCTTTTGGGTAGAGTTGCAGAAATAAAAGCATATGTTTTGCCAAGGCTTTTATTTCTTTTTCAAAGGATCCTTATTGTAAAACTGACTTTTTGATCCAGTAAAAATTTAGATCTGAGAACTTGTTCATACAGCTGGCAAGGAAATGTGGTACTTGTGAATGCTTTAATCCTAGCACTACAGTCCAGATTAAACTTCATCCAAAAGGAAGAATAAATATATATTTTCTGCCCCAGCTACTGTGTCTCAAATTTCATTTAGTTGTTTCTGGTTACCAAGAAATATACTTTTTAAGCATTGTTGCTAGAGTGACAGAAATTTCTTCTGGTTTGCTAGCCAACAGAGAAGCAGAAAATTTTGAAAGCAAGTGTCTTCCTAACCAAACCTAAGATCTTTTTGTTTATTGTGGTCAGTGCCATTTTAAAAACTTTATAGTTATGAGGGATGAATTTTGTGTCAGAGAAATTGCTCTCTGCAGGCCAGATAGCACAGTGAGGCCAATTCCTCTAAATTTTAACAGTCTGTGGTTAGTTTTTGCTTTATAGTCTAAAATGCTTTTGAAGTGAAGGTCTCCTCCTTCTTTCTCTTGATTGTATATGTCTTCCTGCTAGTTGAAAGGAGCAGTGGGTGGTTAAGGCACCCCACGATTCTGATTTTCTTTAAAATCATCACATTAATGAAATACCTTGTTACAAAATGAAGAAGTAGAATACGGCAAACCCCAAACTCTTCCCTTTTTTTTCCTGAGCTAATCATTCCTTGATTGTAATAATGGCACCAACCTGTTTCTTACTGTACTTGACCTGGTTATTGGAATGCCACCAGCTATCCTTTTCTGTCTATCTGTGTCTCTCTCATCAGTATTGCCTCAGGGAAACTCATCAGCTTTCTCTGTTGTCATACTTCACTCTTCCTCATTCTGTGATTTATAATGGTTTGCCTGCTTTCTTTTTTATACATGCAGGAGAAATACAGCTGCACTTAGTGAGAGCAACTGAAAGGAAAATACAAGAGGGAAAATTATATAATACAAAGCAAAAACAGTCAGAGGCTATGACAGATTCTACCATTATCACTTTGGTCATAAATCCTACTTGGAAATATTAAAATTGATGTCCTCTAATGTTAAACTAACCTTTAAAATGTAGCTATTTCATTTTACATTTTACAACAATGGCCATCCAATCCAATCCCCTGCCATGCAGGAATACACAATCAAAACACTATTGATAGTTGTCCATCCAGCCTCTGTTTAAAAACCTCCAAAGAAGGAGACTCTACCAGTGTATTTCACTGTCAAACAGTTCTTCCTAATGTTTTGGTGGAATCCTAGTCTCTGAAGCAGCAAAAAATAAGCTTGCTCCTTTTTCCATATGACAGCCTTTCAAATATTTAAACATAGCTATTGTGTCACCTCTTAACTTTGTCTTCCCCAGGCTAAACATACTCAACTCCCTAAGAAGCTTCTTATATGGCATGGTCTCTAGACCGGTCACCCTCTTCTAAACAGTTCCAGCTTCTCCACATCCTTCTCAAATTATAGTGCCTTGAACTGGACACAGTAGCACAATAAAGTGACACTATTACTTCCCTCAATCTAGAAACTATACTCCCATTGATGCAGCATAGAATTGCATTGGATTTTCCAGCTGCCACATCACAACACTGACATGTTCAGCTTGTGGCCCACTTAGATCCCTTACTCATTCACTGCTGTCAAGCCAGATGTCACCCATCCTATATCTGTGCATTTCATTTTTACTGCCCAAGTGTAGTACCCTGCATTTCTCCCTGTAAACAGTAGTAATGTCTAAGCTATATATTACTAGCTTGTTTCAAGAATATCATGGGGGACCTTATTGAAGACCTTACTGAAATCAAGACCAACTACATCCACAGCCTTCCCTTCATATATAGTCTTCCCTCCATGACCACAGATTTTTTTTATCCACAGATTCAAGCACCCACAGTTTTAAAGTATTTTAAATATGTGTAAGTTCAAAGAAGCAAATTTTCATTTTATCATTTTATATAAGTGAATCCATTTTACTATTCCATTGTATTTAATTAGACTTGAGCATCCACAAATTTTGCTATCCACAGGGGTTTTTGGAACCAAAACTCAATAGATACCAAATGCACACTGTACCAGGCTTGTAGCCCCATCAAAAAAGAGATCAGATTACTCTGGTGTGTCTTCTTTTTGAGATCCATGTTGACCTTTAGTGATCTTGGCATTATTTTCTAAGTGGTTACAGACAGTTGAAAAATGACTGGCTTCAGAATCTTTCCTGGTATTGACGTCAAGCTGACTGGGCAGTAATTGTTTGGGTCTGCTTTTTCTCCCCATTTTGACAATGGGGACAACATTGCCCCTCTCCACTCTCCTAGAACCTCTCCTGTTCTCCAGGAATTCTCAAAGAATATTGCCAGTGATTATGAGACTGCTTCTGCCATAGGATGGAACCATTGCATTAAAATGAAATAATACTGTGAGAGGGCCCTAGAACTTTCTTCAGAAGGGCATTCCATTATTGCTAATCATTCCTATAAGAGTTCTTCCAGACAAGTCTAGTGATAGTGATGGTGGTTGTTTTTGTTTTTGTTGTAGATGAGTGCCTTCAAATTGTTTCTGATTTATGGTGATTCTATAGTGGCTCTCGCAGAGTTTTATTTGCAAGATTTGTTCAGAGAGTGTTTTGCCTTTGCCTTTGCCTTTGCCTTAGCTTTATTCTGAGGCTGAAAGAGTGTGACTTGACAAGTGACCCATGACTGAGTGCGATTTGAACCCTAGTCTCCAGAGTCATAATCCAATGTTCACTCCACTCCACCACACTGTCTGACAAAGATTTATGAGCTCACAATATATGTCCTTGGATTTTGCTGGATTTTGTTATATCCATTCACTTCATTCTTTTTTTTTTTAAGGGAGGGAATATTTGTAGTAATTTCTTATATCATTAGCACTCTTCCAAGGGTTATTTTTTGAGACTAATCTTCGTGAATTCCTGTAGAAATAAAAAAGAGGACTAAAGAGAGAGAGAGAGAGAGAGAACAGGAGTTGTACAAGAAGACTGAAAGAGGGCAAATGTTGCCCCATTTTCAAAAAAGGTTTTAAAAGGACCCAATCAATTACTGTCCAGTCAACATGACATCAACAGCAGGAAAGATTCTAGAGCAGATCATTAAATAGTCTGTGCCATAATCACAAAAAGTCAACATGGGTTTCTCAAAAACAAACCAAGCCAGACTTCAATCTGATTTGTGTATGTGTATATGTATACACCATCTTGGTAGATGAAGAGAATGGTGTGGGTGTAGAATATCTTGATTTCAGTAAGGCCTTCAACAGGGTCCCCTGATACTCTTGAAAACAAGCTACTAAAATGTGAGACAGACAATATTACTGTTAAGTGGATTCATAATTGTTGACCAGCTGAACCTAAATGGTGCTGACCCTCTTCATTCTGCAGAGAAGTGACCAGTAGGGGGCAAGGGTTCTGTCCTGGGCCCAATGCTATTCAACATCTTCATCAGTGACTTGGATTAAGGAATAGATGATTTTTTTAAATCAAATCTGCAGATGACACCAAATTAAGACGGGTAGTTAATAGAGTTCCTGCATGGCAGAAGGTTGGACTGGATGACCTTTGTGGTCTCTTCCAACTCTATGATTCTATGATGCTATCCCAGAGGACAGGATCAAACGTCAAAATGACTTTAATAGATTAGAAAGCTGTGCCAAAACTAACAAAATGGGTTTCAGCACAGAGAAATGTAAGATACTACACTTGGGGGGGGGGGGGGTGAAATGCACAGATATAGGATGGTGGATACCTGGACTGACAGTAGCACATGTCAAAGGGATCTAGGACTTCTAGTAGACCACTACACGAGTCAACAGTGTGATGCAGTAGCTAAGAAAGCCAATGTGAATCTAGGCTGCATCAATAGAAAAAGTGTCTAGATCAGTGGTCCCCAAACCTTTTGGGGCTATTGCCCCTTTCTTTTTAGGTGACAATCTAGAGCTCTCCCTATCAACATATATTTCTTGATATTAGGACTACTGTTCTACATCACATTCAAAAAACCTAATATTTCTTGCTTCTTGGTCACCCTGGGAGCAGCAACCAAGTAGCTGGCTGAGCAGTAACTGAGAAGCCTCTTGCCTGTGTTGGCCTGTGGCAGAGGCATCACTAGGTGGCTTGAGGGGTGTGGGCCTCACTGGGTGACACCATAAGTGGGGTGATACCATGATCACTAGTCTAGCAATGCCACAGTTGTTCCATAAATGTCTGCCTTTTAGAAGAAATGGGGTATAGCATTAATGTACTATGTAAGACATGAAGAGCTCAGCAGAAGAAAACATTTGGCCAGATAGTGTAGAAAATGAGACCTCTCCTTTCTCTGCCCACAGAACTTCAAATACACTCTGGGAGAAAAGAAGGAGACAGAGCAGGATTTTCTGGGTTCCTCCATCCTCCTGGTAGGGCATGAACTTATAATTGAAAGGAGCTGGGGATGTTTAGCCTGGAGAAGAGAAGGTTAAGAGGTGATATGATAGCCTTGTTTAAATATTGTTTAAATATTTGAAGGAATGTCCTATTGAGGAGGGAGCAAGCTTGTTTTCTGCTGCTCCAAAGACTAGGACCCGGAACAATGGATGCAAGCTACAGGAAAAGAGATTCCACCTCAACATTAGGAGAAACTTCCTGACAGTAAGGGCTTTTCAACAGAGCAACACACTCCCTCAGAGAGTGGTGGAGTCTCCTTCTTTGGAGGTCTTTAAGCAGAGGCTGGATGGCCATCTGTCAGGGATGCTTTGATTGGGAGTTCCAGCATGGCAGGGGGTTGGACTGGATGGCCCTTGTGGTCTCTTCCAACTGTATGATTCTATGATTCTATGAAAGCTCCTTTTTGCCACAACTTTCCCCCTACTATCACTACTAATTTTCCACCCACCTCTGCTAGCAAAATACATGGATAAGGGAGTGAGCTTGTATGGGGAGGTAAAGAGTTGACAACACCAACAGCCCTTGCAATCACTTCCAACTCTATGGTTCTAACATTCTGTTTACTTTTAAAAAAAAATCAGAGTATTGTTTGCTGAGGTATTCCTGTGGTCTGAAAGACAATTTTGTCCTCTCTGTTGTTGTTTTAATTTTTAAAGTTTTCTTAGTTACTGTGTTATTATGTAAAAGTGCCATTTCAGTCATTCAATGATGCACTATAACTCATTGGGGGGGGGGGGAGGAAAATATTTTGTTATTGTTCTGATATGCCTCAGAATTAGAAAGAAACCCACTTGAGAGTGGGAATAAAATATTGTTGGCACAGGGAATCACCAGAAAATAATATGTAACAACAAAAGTGTCAAATGGATATTTATTTATTTATTTATTTATTTTAAAATGAAAACTACAAGAGCAAATACTGCAGCCTCCTGACACATTTTTCTCTTCTGGAAAAGCCATCAGATTTGTTCCCAGTTGTGGCTGATTAAGGTGCTATTCAAAACACAATATACATAATCTTTCTCAAATCAAATCATGCTTCCAATTTACTAAGGCTTTTAATTCCATTATAATCAACTTATCTAGATATTACATCCAAATTTAGGTCTGAATTGGTCTTAACTAATTGGCATAATTGCAAGTACAGCCAATTTGGGAAGGATCATTTTGTCCTTTGTGAAAGTCTAAATTTTTTTGAATATTTTTGTTACATTGTTTTTTGCAGAAATACTTTGTGGCTACAGTCTTGAACCCCCACATAAAAGAAACTGTCATGTAACCTGATACAGGCTTACTTGAAATTAATTTGAGTGGCGCTTACTTCCAAGTAAATGAATACACTGTAGCCTATGTCCACTTATTCCAGCTGTTGTGTTCCCTATAAGAAGATTACTTCAATAGGCAGTAGGCAGAAATTTCAAAACTGATTTATCTTACTATCTGCTTTCACTTTCTCTGTCATGGTATGTAACAAATAATCACATGCACATAACTTAACAAGCCACTATGTTCCTCATCAGTAGCTGAAAAGGCACCAGAAACTCTTATCAGAAGAAAAAGGAAACACGGCTGACATTTGCCCCAAGGCCAACTCATCTGATTTCTAATTACTACAATATATGTTATCATTCCATCTGAAAGAATAAAGAAATCCATTTTAAATGACTGATTGCCTTAAACCACTTAACCTAGCCTGTTTCTTACTCCATCACTGAGTCACACTATCAACAGATACATTTATTTTATATTTCTCTGAAGCAAACACTTTTGTGTTCTCTGTAAATTTCAGATACACTCACTCAGTAATACATGTTCTTTTGATTACCTAGGTAACAGATTTAAAAAAAAAGAAGCTGTTTCCAAAATAATCCTTCCATCTTAACTGGAACTCCTTCTGAGTAATCTACAACTTTTCTTCACCACAGACTATCTTTAAATATCTTTTGTTACTATGGACCACCAAGACTTAAGATTTAAAATCCTAAAGTGCAAATACTTATTTAAATTGCTCATCAATGGACTTGAAGTTCTGTGCATGAGTGCACAGAACACTGTTACCTTCCCACCAGAGTAGTACCTATTTATCTACTTGCACTTTTACAGGCTTTTGTACTGCTAGGTTGGCGGAAGTTGGGACTAGTGACCGGAGCTCTCCTTCAAACAGTACCTGGGCTCAAAACTCCAATCTAATGATCTTGCAATCATCAGAGTCAACGTCTCTGAGCCACCACTCATAATTACATACAAATTTAAAACAATAGTAATAATAACAGTACTAACTGAACACTGAACTATGGCCTAATATTACTTATTAATTTTAATTAACTAAATAATGAGAAGGCTTGTGCTGCATTTCATTTACATGCCTTTTTATATCAAGCTTCATAGCTGAAACTTGCATTGTGATTTCTGACTATGTTTTTAAAAGAATTTCTATACTTATGTTTCAGTTAAAGAACTCAGGTATGTCATTACAAAAAGCATCAATTCTTTCATGGCTTTCAGTTCACCTGGAAAATCTGCTTGTAAGTTAGCCCAGAAATTTGGAAGGGATATTCTATGGCTGTTTCTATAAGTTTGTCTTCCTCTGTTGCTGGAAGTCCCTTTAGTTCATACACATAAACTGAAGATAGATCTCTAATCCTGTTTTTACTTGCATCGGGAACAGGAAGATGTTTACAGAAACCATGCTGCAAATCTTTCAAATGTTATGAAATAAGTGATGAGAGACCTCCTCAAACAACTCTTGGTTGGTGAGACCAAGGAAATTTGTGACGTTTGTAGAGGTCTAATAGCTTCAGTTTGATTGGTGTTGGGGCCACAATTCCAACTTTTCCATCATTGGAAAAGTCTTGTTCTTTTCTTCAACTTGGAAAACTGTAACTTTCCAGACATTGCTTGTGCCCTGGCTGTGCTAATTCCAGTGCATTTCAACCAATCCATACCATTAGATGTTATAAACTCATTTAAGCTGTTAAATATTTCTTCAGCTATAGTGTGTACCAATGAGGAGATGAACAGTAAATATTTGAAAATGTTTCTTTCATGCTCATATCTACTGTAGCACAATAAGGTCATTTTGGGGCAAAATAGACAGTCCTGAAGGAGCAGCTCGAAACGGCCCCTTCCAAAGACAACCACACACTGCAGCCCCAATCCCCCTTGAAGCCAGCTATAAAAAGAGCAGCAAAGATCTGCTCCTTTTTCAGTCAGGGAAAAGCTGGCTTTTCCCACCCCACCAGGGCCTCCATGTGGCATGTAAACTCAATGCTGCTGAAGCGTCATGAAGCCGCCCATGTCTGGGCAGCCGGGGGGGGGGGCTTCAAGCCAGCTTCCTGGCGTCATTGGGACATGTAGCATCTAAACACCATGTGCCAATGATGCCTAGAAGCAGGCTATTTGGTGCCATCTGTTCCGGCCCTTACTACTACTACTACTACTACTACTACTACTACTACTATTTATATCCTGCCTTCCTCCCAAGGCTGGGCCTTTGTTCTTTATGTCTATGCTTTTGTCCAGTTGTAGAGCAAAATTGAGGAACATGCAAATTCTTTCTAATAATGTCTTTGATACTGGTTGTCGAACAGTTATTTGCTTCTTAATTGTATTATTTGACACAGGTATTAAGGACAGATCCTTGGCAGCTTTTTGATTGATCAGTGCAGAAACCATTCTTTCTTCATCAGTTATACAGGTTCTTCTGCTATTGTGTGTGGTTTTCCAGGTTTTGAGAAACTTCAAATTAGGCCCATGTTACATTTTTATGTTACAACTAGTTGCAATCTTTTTTATCATTGTCCTACTTTACTGAAGCTCTTGCTCTTAATTTTGAAAAAAAAAAAAACTAGATGCTATCTGTGGCACATTCTTTATGTTTAGTATTGAGATGTCGTAACAGTTTTGATATCTTCACAGCCTTATTGAACAATACATCATAGCATAAAACATATTGTGGTAGTTGCTTGTTTTCTGGGCCCATACACGAGAAGCCAATTTTTAAGATGCCTAGAAGAATTTTTCTAGATGCCTAACACGTAATGACGCCTGCGTCATTACGTAACACCATTTAGACAGTGTTCATAAGGATGCCAATGCAACTGTGCAGCTTCTAGACAGAGCTGCACAGTTGCAGCAATAAAAAGGAGCAGGGTTTCCCCGCTCCTTTTTTGATGCGCACCTTCATCGCAGCATCTAGCTGCTGTGGCAAAGGTCTGCAGCAAACAAAGGAGGCTTCAGACCACCCTTTTTGGGTAGTCTGTAAATCCCCTTTATTTTGCTTTGAACAGGATGCGCCTTCATCAATATCATCATTACTTTTACAGTTCAGATTCAAGCAGTGATCCATCCTGAGGCTCAGCCAAAATATATTGTTATAAAATTCACTGTGATAACATAGAAATGTTACTTTGCCCAACAATAACCATATAGACCATTCCCAAAGTCGCCTGGAAGTTGTGCCAGCAATTACACATCAGGTGGCTTCCAGGTGACTTGGGGATGTGGCATTTAGATGCCACACACCTCAGAGCCAGCAAAAAGCTTGCTCCAGAGGCAAAGGAGCAGTTTTTTTTTTCCATCCCACATAGGAGTGGAATTTTTCCGCTCCTATTTGTGGTAGAAACTGGCTGGATTGGGGCTGTGCATCTGTTTACTGTGGCCCCAATTCAACCTAAATGAGACAGCTCCAAGCCGCCCCATCAGAACTGTTTGTTTTACCCCATTGTCTTACAGTGGACCCTTGGTATCTGCTGGGGTTTGGTTCCAGGATCCTCCATCACTACCAAAATCTGTGGAAGTTTAAGTCCCATTAAATACATTTGCATAGTAAAATAGTGGCCCTTAAATAAAATGGGAAAATCAAGGTTTGCTATATGGAATTTATATATATATTTAAAATATTTCTAAGGTGTGGATGGTTGAATCCATGGATAAACCATCTGTCAATACAGAGGGATGACTGTACATGGATTTTTGTCAAGAAGATTCTTGACACAGCTACAGAATTCTGGGGAGTAATAGATGTTCTGAGAATGTGGTGGCACAATGTGGACAACACTAGAGTTCAGTGCAACTCCAAATTGACTTCTGGCTGTATGCCTGGTAGTGAGAAATGTCACATGTTTTCTTTCAGCCATTCAGTGTCACTCACTTGCATGTTCTTACCATATGCAACAGGTTGGGTTTCCTCCTAGAACATGGAATGGAAAAATGCTTAGTACATTGTTTGCTATCAGTCATTTATTTTCATAAGCAATTTTTACTTTGGTTTGTTTTTAACCAAACTTTGGGGGACATGAATGAATGAAATGAATGAATGAAACTACGTGTCAAAGAGATCTAGGAGTCCAAGTAGACCATAAGTTGAACATGAGTCAACAGTGCGATGCGGCAGCTAAAAAGGCCAATGCTATTTTAGGCTGCATCAATAGAAATATAGTGTCTAGATCAAGGGAAGTAATAGTGCCACTCTATTCTGCTTTGGTCAGGCCCCACCTGGAATACTGTGTCCAGTTCTGGGCACCACCATTCAAAAAGGATGTGGAGAAACTGGAGCGTGTCCAAAGGAGAGCAACTAAGATGGTGAAGGGTCTGGAAACCATGCCCTATGAGGAACACCTTAGGGATCTGGGGATGTCTAGCCTGGAGAAGAGAAAGTTAAGAGGTGATATGATAGCCCTGTTTAAATATTTGAAGGGATGTCATATTGAGGAGGGAGCAAGCTTGTTTTCTGCTGCTCCAGAGACTAGGATGCGGAACAATGGATGCAAATTGCAGGAAAAGAGATTCCACCTCAACATTAGTAGGAACTTCCTGACAGTAAGGGCTGTTCAACAGTGGAACACACTCCCTCGGAGGGTGGTGGAGTCTCCTTCCTTAGAGGTCTTTAAGCAGAAGCTGGATGGCCATCTGTCAGGGATGCTTTGATTGGGAGTTCCTGCATGGCAGGGGGTTGGACTGGATGGCCCTTGTGGTCTCTTCCAACTCTATGATTCTAATGGAGGCAGTAGTTTAATACAGTGAGGACAATTGATGGATCAAGCTCAAATTTGACACAAAAATAACTTGAGCAAATATCCTCCCTCCCTCCCTCCCTTGTAAAAGCTCATAACATTTCTTCAAACCTTTGTGGACCCTCTGTGAGAGCATTGTGGGACCCCAGGTTAGGAAATGCTGCCGTTGAATAAATTGTCTTGTGGCTAATTACATTAGCCCCATAATTAGTGAGTTCCTCCACAATGTTCAGCTGTACTGTAATAATAACACAGGTGTGGGAAATTGGCACATAAAAGGAAAATGCATAAACTTTTCACAGGATATTAATGGCACAGTCTGTTACAGTCCTAAAAGGTCTAACTTATTACATCAGTTTGAATCTGAATTATTCACACTGGCATGGCATTCCAAGAGTCAATGTGCATCACAAACACTTAATGTTTAAAAGTCCTGCTTTGTAACAACAGCTTGGGTTTCCTCCTAGAATATGGAGTGGACCCAGTTAACATGAAAGGATGATAGGGAGCATGTCTGACCTCAAGGGAGATGCCCCACCATGTCCATGATGTAAAGCTTTTCTCTGCTGTAAAACTTACTCTGCATCCATTATTCAGTAACAGAATCCTATTTTTATATTGGTGGCTCATGCTGAATTCTGGCCATATGAGAATCTTTGGTGAACCTTGGTGTGGATTCAAACCACTACAGACTATCTGCATTTTCTGAGTAGCGTTGGCTTACGTTGTTTTTCCATCATCTGCACTTTTGATATTTTGCAAAGCCTATTCCTTCCCCTGGCCTGCCCCTCAAATCTTCTCCACCACTGAGTAGGATGGGCAATAGCTGGTGCTATTCATCTCTTCCCACAAATATATCACCTAGAATTGTAGCCACCTCACATAACAAAGAAGGCTGACTACAGGGCTGACCATAATAAGTCCTAGGTCCAAAACACATTGCCAAAATAATCCAGTTTGAGACCACCTTAACTGCCCTGGCTCAGTGCTAGACAGTCCTGGGAATTGTAGTTTATTGTGGCACCAGAGCTCTCTGACAGAGAAGGCTAAATATCTCTCAAAACTACATTTCCCAGAATTCCTTGGCACTGAGCCAGGGCAGTCAAACTAGGTTATTTCTGCAGTGTGTTTTGGACCCTAGTTAACTCATTCCTTTTTAAAGTGGAAAGGATGGGTGGACTTAAGGTTGTAGACTTAAGGTTGCAATGTTAAAGGATTTCAAGCAGAAATCTGGAATAAGGATGTCATGGGCTGATGCAGCCTTAGCTATTGAAAAAATAATTGACACATCCAGATTATTTTGACTGAATCAATAAGGGGCTGATACTATAAATATTAAGGAATTATATTCTGGGCAGAAGCCTGTGGGAATTGACTGTAACTAATCTAAGTCTCCTAGGTGATGAAAGATGTACATAGGAAAAACTGACGAGAAAGCCTAGGCCTTGATAAGGACAAAACAGCAAACTCTTCTTGACAGCTTTAAAAATAGGTGCTGAAGAGAACTCCCTGGATACTACTATGTTGTTTGCCACTCTGCTTTTTGTATGAGTTGAAGGTATTTGGATCACTGCCATCTCATCTCAGTCTCATTTATACTGATATTTAAAAATATGGAATAGGGGAAAGGGCTGTAGTCAGTCAGGGAAAACAAATGTGAGGCCTGTGGCTTTTTTTGAGCTCATACACATCAGTTAGAGAATGAACAGGCTTAATTTGCATGTTGTATTCATTATTCCACAACATTTCCATCCCACTCAAACTGGTAAAGCTTTCTACCCACATATCTTGGGTGGTAGGACAGAGCAGTTTTGTCAGACAGTCACATTTTTCAGAAAAACCTTTCATGTTGAGAAAACATGTAGGAATCATGCCTCTGGTTGAATATCAACCCCTAGGACAGATATTTAGCATATGTTAGTTCAGCTGTGTTGGATTAAAGCACAAACAAATAATTAGTCAATACTGAATGTTAGTCAGATTGATGATCCTAATAAAGCAAGGCTATAAAATAGGGAGCAGTACTGTTAACTTGTCCTTCCAAACAGATGATGATACATAGCTAGGGTGAAAGAAAATATTTAGGACACATATCTGTGGCCACTTCCTCTGCTTTTTGTCAGATGCCCCCATGCACATCTGGATGTCATACCCTGGAAGGGTCCCCTAGTTATCTCACAGGCCAGAGCTTTTCAAGAAGGGAAATGGAACTGGATCTTTAATGGTTGGACCCATAACACAAGACAAAAACATAGGAGTTTATCACACAGAGGTTCTTCTGTGTGATAAACGTCACAGGATATCCCGTTGTGCTCTCCGCTGAAGTGCTCTCCGCTGAAGAGTCCATGATGATTCTGCAGCGGGGAGCCTCAATTACAGTTTAGTATCACCATGGAGGATCACACCCCTGGTGCTTGTGTGACGTTTCAGCCACGTTTGCATGATGTTTATCACACAAAAGAACCTCTGTGTGATAAACTCCATAGGTTGGAGATGCACATAGAGATCATTTGGAGAAAGGCAATGTGAGCAGGCATAGGAGGGGCTGTGAAAGAAGCACAAATGAACAAGAGAAAATACTATAGGACCAAAGAGAAAATGTTTTAAAAATTAAGTTTGTGAGCTTCATTCAATACATGCTTTGTTGTCCAAATTTTGTCAAGAATGGTAGGGGCCATGGATGTAATGAAAGAGTAGTAGGGATCGATGGAAGAAGACAAAGTGCTTCCAGCCTGAAGAGAATTAAGGAACAAGGTTGTAGCTTGACTCCGAGTCGGTCTGCAGTTTAAATTTGCCACAGTTTATGGGAATTTAGTGCAAGGGAAGGATCATGGCCAAATCAAAAACAAAAACCCACCCCAAACAGTGCCTCTGCCCACCTCTGGAGACAGCCACACTGAAAACTAGAATCGCTTCAGAAGTGTAGAACTACAAAGCACTTGCACCTGCATATTGCCAGAATTTGGAAACATTATGTTTGGGAGGGGCTAAGTGAAATCCCAGAACTTTCCAGCTTGCAAATTTTCCAACTCAGCAACCTTAACTCTTTCTTTCTTTCTTTCTTTCTTTCTTTCTTTCTTTCCAAATATACTTGGATAAAATAATTTTAAAAACAGGCTTAAAACCAGTCTACAGAGACTCATTAAAAATAAAGAGTAAACCAGAGAATTAAACCAGCCAGAGTTATTTCAAGGGTCAAAATCAATATGAAACAGCAGCATCATATGTTGTGCCTGGAAACTCAAGGAGTTCGGGGCCAGCCTGACTTCCCTTAGGCAGGAGTTCCACACTTAGGGTGCTCCTACAAAGATCTTTAGAAGACTGGAAACAAAGAGAGAGTCCTAGTCTTCCACACAGCTAAACCTAGCACTCCATATTGAAACCCATTCTGAGTCCATCCAAATTCATTGCACCTTTTGTGCCTGGATCAGCCACAATGCACTTTCTTGGTCGTGGGACTTGTCATAGACAGAGGACAGAATGTAACAATAGGAGGCATTACCCCAACAAATAAGAATTCTGTCCCCACCCCATTGAAAATTACCTTCAGTTCTGAAATTTTTAGCATTGCAGTAACTGAAAAGCAGATGAGCATTTAGAGATATTGTTTAGGTATCCAAAGAAAAAGAGGCAGCCAACATTACCAAGAGAATGTAGTCATAGCAAATATGAGCATTCTAGCTATGAATAATTTTCAGTGTTTCACTCCCTACAATGCTAGAAATTTGGTGACTGACAGAGAATTTCATTGGAAAGGCATACAGTAAGTCTTATGAGGTGTGGAATGGTCTCTGGCACCACTGACAGACACGCGTTACCAGCAGTAATTATCCAAACATTGACCAAGTATTTACCTTTTTAAAAAGAAAAATGGATTTAACAAAAACATGTCATTTTAGTATTTTTCCATTTAATGTTTACTTAAGATTTTTTAATAACTGTGAAAATAAAAGTGATAATTAAAGACAACAGTATTGATTGGAAGTCTTGAACTTTCTTGAACATTTGGGAGAAAGAGTGGAGTCCTTTGTAGGATAATAGATAAAAGTTATCTGCATTTTACTTGTACAACTACACTATAACATGTGGTAAATGCTTAAAACACTATTTCAAACTTGCATTTCTCACTTATCTAGTAGTTCCAGATAGATTGGTTTATCTTTTTTTCCTTTGTTCCTTAAAATGACAAAGCTTAATCAGTAGTAAAGTTCTTTTCGCTACTACTTATTTAAGATTGAAATAAGAGGAAGTACTTTCTGACCAGGCTATGATTAATTATTTTAAATTAATAAGCATAGCACATACTGACTGGATCATGTTTTACAGCTCAGTTTTAATTCCAGTTCCTTAAATATATGATGATATATATAATTTATATTATTACTACTAAAATGTCCACCACATGATCAGGATGTACATAGAAGTCTTGGCGTATGTTCTTTCTGTATTTTCCTTGCTTCATTTCCTCCCACTTTTTCACCTTTCAGACTGTTACCTCATTTGTATCCTTATTTCAGACCTCTTCCTTCTCTTCCCTTCACCCTGTTAAGATGGGACATTAGAATAAAATGTACCTGATTGGCAGCCCTTGTAACAAATATAAAGTGAGGTATTTGTTCCATTACACTAATCCTTAATGTCCAACTTTTGCACAAGTCTAAGGTACATTTGAGTGTTCAAATGTACCTCTAAAGAATTCATCTGGTTGGATTTTTCAGAATGATGACTTTATGTCCTTTCTTGTTACTGTTGCTCTTCTTGTTGTGTTTCTTTTGACTTATGGTGACCCTAATGCTTATTATGGGCTTTTCTTGGCAAGATTTGTTCAGAGGTGGTTTGCCATTGTCATTATCTGAGACTGAGATTTGGCCAAGTGAGGATTCCCATGAGATTATCACACAGCTGAAAAACACGTCTTACTGCTGTCAAATTGAATCTTCATGCAGGCTGTACCTTGGTGTTATCACATGGCTTTTCTTCCCCAAACCACCACACAGCCTGGCTCTAATGAGGGTGACTCACGTCAGTGGCCATTTTTCACATTTGGGAGCTTTCCGGCTTTGAAAAATGGCCACAGAAGTGAGTTCAGGGACCCACATTGGAGCCAGGATGTACCCAGATGGTGATTTTGTGAAGAAAGCAGTACAATAACACCAGGGTACAGCCCAAATTAAGCTTCGACAGCAGTAAGACACATTTTTCAGTGGTGTGATAATAACCAAACTCTGGTCTCCCAGTGTCCTCCTAATCCAGCACTCATACCACTACCTCATTCTAGCCTTTGCTCTCCATTTTCCAGTTTTCTAAATGTATCATATTTTGAAAGGAGCAATATGCATTCCTCAAGTGAGCAAGACAACATAATAATTCTGCTTCATATACCATCTTCCTTGGGTCTAGGATAGATCTGCATTGAATGCAACTAGAATTCATTATGCATTTGTTGCTGCAATACTCATATTCATATATAACAATTGTAGGCAACTGTGGCCCTCCTGCTGCTATTGAACTGCATGTCCATACTGTAATTCCTTTCCACAACATTTCTTATGAAGATGGTTTTAGTTCAACAGTGACTGTTTAGCCACAAATGTCTACCACCACTATACAGGCTTCAGCAAATTTACTGGAAAGGTTCCAGTACAAGTACTGTAAAAGATTTTGTTGATATAGCTACACTAAGAAAAGTATAGGCAGAGTGTATTTATGGAAACAGTACTAGTAGTAGTAGTAGCAATAATGACAAAAATTACTACTTTCCTATTTAAGAGTAATAACATGTAGAATATATTTGAGCAGCTGCCTATTAAATTTTCTTACATCTTCAGTCAACCTATAATCATTTTAATTAATGATAACTGCCACTTCAGAGACAGCTTGCTCTTTTTATAATACTTATTTTAAAACAGTATCTAACATCATATTCACTTTTTCTGAGGTTTTAAAAGATAGTGTTTCAATCCTTTTCATTGATGATGTGGGGGAGGTGTTTCATCCAATCTATGGCTAAAATTTCAATGAAAGAACAAAAACAATAGCAGCCAGTTGCTATCCTAATGAGAAAAGGAAATTAATTTTATGTTTGAATTGTATGGCTATACTTTTTCAATATTCTATCACATTTGGATCATTTAGCTAGTTAATACTTTCATTTTAATTTTATTTAATGATTTTCCTTGTTGAATCAAGAACTATGCAGCAGAATCTGCTCTACGGTGATAGTAAAATATGTGATTGTGTGTGCATTTGTGCCTCAATCCACTCACCTATCTATCCATCCATCCATCCCTTTACTACTAAGGAATTTATGTGGAAATAATCATAAATCTGTACTCTTAGGGCTTAATTTTACTGCCCACTCCACTTCACTGTAGATAATTAAAACTTCTCTTAGAAACTCAGTTGTTCATTATGGAATAATTTGCTTATCTGAAACACAAAGCTTGAACTAGGATAATTGGTTCGGTCAGTCGAGTCTTACAAATCTTTCATTTGATTATCTGCACAACTGAAAATGTTCTTTGACAGTAGAAATTGCAAATAAGTCCCGTTCCAATATTCTTTTTGTGCGTATCTAAGAAGAGCTTAAATTGACCAGAACCAAATAAATATTCTTGACTTGTTCCATTCAGTCAATTGCTCTTAAAATAATTCAGCCATTAAAATCTCTTTCAGTTTTTCCATTTTAAACAGTTCACCTGATTTATCAGTATTACATTTTCTGGAATTAAATAATGGTTCGTGTTATTCTAGAAGTTATTTGAATTATATTAAAAGTAAATAGAGCACAAGTGGATAAGGTGTTTTTCAAAAAATACCCAGTTGATATTACCTGACAGGATGCATCTGATATCTGTACAGATGTTCACTTGAAGAATGTTTTCTCATATTTAGATTCAGTGCCAGTTCTTTGTGAGCAACTCCCTTCACTAAAACTCCTGAACTGGATTTCCAGTTTTCCATACATTTTTTTTAATTGAACTTCTGATTGAGATAGATGTAGGCATATGCTCTCTTCAAAGTACACAGAGAATACACAGAAAAACAGTCGACCGTGTCCTCTTTGCTTCTTCTATGATTTTGGAAATTAATAGGAATGGTTAAAGGACATCTTCCACGTATCCATAACACAAAGGTTTTGTTTTTTTTCCACCACCTTTGGAATTTTTTGAAGTATGTATCAAGATTGTTAGAAACCAAATTAGGTACATTTTCTAGCTGTAGGTTTTGCTTGGTAATCACTGGCTTTTTTTGAACCTCTCATTAACCATCATCAGCATGGCCAGCACTCAGAGATTATTGGAATTGTGGTCACCCTGCATGCTGCCCCAGAGTCCCAATATTGGAAAGAAGATGAGATATAAATGAAAATAATGGCCAAACTGCATGAGAGGCTTCAAGACATAAATTTATGTTGATGGAGCTACATTGCTAGCACTACTATGCTAGAAGACGCACAACAGGGCTACACAACAGAACTTCCATTGCACAACTCAGGTACTGCATTGGAAAACATTGTGCTTCAAGACATGTTGTGTGTTGGAGTAAGTTGTACATTGGGATATGATTGTGCAACAGCCATGTTGCTGGCTCTATTAGCACAATAGTCCTGATGGTACATGTATGTCTCCACTTCCCTTCTGAGTATATGAACATTGCATAACAGCACAAATTTAATTTATGTCCTCATAAGTGAGTTTATGATGACATAACTTGCGAACAGGATGCCATCCAATTATATTATTATTGGATCAGTCTTTTCAGGCAGGTTTATCCAGATGGTATGTGGATTCTTTTAGAATATGTAGGTCTTATTTGTCCTTTTACACTATTGCATGTTTTAATTAATGTATTTTAACTGATGTGCATTTGTTGTTGTTTCCCACCTTGATCCATGGGGACTGGCTAGTAAGAATTTTTTTTGTATTATTATTTTCTTACCAGCTTCTTCCCATGTTTAAATGGTTTTATGTGTTTTAATGTATGCTGCACCCTACCTTGTACGTAAGGCTTAAGATGGGGTACAACATAGATTCAATTTACATATTTAAATGGTTTTATGTGTTTTAAACAGGTAAATATAGGATACATTAAAATCATCCAACATAAAATTAAAAATATACCAATTTAAAATTCATAGTTTAAAATCAACTGGGTAGGCTTGCTGGAAGAGACAGGTCTGTAACATTGTTTCAAATTCTGTTCTGCCTTACATGATATGCTCAAGTTTTAAAAAGAGCCTTTCTTCCCAACTTTCTTGAGCTAGATAAGACATGTGGCATTAGGGAGCCCTTGCGGCATAGTGGTTAAATGCCAGTACTGCAGCCAGTATTGCAGCCACAAGGTTGTGAGTTTGATCCCAGGGCTCCAGGGTTGACTCAGTCGTGCATTCTTCCATAGGTCACTAAAAGTACTCACCTTGTTGGGGACAATTACCTTACACATTGTAAACTGCATAGAAACTATTTAGTTCAGTGTGAAGCAGTATAGAAATGTAAATGCTATTGCTATTTTAAGACTAAATATTAGATTATTTTTGTTTATTACATAAAGAAAGAAATGAGCAATGAACATAGCCAAAGTTTAGATAATGATATTTATGTAGTATGAGTGATGATCATCAGTGGGTCACCATACCTGAATGACATCGTAGTCTTCATAGCCACTGGGATTGAGTTAATGTATGGTTTCAGGGTGAAAACGAAAAGCTAAACTCATTTGCTTGCTATTTTGCCTGTAAAGATGCAACACATTCCCTGATGTCATCAATGAGACACATCCATCTGCATGATTATTACACTTTCCTTCTTGACTTTCTTTCAACAAGCCAGATGTGTGTTTAAAACAAAAACAAAAAACTTCTGGCACTTTGGGGATACATTTCAGATTAAAAGTTCCAGGATATACTGTTCTTGACAATGTCTTTCTACTAGCCTGATTTCCACCATGTTTTTAAAATTAAGTACTGTGCTGTCCCATTTTTTGAGATCAAAGCACTATATAACAATTCATTTCTCTTTTTCCCTTGCAAGTAGTGTTCTTGTCATTTTGGTTTAATGTAACTTTAAAGATGGGTTTGATTTCAGTTTATGCTTCATTTCACATTACCTGTCAGTAATAACAAATGTGTCCAGAGTGGTCCAAGACTAAATGCTTTTCTCTTGCTGCATCCTTATTGATTCATCCTTGATTTTGTTTATTTTTCCAGCTCTTGTCCTCTGGCAAGTGCTCTAAATAAATAAAATTAATTTGAAACTGCAACTGGAATATGTTGTAGTCAAAACCTTTCACTGGAATTCAATTTAGATTGTGCTGAAGTGTTAGGATTTTATAGCCTTCAGACACAGATAAAAATGGTTTGAACAATATTTCATAATATAATCTGTGTTAGCTGTATTACATGTTTGACAAAAAGATAACATTTAGAAGCTACCCGCCACCAACACCACTCTTCCTTCCTTTGTGAAGGTCTTTGATGCAATGAAATCCTAAGCAAAGCAAAAGGAATACATTCACTTCAAAAGACAAATCATTGCAAGAAATTGTACAGTACTCTAAACAAGCAAACATCGATGGAAATCTTCTGCTTATAGCAAGACTACTGCAAACATCTCATTTTGTAATACCTTAGCCATCTATAGGGGGAAAATACCTCATCATAATGAAATCACTGGGAGCTAATTCCTAATGAAGGGAACCCTTTGATGTTGGCAATAATTGAGAAAATGTTTTTGTTAAATTACTTGCAATGAATAAGGGACATTTGTTATTTGTTTATTTAAATATTTATCTCCCAGATTATATCATGAGATCTCAGGGCAGGATGCAAGAAAAATCAAGATTAACAGATTTTTAAAAATTAAAACAATAACAATTTAAATAGACTGAAGACATATTAAAAATATTGACGAGTTAAAAATGGGTTACGTTAAAAACATTTAAAACGATGTGTATAAATATTCTGAACTAGTTAGGCCCCAAAGGCTGTAGTAAGTAGCCATGTTTTACTTGGAACCTAAATAAAGCCAGTGTTGGTGCTAGGTGGACCTCCAAGGGGAGAGAATATTACAGTGTGGGTAGTGCAATTGAGAAGGCCCTTTTCCAGGTCCTCACACAGTGTATTGGCCTCACTACTGATAGACCGTGGAGAACCCTCTCAAAAACTATATAGCTTTTGGCAAGAAGAATAAATAATTTTATTTATTTTGTGAAGGTATGAATGTTCAAAATGAGCTAATTGGGGCCCGAAACATGATCATAATACTATCATGACGATTGCTTTTTCATCTGAGAACTGGTACCATTCATTTTGTAGTGCTGGAAACTAGCAACAGTCTAACAAAGGACCATTGTGGACAAAATTGTATTCCAGTTCCTTAAAACATGTCAGCGTTACATACAAATAATACAGAAGAAGGCAAGGGATTAGCTAAACAATTTCTCATTCCTGCCACCCCTTCCAAAATTGAGTTTACTTAGATTCTTCTGCATATGCAGCACATTTGAATTCTCAAAGGTTAGATAAAATTCAAGACAATTGGGATGTGATCCTCTGGTCACTGGCAGGCATTTGAACAGCCTTGGGATATTGCAGACTCTTCCTTCCACAGGTGGAAAAGAGATCCATTCACAGACCTCCTTTGAAAGGTAGCAGAAAGCTCTACCACCATGCCTATATCAGGAGTAAGGGCAAAAAGGGAATTATCTGGGGGCAAATTGGGAGTGGATTAGTAGACTTTGGATACACTGGACTAACTCCACATTTTTCCCAAGCCACACCTATGGGATGGAGCTGCATATTACCCCAGATCTTAAGGTTGTGTAGTTATTTTCTCTTAGTTTGGAAACTTACAGGGCAGAAGAGAATAAACAAGGTTGGAGGTGAAATGGTAAAAGTAACTTTTGGTTTCTTCCCTCACTGGTATCCATAGGACAGCGCTGTTCATCTAATTAAGTAATGCCCAGCTCACTTGCAAATCCAAAGTATCCTTTTTAACCTGGCCTTAATTTACTTGTGCCTGCACACTCCTTAACCATTCTTCTCTGTGGTTTGCTACTTACTTTCATTTTTTGGTCTCTCTTAACACTTTTAAGGGGCATTTGTATGATTTATGTATTGATTGAAAACATTCTTGCTTTGCCCTTTAGCTGTAAAGTCCGAACAGATTTGCCTGCAAAGTGTAATAAGATGGCCCTTACCCCCAGGCTTACAGTCTAAAAGACATGACATGGAAAAGATTTTACTTTTGATTCTGATCAAAGTAATATTGAAAACAAATGGTGCTGATAGCTGGAGGTGCTTAGAATGGCATGTTGGTGATTCTCCACCAGTCTCTATCTACCCAGAAAAGCACTGCTGGGGATGGGAGGATTTCTGAACAGTAGAGACGCCTGCTATACTGGGGAAGGCAGAAACTTACTTCAGTGGGCTCTTGTTATCCACTGGGATTTGGTTCCAGGACACACACACACTCACACCAAAATCCATGGATGCTCAAGTCACATTAAATAAAAAGGCATAGTAAAATGGTGTCGCTTACATAAAACAGCAAAATCAAGGTTTGCTTTTGGAATTTATATATGTGTGTGTGTGTGTGTGAATATTTTCAAGATATGGATGGTTGAATCCATGGATAAAAAAATATGTGGATTTGGAGGGCCGATTATACTGTCAGTTCTCCTACCATCAGTAGTTCCAGAATGGCGCATTTGGGCAGGCAAAGAGGTGGTGGCTCAAATAGGACTGAAACAGGTCCATGACCTGGGGCTGTTGTAACTGGTTCCCCATCATATGATTTTGTGTATGTTTGTGAATTAGGGACACAGGTGTTTGTATCTCCTGTCATTACTCTTCCCCAGCTCTAGCATGTCCCAGAACAATACTGTATCCCAAGTAAATATATATTTTTTCTTAAGAAGCTAGTCCTACATTATTGTAGGCATAGATGTTGCCATGCATCAGTTTAAAGGGATGGCAAAATTCATCATCATGTTGGGAGGAAAGTGCCCTTCACATGTTCCTCCTTCGCCGCCTCCTCCTCCTCCTTTTTCTTTTTCTTTGTAACGCCTTGGAATGATACATGGTGGGTGTGTATAACATGGCAAGCCAGAAAGGCAGGGAGATCTGTCTTGTCATGTATGAGCAACCTACTAGTGCATGTTGTTCAGTGACTCCCACATGCAGCACAAATGGCTAAAAGCCAAGATTTGCTCAGTGGACTGTATGTTGTGTCATTTAAATGCAGGCAGGCACTTTGCCCTTTTTAGTTTTTTTGATGTTTTTTTAAAAGCACCAAAAACAAAAACGAACTCTAAATATCCTTATGTTTGGTTGGGAGGAGAGTGGTGAAGGCACTCATATTCACACAACACAATAAACAGACCATGACGTAAAACCTATAACCAATAAGCCAGAGCTCCTGTACTTCTCTGGCTTATAGTGTCATGCAGCCCACAAGATATTCAAAACCCAAGCATATATAAATGTTTAAGCTGTGTTTTAGGATAAATTCATTTCATGAAAGACAGGTTTCCTGCTACAGTATTTAATTCCACCTGCAGCTATCTCTTCTCCCCAAACAAACACTCTGGAGGGTCAGTGCCCCTCAAACGGAGCAGGGAACTAATTTGGGGCCATTCCCTCCTCCTTCAGCAGCCTCCACCTCTATTTCACATGTCAAGGAAAGCCTCCTGAACAGATGGCTGCAGGAGATAGAGTATGAAGCATTTTCCTCCTAAGAAATTGCTTCACTCATTTTGCAAACCAAGTCATAAGTCAAGAGGAAGAAGAGGATGGAGAACAGAATTTTATATGAGGCTATATAAATTGCTATGTGCATGCGTATGTGTGCATGTGTACACACACACACACACACACATAAACACACACAGTAATTTAATATTTGATTGTTGGAAGAATAACCAGTACATCACTGAAGAATACCAGACAAACCCTATATTATAGTTTTTTGTGGGTTTTTCGCACTATGAGGCTTTTGGTTGAGATGTACATGTTAATCTGTTTATTGTTCTGTTACTGAATGTCAAGGCCTCAGGCTATTTAATTAATGATAAATTGTCTGCTAGTAAATCCCCATCACTCTGGGTCATTTTCATTTGCATTTGCTGGGTCTTGACTGTGGTGTTTTTCAGAACTGGTAGCCAAACTTTGGGGTTACCCTTCAGGGGCAGCCTGCACCCACTCCTTTTCGCAGAGGATTGGGGCCAGGGCAGCCTCACTGGCGGCCCAGAGGCCCCAATCCAGCGCTTTTCCAGGCCACAGAGAAGTGGCAAAACACTACTTCTCTGTGGCCTGCAAAGGGGTGTCCTTGGAGCTTGATGCTCCCGGACACCCTGACAGCCGCAGCCATGGGAGAAAGGGGCCAACTTGGCCCTTTCCTCCCATGGCTTCATTCATGCGGCTGTTTGGTTGCTGTGGGAATGATTTATGATCAGTGATTACCTGGTATGATCCATCATGGGTCCTAGGGATAGAAAATTAGCTCTGCAATCTTCCAAAATTGTCTACCTCACTGCGGAACATGACTTTTTCAGGATTTATGTCCTCATTACTCTTTTCTCTTAACCACACAGCCAGACAAGGTTTCCTAGAATAGCCATCATCTCATTTTGTTTCGTAGGATACACACTATTGCTTTCTGCTTCCTTCCACTGCATCCCTATGTAGGTTTTTAATGCCTAGCTAGGCCAAAAAACATTGTCTAATGCTTTGAAAACCCAAAATTGTATTCCACAGGTGAGGGCTATATAAGAAACATAAGAGTTATTAATATTAATTATATAACATTAATAAAGGACTGTTCTATATTAATAGCTCCTCCATCAAAGCTCCTGATTGCCTAATGACATTGACTACTACTTGTATTAACATTTCCAAGAATAACATTTTTGTGATGGTAGGGAGGAAAAGAGAGGAAGGGAAGGAAGAAGGTATAGGAGATACATTTGGGTTATCTAGGGTGACTATAGAAAAGTTACTTAAGCAATCCTGGATAATTTATGTGCTAGAACATTGATTAAATAGCATGGAAAGGTGTTTTCCTGTTGGGCAGAGGTGCTATTCATCACTGTGGCTAACTTAGTAGTATTAGTCAATCAGTATGGTCTGGTACCCACAGTTACTAATAATTAACTAATTACTAGAGACAGAACATGGCTATAGTGTGGATTCAGGGATCTAAAGAGAGCTCTATGCTTCCATTTCATGGCTGTCATGGTAGCTTGTATCATACTACCATGGCAATGCATCATTATCTATTTCATTTACAAGAAAATAAATTCTTCCTTTGGGCTGAGATTGTTGTCTTAGGGCTTTTAAACCATTTTGTCTGCAGAAATGAGGTCTGGCTTTTTGGTTTTTTTTTCACAATATGGTATCAATAACTCTCTTTCAGTGATACTATTGTGTGATGGAAATGAAGTGGTGTTTGTTTAATTTAGTTGTGAAACTTGATATTTTTGAACACAGGTAAATGCAGATAGCAAAGCAAGAGGAACATGCAGCAGCTGGCCTAAGTTGTTTTTATTAAGCACTCAGCCAACTGCAACTGGATGTGTGCCAGTTTAATACTGCAACAGTGAAACATGACAGAGTGTGTTGTGAGAACTTGTGAAAAAAAATTATATGAATTCTCCAGATGTTCTGGGATTTTGGACTGCTAAAGATGTTCAGTTCAGCCTCTTTAGGAATGAACTCCACTCTCATGTGGGAAACCTGTGATCACAGAAAAATGAAATGAAGTTTCTGCTTCAAGGATATTGCATCCATACGGATTCCCTTCCTATATTATTTAATAGTTTTATTGAGAGAGATGTTAATTAATCTCTTCATTCCGGTGATGCCTTTCTCTACTAGGAGTCAGTTTGGTTAAACTGGTGAACACCAATGTCATAATGCATTTCTGAATTGCTAAAATATTAATAATTGATTGTATAAAATAGTCCTTAAAGATCTTTTCTAAAGATAAATTGTGACAGTAAGCATGACAGTTATGAGAAGCAGAGCAATATCATAGAAAGATAAAGATACTGGTTTTGTTTACAGCATCACCCACTACTCCTCTACTTTCCCAGATCACAGAAATGTAGAATATGTGCCAGGATTGTAGGTTTTTGTCTGGACAACATAAATCTTGTTATTGCCCTACTGTGTAACATTGCCATGGGATTCTTAACTTGCTACCAGTTGTCAAACTTATTTTACCTAATATTCTCCTTGCTAAACATAATAGTAGTATCTGAAATTTAAACTTCTGCATGCCATCTTTTCTTTTATTTCTCAAGCCTTGGAATAAATTTTGTTGTAAATAGATTCATGTTTCATGGGGGGGGGGGGTTGCTGAAAGCCATAGATTAAACATTTCTACTATTCTTTCCCAGAGTCCAGTTCATAATTAATTCATAAATAAATAAATAGTGATTTATATTCAGATGAATCATCTTTTTAGGTTAGTGTTAAACCAGGCCTCAAACACTAACCTTCCGAGGTTCATTTATGATGTACTCTACTAATCTGTATAGCATATGAAGTAGCCAGCGATATAATATTAACAATCATATCAATTCTTAATTAAAATGGTGAGAATCCAGGACTGATATTGACACAGGTAGACATGATGAGCAATCTCATTATTTGGTTGCTGAAGATAGGAACCATTCTACAGAATACATGCAGCATGTCATGGCCTGAGCAATAGCTCTCAAACTGGTGGTGGATCTACAAGATACTAATAGGGTGACAAGATACTAATAGGGTGAGTGCCCTTTAGCACAGTGCTTCTTAACCTATCAGATGTGAGAGATCAGCAGGGCTTTCCCCCTTAATATGCCAGGGACTGGCACCATATTTATGACCACTACTACAAGTGTTTCTTTCTTTCCAGGAAACTCACCACAGACCAGCTGCCAATAGCTCACCGACTGATATTCGTCCTATGGACTGCCACTTTGCATATTACTGCTAGAGCAGACAGAGCCAGATGCATTTCTCATAGCAGCACAGAATCTGGCATACTCTTGACAGAAATGTAGCATCTAATTACCCAAACATGCATAAGATTGCAGCCTAATGAAATAGTTTATAAATATACCCACAGTCCTTGACACCATAAAATTTTTAATGAAATCATATCTCTATAGTACTTTAACCATTGTAATAAAATAGCAGGATTACAAACTATATATATGGGATAAGCACATGTCCAAAAATTTATTTCAATTTTAGAACTAATAGATGTATATTTATTTCAGTCTTCTGTACATATTAATGAAGTATAATAATATATGAAATTAAAAATTATCAGTGTAGCAGCTTATTATTTGCTTTATATAAGTTCTTGAAGGAAACTGTTATAACCCAATCCAAAGGGTGAGGGGAAGAATCCATCAGCACCTTTAAAACTAATCGGTTTATTTTATCATGAGGTTTCATGGATTCTATTCACGTTCTCATATACACTAATGGAAGCAATATTAAGGCCACAGGTATTTCCCAACACACCATCTATATTTATGGGCCAGTGAGAATCAACAGAATGTTTGTTTACTGACCTGATCTTTTGGATTATCCACAGGCTGGCTACTGAGTAGGCATGTATATGTGTATGTTAATGTGATAGCTTTCATAATGGCTCTTGATGATAAGGCTCTGTCAGCACCTGGGTTAATTTTCTTTCTGTTTTATTATGCTCTGGTTTCAGTAGCATCGGCAAAGTCCTTTTGATGTGCCTATATAAACATTGTAATTTATATAACTGTAAAAGGAGAGAAGTTAAATGCCAAAATATGAATCATGGAGGATTCAGGAAGACTCCAGCCTCTGAGATTTATTTTATTTGATGTTACTTTGTTTTGGCAGTGAAGCTTGTGCATCATTTTTCCCCTTCCAGTGGCAGGATTGCTTTCTCTGGACCAAGGGAGATGAAAATAATGTGTCTGCTTAGGATCCTGGTTCTTTATTCCATATATGAAATGTGTTAGTAGCTTTTTCCAGCAGCCCAGAGCTCAAGGTTATATACAACCATCTAAAACTAGCATATAAAACATCTGAGATGAAATACAGCAATACTTGTTTTATTTATTTGCTTGACAGAATTATGCAAAGACATTTGACTTAATACTTTCATATGCGAGCATGGTGAAAAAAACTGATTCTTCCTGGGGTGCCATAACAGGAAAGGTCCTTTTTAAACACAGTAGTATGTCCTTTAAAAATGAAACTATCCTTTTTAGAACAGAATCATTGTCTTTATAGTACTGTATTATTCTATTAATGTCTACTCAGAAATAAGTTCTACTGGATTCAGTATGTTGTTGTTGTTGTTGTTGTATGCTTTCGAGTCATTCCCGACTAAGGTGAACCTATCATGGGGTTTTATTGGAAAGATTTCTTGAGAAGAAGTTTGTCATTGCCTTCCCCAGTGACCAGTACAGTGGTCCCCCGGGTTACGAATCCCCTGGGGTACGAAAACCCCGGGGTACGGAAGAGCCGGGGCCGTAAAAACAGCCCCGGCTTGCGAAAAAAAACCCGGGTTCCAGAAAAAAAAGCGCCGGCCCTTTAAATCTGCCGCGCGGCGCTACAAATAAAGCGGTCCCCCGGGTTACGAAGATTTCCGGGTTACGAAAGTGATTCCGGAACGGATTACTTTCGTAACCCGGGGGACCACTGTATTTATTTACGTATTCAATATTATTTATTGCCAGTTATCTCCTGGTAAGGGACCTAAGGTGAATTATAAAATTTAAAGGTTTAGCTAAAATTACAAAAGGTTAAAAAAATTAAAACATACAAAATAAAAACAGAGCACACCACTTTCAATACTGTTTTGCCATATGATTAAAATCAGTCAATGGACTACTTAATAGCTTCCCTGTGAAAAGAGAGCAGGGAGCAGACGAACCAGACCTCCCATCGGAAGGAGGTCCACAGTCTGGGAGAAGCCATTGAAAAGGCTTCTTGTCAATGGCATATTCAAGGATAACATTCCACCAGCCCTTAATAATAATCTGTCCCAGACACCTAGTACTGGAATATATAAAAGAGGGACCCAACTGTTTCCAGTTGCAAAATCAGTTGGACAAGTAGTAGCATGCCTAGAACAACTGTAGTACTCCTTGCAAAATTGGAATAGCTGTAGAACTCTATTAGCACATTATTTTCCTCCTGCTTAATGCTATGCTGGACTTAAACCACAAGGCCTTCCTTCCAGGTAAACATGTACAGCCTTTCACAATATGAATGTTTTGTTGCAATAACTGATGCATTTATAAATGTGGGTTTGTGGATTTCTTCAAGTTATAGACTTGTATGTGATCCACGTACTTGTTAGCTGGAAAAATATCCTTGTTTTGTTTTCTTGTCCTTTTTTTAAAAAAAGGCAGTCTATTTTTTTTTTACCTTAAAAGACAACAGAAGACAAATCTAGCTGACTCCTTTGTGAAAAACAATATGAAATCCCATTTCTTCCATGGCAAAACAACCCTACCTATCTATAATTACAATATATTTTTCAGCATTACATCTTTGAACATGACATGTATTTTTTTTAAAAAAAAACCAAAACATTTATTGAAGAGAAGAAGGAGGGGGGAAATTTCCATAATAAAAGTTGTCTTTACTGTTTATAGATTTAAATACAGTAATTGTATGCTGCAATTTTATATTTTTCACAGATTCCAGTTTTACTTTACCTTCTTGGTTTGATATCTTTCTTATTTATCTAAATATTCTCTGCATTGTGTGGGTTTGAGTGCTCTGGGAAAGTATGTTAGTCCTTTTTTTAAAAAAAAATATTAGTATTATTATCTACATACAATAAGATAAGAAAACTTTTACATAATATTCTACATATATATGGTATATCAAATTAATTATCCATTCTTTACTACCTTGTCTAAATCTAATTCATATCAAACCATTTACTTTTAATCAAACCAGTAATTAAAAAAACACATAAAATTGTTATTAATATGAGAGTTCGTTTGTGCTGATGTACATGAGATACAATCTCAGTTAAGTAATAAGGCGTAAACCAAGGGACCTCATGCCATAGGCACCCATTGCTATTCTCAGTGTATGAAGATACAGGCCCATTGCAGACCCATAGAACCTGAGAAAAGGAAATATAAAGAATCTAGCATAATGGTGGAGTTACATGGGGCAAAATGGTACTGCTCCCCCACATAAGAGTTCTCCCTCTTCAAATGAAACATTCTTTCAGTCCCCAAATTGCTAGCATTGCACAAACTAAAACTTCAAATGAGCATTTCTAAAACTTCAGATGTATTCCTATCAGCTTTATAGGGTATAATTTAGTGTTGTCTGTCTTTTTAATAGATGTAGTATATTTGTATTTGTTTCTGTTTTTTTAGCCCTTGTAGAAGGCCTTTTTTCAAACAGGCCAAAATGTGTTGGACTATTTTAAAAGCAATAAAGAGTTGACAGCTTAGAAGTTTTGGAGCTTGTCTCTTCACTGTTTTCTGTTTTTAATGTACTTTTCAGTGCTCTTTTTACTAATCCAAAGGAAGAGGATAAGCAAAGTTACCAAGTCAGTGTAAACACAGCAAATATAAGCATTCCAAGAAACAGCTCCAAGACACACAACAACAACAACAACAACAACAACGAAGTGTGAACAGTTTTCAGTGTCTTACACATTGCAATACTAGGGGATTGAAAGAAAATTTCATTATGGGGGCAAAATTTTCATTTGGAGGGATAATACCATCCCATATACCTTTAAGAGTAACTGGTTTATCTTGGCATTTCTTGAATTTCAGTCTGTTTCCTTTAACACAATGATGGAGTTTCTATTAAAACGTTGTATATATAGCAGTGACATGGTTTGGAGGGTGGGATCAGAGCATAATAGGATACAGAAAGATGCAAAATTTGACCCTGGTTGTAGACCTTCAAAGGATTCTGTAAGATGCATAAAATACAACAAACTATTCTGTAGATAGAAGTATAGCTGAATTTGATTTTGAAAAGTATATGACATGTGAACTTACTGTGATTTTCCTTTCTAAAATAAATAAATAAACTTCTGTCAAGCTGGTAGTAATCTTGAAGTGTGAAAGGAATAAATCTGCTTACCCAGCCTCAGTTCCCTTGAAGTCAGTAATTTCTTCAGGGAGAATTCCCTTGCTTGTAGTTGTGAAGCCATACTCAATATATATAGAGAGAGAGAGAGTGCCAAGACACCATTATCTGTATTAATACCACTGCTGATGGAGTGGAATTTGTGAATATATTCTAAACCAGCCGTATCTCTTTCCAATCTTCTCTTGGAATTTCTTTGTTCTAGAATCATTATTTGAAAATCATTGATAGTATGTCTACAAAGAGACAGAACTTTACATCACAGTTGTTACTTCTATATACGTTCAATCCATTATTTTTTTCACCACCACCACCCCTGCCTTCATGTGAAGAAAGTAAACCTTTCCCCAGTGGGCAATAACACATTGTCTTTGCAAAAGAAAATCCATGCGGTGTTTTAGCATATAATTAGATGGTGATAAATATTAGTATATAATGTATTGTGCTGTTGGGGACAGTGCTGTCTTTTCTAACCAGCCTGCCCTACATTATTTATTTAGTTATGCAAGATTTACTTCTCCGTTCAGGAGCTAATTTGCAGAATTGTAAAAGCAAAAAAGGGTCAGCAGTCCCCTACTTTGCAATTATAATTTTTTTTTTTTTGAAGAAAGAAAAAAGGATGGGCATCTAAATCATAGCTGTAAATGTTGATGTTGCACATATATTTTCAGGTTTTATGTTGCTTCCCAACTAAGGTGTAGGGCAGGTGAAGGGAACATGCAAGACTCTGTAGGCTGTTACGTGACTTCATTATACTTAATAATACTTAAACTTTGGGACAGGAAATCCATTGGTCTTTGGTTATTTTTCTGAGGGGACATCATGTCCACTTTGCCTATAAGTTTCTGGCTGAAGTCACAGTAGAGATGAAGGGCGAAGGCATAATAATGAATTAGGAAAGGTAAATACACGGAGCTGAAATATGTTCAGTTCCATAATTTCATTTGTTTGTTCTTAAACCAGGTTTTACCTCAGGGTAAAACTGAATTTGTTGACTTAAATCTTTGTTAGAAATGGCCTGCACAAATCCAAACTGATGCTGTATGTAGGAGACAGCTGGTTGTCATGGTAACTGTAGTGCAGTTTTTAATTCCACTTGGTGAGTAATGTTGACACAATGTTGCTGAATAGACTATGGCTTTTCCTTTTACAAATAGGAAGCATTATCTGTGTCAAGGTTACAAATAAAATAATGCTGTCACTCAGACACTTCTGGCCACGTCACTTAATTTTATTGATTCCAAACTTTATTATTATTACTGTTATTAAAAACCAAGCAATTCACTTGGTATCAAAGTTGGAAGGGAGGCTCAAATAAGACTCTTCAAAGAGACATAAATCAGATTATAAAAGACGCAAATTGGTCTTAACTTTGTAATCGTATTAGTCTTCTGTTGTTATAAATATGTTCAGCAATGTATTTTCTCTGCAAAGAAGAGGAACAAGCGTTGCACAGCAAGAATCAAATTGTATCATGTTTTTGCATAGCGGAAGATTATAAATAGCATGAGCCTTTTTAAATTTAGTGTGTTTTGTATTTGGAGGAAGAGAAGGCATCAGATTAATCTGATCTTTTGGAGTGAAATAAAAGAATTTTAAAGCAAAGTTCTAGTAAAAACAGTTCTTTATATTTGCTGAGTGCGTACTAGATATTCTAAAAGGAAAGGAGAAGGAAAAGATTCAAATTTATGGGCCTGTATTAGGAATATTCTCAACATTCATGTATTTCTTTCTTGGACAAAGTGGTTCTACAGTAATTTAAGGCTAAATATGACGTTACATGTGTTTCTCATTGATTAATACTACAAATCCTGAAAACAGGAAAGAAAATAGTAAAATTCTGGTAATTAATGTTCTCCTTTATTGCCTTATTGGCCTAAGACATTTATTAAATATAAGGACTAAAAACCATTATAAGTATGAGATCCAGGAAGTTTTCCCGATTCTTGATGCAAACGGTTTGAGACATAGCTAAATAATTCCCAAACTACTGCCTTCCAGATAATAATTTCAGTTATTCATTTTGGCTAGCCTTTCAGTTGGCATCAAGGGATATGCTTCTTTTCATTATTGATTCCCCACCCCAACCTCACCCCCCACCCTGGTTTGCTGTCTGAAGAACCTCTCCTAGCTCTTGACTCTTAAATAATTGATTTTTCCACTCAGGTGCACTGAACAACATTTTGAACTCATGAGATAGCAGAAATGTGTGCGCTTTGCTCACTGATGCACTGGTTTTATTAAGTGGTTTCAAAACAGAAGACTAATATTCAGAACACTTTCTTTGCCTGGAAATATCAATTTAGCTTTTTATTTAAAAACTTGATGAAAAGCTAGAATGATACAGTAAGGCTGTGGTCTTTTGCCATTTACCATTGTCTGGAACCAAGTGCAATCTACCCCCCACCCCCAAGTGAGCATGCATAGAAGTGGATACACAGATTATAAAAATTTGTTTATAAAATTCATAAGAAATGTCACTAGTAGCCCTTGAAAAAATTACCATCAGCTAGCATTTCTGCATCATAAGCCAAGGCCTGGTTTATATATCTTAACTTTTACTGGAAGTAATTATAAAATCTTTCAAGGAAGATGAGCGTGCTCAAGGATACTCTAGCCATAGGGTAAAGATAAAATAGAGCTGTAATAATAAGAGAAAATGTTCGATTGTGTGTATGTGTCTGTCTGTCTGTCTGTCTGTGTGTGACATGGAGACATTGTCAGAGTATTTTTTCTAATTGTTGAGTTGCAGTGTTGAGTTTGAGGAGAAAACTCCATAAAGAAGAAGGTTGTTGCTGAATGCAGAAAAGGGATCTCATCGTAATTCAGCAGAAAATGGTGCCACATGTCTCAAGATTAGGCTTTTTGGTAGTCATCAAAGTGGCAGTGCCTAGTTTCAAGTCACAAGTCAACATCCCAAAGGGGGCAGCTTGGTAGAAGGAAAAAAAATGTTGAAGTGGTCAGATGCAAGTCAAAATGCCAAATAGGGTGCTTCCTTGACTTAAAAAAGGGGTGCCCAAAATCAGATTTAAAAAAAGATGTAGGGCTCACTAAGGCACTTTTTGCAGGAAAATACTTGCTTCCTATATAGACACAGAAGACTTGATGCTTTCCAGCTTTCTGCTATTAAGCAATGATGGCAGTTGTGCCCTCCTCCCTCTTTTGTTTTCCCTACTTGGAGGCCATGAAAGAAGGAAGTAAAAGGTGGGAAATGGGTGCTTAGGTGGACTGTGAACTGAACCACTCACCCATCCACTTGCCTCTTGTCCTATTGCAGCCAGACAGGTGTTTCCTGATCATCTCATAGCTACTATGCTCAGCCAGAGAAAATGCTTTAATATGAAGCTGGTGGGACCTCCTTCTCTGAATGTCTTCAAAAAGAAACTGGACAGCTACCTCCTTTGGACATTCTAGCTGGAGATCCTACACTGAGTGGCGAGGGGAGGGTATTGGACCTGATGGCCCATTGGCCCCTTCCAACTCTGATTCTACGATTCTGTGACATGCAAAGAACTGTAGAAGATTAATGAAACAGGATTGATTTTTGCTGAAGCAATGTTCATTCTTTTTCAAAAGAGTTTGCCCTTCTGTATAATTGATTGTATATTTAATAGCACTTACAACCAGTTGACCAAGAACAGACATGCACCTAATTACCTGTAAATTACTCAGTTTAACCATGAGAATGATACAAATTGTATGTTTTGCCTTAGTACATGGTTCACACTGTTTTCTCTGCTAGAAACTGATTTTTTAAATAATAATAATAATAATAATAATAATCACTCAGTTTGCAGTTATTCCACTCACTGGAACTGAGTATTGTTATAGGATCTGACATGCTCTTTGCTGTCCAGATTTCAGTTCTTCCCAAGAGAAGGAAGACTTTCTGAATCTACTTTTAATATCCCTAAAGTCTGGTTCCAGCCTTTAGGCCCACCAGATGTTGCTGGACTGCAATTCCAGGATTCTTCACTGTTGGCTGTGCTGGATAAAGCAGCTGGGACTCAGCCTTTGCAAAAGATCCTTTGTATAGGAAGCAGGACTCCTTCTCTATTTAGTTTTTAATTAAAACTGGGGTAACATTTGGACTCCTAGTGCTTGCTTCTTCCATTGAAGCAATCTATAAGCCCCTGAATGCAAGTTCAGTCAACTCTGCCACACTTCTAAAACTGACAACTTCATCTAGCCTAAGTGCCTTTTCTTTCCCTTTCATTTGTAGGTGTGATTTCCAGGAAAACTTATTTGTTGCCAAGTCATTGTGTATTCCTCTTGCTTTTTATTCTTTGTCTTAATGGTATTAGGTCTTTAGTAGAAAGATCCATGTGTTTGTAAACTTGTAAAGCACCAAATATATTTGTAGATATTCAATAATTCATAAATGCTTAATTTATACATTTTAATATTAAACCTATACAAGTATTCCAGATAGCTAGGTGGTAAGAAGGAATATTAATGAAATGATAATTTTGTTAATCTGGATGTCCCTCATTAACTGAGCGCTTGGATTTTGACATAGGCGAACCATAAATTGATAAATCACCCCAAAGTTATCAGTCAATATAGGTCATGAAAGAAGGATATCAAAATAATCAGATCTTGTAATTCTTCATCAGTCAAATTTTATTTATTTATTTATACCCCGCTCTTCAGCCCTAAAGGCTATCAGAGCGGCTTACAATTATTATTTTTTAAGACGGTTCCCTGCCCTTAGGCTTACATTCTAAGAAGACACAACACAAAAGGAGAAGGGAATGATGATGGGGAAGGGGATCAGGTCCAGCAGTTGTTCTCTCCCTCTGACTCCTGGACCAAGGCAGATGGCATGGAGGGAGGGCTCTGCTTCATAATCTAGGCCCGATGGAGTTTGGCCTGCTCTTTCACTCCCTCCTAGGCAACCAGATAGTGTTGTCATGAAGAGAGGGCTCTTCAACTTGAGGCCAGGCCGGATGGTGCTGCTAGGCCTCTTTCACTCCCTTCCAGGTGGCCAGATGATGTCAATGAGGCACCATTCAAGAAATCCAGGTTGAGCCTCTCTGAATGAGATGGAAACATGATGCCATAGTGTCAATTTTATGGACAAAATATTTGCCACAGCAATGAATAGTACGTTTTGACCACTGTTGAAAAAGGGAGCCATACCTACTATGCAGTGCCTAAAAGTCAAGTCTCTATTTATTACATAAATACATTTGCCATTTTAGTTCTTCCTCTGTTTTCCTGTTACTACATTGACTAATTGGAGGACTGATTTGATGTCCTCTTAACTTATTTTGGCTTCCTTTGGTTCACATTCCTTATGTTTCTGGCTGCTTGGTTTAGTATTTATGACCAGTGTGGCATATATGAATATAAATTACAAGTGAGTGAACTGACAAATGCAATTTAAATGATGTTCACTATCCCTGGGATCTAGAGTCACTTCTTCCTTGTGCTCTGCAGACCAGAGGCTTAACTCATTTAGGCTAGAGTCCTATAAACATATTTGCCCAATGGTAAGTACCATTAAACTTAATAACTCTCAGTAAACAGAGGATTGTATTGTTATGTAAGGTCCTTGGCTAGTAAATCTTGTTAGTATCATTGGATTTCACTGGGATCTCTATTGCCTAGTTATTCTGTTTCTGTATAGGAAATACCTGTATATTCCCTTGCCGTTCTTGAGAAGACATGTCACAAAGCTGGCACATCTTTCCTTTCAAATTACCTGGTAGTATCATGTGGAAGCACTCTAATTTGCCTGCTCCCCTTTCCTCTTCTAGAAAAGCCACCTGGAGTTTTGATATTTGTGAAGTAAACAACAATGAGAATTGTGCAGCCCTGCAGATGTTGATGAACTGCAATCCCCAGCATTCCTCATGCTTGGCTATGTTGTCTTGGGATGCTGGGAGCTGTATGTCAACAACTTCTGTAGGGGTGCAAATCAAATAAAGTAGCCAGGAAATGTTTTAGCCACTCTGTTGCTTGTTTTAGAAAGCCAGATTTGAAATCCTGTTCAACCATAGAGTTAACTGGGGATTGTATGTCAATCATCATTTATCAAACTTAATTTCAGGTCACAACTAAAAACAAGCGAGGAAGCACAACAAAGCCCTGTTTACTATAATTTTGCTAATATGGAGCCGAAATCTTATGATTGGATTGATTTACAGTACAGTATTTGTAACCACATGAGCATGGTTCACCAATTCACAACTATAGTTGCCCAATACCTATAGATCCACCACTGATTTCCTGTCCCCTTTCTACAAACTGCTGTATTATTTAGGGTCCTCAAGCCACATTGGACAAAATCAAGGAGTTTGACTGACTGCATTCATCAGTTTTTATAACAGCGGATTGTACTGAGAGGGATCATCTGCAGCAAGATAACCAGTGACCCATATGCCTGCCCAAGTCATCAAAAGTAACATCAACAGCAGGAGATTCAAAGCCAAAAATTGATATGTATAATCATGTCGATAATTTGGTTGGAATTGTGTCATGGAATATAGCTGGGTGGAAAGGCAGAACTTGGGATAATATTATTGAATTTTTATCCAAATACTCAATGATAGCACTGCAAGAAACTTGGCTTACAGGCAAAGAGAAATTAGTCTTACTGGATTCATGACATGGGTTAATTCTGCACATAAAATAAATAATAGAGGCAACTCTGTAGGTAGCTTAGCCATTCTGGTTAAGGAAGAGCTGGGATGGAAGGGAGAAATGGTTGATACTGCAGCCTTGACTACCAACTCATTGGTGGTAAAATTTGAGCTCAAGGTATGATACTTATTCTAGTAAATGTTTACATATCCCCACCCCAACTTCCTTGCAATATTTCTCACCTGATATATGCCTACATCTAGAACATCTTAGAAGAGTTAGGGGCCGAATAGACAGTCCATTTGAGTCCGCTTGGGGCTGGCTTGGAGGCATGGCGCTTAGAAACTACTTCCCCCAGAGCCGAGGAAAAGCCAGCTCTTCAGGAGAAGGGGTAGCTTCTTTCTGCCCCCAAAAAGGAGTGGATCTTATCTGCCTTTTGGGGGCAGAATCTGGCTGGATTGGGGCCGGCCATTTGTTTGCCCTGGTCACAATCCAGCCTAAAGGGGGTGGCTCTAAGACACCTCTTTTGGGCTGTCTGTAACCCCCCTCTAGTCACATTGTTCCCTATTGCAGTGCTTATATTACTGGAGGATTTTAATTCCAGTTAGGTCCATCTCTAGTAGAGGCTGCGGAGCAGTGTGAAATTCTGGATGATGGTTTAGCCTATTCAGTAGAGTGGTGTTACTGGAGTTCAAGGGATAAGAAAATGAATAAGGCTGGCATAAATCTATTTAGTAATATATTTGGACTTCAGATTTTAGGCAGTAATAACCCTAACATTCCATATCCTTTGACTTATTTTTCAACATATGTGGCCAGTGCTTATTATCTGTGCTTCCAGAGGGAATGTTCCACTTGTTTTCTGGAGTAACTGTAAAGTTTAGGGATGATAGTGACTATCAACCCATTATAGTGAAGTTGACTGCTGAATCAGATGTATCAGACTGCTGAATCAGACTGCTGAATCAGACAGTGACTGACTTTGATCAATAGTTAGCTGAGAGATTGGAGATCCATAGTGAAAGGAGACTAAAATGGCAAAAGGTAAATATGAAAAAATTTAAAGACTTCTATATTTTGATTTTGGTATAATAATGCATTGTTTATCCCCTCCTTTGGCTCTAAATTGAGCTGCAAAAAGTAACTTCCCTGTAAGAGAAATCACAAAACTGATTAACCACAGGTTGTACGTAAATGGCCTGATAAATCTGGTTATTGTGGAGTGATCGCCTATGTCAATATTTCATCTAGTTTCTTGTGGGATATTCAGATTTGTTCAAACAAGGCTCAAAGCATAATCAATTGTCTCTAGAGTGGTCCAAATTACTTCAGTGGGGCTTTTATAAAATAAATGGGTTGAGAATGATAGCTTTAATTAAGCTATCCTTTCAGCAGCAAGAGGGTTGTTTTGCATTAATTATTATGTCATGGCTACTGCTTCATATGGCAGACAGGGGACTGTCCCAGGGAGAAGACTGCTTTTTGTTGGTGGATGTCCAGGAAAGGGGGAGACCAGACTGATCTGTTTTGAATGAACTGGATTGTGGAGCTTTACTGATAGTAGCTAGATGCTCCTACTGGACTTTAAGTTTCTTCCCAATATTGATGATACGGATGGAATAAAGATCCTTCATACACTCTTTAATAAGTTGTCAGAGAAGCTGTTTCTTTTTCCTTGTGGTGACCACAGTAACCACTGTGGTTACACATTCTGATGTAGATTAAATAAATGGAAAAAATATTTTCCACTAAAATGAGCCCTGTTGGTGCAGAGATTAAATGCTTGTACCGCAGCCACTCACTCCCAAACCACAAGGTTGTGAGTTTAATCCCAGCCAGGGGCTCAGAGTAGACTCAGAAGTTTATTGAACCCTCCCCTCCCCCCCGTTATGGGAACATGAAGGGGACGCTTGAGTGCGCATGCAACCAAGAAAAAATGGATTTTATCACACACCAAAATATCCTCAAAAGGGCCCCATTCTGTCCCCCAGCACCAAGCCATCCCCTTTTATGCTGAGGCATGTCATCTTTGTCTGACGGAAGTTTTCCGTTGGACAGAAATGGTACTCCTCAGCATTGAAGGGAGATGGCTTGGCACTGGGGATGGAATGGGGCCCTTTTGAGGACTCTTTGCTGTGTGATAAAATCCATTTTTTCTCAGTCACGCGTGCACCCAAACATCCCCTTCTCGTTCCCATAACAGGGAGAAAAAAAGGTGAGATAAACTCAGCCTTGCATCCTTCTGAAGTTTCTAAAATGAGTACAAAGCTTATAGGGGTCAGTTAGCTTACACATTTTATACTGCTTAGGGAGTGCTTAAGTGCACTGATAAGTGGTATGGAAATGTACTTGCTATTGTTATTGGTAAAATACTGTATTAATTGTCAGGAATGCTGTTTCTTATGACTAACCTGAAGCTTAAAAGCACTCATCACTTGGGTTCATCAACCTGGATAGTTCCTTTCAATTTGAACTAAAACCTGGAATGGTTTTTAGATTGCAAGCTTGAAGGCAGGGAACCGTCTAATTATAAGTTTATATGTACAGCACTGTGTAAACCTACAGCGCTATATAAATAAAGGATAATAATAATAATAATAATAATAATAATAATAATAATCTCACTGTCTCACAAGCTGGAAGCTAATAGCAGTGACTGCTGCTCACGGGTACATGTGAAACCCCAGGAGGATAAAATCTACAAGCCCATCACTTTAAAAAATAGATTTTTGGATTTTTTAAAACGAAAGTTGTTAGTAATCAGTCATTTGGTAGAGATTAGTTTTTTTTAAAAAAAAATTACAACAAAACAAAACTAGATATTCAGGACATTAACTTCGATTGGGTCAAAGTAAGAAAGGACTTTTTATAATGTTTTATGTGGCATGTTTTCAAAATCCTTATAGAAATAAAATAAAAGAAGAATTTGGATTCTAAACATGAATTGGTTTAAAAAAAAAGATATCCACTGAAATTAATGGGATTTACTTCTGTGTTTTGTAGGTAGGCTTGTGCTAAAATCCTGCTTTGAAATGTACTCCATATTTTTATTTTGGAGAAGTCTTTTTAAAAACAAAAAATGTAGCTTTTCCTTCAGATGAAATAATTTCAGTCAAAGAACTAATAGTTACTGCCCATTAATTATTAATGCAGGTATTTTTATTGCTCATTGAATAATAGTCTCAAAATGTTCTGATAGCCATAGGAATAAAGACAAATTGAAAACACACAAATATTTTTTAAGTGGCTAAGCAGAAGTTCTGGGCAAGTTCTTTTCATTTTAGGACATGCTCTAGTGTACTGGAATTTTCCAGCTTCCTTACAAGTCTGTTTTGTTTTTTGTTCTTCTTTTCTTATAGATGCATTCATTAGGTCATATTTTTGTTTTTAACCTGTACTCAGCTATTAGTTGTAGATCTTTGAATTTGTCTGTTGCTACATGACCAGTCTGACCTAGTTAAGGGGATCCATGCATGGAAACAGCCTAATGTTCCATGGTTCAGGAAGAATAGGCATACACTGGATATGTATTATTCTTGACACCCCAACCACATTCTGGTGTAACTTTGTTGTTGTTATTGTGTACCTTCAAGTGATTTCCAACTTATGGTGACTCTAAGTTTAACTCTAAGGCTAACATGAGGTTTTATTAGCAAATTTGTTCAGAAGAAGTTTGCTGCTTCTTTCCTCTGAGATTGTAACTGGTAACATACAATCTATGCACAACCAAACTGTTAGCTTGGAATTCTTTTGGAGTTTTCAGGTAGCATATCTGATCTGGGGGTAGTTTTTTGACTTAATATGAAGGAGAATAATTTGTAGAAAACCCTGTGTGATTGCCTACCTCCAAGAGAAAAGTCTTCCATAGCCGCAAGTCAGCAATTCTTAGAATTTGTCCTACTTCCCAACTGACAGATAGAAAAATCTTACACCTGGACAGGAGTAGGAGCAAAAATTAGTAAAGAACTGTCACGATTTTTCACAGTTGTGGTTCCCTACTTGTGGAATATACTTCCTGCAACAGACTTCTCTAGTGCCCACACTTTTCTCTTGTCAGTACCAAAGCAACTTCAGTGCCAAGATTTTTAGTTTTGGTTCCCAGGTTCTCGAGTCTGGATTGTATCATTTAGAGTTGAGAATTCCATGGAACATTGAGATAGTTGTTTTTATACATATTGTACACTCCATCATCTGTGCTATTACTGATCGTATTTATAAGTGCTTATATGTTAATTTATCTTAAATAATTTTATTTTAAATTCTGTTACTGAAATTTGGGACATTGGCCTAAATCCAATATAACACTTGCAATAGTGTCAGGTCTTTCAATCTCTCCTCTATCCCGTCCCTGGGATGTTAACTTGCTATTGGAAGTTTTTCAGCTTCAAATAGAATCTTTATTACAGTCACAGACTAGCGCAACCAAGCATATTTTAGGGTGTGTGGGAGGTAGAATGAGGGAATGGGGCATTCACTACTACCTGCTTCCATTGAAAGAAGCAGCTCCTGCCTGCAGAAGCAAGTGTTGGGTATTGGCCTGTATGTTCATAAGACACATTTTCACACTACACAGTTATAATTCATTATAGGGATATGCAGTGTCAAGAGAGATGCTTAGAATCATATACTTAGAACCAACCAGAGAGCTCCAGGGCCTTTGACCAAACTACAAACTCCAGAATTTCATAGGATGTTCCCCTGGAAGCTAAAGTGGAATCATAATGATATAACTGTGCAGTGTGAAAAGGGCCCTGGAGAGGATTTTGCCTTCTAAGGCCACCTTTAAAAACCTTTAAATAAACAAATAAGTAGATTTAACTGGATTTCCTTCCTTCCTTTCTTCTTTTCTTTTCCTTTCTTTTCCTTTCTTTCTTTCTTTCTTTCTTTTGTTTCTGTCTTACTCAATGGGGACAGCTAGTAAGAGGAATTTTCTCAGAAAATTGGAAGTGTGCTCCTCTGAATCACAGCCAAGTTCTGGATCGGAAAGTTGGCAGAGTCTGGGAGCCAGATTCCAAGCAAGGAGAAAGACCATCAGATGACGAGGTGATAAGTTATGGTATAAACTACATTAGGAACTATTTGAGTTGCTTTAGACTAGGGCTGTATCCACAGTAATCAAGTTTGACACCAGTTTAACTGCCATGGTTCAATGCTATGGAATTCTTGGATTTGTAGTTTTGTGAGCTATTTAGTCCTCTCCATTAAGGGGCTCTGGTGCCACAACCAAACTACACACCTCAGAATTCTGTAGCATTGAGCCATGGCAGTTAAAATGGTGTCAAACTGGATTACTTCTGCACTGTAGATGCAGCCTAGGATACTGGGTGACGCATGGCCCTATCACATGGGGTTAAGACCCCGGCTTACCTTTCCCAAATTAACTCCTAATTTGGGAGGAATCTAGGTGTTATTGCAAAGAAATCGCCACCAAGGCCCTGTAAGCCACTTCGGGGGCCATTTTTAGAAGTCGGAAGCTTCCAACTTCTAAAAATGGCCGCCAAAGCAGCTTACAGGACCCAGGCAGCAATTCAGCAGTGATGTCTTTGCGATAACACCTGGCTTTCTCCTGAATTAGGACTGAATTTGGGAAAGGTAAGATGGGGTTTTAACCCCATGCAATAGGGCATCTATTAGAATCAGAAAAGCTGACTCCAACATGAAATCATGAGACAAAATTTTGCCATGAGAAAAGATTAATTGATTCTATAAATTTTTATGACTGTGAACATTTTCTGAAATGAATTAATTGATTCTATAGCCTGTTTATCAAATGAGAGTGAAGTGAATGTACTGGTGCTACCACTAAAAAGAACAGACTTGGAGGGAGTTGTGTGGGAAATTACAAATGCACTATGCCTGTATCTTTAGTCAGACAGAATTGGAAGCTCTATAGCCAAAGATGGCTTTTTACTGAGATTTCTGTCCTAAAAAAACCCTTGGAGGGAGTTGTGTGGGAAAATACAAATGCACTATGTCTGCATCTTTAGTCAAGAGAGAATTGGAAGCTCTATAGCCAAAGATGGCTCTTTCCTGAGATTTCTGTCCTAGAACCTAACATATGGCACTCTGGGGTTTAGAAAGGGGGGGGAGGGGGGAATTGGCAGATGTCCATTTGCCAGACATAGTAATATTTATTTTCCACTGCAATATATTTTCAGCTTTATTAGGAAATGTCATTAGACCAGGAGAGAGAAAGCAAATAACGATATACCTTCCTTGCTGATTAGCTGCCTTGGAGCTTATACAATTCATCAGTGGGAGCTCTTCAAATAGGAATCCTCTGTTAGCTTTTTGTTCATGTGACTTTCATTTATGTATTGAAATTAATGAAGCATGTATAATAAAGCCAGAGATTTTGATTCTATTGTGCTCTAGAACCAGCTATGTCCCAATACTAAAACATTTTTGAATAGCTTGGAGATTAGTGTGTATGTCTGACTGAAATGCTTTCCCTTGCTGTGTTCATAAAAGCTAATTTAACATGCACATTTCAGCTAGAAACAATTCTTAATCATCCTCACGTACTAAAAGAGAATCTGCATATACCTTATGATGTATCATTCCCTCCTGACCCATGTATATATTCAATATAAGCGCTTTCCAACTGCACTACTCAACATTACTAGTAGTGTCAACTACCAGTACATCTAAAACATGCTTGCAATTTACAACTTCCCACCCTAGGATAGAATTGAACAATCTCAGTTGTCCCATCAGAGATAATACTTTCACACATGTTGTTGTGTGCTTTCAAGTCATTTCCAACTTAGGGCGACTCTAAGGCAACCCTAGCATAAGGTTTTCTGGGGCTGAGAGTGTATGACTCATGCAAGGTTGCCCTGTGGGTTTTCATGGTCAAGCAGAGAATCAAACCCTGAAGTCCACTTGGGTCGTACTTTGGGAGAAAAGCAGCATATAAATGAAGTAAATGAAATAAATAAAAATAAATCTCCAGAGTCATAGTCCAACACTCAAACAATTGTATCACACTGGCTCTCATGCTTACACTCTCATATATGTTAATGTATACAAGGCATTCATACATGCATACTCCAACAGAATGGCATTCACAGTAAAAGTCTTTTTAATTTAAAAAGGAAGTGAACAGGTGCTGTTTAGTTAATTTTTCCTGTACTATGTTGGGGTAGGGGATTGTGGTACAAAAGAAGGACTGTGCAGAAAGAATGCCTTGGCTGTTCCTATTTTCTCTGCATAATGTTAGCTGTTCTGCCTGGGTTGCTCTGTAGTCAATGGATATTAGATACTTACAGCTGCAATTATATAGCAAGAGAGAGGAACCTCTGGAGCATAAATGCCTGAATCCTAAACCTCCATCTAGCCTTGCCTTGGATTTGGTGTAGTTTCACTAAGGATAGCTTGCCTTCTAACTAGTAGAGAAAGAAGGACATAGGGAAAAAACCAAATTGGAGATAACAAGGAGATTCCATAACCCCTACTTTACCTCCTCACCCTGCAGGAATGCAAGCTGGAAGCAATTTCCTGCTGCTGTCCTACTGGTATCTGTGATCAGGGAAAAAATAGAGATTGCCCACCATCCCATTCACAATTCCCATTAGGAATATCCCTGAGGGGGCTGTTGTCTTTGATCTGGCACTGGAGATAATGGGGCATGGTATGGCATGGCAAAAAGGAGGACTTGCCCCTAAATAGAAATTTTGCATCTTCAAATGAATGTTTCCTTTGGTCTCAAAATTTCTAGCACTGAAGAGAGTAAGACACTGAAAATCATCCACACCTAGACATCTTGCATTGCAGTGTTCATATCCCATTTGTAACTTTGTCTGCATCTTTAGATGCCTAAACTATATTTCTAAATGCTTGCCTGAAATTCTAAGTTACCACAGTGCTAGAAATTTGCAGAATGAAGGGGAAAAAATCATGAGGGGACAGAATTCTTGCCCCTCATTTTGCTGCCCACATAGAACCCTCAAATGGAGGGTTCTCCCTTTTCTCTCTGTATAAAAACAAAGGGAAATTGATAGGAAGGCAAGTGTCATCAGAAAAAGGATGGGACATATTTTAGGGTCTTTTCCCATGTCATTATCAAGCCTGCTATCTTGGTCCTAGAAGGCAGTTAGGACACTAGGAGAATTACACTTTCCTCACCCCTTCTAGGCCTACACATTTAGGAGAAAGATCTATTGAACTTAATGGGACTTTTGAATAGGGATACAAAGAACTGCATCATAATTATGGTATGTAAGCATTTGATTTGAATGCAACTGCAATGTTGTAACAAGTAAATTCATCCTAATCCCCCCTCCCTTTTTTTAAAAAAAGAATGCACATTACAATAAAGTGTTTGGGGCTTTCTAGATTGGCAGGAAAGTGTGACATAAAGTTGCCTTTTCCTTAATGCTTAGCAGCTGCACCACAGCCTTTAGATGGAGTTGCGCTGTTCCGCAGTTTTTAAAAAAGAAGCTGGGAAAACCAGCACCTTTTTAAGGGCGATTCTTCTCCCCTAAAATGCAAAAAAAGTGTTTTCATGGCACACTTTCCCTTTTTCTCATCTAAAGGCTAGAGTTTCATGCAGCCATGAACACACTTCTTTTTGCCAATCTAGAAAGCCCCAGTGTCTTCTTTGCAAAAGATGAAGAACAATAGCTTCATTTGCCTCGCAGGTCAGCTGCCATGAAAGAACACAACTACACAAGTTTTGGAGTGAACATGGCCACAACTTTATTAATTCCAACATGAACAATAGGGTTGGCCCAAAGCATAAGGTCTGAATCTGGGCATCAGCCAAACCCCCGTTGGCTAATGAATGGTTGCTTATATCCAAGCATCGGGATGACGTAGGTGCCAAGCCCCGCCCTAAAGCACAGTCGGGCAACTGTGCTCCACCCACCGATTTGCAAGGCACTCTAGTCACCGGGTGTCAACTGACTGTAGCCCCCGCACTGGCCACATCAGCACGCTCCAAACACCCGGGTCACGAAGACTCCCGATCCAGAGCCATCGAGCCCTGGAAACCCCTAACCCCAGATCCAGGCCTATGCTGCCGCCCCCGCACAAGTTGTGACTAACAACTCCCAGGGAGGGAGGGTGGGAGAGCCGAAAATCGCAATGGCGTTCCTCCGCGCCCGCAGCCTGAATTTATAGGCCCAATGGCCAATCAGGGGCTGCCCCGTCACAGCAGCCCCGCCCCTAATCTGGCTGGGCCAATGAGGGCGAGAGGCGGGCCGCCGGGAGCCAATCAGGCCGCCCGCCTCGCCCGCCTTGCATTCTGGGACATGTAGTCCGTCCCAGAAAAAGGCGGGCTGCGTTCCCACGCTATCCTCCCGGCCAGCCAATCACGGGGGAGCCCGCCCCCGCAATGGCTGCCGGGAAGACCGCGCAGCGGGAGGCCAGCATGGCGCTTCCCGCGCGCGGCAAAAGCGCCGGCCCGCTGAGTCGGGCGGCGCCATTTGCCTCGCAGGTCAGCTGCCATGAAAGAACACAACTACACAAGTTTTGGAGTGAACATGGCCACAACTTTATTAATTCCAACATGAACAATAGGGTTGGCCCAAAGCATAAGGTCTGAATCTGGGCATCAGCCAAACCCCCGTTGGCTAATGAATGGTTGCTTATATCCAAGCATCGGGATGACGTAGGTGCCAAGCCCCGCCCTAAAGCACAGTCGGGCAACTGTGCTCCACCCACCGATTTGCAAGGCACTCTAGTCACCGGGTGTCAACTGACTGTAGCCCCCGCACTGGCCACATCAGCACGCTCCAAACACCCGGGTCACGAAGACTCCCGATCCAGAGCCATCGAGCCCTGGAAACCCCTAACCCCAGATCCAGGCCTATGCTGCCGCCAAACAGACGGTGAGGAACGAACCGCCTGCCGCCAACCCTATCAAACGCATTCAGGCTGAACACAAACCAATAGAGCAACCATACCCTCAATGACCCTCAGCCAGGTCCCGGTCCGGGCGGATATAACCCAGGAAAGCCCTGGATTTCCAGCGTCCCAAATGTTTAATAGAGTCAGAAGCCAATCCGCTTTGAGCAGCCGAAGTAGCCGCCCCGATCCGGAAGGAATGTCCCCCAAAGTCTTTCACTGGCAGACCCAAATGTCTGAGGGCCAAACGCAACACTGCCACCAGCTGGTAACGCGTAACTGGAACTCCATTATAGTGGCAGAACAAGGAACCAGGACCAACCGGGCGAACATCCATGAAGGCGTGCAAGGTACGGACAGGGCACACCAGCGATCCCTTAAAGCGGTTCAAAGTAATAATGGACCCCTTCCCCAGTTGGTCGCATTTTGACCTCCGAACCAATAATGAAACAGAACTCGTAGTGAAAGAAACATCCCCAACCTGAAGAGAACGCTCGGAGGTATCATTGGCAGAATTAGGAACGAGCTCCCCCAACCTCAGGGCCCCGAAAAAGGCAGTAACGAAAGCAGCCCGAAACAGACCGGCCTCATATTGAGAAGAGCAAATCACAGGTAAGGCAGCAGAAAGCTGCTCGAGCAGCGGCAGCGTGATGGGACGTCTGGCATCCAAAGACGGACCCTGGGATCGCCTCCAACCCTCCAGAGTCCGCCTGACTTGGAAGGAGGCACAGGGGTCACCCAGACCAGAGGCTTTAGAAAAGAACGATATGCCCGCCAGCAAAACTGAAATGGCCCGAGGGGAGGACCCGTTAGAATATAACCAGGCCATGAAGCCGAGGACAGTAGGGGACTGGACGGGCCAATGAGCCGGTATATTGCAAACTCGAAAATAAGCAGATAGCTTAGGAAAAACCCTCGTATAAGCCTTCTGAGTGGAAGGAGCAATAGACGCCAAAATGCCCTTCATAATGATAGAGGTCCAAGGTCCCACAAGTCCTGAGGAAACTGAACAGGGGAGGGGTCCGCTTCCGGAGCCAAACGACGGAATCGTTCCTCCTGGAAGCGAGAGAGAGCATCAGCGATGTTATTTTCAAGTCCAGGCACGAACCGTGCGGAAAAAGAAATGTTATTAATTAAGCAATCGAGTACCATTCTCCTAACTAAAAACATGACTCTCTCAGAGGAAGAAGACATACTGTTGACCACGTTGACAACCGCCTGGTTATCACACCAAAACGTGATCTTCTTGTTGGCAAAATCCTCCCGCCAAATGCGAATGGAAACCACAATTGGAAATAATTCCAGGAAAGTTAGGTCCCTCAACACATTTCCTTGAGCCCACTCCTGTGGCCACCGTTGAGCGCACCAATGGCCTTGAAAATAAATCCCAAAACCAATGCTCCCGGCTGCATCGGAATGCACTTGTAAACGGTCGCCCAACTGCCAGGACTTCTGCCAAATGGCAATACCGTTAAAATTGGAAAGAAAAGACTCCCAGACTCTGAGATCATCCTTAACACCCTTGGAGATCCTAACCCGATGATGGGGAAGGCGAGCGCCAACTGTTGCTCTGGCCAGCCTAAAGCAAAAGGCCCGTCCAGGCGCCACCACACGACATGCGAAATTAAGGTGCCCTAGTAGGGATTGAACTTGCTTCAACGTAGCTTTTTTGGCAACCAGGAAATCCGCTAAAAGGGCCCTTAACGCTAACAATTTTGCCTGGGGCAAGGATGAGGTGCCACGGACAGAGTCCAGTTGGATGCCCAAGAAAGTGAGAGAAGAAGCAGGACCCTCAGTTTTTTCCTTCGCTAATGGGACCCCAATCTCTCGGGCCAGGGCAGAGAAAGTGTCTAAGAGTTTCTTACACTCATCGGTGCCAGCCCTCCCAACAAACAAAAAATCATCCAAATAATGAGTCACCAACGGGGAGCATGCACGCCGTTTGAGCTCCCATTCAAGAAACGTACTAAAGGTCTCAAACGCTGCACAACTAAAAGAGCACCCCATTGGCATGGCCTTATCAAAATACCACCCTTCTCCAACTTTGAAACCTAGCAAACGAAAATCACTAGGGTGAACAGGTAACGATCGAAAGGCAGATTGAATATCACATTTGGCCATCAACGCCCCTTTACCACAGGAGCGAACCAAACGGACTGCATGGTCAAAAGAGGCATACTTCACGGAACACAACTCATCGGGAATGGCATCATTCACCGAGGCCCCAGGTGGGTGAGACAGGTGGTGAATGAGTCTGAACTCCCCTGGTGCCTTCTTGGGAACAACCCCAAGCGGAGAAACATGCAGATCAGCAAATGGGGGGGAACTGAAAGGCCCTCCAATACGACCAGCCTCGATTTCTTTATTAATCTTACTGAGGAGGACGTCAGGCATATCCCGAGCCGATTTCAAATTTCTTGCCACCGCAGGAGGAGGAGGGGCCACCACGGGAATACGAAAACCAGACGAAAACCCATCAGCCAGCAAACGAGCAGCCTCCTTATGAGGATAAACCTCCAAAAGAGGCAAAAGGGCTCCCACATTAACCGGCGATCGAGCCATAGCGAACCCCCGAGAAGGAGGAGAAGGCACCTCATTTCTGGCTCCCTGACCCACCGGCGTCAGAGACAGGGGCCCCGTCACGTTTGCCGGCTGCCGAATGGGCAGGGCGCCCTTGTCGAAAGGGCTGAGAACTATTACGAGAGCAGGAGATCTTGGGGTGAGAACCTCTGCATAACTCACAGCAATGCTCATATCTGCAATGAGCCCGCGTGCAGCGGCCCGCGTTGAAATCCCAGCAAGCAAGCCTGCGCTCCCGCTTACCGGGCGCCTTGAAGGCCCCCTTGGACTTAGCTAACGGGCCTACTTCTAAGAGCCAAATCTCGCTGTGGAGTTGATCCCACCGCTCGCGAGAGCTAAGCGACGCCTGCTGCCTAAAAGCAGCGTCGTACGCAATGGCTGCTGCCTCCCCTGCCACCGACCTAGCCCGAAGGACGTGCAACAAGTGGCAGTCGAGATGCCAGGCCCTCTCCGGGAAAGCCATGGACACGACCGCTTTGAACACTGTATATCCCTCCAGCCAATTAGAGAAATTGTGCTCAGCAGGGGGAACTTTAGGGTGCCTCTTGGCACGTTTCGGAGAAGTGACTGCCCAAGCCTCCTGACCTTTCGGCTGAAGGAGGGTGAAAACATCAACATAACAGCCCCGCAAAATAAGTTTTCGAACTTTCTTGGACAAGTGTGAGCCCGGGGGGCGATCTCCGGGAGCAGAAGCTGGGATGGATGAAGCCTGAGCGTCGACCCAAACCCCCTGCAAACCCGGTCTCCAGGCCCTCCTCCTAATAGCCCACAAAGGCAAACCAGGAGCCCAAGCGTGCTCTACCCAGTATCCATCCCTGCCATCAGGGACGCCCGAGGACGTACCCTCCTGCCCCACCACAGTCCCAGGAGCACTAGAGGCGGAACGCCTCGACTTCTTCTTCCTCTTCTTCGACTTCTTCTTGTGTTTCCGCTTCTTTCTGGACGAATCAGCCGCTGTCGCCACTTCCAACACTTCATCGTCGGAACTGGTTGAATCCGACGAAGAGCTGGAACTGGAAGACGAGCTGGAACTCGAAACCGCCAAGTGCCCAGCCACGTGACGATCCTGGGCCCCAGGAGCAGAACTGGACGCCGAACCGGACGCCTGAACCGGACCCGTCGCCCCGACCGAAGCTTGAGCACTCCCCTCAATCTCAGATGATGTCGCACCTGCTACCGATGGAGAACCGCTCGCTGCAAGAGCCTTAGAGATGATATCAGAAAAGGACCGCGCCAGCTCCGCCGCCATCAATTGAGAAATAACTGACGACGCTTGCGAAGCAGGCCCTTCACCCGATACCGCGCCTGTTCCGGATGGACCGCCCGGCGACGCGATACTTCGAGATTCCGCGCTCGAAGATGCCACCGCACACGAAGCATTGCGACCACGAGATGTTGCCGTGCGCCCGATGCGAGTCGACGGTGCTTTCAGTTGCTGGTTAGCACCTTTTGACTTAGACGGCATGATGAACCCAATTCTAAAAGCTGCAAAAGTACTGGACTTCCGACAAAGTTAATCACGGATGGAGGGGCGGGCTCAGCAGGGACGCATCCGCGATCACCGCCCCCTAAAAGCAAACAAATTTATTGAAGGCAGGCTCAGCAGGGCCGCAGCCGCGATCACTGCCCTCACGTGAATGCCCAAAGGCGACGTAGACCAAATCAGGAGACAGGGAGAAGCAGTCTAAACCCCCACAAAGAAGAACCCTTAAAAACAAGGGGAGGGGGTAAGAAGGAAAAAAGAGAGCGGGCTCAGCAGGGCAACAGCCGCGATCACCGCCTCAAATAAGAACACGAAGGAGGAGTGAAAATAACCCCTTCTCCGCACTGTGGCTTATGCTGAGATGTTATGGAAAATATCCCTAACCGGGGCTCAAACTTGTGTCTTCCAGCGTCCCAGTCCCACGCTCAAACCAGCAAGCCACGCTGAATAAAGACCCAATGCAGCAAAAAACCCCCCAGAAGAAAAAGGCCCCGGCTAAAACAACCGCAGGGGGGGGGAACACACCCGCACGCCCCCGAGAACCGCGGTTTAAAATTGTACCGCGTGATGAGAGGGGGGGGGCGAAGGCCACCAAATGCGCCCACAGCAGCGTGGCGCAACCGCGGTAAAAGCCGCGGAAAAGGAGGGGTGGACACGGCCACCCAAAGCGCCCACAGCCGCGTGTGGCGCACTCCACAATGGCCACCTGGGCCCCCGACTGCCCGGGCCAACTCACCCGGAGCTCTACGTTCGGCTCTGAACTCCTCAGAGCCGAAAATCGCAATGGCGTTCCTCCGCGCCCGCAGCCTGAATTTATAGGCCCAATGGCCAATCAGGGGCTGCCCCGTCACAGCAGCCCCGCCCCTAATCTGGCTGGGCCAATGAGGGCGAGAGGCGGGCCGCCGGGAGCCAATCAGGCCGCCCGCCTCGCCCGCCTTGCATTCTGGGACATGTAGTCCGTCCCAGAAAAAGGCGGGCTGCGTTCCCGCGCTATCCTCCCGGCCAGCCAATCACGGGGGAGCCCGCCCCCGCAATGGCTGCCGGGAAGACCGCGCAGCGGGAGGCCAGCATGGCGCTTCCCGCGCGCGGCAAAAGCGCCGGCCCGCTGAGTCGGGCGGCGCCATGCTATTGCAACCTCACCACTCTTATGTCTGTACATACCAGACTTTTTAAGAACTATTATTGATTAGGATAAAAGTCATCTCAGGACTTGTAAAATAATTAGTTACAACTACAGGCCTAAAGTTACCTTTAGAGTTAACATTTTAAAAACAGCCAACTCTTTTCTTCTGTATTATTCAAAAGTACTGAACATAGGCCGGCATCCTGTGAGTGAGTTAGTATGGTGTAAGTCCATCAGTATGACCCATGTTTTTGGTTGTTGGGAAGACCAGAATCCTTTTCTAATCAAAGTCCTCCCCAAAATCCAAATTTTCAGATTTGACACCCCAAGACATTGTGTGTTGATTGAAAGCAGGCAGAGCAGGAGAACCATATCCAGGTTTGTTCCTTTAGCATTCACACTCTTCAGGACAACTTCATTTTGCCTCACTACTTGCTGTTTTTAATAAGTTACTCCTGCCTATGTAATGTGAGGTGGATGGTTATACCTCACATGTATTGTTTCATCTTGGACATTCTTAAAACATTTGAAAGGACAATTGCTGTTTGTAATCAATAACAGAGTGAATATTATGAACATGCCAATGGCTAGATGTTCTTGTTGCCCTGGTGCCATAAATGGAAAATGACACTTTTTCTGGCTTTCTAAAGAAGAAATATGATTTTAAAAAATATCCCTCTGTGGCAATTAAGACACTCCACTGGAAAAAATTGTCAAATCTCCCCAATAATTTTTACCAGACAAAAATGCAAAAGATCAGTGTTGTTGTTTTTTTGTTATTGTTTTTTCCACACAGTACACTGTTTTTGCACAAAATACAATATTTTACTGGGAAAAAAATAGCAAATTGCTCATAAGAATGTTTTTTAAAAGTGTGAAAAAAAATCAAGAAAAATGTGTAAAAATTCTTGTAAAGGCACTTGGCTGAAAGAAGACTTTTAAAAAATTTTCATTCTCACATGCAAGAACAAAATATGCTAGAGAAAGCATATTTACATTTTCTTACCTCCAGTTCTCAAGCATATTTTTTCCCAAACATACAAAATTATTTTGCTTTGACCTTCCACAACTGACAATATATAAAATAGTTTTGCTCCTAGTATGTGGAGGGAAAATACCAACTTAATTATGTACTGCTTAAGTTTGACACACAAAAGAGACGTTAACTCTCAAAGACATATTTTCCTCAATGGTTGAAACTAGGTATCTTTACCAGACTATCTGGCTGGTGTTGATACCTTTTAGGAATTTCTTAATTGTCATTTTTTGGGAAATGTAGGGAGTTATACCCATTTAAGTGAAGAAAAGAGATGCATACCTAAGTGTTGTGGAAATGAACACCTATTAATTGAAATTGCTAGAGGTTTCTTTTCAGCTATGAATGGTTTTAGTTTGGTTGTTAGTCCCAAAGGGATTCTTGGGCCTTGGCCACCTTGAGTCCCAGTTTGATGGAAAAAATGGGCTGCATGTAAAGGGACAAGTGGATTAGGGATGTAATTTTTCTCTAATTTTCTTCTCAAAAGAAGGAACAAGTAACTTTAGCAGTGTTCTTTCCACTGCAAAAGAAAAGAAAATTTGGAAGACCTTGCAGTTTTTAAATCCTATAACTTTGGAATTATTCTGTGCAAAATGTTATTATTTTACATAGAAACCTACAGCATTTTCTGTGCAAAAAACAACACTTTTCATAGAAATATTGCAGCTCTGCTGTTTCCTATGCATAAAATTCTGTTTTCTGTGTGAAATCAATCACATGCAAATTTTGTGCAGAATATTAGTGCAGAAAAATAATAATCTGCATAGAAATATTATTTTTAAGTAATAGAACTAGCTGTTTTCTGCACAAAACAACCAGATGCAAATTTGTGCAGAATGAGTCTTGAACTGTAGAGATTGTTTCTGTCTGAGAGTATTCTCAGCAGCCTTTATCAATGCTAAAAAAAGCATAGTTTCAATATTCTTTCCATCCCTAAAATAGATAAATGGATGATAGAGGGATGGAGTAAACTCAGTGGATTAGCAGATTTTACCAAAAGTGGTCCACCAAATTTCCATTCATTCATTAAGTGGGTCAGGTGTTGTTGGGACTAACAGTTGGGTTTAGGGCAAAGGGTGTTTAAGGACTGCAGACTAGGAGAGGGGGAGAGGGGTGAGGAGCCTTTTGCTCTCCAGACTGTGGATTTCAAGTCCAAGAAACCCCATCAAGAATGGCAATTGTAAGGGAATATGGGTGCTCAAAGCCAAAACTTTCTACCTATGGCCTGGGGAAACTCACTAGCATTTGCTAAATAGGGATTAAAGGTGAGCAGGAATTCCAAGTCATAGTTTTACAAGTCTCATGTCAGTGGTGATGGAGAGAGGGAATGCTGTAACCAGGGACATAAATTTACATACTTCCTGGTAGGGGAATCACATAACAAAGCTCTTGATTTGCCATTACTCATTCAAAGCAGCTTGAGCCACACGTTAAGATATCTGTCTGTCTTCATCCATCTTATCTTTCTCCTACCAGATGCATTTTACATGCCCACCAATGAGCATGCTTTTTATACGCCCATTACAATAATATTGACTAGTGAGCCCTAAGTCCCATTGCTTTGGAGATTGATCAAATGTTACCTACTCTGGTGAGCATGTAACCACTTGCTAAACTGTTTACTCATCAGTCGTGTTCTGAGGACAACATAGTACAGTTTGACCAGTCCTTGATTTTCCCCTATTCCAGTTCAGATGCACAAATGTTTTTGCCTTATCTAACAATCTGTTGTCATTTTCATTCATCAGCAAGTCTTAAAAGAGACCTAACAATATGCAGAGTAAACGCCAGAAATGGTCTAAGGCATTTTTGTTTTAATGTCTGTGGCAGAAAGTCACTGTTCAACATTTTCCATGGTGTTAAAAATGTAACAGTAAATTGAATAAGTAGCTACTTTATTTGTACCACAAATACCACCTGAGCTGAAGTAATGGCAGCAGTGGTGGTGGTGGTAAAGTGGTGGTGAGGGTTGGATAATCATCATCCAACACTAGACAGAAGTAGTGAATGGATTATCATCATCATCCCACACTATTTCACTGATTGCTACAATCTAAATCTAAATCTGTAAATCTAAAACTCCAGTCTGTAAAACCTGATAGACAGTGAAATAACAAGACTGACTGAAATAGCCTATGCTTGTGCACTGACTTATCTGCAGGGGAAAGCAGTGAGGGCATTGCCCTCCCTTGGTCCGAAAGGGAATTGTTGGTATAAATATTTTCTTAATTAAAAACCTTTTTCCTCCTTCCTTGCTATTGACAAATTCAAATTTTATTCTTTCACCATATCATCATCACAGTGATTATGTGCCCTTGGGGAGCATTTATAGCTTGGTTACTTGTTGTTTACATGTCAGTTTATTACAGCTGAGAATAAATATTGTCATCTCATATATGTTTCTATGATGGCAAGGTTTATTTGGTTGTTATTGTGTTTTCCAAAGGAATTTGTATATACAGTATTGTGAGACAGTGCATATTAATAGTGTGCCAGAGAAACTCTGCCTGACTGCTGGGCACGTAAAAATGATTCCTCTCGTTTTAATACAAGAGTTTGCAAATCTCAGGGCAGCCTTTTATTTCATCTATTTTGCTTTTTGTTTGCTTCCTCTCTCTCTCTCTCTCTCTCTCTCTCTCTCTCTCTCTCTTTCTCCCTCCTCCACCCACTGTGCTCCTTTTCATACATGCCTCTGGGCTTAATTATGACAAGGTCACCACTTGTATAAAAGAAAGAGGAGTTAAGTAGTAGGAGGCGAAACAGTTTAATAATTTAATGGTATACATGCATGCAGTTTGTTTCAAGAACCTGAAGAACACTCCACACAATCACAACTCTGTCCCAGCCTTGCATTCAGGCAGCCTTTATAGATTACCCTCTTTTCCACTAACATATTTCTGTTAAATATATATAATTCACATTTCTTGCAACAGTGAGAGGATTGATTTTCTTAAGCATGAAATCATGGTGTAGGAAACTGACTGCATTGCATAACTCAGTGTTTAGAGTAATCCTCTGATGCAGTTCTTTGTATTAATAAAACACATTTCAGTCCCCTTTAATTACCCTTTCAGAGAGATATGTTTTAATGTAAGTTGTCTGATTCTGTTTTAAGTGAAGGAGAAAACCTGGTAGAGGTTGTCTCTTTAAATCAGATCTGCAGTGTTGATGGACCCTCTAGCAGGCATGGTAAGAACCATTCTCACCTCTGCAGCAGGGAGCTTGACCATACAGACTCTCACATTCAATCAAAACGTTTTCTGTTTTAATATGCACCGTACCAATCCTATTCCCATGGTTACAGCTCCTGCTCCTTTGGTTGCTTCGAGTATGTTGGAAAAGAGAGGCAGCGTACATTTCTCTTACCGGAGTTAAAACATAATGAAAGCTACCCTGTTGCGATTTGCATTTTAAATTTTCTTTTTTTCCCCCCTCTCATTGTACAGATCGCTGTGGCAGTAGCTTCAGTTCATTTGCCACGGTCTGTCTTCTCTTCATCTTCACCCTTGCAATCTGTTGATAACTCCTCTTGCAAGCTACAGTTTATTGCCTTTCGGAATGGAAAACTCTTCCCAAGCACTGCAAACTCATCTAACCTTGCAGATTACGGGAAGCCCAGGACCATTGGCACACCGGTTATCTTCATTAAAATAGGTAAGTGTTATGCACTGCTTCTTTAATCTGAAAGCTTGGCTGTACATTAGACTATATAAAAGGATGGTGCAGTGGAGTACGCAGGTATGCTGATGTGAGATTGCCTCTGCTTTAATCCAAATGTCTGGGTTTATTCTTACCTGTGTAGTTTTATTCAAATAAACTTGGACAGCAATTAAGCAATATAGCTGTCAACACATGAATGTCCCTTTTTAGGTTTATTTATGTTGCTTATTGAAGTTGCTAAGTAAAGTCAAGGTAGCATGGCTTTTAAAAAAAATCTTGACCATAGACACTAAAGAACAGATCATGGAAATTTACAATTTAAGATTGATGCGGAGAGGGGTGGGGGTGGGAGCCCTGTTGCATGTATATTCATAGTAATTAGTGTACCTCTTCATAAGAAGTCTAAAAGAAGTGCTTTCAAAGGTGAAAGTTATAGGTTAAAGATTTTTCTTTTTGATTAAATATTCAGTCCATGCAATTTTAAACCTTTTATTTGATCTTCAGTTGTGTTCACATTTTAGGAGGTTTTAATCTGAGTTTTATTCTGGAAAAATGCCATAGGCATTATATCAAATAAATTGATTTTTAATTATTTTTATTTTATTTTATTTTTGCTGTTATTTGATGCAATAATCTCTTAAGAAGCAAATCTAGTTTTACTACTTAGCACAGTTGTGATTTGAAAACCAGCTGAGCAGAATGGAAATTGTGGATAATATTAACTACTCCAAACTTTTGTAGATGGCTTTTATGCTGATAGACAAAGAGAAGGATTTTTTGTACTTTTTCCTCTGGATGATAGAATAGCAGGAGAGAGACAGAGTCTGTGTGTACAAAACATTAAGAATCTCAGTTCAGACCATGTAGCAATAAAGCATTTTCTACTTCATTGCTCTAATTCAGTTTGTTCCTTTTGCAGATGGGTGCAGTATTGGAAAACTCACTAGTCCTCTTACTATAGCCTTGAAGCACTTTACACAGGGTATAAACCCCATTGCAGTGTTTTGGGATTTTGACCTTCTAGATGGACATGGAGGCTGGTGGGGAGAAGGGTGCCACATAATTAGCACTGCAGACAATATTACAACCCTTCATAGTACTCACTTCGGTAACTTTGCAGTGCTAATGGTGAGTATATTACTTCAAAAAAAATGTGTGTTTGTGCATGAGTGTATCTATGTTTGTATTTCTCCCTATCTGTATTATTACAGTCCTTCCTTAGTTGTACCTGGTTATTAATCTTGTGTTCAGCTGTGTATGTTATTGCTTGAAAGAAAGTGAGATAAATGCTAGTGATTTGAAAAGCAAAAGGATCTGCTTATCTGCTTATGTGATCACAGGCCTTGCAGTGGATGACTTGGAATGCAATACTAGAAAATCAAAGTTCTGTCAAAGGACTAATTAAAGTATGAGTGTTTTTTAAAGACATTTTTGGACGATTTATATGAAATAAATGTTTCCCTGGTCCTTTACATCTCAGAAGGCGATGTCTGTCCTTGCCTATGTCCAGTACTGTGTTGATCATACTAATTAGTTACTGGCATACTGCAATATTGAATCATTTAATAAATGGAGAAGGAATAAGATTGCCTGCTACTCTAAACCAGGCTGCTGTGGTTCATTCTGGCTGCTTTTGAAATTCAAGTTTTTGTGCTGATGACAGCATCCTTTTTATTAATGGTTGTTTCTAAAGGAAAATATTTCTGAATAGTGCAAACACATAAGGCTGCTGAGGTCTGCCCTCAGTCATACCTTCAGTTCATAATGCAGTTATTTAGCAACTGTGTTAAACAGTTACTACAGCAGATATGGAGGACACTCTAATTCAGATATTACATCAGACAAAATAAACATAAATAGTGAATGAAGCATCTGGAAGAAAAACGTCTCAGGGAAAATTTTCTGCGGCATTCAGAAGGGAAGTAAGACCTAGGTCTGCACTGTACTGTTGAATCTAGCAATAACTCGGCTGTGTATTTGCATATGGAAGGTGCTGCTTATGAACATTATTGAAAGGCTTATAGTTGAGTAAATAATGCATAGTGTGTGTATAATGTGTAAAGGACAGCAAACACAGACGACAGAAATTGAAAGGACGTGTGGAGAGAATACCAATCTGCTGCTGTCAGATGGAGCACAGATGTCGACCAATCATGGCTCAAGGCTGTGACAATGAGTGGTTAAATACAAATATTACTACTATCTGATTTATTAAAATGATTGTCTTCAGCGCTGCATGATTAATTCCTCTTCACTCATTGCATACTAATTTGCAATCCATCGGAGGATCAAATGCTGCCAACTGCTCAGCACTTCTAAAATGCTTCAGATTTTTAACTCTTTATCACTTAATAGGGAATTCTGCCCTGCATATCCAGATTATTTTTCAAACACACCTGTTGATGCTGCAGGTGCCGCATCCATTTGAGCCGACTAATTAGAGTTTTAAGTGATGCAATTTAAACTTTGTATTGTCTTGTGAAATTGAAGTATATTATTCCTCCTCCCTCCTCAATACCACATTCATGTCATTTTGACAGGAGTAGTGTTTCGTATCCTGTTGATTATATAGAGACTTTACATACAAATGTGTGAGTTAATTACTATGGGGCAGAAACCTTATTGTATAGCAGATTGTTTTTTTTAAAAAATCAACAACAACACCTTAGCATGTAAAAACAACAACAGTGCATACATTTAGTTTATCTAGCTATGTCTATGTTGATCTAATATAAAATGGTTGCACATTTCTGAAAATGAGCCCTTTCCATGGCCATACATTATTATAATATACATATATATATAATCAATACATATTAAAATCTATCAATCTATACTTTAAAATTATAATTTAAAAATAATCTGGATAGGCCTGGTGGTGATTTAGTGCTGATTTAAACTCAGACAGCATCTTGAGCTGATAAATCTCTTCAGGCAGGTCATTCCACAGTCTGGGGGCAGCTGAAGAAATTGCCCTCTAGGTAAAAGGCAGCCTAGTTTTGGCTGACTGAAGTAGATGTCTCCCAGAGGACCCGAGAGTATGGAGCAGATTATATAGGAGAAGGTGATCCTGTAACCTAGACACAAACCATGTAGCTATAAAAATAATAACCAACACTTCGTACCTTACCTGGAAACTAACTGGCAATTGTATTCTATAATACTAGTACAGGGGAAGCAAAATGATATGTGCATCATCCAGGGGCATTACCTGCACCAGATGACACTCTTAGAGAGAGTGAAACCACTGCTCCCCTAACATCTGTCTTTTGGCAGAAATGGGCCATGATGTTTGTCTGCATCCCTTTTAAACATTGAAGAGATTATTTGAGTGGGGTGATGTTCAGTGGGAAGAGGAACAATAGGCCCCAGGTTTGTTTGTTCTTTTAAAAAACACCAAATTATAAAATTTAAATGTTTTTAAATTAAAAAACTAAAAATTAAAAAAATAGTCTTTTTAAATTTTCTTCAAAAACATCACATCTTACCAATTTTTCATTTTAACCACATGAAACAATGTACATGCAAATACATTTAGGCTGTGCATATGATATTGTACTTTAAAGGTATAATTTTAATTTTGCTAGTTGTTTATGTCACAGTTGTTACCATTACATTCATTGATATATGGGAATTAAGATTTATGGGTAACATTAGTCCCAAACCATTACTAAGGATTCTGTATGATGTGGTAAGGGAGGAGATCAATGCGGGGGGGGGGGGGGGCAGGTAACATCATGAGTTATTGCACTGGGTGACGCCAATCCTAGTGACACCACTGCCTAGGTCAAGTATTACAAGTGATTAGAGTGTCATGGGTAGAGTTTTGGAAGTAGACTAGAAAGATCTGGATTTGTATCCCTCTTAGGCAGGGAGCTTATAGGGTGATCTTCATCAGTTTGCTCTCTCCCATAAGGCTGTTGGAAGAACTAAACAGGTAATCCCAAACTAGGCAGGGGGCAGTCAAAAATGTATGCCTGGGGAAGGTGTCTAGGCCAAGATCCTCTGGAATGCTAGGAGGAGTTCACATGGCATGTGTTTTACTGAGATATAGAAACTAATGCAAGAATTCTTATTTTAAAAGAAATATTACTGCAGTGAGTATAATCCACAATATATATTGTGGAAATATAAATCTGAATAGAATATTATTGTGTTCAGGGTTAGCCAGAGTGAAACAAAGTGCAAAGGCAATAGTGATTGTGAACATTGTTTGCATTACTTCACGGATCTCCTGCTGTAGAACAAGATTAAATGTAGGCCTAAATTAGGACAGATGTGTGTTGAACTGTAGGTGCAACTTAATATTCAGAATCATTGTTTGGTTATGTGCTAAAGAGGCTTAGGTTTTATTTTTGTTTTGTTTTTTGGCTTTCCAGTAAATGTTCAACTCTTCCATGTAGGATGATTCCTTCTCAACTCTTCCAGAAGAATGGCTCCTTTTCTGACTAGATAGGCATAGAGTTTATTCTAGAACAAAAGAATTATTCAAAGGTTTTATACCGTATAGGTACAACAGACAGGAATTTGTATTGCAGAAAGTTCTGTTTATGTTAAATGTTGATCAAAGGAAGTGGTAAAAATGATTGTCTGTGAGAATCTGCATTATGTTTTTGTTATATATCCATTAAGAAGTTTGCATTTTTATTAATTGTATTAAAAGAGCTATATTGAAAAAGTTCCACATTTGGAAAATGTAAATTTAAAAAAATACTTTGAGATTAAAAAAATGTTTCCAGAAATTACTGGAACATTGTCAGACATGGTAGAACTAAAACCATGATCTCTGTGGATTAGGCCTTGGCTCCATGCTTTCTGCATTAAGGTGACTGGTGTTCAAGAGATGACTCTACAGGCAATTCGAGCCAAGAGATGTGTATCATGGCCCCAAATCCTCCAGCTGGTGCTAAAGGGCCATTTTGGTATTACTGAGCATCATAAAGAATTCTGAGAACATCTGGCTTCCCACAGTTGTTGAAAGGTTGGCATGAAGACAGTCCTTGAGGCACCCACAGGCTATGGGGCCCCTGCCTCAGTTTGCCTTTGAGCCTGTGCAGCTGACATACATTGACAAAAAGACATGAATTTGGTATGACAAATCATGAGATTGTATGAAATGGTTTCCAATTAGTTGGCTTGGCAGGATCTTTATGGCTGATGTTAGGGATGGTGGGTCATAAAAGGAAGGGAATTGTCATTAGACATGGGATGGAAAGTCCTTGACCAACCTGAAATCATATTAATTTGTTCCCTGCTGTATTAATTTAGGAGCAACATGGTCATATGATATGCAACTGCTAGCTTAGTTTTACAGTATTTCTCTCTTCTTCTTCTTCTTCTTCTTCTTCTTCTTCTTCTTCTTCTTCTTCATCATTGGTTAAGGCCATATAGCAGCACCATATGTACATACATTACATTTAAAATAATTTTAAAACATAAATTGTTTAACTTGGAGAGGTATAGCTTTCTAAAAAGCAGATAGTGAGCACAGGTTCTTGAAGAGAAGTGAAATGTGGGATTTAAAATGGTTTTTTAAACTGTTCAGACATGCAAATATAGATATAGTGGCCAGAATGCTGTTGGTTAGTCCCATCCAGAGTAAAGTAGGATAAGTTGATATGCAAGTAAATCCAATTGTAGTGGCTCACTCTAGTTTGGACTAACAAAGGGAGTTGGGCCAGTGCTTTGAATGATGCTTCTGGAAACAAATAAAAGAACTAGTAAAATAGATTGGAGAAAACAATATATGAGACTCCATTAAGTGTGTGTGCGAACTAGTCTAATTTGGCTGGTAGTCCATTGCTCTTTGAACGATGTGAAGTCAAGGGTTATAGCTGGAGCAGCAACATTGAGGAAGTATTTCTGCTTGTAACAAAAGTTTTAGCTCTGGCCTATCTACTGATTTGTTTCAGTCCACAAGCGTGTTCTCTTGCATTCATGTTTGATCTAAAAGAAATGTTTAAGTTGATGGATCAGGTGTTATTCCATCCCAGATGAGATATGTCCTTCCCTTTTCAATTACCCAGGGGAAGTACAGACTGTGTTGTTGTACTACTGGAAACATCAGGCTGTGTAAATAATTATTGCAGCATAGGCCTTATGTGCTCTGGTATTTAAAATAACACTGCTTGTGCTTGTGTCTAAAGCTGTATGTGGGTTTGGAGCAAGATGAAGTTTAACTAGCAGAAAGGGTGCAGCTGGTGTGGGAGTGGGTTCAATAAATAAATAAATCAATAAATAACCTTTTTGGATTTGATTTCTTCATTGATTTTACATTCATACACATCCTTTACAGTTGCTTAGGACAGTTTATGAGTCTGACAGGGGCCTAGACACAAGACAGATTGGTCAGAAGCAGGGAATGAGACTAGAAATAAGACTTAAGGATGCATCAACACTGACACCATTTAAGTGTTGTAGCTCCATCCTGTGGAATCCTGGGATTGGTAGTTTGATAAGGTCTTTAGCCTTCTTAGCCATAGTGATATTGCCTTTGTTGTTGTGTGCCTTCAAATTGTTTCTGGCTTATGTCTACACTATCATTGGATTTTCTTGGCAAGATTTGCCCAGAGGAGGTTTGCCATTGCCTTTCTCTGAGGCAGAGAGCATGTTACTTGCCCAAGGACAACCAATGGGTTTCATGGCTGAGCTGGGAATCAAACCGTACTCCCCAAAGTCATAGGCCAATGCTTAAACTACTACACCATGCTGGCTTTCTGCCTTACAAAATTACAAATCCCAAGATTCTCTAGGATGGAGCCATGCCAATTAAAGCAATGTCAAAGTGCTTTATTTTACAATGTAAATGGACCCTAAGATTCACAAGCTCTTATCTTATCTTATCTTAAGAACCTGATCACGGAAATCCCCAGAGGAAGGCGTAAACAAAACTGCACATGCAGAGAGAGTGTACATTTTGTAACCAACCCTTCCCTTTTGTGATTATTTTCTGGGTTACAATGTACCGCTGATCTCTTTCTCACTTCTCTCCTCCTAAGTACACTTTCCTTTGCTTGTAGAACCAGGATGGGAAAGCTAGACAACAATTTCTTCAACACCTCTGGATTTATTCTCAGGTCCACCACCTTCACAGTTCCTGGGCCTGGAAGGTGTCTCTGGTAGTCAAGCATTTTTAGGGGTGCCCTAACTGGCTAACACAGCAAACTCTCCAGAATCCTGTACTGTCCTAGCTTTGTCCATAGAGTCTCATTTCCAAGGCCTCCTTAGAAGAGTTCTTTCCTGGGTCCTGGCAGCCAAACTGGCAGCTGATTGCTGACTTTACTGAGACCCACATCATCTCTGTCTATCAGTAGCCATTTCACAACATCAAGCTCTAGTATAAGTAGGCAATAGAAACTTGGTATGAAAAGAGGACTCAGCATGTGGGGTTTAAACTACACTCCTCAGATGCTTTCAGCTGTACCCTTGTACTTTTTCACACCCAATTGAATAGTTGTCACTTGTTCCTACCAAGGAAACTAAAGCACTGAACATGTCCTCCATGTGTGAAATCTGATCTCACCGAGAGCGTTCTCATAAGGTGGGTCAAATCTGATCTGTGCTCAGCGCATTGCAGTTCTAGGGGTCTCCACAATGTGCAGCTTCTTCTATATAGGATCCTCAACTTCCCCATGGTAACAATGGGAATTTGTTTTCTCTGTTTATGGAGGTGAGGTCTCAGCTATAAATAGTGTGTAAGAGTTACACATTCTACGCATCTGCACACATGGTGTACAAAGGAAAAGCTACATGCGTCCATGCCATTCTTCAATTAATTTTTTCTGCTGAGTCTTTTTAGAAGTCTAGTGCCAGTTTACAAGAGGATAACGTTACCGTCTCTCTCTTCTCATTCCCACCAGCAGTGCTTCAGGCAGTTGTCATTATTTTTCAAGGGCATGTTGTACTTATGGATAATACACTGTCTATCCCCCATGGTGTTTGTTTTATATATTTAAATGGGCCTATGTATTCTTTATGAATGCCAAAGACAGATCCCTTTGCCTCCATAAAATATATAACTGTTTGACCTGAACTGATAATGTATCACAAAAAAAACTATGATGCATACTACAACAATTTTTTTGTATTTTTATGTTGTTGTTTTCCACAGGATTTTTTATTTTGTTTTGTTTAATGGATTTGCTTTTTTGATTTTCCATTTTATTCTGGTTTTGCCCTCCATTTTAATCATGCATACATTTGAGAGCAGTCCTTTCAACCTTGCTGAGGTTTTTGCCCCTCCTAAAATCTGAAATAGTGCCCCTATCATCCAGATATTTATTTGCCAATATAAATTGAGTCATAAGCATTGAATGCCTATTTATTATGTAAAATTATGGATCCCTTGAGCCTGATAACATTAACTCCATGCCAGAAATCATTACCATGAAGATTAGGAGCTATAGGTTTGTAATTCTGTGTCTAGACAGATATTATTTATCATGTTTCCAAAGAAGGGGAAACTTGCTCTCCTGAAAAATTTGGCCTCCTGGAGGTGATCACCAGGCTTGCTAGTGGTGCTTAGTTGTGGGTTGCTAAGAATTCTGGAAAATGTTGCCATTCTCTGTAAGCCTCGAATAAGCACTAGGCACCAGAGTTGGCTGAGATTAATAAGGCCTGAGCTGAAGCATTCCTAATTAGTTGCAACTCATATTCCATTCGTCCCTATCCCCCGCCCCAATTGTCTCATTTATCTGCAGACAGTGGGATCACTTTGGCTCTAACTACCTAATGAAATCTGCTTTGGATTACTGAGAGTTTGAGATATAAATGGTTTTAGCCATTAAGCCTGTTTTTCTCTCTTCTTTAGGGCCATCTCCATTAGGGCCATCTCCTTTTGGAGTCTGCCTATGCTCCTCTGGCGTGTTCTGGTCCTATATATGTATATGATAGGGATTTCTGTTTTCCCATTCTTATCTAACACACCTTTTTCAAATTGTTCTTTTCCTTTTGGACTCAGTGACCTAAATCCTTTTGCTTCTATTGACTAGAATAGAAACATGGATTCAATGGGGTTACTACATTTTGACTTGTAATTCAACAATTGATTCTACTTCAGTTTCCAGCCAAATGTTGTTGTTGTTGTTGTTGTTGTGTGCCTTCAAGTCATTTCTTACGTATGGTGATCCTAAGACAAAATCTATCACAGGGATTGGTTAGCAAGATTTAGAGGGATCTGCCTTTGAGGCTGAAAGAACATGCTTAAAGTTGTTCAATGAATTTCCATGTTTGAGCAATGATATGAATCCTGGTCTCCAGTGTCATAGTTCAGCACTCAAACCACTACACTACTACAAATATAGCTATCTCTTATAAAATTTTGTTTGTGGTGGTTGTTCTGTAACTTGCAACTAAATCTAGTAAATGATTGGCATTTTGGTTCATGGCTACTGAGTAAAGATTTTGTCCAAGGCTTATGGAACAGAGAATAATGTTACCCCTTTGACTCTTTAAACTTTTAGTGATATCTTCCAAAGTCTGGGTTTCACCTGACCCAGATCGAGTTGGACAGAAGTGGTTTTGGCAGCAGAGCCAGAATGTTCTGTCCATTTTGCCTGGGCTGGAAACTGGAGAAGGCCTGACCAGGTTCACAGAATTTCCTCCCACCACCATCTGGTTGTGACAATGATGTTTATTATTCAGGCTGGTCATCATTCCTCAACTTGTTGAAAGAAATGAACCCTAATTCATTAGTCTGAACTCCTTATTGATTGGGGATAGCGTTCATCCAAATCCACTTGGAAATGAAAGCTCAGGACTAGGGAGCTTATATTAGCCGAATAGCTTATCCCAGGTGGATTTCACTATTCTCTCTCCACCGCCACCTCCAGTTTTAAGGAAAACAGGAGTTAGAATAATGTTACCAAGATAAGGTTATTGGGATTAGTAATGTCTACTTGTAGAATGTTGCCTCTCTTCCTGTATAGAGACTAAGATCTGGCCTGTACACTTTCTGTCATCTGTTTGAATTTGGAAGTAGCACCAAATGATAGGCACAACAAACTTGGGAAAGTAAAGTTATTGGGAGAGAATAAGTTGAAGCATTGGTCAGTGGAGTCACTGTCAGTGAACCCCCCTGCCCCCCATTTACCTCCTCCCATACCATATCATACAGAATCCTTAGTAATGCTCTTGTACTAACGTTACTCATAAATCATAATTCTTTTATATTAGTGAATGTACTGGTAACAGTTCTGACATAGAACTAAAATTATACTTTTAATTTTAATATCATACGCACAGCCTAAATGTATTTATTTATACATAGTTTCATGTGGTTAAAGTGAAAATTTGGTAAGATATGATGTTTTTATAAAAATTAAAAGAATTTTAAAAATAAAAATAATTTTTATTTTTTTCATAAAACAATTAAAAACCTGAGGCCTCTGCCATTGAGCCTTGCCCCACTTACTCTCTTCCAAGGTGCCCCAGTTATTTAAAGGTGCACAGGTGAATGTTACAGATTACTTCTGCCAAAAGGCAGATGTTTGGTGAGCAATGTTGTCACAAACCCATTAGGGTAGCAGTTCTCAACCTTTGGGCCTCCAGATGTTTTGGGTTCAATTCCCAGAATATATGCTCATTGTTCAGGAATCCTGGGAGTTGGAAGTCTCAAAAATCTAGAGGACCAAAGGTTGAGAACCACTGCCTTAGGGTACCATCTGTTCTGAGCCACATAACCCACACACCCTAGTGACACCTGGCATTGGGTAAAATGCAAGGTGAGAAGTGCTGTCAAGCAGAGAGAGCTGAATAAGATGGAGGAGAAGGGGTAAAAGTCATATAGGGGGAAGAGAGCAAACTGGTAGAAATGAAGGGCGAGTTCAACAGCCCGATATTATGGAAAATGTTTCACAGCAAAACAGTAAATGAATCATAATCATCTGGGTGAGACCCCATTTTTTTATTTCTAATTTACGATTTATTAGTACCAGTCACGAGCACCAGCATGGTGTAGTGGTTTGAATGACACAGACTATGGCTCTGGAGACCAGGTTTTAAATCTTCACTCAGCCATGTAAACCCATTGGGTGACCTTGGGCAAGCCACATCCTCTTAGACTCAGAGGCAGACATAGCAGACCCCCTCTGAATAAATCTTGCCAAGAAAACCCCATGACAGGTACACTTTAGGTCGCCATTAGACGGAAATGGCTGGAAGATACACAAGAAAAAGTAAACAGTCACATGACAAATGTTGCCCTAGATTCGGAACTAAGCAACTGCTGTAGTTAAGAGAAACAAGAACACCCCACAATTCTCCCACCCCCCACCCCCCGAGATTAACAATAATGTAAGTGGCCTAATGACTGGTGCTATAATATATAGGTTCAGCACTTTGGATAGCTCTCATTTCATTTGAACCAGTAAACCATGAGTCTCAGCTTGAAAAGTTGGGAAATTAAACATGGTTTGACGCTGGTCCAGTATCCAGGCTTGTTCTGAAGTTGGTAACCATAGTTCCCCGATTCAGATAAAACAGATAATTGCGGTGCATTAGAGGCTTCCTGGTTTGATTTCCACATTCTTGAAAAAGAGGAGCAAGCAATTTGTACATGAAAGCATAAGTCTTGTGCACACACCTTACTTAATAAGCTGTAATATGGTCATCCACTTATATACATTGTTTAAATCTTTATTTTAAAAAAATATACAAATGCATACATTCCTGTGGAGGAGTCATGATAGTTTGTAGCAGAAATTAGAACAGTGTAAGCCACTCTGAGAGCCTTTTTGGCTATAGAGTGGGGCAAAAATACTCCAAATAAATAAATAAATAAATAAATAGTGTCCCTCAGCACTTTAAAGACTGATGTATTTACTGTTGCATTAGTTTTTATAAGCTAGATCATCAGATAGAACATCGGATCTCAGTTGCAGAGGTCCACAATGATTTATTTCTCTCCATCTCCCCGCACCACCCAACCCTGCTTTTCTAAGTTTTAAGTACCATTTTCCCATTATTCACATGTTAGCTGGGAGCTACTCTTCAAGCTGTCCATTCCTCTAAGACACAAAGATTTATATACCATTTCTCCATATTATAGATTTTTGTGTTTGAGACAATCTTTCCCCAGGAAGAGAAGTAAAAGCCTTTTCTTATTTGAAACTATTTAATATCTGCTGAAATAAAGTAATTCCAGAAAAAAGGGGAGATGCAATTAATGCTTTTTATTTCTTTATCTCTGTGGTCTTTATCTGGTACTTCTTGCTACATTTGGAGCCATTCTTAATATATATTCTTTTTCCCTTTCTCTCTTCTAAAAATGCAGATATTCATTGCCAATTACCAATATTCATGACCTCTAGATTCTCCTCTAGGAAATAAAATCAGAAAACTGCCTTGTTCAGATGTGATGTACAATTATACTGCTTTGCATACTGTGAGGAAAAATTATCTTCATCTTTGGCTTGCTTTTTCTCTCAAGGGATCACTCAGGGGAGGCTGACAGATCAATAAGATTTAATTATCATTAAAAGGCAGACAAGATTAATTTATCATGTATCTGTAATGAAATCAGCTTCGTGTGTACAGAACTGAATAAAGGGTATTTTACAATGTCATTAATACAGTGTATTACTTTAGCTTAAAGTTTTGTCATTTGACAGGTTTACTGTGTGTGTTCAGAACTGAGCTGAAGATAAAATTATGACTAGATTTAAATGAAAAGGGCCTTTAAAAGCTTGCTTGTTCATGGCTCTTCTGTAGGCAAAATGGCCTCTACTGAGCAAGACATATGGCATTTGCTTTCATGGAAGCACTTGAGCATAACATGATGAGATGAATCCTGTGTGTATATTCTTACACACAGCTGAAGCTCCCTATGAATGCTAACTGGGACTGTGAACTATTCCCTATTGCTGCAGTATGCGTGTCTTCTGCTATATAGTTAGGGCAGCCATTATAGCCTTCATTCAGATTGTGTTGTCCTACTCTATCACACTGCTTCTTAAATTTTATTGTTATCCATTTCTTTATTTTCTTTTACAAGCATAGGTACAGCAATATCAAGGAAGTGCTTACTTTGTTGTCTGCTGGAAATTATGTTACTGCTACTATAAGGTTAAGAACATTTCTAAAGTGAAAATGACCTGTAAACACAATTCTGAACTTCATTACTCTGTAACCTATATCAGTGATTACATTAGTGAAAACTAGAAACTGCTGATGCTGTTTTTCCCCTTTTCCATTTTCTTTTTAACTTGTCAAGCAGACAGCAGTGGCAGATAGCAGCACTGCGGCTGAACAATAAGGTTACAATGGAAGCTACATGTCCTAACATTTCTGAAGGTATAAATAGGTGCACAGTAGCAGCTTAAATATTCATCAAGCTCAAGTGTCATTGCAGTCAAATGCAGTACTTACAATTAAACTTATGCATGGTGCCATCCAGAGGTTTCTAGGTGCCTGAGGCAAAACCTACATAGAGGTCCCTGATATCAGGCACAGATTAGTTGCCTATGGGACTTCAGTATTCAAGACTTAATGTGTAAAAGACAAATTTATGCTTCATATCTCATTCCTCCCCTCTGCCCAAAAACAACCACACAGAAGGCCTTCATGCACTAAGCATGTGCTGCAGGATTGTTACATCGTATTGCAATGAATGACTGGATAATAGCAGAGAGAACTTGCTTGTGCTGAGCAAATATCATATCATTTCTAAAGCAAAGAGCTCACAGTCTAAAACCCAGGGACAGAGTGGGTGGAAATTCTGTTTGTGGTAATTAGAAATGTTGTGTGAATTAGATACAGTGCCAGATTCATCTAGCTAATGGGAAAGAAGTATATTAAATTATAAGTGGAAATATATATTAAAAATCAGCATGCTTACAGTGAGGTTGCATGTGCTGTTTTTTCATCCATTAACTGCAATGACAAGTGGTTATTTAACATACGTGAAGACAGTTGTTGTAAAGCAATAATGGCAGAGCTTCTGTTTCACTGGACATCAACTCATGCATGATACTTTCATGGAGGTCACTCGTGTGTTCAGCAGTGGAATGTCAAGCAATAAGTTATAAATAAATGATGAAATGTGGACTAATGGTCATGCAGTTGTGAATCAGCTCAGAATCCCAGTGGATGTCAGATTAACCATCAGATCCTTTCTTTTTAATATGAAATAACTTGATGGCATTTATCCTATTCCATCTCAGAATGATTGCCCAGTTTCAGATTTTTATTGTTTTCCTATTTAAAGTTCCAAGTTTGTTCTCAGAGGAATATATATGTTACAAAAGAGATCATTCCTAGCATAGAAAGTTTACAAAATGAGCAAATGGAAGCTCCTGATGTCATCTGCAAACAGCAGGAGGAAGAACATATGGGAGTATCTACAAAGACTGTATAGTTAGCAAAGTGCGCATGAGGACGGAGATGAATTCTAGAGCTTCAGAAAGCAGACCATGCTAATATCCACTCTGGCTCTTTGAGTTCATCAGCATGAAGAACAACATAAGAGAAACAAAGGAAATGAGAAACAAGCATTTGTATGATGTGGCCATGGGTTGCAGTGAGAGGGTAAAATTTGATAGGGAAAGTCTTCTCACCTCAGCTTTTTAACAAGCAAACACAAGAAACTGGGGAAAGATGAATGATGGAATGAAGGAACTCCACATGGATCTTTTCACTTATTCAGGCTGCATCGGGCTTTCTTGGGTACATGCAAGCTTCTTAGGGGACTCCTTGCTTATGGTGGCTTACTGGACATTGGGACTTTACAACAATTACACCATTTTCTAATAGAAGGGTCATTTTCCATGTTGGGAAAAGCCTGTTGGTAGGTTTAACTAGTGGTTATGTATTATTTATTCATTTTCAATACTTTTACCTGCCTCCTCCTCCTAAAAAGTTCCCAAAACTGCTTTTATAAGTTAAACCATAGTAAATTAAAAGTAGACAGTTTAAAGAGGAGATAATGGTGTCTGTTTTTTTTTCTTTCCTAGGAACCTTTGACACTACACAATTATAGCATGATGATTCCACTATCATGGCTTCATGCTATGGAATCCTAGCTATTAGAGCTCTCTGGCTAAAACTTCTAAATACCCCTTCCTAAACTTCAGATCCCAGGATTCCATAGGATGTTGCCATGACTGTTAAAGCGGAATCATAGTGCTGTAACTGAGCAATGTGAAAGAGCTCCTCATCACAGGTGGAGAAGACCATACTGACAAATTGCTTTATTGGTTTCTACTTCCTCAGAGCTGGAGCTGACGTTTGAAGCAGATTCGTTTGGCGTTTCAGTGCTTTCTGATATTTCATGTGATGGATAGGGAGTTTTAAAAATTGTATTGGTTGTCTGCCTTCAACTATATATCCCATCCTTCTTCACAAATCACCTTGAGCTACTAAGAACTATTCATACAATTCAGTCCTGGGTAAACAAACAAAAACAGCTTCATTTATATACCGCTTCATACCGCCTAAGGAGTTTCTAAGTGATTTACAACTGTAAGCTACTTGCCCCCAACAATCTGGGTACTCATTTTAGTGACCTCAGAAGGATTCAAGCCTGAGTTGAGCTGGTCTTGAACTTGCAGCCTTATGGTTTTGAGTGAGTGGCCACAGTACAGGCATTTAACCACTGCACCGCCAGGACAACCAGCACATAAAGCATACAAAAAGCATACAAAAATATTTTGTTGCTGTCACTTGATTTCCATAAACAGTGTTATGTTTTCAGTAGGAGAGCTGAATTTCAGTTTTAACAGAATCCACAAGGCTGTTGTGCTTTCATAATGAACATTATTTATTTGAGCAATAAGAAAAATAGAATGCATCTATATCATTTTCCCTACTTTAAGATTATAGTTATCTGAAGTCAATAAACTAGCAAAATAAAAAAAGCACGTAGGAACCTATAACAAACTTGTTGCACTTTATTGCTATTTACTCCTTATATGACAATGGAGCCCTTAACTAGGTTATCTTGCTTTCATGTTATTATTATTATTAATGTGTTTTTGAACATTTGGATGTGTATCCAGTCTTTGTGCAAGTCAGTGGGCTGTAAGGTTGGAGTACATAAGAGCTGAATTTGCTCTAGGAGGAGATGCCAGGTGGGGAACAATATAAGTTTCAACCTGAGAGATGCTGAAGTGATTTTTGAACAGGCATATAAACTTGCTTTCTCAGCTATATCATTAATTGTAGTGTTAACAGTGGGCTGTAGACTGTCATAAGTTAATGTCTATAACAGTGGATTACACTGGAGGGTGGTTACTTATTTCTCTCTCTTTGGCCAGCCAGAAACATGTGGGAAGTTATAACAGTAGCTAATAACCCTGCAGGTTGTTGTAAGCTGCTTTCATTTTTCAGCCCTGTTGCAATTGAAATACAATATATATGGTTATAAACAACATTGCAGAAATGCTGTGAACCACTCAGAGCATATTCCCTGTGCTGTCTGGGCTATAATAAGAGGCCTGTAACATACATTTGCTTTGCAATTTGCATCTTCAAGACTACTTTTACATTTTTCAACAATTATCAGGAATGGTACTAGAAGAGAAAGCTTTCTTCTCCTCTTATGTTTCTCCCGTCGTCATATTTTAAAATTATTATTATTATTATTTGGAAGATAATAATACCCTTACCCCACCACTTCCTTGGCTGTGCTCATAGGGAGGATTTGTCGACAGTTCTTTTACTTAATCTACCAGTGGAAGGATAGGCAAGGAAATGTCATTAGTGAAAAATAGCAGAGGTTGGTTCGCTTAGAGTTAGTTGTAAGAGCAAGCAACTACTTCCTGCAGAGTCTTTAATTTGGAGGTCTCTTGTTCCTCTGCCAGCTCAACTAATAATTCTTTTAACTATCCCCCTTCCACATATCTGCTGTATAGGAGGTCAGAGTGTGGCTTGATTGCCTTGGGCCCTACACTGAGTTACCTCTCATTCTGCCAGTTCCAATGGAATTGATTGACCTCCAGCTAGCTATCCCCAGCATATTTGTTCTGTTGTGTACTAGGGGGGAAAACCAAAATTAAATTTTCCATAGTAAGATATTGAGTTTTAAAACCAGAAAGCCCTCTAGGATGCCAATATGTGCAGCAGAGAAAAGTAGCGGTAGTGGTGGTAGTGAACCCTATGTGTAAGATGTCTTCAAATCATTAATAGTCATTAATGTTAGATGGCAAAAGCTAACCTTGCTACTTGTTTTAATGATTGTACTCATTATTTATATATTGGTCAGTGACTGAAATAAATTGTTGCTGTTGTGGTGGTGGTGCTGGTGGTATTAGTAGCAGTTCTTGCTATTGTTACACTAGCAAGAGTAAACACATTAAAATTAAAAAAGTAATGATAATAGCAAGTGGGAAGTGGGGTAATCTTTGTCATTGCAGCTGTTTATAAATAATCAATTTATGAACTGATTATTCTACAGAGACCTGGGAGAGGGTATTTATTGCTGAAATATCATAGACTAAATCCAACAGTATCCAATGAAAACTCACTAAAGTCAATTGGACTTAAGGTAGTTGTTAGTAAATAGATCGCATTCATTTCAGTAGGTCTGCTCTAAGAGCACTAATTTTGGATTTAGCCCAAGCAATGCCAACAAAATCTAGATTTGGGAGTATGGCAGGTGAATTCTGATTTCCCTTCTTCAGTGTTTCAAAACACATTGAATGCTAATTTGATTTTGTTTTCTGATATTTTTCTTTTTAAAAAAGACTCTTTGACACATTATTATGATAGTGTGCAGTTATGGGCACCAGAGTTTAAGAAGTGTATTGAAATGTTGGAACATGTCCAGAGAAGTATGACAAAGATGATGAAAGGCCTGGAAAGGAAACCTTTTGAAGAAACTTTCTGGGACTAGTGTATGTTTAGCTTGGGGGGGGGGGGGGGAAGATGTGGTATGAGATGTGGTGAATTTGAAAGCATTGTCATGTGAAAGATGGAAAGGATCCTCATGCAGTGGCATCACTGGTGGGGTGCAAGGGTGCAGAGTGCACCAGGTGACACCCTAAGGGGTAGTGACCCCACTGCTCCTCAAATATCTGCCTTTGGGCAGAACTGGGCTATGGCATTCACTTGTGTCCCTTTAAAATGCTGAAACGATGGTATGAATGGGATGAAGCTTAGTGGGAGGAGAAAGGAGAGGATGCAGTTTTTTTAAAAAAATTTAATTTAATTTTAAAAAATTATTTAAAACATTCATATTTTGCCAAATCTTCACTTCAATCGCATGAAATTATGTATATGTAAATGCATTTAGGCTGTGCATAAGATATTTTAATTTAAAGGTATAATTTTTATTTTGCTAGTTGTTTAGTGAGTCAGTGTAGTGCAGTGTTTTGAGTGCTGGACTGCAACTCTAGAGACCTGAGTTTGATTCCCAGCTTGGCCATGAAACCCACTGGGTGACTTTGGGCAAGTCACATTCTCTTAGCTTCTGAGAAATAATAATAATAATAATAATAATAATAATAATAATGTTTTATTTATACCCCGGTCTTCAGCCAAGACTATCAGAGCGGCTTACAATTTGTTAAACAAACAGCTTCATTTACAATTGTAAACTATTTGCCCCCAACAATCTGGGTACTCATTTTAGCGACCTCGGAAGGATGCAAGCCTGAGTCAAGCTTCAGCCCTTTGCTGGTCTTGAACTCGCCACCTTCTGGTTTTGAGTGAGTGGCTGCAGTACAGGCATTTAACCACTGCGCCACCAGGGCTGTGAGAAAGGCAAATGCAAACACCTCTGAACAAATCTTGCCAAGAAAACCCCATTATAGATTCATCTTAGGGTTGCTGTAAGTCATATATCTGTTCCACACTGAGTCCACTTCACACATCTGATGAGGATGCCTTTAGGGGAAGGCAATGGCAAACCTCCTCTGAACAAATATTGCCAAGAAAAAAACCTTTAGGGTCACTGTAGTCAGAAAACACTTGAAGGCACGCAACAGCAAACAAAGTTGTTTATGTCACTAGTATTACCCTTATATTCAGTAATATACAGTAATTGCAAATAATGAGTACAGTTAGTACAAAAAACATTACTAAGGATTCTGTATGATGGGAGGGGGTCAGTGGGGGAAGGTGACACCATGAGTTACTGCGCCAGGTGACTCCTGACCCTAGTGATGCCACTGTCCTCATGTGAAAGGATTGCCATAAATAAGATGTTCCATATAGGAAGTTAAGCCCTCCTGTCTTTACATCACAACTTGTGTTGCAGGAAGAGGTACTGAGCCAAATCCTTGGGATAAGCAGCAATTAGAGCATCTCTGCATCTTTCAAGAGGGTGTTTAATTCAGGGACCTGGGGTAAGATAGTTCAGGCAGCAGAATGAAAAGGGGACCAAGAGTTCAGGCAGTAGGTGAGTTTAAATCCCAGGGTAGGAGACTAACCCAGGCTGGGATTTACTGAAAAGAGAATAGTTCCCAATAAAAAAATAGTACTCTTGACTGTTGATAAGCAGATCTTATCGGAGATTAAATGAAAGTAGGTCTGCAATCCTTTTTAAAGCTGGTGGATCTTACAGCATGTGTGGATGTTGGAGGCAGCCAGCCTGAGGGCAGTCTACCTGATATGTTCCTGGAATACCCTATAGTCAGTCACTTGTTATTCTTGTTGGGGAGAGTTGTGCCCAAGCATCAGCCTGTTGTGCTGTGAGCAAATAGTATGGGCGAATGAGGAATTGCTTGCATAAGGAAGTAGTGGAGACCTCAGTATTGCTGTTGTTTACCTTCAAATAGTTTCTAACCTGAGTTTTCTTAGCATGGCTTGTTCAGGGGAAGTTATCATTGCCTTCCTCGGAGGCTGAGAGCGCGTGACTTGCTCAGTTTTTACTCTGGGTTTCCAAGCAGAGATACACACCATGGTTTCTCAGACTCCTAGCCCATATCTCAAATCACCACACCCTGGTGTCTCTAGACCTCAGTAGGCAAGTCTCTAAAAAGCATGTGCCACCAGAAGTTACTTGGTGTAATGCCCCGACAGGATCCTGGCCTAAGTTTCCTCCAGATTCATTTGGGAGGGAATTTTACAGATCAGGAGAGTACCAGCTTTCTCCTTGCCTCTCCTCATGCTGTCATAGCACTTCCGTTCTCCTCCTCAGGGAGATAGTTATACCTTTTGCCAAACAGATTATTCCAGCACAGCAAGGCATACTTCTCCAACTGTCTTCCTTGAGAAGGGTAATGGAAGTGCTATGACAGTATGGAGAGTGGCAAGGAGAAAGCCTCTACTCTCTTGAGCCATTTGACTTTCTTTTCTCAAGCAATAAGGCTGCTGGAGTTTTTTGTCTCAAATTAATAAATTAAATGATAGCAACAGATTCCCTTCTTGTTCACTGTCTTCCATTAGGCCCACAGTTTCTCCATAACTCCTATCAGTGCGTGTTCTACCCAATTCCTCTTCTTACTCCTCTATCTTCCGTTTTGTTCCCCTTTGGGCTTTTTTGTTGTCTTCTTTTGCATCTGCACTGCAGATTAATGCAGTTTGACACTATTTTAACTGCTATGATTCAATGCTATGGAATTCTGGGATTTGTCATTTTTTGAGATATTTAGCTTTCCCTGTTTGATAACTCTGGTGCCACAGCAAACTACAAATCCAAGGATTCCATAGAATGGAGCCATGACAGTTAAAGTGATGGCAGATTGCATTAATTCTGCAGTGTGGCAGCAACCTTTCCCCTTCTCTCTAAAGCTCATTGAGTTATCCATTTTTCTGGAATCTGTATTTTCCTGATGCTGCTTTTTTTTTCTTCCCACATTTTCTCCCACTCTTTTTTGTGAGTATTTGGGAGTTTTAAAAAGATATTTATTATTTTCCTGCTACCTTTTCTCCAGTCCCTCCACCCTTACTCAGGACATATGGGATTTTCCCCCTACTTGCCCTTCCTTCTGTCCAGTTTTCTATTTCTCTGTGCATCTTAGTTTGTTGGAAATCCCTCTGCCTCAAGCTCACTGAATGTAGGCAGCCAATCTGTCTTCCTTGAGGAGAGCTTTGGAGAACAATGTGTTCCAGTTTTCTGTCTTTCCAGTTCAAGAAATTGCACTTGTTACTTATTTGGTTCATTTTCATTGCCAAGAAGGGATAGAAGTATTTGTGGGTCTTAAAATAAGTTGGACAGCCTTGGATACCTTAATATGGGGTGGGGGAGAGAACAAGACACCATTGGCCTCCGACAGCAAAATGTCTTGGGCTAGCAACCCATTTGGAGGTGAGAAAATGCCTGTCACAACCCTAGGTGGCAGGAAAGAGAAGACTTCTTTGTCACATATGGCAAGCCTGAATCATATTCCCATCACTTCCTAGTGTCTCAGCATGTCCTTAGGTTGCCTACTGCATGACTAGATTGCCAGCCCAGAACTGTCTCAGGTCCTGACATTTCAGTGCTAAAAACCTAGGGATATCTCTCCTTTTAATACCACAGGGTGTGGGCTCTAGTGATGTTATAAGGGTCCTAATGTCATGAAATATGATACCATAGGCATCATCCACAATTGCACAGAGTATGCCATTCAAATAAAAAACACCAAGTCTTAACAAATGAGGAGAATATATATGCCCACATTTTTCAAGGCAGCACTCTCATCCTGAGATTCCTCCCTCATCCTGAAGATTAGAAAAGAGAGACCAAAGTCAAACTTCTCAAAGCCCAGATAGATCTGCTTATCAGCTACACCAAACCCTACACTGTAGCCAATAAAGCTGTAGCCATTTTTAACTCAAACATCCTGCCTCTGTGTCCTTTTTGTTCATCCTCATTCCTGTTTCACTTGGATTAGCACTGACATTGTAACATTCATTCCTCACAGGGATTCCCCCCAATCAAAACAGTTGCCCATAGCTGTTTCCTAACTATCGTTATACTATGCTTTTTAAAAATGGAAAACTGTGAAATAGAGGGGAAGCTAGAGCAAGCAACCCAGAGACCTGACCTAATTTTGTCAAAGAATGGCAAGGGTTTCTTGGATAGAAGAGTTTCATCTATGTATGTGAAGGAGGCTCTAGTGCACTGTATGCAATCAGTTGCACTTAAATTGAAAAAAGAGTCCCTGGGTTCATTTGAGGCTCTTACTTTTACTCAGGGTCAAGGAATTAATCAGAGGCCAAAGTCAGTTGAAAGAGAGGACAAGGACCCCTGGTGAATTGGCAGGCTCATTGACAAATCGCTCTTTCATCCGAATATAACTGATTATGTAAACAAGACAGGGCTGTTATCTCTAGTGCTAAGAGTGGATTTGCCTTTGAGCATGCAGCTCCTACGGTGTGACAGGAAATGTGGCTAAAAATCAAATTTGCATTTTGTAGATTGAGGTTGTTGTCCTAGCCCAGCAACCATTAACAAACAACCTTGGGGGATGACAGGGAGGGGCACGGTAGAAAGGAGGCTTATATTGCATTGTGAATGCAGTCTTAGTCATGTATACCTTTAGAAATTAATCTGTTTTATTTTCCTTACCTGGCAGGATCAGAAGACAGTGTGGCCCCTCTCCCAGTACCCTGGGGAGTTCCTCCACCCTGTGGTCTATGCATGTACGGCTGTCATGCTGCTGTGCCTCTTTGCTTCAATTATCACCTATATAGTGCATCACAGGTAAGAAGATTGCTGCCAGTTGGCATTCTTTTCTTTTCTTACTGTTCATTAAAATGCTGTCCAAGCTATTTCTCAGCCCCCACCTGACCATCTAATGTTTGCTCCAGGAAGATCTGGCATACAGGATTTGGCTAATATATCATTGAACCATAAAGTTGGAAGAGACAACAAGGGCCAACAAGACTGTGAAAATATTACTTTTGGCACTTGAATTGCTGGCTGGAGGGATTCTAAGACTTAGAGTCCCAATAAGTAACTTTTCCATGTTCTGCCTCTAATCCTGAATGGTGGGTGGGTGGGTGGGGGAGTGCTGTAGTCTGCCTTATTCTGGTGTCCAAAATAAGAAGGACTGACCAGATGATTTTCCCCATCCCTGCCTCTTTGTAGATTCTTTGTAGAGCATGATCTGGCTGGAAGACACTTCAGATGTCATTCCACATTTCACAGAGAAATGAGTTGCTTTGCCACAGGTTGCAGTTGTGAGCATAGATGCCATTCTCTTTTCTCTCTCTCTCTCTCTCTCTCTCCCCTCTTTCTCTTTCTTTCTCTCTCACACACATCCATGACCTCTCACAAAGACCCAAAGATTGGGGCCTTTCACACTACACATTTACAGCGCTATGGATTCCATTGTAATTGCCATGACAACATCCTATGAGATCCTGGGATTTTCAGTTTAGAGAGAGAAACTCAGATTTCTCTTAGGGAGAGACACTTAGATTTCTTAGTTCAAATGCCTCACCAAAACTACAGACCACAGGTTTACATAGGATGTTCAGTGGCTGTTAAAGTGGAATCATAACACTATAATTATGTAAATTAGTACCAAACCCAGGCTCTGAAATCCATTTGCACAAAAATCCACTCCTGCCCCCTCTACTTCCATGCAAATTTATTTTCAGTAAATTTTAGGCAAGGGAGAAGTTTTTAGTTATTGCTAATGTTAGACCATTTGGAATGAGAAATCCTTTCCAACGTATTGCAAATCACTGATAAATCCTAATTCATGGCTGTGTATTCTTCCAATAAATAACTTTGGATGTCATTTCATGTGATTTTTATAAGGGACCCAGAGATGCTGTCTTATAGTACTATAAAAACATTTTAGTACTCCTGTAGAAAGAGGCAATTTATGCAGCTTTGATTCAAAATGCACTCACATACTATGTGTCTGGATTTGTCTACATGTGATTAATTAGGAGTTTCATGGCCCTCTCTCACTCAGTTGTAGCTGATATGCATCTGGAGGGTTACACCATTCCCATCCCTATTTTCAAGTATCACTCAGTAGGTCTGTTCATTAAGGTACTTCTGTTAGTGGTCATACTTTAGTTCAAAGCTATTTATGCTACTCTTAGGATCTATGATATGCTGCTGTCCTACCATAGGACTTCTTAGAAGCCTATGAAGCAACTGACCTCCCTTGCCACTCGAAAAACTAATTAATGGTCTTAACCACATTGAAGGTTACCTTTATTTCTTAAAATTCTTTGCCAGAGTATGTTGGGGGCAATGAGGGCATTCCCCCCCCCCCCAAAAAAAATTCTGTACCTTCCTCAAAAAAGGAATGTTCCTTTAGTCCCTAAATTTCTAGTGTGGCAGTAGCTTCCAACTTTACTTGAGCATTGAGATATACAGTTTAGTGTTCCGAGGGGAAAGGGCAGGCAAAGTCCCCAAGGGAATGTAAACACAGGAGTTTATTTGCATTCTAAGTGTGAATGCTTTTCAATGACTCACTCTCTGCAGTGCTAGAAATATGGGAACTGAAGGGAAATTTCATCTGGGATGGCAATATTTTCATTTTGGCATGCCTCCCCCACACCCAGTAGCTACATCCCTGCCTTTCTTAGTCCAGAGAATATGGTAGAGCAGGCATTTATTTTTTAGATTGTAAGCCAGAGGGCAGGGAACTGTCTAATTAACAATTTGTAAGCCACTGTGACAGAAGAGTGACTGAATGACAGCCTTCTCATGGTCTTGTGCTGCTGCCATCATATTTGGTTGCAGTTCCTGCTGAAATTTGGCAGCAGTTACAATGATAAAGAGAACTCGCCTGTTGGGGGGGGAGGTTAAATGGGACAGATGGGGGATTACTTTTATTTATACCTTTCCCTGTCACCAAAACAGGGATCTAATTTCCCCCAAATTGAGTTGCCATTAGTTAGTTCCCACTAGTGGGATGCTGCCACCAAGTTTCTGACCCAAATTTCCCTACCAAAGAAGCAGACCATCTCTGTTGTAGTGTTATATTTCATTTCCAGCTCTGATGCTAAGCTGGCACAAGAGACAGCTTGGGCAGAGTCATGGAGAAATCAGTTGGCAGAATTCCTTGGAGGAAGAGTGGGGTCAAAATACAGAAAAGAAATATTGACCTTGTTGTTAATTAAGCTTAATATAAAAAACCCAACAACCCCACAGTTGTTGTTCGGTAGGTTGTATACCTTTCTGTGGGCTTGTTTGCATAACAACCTCTTTAAAAGTTGCTTCAAGCTCTGTTTTGTTTCCACATTTAAAGGGCTAATGGAATGCTAAAACAAAACAAGAGAGAAAAATAAGAGAGTGGGGAGGAAGGAGGGAGGAAGGAAGAAGGAAAAGAGAGCACCAGCCAGGCCCTGTAGCCCCTGGTTAAGCAAATGATTTGACTTGCATCTGCGACATTTGAGGACAAGTGAACACACAACCAGATCTATTAACAGGTATGGGGGAGGATAGGCTTCAGAATTTAGTACAGAAACACAGCAGTTAGAGACAGTGGTCTAAAAATTACTGATGCTCAGACCTCCTGCATATCTCTAGCATGTCTGTCCATAAAGAAAAGTTTACTGATGCAGAACAACAGTCCTGGCTCAATTATTTCCACATCTTGAAAACATTTATTTTTTTGTACTACAACTTCCAGAATCCCCACGCTACATGACCATGCAGGCTGAGGCATTCTGGGAGTTGTAGCCTAAAAGAGGAATTTTCTCCATGTTTCTGCAACCATCTCCAGCCCCTGAGGTCCCCAAAAGCAGTCCTATGTTTGAATCCATTCTATGTATTGTTGGAATTTCTGTGATACTGCTCAAAATAGCTGTGTGACTGTTTTTATGTTCACTTAAACAGCACAATTCGAATCAGCAGGAAGGGCTGGCACATGCTTCTCAACTTCTGTTTCCATACTGCTCTCACTTTTGCTGTTTTTGCTGGTGGAATAAATCGTGTAAAATATCCAATTATCTGTCAAGCGGTGAGTGCATGCATTACAATTACCATTTATTTTTATAATGGAACAAAAACTATGAATTGTGCATGTCTATGACCCTTAGTGCTCTTCACTTGGATAGATAGATAGATTGATTGATCTTTTGTCAACATTTAAACCTAAACCACTGTTCAGAAAATGCAAATCTTCATACTAAAAGGCTACAGTGAGATTAAATCTATTTTTCTATACATGAGACTCATTCAAAGTTAACTCATAATGTGTACTTGGAAAAAAATTGCAGTGTGTTGGAGCTGAACTTAAAGTAGACCCTTTGAAATAAAGCCAGAACTAGGGTAAGTCTCATTGATTTCATTGGGCCCACTCAGACCTAAATCAAACTTAAGGTTTGATTCAGTTCACTGAATTCAGTGAATTCGGTGTTTAGATGTAAGTATTCTTACAATTGTAATCCCAAATGAACTCCAACAGTGCTTTTGGTGTTGTTCAGTTTTGTTTTGTTTTTTGTTTTTTATATCCTACATGCAAGTTATTCCCATTACTTCTTTTGCTTTAGAAATATGTTGTTTATTTGTAATTCTTCTTGAGATCTCATATTGAGAGTGCTTTTCTTGTGTATTTCTGAGCTTTTAAAATTATGTCGTCAGCACTCAGTGCGTATTATTACTCAGTACACTTTGGGGCATTTTGTTTTAAAAATAGATTGTGCTTTGAATGAAAGGAAATGGTGGAAAATGCTGGATCTTTGCTGTTGGGTTTCACAGAGAATTTGAAATGAGACTACATTTTAGATTAGTGTTTTGTTTTCAGAATGAACTTCATGACTGTCTCTTCCTCCAAGCAGTTATATTAGGTTAGACCTAGGCTTGGTAATAGTTAATGTAGATCAGTTAAAATAATGGTTTATGATCACTAACCTCTTACTGATTTTAATGGGTCTACCTGAAATCAAGGTATTTAGTACTTTAGGCTGTAATCCTTAAATACACCTTTCAAATAATAAATCCCACTGAAAGGAAAAATAGCTTGGCCAGTTCTAATTGCCCAAACAACATTATAGAGCTTGCCTCAGGCAAGGGGAAGTATATTTTTTTAAAAAATCAAAATTATTGTGGAATTGAAATCATGTTAAGGAAAGTCTTAAGAACTGGAAGAGACCCGTTTTTGGTGCTTTAAAAGATGTTTGAGGAAGGAATAAAGATTTATAAACCATGTGTGGTGTGGAAAACAGACAACTCTTTCTTCCTTTGACAATGAAACTACTGGGAAATAGATTCAGAGAATAGATAAAAGGCAGTAGTTTCACTTGGACCATAATTAATTTATGGAATTTTCTGGTTTAAGATGTGCATTTGGTTTAGATCTGGATTTCCTGAATTTGTCAGCTGAAAGCTATTTAGCAATGATTGTGAGCCATGATGTTTCAAGACCAAGAGCTTGTTTAAGTTTCAACATTTTCAAGACCCAGAGCTAATATAATAGTTTGACAGAAAATAACATTGGGAGAGAGTTGTAACATTCATGCCCCGTTTGTGGAAGCATCTGGTTATTGACTGGGGAACAGCAAAGCTGAACTAAATGGACCTTTGGCCTGCTCCTGAAGGGCACTGTCCATGAATTTCTGCTGAGAAAAATTCTTTTGCAGGACTGTTGATAACAAATATGAATGTGAGTGATTTCACATACATTTTTTTTTTATTATGACAGATGCAATTTTATATACTGCAGGATGTTGATTGGAATCCTGTTGGTGCACCATGCTATTGGTTTTCTCTTTTCCATGGTTGTGGTGGTGAAGAAGGCATACAAAATCCACCTGCTTTGAGCAGCCTATTTGGCCTCTGCTTGTCTTTTTTCATAGCCTCAGCACCCTTGTGCTGGCCTTTTCCCTTCTGTTGCCATCATGTAGGGTATAGTTCTATCAGAGTACTACAGCCCATTATTCTGGTCTAATATTGGTTGTTTCTCTTGTTAATTCAGAAAAGAAGGGGAAGTTTTATGCTTAACTTGGTTTATTATTATTATTATCTTTATTTATAAAGCGCCGTAAATATACACAGCGCTGTACAAAAACAGAAATCTCTACTGATCAACCTTTTCACTCTCTTTAGAAATGGGGACATTTGTCTGCCTCCAGTATTTAAAGTCATAAACTGCATCTACATAGAGGAACTAATGCAGTTTGATACCACTTTAACTGCTATGGAATTCTGGGATTTGTGGTTTTGTGAGATATTTAGCCTTCTCTGTCAGAGAGCTCTAGGGACACAACATAATACAAATCCCATGATTCCATAGGATGGAGCCATGACAGTGGAGGTGATGCCAAATTCCATTAACACAGCAGTGTGGGAGAAGCCATAGAATCATAGAATCATAGAGTTGGAAGAGACCACAAGGGCCATAAAGTCCAACCCCCTGCCATGCAGGAACTCCAGTCAAAGCATCCCCAACAGATGGCCATCCAGCCTCTGCTTAAAGACCTCCAAGGACAGAGACTCCACCACACTCTGAGGGAGTGTGTTCCACTGTCGAACAGCCCTTACTGTCAGGAAGTTTCTCCTAATGTTGAGGTGGAATCTCTTTTCCTGCAGCTTTCATCCATTGTTCCACGTTCTAGTCTCTGCAGCAGCAGAAAACAAGCTTGCTCCCTCCTCAATATGACATCCCTTCAAATATTTGAACAGGGCTATCATATCACCTCTTAACCTTCTCTTCTCCAGGCTAAACATCCCCAGTTCCCTAAGGCATTCCTCATAGGACATGGTTTCCAGACCCTTCACCATTTTAGTTGCCCTCCTTTGGACATGCTCTAGTTTCTCCACATCTTTTTTGAATTGTGGTGCCCAGAACTGAACACAGTATTCCAGGTGGGGCCTGACGAAAGCAGAATAGAGTGGCACTATTACTTCCCTTGATCTAGACACTATACTTCTATTGATGCAGCCTTGTAGAATCATGCAATCATATATAGACTTGTAGACTCATACAATCATATTGCTGGAAGGTCCAACCCCTGCTCAATGCAAGATTGACAGCTAGAGCATCAGAGATGTTTGCCTGCCTTCCAAACATTTGCACCCTATCTGTACTAAACATGATGGAAAGTGCCTCTCAAATAATGCCCAAAAAGCCTCTGCGGCATCCTAGGATATGATTCCTTTGACTTTGAAGTCTTGGACTCATTTAAAATGCCTAGGGATTATTTAACAATTTTCTTACTTATCCTGGGCTTCAAGTTCCTTTGTTTATATTTGTCTTGTTCCACCACCACCACCCCACTTCAAGCCCAATTCCCCTTGCCTGAGGCAAAGTAGGAATAAAAAAGTACTGCCTTCTCTCAGTCACCTGCTAAGGCAGAGGTTGACAGCTAAAAGTGGGGAGATAGCCATTTCCCTAACCATCCCCAAAACTTCCATAGGCTGCTCCATTGCTTCCAGTACAACCATAAGCAATGTCACCAAAAGTGACATTCAGGATTTCGTTGCAGGATTCAAATTACATACATCTTTGAGGGTGGGTGGGTGGGTGGGTGGGTGGGAGGCAAGGGGACCTATAACAGGTGCTGGCTTGGGCCAGAGTCTGTGTGACATTTGGCTAAATTTTTAGTCTAATTCTGGGACTATGGAAGTCCCTTGGTGGTGTTGGGGACCATAAAATAGGGGCTTTGAGGACCATGTGAAGCTCATGAGCCAAATTTTTCCCACCCACCTGCACTTTAACCTTCAGCCTGAAGCAATGGTCCTGCTGATTTTTCTTCTTGTTCCAGTCATAGCCAAAGAAATCTTTCTGTTCTGTATAACACCCATTGCAAATCTTAACTTGAAAGATTTAGCTTTCCTGAGGCCACTCTTGTAGGTTTGTTCAGATCCAGCTCTGTTGTGCTTGTCCTTAATTATATATTATAATCAGACAGCTCCATTGTGCATCGTGCAGCTCCATTGGCTTCTTTAGCTGTCCTCCATTTTCCCTTTTTATTGGAATAATTTGTGATTGTTTCTTCAGTATCTCACTTGTCTAAAATCTCACAATCTGCACTTTCAAAGAGATGTATGTAAATGGAATTATGTGTCTTAGGGGGCCTTGAATCTCTATATTGAGATAAAGGTGGGATATAAGACAATATAATCATCATCATCATCATCTAGAGCAGAAGTGGGCATCCCTGTTACTTCTGAGGACAACATTTCCTTTATGGCACAGTATTGATGGGGCCGCTGAGTAGTGAATTACCGGTAACACTTACTTTTGGACCTCATATTGGCAGAAAGGCAGAATAGAAATTAATTAAGCAAATAAATAAAATAACTTCCGTCTGACATGTATAAATTCATACACATACACACATCCATTCTCATAGTCATTCAGAGGTTCTTTCTCACATGCATACACAGGGGATGCCTTCGACATCTTTGCCACCCAAAACACATCAATCATTTACATATATCCCTTTGAAAGTGCAGGTTCACACAGATGCTATTCACTGTCTCTTTTTTTCTCAGGCTGCATCCCAACTGCAGAAATAACCCCATTTGACACCGCTTTAACTGCCATGGCTCAATGCTGTGAAAATCTGAGGATTGTAGTTTGGTGAGACATTTAGCCTTCTCTGTCAGAGCGCTCTGGTATTACAACAAGCTACAATTTCCAGAATTTCTTAACACTGAGCCATGATAGTTAAAGAGGTGCCAAACTGGATTATTTTTCCAGTGAGGATACATCCCTCCCCTTCATGCATGTGCACACAGACACATGTGTCATCAATATCCTTTGAAAATGCAGATCCAGCTGTATCTATGCCTTCAAAGAGTTCCTCCCCCACCCCCACCCCCACCCCCCATTCAGGTTTTTTTTTTTAAAGCATATACATTTATATCTGTTGGATGCTACTTGGAAAGTTTTTTGGGAAGAGAGGCAGGAAGGACATGGTAGTTTCTCTGTTTCCTTTCTGCTACCTGTTGTTTGGCTCCTGTCTATCCTTGCTTGAAAATCAGAAGCAGAAGTGAATGGGAGAGAAAATAATCTACCAAAAGGAGAGAGAAGGAAGAAGAGTGAGAAAGAAAGCTTTGGAAGTGTGGTGGAGGGTGGCATCCAGAGAAAATCCCCAAATGTTGGCCACGGTAAAGGGCTGTGATTTTTTTCTGGAGCCAGTACCTCCAACAGCTGAGCCTGCCTCTGCAATGCAAAAACAATGCAGTTTGACCCCACTTTAAACACAGTGATTATTTAAATCCTGGGTTATGTAGTTTGTTGTGGCACCAGAGCTCTCTGACAGAGTAGGCTAAATATCTCACAAAACTACAAATTCCAGAATTCTGTAGCAATGAGCTATGGCAGTTAAAGCAGTGTAAAACTACATTATTTTTGTAGTGTAGATGCAGCTTGGGTGAACAATGATAGAATCTGTGTCATGCCTATATCTCCCAGTATTCCATTGGTACCCATGCTAAACCATACCGTAGCAAGCACTTAGTTTGTCATTCGGCAACCTGGAAACTGTAGTTACAATCATCTCCCCTCCCACACACACACCCTTACTTACTTCTACTGAATGATGGAAGCTTGAAGGTATGAGGTTTTCCTAGTGTGTCAAGATCCTCATGAAGTGAGGCTGAGGGTCAGATGGCACACAGGTACTAAAAAGCTTCTTTCTAGTTCTTGAATACAGAGTAGTCCTGTTGGGATTTGTAGCAGGGGTGGGCAGTGTGCTTCCCTCCAGATGCTGAACTGCAGTTCCAAGCAGCTTTAACCAACTGAGCCTGTGATGATAAATGCTGGGAACTGCAGTGCAGGAACATTTGGAGGGCCCATACTCTTTCCCATCCATGCTATAAACCCTGACAGGACTGGTCTGTTTTTAAGAGCTAGAAAGAAGGGGAAACTTATGCACCAATAATGTGACAAACCTTGATATCTTCTTTTTGAGGGCCAAGGAGAAGTTGAGCAAACTAAGGGGTGAATTAGCACACTTCCAAAAATTGCTTTGCCATATTAGCCCAAGATAAGTTTTATTCTTTAGAGTATTGTCTTCTTTCCTGCCATGTGCAGAAATGGGATCTGCATAGTACAATTGCCTTAACCATTGGCACTTTCTTGTCCTGACCTTAGTCAAGATATATACATGGAAGCTGCCTGCCCTTGTGAGATAGCACTCTTAAATATCAAAGGCTTATCTACCAGTGTATAAAATGCAAAGCCTGAGATTGGCATAACATTGAATTCCTTTATCTGACACATTTGCTTTCATTATTCTGAGATAAATATCTTTTAATACCTAAACTGGTGGCTGTTAATTTGGGGCAAACCTAATCATTGCTCTCTTTATCTGCAGTTTTGCAAAAGAGGACAGTAGGATATTTTGTAAGGTAGCTAAGTAATTACATGAGCACAAATGACTATCTGTTGCAGTCTGGCTAAGGTGCGTTCCCTTGCAGATTACAAGGCAACAGCCTTAACATGCTAATCGAAAATTGATTTTCCAGAATAAGTTATTACAGTAATAAATTTTCAAGGGCTGATTTATAAACTATTCCACACATACACACACCCAAATGAATTGTCTGTGGTAGTTTTGTATTTCCAAGGTATCCGATTCTAGAAGAAATCATGTTTCAGGTTCTGTTTATCAATACGTTTTCAGTCCTGGGACACCCACTTTTTCTTAATTTTTTACTGCAGTCTGCTTTTGCTTAGCTTGAGCTACTCTGTCACAAATGAAGCCAATCTTGTGGCCATTCCTATTGAGATTTTTCCACTCAGTTAACACTGCTGCAGCTTTTCAACTCTCCACAGATGACCCTTGCTGACTATGGCACATGCAGTAGTGCATGATCCAGAAAATAATCCTGCACCTGCCTTTTCCTTTTTTTTTTCTTTTCTTCCTTTTTTCTTCTTTCTTTCTTTCTTACTTTTTTAATATAAAGAGAACAGGAAGTCTGAAAATAAATAAGAACATAAGAAGAACTCTATTGCATCAGATCAGTTTAATCCAGCATGCTGCTCATATAGTGCCCAAGCAAACTTTATAAAGGATGATAAAATAGGAGGGCAATGTTATAAGGCAGAGGAGCTCTTTTTTTTGTATCTGCAAAATTTTTAAAAGACTGGCCAGTTTCCATCAAGCTAGTTTCAAAACATTTAAATAAATAGAGCCCTGGTGGTGCAGTGGTTAAATGCCTGTACTGCAGCCACTCACTCACAAACCACAAGATTGTGAGTTCAGAATCAACCAGGGGCTCAGGCTTGACTCAGGCTTGCATCCTTCCAAAGTTGCTAAAATGAGTACCCAACTTGTTGGGGGCAATTAGTTTAAACACATTGTAAACTGCTTAAGGAGTGCTTAAGTGTACTGATAAGCGGCATAGAAATGTATTTGCTATTACTATTGCTAACTGCTTTTTTGAGTAGTATACTCAGTCCCTGATGTCCCAAGTACATCAAAATAAAGGCTTAAATCAGGGAAGGGAATTGTACAGCCTTCCAGATGTTGGGAATCTGGAAGTACTATCAGCCTTAACCCATCATTGATGGTAATGAGGAATGCTGAGAGCCAAGGTTCTGGAGAGTTTTATAATTCCCACTCTTGTTCTAGATCCAACTGCTTGACCCAGCTACCGTTTTCCCATTAAACCAACAGGATTTCCATAAATATTGACTTACCATGCAGCAATTGAATCAGTGGGTCAAGTCTAGGTGGGACCAGCCATGAGATTTACACCAATTTTTTTTTTTTAACGGAAAAGTTTGCAAAAATGACACAAGTAAGATTGGGCAATGTGTCACAGATCTTTCTACTTGATATGGGCACTGGCCAGTTGATGCCTGTAATATTTGTACAACCACACTCTGTGCAGTATTTACAATTGGAATGGAAATGGTTGTGGGGAAGAAAATGGAATTTCCCCAGCAACAGCAACTTGATGTTTTAGTACTGAGGAAAATCAAAATTCCAAACAACTAGAGTGATCCCAAGCGAAAAACTGTTTGGATCCCTCTGCAATGTATGTGTGAATTTAAAAGGGGGAATATAATTCCCATACAAACATTGTACTAGAACAGGTTTTACATAACTAGAGGAAAATCCTGAAATTAATATGCACACAGAGAGGGAGAGAGGAAGAAATTGACTAAAGAAAAAGAGTACAACTTAAGGTTGCCCAAGGGAGCATTCCATGCCAGCATATTATGTAGGTTTACACAACTTTTTATTTGGGTAATCAATAATGAAACTAGTCATTACCATAGCAACTACCACTATCACACAGTCCTTAAAATGTCTCTAAAGATAGTGAACAGATATTAAAGCCATACACAAAGAATGAATCTTCTGGTAACCTTTTTAAAAAATGGTGTAATCTGAAACTGTTAAAATCAATGGAAACTTTGCTGTTGACTTCACTGGGATGTGGATTGTACTCACTTATCACATTTTCATTTGGCTGGTGGTAGGTCTGATATGCCCAGAGGATTTTAGACACTTAAAGACCTCAGCCCCAGCCACTTGCACAGAACTATCTGCCATGATAAAGTGGAAATGACAGTTTTGACTTACACATATTTTTTGTACAGCAGCTGAGCTCATTGAGATTCTTCTTCTGTCACAGCACTGTAAAAAGAACTGCACACTTTGAGCTCAGATTTGTTTTTCAGATCTTTCACATTTTGTATCCCCTGTCCATAAGGCCTTGGCTCCAGAAGCCATTTGGTAATGAGGGAAAGGTGACCTGCAAGTGCTTCAAAGCTTTCTTGCCTCTGTGGGCATGTCACATCTCCTTGATCACTGAAAACAAAAGTGTAGGTCCAAAGTGAGCCCTGCATTTTGCTGCATGTACTCATAGGTGCATTTGTCTGTCTTTCCATTTCATCATTCCTGGAGCCAAGTACTGTACTACTATTGAATTAGAAATGACAGTCTACTTTCAGAGCTGAGTTCTGGGTCACATTAGGCTTATCACTATTCTACGTAAACAAACTGTTAAAAAGAAGTATCATAGATTCATAGAGTTAGAAGGGACCACAAAGGCCATCCAGTCCAAACCCCATCAAGGAAAAAAATTGGCTCCAATCAACAGTGTGCTGGTAGCATTCTGTACCAGGTGAAATTTCTGAACAGCCTTCAAAGACAGTTGTAATGTAGATCATGTTGTAATAATAAAATTGAAAGGAAATTAATGGCCATATGTCACCATGACCAGACAAGACAGGAGAACCTGTTTTGGTCCACAGAATTTTCCCATCCAGGTCCCAGGGTTTTCTGGACAAACCCTTCCCTATCCACTGAGTCCTGGTCTTTGGAGGTAATGGTGGACAAAGTCTCCACTATCTCCAATTCGTTTTTAGGGGTAGCAGCAGGGATTCCCTGTACACTACTCACCCTTACAGTAGAAAATAGCATGCAGGGCAATCCCCACTGTCACCTCAGTGATTGGAGACATCAGGGAGTCTTTTCTCCTGCTGCTCACTATCTCTGTCAAGATGATAATACTGCATGACGCTGGCTCCACTCTCAGCTGGTTTGTGTAAATACTAGCTGAGAACAATTGCCCTCTTTAGAAAAAGGAAGGAGGAGCAAACCTGGATTCCCTGCCAGCTGCTATATGCCAAGTGTTTTGAAGTATCACCTGATGGCTTTTGCCAGAGGACCAACCGTGTTGCCATCTTCCTGACATTATGAGTGGTGGCCATCTTCCTGACATTATGAGCAAGGCCATATCTCTGATGCCATCCATATTGATTTTCTACTCACAGCTGAAGGAATGGGTAATGTAGCACACCATACTCTCTGATGTAGCCACTTCAGGTTACCAATGAAATCTGGGCATCCTGGGGCTTGTTCACACTACACAGTAGGAGCACATAATTGTATTTTAACAGCCATGGCCACATCCTATAGAGTCCCCTGTAGTTTGGGGAGCAGCTCTGGCTGATAATTCTAAATGCCCCTCCCTAAGAGAGTCAGTGTGGTGTAATGCTTTGAGTGTTGGATTAGGATTCTGGAAGACCAGAGTTCACATTCCTACTCAGCTATGGAAACCCACTGGGTTATCCAGGGTAACTCTCATATTTTCTCAACCTCAGAGGAAAGGAAAGGCAAACCTCCTCTGAACAAATCTTGCCAAAAAAAACCCATGATGGGTTCACCTTAGAGTCACCATAAGTCAGAAAGGACCTGAAGGCACACAATAACAAACAAAATTGGGATGTTACAATGGCAGTTAAAATGGAATGTAGCACTATAATTGTATGGTAGAAATGAAAAGCACACATAAATGTGCCTAGATTAGTGAAAATAACACAGAGAAATGCATTCCTGACAAAGATTTCTTGCAAAAATGTCTCTGTTAGGTAAGATCATATACAAATTGTATCTTATTTCATTTATTATTTTACTCATATCCTGCCTTTCTCCTTCAACAGGAACAATTAGAAGCAATACACACAAAAATATGTATAATTTTCATGCAAAACTTCTTTTAATTCTCAAAGTCTGGGATAAGTATTGTAGAGGAAAGGGAGAAATGGGAAGAAATCTTAATGAACAGATTCTTTCATGCCTAAATCAAATGCACTATAAATAAATAAATAAGTTAGATTCACTTCCAGGTTAAAATGAAATAAATATTCTGAAATGCTACACAACATTTCAGGGTAATTTAGGCCCTAAACAGACGGGCGCTATAGGGCACCCTCGTCACATGCTAGAGTTGTTTCAGAGCAGAGCTTATATACACCCCGTAACCCTAGCATGTGATGAGGGCATCAATATTGTGGTGCCCTGTCTACAACAACGACAAATTACACAGGAAATACACAATAGCATATCATTTACTGTGATGGTCCGTATAGCAACAACAAAAATACATAGTAATTATAACAAAAAATAAAATTAACAAAGCAAAATACATAACAATTAACATATCAAAACAGGTAAAAAGAAAATCTCCATTCTCAACCCCCATCCCAATCCTAAAACAATGTGAACTATACTCAATCTAAAAAGAAAAGAAAAGAAAAAAGTGTGTGTGGGGCGGGGGGGGGGAGAGAAGACTCCTCCTTAAGTCCAGGAGCCAAGGCATGGGAGTAGCCCAGGTGGAGGTAGGGAAAACAAACACTCTCTCAGCCGAGTCTTCTTCACTGGCAGATGTTGGGGAGGAGGGAAAAAGGCCCATTTCTCCTCCTTAAGTCCAGGAGCCAAGGCATGGGAGTAGCCCAGGTGGAGGTAGGGCAAACAAACACTCTCTCGGCCAAGTCCTCTTCACTGGCAGATATTGGATAAGCAACTGAAAGTGGTTTTATTGTCATATCACAGGATTTATTTGGTGTAAGGGAGGAATAGCAATAATTTTATACATTGGGTGGCATTTTGATATACTTATCAAAATCTGTTAGAAGTATGAGTTAATATTGCAACTGGAGGAAGGACTACACACAAAAATATCCGATTCTTTACCCATACCTTCTGGGTTACTGCTATCTAGTAGGATAGGGTTTCCAGATTCATTAATTACATTTCCATCATCATCAAAGGTGATATTCAAGCAGCCAAGATATTTTGCAAAAACATAAGCTTGAACAACAGTCACTTCACGTCCATCATCTGATTTCACCATGAATGGATAAGCACCAGCAGGTATATCATTTGAAGGATGATTGCCTGTATAAAGAAATGTGTTTGTATGTCCCCCGACCACAACATCCACATCTTTAACTTTCTGAGCAATCATTTTATCCACAGTGAAACCAGAGTGACCAAGTGTAATGATCTTGTTGATTCCCAGAGTAGTAAGTTTTTCTACCTGTGGCTGAAGCACTGCAATTTCATCTTCAAACACTAAATCCTGCCCATAAACCACCATCTGTCTGGATACTTCACGGTGTTTCCTATTTTCCTTCATTACGTAAGCACCATGCAGCATCCACACGGTGCCGCACTTACGTAATTATTACGCCTTTGCTGCATGCCACCATGGCTTTAAAAGAACCTACATTTTGTGGGTTCTATTTCTGCCAGCGGGAAGCCATGTGGTTTGGCCACTGTAGCTTCCTGCTGGCGGAAAAACGTGCTGGGAGGGTGCCCTTTTGGGGCAGTATGTATTGCCCCATTATTAATAATTCTAATGATATAAGCTTTAAAAACTTATAATAAGCATATTTTCCAAGTGACAAAGCTACCATAAAATTTAGCAGTTGTTTCTTTCATCTTCTCTCTGCTCCTTTGAGACAGTTGGTACAGATCATCACAAGTAAGTAAGTGATATGCCATTGTGTATTTCCTGTGTAATTTGATGATGTTGTGTGCCTCAAAGTCATTTCTGACATATGACAACTCTTAAGGTTCTGTCTAAGGGGTTTTCTTGGCAAGTTTCTTCAGTGGGGGTTTGCCATTGTCATCTGAGGCTGAGAGAGTATGACTTGCCCAAACTCACTCATAGCTCAGAGGAGATCCTCAGCCTGATCCCCAGAGTCATAGTCCAACATTGAAACCACTAAACCACGCTGACAATCCCTGTGTATTCACCACCAGTGATGTGATGGTGCAAGGTAAATTATGCTACAGAGGAGGAAAATGATAAATGGAACTGGTTTCCACCACCACCCTGTGATAACCATGCTTCTGGTACTGTAGTTCCAAATAGTTCTACCTATTTAGATAACAAATATGTAAAACACTAAATTCTAACATGATAGAATTCAAAGATATAACTGTGTTATTCTGGAAAATCAGTATGCAAAGGGATCTTGTAGCACCTTTGAGACTATTTGAAAGAAAGACGTTGGTAGCATGAGCTTTCATAGATTTGAGCCTTCTTTCTGAGGAAGTAGTCACAAATCTACAATGCTCATGCTATCAACGTCTTTCAGTTAGTCTCAAAGGTGCTACAAGATCCCTTTCCATGCTAAATTCTTAGTATTGCATGCTCCAGGGTGGACAATGTATTCCCTCTCCAGTTGCAGGAACCACTGTGACATTACTGGTGTCTATAGTGCACCAAAATTTGCTTCTAAAGACAGCATTGGAATTAGGACCATACTGCAGGTGAATACCCAGTTAAGTTGGTTGGGACCCTTGAGCAGTTCCAGCTTGTGCAAGCTTTTCAAAGAGTGATGGCACAGTAATTAAAGGAAGGAGAAATAATGAATAAATTACAAGGTTCTATATATAGACAGCAGCCCAAACATATTCATTTGTAAATACGTTCTTAGCCTTGCAATTTCAGTGAGACTAACAGTCAGGCATTATGCATTTTTATTCAGTAGCTCAAGTAACTTGAGAGCTAGGGTGATGTAGTGCTTTGAATGTTGTACCAGGACTCTGGGAGACCAGAGTTCAAATCCCATCTCAGTCATGGAAACCCATTGGGTGACCTTGGATGCGTCAGACCCTCTCTCAGCTTTAGAGAAAGGCAAAGGCAAACTGTCTTTGAACAAATTTTGTCAGGAAGACCCCATGATAGGGGTTGCCATAAGTTGGAAATGACTTTGAGGCACACAACAACAACTCAAGTAGCTGAATACAAAATGCAGGTCTATATGTGGCTGCAGCACTGTCCCTAGCCACTGAGGATCCTGAAATGTTTTGCATCAATTGCACTGATGATAATCTGATCTCACTGCCACCTTCCCCATTGCTAACTGAGCAGAGGCCACCTGAATTGAATCTCAGATGTACATCTTCTTCATATGAACTGTTCTTCCCAGTGGCATCACTAGAGTTGGTATCACTCAGTGTGGTAACCCCCATCCCATTAGCCTTCTCCATACTACACCCATACCAAATTCTCAGTAATGCTTTTGGAACTAATGTTACTCATAAATCATAATTACTGTATGTCACTGAATGTAATGGTAATAGTTGTGACATAAACTTGCAAAAGTGGAGCAATTAGATTCAGCTCCTAGTTCCAGCTGTCTCCTAAACAACTCTTCTGCTGGTCACCATCTTCTGCTCTCACTTTTCCTTGTCTTAGCTGAACAGTTTCTCTGCTGATCAACTTGCCATTTTGCCATCTTCTAAGAACCTCACTGGCTCACTTTCCAACTTCCTTTAGAAGTCTACATATAAACAATGGTGGGAATCAGAGGTTGTTTGACTTAAGGTATTTACCTGACCAGAAAAGGAGGTAACTTAAATATAGATATAACTTGCTGATTTAATTCAATAAAAGTTTTGAATTTGCTGACAATTTGCTGTTATTAGAAATAAATATATCTGTGTGCAGCTGAATTCATTTGGTTCAGCAACATAATCCAAAATATGGGATGTAGTTCACATGGCTTTTGAATGTATATTGGTATAGTAAAGGATTCCTATTTCTGGAGTCGCATGTTAAGATTATATCTTTGAAAAATCCAGAACTTTACACGAGACAGGATTAATAATTACTGGCAGCTTCCAGCATGTACTGGAAATAGCCAGTAGTTATTAGAAGGTGCAGAGCTTTTATTTGGCTTCTTTTAAACCCTCTGAAATCCACACACACACCAAAAGGACCATGAGAAAGTGTGTGGCAAAACTGGGGAGAAGTCCATCCCAGGTCACACTTCAAAAGTTACATTCCCCGCCCCCCCATCCATTAATTCATTTTTACAGGGCCAGATGTTATGATTATATATTTTGATATGTTTTTGTTTCCATGGCATTTAGATATTTTAAAGCAGAGTTTTTTTAGAAGTCGGGGGTCCGTTTTACATTGGCAAAAAGAGGTGTCATGAAGGCTGCTTGAAAACCCAGCTTTTACATTAGAAAATGGGAAAGTGTGCCATGAAAACGCCATTTTGGCGTTTTAAGGGAAAAAACGCGCCTTTAAAAAGTAGTTCGGTTGCCCCACTACTTTTTTAAAAAGTGCGTTATAGCGCTAGTACATCAAAACGCTAAGATGCCATTGCGCAGTTAAATGGGGCTCTGTTTCCTTAAGGCGCCCATTTAAAGGCTGCGCTGCAGGTGCGAATCAGAATGGATCATGGGTTGGGAGCATGCGTGGTGTGGACTTCACTCCTAATTAAAACGTTCTATGCCCTCCAGGTGTAAAAGCTGGGGTTTAACCGCGCAGTTTTTTAAAGCTCCCAAACCCCCTTTAAATCATTTAAAACTGCGCAATTCGCAGCCGCAAACAGCGCAATAGCGCAGTTCAAGCCTCGACCATCGCAATAGCGCAGTTCAAGCTAGCGCAGTTCAAGCCTCGACCCTCGCAATAGCGCAGTTCAAGCCTCGACCATCGCAATAGCGCAGTTCAAGCTAGCGCAGTTCAAGCCTCGACCCTCGCAATAGCGCTGTTCGCGGCGGCACGAACAGCGCAACAGCGCAATTCGCAGCCGGCAAGGAAAAAAAAATTAAAATCGCAGTTTAAAGCCGCGTTTATTGCTGCCCATGTAGCAGCTCCGCCTGTATTTGTAGCGTTCTGACAGCTTCCCATGTAACTGCTGAGCCACAAAAAAGACCTCAGATAAGTCGTTCCCACACCCCTCAGTGTAGCAGCTCTGCACTTTTTTAATGCACACCTGGGGCTTGCTATGTAGCTGCTAAGCATTAAGATAAAGGCGACTTCAGGTCACACTTTCTTGCCAATGTAAAAAGCCCCATGGTGAATTTTTTTAAAAAGAATAAAAATGTGGATTTCATGGAAAAGAATTGAATCTGATTTTTTAAAGGGAGAGGGATGGCATTTATGTATCCTGGTAGGATTGAAGAAGAAGGAATCAGTTGAGTGAGGTGCATAGTCTGTATTCCAGTCCAGCCCTTTGGTGGTGTGGGCCTAGGGAAGATTTAAGATGTGTCACTTCAATCTCTGCACAAGGCTAAATTGAATGTTAATGGTATAATGCTACAGAAGGGGGTTGCTTTTCATTGACCCTATACATTTAATTTGCATTACATGCAGCATAATTAGCAAAACAGTAGCAGGTCTATTACCCGCTTGCCAGCAAAGCTTAGCAAATCAATTCAAGTTTCATTCAAGAACCTCAAATTCAAGCATGAACTGTAGCCATGAAGGGAGTAGTTTTCACAGTTGTGTTTTTTGAGTGGTTTAAATGTATTCTATATATCCCCAGCATCCTAAGGAAGCATTCTAGCTTATGTCCAACCAAGCCTCATTTTCCCTGCTCTTTGCAGTGGAACATAATAGCTGTGAAAGTCCTTGAGAGTTAAGTATGCAGAAAGAGATACAGATTACTATATATACTCCTGTATAAGCTGACCTCAGGTTTTGGGACCAGAATTATGAATTTTGATATGACCTGTGGATACGTCAAGGGTAAAACTTAGGGGCGTCTATCAAAAGATGTAAAGGACAGAGCAAAGGAAAATGATGCCAAAGAACTTGCATAATTCTGGCAGGCATAACCTTTTTTGCTCACCCTAAAGGCTGGATGAATAAGTAGGGAATGACGGTAAATTGTGGCTGTGCAATGTATGGGGAAGACATACATTGGTGGGGCTAAGAAACACTTGTCAAAAAGGTGGCAAAGGGAAGAGTTAAAGTTATGGTTTTAACTCTTATAAAAAAAGGAACCCTTCTTTAAGCAGAATGGCAAAAGACAAAAGCCCTTTTCCATCGTGGGAAAACCTAAGAGAAGCACCAACTCTCTCTACCCTCTCAGTGCTGCTTTGAGGGGAAGAGCCAAAGAGCCACTGCCACTGTGAGTTTCCCACCCAAGCATTCAAAAAGACCAGGAGTGGTGCCACAGCAGGGAGATGAGAGGAAGTTGGTGCTTCTTTTAGGTTCTCCTTGGACAGACTAAGCTCTTCACCTTTTGCCATTCTACTAAGAGAAGGGGATGGTCCCTTTTTGATAGCAGTTAAGGTGCAATATTTACATTGACCTGTAGATAAGTTGACCCCAGGTTTTGAGGGGTTGATTTTTTGGCTAAAATTTCTTGATTTATACATGAGGACATATAATATTTCAAGGTACAACATTAGCATGAAGCTCTCCTGTCCTCCATGCTTTGTATGTACCTTGTATCATCCTTTTCTCATTTGGCATAAAGTACCAAAATTAGTAAAGTCACTCTTTTACATTTCAATAGATGGGGCAAAGATTTTCAATTCAACAGTGCACAGAATATTTATTTTCAACAAGGCTTTCTTTCTGAATATAGTCTAGATTAAATAGCAAAAATGGGGGGGGGGGGGGACACAGTGGGCTAAAGTGTGGACCCTTGAAATCAATGGGATTTAAGTTAGTTGTGACTAACAAGTCTCTTTAACATCAGTGTGTTTAGTCTAGGTAGGATTAACATTGGATTTAGTCTAATGTATTTTAAGGAGTCTTAGTTATCATTCTATTATTATGAGTCATAAAAAAGAGAGATGCAGTTTCTCCAGAGATGTAATCATATTCTTGAAATATGATTGTTATTTGCCTTGAAATAGCATTTGGGCAAATTGAGAAAAATGTCTGTGCAGATGTGCTCAACTTTCATGCATGTTCCAATCAGTTAACAAAGGGAAAATTGGAGAATTAATTTAGCATGATTTTTAGATGAGGCACTTCTTCAGATGGTGAAAAACATCTATTTGTCTTAGCATGTGATCAACCTCATGAACACATCTTGCATTTACTATGGTTTTGTTTTGGATTGGCCATCAAAGGAAAAAAACACAGTCTTCATTTTGTAGGTCTGATTGCTGATGCATGTATTCCCGAGGAAATATTGTCAGAGAGAAAACAACTCAATCAGAGGGAATACATGTTCCCCTTAATAGCTTAGTTTGTCCCTAAAAGTACAGTCTGTGGTTTAAAAGGTACCATATTTCCTTCTTTTTTCCTTGGTCTAAACAGAAAGAAAGATCATGATAGTAATGGCTTTACCAAAAGCAAAGGAATAAAAAAAGTGTACATCTTGTATGTTCTGTTTTATGAAAATCCCCATTTCTCATGTACTAACAATTAAGTCTGAAATGCCACCCGCTTTTCATTTCACTTTCATTTTCTTGTATGAGCCATGGAAGTACTGAAAGGGAGTTATTAGAGTAACAAGTAATTCATTTCATTTTGCAAAATCCTCAGTATAGTTGCAAGTATTTAGAGCCAGTGTTGTCAGAGACTACTCTGTGATCATGTGGCCAGCATGATTGCACAGAACGCTGTTTATCTTCCCACCGGAGTGGTACCTATTTATCTACTTGTGTTTGCATGCTTTCAAACTGCTAGGTTGGCAGAAGCCAGGACTAGTGAGGGGTGCTCACCTCATCATGCGGCACCTGGGCCTCGAACTGCCAACCTGCTAATCTTGCAATCAACAGAGTCAGCGTCTTAACCATCGAGCCACCGTATCCCTTATCATTTCAGCATGTCTTATTTATCATTACAGCATGTCTTATTTTTACATCCATTTATTTAGTCTTGTTGACTGTCACTCTTTTATTCTAGGTTGGCATAGTCCTCCATTATTCTACACTCTCTACAATGCTGTGGATTGGAGTGACTGCAAGGAATATTTATAAGCAAGTTACAAAAAAGCCTCAGACCTCCCAAAATAGTGACCAGCCTTCTTATCCAAAACAGCCATTGCTCAGGTATGGATGGTTATTAGTTTTTCTTCTGTCAGATTTTATCTACAATTGATGTCTGGACACCTTTGAATCATAGTTCAAAATGTAAATATTGTGTTTCTGGAAAATGTGGACGTGGTTTGAAACCCAATGTTTAGTTTCAAAGTGTTCAAAAACATAGTAGCAGCTGTATTAAAAATGGATACCATTTCTGTGTGGTTTACACAGTTATTTCAGATACAGATTCCCTGTATCTAAATCAACACAATATTTGTTCATGGATGCTTCCCACTATGCTCAAATGACACATCTAAAGAAAGCTGTAGTTCAGACATGCAACTCTGTTCATGTTGAGGAACCAGAGCCTGAGAAAATAATCATACAATTTGGTGTGGTAATTTCTTGCAGTCTGGAGAACTGTGGTGCCTAGTGCAACCGACAAGCTACATTTTTCAGTGGTGGAAATTTCTTAACAGTGATCTCTAGACAGAAGTCTGATTTTAACCTCTAATTTTGTGCCTGTGTGCGGTATCTTCCTGTGACCAGCTATCACTTCCATCATCCTTTCCTGGTTCACTACAGTTTCTCTGCAATTTCCTGTTACATCCAAACTGGGAAACTGTGACTAATCAGGATTCAGGATCCTAAACCATGGTTTGAAGTCAGTTTAAGATTATGATAATTTCTTATACCCAAACTGGGAAATATAGTTTCCCAGTTTGGGTATAAGAAGAAATGGTTATTTAAAGACTTCCTCAGTTACTCACAAGAGACAATTGGCTTTTTAGATTATATATTTGTCATTATTCCTTGAAGGTTAGCTAAGAACATGACTTTCAGTAGTTGGGCATGTGAGGCTGACATTCTCTGTGCCTTTAGGTCAATTGATGTATCATTTATAGATATTAAAAAGACAGAAATGTAGATATTCCAGATTCTCTTAAATGTGAAATATGACTTTTGTATTGATAGTTCATTTCTTATTCCAAAAATATTTCCAGGTTCCCTTTTCATAATGAGATTCTTTTTCATAGTATGTCTAAAATGGAAGAATAATAGGCAAGGGAATGCTATACTTTGATACCATAATTGCTTTTAATCAGTCGTGAAATTTTAAGTGTGGTGTCATATTAATGAATAATTGCTGGATTGCTTAGTGCTAATATTACTACATTTTGGAAGGCATTGTTAAATCTACTTGCTGGCTGTGGAACTGTGTTCTTCTTTCCTTTTTTATATTTAAATGTTTATAACATTAATTTGGTACTTAATGTAGGTTTGATGGGTTTGGGGAAATTAGACTGTGAATATCATTACTCTTGTGAACAACATACTCTGAATATTTTTGTTGATTATATACCAGCATACGTTTATCAGCAGACCCCAAAAGTAACTTCCTTTTTATACTTGAAACATAAATCTCGAAATGAATCTGTGGCTGTCACATACTATGCAGTATACTTCTTGTGGCCAACTAGAGTTCAGTTACATAGCCAACAGGAGCCAGTTAAAGCCAGTCATTCTACATGAGATGTGGGACTGCAGCATTTTATATAGCAGGGCTCCTGTTGATATTTCATCACAGCTGCAGGGAGTGTGCCAGTGCTCAAAACCTAGACAGAGAGTTAAGCTGTTTGTGGACATTGGTTTGGCAATTGTCCAGTAGCTTTAAACATGGGTGACTCCAATTCAGCATGCCTATCTCTGGGAAATTTACCTAGGATATTTTAATTTGACATGTAATCTGCTTTATTACCATATAGTATTTATATACAGTCAAAAAAACCGTGCGGCATTCCTCTGTTGAGAGAAAAATATGAAGGTTGTGTGTTAATCTGCATTTGTAGGTTTGGCTCTTTGGTGTTTACAGATTTCCTAGTCAAAAAATGTTGGTTGTGAGCTTTAAAATTTCGTCTTATGGAAGTAAATGCAATATTTAATATGTGCCCAGTGTACCCTGCATAAAATGAAAAGCGGTGTTTTCACTAAGAACCTGACTTTGTGATTCATTATAATGTTCCTCACACAGTAGTTTATGGTAAAATGAATAATTGCAAGGTTCATATACTACAGTAAGTTTATTAATGTAAGAGATTATTGCAGGTTGCAAAGACCCAGCATACTGTGTATTTACCCATTTCTGTCCTTATTAGTGTTGGAAGAAAACAAACAAATGGGTTACTGAAAAGATTTCTCTAATTAGACCTCTGTTGGAACCATCATTTCACAAACAGATACCCATGGTATTAAATAATTACATATTGTTGATATTAGAATGGCGACAAAAGCACTACCTTTCATATAACAGAACCTAGAGATAATTGTTTAATACCTCTCTAAATTATTCTGTGATTTTCTCACTAAGGACATCATTAGCCCTAGAGGCAGAACCTCAAAAATGTCTAATATAATTCAGTAATACTGAGTGCTAACTAAGCTGAACAATACAGAAGAATCTATTTCATTTTACACAGAAAATCAGCATATAATGTGGAAAATTCCAAATGTCCTCAAAACATTACAGTGCCTTTAATTTGTAATTAGTGTTTCTTCCCATTTTGAAAGGGATTATCATTTTTTTTTTTTTAGTTATGTAGTACTGCTGCGTTTTTTTAAGGTTAAGGTTCATGTATTTGGAATGACAATCCATATTATATCCAGTGAATCCACTGGAGATACTTAGATGGTTGGCTTGATTTGAAATTGTCTCCAAAAGTTCTTATATTCATGCATTTCAAATTTGGAATTAAGCTATTCCATATTTGCAGACATAATGGTGTGGTACAGACGGCCCTTTTGGGCCGTCCCCACGGCGTGAGTAGGGCTGGGGAGCGCGAAGCATTCACACGCTCCCCAGCCCTAACATGTATGGACGGCGCCATTTTTAAATGGTGCCGTCCATACACGCGTGCTGTGATGACGTCTCGGCGCACACCGCGTCCAGATGAATCGGTGTGTGCCTGATGTTATGGCGCTGTTGGAGGGCACCTAAGGTGCCCTTTCTGTGGCACTGAAAGGAGCTCTGAAACATAGCTCCTTTTCAGGAAGCGCTTTGTTCCCTCGGCAACCAGATTGCCATGGTAACAAAGCGATGTGAAAGGGGCCAGGAGGCCCTTTTCTCCCTTGCCTCTGCTGGTCGGGCTGTCCTTGTGGCTTCATGCCCCAAGGACAGCCCTTTCCAGGCCACAGAGAAGGGGCGTTTTGCCCCTTTTCCGCAGCCTGGATAAGCAGCGGATTGGGGCCTATGGGGCAGCCGGTGAGGCCGCCCTGGCCCCAATCAGCTACTCAAAAGGGTGGCTACAGACCGCCATTTTGGGGCAGTCTGTAAAGCCCCAATGAAATGTTTTATGAAAATACAAATATGAATACTTCCAGTAAGGCCTAGTTATGCCTTGTCTTATAATCTAACTGTATCAAGAAAACAGGTTCATATAGACAGCTTGGTTTACACTTCAACTTGATGTCCAAGAGATCTGGTCAATTCATTTTAAGATGTTGAGTTTGTTCCATTGCTGCTGTTATCATTTTAATTTAATTTTATGTATGAAACTGATTGGTTTTCCCACTTCCCAAGTGGACATTTTTATAGAACCCTGTTGCTGTAAGGCACATATAGCTATATCATGCATTGTTGAAGGCAATTGAGAAATCAACATTTCTTTAGGACACTTTACAAAACTGAATGTGTTTTTCCCCAAATAAACATTGTTTCTGGAAGTAGGTAGTACTGCAGAAAACAGCATATACATGTTCTATTATCATTTTCAAATGTTTGGGTGTATTATAGGTACTGTATATGAGTGCAGAAAGCAGCAAGGACTCAGATTTATGCTTTTATGGATCTACAGTATTTATATCTATTAGGCTTGCACAACTATAATCCAGCAAGGAAAAATAGGTAAACTACTTAGAAAATGGATATTGTTATAAATATCCATGCAGAGAATTTATTCCTAGAAAATAGTATTTTACTAAAGGGAAGAGATCAGCAGAAGTTTGGTTTTTCTCCATGTTGTATGAGTACATAGTCAGTGTTGTTGGTATATGTGTATTCTATGCTGTCCTTTGCAGTATATTTTTTCTTTCTTTTAGTAACAGATTATAATGTGGTCCTGGTAGCATCTGATTTAATTTTTTTCCTTGTTAAATTGTGATGATGAAAAATGCTTTTGGTTTATACTGCAATGCTTTAGAATATAACATTGAGTAACACAGGAGCTTTCTTTCAATATGAACATCAGACATATTTTCCTAGGCCTGTAGATGAAATGAGATAACAGTTCTTGGAAAAGATTGATTGGTTCTGCTTCCTCATACCTTTCATCAGAAATCTGAAAAATGAATATTCTGACGTTACTAAAACATTCTGTGTTTGATTTTGTGTGATTTTCTACTGCTATGCAGAATCAGTTGTGGTTAGTATTAAAAAAGATTTTTTCATGGGACCCTGGAAAATTGCCAAGACTAATGAACCATACTGAGTCAATGGTCCGGTGGCCTGACTACATATAAGGGAGCTTCCTATGTTCCCAATTAATTCGGTTGTTTCTTTTTTCAAACTGAGGCTGTGTCCACACAAGTCAAATGACACATCCTCCCTGAATCCCCACAGTGATCAGTTCGGATGGCACAGGGCCCAGTCCCCGATTTCTGGTGCTTACTGTCAAGATGACATCTGACCAGTTCAGCACCATACCCACTGTATACCACCTTTAAAACTGTTTTACTAAATCACCTTTTGCTCTAGATATTCTAGGAAAAACCAGAGGCCTTTGTTGTAATACCAGGCATCTGTACTGTGAGCATAAGAAGTGATCCCTTGAAACTCCTGTCAGATTCTGTTGTCCTGTCTCCAGTCTCCGGTCTCTAATGTGTTTTAATACTGGTTTTAATGATTGTATAGTATAATTAAGATACTATACATTAATTAATCATAATTAAATTATTATTATTATTATGTTGATATTGTTTGTTGAGGGAGAGGGAGGGAGGGGATCTAGATATTTATTTTGTATTGTATTGTACCATGGTTGTAAGCCGCCTAGATCCAGATGGAATGATGGGGGGAAATTTTAAAAAATATATTATTTATTAGATGATGAGCTGCAAGAAGTAGTTCTAACTATATCTTCATCCCAATGCCTTTGGATGTTTGAGTACATTCAAGGTTTCTTGGCAAAAAGATGACTTAGGCCCTGTACAGACTGGCCTGAAAGGCTGGCCTGGGGGTGGAGTCAGGGCATCATGTCCAGATTACACATGCCACGACTCCGCCCCAGGGTGCCATGATGCCATGCGCTGCTCCACACGGTGTGCAGCATCATGCTCCTCCAGCACTGCGTTCATATGACGCAGCCTTGAAGGAGCATTGCATAGCTGTGCCGCTACGGCTATGGTGCCCTTTCCAGGGTGCAAAAAGGACCCACTTTTTGCAGCTCCTTTTTGCACCCTGGAAAGGCCAGATTGGGGCAGCGGCATGTAGTTGTCGCAGCCCTGATCCAACGCGAAAAGGTGCGGCTGCAGGCCACCCCTTTGGGATGGTCTGTTGAGCCCATTACTCCAAAATCTGGCATAATATTAGTGGAACAAAACTACACTAGGTGAGCTGTGTTGGTTTTCCCAGTTGCACTAGTGGTAGTATATTTGCTCTGATGCATGCCTGCACTTGAGCAAATACAACTATTTCTGCAACATATGGTGCAGCCTCTTTCATTTTGCTGAATTCCTCGGCTTGTATAACATCCCAAACTAGGTTTTCGTTTTTCACTTTCAAGCATTTAGTTTGCTGTGTTATGTATGGTCACTTCTAAAGAGATGTCGCTAGGAAAACAAAGGCCTGATTTTCTAAAATTATGTAGGTTCCAAATAACATTTCCTTACCTGCATGAACATCTGCCCATACAGGTGAACCTAAGTATCCTAATTGGTGTTTTAAGTTGCAAAGCAACTGTCCATGTTTAGATAATTAATGCAGTAATAGCCAGCTTGTGCATAGATGTACTCTACCATCAATGCAAAACAAAATAGGAAATCTAACTTATGTCTCTGATGTTAATTCAGATGTTTCTCATCTGAGCAAAAGAACACTTTAAATGAGCTTCTCCTTTGTGCAAGTAATTGTAACGTGTATTTTTAGATCATTTTGAATTGTACTGTAATTAGCTGAATTCATTAATGAACAATGGAAATCTTTAACCATTTTTATGGATTCTCAGGCTTGCATATTGCTTGAATAGCAGAAGTTGATAGACGGACATAGAGTATAATAGCTACTTCCAGACATAATTCTGTATTTTTCAGCAACCCTTATAGCACTTGGGTTGAAATTTAAAATACTTGCCAAGAGAACCAATCTGGAATCCAGAATAATTATGTTAACTGTATTGAGTTTTTGCTATAAAGCTTGAACTGGAATAAAGTCAACTAAAGTTAATAGTGTTTCACAAACTTGTATAGCCTTCTTATGTATTTCTGAAAGCATGGAGGATAGCCACACTGCACATTTATAGTAGTTTCATACTTCTTTAACTGCTAGAGTTCCATCCTATGAAATCAGGAATCCATGGTTCTCTGCCTGAAAGCTCTAGGGCTGTAGTTCAGTTGAGAAGGATGGAGAGTTTTAAGTATGCCAACAAATAACAAATTCCAGGATTCTACAGGATAAAGCCACAGCACTTAAACAGGTATCAAACTGCTATAACTGTGCAGTGTTGACATATACAGTGATTATTCCAAAGAATGAACTTCTATTTTTAAAAGGAAGCATAACTTAGGGAAAGGCTATGTGGATACAATATAATGAAGAATTTTTCTCCAGTAATTTATATGACAGGACTAATTTTTTTAGTAACTCTGTTTTCAAAGGTTTAAACAGTGTGTTGCCATTCACACCCTGATTGACTTATGCTGGAAGAGTGCAGGCTTTTTCCCACTGGCTGTTTCTACAAAGCATCAAGTTGAATGTTGCAGAAGAGAGTTAGAATTAGGGAAAAGGCTGGACTCCGCATATCAGAAGAGTTAGCAATGACAAAGCATGAGAAAGCAGTGTACAACGTGACTGGTCTGTGGGATATCAGTGAATAAGGAGCACTGCTACCCCAACAGTAGCCACTACTGAGGTGAGCCACTACCCCTACAGTAGTCACTATGGAGGGCCCATTTAGGATCCAGTGTGGCTGCTGGGTGAGAGCGAAAGGGAGGCAACACCCTTTCTCACTTGCCCAGTAGCTGTGCTAATCCCTCCAGGTATACCACCCCACTAGATCCAATGATGTCTCTGCTTCAAATCAGAGGTGCATGGAATGCTGCAGTGCCTGAGAAATAGAATAATGAAGCGTTTGGAGCTGTTTTATTATGGGAAGAAGTGTGTTCAACTATTGGGCTGGCTCTAGACAAACAGCGAATCAACCTACAGCACTCTAGATGTGTTAGGGATTAAAAAACACTTGGGTAAGGAAATAAAGTGTATAAATAGTGGAAAGATGACGCTTACTATCTTGAGCTTGGATAATTAAATTATGCATCTGCTGAAGATACTATAGAAAATGGACTGTTGCCAGGCTATCCAGCATATCTCTGTGTATTTCTTCTTGCTTTTGAAGTACCTGGTGTTTTTTGTCTTTAAGTCCTACATCCAATTGCTACTTGCAGCTAGAGCAGACCCACCAAATAAGTTGCTGAATGATCAGTCACAGTGATTCATTAAGTCTACTCTAATTGGACTAGTATTGGATTTAAATTGATGTTTTCTACCATGTGTATATAAATTTGTACAGTAATTAATGATGTTTGGCCAAGGACAATATACTAATTAATATCCTAAATGCCTGAAGAATTACCGTGAATAAAAACTTGGTAAATGTTTTCAGTAACCTCAAATTTTCTAAAGCACAGTTTAAAAAAAACCAAAAAAAAAAAACCCCAGGCAGCATGTTAGCTAAGAACCTTTAATTGAGGAGCACCAGTCCAAACATAAAGGAGAGATGCTTATCTTGATCGTGAAATTTGCATTTTGAACTTTGTGACTCAGTACATATGCAACCAAATATTTAACATAGGATTTAATTGGGACTGTCACAGCACACATACTCTGAAAAGTCAAAGCCACCTTTAGCACCTCCTGAATTTACATTCTTGGATTATCCGTTTTAAAAAAGGAAGGCAGCTACAACAAATTTCCTCCTAAAAGTACTGTATCTTCAAAATCCTCTTCTGCAAATGTTGATATTGAATATCCCTCATCTGCTCCCTTAATATTTTAATATTTACTGAAGATTTAAAGTTGTATCCACCTGGTGTCCATCTGCTAGCAGACATCTCTGGGTAGAAGCTTCCATCAGCAGAGTATGTCCTATTTGGCACAGTTTGACTTCTCCCAGCTCACAATTTCTTATTGCTTCTCTCCTCTGTGTCATTCTTCCTTTGCTGTGCTCCATCTATTATTCTTTCCTTGTGCTATGATACTGGCTCTTTTTCTCCGCACAGCTTTCCTGTTATCCTCTTGCCCTTAGGTCTTCTTTCCTCATCTCTGTCACCTTCCCTTTCTTTCTTTCTTTCTTTCTTTCTTTCTTTCTGTCTGCAGCCCCTTTAAAATGGCCACTTTTTGGTAGCCCCACCTGGAGTCATTAGACCTGCTGCTCCTTATCATACTGCCAATCATCAGGGCAGCTTAGATATTGCCAGTTTACATTGATGATGCCATCAGCAAGCCTGGTGACTCAAAACCATTCCAGATCAATTGCACCACTACATCTTGGGAAACAAGTGGTCCTGCTGTGTCCTAGTGACAGCTGGCAACTACCCTGACTCCTTGCTGACTCAAAACATGAGAACATTTTGAAAAAACATCAGTTGTTCAGTACCAGTCTACTTTGCTAGAGCAGATATTTGAAGGCAAGAAACATGCAATTTGGTCACATTTTAAAACCTGCTTTTAAAATCTGAAAATTTAAAAGACGTCATTAATAGCTGTTCAGCACTTGGTCAGACTATTCTAATAACTGAGGTTCAATTTAGACATTAAACAGAGAGAGTAATCTCAATTATTTATTAAGGCTCTCAGAGTGGCTCACAGATTGCTAATTTGACAATTCCCTGCCCTCAGGTTTACAATCTAAAAAGGCACGACACAAAAGCAGAAGGGAATGGCAATGGGAAAGGGACCAGGTCCAGCAAATATTGCCGCTTCTTCATTCCCTCCAAGGTGGCAGGTGGAATGGAGGGAGGATCTTCCATCTGCCTCTGGGGCTAGGCATGGTGAAGCTGTGCCTGCCTCTTCTTCTCTCCCTCTGAGGCTAGGGTTGTGGCAATTGAGATGAAAGGAGGGGCTTTCATTTGCATCTGGGGCTAGGCATGGTGGATCTGTGTTGACCTCTTCTTTTCTCCTTCCAAGGCCAGGGTGGTAGCAGGTAAGATCGAAGGAGGACATTTCATCTGCCTCTGGGGCTAGACATGGTGGAGGTGTGTCTGCTTCTTCTTTCCCTCCAAGGCCATGATGGTAGCAGTTAAGATGCTCCCTCCGAGGCCAGGGTTGTAGCAGTTAAGATGAAAGGAGGGGCTTTCATCTGCCTCTAGGGCTAGGCATAGATTTTCAGATTGGGGGGGGGGGGGAAGCTGGGAGTAAAAAACATACTTTCAGCCTAGCGCTGAAGATTTTCAGACAATGTCATCCAGGACTTATCTGGTGAAGATCCAGGAATGCTACAGCAACAAACCATTCACAGGACTTTCCATGTTTGAAAATCTTCAGCACAATCATGTGATTATGCCAGGAGTATACATTTTACTCCCGACTTTTTTTCCTCATCTGAAAATCTTCTTAAGAAGATACTGGGGGTGATTCCCTCTCAAGAATAGTAAAAGAGAAGGGAGTTCAGGATGGATGGGAGTTTCTAAAAAGGGAGATGCTGAAGGCACAATTGCTAACAGTTCCAGTGAGGACGAAAAATTTGAGGTGTCTTGAGAAACCAGGATGTATGACTAAGGAACTTTCAACTGAGCTGAGTTTTAAAAGAGACATGTATAAGAAATGGAGGGGGGGCTTGCCAAAGAGCAATTCAAACAAATAGCTAGCACGAATAGGGCTAAAGTCCCCATCTTCAAAGGTGGGGGTGGGGGAGGATCCCAACAATTACTGCCCAGTCAGTTTGACTTTAATACCAGAAAAGATTCCAGAGCAGATCATTAAACAGTGAGTCTGTGAACATTTAGAATGGAATGGCAAAATCACAATAGTCAGCATGGGTTTGTGAGAAACTAGTCATGCCAGAATAATCAAGTCTCTCTCTCTCTTTTTTTTTTTTTTTTTGGATAAAATTACCAGTTTGGTAGATGAAGGGAATGCTGTGGATATAACATATCTTAATTTCAGTAAGGCCTTTGACAAGGTCCCTCCATGATATTCTTGCAAACAAGCTAGTAAAATTTGGCCTAGACAATGTAACTGTTATGTGGATTTGTAATTGGTTGACCAGCCAAACCCAGAGGGTATTCAGCAGTGGCTCCTCTTCATCTTAGAGAGAAGTGACCAGTGGGGTGCCACAGGGTTCTCTCATTTGCCCAGTGCTATTCAACATCTTAATCAATAACTTGAATGAAAGAATAGAGAACATGCTTATCAAATTTGGAGATGACACCAAATTAGGAAGCATAGCTAATACCCAAGAGGAGAGGATAAAGATTCAAAATGACCCTAATAGATTAGAAAGCTGGACCAAAACTAACAAAATGAATTTCACACAGAGAAATGTACTACACTTATGCAGGTAAAAAATGAAATGCATAGATATAGCATGTGGAACACCTGGCTTAACAAGACTACATATGAAAGGGATCTACGAGTCCTAAGAGGCCACAAGTTGAACATGAGTCAACAGTATACTGTGGCAGCTAAAAAATCCAGTGTGATTCTAGGCTGCACCAATAAAGGTATAGTGTTTAGGGAAGTAATAGTGCCCTCATCTGGAATGCCATGTCCAGTTCTGGGCACCACAATACAAAAAGGATATTGACTAGATGGAGTATATCCAGAGGAGGGCAACCAAAATGGTGAAGGATTTGGAAACCATGCCCTGTGAGGAGTGCCTTAGAATTAGCCTGAAGAAGAGAAGGTGATATGATAGACCTATTTAAGTATTTGAAGGGATGTCGTATTGATGATGGAGCAAGCTTGTTTGTTGCTGCTCCAAAGAAAAGGACCCAAAGCAATGGATTCAAACTAGAGAAAAAAGACTCCACCTCAACATTTGGAGGAACTTACTGACAGTAAGAGCTGTTTGACAGTGGAACACACTCCCTCAGAGTGTAGTGGACTCTCCTTCTTTGGAGGTTTTTAAATAAACACTGGATATTGGGAGTGCTTTGACTGTGTATTCCTGCATGGCAGGGGTTGGACTGGATGGCCCTTGTGGTCTCTTCCAACTCTATAATTCTATGATTCTGTTCCTAAAAGCAGTCTAAAAACAATCCTAGAATCCAGTTTTGAAAAAGTTAAAACAGCAATTTCAAACATTGGATGCCATGTGGAGCTGCCTTGTTTTGGCTGCCCAGCAGCACCTTAAATGAGATGGGCCCAGCCCAACCTCCTTGGGTAAGGAGTTCCACAATTGAGGTATTGCTCCATAGAACACCCTACTATGTGTGCCCATCAGCCTAACTCAGGTTGTTGGGACATACAACAAGGGCTCCTCTAAGAATCTCATTTTTTTTCAAGTTTATATGGCAGAAGATCTTCAGATACTTTATCCTCAAGTAATTTAGGGCTTTGTAGATCAACACCAGCACTTTAAACTGAACTTGAAATTGGAAGCCAGTGTTCTTGCAGGACCAGTGTTACATGGTCTCTAAAATGACTGGTGACAAGATATATAGATGAAGGAATGTAAAGTTGGCCCTTGGTATCCATGGTGGAGGGGGGGTCTGTTTTGCCCCCCCACACACACACACACACAGAGATACCAAAATCTTCAGATGCTCAAGTTCCATTGTCCCCAATGGTGGTGCCACCACTCAGCTGCACTGTCACTGGGGACAATGTTACTTCACCAGCCCTCATCCTCTCTCCCTCCGGCCTGGCTGGCTGAGCCAGCGCTGCCCTGGCTGCCTGAAGCCCACCATGGTGGTCTCACCGGTGGCAGGCAGAACTTGACAGAGGGCTGCCTCTTCTTCCACTCCTCCTCCTCTGCTGCCACCACTTCCTCCTCCGCCCCTTCTTCCTCCACCACTTCCTCCTCTGCCGCTACTGCTTCCTCCTCCCATTAAAACTAATCAGTATGTGTGTTCTCTCTATCACAGCTGCATGCATGTGCTGCCACTGAATAAAATGGGCTTGCCATCCTTGGATGATCAAATCCACGGATTGCAAGTCTGCCATTATGGAGAGCGGACTGTACATGTTAAACAGATATCTTTCACCACATTTAGACAGCACCTTTTCTAAAGATATGCTTAATAATTCCTTCAGTTTTTCTCTATAAATATGGCTAATTTGAGTTATAACTTGACAAAAACTGCCAAGATGCAGCATTCCTTTCAAACATCAGAAGCATTATCGGCTCCTTAGGATTTCAGTTGATTTTGCTATCAAACTGGGTATTGTATTCACTTAAATGAAGCTTACCAACAAGGTTGTGTGAATTATCACAAAATTTTTTCGCACTCTTTTGAACTGTAATGCTTTAGCAAAAGCTAATTTATTTACCAAAACAGCTTCACTTTTATACCGCTTCATACCGCCTAAGGAGTTTCTAAGCGGTTTACAACCGCAAGCCCCCAACAATCTGGGTACTCATTTTAGTGACCTTGGAGGGATGCAAGCCTGAGTAGAGCTTGAGCCCTTTTGCTGGTCTTGAATTCGCAACCTTATGGTTTTGAGTGAGTGGCTGCAGTACAGGCATTTAACCACTGTGTCACCACTCACCATCCGCTGAGGAGTTAATATTTTCGATAAAAACTTATGCCAAGAAATTTTCTTAGGGCTGAAACCATTGAGATTTCAAGTGTTGTTGATTGTTTTGAAGGAAGTTTGAAAATAAATTATATTTGAGCTATGAGAGTATGACAAAGTGCTTTCCTGCTACACTGAATGTTTGCTACTGATTCTCAGTCTTGGGCAAAAAAAAACCTTGGCAAAGGCAGGATGTTACCAGGATTTCCCAGTGGAATATTACATACATCTCAGGTGCTGATATTCCTTGGCACTGTATAACTGCAATGATGGTAATCTTAAACAGAGAATTCATGTAGCCTAGCCATTTTGTAGTTCTGGCCATTTTATTTAATGCCTTCTAATAAGGCATGATTCATTAGGAAAGACAATAATGATGGAAAAGGTTGAGGGTAGAAGAAATACAGGAAGAACGCACACTAGAGGGCTGGACTCAATGAGGGAGGCCATGGGCATGAGTCTGCAGGACTTGAGCAGAGCAGTGGAGGAGAAGGAGTCTTGGAGATGTCTCATCCACAGGATTGCCATGAGTTGAGGCCAACTCAAGGGCAACTAACAACAACAGCAACAATGGCTATTGCTCCTGAGATACTCATATAATATATCTCAATATATTAATTCTAGAGCTGACATAGTTTAAGAGAAGATTTCGTCAGATATTCATGTTGGAGGGAATGCTAATTTTATCTTTTGTGGTTAAATTAGAATTATAATTCTCCTAAATCATAATGGAGGTGGGATATTTACATCCAAATATCAGTTCTGTCATAAATTGATTTCATGCAATTTACTTTAGGAATTGATTTTTCAATATACTGTAGTAGTTTAATTGTTTTTTTTAATGATTTATTATTAACTTTTTTCAGATCTACCTTGTTTTAATAGATGCTCATATGAGCTGCTGGATCGCATGCTAGGAAAAAGGCAGCATATAATCCAATAAATAAATAACATACCTGGCTTTCGAAAAGTCATTAACTTTAAACTTGCATTTTCTAAACCTGCTTAAATATTTAAAAGATGAAACGAGGTGCTTGTCTCTCTTAAAATGCAAACATTATCATTTGTGAAACTTTCACATTCACAAACTTGGTTTCCTGTAGCTATCCTATTGCAGGATGGTTTTTTAAAAATTGTGTGATTAGCTTCTGACAAATCTAATGTGTGCCAGGTCTTTCCCTGCAGTCTTTTTTTGGGGGGAGGGGGGAGGGGGAACTGTGATCCTAGTGAAAACTGGCAGCATAGTCCTCAAGGTATCTCTACCGAGGTATCTCACTTCGAAAAGGTTAAGGAAAAATGCACGCACATATACATTTCTCTCACACAGAGGTCTGATCTCGGAATTCAGGAGCTCTGTATAAATAAGAAACTGGAAGTCACACACTTGTATTTTACAGTTTCTTGTTTCCCTAGTCAATTGAAAACAAGTGAAATAACCAATAATCTGTAAATTCAGATTTCTATATACTTCATCAATATTGACTGCATCCAAAAGGAATGGTTTTCTCTAATTTTTTTGTCTGGGCACAGCAGTCCTAATGTGTTTATTAAAATGAATCCTTTCCATTTCATATAAAGAAGCATCTTTAAGCCCGTATATTTTGCCAGGTGACTGGAGTAGCACCTCATTTACTTTTGACAGCAGAAATTAGACCCCTTTATTCCTAAACCTAGGAATATCTTTCAGAGCTGCTAAGAGCTCATTTGTATGTTTTACAGACATGTGAAGACAGCTTTCATGGCTGTGTCCCTGAATACAGGACTTACATGGCTATGTGTCTGAGAAGTTGAAATGCTCCACTTGATGCATTCAAAAAAAAGGGGGGGGGACATACAAGTGACTCATTACTAGAGCCAGACATCTGACTTGTTTGATGAGTTGTGGATTTAAGATAATAATTCAATACAGTGCTTCAGAGGTAGGGTCACTAGACTGAATGTGAGCTAGGGCTTCTATTCTTGAATAGGTAATAGATCTCAGAGAAGAAAGAAGAGGGGAGGGGGAAGATAGAGAGATATTTATTAACCAACATTTCATTCATCTTCCTCAAGGAATCTTCAAAGCTATAGGATGTTCTATTCAAAATGTTAGACCTGCATGCTTCTTCACTTTCCTAATCCAGTTTGTTTCTTGTGGGACAGGGATTTGTCTGAATCTGTATACATATCTGCAACATAGATGGACCTGTAAAAGAATCCCTGTCCTTCCATGCCTCCTACCTATTGCTCTCTTTTTTTAGCAATGTTCTCATTAATTAATAGGAAGTAAGGAAATACCCCCCCCCCAGTTGTCCTAGTTTGACAGGGATAGTCATAATTAATCTTCTGATGTCCCACTTTTTAGTGGCTTTTAAAATGGCCCAGTTTCTCTCATCTCCTCCAACTTCCCCCTTTCTCCTCAGCATACTTTTGTTGCTGCAAACTGCAGAAGTAGGTTGCGCTCAGTTTACTGAGTAGTGGGGAGAAGAGAAGAGGAGGAAGTGTATTGTGTTTCCCAGTTGGCTCAGGCAAAGGCCAGCTCCAGCAGTCTCTCCTACCTTGCGTGTTCTTCCTCATTATTAACTTTAGCCATCTTGACTTCATTCTGATGTTGCTTAGACACATGAATCCTGTTTTTCACGTAAGGAATGTTAAAGGGTATGCTGGGCAAATAAATTACGAGAACCCATCCATCACTTGAGGACTACTTGAGGACTATATATATAGGGTCAAGATAAAGAAATGTGATGGCAACTTGAAAAATGAATTTTTGGACAATAATCCCCAGAATTGCCCAGACACTAAATTTTTGCACTAAAATCCCCAGGATCCTATAGCCAACATTTTCAGAGCTAACACTGGCTGAAAGATTCTGTGAGTTGTAATCTAAAAGCCTAATTTTCTCAAACTCTACATAACAGTTTTGAGCTTCCTTTCCTGTAGAACATCCTGTCCATAACTTTTGAAAGAATTTAGACAGTATTTCCTATTAACTCCTGGACTGACACATTTCCTGTTGTGGGACTGCACTGCCAAAAGGAGGAGCAGTGACTTCATTTAGCTAAAATATTTTCAGCTCATATTTTCATAATGTTAGATGAAGGGACTCTTCCTTGGAAGCATTCCTCCCAGCATGATTTAGTTTCTGCAGAAGAACAATGGGCATTTGTGGTACTGATTCATGAAGTGTTTATTCCTAGCTGTACTGGGTCCAGACGAAATTGGTCAGCCTACTTATCTGAGTCATACTATGTGCTGATCATCCTGATGAGTAGTACCAAAGTGACATTATAAAGATATTAGCAGCTAAAAATAAGCTACCTAAGAGAATGGCCTTTCATATAGGGCATCAATTTCCAGCTAAACTCTTGAGCTTTCATCATAAACCAATAAGATTAAATGAGGAGGTCTCAGAGTTTAAAGCTTCCCAATACAGTCTGCAGCTTGTTTTTCTTTTAAGACATTTTCATAAAATGATACTAAGAAGGCTTTTCAATCTGGAATGGAATACTTCTGGATATTTTTATTGTGCAGAGCCAGTAGAACAAGACAGCAATAGATTCTAGGATATTTCCCTATTTAAAAAGATACTTTTTAAACAAAAAATATAAAAACATTTGAAGATTGTATTTCGTGTTATTAGTGAATAGTCTGGTATTTTGCAAAATACATTTAAACTAATAGGAACCAGTCCCATGCTTTCCCCATTCTATTGTGCTGTTTCTTGCATTTCTTGGAACATATGTGCTGTACAACTGCTCTTACATTGTGGTTCTTGCCTTTGAATCTGCTGCTTCTTTCTTTAAATGTACCTGTTTGCCCTTTCTGCCCTGTGGAAGGTCTATAAACAGGTCAGCAATGGTTACAAGAATTTATGGAAAATCATGTGTTTCAAAAAGTAAACAGTCTCAAGGCCCAGACATGTTAATTCAGCGATTAAGGTTTCATTCCCTCGGAGCTCCTATGGCTGTAGCAGACTTCCCCTTTAATGACTGTTGATATGTGAGCTTGAAAACAGTGAGTGTGGCAAAGGCATCTTAGAGACCTCTTATGGCTTTCACATCGTGCACCCTATCTCAGTTTCCATGGTTTGGTAATGTTTATTTGAAAGATTTCCAGCTGTGTATGCAACACGACAATGTACAAAATGCAATATAAATTTGCTTCTTTTCCCTCTTTCTTTGCATGCCCTTTTCAGCAACTTTAGTCACTTGAACCATACTGAACTTTATTCCTCTTCCCTAAGATCTCCTCTGTGTCTCATCTGCAGTCAGGCTAGAGTAGGTAAAAGAGCATTCTCAGTGGCTGCACACACATTGTGGAATATATTGTCCCATGACGTTTGGGCAGTGAAATCTTACCTGTCACAGCAAGTTTTATACAGTGAACCCATACTAAGAGCTTTTAATCCGCTAAACCTGATTTTATATTGTTTGGGTTTTATATTGTTGTTTTATTATGGCTTGTGGCATGTTGATTGTTGTAAGTCATTATGAGTGATGTAAATGCATTAGAAAGCTGATATATAAATCTTTGGGTGAATAAACAAACATTAGCTAAATCTTAGTTGAGGAATAATTGACACAGAGGAAAGAGGAAAAAGGAAGGATACAGCCTTCCTTTGTGGGCATTTTTAAGCACTTCCAACTACCTTACACAGCCATGTTGGGCTATAATGGGCTCATGTTCTACATTTTCATGGTTCCTTGAAACTCTTTCTTGGATGGTTGGAGAAGGAGGAAAAAAGTTAAGTTTGAGATGCAAAAGAATGAAATACTCTTTTTTTTACCAGAACACATGCTGAGAACATATCCTGGGAGAAATATTTTTGGTCTCTTTAACCTGTGCACAGGCTTCTTAATGTATGACATTTTAAAATCAAGGCTAACTAGAATACTGAAAAAATAAAAATTGCATTAGTGGTTAGTTTGTTTTAAAAAAAAAAACAAAAAACTTGCTTTATTCCCAGTCCCCGAACCTAGCAACTCCAAAACATGATTAAAGTATAGATATAGCTAAAAATACATAAGTTATAGTGTGAAAGCACAATTACACAGATCATCATGTTAACGCAACTGCCAAACTAAATTATTCTTTACCTTTGAAAAAAATCTCATTTGATTGCCTCCTGAACCATAAGTACTCACATATGACAGAATGTAAATAATTCCTCTGCCAGCTGCTATCTAAATGGGAAAGAGTGCAAGTGAGAAGTGTTGTAGAGGGTTGCCAATTTCCATATTCCTTCTCTAGAGACTCCTTCCTTTTAGATTGGCTTCTGATTCTGTGCCTGGTTTGATTCTGTAATTTGTTGTAACTGCTCTGAATCCTATTGTTGGTACCAGTGGGCAGAGGGAGATATGACATTGGGGGGGGGGGTCGGTGCTTTTTTTTTTCTGGTAAAAGAGAGTCACAGGATGTTGGTTTTTCCCAAGCTGTCCTTCATTTCAAAAAATCTGGATTGCCTTGGCAACAGGCCCCCTGGGCTGAAACTGCTGCCAGGTCAGTGAATGGGAAAACATCTCTGATGCAGGACTTGATCTTGGATGAGCATGCCTTGTATTACAGAGACCTGGTTGGATAAAGCTGGGGGGCAGGAATCTCTCCTAGCTTTGTTCACCTGAGTTCTCTGTACAGCAGGAGGTGAGGCCTGGGGAGGGGGAAGTGGAGTTGCAGAGGTCTGTCGGGATTCCATCTCCCTTACCAGGTGCCCTGTCCCACAGTTTACTGGTTTTGAATGTGTCTATTTAAAGGTGGGTGGCCAGGAAAAGAATAGCGATTCTGTTAGTATACCATCCACCCCGCACAACAGTTTCCCTACCTGAGCTGGATGAGTTGGTCTCTTCATTGGTCTTGAAGTCCTCTTGGCTGGTTGTGCTAGGCGACTTCAACATCCATGTAGAGACTGCTCAGTCAGGAGCTGCTTAGGACTTCATATCTATAATGACAACCATGGGGTTGTCCCAAATAATACCTGCAAGACACACTCTGGACCTGGTTCTTTGCTCTGGGAAAGATGACAATGATCTGGGAGTGGAGGAAATCTGTAGTTCCATTGTTATGCATTGATCACTACCTGGTAGGGTTTAGATTCACAGGTCTTCAGTGCATCTGCAAAGCTAATTAAGATGGTTCCCCCCAGGAGGCTTATGGATCCGGATGGATTCCTGATGGCTCTTGGGAAATTCCTGTTGCCTTGGCAGGTGATGATCCTGTCAAAGCCCTAGCTGATCTCTGGAATGTGGCCAGGGCAGTGGACACAATTGCCCCTAAGCGTCCCCTCCCATGAAGTGGAGCCAAACAAGCTCCCTGGGTCACTAGGGAGCTGGGGGTGATGAAACGAGTGGGACGGAGACTAGAGTGATGATGGCAAAAGACTCAGAACAAATATGACCAAACATGGGCTAGAGCCCATTGGAAGGTCTATATGCCATGGCAATTGTGGCAACAAAGAAGCTATACTATTGCATCTGCACAGTGTCATCCAGCACAGCTGTCCTGAGTAGTCAGGGGTCATTTACACGGACCCACAAGAAGTAAATAAAGACCTTCAACACCTCACTGTAAAGAATTTGCAAGACACTTTGCAGACAAAACCGTTCAGATCCACTCTGACTTGGATTGTCATCGTGTCTAAAGGAGGCTGTGGTGAGGCCATTACTGAAAAAGGCTTCCCTGAATCCCACCATTCTGGATAACTTTTGGCCAGTCTCTAACATTTTGGAGTGGGTGGTGGCCTTCTAGCTTCAGAGGTTCTGGATGAAATGGATTATCTAGATGCATTTCAATCTGGCTATGGGAAAGAAACAGCTTGGTGGATGACCTCCCCAAGGACAGGACGAGGGCATCCCTGTTGGTTCTCCTGGATCTCTCAATGGCCTTCAATATCATTGACCATAGTATCTTCCTGGGCTGCCTCTCTGAGATGGGACATAGAGGCACTGTTATGCAATGATTCCTGCCTTTCTTGGAGCGGTGAACTCAGAAGGTTGTGTTGGGGGACTCCTGTTTGACCACCTGGCCATTAACCTGTGGGGTCCCTCAGGGTTCTGGGAGATGTCATCCAGAGCTTTGGGGTGTGGTGTCATCAGTATGTGGATGGCACCCAACTCTCTCTCTCCTTCCCATCTGGTTTCAAGGAAGCTGTCTCTGTAATTGAACCAGTGTCTACAGTCTCTGTAGCTGTCTGTACTGAACCAGTGCAAGCAAAAATGGTATTATTCAGGCAGGCTTTTAATGTTTAATCATGGGATGGCTTTTTTATGGGGTGTTCGTTATATGGGTGGGTATTGTTGTTTTAATGTTTCAATTTTATATTGTTTTTAGATGATGTTTTAATTGTTTTGTTAGAATTTTTATTTGTCAGTTGCCTTGGTCCCTTTCTGAGAGAAAGGTGGTGTAGAAATCAATCAAACAAATAAACAAATATCAACTAGAAGAGATCCATTGATTTAATGGGATTTTCCTTGACTCTCCATTCAGCAATTGATTTGACAGGTCTACTCTAGCTGTGACTAACCAATACAATTCAAATCTAAATGTTAGTTGGGGTGTTTGAAGTTGTTTTAATTTAATTTGACCAAATCTCTTTTTGGCCACATGTCATACCTTCCAGCATTTCACATATGAAAATCAGACTGGTCAAGATGGCAACATTATTATTGAAGAAGAACACACCAGCTGGGGAAGGCTGCAGCAGTTTGCATTTGCCTGAGCCTACTGGGAATGAAAGACTGATTTCTTCTCTTTCCCCACTGCTGAGTTAATTGAATGCAAACTATGTTTACACTTTGAACTCAGCTTTCAGCAACTGAAGTAAGCCAAGGACAAGTGGAGAAAGTGGGAGGAGGTGAGAGAAGCTGGGCCATTTCTAAAGCTACTGAAAAGTGGAAAAACAGTCTTTGTCAAATAGGGACAGATGGAAGGAATGGCATTTTTCCATCTATGTGAACACATACATGCATGATCTGAAGGAAGACATGGCTTTAAACATCAGCAAGGAGTAGATGTAGCATTAGTGAAATTCACTTTCCTTAGCATACCCTGTTTCCCGAAAATAAGACATCTCCATAAAATAAGACCTAGCAGAGGTTTTTCTGAATTGCTAAATATAAGGCATCCCCTGAAAGTAAGACTTAGCAAAGTTTTTGTATATACATATATATATATACAGTATATCATAAATGTTCAAATTTTTTGTTCAACAATAAATGTGAATTCTACTTCATGGAAAAATAAGACATTCCCTGAAAATAAGACCTAATGCATCTTTGGGAGCAAAAATTAATATAAGACACTGTCTTATTTTTGAGGAAAAATGGTAGTACTTAGAAACAGAAAAAATGTGATTAGAGAAGAATTACTATGGGAGGGAGGAGATGCAGTACCCTTGTGAATCTACAATCAATTCCCTTTTGATTATGTACTTAACTTTCAGAATGTGTTCATTAGTGGTTTGTGTATGTGACTGAGCAAGAGTGAACAACAGTCTTTTAACTGCCTTTGACTCAGGGTCACATTACAATCTAGTGCTCAAATCTTCTTTAAACAGGATTTTTAAAAACATAAGGCAGCATGTGAAGGCTTCTTCTCAGCAGAGAAAGCAAAGGTTTAAGTGTGGGCAAATGCAGCTTAACATTTCCCCTTTTTGTCCTTTCCCAGCTCATATTAAACAGTTCCAGTTCAAATTTATCGAGCTGTTTTTTCCACCAGTGAGACAAATAATATAGGGTATATACCGAATAGCATTAAGCAGCTTTGTTCTTTTTACCCAATTCTCTGTAAGGACTTGAGGGCTGCTGAAGCCATTTGCAAGACTTGAAATTACAAGAAAAAATTGTAATGTTCTGTGTAATGTGTAGTTTAAGTCTTAATGGGAAAGAAAAATGTTTCAAAACATATTTTCATTTCAGAAATCACTTCACAGTAATGAATATTTGGGTGCAAATGTACATCTGTAGAGCTCCCATACATTTCTGGCTGTGTAAAAGAATGAATGTCAGCAGGAGTTGCTTGTTATGTGGTTGTGTGACAAGGAACACTTGATGAAATTTCCTCTTCTATGCAGCCATTAAAGGTACAGGAGCCTCCTCTAGTTTTCATTCTGGCACTCCTAAATCAAGTAGATCAGCAGTGTTCTATGTTATGACAGAAAAAGGCATAATTTAACCTCTTTATGAGAGGTTCCTTTGCCTCTCAGCAACTATTGCTGACTAAATCAGCCAGGACAGTTAAAGAAATGAGCCAGTATTAAAGATATAATTTTTCTCTCAGGCATACTAACCCATTTTTTAATAGTACAAATGGCAAGTTTCATGGAGGTGCATTAAATTACCTAGACACGTATTGTATGAGTTAATCTCATTATCAGTCATATCATCCTTTCCCTAATTATAAATAGATTCTTCATTTACAGATGAGGATTCTTTCTTTAAAAAAATAATACTGAGCTCTTTTTTTTAGAACTACACTTCTGTAATCTAAAAGAAAAAAAACCAAACCTCAATAGAGGAACAACAGTCTTACTGCAGGTGTCATGGAAAAATGAATTTCAAGCTTGAACACACCTGTGCTATTTATTTTTTTAAAAAGTTTCTGGGTTTTTGATTTTAAAAAATATTAGAGCTAAAAATACTTTGAATTCTAAGGCTCCAGACCAGGTAAATGTATTAATTTTAATACTTATAAACTAAAGCTAGTTTATAAATTAGAAATGCTAAGTCTAATTATCACTCATATGAAAGAGGAGAACAGACACTTATTCAGATTGTTGGGGGAATTAATGGGGTGTAGCTTCTCAGGGGAAAACCTTCAGTAACTGCTGTCTGCAGTCTTGCTTTCAGTTCTTCGTGTCTCATATTTTTCACTTGTGTTGATGCAAGACAGAGTATATACAAAATAATATTCTGGAAAATACATCTATAGCGCGGGCAGCAGTAATGGTGTAGCAGAGGAATGCCCCATAGTTGCTTCCTAGAATGTTACTTTATTATTGTTGTTGTTGTTGTTATTATTATTATTATTATTATTATTATTAATTATTTCTTTCCATCCTCTTCCTATGGATCAAGGCAGGAAGCAACAAATTGAAATACAAATAGATACATAATGCCATCAAAAACATTCACACTAATTAAAAATACATAATGAGTTAAAAGAACATTAATTTCAGTTTTAAAGACATACATATTAAAATCAATCAATTCATAATTTTTTTTAAAAAAAACATCTGGATAGACCTGCCAAAAGAAGTTGATCTTTAGCATATCCTACTATCAAATCTTTTCTGGCAGGCCATTCCACAATTTTGGAATGGCTAACAGTTGCCAGCCTAGTCCCAGCTAACTGAGGTAAATGTCCCCCAGAAGACCTGGGTGTATGGAGCAGATAATAAAGGAGAAAGTAATCCCATAGGTAACCTCAATCCAAACCATGTAGGGCTTTAAAAGTAACAACCAATACTTTGTAACTTGCCCAGAAACTAATTGGCAACCAGTGGAGTGATTTTAATATAGGTGTAATATGGTCACTTTTAAGACACATCAGTAACCAATCTGGCTATATGCTTTGCACTAAGTGAAGTTTCCAAACTTAGTAAAAAGGTAGCCCAGTGTTCAGCATTGATGCTACCAGCACATACACCAACATCTTTAGGTCTTCTAACTCTAGGAAGAGGTACACCTGGTGTATCAGCTAAATCTGATAGTAACCATTCCTGGACATTATGTCTGTTTGGGCTGTCATTTGGAATGCTGCACCATCAAGATTCAAACACAGTTTTTCAGGTGGAGTGTAATCCCATTCAGGACTGGTTTACACACCTCCAACCTCAGGCTAGGACTCTTAATGCTATGTGCTTCCATCTTACCTGGATCCAGTTTCAGTTTGTTTTTCCTCATCCAGATCATTACCTCCTCCTAGCATTCATACAGGAGACAATATGGGTAGCACTATTTTGGATGCCTCTGGACATACAAAATTGCACATACTCAATGTGGTGTGGCTTTTGGGACATTTTATGTCAGCAGAACTATAAGGATACATGCTCAGACCAATTTGACTTTCTGAATCCTGGGTAGAATTTCAAATTTGCCCTTATATTTAACTAGAACGTTTGTAACCCTTATGTTCTAAACATATTTTAACAGTGCACGTGCTTATCTTGATATTAGATTATCACCGGTACTAATCTAGTATGAACAAAAATACTCAATGAGCAGAAAACAATGTCTAAGATCTAAAGAGATAAGCATTTAGATTCTTTTAGATTGTAAGTCTTAGGGCAGGCATCCGTCTAATTATAAGATTGTATGTACAGCACTGTGTAAATTTACAGTGCTATATAAATAAAACAAATAATAGTAATAATAATAACCATTCAACCTTTCCAAACTGCTTTTTTTTAACTGCTATTTTTCAACATCCGCTTGTTGATTAGCATGAACTCCTTTCAACAAAAGAAGGAGGGCACCAATAGATGTATAAACTAGTATTTTACCAATGTCTTCTTTTGTAAAGCTTCTGACAATCTATAGTGGGAGTATTGAATTGAGAAAGCTTGAAAGGCCAGATGCCCATCTCAGCAGATGACAAGAGAGCACAGCCATAATCTTTTACTGGGTAGTGATGCTGCACTTTAATCTAAAGTATGGTAGAAGACACACATTTTCTGGCTTGATATAAAATATCTCACAGTATAGCAAATGCAAGTCAAAAACACTTCCAGTAAACTTAAAACATATGTTTTGTCTTCACCTTTAACAGAAAGCTGCATTTCTTCCCCAAATGAATTCTATTTACTAACCAGTTGCTTTTGATTATTCTCTTAGTGGCAGTGTAAGAACTGACACAGAGATACAGTGCAAACTGTAACTTAAAAGATTATGGATTTAAGGACACACAGCCTGTTATTACTTGGTATGCTTTCCTTTCCTTTTGGCTTTGTAAGATTTAAAATGCCATTGCACTAGAAATAGATTGAAATTCTTGCCTTGATTGGGGTAAATAGGTTAATGGTTCTTTTCTCCTCACTGAAAGCAAAAGGACATCATGATGGTTATTGACTTTCTCAAGGTGTACTAATGCCAGACGATGCAGTTACTGGGCTTGAGGTGCAATTGAATTTTAGATAGTAGTTCTGCATTGGTGTAACTAAATTTCCTGGGAAAAAGAGGTTCCCCTTGCTAATATTAAGACTCTGTATTATGTATGTCTAGAAATAAAGATTTTAGACAGAACTAGAAATCTTTTTCTGATTCCAAGGGAAAAGACAGGTGTATGAAAAGGAGAAACTGTGGAGGATAAGAGTATTATTTAGTTGACAGGCTGCTGGTTAGAATCGTCCATTGCTTGAATCAGAGGATGTGGCTTCCACTAACCAAAATTTAGGCTTGGCCCAGCAATTGGTTCTGATGCTGTACTGTGCAGGTACCTCTGAATCTGGTGCATCATCAGAAGACAGGGGACTAGCCCCTGTTATAAAAGTAATCTCAAAGCAATATATTACTTAGGACATTACCACGCAAGCAGCAATTTTGTCAATTTTTTTAAGAAATGAAAACATATCAGGTTCAGAACTGTCAATATCACAGATATTCACAATCACATAACTTGGGCTGCTGCTACCATTGCCTTCTCTTCCTGATTTCCCCTTAAGCCTGCCACCTCTCCCAGTGCTTTTATTCAGCATGCCTATCAGTTTTTTATTTCATTTTTATTTATTTTTCTTTAAACCTTTTCACACAATTCCACAACTCTGCCGCTATGATGCAAGTTTTAAAAAAGAAAGAAGCAGCGGGGGGGGGGGGCAGAAGGGAATGGGACTGCTTAAGAATAGTGAGTGGAGGGGAGACTGGGGAAAGAGGAGACACTGACACCACATGACTTCCAAATTTGCAACTGCTCTGGCAACAACATTTCACATCTGTGGACTAGTGCAATTGGGAGGTCATTGATGGTTTTTCACTGTTAATGAAAAGGAACACCCTAATTGTGCTTGGAGGACACAGCAGCTATGGGTCAGAGGCAACATCATGCAATAAGTATCACCAAAGCCACTTTTCCCCATGTCTAATCACAATTTAAAAGCCCTGTGTAGTAATCTCCTACATTTATCCTTCAGACATTTCTGCAATGGTTCCCCTTTTAAATCCTGGTTCTTATTCTTGTGCCTGTGGCTCCTCTCTAATACATACCCCCTTCACTGCCTATAGCTATATTCTTTTCTTTAATTCTATTTAAAATCCTAATTTGCTACACATAACTTCTGAACCATGAAATGTAGGCCATCATAAGCCAGTATTACATGCAAGCGTCCATTTTTTTTTAATAAAAACTATTGGTCTCAGAGACACCAGAATACAGACATCTATGCGTCACGTTGTTTGTTTGTTTGTTTGTAATATTTCTGCATCGTCTCCAAACCCACAAGGGCTTCAAAGAAAAACCAAGAAAACAATACAAATATAAAAACATTTTTAAAATGCATTCAAATACTCTTTAAAAACTCCTAAAAGCATTCTCATTACAGTAGCCATGAATATATAGATGTTGATAAAATACTGAGTTTACAATACTAGGGCTGAATTTCATTCTAACTATCTCAAAACTTATTACCAGTTGCATCAATCTCTGTTGTATATCTGTTGGACTATCAAGGATGAGCCTTCACATTTGAGGAAACCAAGGGAATCATATTCCTCTTAGAAAAGATACTCTAGTAGCAAGGTTTTGAAAAATGGCAAAGGGGAATTGTGGGCATTGCAATCCAAAATGCAGTCCTTCTGCTGCAAGACTGGGGGATTTTTAAAAGCTGTTCCATTATAGAACTGATAATGAGCTATTGCATGCACAGCCTGATTTCATCAGATGCAAAATACAGTTTACCACTGAGTTGCGAGATAATTGGATTAATTTGCTTTTTAATCCCATATTTAAACATTCCTGTTTGTAGTGTGGTCAATAAATAAACTTATCATCATCATAATATGTGAAATGTGGAGTGTTGAAAAGCTAAGAGTGTCTTCTTGATCTAATCATTTCTTTAGTGTACTATCAGGATGTAGTTCTTCATTGCCTATCATGGAGTCTAGAAAATACTTAGGCTACAATCCTCTACCTACTAGCACAGCAGTAACCCTCATTAAACACAGTGAAACTATCATGCCTAGATATGAATAGGCTTCAGTGTTAGCATTTCTGTCTTGCAGGCAATTTATTTAGCATTCTTTTTTAATTGGGAAATCTGGTTGTGGATTATTTCATTAAATCTTACACATTTTTTAAAAAAAAGATTTTCAGAGTGGTGGTAGCTCGATTTAGTAGAGAATTGCCATTTACTTAACCCAAATTAAACACATGCTGCCACATCCAGTGCGGAAAATAAGCACACAAATCTGCATTTTTTCCCCTCATTCCAGCCCATGTAGGCTGACTAGATGCAGGTTGGGGAGCATTTGGCTTTTTATATATTTTGGACTTCAGTTCCCAGAAGCCAAAGCCTGCATGAGCAATATGGGCTAAGGGTCTTAGAAGTAGCTGTATTTGTGACACTCAGTTGGTAGAACCCATCAGATCCATGATCATCTACAGATAGGATTTAGGCTACCTGATGGAAAGAGAAGTTACAATGACACTGAACATGGCTGTATGATAAACTGTTTTGCATTTCTGAAACTGAAGCACATTTACCATGTCCAACAAACTGTAGAAATAGGCTTAATGGAAGGGGAAGGGAACTCGGCATGTTTACCTTAAAGATGAGAAGACTGAGATAGTTATATCTGAAGGGATGTCACAGCACAAAAGCACATCATTTTAAAAAATAACAATAATTTTTTAAGCAGCTGTGTTTCATTCTAAAAGACATTCTTATTTTTCCCAAGGATTCAGAAACCCTATAACTTTTATTGGATTTTCTACTGCACAATTACCTAACAGCTGTAGCACTTCTGTAATGATTTCCCCCCCTACATATAAATTCAAATTTTCATACAGACATTTCCCACAAGCGTTTATAAGGCTGAACCATATTTTGTACAAAGCATTTAATCCTTACACTCTAGATTTGTGTGTGTGTGTGTGTGTGTGTTTATGTGTGCACAAATTGCATAAGTATGTGTGTGTACTTCCACTACTATTTCTGTGACTTTGTGGGGCACAATCATTTGTGCCACATACACACATGCTTTCTGAGAGACTGCAAAATCTGGCACACGCTGAGCTGATTTGATGCAAAGTATTTGTTCTGTAATCAGATTTATGTAAAGTCAAAGCAGAAATGGAGGTCTAGATTGGGAGTGGAAAAAATGGCCTACATTCCTCTTTCCTCCTACCTTGTGCATTGCCTGACTAAGCACTGGAGATTGTGGATGGTGCAACAGGATGTAATTCTTCAGAGGAATCTCTCTTAAAGAATGGTGTCTAGTCAGAGAGGAGCTCCCAGTTTGATCAAGCTAAGGGACAGTCAGTGGTCCAAGATACATGGGACTCATATCTGGTTCTCTAAAGCTCCAGTCTGATGGTATTTTTATTTTACCTCCAATAAAATGATTTTGATTTCAAAATCCAATGGTTTTGATTTCAAAATCAAATCCAGAATAATCTGTTTCATGGATTAATAAATCAGAACTGTAGTGGTTCCTCAGTTTTTTGTTGTACATTTCCATACCCTCCAACCTTTCACAGACGAAAATTAGAATATGTGTGGCCAAGCAACCTCAGAGTATGGTCAAAATCATTAATGGGGCTTTCTAGATTGGCAAAAAGAAGTGTGTTCATGGCTGCATGAAACTCTAGCCTTTAGATGAGAAAAAGGGTAAGTGTGCCATGAAAACACTTTTTTTGCGTTTTAGGGGAGAAGAAGCGCCTTTAAAAAGGTGCTGGTTTTCCCAGCTTCTTTTTTAAAAACTGCGGAACATCACAGCTCCATCTAAAGACTGCGGTGCAGCTGCTAAGCATTAAGGAAAAGGCAACTTCATGTCTCACTTTCCTGCCAATCTAGAAAGCCCCAATGAGAATATATCATATTGTTGGTATGTTAGGTTAGGTTAGGTTAGTAGCATTATTAGTATGTAATGTTATTGTTGATATGATATTAATCCTGTAAAATCTTGTATAAAAATAAAAAAAACCCAAAATCATTAATGAGGAAGAGCACACCACTTAGAAGAGGCTGCAGCAGTTTTTTGTTTTTTTTTTTGCCTGAGCCTACTGAGAAGGGCAAGATTCTGCCTCTCCTCCTCTCCCCCATGCTAAATTAAATGATCGCAAATTAATTTTGTATTTTGAACTCAATTTTAAGCAATTGATGGACAACGGGAGACAATGGGAGGAGGAAAGAGAAATACAGTAAAATTTATATTTAAAAAATACAAATTACAACAAGTTAACAGCATTAAAAGACAATTAAAACATAATAAAAACACACATCCCTTGCTTCAACATTGGTTGTTGTTGATTATGTGTGCCTTCAAGTTGGTTTTCTTGGCAAGATTTGTTCAGAGAAGGTTTTCCACTGCCTTCCCCAGAGGCTGAGAGCATGTGACTTGCCCAAGGTCACCCAGTGAGTTTCAAGGCCAAATTGGGAATCAAAACCTGGTCTCTAGAGGTATGGTCCAGTACTTAAACCACCATGCCATGCTGGCTTCACACTAAAACTCAAAAGCTTCCTTAAATAAAAAGGTCTTTTACCTGCCAGTGGAAAGACAGCAGGAGGGGGCAAACTGGACCTCCCAGGGAGGCTCTCTCTGTCATGTTCTCACCAGACATGCCTGGGATGGTGATGGGACCGAGAGGAAGCCTTCCACAGCACACCTTAGACTAAAGCATGAGCAAGCTCATATAGGCAGGTGCAGTTTTTCAAATAGTGTGGACCCAAGCCAGTATATTTCTTTTCTTTTCTTTTTGTCATTGCAGAAGGTGCTATCCAGTAACTACTTGTGCAATGACCACCCCCATGAAACCCCAGCTTGAAGGCACTCAGGGTGTGCCCCCAAGGCTACCTATTGAAGCATGGGATATTTGAGCACCATCTGGCTGCACAATCACAGCTGGATGGTGCCTAGCAGGTCCGCATTCTCTTGGCTGTTCATTGGCTGTGAAGATGTGCTCCTGCACCTTTGAGAATGAAATTGAACAACCTATGGCAGCTGAAGCCCAACAGCTGTTGCTTTCATAGATTTCTGCTCCGTTAGAATTTGTAGAAAATCTTGGCCTGTAATTTCCCAGTACTGGAGAACTAACAAAAAGCAAGTAGTAGTTTTGCAAAAATCCAAAAGAATAAGAAACCAGCTGGGAAATGTATAATTATTGTTTCCTTACTATTTTCATTTAATTAATTACAAACATAATGAATGTCTTAACTCTAAAATTAAGTTAATTCTGAAACACCAACTTAAGTCAATTGCTTGAATTAAAAACAAATTTAATTAAGTTGCCTCTTTGTTAGGAAATTTTAACTGAATTGATAACTTAATTTTAAATTCATATTTTTGCTTTTACCCTGATCCATTCAAATGTACTTACATTTTTGCACACATATTCTTATCTATTGTTACAGCTAGTAAGAGAGAGAAAGTGCTTAATCCATGTGATGGATCTATTCCTTTCCCATTATGTGTGGTCTCGTCATCCCAGCCAACTACACATCTCTCAGGCTCTTCTAGATTAATGGTTTCCAAGCTTTGGTCCTCCAGATGATTTGGACTAAATCTCCCATAATTTCTGACTGTTGGCCAGGTTGGCTGGGACTTCTTGGAACAGAAGTCAAAAACAAATAGAGGACCAAGACTTGGGAACCACATTCTCTAGACAAATATGTGATGCTTGTTTTCAATAGACTTAGCAATCATTTCTATTAAAAAATATATAGTTATATTGTACAATTTCTAGAGAAGCAGTGGCAGCTGGTGAACTCTATGTCTGTGTGACAGTGAATCCAATCTGAGCTTTAGTTTGAAGTTTAAAAGAGCTATTCAAGGTGTCAAATCCTGTACCAAAACCACATTCAGTACCTTGGATAGCTTCTTTAACAATCAGTCTGAAAGCCAAAGTAGAATCACTGCCTCACTGTGTGAAAGCCACCATCCGCCTTTGTATATAACTGAAGTTGAGGACATGGAGAAACTCTCAACATGCTGAATTTACATTTTATTTACATGTTATGCATGTAGTCCTTAGCCACAAAAGGATAACAAAGACCTTCCTAGCCAGGAAATCTTTTTTTTAAATCTAGCATTCACCTCCTGTCAACACAGTGGTAGCACATACCTGAGGGTACAGTAAAGATCATTACACCATACAGAGATTTTGATATTTTCTTTTGTCAGCATATTATGTATTAGATCTTCCTCCTGTTTGCAGTATATCACCTTGCTGAAATTTTCTTTTATCCCATCATCTTACAAATGGAGTAGCAACCACTTTTTCCCAGATGGTACTTGACCTTTAGTCAATCCTCCATCATAGCGTCTTCTTTCTTTTTTTTACCTATAACTTACCATGTTCATAAATGCATTCAGTAAATCCTGTAAGGTTAGATAAAATGGATGCCAGGTTACCTTGCACAAACCTAATAAAAAATTGAAGCTGGCAGAAATAAAATCATCTCTGAAATAGTGTGCAAAGCCCTGACTTGGCTGTAGGCCTTTGAATCAAACTATAAAATCTGGACAGGCTTTATTAAGGAAGGCTGAGCAAATAAAACTAGAGAGAGCAGAACAGTTTGATGAAGAAACATCCTTACATCATATAAATCCTGTGCTGAATGCAAGTTGAGTTTATTCTAAGAATCTGATCTTGGGAAACTTACTTGCAGGGGCAACTGGTAGCTTCTAGCTGACTGGGCCTGTGTATCCAATCTAGGTTTTAGATAAATTTCAAAGAAGCTATCACAGTAATTTAAGTTCATTGGTAACATTCAGCATCTTAGATTGCTCCTTTACAGCTCAGACTAGAAACAAAGGCCAGCACACACTAGAAACACAGCACACAGTTGTAGCACTATTATTCCATTTTAACTGCCATACCTCCATCCTTTAGAATCCTGGGATTCACAGTTAATTCAACACTAGAGAAGCTCTGTACTAGGGAATTCTCAAGGCATGGAGGGACTCATCATTGTCAGGCAGGTTGCTATTAATTGTACCATTTTGCAAATGCATTTTTAACAAAACTACAAAGACAGAATGTATTATGTTAGGCAACAACTGACTGAAGCAGGAAATAAGCTGACTACCATGAAATTAAAATAATGCCATTAATATATCATGTAAAGGGGGAAAGTGTAAGAACCTACTAAGTGAATGTGAAAGTATCTATAAGGTTTCCTGTCACTCCATCTCTCCACTACACTACTTCAAAAGCAAAATCTATTGGAGATACATTAGAAGATAAAGGACTGCACACTTAATACTCTCAAAAGAAAATGCAAAAATATGTATGTCTGCCAAACTTGATTTATAAAGAATCAGGGCACAGGTTAGGGGAGGGATAGGTTACATCTCCCATTCATTATCATTCAGTTTCCTTAAATATGATAACAGTTGTAAGCACAATATATATTTAGAAGTCCCCCCTTTGTGTTCAATGAAGCTTACTCCCAAGTAAGTGTGCATATGATACATGGCACGTAGTCTTAATTATTCATGGAAGGGCTCAACTACAATAGCTGTTTTAATAATTTGTTTGTGTGCATATGCATGCTCCTGCTCATTTAGTATATTTCTGATCAATAAATTCGAATAAGGCTCAACTACATAGGAATCTTGGTGGTCCAGTTTGCCTGATTAATTAAGGGGGGGAGTCAACCTAATCTTGGGAAGGGAGCTTAAATCTCCTTGTCCTCCCCAGTTCCAGGTTTTAGATTGTCCAGGTAAGGGCCTTCACTTCAAATTTTACCACTACAATTTACTGGGACAGGATAAATGGTTTGGATGCTATTCCAAGATTAATATAAGTGGGATCAGAGGGCTAAACAATTTGTCATAGCAGTACAAGTCTTATACAGTTCTTTATAGGTGAACTAGCAGCTAAAAGGAAGTTGACGCATTACTAACACAATTTTAAAAGAAACAAATTTGAGATGTTTTAGGAAAGAGCAAGAAGAACAGGGAGACAACATCACACTGAAGACAAATCATATATAGATGACTGTTTACTTCTGCTGGCCTTCCAAAGTTATTAGAGGCTGTGCCTGTCATGTGGGATATTTAGAAATATCAGGGCTCCTGAAGATATTTCTTCAGGAGAGGCACCCCCACCACAGTCATTGGGATATGGAAGCAACTTATAACTTGCTTCGGTTGAGAGTTAAAGATGCTAAGGAATTAGTTTTATTTTCCTTAGTAAAGTTCAGTGTAGTGTAGTGGTTGAGTGTTGGACTACAAACCAGGAGAATAGGGTTCAAAACTCGACTTGACCATGGAAACCCACTGGGTGACTTGAGCAAGTTACATCTCTGAGGCTCAAAGGAAAGCAAGGGCAAACCTTCTTTGAACAAATCTTGCCAAAAAAACTGCCATAGATTTGCCTTAGAGTCACCATACATTGGAAACAACATGAAATCAAACAACAAAAAAGGTTCAATCACCATTGTATCATTTTATGGTCGGAATGGCTGTTTCTTGGAAATTGTTGCTGAGTATACATTGTTATGGTAAAGTTTCAATAAAAGATTTTTAAAAAATGAATATAAATTGTAAGTTGTGTAAAATCCTCAAGCTGCAACAAACCAGGTCATCTAATCCAACTCCTTGCTGAGTATTGCACACTTGAAGCTTGGCAAGACTCTACAATTTCCCTAGGCAGGTGGCTCAATTTATAAATAATGGTGTCTCTTTGGGTATTTGCTTATCTCTCTTGTACTGGCGACTTGGTGAGGATTTTCTGTAAAGGCCGCCTTGAATTTTAAAATTACGTTGAGATTTAACTGACTGTGTGTGTGTTTGTATGAGTGTGTGTACAGAAATACACAGAGAGATATACATACTCACACATATTATACAGTATATACTCATGTATAAGTCTAGATATTTTAGTCAAAAAATTGACTGCAAAAACCTGGGTCAACTTCCCTACAGGTTAGTGTTAAGTACAGTATTTTTATACTGTGTCTTATTTTATGTTTATTTTTATTTTAAAAATGAACCATCTCCTTCTCTAAGTAGAGGGCTGAAAAGCGAGAGCTTAGTCTGTCACAGGTGCACCTAAAAGAAGCACCAACACCCTCTACTCTCTCTGCTTTCTGCAGAAAATGGTGGTGGTGGAAGCTCTTTGGTGCTTCCTCTCAAAGAATGCTGAGAAGAATCGGGCTTTTAAGGATTTGAATAAGAAATCAGCTTTTTTGGGTTAAAATCAGTTATCAGATTAAAGTTAAAGGCTCTAATCACTGCTAACATAGTCTCCACTTTCTTTCCTTCGCCTTTTCATCGTTTGTGACGTGTGTGGTTTTCTTAGCCTCACTCACCATAATCGTCTCCCCCATACTTTGCACAGCCACGATTTACCATAGTTCCCTCCTCATTCATCCAGCCTTTTGGGTGAGCACAGTTATTCCTGCTGGCTTTTGTAAATTCTTTGGCATTACAGTATTTTGCTTTGCTTTGCCCTTTATATCCTTAAGTATAACCCTTGACTTATTAATGGATCATATCAAAATCTATAATTTTGGCCTCAAAACTTGCCCAAAACATGAGGCCAACTTACAATTGAGTATATACAGTATATATGAATAAATGTCAAACTGCACTCTCAGTCAAATGGCTATAAAATGCTTCATCAACCCTAATGGTTGGAGTGGGATATGGTAAGACTATACCCAGTTGTTGTTTCTCTGAGTGGAACAAAGTAATCGAAAACCTGCTGAAACAGCTGCAAATCTGATGGAAGACAAAAGCAGTAGTATTTCTGACCCCAGAAGGAAATTTTCCAAATAAACATTTCTGTTCAGTTTCCATTTGTTTGGCAGTGAATGATATAATGTTCTCTGGCAACTCTCCTAAAACATTTATAGATCTGGATAGTTATTTAAGTTTTTTGGGATTATTTCTTGTTGTTTCCCTCTGAGAACTGGCAAGCAGGAGAATTGTCTACTGAATGCAGAATGTTTGGTCTCCATATCAGCTCCTCCACCTTTCTGTAGATAGACTGAGTTGGGAAATATTTTCTAAGGCAGAATTTGGGACCGAGGGGATGGATTCCTTATAAAGAATTAAATATTATTTCTTGGAAATTCCTTGAAACAAAATATGGAAGATTCTGAATTCCTGTAGAGTTTGATAATATTGTCTTTTCTCTCCCCCCACCCCCCTCATTAACACAGTAGTAGTTTTGAGGAGTAATTAATGTATTCCAGGCCTGTTTCACCAGGAGGCTCAATTCAGATATATGTTTGATTCACCTCCGTGTGTAGGATAAGAATAAGGATTGTTGAACTCATTATAAGACCAGACTCAGTATCATTTATTATCATTATCACTAGACCTCACATTATTGTCACTGTAACTGATACATTGATCCATTTTTCTCTGCTGAGTGCCCATGATGTACTGGGAAAGATGTACAGTAATCACTTGTTTTATATTATTTAAAATGCATGCTGTACCCTTGGTTCAGAAGAAACTGAAGTGGCTTTCCAACCAAGGTAAAAATTATAACAGTAAAAATACAATTACAATAAAAATTTAATTGCAAATAATAAAAACCATAAAGAAAATATAGTTGCAAATAATAAAAACCATAAATGATATATCCATATAAAAACAACAAAAGGCAAGTGACACTGCATAAATTAATGCAGCAACAGTTTAGATGAGGAGAACAAGCAAATGAGGAAATAAAATAACCAAAGCAATTCTTATCCTGCACATGCCATCTCTATAAAACAAATTCTTGCCTTGGCATCTGAAAGGGTTCAATGGTGAGAAACTAACTAGGCCATACTGGAGTAAGTCCACTGTGCTACTACTGGAAATAACTTGCCCCCATAGATATCTGCTGTATTTCAGCCTATAAAGAAATCCAGAGCAGAGCCTCAAATGTCAGATGAAACTCTGGTATGAACATGCACAGAAAGGTTATGGTTAGGTTCATTTTGTCAGATCTCTATCAGTCTTTTATACTACAGCAGTGGAGTTAAATGAAGTGAATCAAATGTGTAAGAATGGGCTTAATGAAAGGATATTTGCCAGGGAATTCTTCATGATGCTATGACATCTCAGTCTAGAATGCTCCATGCTACTTTCATTGAGTTCTCCCAGTGCAAAGATATGCATTTAGCAAGCTGTTTTTCTTTGTAATTTCTTCAGTTAGACATTCACTATAGCAAGATGGACCAGGAATAGCAACTGTGTCCAAAATGTGTACCATGAGAATGTGGTGCATATGTTTTATAGTTATTTTATTCAAGATAGTTTTACAGCTAAACTGGTTTTACACTCCCTCATTCTTAAATTTAAGAACTATTTAATATTTTTAATGTTTTAAACTTTTATAATTATGGTATTTATTGTTTTAAATTGATGTTATTGTAAGCCACCCTGAGATTTTCAGATAAAGGGCTGAATATAAATAGATTAATTAATAAATAAATGGTCCTTTGAAGTATCACTTGTTTGGTGGTATCAGAATTACATTTATAGCTGGTATCTCACGAGTTTGCTTCAGATGTAGAAGCAGCTTGTTATGTACTGTCAGCCTGGATGAGGCAATACCCCATAGAGTTTTGCTGTTTACACTGAAGAAACAGAGAGGGAAATCAGAGCCAACTTGGGAAACATTCACAATACAGAGTTATAGTGCTAATATTCCACTTTTTTAACTGTCATGGCTCCATCCTCTGCAATCCTTGGATTTTCACTTTGTTGAGTGGGCCTGACTCATGGCAACTCTGTGGATGAGCCATCGCCGCTATCCTCCACTGGTCTGCGTAAACCCTGTAGATGCATAGCCATTACCTATCTAGTTGAGTCTAGCCATTTTGTCTCTGGTCTTCCTCTCTTTCTACTGCCCTCCCTGCTTCCATCTCTTTTCAAGTGAGTCGTGCCTTCTCATGATGTGGCCAAAGTACAACAGCCTCAGTTTTGTCATCTTGGCTTCCAGGGGGAGTTCTGTTTCATTTATTCCAGGACTCATTTGTTTGTCTTTTTGGCTGTCCACAGGAGGGAGGGGCATTTTGAATTTTCAGCCAGAGAGCTCTAGTGCCTCAGCAGATAATGAGTCCCAGGATTCCATAGGATGTAATCATGACAGTTAAAGTGGATTAATGACGTTATGATTGTGTAGCGTGAAATAACTCCTTTGTTCACATGTTGATGGCACCTGGGATTTAGGATTAACTCTGTATAGTATAAATCTCCACCAGCACTACAGTTGTTTGTATGTATGGATGTTGCACTCTTTTTAGCAGCATCTCTTGGCTTGTACCATAAAGTGTATGATGTTACAGGAGAAGGCAATCCTCTAGATATGCAAATCCTGCATTATTAGGACTTTTAGTGCTGAAAGACAACTTAGGAGCCTGGCAAAAAGAGGTATTAGCTTAAGGAAGCAGAAAAGAGATGGAAATACATGAAAAACAAGGAACTGAACATGTGATGGATGGTGAAGACATGCAGTCGAAGATAAGAGTGAGCCAGTAAAAAAACACAGTTTCTCATAAACTCTGGTTATAGACAACACTAAGTACTATTAGCAAAGTGCAGTAAATAAGTAAATGAGATTTGGGGGCTCTGTAGCTTTAAACTATAGAGCTATGGGCACATAGGTTTGGCAGGACTTGTGGACCTCTATATCTAGAGGTTTAGGATTTGCATGGAATTCAACGTTGTACCAAGACTGGCTTCCCACATCACTTCAACATTTATGCAGCCACTTTGATATTGGAGAAGTAGGATAGAAAACAAAATAAAGATTTCCCATACCTTGAATCAAACGTTGATCAGAATGGAGACTGCAGATATAAAATGGGAACACTAGAGTTAGGAAGCCAAGATGACTAAATTGAGGCTTTCATACTTTGGCCACATCATGAGAAGACATGAGAAGTATTAGAAAAGAGATAATGCTAAGAAAGATGGAAGGTCGCAGAAAGGAAGGAAAAGCACACACTAGATGGATAGACACAGTCAAAGAGACTGCAGGACCCTGAGCCTGCAGGACCTGAACAGAGCGCTTGAGGACAAGGAGACATAGGGTGTGTCTTACTCACGGGGTCGTTATGAGTCAAAGTCAATTCAAAAGCTTTTAAAAACAACAAGGATAAGAAACTTGAATTTTCATATATTAACTTTAACTAACCATCCAGTTCTTCGGCTTCTAGCCTTAATGTAGTACAGTACTATCCCGAACTATATGTTTTCATACTTTATCAAAGCTGCAGATGGCTGTAATAATGCTGTAATAGCTGCATAATTCTAGGTCTTTGAAAGAGCTGGTATTCATATTTGAATATGACATTTAGGCAAGATTTCTTCTAGCTTCCTTCTGCTAGAGGGCAAGCAAAACCCTTGTGAGCCTACAAAAAGCTACAGGGGACATTTTGTTAAATGTCTTGCTGCCTCCATTTAAAACAATGAAGCAGCACCTGAGGCTTGAAGAAAGCACATGGTTCCACTTTGAGAATCTAAAGATTATCATTGAGTCCAAGTAAGCCTAGGGCAATCTATCTAAAATATCACATGTGAATAAAAGTGGCTGCTTTTTGTAAAATGATTGCTAGTCTCCATTTATTTTATTTCTTGTTTGCAGGACTTAATAGTGCACTCTGTAGCCAAAATCAAAAACAAGAGATCTGTCAGCCTATTAGTGTTTTAATTGCATATATCCTTTTGGAGGAGGTCTTTTGGTTCAGCAGAATCAACATTAATATAGCATGAATCAAGAATTCTAGGTTTAGGGCAATGGAATGAAGAGAGCTCAATAGCATGAAGGATATTCTGTTATTTCATTGGCAATAGTAAACACTAAAAGTTTTAGAACACTAAAAATTCAGCAAAGCTTCCTGAAGCTCAATGACAAGGCACATGATATGCATCCAGAAGATCTCATGTTAAGTCCCCAGCATCTTCAGAGAGAACGTAGACAAGACTGACTTTGAAAGCCTAGAGAACTCTAGCATGTCATTGTGGGCAATACAGACCTTGATAGACCAATGGTTTCACTCAGTATAAGGCAGCATTCTATGTGTGTTTCTATTAAACATGAGAAAAGGCAAGTAGAGACACTGAGCAACACCTGACAGACCTTTGCACTGCACCATTATTTCCTCCTACCACAAGGACTATCCTATCCTCACACTGTGCCAGGAGTTCAGAAGCCAAAGGAGTAAGCAGAATCCAACATCAAACAATCCTGGGCCTGAAGCCATAAATTCTACAGTAGCAGATAACAAAGTCAAGAACCAGTCCAGGGTTGTACATCTCAGAGTCAGATCTTACTGTAAATGTAGGCTTCAGAAAGAAATTCAGTTTGTTTCAAGATTATAAGGCTTGCTGTCTCGGCCACATCCTACTAGCAGACTGTCCTTCAGGAGGGCACTTCACCTGTTGGGGAAGAAGGACTAAGAAGATTATCAAACCAGCCCTTAAGCACTGGTAAATCGCTTCTCAAACATTGAGGGAGTGTGTGTGGGTGTGTGTGAGAAAGCCTGTCAGGGGATCGTTGGCTCCCTCTAGCATCACTGAATTGTTCGGGCAGAGAGAATTTCCTCTGAATGGATACTTTGCATTCAGAGGAAATTGCCTCTCCCCAAACGATTCAGTGACACTAGAGGGAGTTAGCAGTTCCTTGATGTTGAGGAAGCACGCCAGACTTTCACAGACACAGGCTTCCTCAATGTTTGAGAGGTGATTTACCAGCACTTACCCCATGGTAAGTGCTGGTGTGATAATCTTTTAGGTCTGATCTAGATGCTGCAGCCTTTCTTCTGGTGTTATCTCTCCTACCTCCTCCTCCTATGTATCACTCAGGTGGCTGTCAGTTGGAGGCGGGAGAAGGGCACAGCTGTGGTAAGTCAACTTCCTCTTCAGAGGACAGACTCTTAAGAGGAAGCATGATGGCTATTGTAGTGTGCTTCATCCTCAGAAGCTGAATTCTCAAGCAAGGGCATGACAAGGACCATGTGCAGTGAAATTATAAGAGGATGTTCCAGGATTCTTGAGTGTATTGGACAGAGAGGATGGGAGAGAATGTCCTGCCCCAGTACACAATATATTTTAAAAACTGTTCTGAAGTAGGATGTTTCTTTAAACTATGAGAAGTACAAGCTTCTGTTCTACTATCTCTCTTTTCATACTAGCAGCTGGTGGCTTCCATATAGGTGAGGGCAGGAAATCTATTAGAGGTTTCAATCTGCTGAAGCCTATTCACAAAACATATTCAGCACCTTCTATATCTCCATTAAAGATCAGACAAAACCCAGAGCAAATTCACCAGCTTACTGGCATGGAATCCACTAGCCCCCACTGTTTCAATAAGGACAGAAATTTCAGTATATGAAACATTTTTAAGCCATATACTACCAAAACAACACAAATCCACATTTAGATTTTGTGGATATTTGTTGTTATTTAACTGGGAATGCAGTAAGAACAATTTATGGCATGTTGGAAAAGTGGTCTCTCGCTTGGATGGCCCCTGTTTCATAGTTTTTGAGTATTTGGTGGCTTCATTTTCATTTTGCATAGGGAAAAATGTCAAAATAGTCTGCTTCATGACAGAGAAGAATCCTCCCCAGCATTGTGTAGACAGGCTAGATCTGTCTTATAACAAACACTTGTAGTTTTTGTCTTATACAAAGTTTCAGTGTTTGTGAAGACTGACAATCTAATTGCATTTTAATGTAGTGATTGCAGTGACCAGAAGAGAATTCGTGAAATGTTGTCCATAATTAAACCATCTATTGCATTGATCTGATGCACCAAGGCAATTTCTGGATTCAAACTGAATTATCTTACTTCATTTTAGGTATCTCTTGATCAGACTCTATTCATTTATGGAGCAATAACACAGGGAAACAAATGGGAGCTATTAGAAGAGCTCTAATGTGTCATTACTGAGCTTTCATTCTTCTCATTTGGGATGTGTAGGAGAAATGTCTGTGAAAGTGCATTTTAAATAAGATTGTACCCTGAATGAATTCTTGAACATGGTATTCTGCCATTTAATTACAATGCACAACTCATTCTCAATTTTGTTGAACCATAATAGAGATGCAGATATATTTGTTTGGATTTTTTGGAGCTGCATCCTGGGGCCCTTTCTCATACAGTTAACCTCTACCCTGGTCACTTTTGTTGCTGTATCTTCATGGCCTGTCTTTGTGTTTCAGTATCATAATCGTTTTGATCCTTTCCAAATTACTTGGACAACAGGGGTTTTACTTCTAGATAAACATGTTCAGAATTGTGTTGTACATTATTGTCTTTTCTGGCCCTCTGCTCTTCCTTCCATCTGTCTTTGCAGTATTTTTTTTCTTTTTTGCTGAAACTTAATAGTCTGATTTCACATTTGCCTGTGTGAACCAGTTGATGTGTCATTCACAGCAGTAATGATATGAGATTTAGCTAAATTGTTTCACATTTTCCTTACCTGTTATATTTTCCTATAAGTAAGCTCCTTCATAATATTTTTCCTTTATTTTGTATCCCTTTAAGTACATCATTTTTCAAACATTCAGGGTTTCTCTTTTCAGCATATATAAGAGTTATTGTTGCATGTGTGGGAGGGGTATTTGCTCTATCCCTTAAGAGGTCTGATAGTACAGTGAAGAATTATTTGTACAGCCTGTCATTTCCAGACAGTATTTTAATTTTCCGTTGGCAGTGTGACAGGGCAGACAGTGTGCTGGGCTGGATATCAATGCAATGTACTCCAGGTACATTGGAAGCATTGACTTCATTCTTTGTCATTTCTAGGATGTATTTTCTCATGTGTACCAAGGGAAAGAAGAGGCTTCATGTGCGGCTTTGTTGCTCAGTGCTTTCTAACCCATCTGACAAGCAATAATATTTAGGACAGCATATGACCTCCAAATATGATAGAGTGTACTGTTAACTTGAGGCATATTCAAGCCAAGGTAGAGAAATAACACTTCATTTTGTTAGTTTAAATTCTTTTCTTACCCTTTCAAAGCCCTTCAAAGGGTTTGGGAAAAGGAAAATAGTAAAAATAACATTAAATGTGAATAATGATGAAATATCTAATTAAATTACAGTTATGCTCACCCTTTGAGTTGAATCCCAGATCAAAGAAAAACATTTTATAGCTCTGTTGAGAGATAAAGCCCCAGACTTTGCTGGATCTCTAGAAGAACGATGATTCCAGAATTGTAGGGTTGCCAGTGCTTTGTTACAGCACTGTAAGTTGGCACAGTCAGAAACCTGCCAGAGGCCATATAGCAGATTAAAAAAAATGAAAGGACTTCGTTCTAACCATGGAATTCATGTTCACAAGATTGACATTGATCATCGGTTTGGATGGCTTTAAAGGGGACTGGATGAAATTCAAGGAGGATGAGGCTGTGGATAGCTACTAGTCATAATAGCTATATGCTGTCTCTAAGATGAAAGGCAGACTGTTGTATCATTTTACTGCATTCATAACTGACTGTGGTCTTCCCAAAGAGAGCTGAACATTCCTCCTGCATAAGATGGGAGGATAAGAGGTATTGTAACACATCATCTTTGTTGCCTCCCTACTTAACTGTGACAGCAACACTAACAATATCCCTGGGGACCCTTAACAGTGCCTGTCCATAGGACCCTCTATCTCACCTATTGGACATGCCAGCCCTGAACATCTCATTCACTACACTACACACATACCCATTTCTGAGAACCAGAAGTGATATTCTGATCACTTTAGGTCTTTTGTTTATTTTTTAGTTTTGATTGCCTATGTGCCCTTTTTGGCTTCATCCCCCAAGTTGCCATTTTGCAGCTGCTCCAGTTATTAGGCCTTAAGTTTCTAGTTTAAAATAACTATGTAAATCCTACAACCTAAAGTATGCCCATGTTTGCTCTAAACCCATCCTTTATTCTCCCTATCTGCTACAGATTCAGAGGCTTTTTGAGAATAGTGAAATGTACTTCCAAAATAATATTCAAAAGGGAGGTCAAATTGGTCCTATTCTCAGACTTTTTCTTTTTCTGGAGAGGTAAAACTCCACCACCACTGCTAATATGATTATGATTTGAGCTACAGTTATTAATGATTTAGGAGCTGCTAGTGTTGCCTGAGTGGAAACTGGAGAAGGCTCTTGTATGTTTAATGGTTGTGCAAAAGAGTGACTTTCACCAGCTAAAACCTTTTACCTAGTTGTGTGACAAGAAATGCATGCTGAAATTCTCTCTTGTGTCCAACTGTGTCCTCCAGTTTTCAAATTGGCAACCTTAATAGCTGCAGAAGCACTGGTGCCCTGGTATGGCAGGGATAATGACTCTGAGGAACATCTGCCACGTGTTTCTCCTCAAAGCTTGGAAAAGTTATTTTTTTAAGAATACAATTCCCAGAATCCTGAAACCAACAAAGTATTACAGTGGTTGGTGTTCTGGCTCTGTTACTAAGATGGCAAAATCTGAAGTTATTATTGTGAACTACTCTGAGAACTATTACAGTTGAACAATTGTATATTGTAAAATATTGTTTTGAACATTTAAAAAGTGAAAAATTGTCACTGTGTCTATATTTGTTTGAAAATTCCACAGGCTTCTGGCCAAACTAATCTCAGAACAGGCTTTTTAAAACTGTATATTGGGTTTCTAGGTAAATAAATAGGTCCAGAGCAATTTGTGTTATGGCAGGCTTTTCCTAGAAAGTGCTTTGGGGAATAGAATTTAATTCAATTGCCAATTGAAAAATATTTCTCAACTACTTTATACAGGTTTTGAGGGAACTACATCAGAATAGTTGTTCTTACATTTTCAGAAATACATTTTCTCGGAAACTTATTTAGCTTATTGACAGACGGGGGTAATGATTCGCTGCTTAATTATGGCAATTATTAATATACATTTCATACACTTGGATAAATCTGATTTGCAGAATTAAATAAGTGGTATTTAGCCAGTTAAGTGTCTGATGTCATGCACTTCATTATTTACTTGCATGCAATTTGCAAATAAATAATGAGAGAGGAATGAAAGAGAGAACGAGAGAGAGGAAGAAGACTAAGTACAGCTTTTGCATAAGCAAGTGATCAGTTCCCTTCAATCCTTGCCAGAACAGCAGCTTTGTGACAACCTGTTGTTCATGATCACAGACTCAGTGATGAGCTTGTGCTTCTAAAATAATCTTGAAATGATTTATCTCTAAAGAACAGTGTTTCAAAAGCTGTTCATTGGTTACCTAAACCAATGATTCCCAAATTTTGATCCTCCAGATATTTTCAGTTTCACATTCCACAATTGCTGACAATTGGCCACGCTGGCCAGGGTTTATGGGACATGACGTTCAAAATGCCTGGAAGAACTAAATCTGGGAACCACTTACCTAAACTCTCTTTTCCTCCTCTTTAAATTATACTGCTAATTTGTGATGTTAAATGGCTTTGTGGATCATGGCCAGCTCCAGTGTCAGCATTTTGTCAGCCATTTTGACTAGCTGCCAAGTCCTGGCTGCTAGGCTTTGATCCTTCCTTTCAACCTCCTGTCCTTGTGCTTTGGTGCTGCCCCTTTAATTTTCTTCTCATTCCAAGATATTGTGAAAGGAAAATAAAACAAGGGTCACTAAGCCAGTTGCTGCTGGCTCTGATTTTTGAGGATAAAGTGGTGGTAATGGCAAGCAACTAACCAAAGGTTGCCCACGGATTTGGAAGCAGGCATTGGTTCCAACACAACTTCTCTCTATATTATCCAATTATATGATAGTACCACAAAGAATCTCTCCTTTTAGCAAAATAATTCTTGTGCACTGATATCCACAAAGCAAAACCCAAGGCCATCTTAAGTTCAATATCACACCACACTGTTATAGTGCTAGTATTCCAATTTAACTGCTGTGGCTGCCTCCTGTGGAATTCTGGAGTTTGTGGTTTAGTGAGACCTCAGAGCTAAAGGCCAGCATGGTGTAAGGTTTGAACATTGGACTAGGACACTGGGGGACAAATCCAATAAACAAACATTGATGTTGCCATTTTATACAAGGACACCATTTTATTACCCCTTTGTATTTAATGGGATTTGAGCATCCATGTATTTTGGTATCCCAAAAGGGGATCTTGGAATCAAATCCCAGCAGATATCAAAGGACCACTGTATCTTTCTGAGGGTGAGGCTGCTTTGGCTTTCATGAGGGAACTTAGTGGGATCTAAGAGCTTCTAGTGTAAGCGCCATATCTAGCAGGCCAAAGTACAATGTGACCCAGCATGTTTTTGTTTATTTCAGGTGTATCTGAGAGCCATTGGTTTATGTGGTGTGTTTGAATTAGTTATGCCAAGGCCATTGGGCATCTAACCTTCATGCTTTGGTTGAAATATAACATTAGGTTTTTTATACTTTGGGGTTGTGGCCTATTTCCTGACACACTACCACTCTTTCTTTTCACCTTCTCCACATTTGGACCTTAGACAGTGGCACATCTGCATAATCATCACAGGTCTGAGGACAGAAGGAAAAGCATGGAAATCCATGTAGGGTGAAGTTCTCCCCCCCCCCAACCAACACACACAAGAACTGGAATTCAGGGCAGCTTATAATTGAATGTTGAGCCCCTTCTGTGATATCAGAGGGTGATTGCTAACTCCCTGTTGCCCCATAGTTGCCATTTCTGACTCTTAGCATTACATCATTAATGCCCATTTATTTCCAATTGCAATGGGCATGCAAATGACTTACTGGACAATATGCTGTTATAGGTAGCTGTTCTGAGGATGAATTATCATTTTCACAAAGAAGGCAAGCAAATTAACCTGTCAATGTTGTATTTTAACAGATTTTATCTGATTAGTGGAGGAGTTCCTTTTATTATCTGTGGAATTACAGCAGCAACCAACATAAATAATTATGGGATAAAAAGCTACGCAGGAGCCCAATTGTAAGTATATCCATAATGTTTTCCAGCTATCCTGTATCATCACTGTTTCCTCTAACAGCAGACTAAGGTGGCTCAGTGCTTATTGGTTTAGAAACAAAAGAGGGCCACTTCAAAATAAGGCAGTGGTTCTTACATACTTTGGAGATGCCCAAGATATGCAATAGTGTGTAAAGTTGTAAAGAAAAATAAAACAATTGAAGAACAAAAAAGACCCGTCAAATACTATATATAAGTCCTGGGACTAATAAAATATTGATGGTCTGTCATAAGATAGAAAAAATAGGGGATCCAAATGGAGGGCACTCAAGATGCAAAATATTAGGGTGTCAGTTGAGTGAATGGGAATGGAGAACAGAAATTTGTCAGCTCAAGCCTGAACAATTTATTCGAAGTATCCTCGAATGGGTAAAGATAAATTTAGCACATGCAATTAATCTGTTACCCTATCACATTGCTGAAAGATGTTTGGGGAGGAAGGAAAGAAGAGCCACTGTAGGACAGTGACATCAATAGGGAGGTTCAGGGAGTGTGGACTGCGCTGGGTGACACCTCCAAAGAGGCATGACAACTGGTCGGGCCCTCTTCCCGTCTTTTCCAATGCCGTGGCTCACTTGGATGGGGGAGCCAAGGTACCAGAGAAGGAAGGGTGAGTGAGCACATGAGCACCTCTTCCATTTTCTCCAGTGCCGTGGCTCACCCAGAGGAGGGAGCTAAGGCATCAGAAAAGTGAGGGTGAGCATGTGAGCACTGCTCCTGCCTTCTCCAGTGCTGTGGCTTGCTCGGAAAAGTGGGGCAGGTACCCCCAGAGAATGGGGGCAGTACATGCCCCTTCTGTCCCTTCTCAGTTCTTCATTTGCCCAGCTGCCTGCCCAGCAGCTGTGGGTGGGTATCTGGACAGATGGTGGGTGGATGTTTGTTCAAGCAAGTGAGGCAGTGTGAGTGGAGGGCAAGGTAGCATGCCACTGCCTGGCAGCCCTTTTTGGGTCTGGCTGAGGGCTGGGCAGGCAGGTGGCTGGGGTGAGGACAAGCAAGTGAGACAATGGAAAGGGAGGGGAGCTGGGTAGGCCACCATCACCATGCTGGCATCTCCTTCCATTCACCCACACTAGATGACACCAACACTAGAGACACCATCCCTGTAGGTTAGTGTTTAGAACACTAGATCAAGGACCTTTCACATTTGTTCATTTTGTTTGTTTGTATATTTGCTTTTTATCACAACTTTTTCCCAACATGGGTCCCAAAGTGACTAGAATTGTGCTATACACAACTACATACAATCACAGCACTATGATTACACTTGAATTGCCATGGCTCCATCCTGTGGAATCCTGAGGTTTACAGTCTGGTGTGGCACTGGTGTGCTCTGGCTGGTTATTCTAAATATCCTGCCCTCACCTGCCAATTCCAGGATTCCATAGAATGTTGCTATGACAATTAAAGTGGAATCATAGTACTATAGTGGATAATGTGAAAGGGCTCCAAAACTTGAGAAATTCAGGTTCAAATCCCCACTTACATGACCATGAACTTGTCATCATGTCCCAGCTTGGCTGTCTCAAAGGACTGTGTTAGTGGTAAAATAAGGGATGGGATCTATGTACTTAGCCTTGAGCTGTCTTGTGAGAAAGGGAGATACATGAAATAAAATGAATTGAAATGAAATAAAGTGTGTATCCTCTCCTCCCATATAGTTCCATATCTAAAACCCTCTGCTGCCTTCAGACTATGGAAATGACCTGCCAGAAGAGATACAACAGCTGAAAATGCCAACTGGATTTAAAACAGCATTACAGATATATCTCTTCCAGCAGGCCAATCCAGTCCATTTTAAATTATGACTTAATTTGTACATGAACTCTTGTAAGTGTATTTTAATGATTTTATATTATTCTATTTTGACTGTGGGTTTATGTGTTTTTAATTGTGTTTTGCATTATAACATGCTGTACCCCACCTCAAGACTTTAGTAGAGGTGGGAAAGAAATAAAAATTATTATCATTATTAAACTCCCCCCTGACCCATGAGATCTAAAGTGTAAATACTACCAGGAGACTGGAGACTGGCATATATCACAACATTTTGTTGTGGTTCCCCACTTGCATGGAATCTATTTCTTCTAGTGGGCACTGGGCATCCATAGTATTACCTGAAGGGCTAACTCATTTTTTATGACATAAATTTTCACCAGCTGGAGGGTCATTGGATCTTCTGGTCTTTTAGGGTTAAGGGTCATTTGCCACCTTTCTAAAACAAAGGAGAATAAAAAGAGAACAACATATGTATCCAATCCTTCCTCCAAGTAACTCAGAGTAATATTACTAGCCTTGCTAACAACCATGTAAGTCTGAAGAGAGAGGATTGCCCAGTCACAGAGAGTACTGTATTCATTGGTTTGGATTTTATTTTTATTTTTATTTATTTATTTATTTTTGGTCTTTTTGCAGGCTTTCCTAAATTCAGAACATATATTCCAGGGTTTTTCATCTTAAAAATAGCAGCTTTGTTTCTTCTGTCTCATTCATAATTTTTGCCCTCTTGTTGCCTGGCCACATGCTCGTATTACTTAGCTACACATATCCCAGTTTTCATCTGTGAAGTATTGGAGGGTACACAGTATGCTGGCTATTGCATCCATGTGGCTCTATAAGAATGATCTGTTACGCATATACTAGTCACATAACCTCCAGGCTGTATAGTTGAAGGATTGTGACTTGATGTATTCTTTTAAACTTTACATCCCTTATATGGGGGTTTGGGCTTTAAATATGCCCAAAGGTGTGCAATCACGGCCTCAGTGACCCTTCAGAGAGCAGGCGGCTTGTTCTAGATCTGATGAGAAAAAGAAAACATGGAGACTGCCAATTAGAAGTTCACTTGCTAAATATAAGCATCGTGTTCCAAATCTAAAGCTCCAGGAGTGTGCTGATTCACACAACAGAGCTCTTGCTTGCACAGGGACCCTCTACATGATATTTCTTATCAGAGGACAAGGAGATTATCAAAGCATAGTTGGGTACAAATGTTGCTTAGAAAGGCAGTGTAATAACCAGTATAGTGCTTCTCAAGCTATCTGATATGGTGGGGCAGATTTTTCCCCTAATGTGCCTGGATTAGTACCATATTTATGCCATATTATTATTGCATTGACATAATTTCCTAGAAATGTGCTGCAGATGGGCAGTCTAAGGCTTGTGGGCCTTTACTGGTCTGGGGACCATCACTTTGCATAGCACTGATTGGACAAGCAGTGGTTCCCAAACTCTGATCCTCCAGAGGTTTTGGATTTCAACTCCCAGAAGCACCAGCCACCTTGTCCAATAGCCAGGAATTCTAGGAGCTGAAGTCAAAAGATCTGGAGAATCGAAGTTTGGGAACCACTGGATTAGAGTGTTGGGTTGGGATTCAGATAGTACTTGTTGGAATGTAGTAGTAAGCAGCAGCAGTGTGTGATCCAACAGTATATATCTGAGTAATAAACAGGATGCACTGGTAAGGTAAAAAATAAGACTTACTTTATTGTTACAGAGAATTCATCTAACATCTAGGAAAGTAAATAATCAGTAGAGAAAACTATACTGGGGTAGAAGGATCCCTAGAGCTGACCCCTGTACATGCAAGTAAGAAGAAAAACATCCTCATAGGAACAGCCTTGTGGCTGCATCCATCTTGGACCAAGGGAGAAAGGACAAAAAGACCAGAACAAAAGGCCATAAAACTCTTAACTTTAAGTAAAGAGTGGGAGGAGATACTGTAGAAAGTGATCTCTTCACAGTCACACTGATCAAATCTGTGAAGTGAGACTTTGGGTATTCTTATTTTCTATTGGTAAATACACTTTAGTAAGAATATAATGTAATATCCTTGTGTTACATATCAGATTCTCTGTAATGTGTGTTATTTATTTTTGTGCTGGCCAAGTGCCGTAATAATAAATATTCATATTCACTAATCAAATGACCATAGAGATAATCAGTGCAGCTGTAAGGAAGTCAACTGCCTTTCTCCCAATTCCATAGCTGCAAACATTGATGTAGTATTCCAGCAGTCATCCCAGTTGCTGTTGAACTCATGTATTCACCAGGTGACCTTGGAAGGTCTCAACTTGACCTACCTCACATGGTGATTGTGAGGATAAAATAGGGAGAAGGGAAATGATGTATGCTTCCTCAAATTTATTGAATGAAAGGGGGATTATAAATGTAACTAATGAATAAATGCTATGTTTGTATATTTCGGTTCATGTTAAAGTGGTGAGGAAAACCCTTCAGCAATTTTCTGGCATATCCTGTGCTGCTATATTTGTAACATGGAGGGGGAAAATAAATCAGATTATGATTGGGTTGTATGATAAACATTTTCAATAAATTCATTTTTAGAAGCAGACACCAAATACTGTAAGTGAAGAGTTTTGGTAGATTTGCTAAACACGGTGGGAACCACTCTGGAAATTCTGTCCTATTAAAAACATATTTATTCCAGTGCATGTGATTAGATAATCACCTATATTCGACAGGGTATTACTTATATTCATAAATTTGTGAGAGACACAGTTGCAGAATCTATGTCCCTCTATCTTAATCACTTTAATCACAGGCAATCAATACTAGAAACCACAATGTGAGCAGATAACTAAAGAAGCTGGTAGATTGCTTAGGAAAGAGAGAGACAGAATGCCAAACTGAGCAACTGCACACTGGTTGTGTGCCTTATTCATTTTTAATCATGTTACTACATAAAAATTCAGATGTACTGACTTCAGTGTGTTCTTTATGCAACTTATTTCTGAAGTGGTCCATGATGAGTTTCCTCTTGAAAATAACAGCACCCTAAGGGAGACAGTTCTGCTGGGAATTGCTCTTACTTGCTATAAACTGTGCAGATTTTGAAACTTTGTCAGGGATGCATGTGAAGCTGCATGTTGTTTTTATCAAACCAAACTGGGAATCTTTTCTAAATATTTTAGATTCCAAATAAAAACACCTGGGTAGCTTGACACGCATGGGAGAAAAGAAGAACTGATTCAAACATGTTTGCTTTTCAAGGCCAAAAACCGTGTTGCCACTATGTGGATGATACAAACCAAAAGGGGGCAGTGCAGGAGTTGCTATGTGTCAGTTCTCAGATGATCTGCTACATCATTCGGCTGCTTCTGTACCCAGCTCTGATTATTTAAATAAGTGTAAGAATTTTATCGAATCATAAGATCTTAGAGTTGAAAGGTACCACAAGGGGCATCTAGTCCAATGCCTGCCAGGAAGGCATATACTGCTGAAGCACCTATGAAAGATAGAATCATAGAGTTGGAAGAGACCACAAGGGCCATCAGTCCAACCTCCTGCCATGCAGGAAGGCACAATCAAAGCAACCCCAACAGATTACCATCCAGCCTTTATTTTAAAAACCTCCAAAGAAAGGAGACTCCACCACTTTCAGAGGGAGTGTGTTCCACTGTTGAACAGCTCTTACTGTCAGGAAGTTCCTCCTAATGTTTAGCTGGAATCTCTTTTCCTTTAGCTTGCATCCATTGTTCTGTGTCCTATTCTCTGGAGCAGCAGAAAACAAGCTTGCTCCGTCCCCAACATGACACTTAAACAGGGCTATCATATCACCTCTTAACCATCTCTTCTCCAGGCTAAAAATACCTAGTTCCCTAAGTTTCTCCCCATAAGACATGGTTTCCAGACCTTTCACCACTTTTGCCATCCTTCTCTGGACACACTCCAGCTTCTCAATATCCTTTTTGAATTGTGGTGCCCAGAACTGGACACATTCCAGATGAGGTCTGACCAAAGCAGAATAGAGTGCCCATCCAGCCTCTGTTTAAAGACAGATATAGAGAGTTCACCTGCTTCTGAGGCACTCTATTTCTCTGTCAAGCAGCTCTTACAGTAATTTGTTTTGTTTGTTCTAATTCTGTTTTCCTACAGCCAGCTCAGGGCACTGTCCATGTGGTTCTTCTCTTCCTCTTCCTCCTTATGATGTCTCCACAACAACCCTGCGAGGTGGATTAGGTCAAGAGAGATAAAGGAAAGGAGGGAGGGAGGAGTTTCTTGCCCACACATACCCAGTGAGTTTCATGATGCATTGAGGAGCTTAACCTTAATCTCTCCAGCCCCAACCCCAGCCCCAGCCCCTTCTCTATTTGCTACACCATACTGAGACACATGTGATGAAGTTTCATGCATCTGAGGAAATAGACTCTAGTCTACGAAAGCTCATGTCACCAGCTTCTTTCTTTCAGTTAGTCTCAAAGGTGCTACAAGATCCTTTTGCATAGTGATGAAGTAATGTATTATGTAAAGATACCTCCTTTTGAGGCACACACATGGATTATAAGATTCAGTGATCCAAGTCCTTCAGTCTTGAGGTCCACATCTTATCCCAATCATTGTCACAGCCTGATCCTCCACCCTTCTTAGCCTTGATCTTCTATCTACCCTACCTTAGTCCTGTCTTAACCATGACACCTCCCATCCCATCTTAGTTCACCATCTGTATATACACATTGATCAGAGAAAGTCTGCCTCCCTCCTCTCCCAAGATAAGGTCTCCCAGCACTAAATGGACACCGATGGTGCATCCATCATAATTAGGTCATCCTCTCAATTAGCACTGAGATGATTGCTAGTCAGCTGAGAGGGAAGTTTGAGAATGGTTGTCCTTCTGTCCAATTAGCAATGTTCCCAGCCCTTTCTTTCATCTTGCTTGCTGCAATCCTTTGTTCCACCACCATTTCTTTCTTGTCCTTCCTACATCTTCAGCCTTGTGTAGTATGGGAAGAAGACATTCCAAAGACCTCATTTCACAGAGAGAAAGAGTTAGAAGCAGCAAGCCACATGACCAGAAAGGCAAAATACTCTCCATTTGAACAAAGCAGTTGACTGGTTAGATGTGTCACACTTAAAGTCCTGCTTCTCAGGTAGCCAGCCTTTTGAAGTGTTGAGTTAAAGGTGATGTCTGAGGGGCCTCTGTAATCACATAAGATCATTGCAACCCATAGATTCGCTTAGCTTTGTTATTCCTCTATTTTGGGGATATTAGGTAAACAGTAAAAGCTAAGTAAGCATGGTATAATGGTTTGAGTATTGGACTATGAACTCTGGGAGTTCACTCAGCCATGGAAACCCCTGGATGATCTTGGACAAGTCACACAGTCTCAGCCTCAGAACAGAGCAATGGCAAACCCTTTCTGAACAAATTGTGCCAGGAAAACCCCGTGAAAGGTTCATCTTAGGGTTAACATATGTTGTAAACAAATTGGAAGGCACACAACAATGAACTGAAGCCATATCTTGTATAAAAAAATTGAAATAACATGTTTATTAAGAAATGCATTAATATATTCCATGATTCTAATTACTATGTTTTGCATGGTACTTGACCAGATGTGTCCATTGACAAAATTTTATTCATTCAGTTTGTGGTGCCTTCACTGCAAGGGGACACTTGGATTTAAACTGGTTTCAAAGGTGATGAATTGAAATGAAAAGCTATTCCATCTAAACAATTTAGGATACTATATTCTATAGATTTGACTACCAGTGTACTAGTCTCCTTACTGTACCATTTCCCTTTAATGGAAAATCTGGATTCGATATAATTTATTCATGTTATTTAAATCTCTTGGGTTTGTTTCTTTTTCTATTCCAGCTGCTGGATGGCTTGGGAACCAAGCCTTGGTGCGTTCTATGGTCCAGTTGCCTTTATTGTCCTGGTCACCTGCATTTATTTCCTCTGCACATATGTACAACTGAGGCGCCACCCAGAACGCAAGTATGAATTGAAGGAAAGGACAGAAGATCAGCAGAGGCTGGCAAGCCCTGAGGTTGGTCATAGCCACATCACAGACACAGGATCTGTTTCCCAGGCTACTTGCTCAATGATCTCTTCTTCCTTGCTGGAAAACGAGCACTCCTTTAAGGCTCAGCTTCGAGCTGCTGCATTCACTCTGTTCTTGTTTATTGCCACTTGGACCTTTGGTGCCCTTGCTGTTTCCCAAGGACATTTCTTGGATATGATCTTTAGCTGCCTATATGGAGCATTTTGTGTAACCTTGGGGCTCTTCATCCTCATCCATCACTGTGCAAAACGAGATGATGTGTGGCATTGCTGGTGGTCTTGTTGCCCATCTAAAAGAAACACATACTCTGTTCAAGTTAATGTCCGGCCAAAGGTTAATGTCAATGGGGAGAGCCAGGTCCATGCTCCCTGTCTTCAGGATTCACCATGTCCTAGTAAATCTGCTGTTTTTAATCACCCAGCTGCTAGTCACTGCAAACTTACCAATCTGCAAGCTGTTCAGAATCACGTCAACTGCCTTTCACCAGTCACACCCTGCTGTGCAAAAATGCACTGTGATCAGCTCCTGGAAGATGAAGCTCACATCCATGTACACAACGAGGGGACTTTCAGACCCAACATGCACATCCACCGATGTCTGAAAAGCAGAACTAAGCCACGCTACTTCAGCCGACATCGGTCTGCAGGAGAAAGAGAGTACGCATACCATATTCCTTCCAGCATTGATGGCAGCATCCACAGCTCCCACACAGACAGTCCACACAGTACACATGATAGTCAGTCAGGCCACAGGCGGCCATGCTGTGCAAAAAATGATCCATATCCTACCCTCAGCCAGCCTGAAAGTAGTGATGCAAGTACTGTGATCTACAGTTGTGCGAAAATGCCAGAAAGTGAGACAATTGTGCACCATGCAGCTCATTTTGAGATGCATCCACGGACACAGTCCTTGCCATTTAGTACAGCCAGCCACAATGGGATTTTAAAGGGGAATCTGCATGAAGCCATGGTCTACAGCTCAGACAGTACAGGAAATATCAAAACTGGCCCTTGGAAGAATGAAACTACTGTGTAGTTGATGTGCTGTGCTGCTCCTTTTGCACCTCAGACCATCTCAGACTGTAAGCCTGTATGCTCTTACCTGGGAGGAAGCCCAGGTGAATTCGGTGAGGTTTACTTGTGAGTAGGCACACATAGGATTGCACACTGTTGATCTTTGTTTTTCTTCTAAACTGAGTAAGATTCTACATGTTTGTGTAGTACATCAGTAAATTGGACAGGTTTTCAAATGATTGCTTTCCTAATTAGAGGCTTTAAAAGCAGTGGCAGCCTCAAAATCATTTTTAAAGAAATGATGGGACATGTTTGGCGATGGCAAAGCTAACCTAGGGAGCAGAATATGAGACAATATGATTTTGTTACAAGACATTCTATTGCCCTTTTAATTCTTTAATCTGCATCAGCATCAGGCATTATACACGTATCAGCATCACAACCTTCTTGGCTTAATTTTTTTAAAGAAAAAATGTTGTTCTAAAATTTCTAAAATTCCAGTAGCAGAAAAAGGAGGATTTCATAATCTAATACAGCTGTTTAGACCTACAAAAGTGATACTGCCTCTAAAAACTTTTTGTAGCATACAGCCTGTGAAATCATATAGTGTATAGTTGCTGTTATGTCTCATCTGTTGGAGGGACATAGCAGATAATGTCCCTCGTTAACATCTATGGTGCTGTATTGGTTGTATTTCTTTTTTATTAGTATTATTATGATTTTTTTGTTTGCATGACACATGTCAGAATAATACCATTTGCTGTTTTCTAGTGATACATGTGTAAAATGGGGGGAACTCTATTATAAAAGGCTGTAACTGTCCATGCTGGTATTAATCTAGAGCATTTCAAACTTAGGAAAATGGAGAGGGGAAGCACTACTGCACTAGTTTAAGTGGCACAATCCTTTGTATAAGGTTATATGATAGCTTTAATAAGGGTCCACTCTAATGTCTACAGAGCATGCACTATTCATTGTATGTGGCATTGTGCAGTATAATAGCAGCTGTCTTCATGAGTCCCACTCTTCTGTAAGTATGCCTTCTAAAACCAGTCTGCAAGCTCTCCTACCACTGTCTTCTAAAACAGAAAGAAGTACAGTTTTATCTTTGAGGACTGCAGTCAACTTACAGTCATTTACTTAACAAATTAGTTAGGGCACTATCCAACAACCCAAGTGAAGAATTGGAGGATCCGTAGACTTTAATGGAAAAGAAATAGTCTGTGTACCTGCTTAAGTCTTCCTTGCTGAAGAGTACTGGAACTCAAAAGCACCTAACTCTGGTTGGATTGTTTGCTTGCTCTGGTTTAGAGATGGAGGAAGACTGGTACATGCAATTTTCTGTGATGATAATAACAACAATGTAGTACATTTGTAGTCAGCTAATGAAATGCTACACCACTTTAAGCCTGTAATTCTGAATGCCCTTTCTAGGGAGTAAGACCCAATGGGCTTTTCTTGCAAATAAACATGCATAGGATTGCACCGTAAAGGAATATAATTTTTTAAAGATATATATATATATTTATTTATTTATTTAATCCAGATTTTCAGTGAACCCCCCTTCTCTTTCATGCCTTTCAGTCATCTGTGAAAACAAATGTGGGATTGTTTTTGTACTTCTATGAAAATTTGACCTTCAACTGCAGGATTTTAATTGATTTATTCTTCTGAATGCAGAGGCATTTTAGAGTCAGCAAAGTTCCCTATTCATGAGGCTTTGGGCAAAGAGATGTTTTAAAACAGATATCCACGAACATCTGGATACAAAACACCAACTCACAGTAAAAAGTAGAATTGTAATTACCCTTATTTTTAAATAAGTAAAAGGATAAAAAGAGTCTTGACTATAAAATGGTTGACATAATGTGAATGGGACAATAAAAGAAACCCAAAAGTGTGGTGTCAATGAAAATAAAGAACAGTATTTCAAGAAAAGAAAAAAAAGAAAGAGCAAGCACAAAGTTACATGGCCATTAAGAACAAATGTATAGACATATCAAACAAGCTCAAGCAGAGACCTCATACATGGCTTACAATTTGGCCAGACCTTCCTAACCAGGTATCATCCAGATGTGTCTGATTACAACTCCTTTCAAACCCCCCCCCCCAGCCAACAGCTGGAATAGTGTACAGTAGAGTATACTGTACCAGATGCATCTGGATTCCACCATGTTAAGGGAAGGTTAGGCGATTCCCTGGAGAGGGGGATTCTTTTTTAGGGAATTATTTTTGTCAAGGTCTATAGAGTTCAAGTCACTGTGTGTTCCTTAATCAGCATGTTATGAATCCCTTCATTTTAGGATACATAAGAATCTATTTCCTTACAGTGTACATAACAAATAATTATTATAATTTTTGGAATGTTATTAACAAAGTGTGTCAGATGAATGTGTTCTGCAGTGTTTGCAGGTGGGAATTAGTTGTCAAAGGGTTAATGCTCAGTATCTGAGTGCAAGGAATTTCCTTTTGTTTTTCTGTATTTTTATAAAGTTCAAATATATATATATATATTGTAAATTACTGCAAATAATGTATACATTGTGTATGCGTGTGTGTGTGTGTATGTTATGTATGTTTTTCAAAGGTGAACAAAGCAGAATGCACTAGGTGGGTGTTGAATTTTGAACAGTATTCAGCCTTTTCATGATGCCTCTTTTAGATGATACAAAAAGGAAAAAAGAGAGAGAGAGAATATCCTGAGCTTTATAATGTATATTGCTGTATATGCTTGAATTGTCTCAGAACTAAAATACAGTATTTTGCATTGTGTGCATAATTATTTTCTTTTTCATCATTATTTTTTCATGTATACATTGCTCATTTCACAACATCAGTGCAACTATATAGGCTTAGATATAATGTTAAATGCCACATCTCTGTGTCTCAACAATATTTATAATATTCTGTAATAGTTAAGTCCTAGAAGGTCTCTAGAATTATGCAAAATAGTCCACACATATGCTGAGATCTGGGTGAAATCATCACAGTTCAGGAACACACTCATTGAAGTTCTCCAGTTTGTGTTTCTATTGCCGATGTTGTTCTGTCTGACAAAAACAACAACAAAGAACAAAGATAATTAAATGGGTGCTGCTTTCCACTAAAGAGCTGCTGTCATAAACTTCTCTTGCAAACTAACGTTCAGTATTGATACACCTTTCGTATTGTGTCTGAATATGAAGTTAGCAAATATTTCTGGGCTAATTTGGAAAACAATGTTATGCAATAAGCTGTTTGCAACTTTTTTTTAGAAAATATACGGTATAATTGCAGAGTAGGAGAACATGATATTAAATAAATTGAAAACATTTTATAACATGATATGTGACCCAAATTCCTTTTGTGTTTTTGATTCTTTGTTTTGCTTTTTGAGTTCTTGGAATTTCATATGGAAGTTCAGAAAACTTTATTGTCTTCACTTAAGTTTCTCTATATTTATATCTATTTAAATGGGCAATGAAATTCTAGATTTCTTGCACCAGACAAAATGAGGAGCAGCCCTCTATACCGGAAGGGAATGGGGTGTTTAATGTGAAGTTGAAGGCTTTCACAGTCAGCATCCATTGTTTTTTGTGGGGTTTTGGGGCTATGAGGCCGTGTTGTAGAAGAGTTTATTCCTGACATTTCACCAGCACTGTGGCTGGCATCTCCAGAGAATGCTGGCATGGAAGAGAGAGAGGTATATATACTGTTGGTTGAGAGGAAGCAATTTACATGTTAATCTGTGAATTGTTCTGTTGTTGAATGGCAAGGCCTACAGGGTGACTATTTAATTAATGATCCATTGGCTCCTGGGAAGCCACCTCACCCTGGGTGGTTTTCATTTGCATTTGCTGTGTCTTGATTTTGGTGCTTGTCAGGATTGGTAGACAAACTTTGTTTACTTTAAGGCTTTCTTTTTCTTGTTGTATTCTGACCTGATAGTTGTTGGCATGGTCCAGAATTTCAGTATTTTCAAACAGCATTTTATGCTCAGGATGGTTTATAATGTGTTCTGCTACTGGTGATTTTTTTCTAGCTGACCCATTGTCCAGTGTCTCTCAATCACCCAAAGGGAAGGTATTTTTACAATACATCATGGGGTTCACAGACAGAAAAAGGAGACTGTTGAGGAAACACAACCTCCAAATGGTCTACAAACTGACCAAGAAATTCCAGCAAATTCTGAGCTCAGTGAAGGACAGGAGAGATCCTCTCACAGCTGCAGGAGTTTTCCACATATTGTGCAGCTGCAGACAAGTCTACATAGGTACCGCCAAGTGCATTGTTCAAACACAAATCAAGGAACATGAGAGATACTGCAGACTGAGTCAGCCAGAAAACTCAGCAATAGCAGAACATGTTATAAACCGTCCTGGGCATAAAATGCTATTTGAAAACACTGAAATTCTGTACCGTTGCAAGAACTATCAGGGCAGAATGCACAGGGAAGCCACTGAAATCCATAAACACCTGGACAACTTCAACAGGAAAGAAGAAAACAACAGGAATAAACTCTTCTAGAACATAGCCTCATAGCCTGAAAAACCACAAAAACAATGGGGTATTTGATGGGGAGAGAAGGTTAACATCAAATTGGAAAGGGAAGGAACTGGAAAGAAACTGGGTGTTTGTTTGATGGGGAGAGAGATCTGGAGGTGGTGGAGGAGGAGGAGGATGGGGGGCGGGGGCAGAGAAGGTTTTAATATAGGATTGAAAAGTGAATCACCTCTTACATACACACACACTACTACCTGACAGATCTTTCAAAAATCACTGCTGAGGCACATGTGGGGTGGTGCTTCTTCAGACCTTTCTCAGCAGTATTACTGTATTGACCCATATATAAGTCAACCGAGGATTCTAGGCTCAATTTTTGGGCATAAATTTCTCGACTTATAGTCAAGTACATATGGCATGCAATCCTCCTGAAGTATTTCAAAGGATTGCTTTTACTTTGGGTTATGAGAAGTGAATTGCTGAATAACTTTGGCTTGTCTACATTACTTATAGACACTGAATTCCCCCTGGGCTTACTGGCCCAATCTAGACAGGCATGAAGAGGTGCCTTTAGGGCTGAAAAAGGCATGAGTAGGGCTGGGGAGGGTGCAGTGTTTAGACCCTCCCCAGCCCTACCGCATATGGGCACCACCATTTAAAAATGGTGGCATACATACGGGCATGTCATGATGTTGTCAAGGCGCATGCAGCGTTTAGAAACGCTGCATGTGCCATGATAACTTCACATCACAGGAGGGCGCCAAGCGCGCCCTTCCCGTGCCACAAAAAAGGAGCTCAAAAACTGAGCTCCTTTTTTGCGCCGGGTGTTTGGCGTGGCATTCAAACGGCTACACCAAACACCTGGGGAGAAAGGGGCCGTGGCGGCAGCCCCTTTCTCCCCTCAGCAGCACCAAGGAAAGTGGGGTGCAGCAGGTGCCCAGTGTGACTGCTACACCCTATTTTGTGGCCACGGAGAAGCGGCAGATTGCCGCTTCCCCGCGGCCTCCGAAAACAGAGGGATGGGGCCTCCAAGACTGCTGGTGCAGCAGCCTTGGCCCCATCTCGCCGCTTCCTGGGGCAGCTATAGACTGCCCCTTTTGGGCGGTCAGAGCCCTGGTGGCGCAGTGGTTAAATGCCTGTACTGCAACCACTCACTCAAAACCATAAGGTTGTGAGTTCAAGACCAGCAAAAGGGCTCAATCTCGACTCAGGCTTGCATCCTTCTGAGGTCACTAAAATGAGTACCCAGATTGTTGGGGGCAAGTAGCTTACAGTTGTAAACCGCTTAGACACTCCTTAGGTGGTATAAAGCGGTATATAAATGAAGCTGTTTGTTTCATGCAAGCCTAAAACTCCAAATATGTTTTGTGTTTTTACAACACCCAGATGTGATTCAGGGTTTTCCCTCTCCTTGTCCCACATTAAAAAGAATTACAATTTCCTCTGAGTTTTCCAGAAAACTTGGAGCAAAACACAGCAGCAACAGGCAGCTGTCTTCCCACAAAGGCCCTCAAGCATCCCTGCCAAAGTTGCTCTTTGGGTATGAGTCACTGTGAAATCAGAATGAGCCACCCAGTGTTGATACCATGGCTGAGGACCTCGTTTTGATCTCAGAGTAACTCTTGCCCACCACAATATTGATGGCTGGCTTCTAGTTTCTTGGATTTAAACTGGTTTTCTTGTTGAACCAAAAAAACAAACATTTATTATATACTGTATATATATTTATATACAAAACCTTTACTAGGTCTTACTTTCGGGGAGGCCTTATATTTAGCAATTCAGCAAAACCACTGCTGGGGCTTATTTTGGGGGGATGTCTTATTTTCGGGGAAACAGGGTACATGGCACTTTACACGAGCTGTTCACAATTTTGACAGCTCCCTACCCTCAGACTTACAGTTTAAAAAGACAGGGCACAAAAGGAAAGGGAGATGGCATTAAGGGAAGTGATTCAGTCCAGGAGATGCTCTTCCCTCCCTCCAGAGGCCACATCAGTGGCAGTTGGGAGGGGAGGGGACCTGTGCAACAAGGCAGAATCAGAGGTTAGGCACAAGGCTGATGCATATTGTCTTGTTTATCTGGCAGCAATCAAGAACTGGTAAACAAACTGCAAGCCTTCTATTGTGGCTTGTTTGTTGTAATGTCAAAATCAGAAATCTGGTTTGTTTCTCTGTACCAAAAGCCAAAGAAATAAACCATTATTTGCTTTAGATATATAAACAAGCTAAGAATGGAAGTGCCATGGTTTGTTTATCTCTTCCCTTTTGCAGTCAAACCTTGTCAGTAAGCCAGAACAGTGAAAAATCTTTTCATCCCAAGCAAGTGCACCCAATAAAAAAGTTCCTTATACCTTAAAATATAATTGTCTGATTATAGAGAAGAATCATTTGAATGGGCTATGCTAATCCAAGATACCTTTTTACTTCTCTTTATTCCCCCCTTTTTTTCAACCAGATAACTGAGGGTTGGAAGGACCTTTAACGTAAGCACAACTCTGGTAAGCTCCATATCAGTACACTGTTGCTGCATCATGTGATTATGTATAAACTGATTTGATTCACTAGAATAGGAAATGATAATTGGGTTTTGTCTACTATGGGTTGTTGTGTATGATACCAGTGCAAGGTACAAGAACATGCAGATTGTTTTGCTGGACCAGATAACCATCCCTCTAATCTAGTGTTTCAAGCTGTAGACTGATGCGTCTTAGAAACTCATAAACAGGTAAACATACATATCATATTTCTTCTTTAAGGGAGGCAGGACATCCAAGGAAGAGGAGACAACTATCACTCCAGAAATCTGTTACAAGAACTTTGGAAGATCTGTGTTTCTTTGGTAAATCACATGCTCTGAATGTTCAGGTTATCAAATTTAATCTTTTAATTTCCAGATCCACAAAACAGCAATATCTTTATTGCACCAATGAAATGCACAAAATACAGGATGCAAGCTTTTGACATTCCAATGGCTTTTCCATCAGGCAAAGGTGTTTTTTAAAAAAATCAAAGAGCAGAGACAACCTGGCTCTCAAAGGAGTGTGTGTGTGTGTGTGTGTGTGTGTGTGTGTTGCTAATGGATTTTAATTTTTATTTCCTGGACTTTACAGCTCAGTGTCTCAAGAGATATGCTTTCATCCGGGGGGGGGGGGGGATCCATGATGTAACAGAGAGGATGACAAGACTCATCAAGCCCACTGACAGTTATCCCTTCCTTTTGGTCCATGCAGAAACCAATGATAGTGCAAGGCACAGCTTTCAGAATATCACAAGGGATTATGCAGTTCTGTGTAGGAAGCCAAAAAGTCTGGATGCACAGGTAGTTATTTCGTCTGTCTGTCCAGTGGAAGGGCAGGGCCCAGGAAGGGAGAAAAAATTAGTGGAGATGAACAACTGGCTCTGCAGATGGTAAAGCCGGTAACAATTTGGCTTCCTGGACCATTGTGGTGCGGTTTCATGGAGGTGGATTTTTGGCAAGGGGTGGGTTGAATCTCACAGCATTTGGAAGGTACATATTTTGCTTAGAGTCTGAAAGCTCTTATCAGGAAGGCTTTAAACTGAGTTATGTGTGGGAGGGAGACAGTATTCACGAGGGCAGAAGTTCATCAAGTGCTGGAGATAATAGCTCAAATGTTACACAGAGAACAAAGCAAATAGCACAAGAACTCAACACTGGGAGAAAAAAGATATTTAAAAGTCAGAAGAGGGAATGGTCCATGGTCTTAGATGTCTCTAGACTAGTGAACAGAGCTTGGGAAATAACCAGGATGAACTTGAATTCTTAGCACAGCCAAGCAAATATGATATAACAAGCATCAATGAAACCTGGTAGGGTTAGTCTTATGATATCTTAAATACTGTTTTTAACCTGTGTTTTTACCTTGTTTTTACTTGGCTTTTACCTTGTTTTTACCATTACCTTATTTTATTCTTTTTACCTGTGCTGGTCTATGACTGTAATAAAGATGAACCTGAGTTTAACAACTGGAATGTAGCGATAGAGAGGTATGACCTATTGCAGAGAAATAAGCCAAATAGGAAGGGAGGTGGAGTAGCATAAAACATTAAGGCTGTGTACATCCGTGAAGAGATCCAGGACAATCCAAGAAATCCTGGAAGCCAAGTTGAGAGCATCTGGGTAGAAATTAAGAAGAGAGAAATAATAAGAATGGGGTGCAGGGGGTCTGCTACAGACCTCCAAGCCACACTGAAGACTTGGATGATGCCTTCCTGGAACAGATGGCCATACACTCAAAAAGAAGAGTTGTACTAGTAATGAGGGATTTTATCTATTCTGATATTTGTTAGAGTCAAACTCTTAAATTAATAAATAAAAATAAATTTAAGATCCAACAAATTCTTCAATTGCCTTGTTGACAATTTCATTCTTCAGAAGGTGGAAGAGGTAACTAGGGGATCAGCTATTTTAGATCTGATCCAAACTGACAACAGTAGTCTGGTTAGTGGGGTGGAAGTAGCAAGATCCTTAGGTGCAAGTAACCATGCTCTCCTGGAGTTTATTATACAATGGAAAGGGGAAGCCAAACATAGTCAGACTTGCATTCTAGACTTTAAGAAAGTGAATTTCAGTAAATGTAGAAAATACTGGTGGTAATGCCATGGTCAGGAATACTAACAAAGAGGGTTCATGAAGCCGAGCATAATCAGACTTCGATTCTAAACTTTAAGAAAGAAAATTTCAGTAAACATAGGAAAATATTGGTGGTGATGCCATGGTCAGGAATATTAACAAAGAGGGTTCATGAGGGATGGGAGTTTCATAAATGTGAGATATTGAAGGCACAATTTCAAACAGTTCCAATGATGAGGAAAAATGGGACCTGTCTAAAGAAACCAGGATGGATGTCTAAAGAACTTACAACTGAAGTAAGACTCAAAAGGGACTTGTATAAGAAATGGAAAGGGGGAAATCGCCAAAGAATAATTCAAACAAATAGTCAGCTGATGTAGTGAGAAATTTAGAAAAGCTAAAACACAGAATGAGCTCAGGCCTGCTAGAGAAGTTAAAAACAATTAAAAAGAGGCTGTTCTAGGTTATGTCCATGACAAAAGGAAAAACAAGGAAATTATAGGGCCACTGCATGGAAAAGATGACAAAATATTAATAGGGAATGAAATAAAGACTGAACTATTCTCACCTTATTTGCCCCAAAGTTATCTGAAAAGGAGAACAGTCCTCGACCTGGGCAAAATGGAGGAGATGATGCAGCAGGAGAAATACAGCACAGAATAAGTAAAGAAAGTACAAGAATACCTGGCTACTCTAAACGAATTGAAGTCTCCAGGGCCAAATGAACTATATCAATGGATGATAAAGGAACTGTAAAAAATAATCTCAAAATCACTGTCAATAATCTTTGAGAATTCCTGGATAACAGGATAGGTCCCAGCAGACTGGAGGAGGGCAGATGTTATCCCCATCTTCCAAAAAGGAAGAAAAGGGGGAAAAGAGGACATAAAAAAAATACTTCCTAGTCAACCTGACGTCAATCACAAGAAATATACTAGAGCAGATGATCTGTAAGCACTTACAAAGGAATGCCATAATCACTAAAAGCCAGCATGGGTTTCTCAAAAACAAGTCATGTTAGTCTAATCTTATCTCTGTTTTTCATAGAGTCACAGACTTGGTACGCAAAGGTGATGCTATCAATGTAGCATATCTTGATTTCATTAAGGCCTTTGACAAGGTCCTCCATGATATCCTTACAAAAAGGCTTGCAAAAGTGGGCTAGACAATGCAGCTATTAGGTGGATTTGTAATTTTTTGACCAACTGAACCCAAAGGGTACTCAATAATGGCTCCTCATCTTGGAGAGAAGTGACTAGTGCCACAAGGTTCTGTCCTGGGCCCAGTGCTATTCAACATCTTTATCAATGACTTGGATGATGGAATAGAGTGCATGCTTATCAAATTTGCAGACCCCACCTGTAATATTGTGTCCAGTCCTAGGCATCACAATTGAAGAGGGATATTGACAAGCTGGAGCATGTCCAAAGGAGGGTGAAATGGTGAAAAGTCTGTAAACCATGCCCTATGAGGAGCAGTTTAGGGAGCTGGGTAAGTTTATCCTGGAGAAGAGATGGTTAAGAGGTGACATGACAGCCATGTTTAAATATTTGAAGTAATGTCATATTGAGGATGGATCAAGCTTGTTTCCTGCTGTTTCAGAGACTAGGACATGGAGTAACTGCAGGAAAAGAGGCTCAACTTAAACATTAGAAGAACCTCCTGGCAGTAAGAGCTGTTTGACAGTGGAACACATTCCTCAGAGAGTAGTGCAGTCTCCTTCTTTGGAGGCTTTAAACAGTCTGGATAGCCATCTGTTAGGAGTGATTTGATAGTGTATGGCTGGACTGGATGGCCCTTGAGGTCTCTTCCTGAGGAGGGTAGAAGGAATTAATAAAAATTAATTTCTAGAGGTAACCAACACATATAGTCAATATGTTAATAATTGGAGGACTTGGATATGAAATCAGAACAAAAGACTGTTTAGAGACAGATAACTGAGCAGGTAAAAAGAGACATCTTCATGGCTTCTTCATTGTATCTCTGGCACCTGAATGTTTACATTAAGCTAAGAAAGGAATGTCTAATAATAATAATAATTAATAATAATTTTTATTTATACCCCACTCTTCAGCCAAGGCTGAACAGAGAGTTAAAACAGTCCTAATAAGGGGGATTGATGGGTACTCACGTGGGGTTCAAAATGCATACTCTTCTGTAACCAATGAGTGAATGAAATATACCTGTGTTTAATTCGATGTAGCCAATCAGTGTATAGATTGGAAGTTCTTTGTTTGAATCCCTATGGAACAAGTCTTCAGCCTTTGGGAAATTATTTCCTCTGGAGCCTGGTGGCAATAAAAAGCTGATTTCATGTTAAATTCTGGGGTCCCTCTCGTTGTTTTGTGGGATTCTGCAGCATTCCAACTCTAGGATTCTGTTAATTTAACTCTTTCTAGATTACCTCACTACACTCTTATGCTGGTGTTATTCCACTTTTACTGCTCTGTCTGCCTCTTCCTGCATTCTGGGATTTGCAGTTAAGGGAGGAGCACTTAGAATTCTCAGCTGGAAAGGTCTTAGGCTGCACTGAACTACAAACCCAAGAATGCAATAAGAGGCAGCCAGAGCAGAAAAAATGGAATAGCAGCACCATAATAGTGTAGTGCGGTAATCTCCAGCTTGCCCGCGCCATATGCGGCTTTGATCTTATGTGGAAGGCAAGCCCTAGAAGCAATAATGTCATGCATTTGTGTGCACACACAAGCCCGCATAGCTATTGTTTTAAATGGGGCTTGAGCATACACATTGTTGTTGGTTTTTTTACTTGGGGGTGTCTGGAACGGATCCCCCACATATGGGAAAGGCCCACTGTACTTTGTCTCCCAGAGCTCACATGGCGAAGGGGGAGGAATGGCCTCTGTCTACATGGACATGTCTCCATACCATCTTAACTGAGAACAATTACAGTATAACAGCATCTTGACAAATGTAAGCCTGTGACTCTGACATCATCATTTTTCTTTCTTTCTCCTGTTCGATGTTTAACACCTTTGCCTGATGAAGAAGCCAGTGGAACTTTGAAAGCATGTATTTTGCTTATTTTGGACATCCCGATAAAGGTATTTTGTTAATTTTTCAATGTTATTGTTCTTTGCTGTATGGCCAATACTGTCACCCCTGGATATTCTCTTATCTTCAGATAGGTTGGCAAATTGATTTTCTGAAGCCCGGCTCTATTCTACACACACACAGTGGACTCCTGCCCTGCTGCATACAACAATTAGAGCCAGTTGTAGATTCCCAGATACCCAATCTGAACTAGAAAAGTCCAAACCATTTTAGCCAAAGTTCATAAGTAATATCTTTGTTAAATTCTTTTTCAGGGGGCAACTTAGAATCAAACTTCTGCAAAATGAGTTCAACCCGCAAAAGCAGTTTGCATTCAGTTAGCTAAGCAGGGTTGCTTGGCCACATCTGTGCCAGTTATCATCTGAGAAATTTTGGAGGATATGGTGTACACAAAATAATTGCCCCACATTTCCAGGTCTTCTACCATCATACCATGCAGCAGCTGAGACCTGCCTCTCTCCAGAAACAAACAGCTTCATTTAAGGAGTGTCTAAGCAGTTTACAATTGTAACCTACTTGCCCCCAACAATCTGGGTACTCATTTTAGTGACCTCGGAAGGATGCAAGCCTGAGTCGAGATTGAGCCCTTTTGCTGGTCTTGAACTCACAACCTTATGGTTTCGAGTGAGTGGCTGCAGTGCAGGCATTTAACCACTGCTTTCCTTGGTTACCTCCACCATAGCAGCAGCCTCATGGGACTTGGAGGGGGGGCATTTTGGATGGGATGCAAGAGAGTAGGGAATAGCTTTTTATGGCCTGTTCAAAAAAGGATATATATGCATATAAAGCACACATATATCACTCAAAGGATTCTGGTCATAGTCTTCTTTGCTAATGTCTATAAAAGTAGTGTGAGACAATGGGAGATACAGTGTTAACAGAGTGGCGATAAGACACAAAGGAAGACGAGATTGATGGTTGAAATCTATCCCATCTTCCAAACACTCTGTTAACCCAAAACAACCAAGGGTCATCCCATCCATACCACAGTCCCTCACCTTGCTCCTTTGTAATGCCAGGTCGGTGAAGAATAAATCTCACATAATTCATGATCTGTTAGAAGAAAATGTCGACCTGGCTTGTATCACGGAAACCTGGCTGGGTGAGAACAGCAATGTGGACGTGGGTCAAGGCCCTCCCACCGAGTATACCGTCCAGGAGCAGGTTAACAAAAGTGGGTGGGGGGTGGCCTTGGTCCATAAAAGTACTTTCAACCTGACCAGGAGACCTATCTGTAAAACTGACTATATCAAGTGTATTTACCTGATCCTGAAGACTAGGGACAGTTTGGGGATTCTGTTAGTCTACCAACCATCCTGTTGCCTAACAGATCCCTGACTGAGCTGACACAGCTGGTCTAAGAGCTGGTGCTGGAGTCTCCCAGGCTTCTTGTCCTGTGGGACCTCAACATCCCCGCCAAGGCCGGCTCATTAAATCTGACTGGTGCAGCTAGGGAGTTCATGGATTCCATGACTACCATAGGCCTGTCCCAATTGGTCTCAGGGCCAAGACATTGTGCAGGTAATACACATCGATGTGGTCTTTTGTACAGATCAGGAAAATCCGTGGGCAGAAGTCATTGGTACTACTGCCCTGTCATGGACAGACCACTTCCTGGTCAAGGTGGAACTAAAGGCCACTACCCATATCCCCCTCGGGGGTGGAGGACCTATTAAGATGGTCTGCCCGCGAAGGCTGATGGAACCCAAAAGGTTCCAAGAAGCTCTAGAGGGTTACATGGTTGGGAATGACAGCGACTCTGTTGATAACCTGGTTGATACCTGGAACACCGACTTTGCCAGGGCTAAAAACAGCATCACTCCCGAGCATCCTCTCCTACTTGCTTCTAATAAGAAACCATGTATACCCTAGATCTTCGTAGGATGAAGCGAGACGACTAGAAAGCTGCTGGCGCCAACACCGTTGTTTACCTGACAAGACACTCCTAGAGAACTTATTAAAGTCCTATAGAGTGGCAATTGATGCAGCAAAGAATTCGTTCTATGCTACATGTAATGCATCAGCAGAGTCTCGTCCAGCAGAGCTTTTAAGGGTGATTAAAGAGCTAATTCAACCTCCTCCCACCCTGAACCCATTATAAGAATCTACCAATGCCTGCTGTGATGCCTTTAATGACTTTTTTTGCCGATAAAATCTCTCAGATAATGGCCGATCTAGATGCCAGCATTAGCACAGAAACTATAGAAGAGGTGTCCAGTGACTCCGTGAATATTGTTAGACTGGATCACTTTGAGTTTGTAAGTACCAAGGAAGTGGACAAGCTCCTTGGATTCGTTAGGAGGACGACATGCCCTCTTGATCCCTGCCCATCCTGGTTGACTGCCCAAGGAAGGGATGCGGTGATGACATTGCTCCAACTTGTCATCAACGCATCCCTCAGGGAGGGCAAATTTCCATCTGAGCTTAAATAAGCTGTGGTTAAACCACTTCTGAAAAAGCCCTCCCTGGATCCCTTGATAAGAAATAATTATAGGCTGGTCTCCTTGTTACCATTCTTGGGCAAGGTGATCGAGAGGGCAGTTGCCTTCCAACTCCAAGCCATCTTGGATGAAGCCGATTATCTAGACCCATTTCAAACTGGCTTCAGGACGGAATACGGAGTTGAGATGGCCATGGTCGCCTTGGTTGATGATCTCTATCTGGGCATCGATAGGGGAAGTGTGACCCTCTTGGTGCTTTTGGACATCTCAGTGGCATTCGATACCATTGACCATGGTATCCATAATAATAATAATAATAATAGTAATAATCTTTATTTCTAGCCCGCTCCTCTGTGAGTACAATCGGAGTGGGGCACAACAAGATTAAAACATACAAATTAAAACACTTCATTGACCCATTTCCAGCCCCCCTCCCCTTAAAAATAAATTAAATTGACAATAATTTAAAACCAACAACATTAAAAACATAATTCATCCTCCATAGTTCTTAGATTGAGGAGAAAAATAGCACCAGGCAAGGGGTCAAATTCAATTTATAGGTCCTTCTAGAACGCCTGAAAGAATTAGTAATTGGGGGCACTGTGCTCCAGTGGTTTCGTTCCTTCCTTTCGGGCAGATTCCAGATGGTGAAGCTGGGAGACAGCTGCTCTCGTAAAAGAGAGTTGATATCTGGCGTCCCTCAGGATGGTATCCTGTCTCCCATGCTATTTAACATTTACATGAAGTCACTGGGAGAGATCATCCGGAGACATGGGGTGCGGTGTTATCAGTACGCTGATGACACCCAAATAAATAACAATAATAAAATCTTTATTTTTATACTGCCCTTCCAATGATCAGGGCAGTGCACAACATATACAACAATTTAAAAACATTTCAAAAATAAACAATAACAATATCAATGCAACAGTACAATAGCAATATGCCAAACCAGCTCACAGTGGGGGAGGATGAGGGAGAAATAACAACAGGGAGAGGAATATCAGGGGTAGGCCTGCCCAAATAAGTGTGTTTTTAACCCCTTTTTAAACTGGGCAAGAGAGGCGGCTGAGCGGAGCTCGATGGGCAGTGAGTTCCAGAGGCTAGGGGCCGAGATGGAAAACGCCCTCTTCATGGTGGTTGATGATCTGGCCTCTGGAACTCTTAGTAAGTGTTGCCCGGTGGATCTGAGTGTGCGGGGCGGATTGTATGAGGAGAGGCGGTCCTTCAGGTACTCTGGGCCCAAATACATTTCTCTATGCGTCCGACTGCTGCAGTGACCCTCAGTGACCCAAGGATGGCATCTCTCCTCTGAATGCCTGTCTAGAGTCTGTAATGGGCTGGATAAGGGAAAACAAACTCAGGTTGAATCCAGAGAAAATGGAGGTACTGGTGATAGGTTCCCCCAGCCCAGGGATGGAGATTTGTCAACCTGTCCTAGATGGTGTCACACTTCCCCTAAAGAACAAAGTTCGCAGTCTGGGAGTACTCCTGGATTTGTCCCTCCAGCTGACATCGCAGGTGGAGGCGATAGCCAGGAGTGCATGGTATCAACTACGTATGGTTGATACGTCAGCTGCATGGTATCAACTACGTATGGTTGATACGTCAGCTGCATGGTATCAACTACGTATGGTTGATACGTCAGCTGCATCCCTACCTGGGCAGGGAGGACCTTGAATCAGTGGTACATGCACTGGTAACCTCTCGTTTAGATTTCTGTAACGCTCTCTACATGGGGCTACCAGTTCGGAAGCTTCAATTGTTCCAGAATGCAGCAGCCAGATTGGTTACGGGGGCATCAAGAACAGATCATATCACCCCCATACTAAGATCATTACACTGGCTGCCAATTAGCTTCCGGGCACAATATAAAGTGTTGGTTTTAACCTTTAAAGCCTTATATGGCTTGGGCCCAAGTTACTTGAGGGAACACCTCTTCCTACACAATCCGCCCCGCACTCTCAGAACTTCAGGGATGAATCTTTTGGAATATACCAACACTAGATTGTTGATGACTTCCCACAGGGCATTCTCGACCGCAGCCCCGAAATTATGGAACAACTTGCCAGAAGGCACTTAAGACGGATCTCTTCCGGCGGGCCTATCCACCTGACCTATTATAACAGATTATCGATCTTACCTGGGAACTAGAACGAAAACTGCTGGAACATTTGACTATGTCTAGGGGTTGATCTGTATTGTTTTATGAACTGTATTATATAATGATTTTAGGTTATGGTTTTTAATTGTTGTTTAAATTGGATACTGTTTTAATAAACTGTTGGAATCCTGCCTCGATCCGAAGGGAGAGGCGGGAAAATAGAAATAAAATTTATTATTTATTATTATTAAAAGGCATCAGTATTATACTGGCATCTATCACCTTAGAATATACCGTATGTATTCGACGATACGTTGAGAAATTTATGCCCCAAAATTAACCCCCAAAACCTGGGCCAACTTATACATGGATCAATAGGCTTGCCCTTCAGGCCTCCTCCCCAGTCTGGCCAGTCTTGCCCTTCAGGCCTCCTACCCTCGACATGGTCATATAAAACTCTAATTTTGGCCCCAAAACCTGACCTCGGCCTATACACGAGGCTGACTCAAGAATAGGAGACCTCCAACAAATATCAAGTGCTATAAGCTATATTTCAGCAGAAGAAATTGGCAAAACCACCTTAGCCAAGAAAACCCTATGTAATTAATGGGGTCACCATAAGTTGACAAGTGACTTGAATGCATAGAGAGAGAGAGAGACCATGCAGGGATATAATTCCCATATTATGTAATATGTACATGTAAATACCAATCAAGAACAAGATAGTTTACCATACACTAAAGCTGTGTTATATACGTTAACACCACATGTTTTTAACACACAGAACAACAACGTGTTTTTAACACATAGAATTTCAGCAGTCTTTATCAAGTACAACTTTTATCAAATCATATGAGAGGAATTTGAAACACTGGAGGAATGCTTTTTCTCTATTCCTTTTCAAAATGGCTGAGGCTGAAATAAGAACATTCCATCACAGCACACTGTGATTGTTACACTTTGGGCTATAATGTGCATTTTGGCTGTTGCTGTGTTGATAGATGTCATCTACACTGGAGCAGTGACAATATCAATGTTAGGACACTGACAACTTGCATTTTGCATTTGCCGTGATTCCCTCTCCATGCACACACACATTTGAGATTCATCCATTTCTATGAGCAATGGCATGTTCTGAGTGTCAGGTCATAAAAAAGTTTTTAAGCTCAGCTCCATCAACCACAGAGTCATTTTTGCTTTGTTCATAAAAAGAGACAGCTCCTATAAGGAAAAACAAGAAGCAGAAACTAACACATGAATCAGCTCCCACAACACAATGGAATTCAAAAGATATAAGAGCCCTTAGTGGTATTCCACCACTTTTAAGCTGCTTGAGGATTCTCTAGCAAATATACAAATAAAAGAGAATGAACATAGCTTGATTACAGGCCACCATTTGGGTTTATGGTGACAAATGGTTTGCAGATATAAAAGGTATATTTTCATAAAATATATGTTAAAATAAACATTGGGCATATCTAAACTGATTGAAATGTCCCAGATTTTGTTTCTGTTCTTTCTGATTTTATATTGTGCCAATAAACTGACCAGGGGATCTGTTATAAAAAGTCTCCGGGAATTGACATAAAATATTCTGGAATAAACAAAACATGTAGTCAAGGTCTCCTGTCCCAGCTGAGGATTTCCACTGCCCCATCCCAGATTCATCCCGTCTCACTTGCTACCCCTCACTCCTGGAACCTTCTTCCCCCATATGCACGCCTCGTCACATCTCTAATCAGTTTCAAAATTATGTTAAAGACTATATTGTTTAGGGAAGCGTTCCCAGGATTATGCCGTCTGCCCCAGGATGCCTCCTTTTAACTATTTATTAAGAAGGTGAGCCCTCCCTCCAGTCCATCTGCCTTGGTCCAGGCCCCAGAGGCAGAGAAGAACCACTGGACCTCATCCCCTTCCCGCCACCTTCCCCCTTTCCTTTTGTGTTGTCTCTTTTAGATTGTAAGCCTGAGGGCAGGGATCCGTCTAATTATAAGATTGTATGTACAGCACTGTGTAAATTTACTGCACTATTTAAATGAAGATGATGATGATGATGATGATGATGATGATGATGATGATCATATTTCTAAAATTAAATTAAAAAGTACAGGAACAAAATCAGGCTAGCTCTGCTTGTTGTCTCATTTGACCCAAAATTGTGCAGCAGTTCAAAAGAAGAAGATTGTGGTGTTCAAACAGTTCCCAATATTTTTGTTTTCTGACTATGCTTGCAGGTATATGCTTTATCCGACTCAGAAGCAAAACATCAAAACTGTGTGTATCTGTGGTCATTTTAGTTCCAGGCCAGGAGTAATAGGAAACAGTACTAATGATTTTTAAAGGCTTAATATCTGGCATGGAGGGAAAATAAATTCTTAATAATATCCAGAGGCTTCATTGTATTCTTCCCTTACTGTATCTCCAAGACGGATAGTTCTCTAAACTAGTTCTTAGACCCAGATTTGCTCATTTTTGTCCAGGCTGAAGAAAAACCGATCTCCAGTGAATCAATGCAATGTAATCTGTCAAGTTGTGTAAGAGGTTTTCTGTCCACTGGAAGTTAGTGAACTCTTGTGAAGAGAAGGATGTCCTTTAAAGTGATTCCAGACTTCCATTTTTACTCATTAGTAATTACTTACATTGGCACACACTTTGTCAGAGGCGACTAAATGCAAAGAGGCACAGGCAACTGAATGCAAAATGAAATATATCCTTACCCTGAAATTTTACAAAACTAAAACTAGGGCAAGGAGAAGATGGGATTATTTGTCATCAAAATAAATAAATAAATAAAAGTGTCTCCAGGACTCTTATTCATGTTCCCTTTGCCCCTTTCTTACACCCACACTAAATAGGACAATCAAGCTCTTTTTCTGGGCATTCATGGAGTCTAACCCTTTAGGTTACTACACTGTGCATGTTCAGGCCCTGAATGAGTCATGTAAACTAATGCCCTTTTCTATGACAAAGCAACAACTCAAGCATTTGATCACTGCAATTTAGCAAGCCAGAGCCAAATACAACAGAAAGGCAAAAACAAAAACCAAGGCACACTGCCACAAAAGCTGTCTGTTCATGTGCAACCTTCCTCACAGGGCCAGATATGAAATAATTAACAATACATGTAGGGCCGCTTGGTTTTACCAGTCATTACAACCATTTGAGGTCTATTTTCTACTGCAATTTTTGTCCTCTGTTACCAAAATGAAAGCAATTTATTTTCCTTATGGGAGCAACAACCATCTGTGTCCCTTCATTATAACTTTAGTAATAATGTTCTTTTTCTGTTGTTATATTTGGCCTTCAAATGAGATTAAATTCTGGCATATTCTACTGTAATATTAAACATGTTCACCAAATATATTTATGGTGTAAGCTGCACATTGTTTTCGAGGTCCTGAGCAGCTGCATTTGCTCATCCGGGGGAGGGGAGGATGCCATTTTCATCAATAGCAGAACAAAAATACAGTGTCCTTTTAATCTGAGCTTTGGTCATTTTCCAGAAAGCATTTACTGTCACCATATGACAGAAAAGATACTCTAATGATGTATCAAATCCCATTTTCCACATTTGTGGCACTAATAGAAATAGTGGTTTGATTGCTATTAATCTGAATCTTTTCTGCAAAATGAATCCTATTTTGTTTCTTTTCTGTACAGAAAGAGAGGACAGAGAAGAAGAAAATACCAACAGAAAGGGCCCTGTGGGCACGGATGGGGAATTGGTTTTCTGATGATGACCTATTTTTTTTCAAGACAATAAGATTACAAAGTTGAGGTGCAGCTGATATGTTCGCCCAAGGCCACCCCTAAGCTTCTTTGCAGTCTGTGATGGAGGGTCACCTTGTTCCATCTTTCAGCAAACTGTAAAATGAAGCCATCGCAAAATCAAAAATGTCAGAGGCCTCAGAGAAACATTGAGCACTTAGGTTGTCACAAGTCAATGATTACAAATCTGTGAAAGAGTCCCACTGAATCTAGTGTATTCTGTTTCCATCAGAGGCCAAAACAGAGGGTCCTAAGCAGCTCACAAGCAAGGCATGAAAAGCAACAAAGTATCTCCTATGTTCTTGTCTTAGAAAACCCTATGAAATCCATGGGATCATCAAAAGTCAACAGGTAACGTGAAGGCACATACACACACAGAAGTCTTTCGTGGTCTCACTGCCTCTAAATATGGAAGGTTCCATCTAGCTATCATGAGTTGAGACTGTTAATAGATTCTACTTCCATGACTTTATCTGGTCCCCATCTCAACCAGCACCCCCATTTTGTAGTGATGAATCCCACAAATTAATTTTGCATTGTGTGCAGAGAGGCTGAAACCAAGAATCTCTCATCTGGCATGGCCACTGGTCCTGCAACTGAGTGATTCTATAGAATTGTACCATTCCCTAGATTCTATTGTAGTCTTTTGAGGATTAAAGCAGAATATGGAGGAATTTAGCAAATTACAGCCCTTAATCCAGAAGTGGGAACTGTATAGTTCTCCAGACTTAGTTGGACTCCCATGAGCCCTAAACAATATAGCCAATGATGAAAATTGCTAGAGTTACAATTGATCAGTTTCTAGAAGGCCACACAATTCCCACCCTGCAATAATTCAACTGGGAAGTTTCTCCATCACTGATGGAACACATGGCTCTGGCAAAATTTCCTACCTCTAGGAAGTTCAGGGATAGCAACATATACAAACCATGACCCAGCAAGCAAAATAGAGCCTACCAGCCTGATCAAACAGGAGTGTCTTAACAACCCTCCAACAACTACTTGATTTTGTAGTCTAGGCAGGATACCAAGACTCACCAGTTTTATCAGGTGCCTTGTCATCACTAGTGGACTTTGTTCTGCTTAGTAAGTGACTGGTTGTGCCGGTCCCATTTTCTACGTATAAGGGAAAATGGGACCTGCACACCTTCCTCTTTTTGTTAAAAGCTGTTGATGGTCAACCTTGGATACAGATAACCCTTGACGCAGAGCACTTGTAGGCTTTGCATTCACTTTTCAGCTTCATTTAGAACAGGCTATATTTGCCTGTCTCTTCAGCAAGTTGAAATGTTTCATTGTACTAATGAGTTAGACAATGAACATTTCAGAGTTGTGTTTCTCCTCTAGCGTGCATATTTATGAACCTATTTTGACTAAATTTGATATTTAGATTGAGGATATAATTGGAAATATTTTCATGCAGCCTTGTGACTGGTTGGCACATATTTATGTATTTATTTATTTACTGGCAAAATGGCTGGTTTGAGTCAACTTTGCATGACAATTGGTGGAAATGCATTTCAAAGATTGCACGCCTTTCAACATATCACAGATAAAACCTGGGATACATGTGGCAGAGTTACATCTGTGGGTGGACAGAACACTGGCCAGGCAATAAGAGGCAAATGGTATTTATGAGAACACCCAAAACCACTATTTTAAGTAGACAAGCCCTGGAATTTATCTATTAAGCTTAGCAAAGGAAATTCTCTGTCTCCTTTCTCTCCTGCTGAGTTAATTGCATGCAGACTATTTTTGTATTTTGAAAGTAGCAATTAAAGAAATCCCCCCCCGACCAAAAAAAGGGGGGGGAAGATGTGGGAAGAAGAGAAAGAAACTGGGATATTTTAAAGGCAGTTGAGATAGTAGGATAGCAAAGGACTAACTGGAGTTTTTCCTTCCAGAATGGGACAGTTGGAAGGTATGGGATTGTAGATGTTATGCTCGAAATTTTGTTTCATTAGAATCATAAACAGTCATAGGCAAAGTCATAATCTTTTGGCCTAAGCAATGCTGGGTAAATTTTATAGACACAGAATTTTTCTAGAATAAGATAGAATATAGAAAGGGCCTGTTCAAAGCACTTTGCTGTCTGCAAATGGTCCTACCCTACTGCCTGCTCCCCAGTCATGGTAGATGGTACCCTAGTCAAGTTACTTTGGCACCAGAGGCAGAATACTGGTAGTATTCTTGGTAGTAACAACCACAACAAGTCAGAATGCACCAGAATATTGTATCCTTTTGTGACACTCAAACTCAGCTTGTCTATATCAGTGTAAGTATTTGGAAAATGACACCTTTAATTTGCAGACCGATAGTCTTTTTTGTCAGTTTATTAGAACTGAGAATTGTTGGTAATTACTGGATGAGGTTCACAGACTCCACATTTTTAAAATTTCATGATTAAAATCCTTTGTACCAGCACTGGAAAAAAACCCAATAAATTCCTTTCAGAACAACAGAGATAAGATTGATTCTAAACAGTTTCAAAACCTTGGGATAAGGAAAAAAATTAATGCTTCCATCATTTCTAAGAAACCATTTTAGTAGGTCAAACTATCTGTACAGCCTGTAATTCTATCCCAGCTGTGACTTCTTGTGGCACAATGTTTGGGTTTTCCACAACTGGCATCAGCCTTGCAGCTGCATACCTTCCAACATTTCATAGATGAAAACTAGGGCATGTGTGGCCAAGCAACATTAGAGTGTAGTTATATGGGAAAAATTATTAATCAGGAAGAACATACAAGGTAGGAGAGGCTTTTGCCTGAGCCTCCTGGAAGGTGAAGTAGAAAGAAAATTGAACATTTTAAAAGCAGCTGGAAAAATTGGAAAACAGATAATTAATCATGGTTGTTCCTGAGAAAATGGGACACTTGAGGGTATATGCAACTGTTACTGCATACTCTCTGATGTTTCATAGATGAAAATTGGGAACGTGTGGCCAAGTGACATCAGAGTAGACAAAGCTGCAAGTTAGAAATGAGGATGAACAGCTATGAAAGGCAGCAGCAGTCTGCTTTTGCTTCAGCCTGCTGGAAAAGGTTAGATTCCACTCCCTCCTCATCTTCCTGCTGAGACACAAACTTCTTTTGCCCTTTGAACTCAATTTGCAGCAATTGAAGTAAGCTGAGGCCATAAAAGAAAGAGAAACTGGGACGTTTTAAACACAGTGGAGAAAGTGGGATGATAGAGGATCAATCTGGACTATCCCTGCCAGATCAGGATGGTTGGAGGGTATGTTACACTAGATAAGTGCAATCAGCAGACAGGTGGCTGGTCATTCAACCAAAGAAGAGGCTACCAATCAATTGAGTGGGAGGTAAGGCCAACGCAAGGGCCTTGAAAAGGAGAGGCTCACAAAAGCAAGCAGAAGAAGAGCATAAGGGGAGAACAGGAGGCAGTCTGAGAAGCAAGAGAAAATTTCCTCCTAGGAGAAAGTGTTAAAGACAACAGCTCTGCCTGTGCCAACTATTCTCAAGCTCCAGACACAAAAACTAGTGTAGCTTTAAAGCCCTCAGTAGGGCTTAAAGGAAGGTTGGCAGAGATCTCCACAAATAAATAGGTCTTGAGTTCAGCTCCAACAACCCAGTAAAAGCCAAGCTGCCAGAAATTTCCTGCTGGCTTCAGTTGTTCACTTCAAAGGGCCTAATTCAACAGCCACTTACTACCTGGAGGACTATAACACTGGGCCTACTTAATGATTCATGATTGCCTAATCCTGCTTTTACTTACCTTCCAAGAAAACCTAATCTGATAAATGTGTGCAATGCTCAAAAATGTCATCAGTTACTGTCTGATGAGACTCATTTCTGTCTACATGCAGTTTCCTGGTTAGCTAGACCCCGTGCTGAGTGAAGACACAGTAAGTGCTCTAAATCTTGAGTTTTCACAGAATGGAGAGGAGGGAGTCTGCACCCAGCCTTATGGACTTAATAAAATTTTCTTAGGGGGGAAGAATGGGAACAAGTCTGTAAGACTGTTTAAGTGAATGATAGCTGATTCTCCAAAATCATCTAGGTGAAGATTTAAACCTGGATTTGAACCAAAAGCTGTAGTTACCACACTGCTGAGCTCTCCCACACTTTATGTACACTGAATGCTTTGTATAGTGATGTTTGTATTAGTAAGGACAATAAGCGTAAAGAGAACAGGGTGATGAGAGACCCTGCTTTTCCAGGACATGCCCTACATTTCAATAATCTGTCCAGAATGAATTCCAAAATGTCCTTCATTTTTTGCTAGAGAAAGAAGCATGAATTTATTTTTCAATGAGTGTTTTTAGCTTTTATTTTGTAAATGTCCTCAATTATTCTTAAATATCTTCCATTTTATGGTGCTTTGTTCTCCTTTGTGGTTATGACATCTGGTCACCCGGGAAGAGAAGAGATATGTCTCTTGGCTGACCAAGAGCTGTGATGAGGCACAACTTGCTGATTAGGGGGACTACATATTTCACAGAGCATTTGCTCCCTCCACATGTAAATGCTTACTGCAGGAAATCCTAGAGGAACAGTGTGGAAACTGGCTGTTATACCGTGTGAGGTGTCACACCTTAGGTCTTGCATAGTACTTTTAATCCAGACAAGATGTATTTTTTTCCAGGAAGTGGACTGAGCTGGAGTGGTGGTGGGGGAGATGTCTCTTCACACCATCATACCTTTTTTTCTTGCTTGTGTGCTTTCACGTCAGTGCTCAGTTTGATCTGTCCTAGATGAGTCAGCATGTCATCATTGCTACTTTGATGGAGGCATGATCTCCGGCCCTATCCTCGTCACGACTTGGAAGCAAAAGCCTTTTATCTGAGCTGTGTGAAAACACATTCTGCTCAAGAATCAGATTGAGGCTTTGAGGCAATCAGGCAAGAGCAGCTCAGCCAAGGCTCTGGGGAAAGAAAATAAATGTTTCACTGAAGTATGATGAAATATAAATAACAAAAACAGTTCGTGTTGCATAAACATCACACATGAGCATATGCCAAATGGCATGTGAAGGGAGAAGGGAAAACACCCTATAAAACCTAGAGTTAATATTTCCCCCAGGCAAAGCTACTTAGGATATTTAAGACCTTGCTTGTCCTTCATAAACCTGAGATCACTGTGAAAGAGATCTTGGCTGGCAAGTACGCCATATACCAGCACTTCCAAGGCAGACGTTGAGTAGCTTCCTAGCTGACATAATGCGCACATCCATTACCAGCCCCACACCAGCAAAGAATTCACCAGGGATTGGTGAGTGATGCAAATTTCATAAGAGAGATGAGATAGTAGCTAAAAATATCCTTGCTAACAACCCTTTTAGGTCCTGCATGGTACAGATTTGCTTTTGCATGGGAAATATCTTATTTTCTTTTTTTTTTTCCAAGAGAGAAGAAGATGTTGGCAGGAGTGAGTTAGAACAGTGTTTTTTCTTGAAAGGGTGCTACTAACTTTTACATCCATTCATCCAAAAGTTTGGAAGGAGGATAATAATAATAATAATAATAATAATAATAATAATAGTTTATTTATAGCCCGCTCCTCTGTACATACACTCAGAGCGGGGTACAAGTAAAAAACAAAAACAAAACATAGATTAAAACTATCCCATGACCCATTTCCAAACCTCCCACCCCTTAAAAATAGATTAAACCAGCAGTGATTAAAACAGTTATTTAAAAACATATAACGACATCCTAACCTAAGGTTATGTGTGGGTTTTTTCCTGGCAACAAATTTAAGCAAACCAGGGCTTTTGGTTTTACTCCATGGTGTGTGTGGATAGGGATGTCAAAGTATAAAAGGTTATTATTGAAATCATAGTACTTATTGCATGAAATTGCTAATTAGAACGTCTCTTTCACTCTGCTGTTCCTGGCCTTGGGTCTTCCATGGGTTCTTCTTTGGGACAAGAGAAGGACAGATATAGAGAAACAGAAGCTGGTTGAAAGGATGTGGTGGATGGTCAGCAGTATGGGGAACACAAATTCTGATGAAAGCTTTTAGGATCAAGACAGATTTAGCCTTGTGGATAGCACTATGTGAGGGTTTATCCTTGGGGGCAGGGGTTACAGGAAAACAGGGTTCAGTTGGATATTAGAAGAAACAAGTTAATGGTGAGTGCAAATTGAAAAAGGAACCAATTATGCAGAGGGATGGTAGTTTCATCTCCAGGAGATGTTGGATGATCATCAGTGGTAGATGTTCTAGCTCAGCAAGGCCACAGGACCAGGTGCTCTCTGTTACTGTGATTTTAAGATACTCAACAGCCATTTGTATCACTTTTCATCTCATGTAAGTGGACCAGATGATAATCAGGCTTCAACATGCTCCCAATCCCTAATCACCAGGCTACCTTTTGTATTCTCTGAGGAAGTCAGCTGCTCTCATTGATATTTGTGCTGTTGTGTTACCATACACGCTCTGAAGCAGTTCCAGTTCAGCAGTAGCTGAAGCTTCACCAAGAACACTTGCAAATGAGAGGAAGCAAACATGGTGCACACTAGAAATCTCTCAGCAAGCCAGCCATTTAAAATTTCCCTTCTTCCAAAGGTCCCTTATTTTTATTTATTTTTATTTATTTATTTATACCCTGCCCTTCAGCCTTAACGGCTATCAGAGCGGCTTACAATTATTATTTTGGGATCAGGTCCAAAAGTTCTTCTCTCCCTCTGAGGACTGGACCAAGGCAGATGGACTGGAGGGAGGGCTCTTCTTCTTAGTTCAGGCCAGGCCTGTTGGAGCTGGCAGGCCTCTCTCTCCCTCTGATGATGAAGATGATGAAGGGAGGGCTCATCCCTTGCTGCTGTTCACTGGATTCTTCCCATTAATCAGTCATGTTGTTGCTGCTGCTGTTGCCGCCTGAGGATTCCACAGGCTTTTCTACACTAGCCATAAAAACCAGACTTGCCCTGTTTCTGGTGTGTCCTTCCAATGCCTGCAGCAAATCCACTTTAAGCGGTTTGTTCAGCCTAATGGAAAAGGCTGTTTATTCTGGAATTTCCAGGAAACTCCAGAGTGAACCTGGCTGTGTTGGATGTGAAGACAGATGGATGGGGCTGGATCCAGAGCAACTACATGCATCTACATACCCACCACATCACCCTATTCCCCTGGGTGCCATCACCACTGCTTCACCAGCCAAGGAGCTCCTGGCCATCACTTCTGCTGAGGTCAGACTAGGGAGACCCAACATGTGATCAAAAAGGAAAGAGTCTCTCATTCCCTTGTCATTGATCATATGGGCTCCCTGTTCTGACCTCAGGAGAAGCACCAGTGATGGCCTGGCTCTCACAGGGAGGTACTTGGCCAGCAAGGGAAACGGGCCAATGTGGTATTATCTGGTGGCCCATCTAGACGCATGTGACCTTATTGTGTCAACCGAGGCAGCTCTGGAGCATAATACTCTAGATCCCTGATGGTGAACCTATGACACACGTGTCAGCACTAAAACGCATAGCCATTTCTGATGGATGTTTCATCCTCAGCTCCTGCACGGCCAAGTGCAGTAGCCGAGGATGAATAAAACTTTAGTTGCAAATGTTTCATCCTTGGCTACTGCACTTGGCCGTGCTGTGTTCCGCTGCTCCCTGCTCTGCCAGCGGAAGTGAGCGGAAGTCCCAGTACTAGACAGACTTCTGTTGTTTTGGCCTACAGACCTCTGGCACAGAGTGTCTAATAGGGGAGGATGAAACATTTGCTGCTTCTGAGGATGAAACAAGTTGCAAATGTTTCATCCTCTCCTATTAGACACTCTGTGCTGGAGGTCCATAGGCCAAAACAACAGAAGTCCATCACAGAGTGTCTAGTTCTGGGACTTCTGATTAAGCCGGGATCTTTGCCCTCACTTCCGCCAACGGCGCAGCGAGCAGCGGAACGTAGCGGGGGATGCCTCTCTAGGGGCCCTGCCATTACGAGTAACCAAATAACAGTTAACCACAGTTATCTACTGTTCTGGGGTGTCATGGATTTCTAATCCATGATTACTGAGATAAGTGATTTAAACTATAAATATATAAACTATAAAAATAAGTGATTTAAACTATACATATTGTGAAATAATGTTTTTTTCTCAAAGTGACACACCACCCGAGTTATGCTCAGTTTTTTGGTCAAATTTGACACACCAAGCTCAAAAGGTTGCCCATCATTGCTCTAGATTAAGGGGGTGTTACCCTACCTCTATCAGACATTATCCTACCTCTTATCAACTGGCAAGGCAGCAGTATTGTATTGCTATGCTATGTCACATGGGGCAGCAGTTACAAATCCCTGCCACTAGGCTTTGCAATGATTTATTTTGCAAGGGGAACTCCACACTATGCAGAATGCTGGCCCCCAAAGACTGCCTTTGTTAAATTGTCTGATTTGAATACTCTCAGAGAACCTAACATGCAGATGTACCTATTTTGTGAAAATTACTGGGACTTGTGCCTAAATGGCATACAGTTTTCTTGCGAAATGATACCACATAATAAATAACAAAGCGGGAGTTATTTCTCATTTGTTCCCCATCCCAACTGCATACTTTTCCTTTCAAATCCATCTGATTGCTGTAAAGTATAGATATTCTTCTCATTATGAGATAGTCGTGTACCTACCCTCCCTTCCTTTCTCTCCTGCCCCCCATAACCCTAGTTCAGCATGTGTGTGTGGGGAGTCTGTTTTCATGTTTTATTTTAAACTATGGAAGAACTGTAATTTTGTGGACTACAAACCAGAGACAAAATAGGCCTTATTTGTGTGATTCATCAGTTTGCTAAAAGGGAGCTTTATATCTTAGGCTCAACCTTTTGACCTGAGGGAGGGTTATAGAGACCAGAAGGCAGTGGCCATTTGTAAACCACTCTCTTTCCTGTAATAGCTAAGGAAATAGCAGGAATGTATTCTGGTCAGAATGCATCTGGCAAAATGAGTTTATAACATTTTCATCCTTCTGTTCCTTTTGTCATTCATGGGCCTCTGAAATGGTTCTGTAACCTAGCATTAAACTATATAGTTATGATTTTTTTGAAGGCTGGTTATAAGCCAACACTTTCCTTCTGGGGATTGTAATTCTTTCCTTATAATTTTTATCTTCTGTACAAACTGATCAAAGAAGGAGATGCACAGTGTTACCGTTCCCAGTTATCTTAGGACTTTATTACATGAAGCTGCCAAAATGGAATTACAGTAGGATAGTAGTGTCTGTAGCCATACCTTATCACATGATGCCCTGTCTGTCCTGTAGCTGCTTCATCTTTCATCCATTTCTACAGCCCTCATTTTTATTGATAGGCACCATCTGTCAATTCTCTACTTTCCCACTATCGATTCATATGTGATAAGTTCCTCCTGCTTCAGCTCTGATATACAGCCAGTCACATGGTGCAAGTGGGGATGATTATTTTATTTTATTTTGGGTGCTACTTTTTATCAATTTATAGAGCATAACAATTCTTTTAAGAGTCTGCTATTGGGGGCTGGGCACACAGTTTTTCCAAGAACAACAAAATCTTTTTCAGAATATAAATTAACCAGATATTGGAGCCCAGAGCTCTGGCCCAGCTTCATAGTATCTACAGAGACAGCCAGTATTGATTCTTATATGAGAGTGGGCATGTAGGTCTAACAGTACAGTTGCCCCTCCTTTTTTGCAGGGGGTCTCTTCAGGACCCCTCCCCCATGAAAAAAAAAACCATGCATATTTAAGCCCTATTGGCTTGAATAGAGGCGTGCTCCTGTGGTGGTGTGTGGGCATGCACCATGGGCGCACCTCCTATTTTAACTTCCTCGATTTACCTCCCACGGATAATCGAGGGGCACGGATCCCAAGTCTGTGAGAATGGAGAGAGGACTGTATTAAATTCCTTTGAGAGCAGGTTGCCTACCCCAACATAGATATTATTACAGTATAGGTTCAATATAAGATAAGGCTTTTCAAATAAGAGCAATTGACTATCTCTTTTTGTATTTGGGAAGTAACCTGTGAGATAAATCAGTGCTTATAATTCACATCATTCCTCATGAGTGATAATTTTGTTTGAATTGTTGTTCTGGAAAAAAGCAGCAAAGTATCAATATCTTCAGAAAAATAAAAAGTGACACCCTTGCTGTGACACAGCTTGTGAATTGTAACATAAAATGAGAGCTGGAATATCAAAGAATCATAGAATCATAGAGTTGGAAGAGACCACAATGGCCATCCAGTCCAACCCCTGCCATGCAGGAACTCCCAGTCAAAGGATCCCTGAAAGATGGCCATCCAGCCTCTGCTTAAAGCCCTCCAAGGAAGGAGACTCCACTGCACTCCGAGGGAAGTTCCTCCTAATGTCTAGGTGGAAATTCTTTTTCCACCTAGCGTGGGCCCGTTAACCAATTGGGCCCGTTAACCAATTGGGATAGGTTCATGCCTGTCATGGATTCCATGAACTCCCGAGCTGCTCTGGGTAGATCAGAAAAGCTGGTCTCAAGAGGAATGTTGAAGTCGTCCAAGACAAGAAGTCTGGGGGAGTCCAACAATATCTCAGAGACCAGCTGGGTCAGCTCGGCTAGGGAGTCTGTTAGACAACGGGGTGGCCTGTATACTAACAGAATCCCCAGACTATCCCTGGTTTTCAGGCTAAGGTACATACACTCAATGTGGGCTGTTTTCCGGACAGGCCTCCTGATCAAGGTCAGGTTGGTTCTGTGGACTATGGCCACACCGACCCCCCCCCCCCCGTCCACTCTCCCTTATCTGCTCACTAACCGTGTACCCAGCTGGAAGAGTCTGCGCCCATGTGGCAGCACTAGCATCTCCCAGCCAGGTCTCGGTAAGGCAAGCCAGGTCGGCTCGTTCATCCACAAGGAGATCGTGGATGAAGTGAGTCTCACCTTTAGTCGACCTGACATTGCAGAGGAGTAGATTAAGGGATTGTGGATTGGTTGGTATGCTCTCCAAATTATCTTGGGCAACAGAGTGAACTGAAGACGGGATAGATACTAGACATCAATCTCTACTTCTTTTGTAACATGTGTTCACTCTGTTCCGGCCATACATTCCCCGCCCCCACACAACCTCAATCACTGCCCCCGAATTGTTCCCAGCTCCATTATCTGCAGGTGAAGACAAGCAATCCAGCTAAAGTTCCCATCTCAGAATGGATATATAACATCAGACAATAAATAAATATTGCCTGTTCTCCTGTCTAGTCCGTTCTCGCGTAATGAGTGTCGTATCAACAGGCTGAGAGGAGCTGCGTATGTTGTCGCTGGTATGGTAGTTCAAGTAAGTGTTCGTGGCTGCCCCTTCTCTACAGCAATTGAGGAGGAGAGGTAGTCTAATTTGTCCTCCACCACTCATGTGTCGTTTTTTGCAGGGAGGGAGGGTGGCTTGGTGCCAGGCCAGGCCCAGGTATTATTGCCACCGCTGCTCCACCGCTGCTCTGCCGTGCTGCCAGGTGGAGGGCGCTGGGGCCTTTTGAGGACTGATGGTCCTTGGCTTCTCCGCCGCCGGTTCCGCGGCATTTTTGCAGGGAGGGAGGGTGGCTTGGGGCCAGGCAAGGCCCAGGTGTTGTTGCCGCTGCTGCTCCGCCACTGCTCCGCCGCTGCTCCGCCACGCTGCCAGGTGGAGGGCGCTGGGGCCTTTTGAGGCCTGATGGTCCTTGGCTCCTCCTCTGCCAGTTCCACGGCATTTTTGCAGGGAGGGAGGGTAACTTGGGGCCAGGCAAGGCCCAGGTGTTGTTACCCCCACTGCTTCCTCCACTCCTTGGACACATCCTCTCACTGCTTCAGCGTCTTTCAGCCCCAAGGTGGAATGAAGGGAAAATGGAGGACACTTGCAGGTGAGGTGGTTGATGGTCTTAAAGGTCTAGGGCTTCAGTGGCTTTAAGCTTCCTCCACTCCTTGGACACACCCTCTCACTTCTTCAGCGTCTCTCAGCCCCACCAGGTCAGTTTATTTTAACCCTGTATAAAACTGAAAAGGATCAGAACAAAACCATGCACTTTTCTGTCTGGATGTGCCCATACTTAACTTTGCAGGTATGCTGTATATGTCCCTTTATGCAATAAGTTACAATGAAACATTATTGATATTTTTATATCACTTGAAGAAGCAAGTAAAATGAATATGATCAGGCCTGAAGTTACAAGACTAAAAATGAGTTCACATAGAAAGATTTTTGTGTTGCTGCCTTTTGCATTTTGCACGACTTTTAAAAAAAATCTATTTATTTAATTTCTGTGTTGCCATTTCTAAAATAGCTCACACATGTGCACAAAAGGAGTCCTGTCTTGGATCTGATCCAGTGCTCCAATTACCTTAATATGGCCTTTCATAAAAGTCATGGGTCAATTGAAAGTGCCCCAAAGGAGGAAGAAAAATTGTGCACATCTATAGATGTGGAACTCATTCTCTCAGTACAAGCCAGATCAAAGGACAGCCAATATATTTCCAGATATGATGTTATCACCCTGTCCTGACAATTCGGCTTGGACTACACAGAAAAGAAGAAGATCAAAGTGTGAAAACTGGCTAATATGCCAAGCCTGATTTTCAGGCAAATATCAGTTACTTTTCAGTCTCTCTTTTGTCAGTCTCCTAATAGCTCCATAATATACAAATATAATATAAATGATAATAATATAATGTTGTTGTTAACTGCCTTTGAGTCAACTTCAGCCATAATATACAAATATAATATAAATGATAATAATGTTGTTGTTAACTGCCTTCGAGTCAATTTCAGCTCATGGTGACTCCATGGATATCCAAGCCCCCCTGTTCTCAACCATTCTGTTCAGGTCCTGCAGGTTCAGGCCCATGACCTCCCTGATTGAGTCAATCTATCTGGTATGCAGTCTTCTCTTTCTACTGCCTTCTACCTTTCCAAGTTCATTATCTTTTTTAATGAGTGTCTTCTCATGATGTGGCTGGTGTATGATAGCCAAACTATTTATTAATCTGAGCTTCCAGTGTGAACTCAGGCTTGATCTCTTCTTGGATCCATTTGTTTGTCTTTTTGGCCATCAGCACACCAGCACCACATCTGAAATGAGTCAGTTTTCTTTCGTCAACTTCCTTCATTGTCTAGCTCTTGCATAGCCACATGGTAATAGGGAATACTGTGGCTTGAACAATTCTGACTTTAGTGTTGAGTTTTATATCTTTGCACTTAAGGACATTGTCTAATTGTTTCATAACTGCCCTTCCCATTCCTGGCCTTCTTCTGATTTCTTGACATTATGTTCTCTCTCTCTCTCTGTATATATGTGTGTGTGTGATCTAAATGATTAATGGTTTATTACTGCAGATCAGAAATAGCCACCAGGTTTATAAAATGTCAGAAACACCCTCCATCCTCACAGTAGGAGCTCCATGGCTAGAGAGGTTAAGAACAACAAAAAGGGCTTTTTTGGGTATGTCCGAAGCAAAAGGAAGAAGAAGGAAACAGTAGGGCCACTGCGTGCAGAAGATGGCAAAATGCTCAAAGATGACAAAGAAAAGGCAGAATTACTCAACACCTTCTTTGCTTCAGTCTTCTCAGAAAAGGCAAAGGGTGGTCAACCTAAGGATAATGGAGCAGAAGACAGAATAGGGGAATCTCAGCACAGAATAAGTAAAGAGATAGTACAGGAATACCTGGTTAACCTAAATGAATATAAATCTCCAGGACCAGATGAACTACATCCTAGAGTATTAAAAGAACTGGCGAATGTAATATCGGAACCATTGGCAATAATCTTTGAGAACTCCTGGAGAACAGGAGAAGTCCCAGCAGACTGGAGGAGGGCAAACGTTGTCCCCATCTTCAAAAAGGGGAAAAAAGAGGATCCCAACAATTATCGTCCAGTTAGTCTGACATCAATTCCAGGAAAGATTCTAGAGCAGATCATTAAGCAGAGAGTCTGTGAACATTTAGAGGCCAATGCCATAATCACAAAAAGCCAACATGGGTTTCAGAGAAACAAGTCTTGCCAGACAAATCTGATCTCTTTTTTGATAAAATTACCAGTTTGGTAGATGAAGGGAATGCTGTGGATATAGTATATCTTGATTTCAGTAAGGCCTTTGACAAGGTTCCCCATGACATTCTTGTAAACAAGCTCGTAAAATGTGGGCTAGACAAGGTAACCATTACATGGATTTGTAACTGGTTGACTGACCGAACTCAAAGGGTGCTCAACAATGGCTCCCTTTCATCCTGGAAAGAAGTGACCAGTGGGGTCCCACAGGGTTCTGTCCTGGGCCCAGTGCTATTCAATATCTTTATTAATGACTTGGATGACAGAATTGGGGGCATACTTATCAAATTTGCAGATGACACCAAATTAGGAGGAGTAGCCAATACTCCAGAAGACAGGATTGAAATTCAGAATGACCTGAATAGACTAGAAAGCTGGGCCAACGCTAACAAAATGAAATTCAATGCGGAGAAATGTAAGGTTCTGCACCTAGGGCGGAAAAATGAAATGCACAGATATAGGATGGGGGACATCTGGCTGAATGAAACTATGTGTGAAAAGGATCTAGGAGTCCAAGTAGACCATAAGTTGAACATGAGTCAGCAGTGTGATGCAGCAGCTAAAAAGGCCAATGCTATTTTAGGTTGCATCAATAGAAGTATAGTGTCTAGATCAAAGGAAGTAATAGTGCCTCTCTATTCTGCTTTGGTGAGGCCCCACCTGGAATACTGTGTCCAGTTCTGGGCACCACAATTCAAAAAGGATGTGGAGAAACTGGAGCGGGTCCAAAGGAGGGCAACTAAGATGGTGAAGGGTCTGGAAACCATGCTCTATGAGGAACGACTTAGAGAGCTGGGGATGTTTAGCCTGGAGAAGAGAAGGTTAAGAGGTGATATGATAGCCCTGTTCAAATATTTGAAGGGATGTCATATTGAGGAGGGAGCAGGCTTGTTTTCTGCTGCTCCAGAGACCAGAACGCGGAGCAATGGATGCAAGCTGCAGGAAAAGAGATTCCACCTCAACATTAGGAGGAACTTCCTGACAGTAAGGGCTGTTCGACGGTGGAACACACTCCCTCGGAGTGTAGTGGAGTCTCCGTCCTTGGAGGTCTTTAAGCAGAGGCTGGATAGCCATCTGTCGGGGATGCTTTGACTGGGAGTTCCTGCATGGCAGGGGGTTGGACTGGATGGCCCTTGTGGTCTCTTCCAACTCTATGATTCTATGATTCTATGATTCTATGATTCTATGGTTCTAAATAATTGGTGTGAAACAGTGGTCCAGAAACCATTTTGACTCCTAAGGTACTTTGGGGGGGGGGCAGTTCCTAATCCTCCAAACTTTTAAAAAGTGGGCTTTTAAAAACTCTATGTGCCCCCTACACCCTTGAGAAAATGGGGACAATCTCTTCCACCAATGAACTACATTCGTCCCTTGGGCTCTACTAGGATTTGGGTCAAAGACACCCCACCTCCCGTGAATACCAAAACCTATGGATGATCATGTTCCATTAAGTGGCATAGTGAAATAGTGTCCCTTACATAAAATAGCGAAATCTAAGTTTGCTTTTTGGAATTTATATCTCTTTGGAATATTTGCAAGCCATGGATAATTGAATCCATGTATACAGAATCTGTGAATAAAGAGGTCTGACTGTAGTTCAGGCCCTGGAGAATTTCCAAAACTGGAAATTACTTATGGGCTGACCCAACAATATAGCATCAGAGCTCTGCAAGTGAAACTCTCTTGTGTTCTCACAAATCACACTTGTGAAGGTGGTGGGCCAGAGACAAGGCCCCCTCTTGTGGATCTCAGGCAACAGGCAGGTTTATATTGGGAGATATGGCCTGTTAGTGTGACCACACTTTTGTTGCACTGACTGACAGTGCAGATCACACAAAGCCATATGACAATCCATATGCATTGTGTGTGACATTTATAGACTGCCAGAGCATATCTCAGGTACCTATTTTCTGCCATGCAAACTATAGGCTGCCAATCATCTTCTGTTCCCATCCTTTTCTGCCCGGTTTTTAAAATGAAGATAATCAATGACACTTGGAATTTAAGGGCTGCTTCATTAATTAGAAAAAGAGAAGAGGTATATTGTGTTATGAATCATTTCTGTTCTACTGCCTATGCAAGTAGAACATGCTCTTTGTCAGAAAGAATTTGATCCTTGAATTTTTTGGTCTGCATAGGTGCATTAACAGGTGATCATAAATGTGCAAGTGGTGAGTCTATCTTATTCAAAGAACAGTAACCCAGATCTATATTTGATCTTCTATTTGAGCCATGTGATTTGGTGCAAAAAAGGTCTGATATAAAGATGAAGTGTCTCAGTCCATTAGTTGCTCATTTTAACTTGGCTCAGATGTAGCTGGACTCAAAATTGCACTAATGAGAGGGATGTGAAATGGCTTTCAGTAAAATGAACATTCCAATTATCCCCATTAATTTACTATAGTGCAATGGTCACATTAGGAAAATGTATTTATTTTGTCTTACAAGAGACTGCAGGCTGTATACCAATAAGAGTAGGAATAAGGTTGATATTCTGAGCTTGGAGTCATCAGCTTGGTAAACTGATAAAGCATGTACAAGAAATCCTTCGCTAGTGCTGACTTCACCCAATACAGTGATTCTGCATAGTTATTTCCATTTGTCTGTGCATATTTCAGCTATGTATGTTTCCACTGTTTTAACAGCCTATTGCTCATTCCAGTACAACCTGCAGATTAGATTTTGAGAGCTCTGAACTGTGAAAAGTGTTTATATGCATTTCAGTATCTTTCAATCATTTGCAGCCTCCAATATTATCATTTCCTGGTGTGCTACAGAAATATTTCCTGCACACCAGATGCGTCTTTAATAAAAGACAACGAATCTTGGAGTAGAACATGTTGATTTAAGTCTTAATGGTCAACAGTGGCCCTGTTTATAATAAATATTATTGGCTGGAGTTCAGTATGGGGATTACAACTATGTAAGTGGACTCACATCTGCAGGAAATAGAACTGAGCAATTTTGCAACATCAGTATTCAACAAGGCGCTACAGTGATGTTAACACATACAATTGCCAGCTAAGGGACCAGTGTGCTTTGGGACAAAAGTGCATCAAAACTAATTTACATCAGGACCAATGTACAACAGCTACCAATGTGCATTTGGCAATCCCAGTGCAAATTGGGACATTGGCTAGGGAGTGCTAATGTGCGTTGGTGGCGCACAGTGTGCAATGACCACTCTTCCCTGTGCCCTGATATACATCTTCCCATTTACTAGGAGAGTTCAGTAGCATCTCTGCTACATAGCTAAGTATGGATAAAGTTATGCAGCACAGACTGTGATGATTATAAACCAATGGCACTGTGCCAGTCAGCACACAAGACTATGAAGATTTGACAGATTTATCCCATTTTTCCATTCTCAAATTCTTGTTGGATGTACTTTCTTTTTGTTCAAATTACTGGAGTAATATGATAGCTGACCTTGGAAAACTGCCTCTCCTGACTGGGAGGTTATGGGAGTTGTCATCCAAAATATAAAACCTGTTAAAACCATTGTCTTAATTCATACCTTCTAACAAATGTGGCATAGGATATTCCACTCAGTTGTGTCAAGAAACAAGACAGCTCACCTTTTCCCACTTTCTATACAAACTGTGAGCTGAAAGTGTGTATGTGTCTTAATTGTCCCAAATGGTTTTTCGTGCTAATTTTTACCTAAAAATCAATTGCTCAATATACCTGAAGCCCCAGTTATGTGCATGTTATCAGGCTGAAAAGTATGGCTTAGGAATTTTGAATTTGTGCAGAGGGAAAATGTTTCAGATGGCAAGAAAGGGGTGGAGTCATGTTCTTTTGGTAGTGGGTGGATTGAGATTATTACACGTGGCTTTTAAACCACAATTACAGTCGTAAATAATGTTTCCAATCCACAGTTGCTGTGTCTTTCCAGTGTGGTTCTCTTTTCATTGATGGGGAAACCCATCAGTAAGCTCCTATCATGTGGTAGGCCCATTTGCGAAATATCGCTCTCATGGCAATTGCAATATTGGAAGTCACATAGGGGCTAAACAGAAAGGCAAAAAGAGATGCTTTCAGGCTGGCTTGAAGGCGTGGCATTTAGATGACACATGCTTTGAAGCCAGCAGTAAAGGGCCCTTATGCGGAGAAAAGCCATTTCAAAAAGAAGCAGCATTTTTCCGTTTCTTCCTGGCTTGAAGTGATGTCATGTAGTCATGATATGAGCACTCCAGCTACCTTGGGAGCCAGTGGTGCGGTTAGTGGGGTTTCAATGTGGCTTCAGAAAAGGCAGCTTTAAGCCATTTTTTCCCTGCCCATTTGTTTCCCCTTGTTGTGTCATTGTGTCACAGTCTCCTCCTCTCCCTCATCTCCCTCCCCCTCCCTGATCCCAAACAGTCTGATTTCCTTTAATTTTTTGTTTCTTTTTAAAAACTTAAATTGCATTAGCATAACTCCAGAATTGAATTAAAAAGTAAACAACAACAACAACAAAACAGATGAAAGGCATGCTGGACAGGGCATAGGGCAGGGAAGCGACTTTAAGGAGGAGTACAGAAGAGAGTGCAATGGCAGAAACTGCCTCAGTTGCACAATTGACAAGATATGCAATAATGCAGTCATTCCCAAAATGGGCAGTACGCCTCCCCCCCCCCCAGGGGTGGTGGAACAATTGAGGGGAGCAGTGAGGAGGAAAGGGAGCAGTGGGGGGGAGGTGAGTGAAAAAGGAGGGCAGCAGGGGGCAGCAGTTAAAGTATTGGGGCACAAGAAAGACAAAGGGAACCAACAGCCTTTAGGATCATGGTAAGGATGAGAGTTACATGAAACCTCCTTTCAGAGTCCCTTAAAAACACCACAAAGTCTCCAGGCTGAGAGGAGAGATAGCAGAAGAGGCAATGTTTGTGTGTGGAGAAGGCATGTCTCTGCTGAAGGAGAGAGAGGAGTATCCAAGGTCAATTCTTGGAAAGTCCTTTGCCTTGAAGCAGCTCCTGCAGTTAAAATATCTTCCTTTTCCTGCCCACATCAGTCTCCAATCCAGAGCATGCGGCCTCTGTAAACCCACTATGCACACACTGGCTGCACCCCTCTCCACTCTACCAAAGAAGAATTGAGAGTCCTTATGTGCCATTCCTTCCTTGCCTTCCTCTCAGTCACTACTCAACCAGCTGCTCAGTTGCTGCTCTAAAGGTGTCTGGCTGCAAAGAGAGCAATGTCCAAACAGCAAGTTGAACAACGTCTGAAAAGCCTCTTGCTTGTGCTGGCCTTTACCAAGGTTGCCATGGTTGAGAGGCTCAACAGCCAGCTGCTCAATTGCTGCTCCGAAAATGACCAGGTGCAAAAGGAGTAGCGATCATTATTGTTTTAAATTCATTGTAGAACAGTAGAGCTAATATGAACAAATTGGCATTTGGAGGGCATTAGGGTCGTTGCCCGAGAGGAAAAGGTGTAGCGGCCTGAAATGGTTTGGGAACCACTTCAATAATGACTGCTCACAATTCTGTATGTTTCCATTTTCTTTAATAAGCATGATTACTGCAAAAACAGGGCTCATGTGATAATGTCCATAGTGCCTTTAAGGCTAAAACTACTGGTCTGGGAAGCAGCTGTTGCTCAGTGGCAAGAGACATGCATTGTAAATAGAATATCTCAAGGTTTCATGTAACAGGGCTGAAAAGGAGTCTTGCCTGAAATGTTGGACAGCTCCTACTTAGACGAGACAGTACTACTGGCAGTTGTGACTGGTGGTCTCCATGCCAGTGAGGTAGTGAATCCATAGCCTGAAGGTAAATTTATACATAATATTTTAAATAATTTTTTGCGTGAAACAGAGTTAGTGTACACAGAACCATCAGAAAGCAAAGGTGGCACTATCTCAGCCATCCATGGAGGTTTTTGGATTTCAAAATTCTGTATAAAAGATACTCAACCTGTGTTAAAACTTTTGAAATGCTTCTCCTCCCACAGCTTTTCATAAGGAAACTGCCAAGGAGTTTTCTAATAGTACACAAACACATACACACACAAACACACGAGCACACAGCATGGCTGGCATCATGTACTTCAGTTAAGATTAGTAACCTAGTGTAACTGTTCCATATTCTGTTATATCCCATATTCAGTAATATCCCACATTCACAATAGTGACACTATTACCACAATAGTAAATGCCTCTGATTCTCATGTTAAAACTTCAGAGAGCCATTTTGAGCAATGGAAGTCTGTTCTGCTGGTGATCAGGGCACAGCCAGATGATGTTTCCAGGCCCCTTCTACCAGCATGTGAGTCTGCAACAATCAGGACCTCATCATAATTTCTTGTTATACCATAGATTGTTGGCAGGAGTGGTCTGGAAATGACATCCTTCTGTGTCCCAGACACAAGCAAAACAGCCCTCTGTCACTAAGTGCAGCTGGTGACTTTTAATGTAGGTTTCAGGAGATAATACTTAGTTATGCGTTCATAACTAAGCTAGTGATATAGGTTCTTGGGCAAAATTAATAAATTCAGATCAGTTAAAGTAACTCTGTAGCCAGCCATTGTGCCAAAGCATCAACAGGACGGAGTCCAGATGCTGAACTACAATGCCCATCACCCTTGCCATCGTGGTCTAAACTGCCCATCGGTGCTTGCCATCAGTGGTGAGGAATGCTGGGGACTTATGGTCTAACAATAACTGAATTGCTCTAGGATATCCACCCCCTATACCACAGACATTTATTCTTATTTCTCCCCGTATGATCCCCCTGCACGCTCCGGTCCTCTGGGAGGAACCTGCTACAGCCCATAAAGACCAGGCTGTCGCAGACCTCTCAGAGGGCATTTTCCGCCATGGCTCCCAGGCTATGGAATGGCCTGCTGGATAAGATATGTCTTATTATGACTCTTTTTTGCTTTAAGAAAGCAGTATAGACGTATCTTTTCTGGCACGCCTTCCCGGATAATGCCTAATCTCCCCCCCCCCCCCCCGCTCCAAAGTTTTTGCCCAATGTTCTTGTCTGGAGTTTCCCAGCTCCTCCCCCTGTTGACGTAATGAGATGCTACCACCCTAGTTGTCCAATGAGAAACTGGTTAGCCTGTTTTTAATGTTGTTATTTTGTCTGCTTGTTTTAATTCTGCCTGAATTTAATCCTTTTTTAAGGGGTGGGAGGTTGGGAATGGATCGCAATAATTTTAACTGTACTTTGTTTTTATATTTTACTGTACCCCGCCCCAATTGCTTGTTCAGAGGGGTGGGTTATAAATAAAAATTATTATTATTATTATTATTATTAATTATTATTTTCTTGAGGGGGAAAAATGCCAGCATAGTGGAAAGGTCTGCTTATGGAGATATTCAACATCAAATTGCAAAACAAACCAGGAATGTATTTTAAAGCCATTGGTCTTCTTTCAAAAAATAACTGCATTGTTATCAGTCAAACAATCACCCTGTAAATATATATAGCAACTGAAAAGATTTTGCCTTAGGGACAGATACCTACTATAGGCCTACCCAGTCTTTGGTAATAACAGTCATGCAGGAAACAGAATCACTGAGATGGTCAGAAATACAGCTGCTTTTGAACAAGATGCACTTCTGATCTGAATCTGATGGATGTATCAGTCAATTTTGGGGCTGTGTTGCTTTCACAGGTATTTATTTATAAGTCTTTTTTGTGCCTTTAAAAGACTTATGAAAACGAAGACAATTCAATTATTTTTCAGTCTATATAATTTTACAAAAATATGTATTTTGTACAAATTGTATGTGCATTTTTAACACAATACATATATTTTTGCACTGTATTGTGTAAAATACAGTGGTATGTGGTATGTTTGTTGTTAGAACAGTCTCAACATTTGGAAGTACAGGTTGAATCCTCCTTATCCAAAATGCTTGGGACCAGAAGTGTTTTGGATTTCAGTGTTTTTTGGATTTTGGAATACCTGTATTTGGATGTATGTATATAATGAGATATATTGGAGATGAGACCCAAGTTGAAACACAAAATTCATTTATGTTTCATATACACCTTATACACCTTATACACATAGCCTGAAGGTAATTTTATATAATATTTTTAAATAATTTTATGCAGGAAGCAAAGTTTGTGTACCACAAACCATCAGAAAGCAAAGGTGCCAGTATTTCAGTCACACATGAAAAAAGTTTTAGATTTTGGAATATTCTGGATTTTGGAATTCCAAATAAGGGAGAGTCAACCTGTATACCAAAAGACAAAGCATAACAATTCTGGTTCACATGTTGGTCTGGAAAGTGTAAATCAGATTGGTTTGCTTAAAAATATGTATAGAATTAAATGTTTGAACACTTCTGTCTGGAGCCATTGCAACCTGCCCAAGTGGCCTGAATTTTTAACTAGGTACTTATCCAGTTCCTACTAATCTACTATGGAAACAGAGAAAGAGGTACTGGATTTCAGATATGGAGATGTGAATCTTGTCAAGAATTCATTATTGAATTTATTATTACTTTTATTTTGTACCTGCAAAAAAGGACTAATGTTCTTCCAGCTGCAAAAATGATGTTACAAGTACCTGAAAAAAAGGGCTAACGTTCTTCCATCTCTAAATATGATACTACATTTATGTATTAGGTGATTTAAAAAGAATGGAGCAAAAGTAAACCTGTTCTTGTTTGGGTTTGCACCAATCTTTTTGAACTACCCTTTATTGAATTTCAGTTTTACCTGGGTATTTATAAATTTAACCCGGGTATTTATAAAGGGTAGACTTCCCCATATTTGGGTATTTAACCTGGGTATGTATAAAAGGTAAACTTCCCCATTTTGACACAGGGATAGTTTGACACAGGGATAGTCCCAAGTAATCATTTCACTTTTTCACTTGCTTTTAAAATGTCCCAGTTCCTTCTCCTCCCATTTTCCCCCTTTGTCCTTGACTTATTTCAGTTGCTGCAGATGGAAGTGCAAAAGTAGTTTGCACTCAACTCAGCATGGTGGAGAGAAGATGAAAAGGTGGAATCTTGCCAGTAAACTCATGCAAAAAGAAACTGTTGTGGTCTCTCCTAGTTAGGTGCTCTTCCTCTGTGCTGTCACTAGGGTAGGTGTGGAATGAATTCGTACCTCTGTACAGGACTATCCCATAAATCTGCTTTATGTAGATGGGATCAATGTCCTTTTTCATTTCAACTCTTCCACACTATTAGTGATGTGCAGTGGCATCACTGGGGTTATTTTAAAAAATAAATAAATAAAATTGTGAAATTTGAAAATTAAAACAAAATCCCGGGGCCTCTCCTTTCTCCACCTACTGAGTTTATTTAACCCCATTCACACCATACCTTAAAGAAACAGTGGAGTCACCACCACCCCTTTTAGGGCATCACCTGGTGTAGGCTGCATCCCCACACCTCCCTAATAACACCACTGCTCTTCCTTATTTATAATAATAATAATAATAATAATAATAATAATAAATAATTTATTTATATCTCCCGCCTCTCCCTGCGGATCGAGCGGGCTCACAACATATTAAAATCAAATACAATAAAATGTCCAAAACAATATATTGCAGTTAACATCAATTACAACAATAACATATCAGCTATCTGGGGAATTTCTGATTCCATAGGGGGGTTAAATGAGGTCAGATGGGTATGCCCGCCGGAAGAGATCCATCTTTAGTGCTTTTTTGAATGCCTCCAGTGTAGGTATCAGACGGATCTCCTCCGGCAGGTCGTTCCATAATTTTGGAGCCACAGCGGAGAAGGCTGATCGAGACGTAGAAATTAGTCTCGTGTTTTTAAGATTTAACCATTTTTTATCAGTTGTTCTTAAGGTGCGGGGCGGATTATGTAGGGAGAGGTGTTCTCTCAGGTAACCTGGGCCCAAACTATATAGGGCTTTAAAGGTAACGACCAACACTTTGTATTGCTCCCAGAAGCAAATTGGAAGCCAGTGCAAAGATTTAAGAATGGGGGGAATTTGCTCCATCCTTGAAACCCCCGACAGCAATCTGGCCGCTGCGTTTTGAATCAGCTGAAGCTTCCGAACTTGGTACAAAGGTAGCCCCATGTAGAGTGCGTTACAGAAATCTAATCAAGAGGTTATCAGTGCATGTACTACTATTTCTAGGTCCTCCCTGCCCAGGTAGGGGCGTAGCTGGCAGATCAGCCAAAGTTGATACCAGGCACTCCTGGCAGTCGCCTCCACCTGTGATGTCAGTTATAGAGACGAGTCCAGGAGGACCCCCCGACTACGAACCTCGTCCTTTAGGGGAAGTGTGACCCCATCAAGGACTGGTTGTCGAATCTCCATCCCCGGGCCTGGAGAGCCTATTACGACCACCTCCGTTTTCTCTGGATTCAGCCTAAGCTTGTTTTTCCTCATCCAGCCCATTACTGAGTCAAGACAGGCGTTCAGAGGAGAGATGCCATCCTTAGTCACTGCAGCAGTCAGAGACGTAGAGAAGTATATTTGGGAGTCATCAGCATACTGATAACACTGCGCCCCATGTCTCCAGATGACCTCTCCCAGCGGTTTCGTGTAAATGTTAAATAGCATGGGAGACAGAATGGCACCTTGAGGGATGCCAGACGTCAGCTCCCTTTTATGGGAGCAGCTGTCTCCCAGCTTCACCATCTGGAATCTACCTGAGAGATAGGACCGGAACCACTGAAGCGCAGTGCCTCCGATACCTAACTCCCCCAGGAGTGCCAGAAGGATACCATGGTCAATGGTATTGAAAGCTGCCGAGATGTCATCTTTGCCATCTTGATTTTAATCTGATGTTGCTTGGCCACACATATCCTGGTTTTCGTCTGAGAAATTTAACCCAAAAATGTTAGGGTTAAATTGAACATTTGAGAAATTTATCCCTAACTTAAATTTCGTCTGAGGAATTTAATCCTAAAATATAACCCCAAAATGCTCTAGGGTTAATTCTTGAAAGTAGATCACTGGCTCTTGATGCTTTTGATTTGATCATCCCCTTTCCCATTTAGAGTTTTCTGTAGGCCCTAAAAAGCTGCTCTAGAAGTATTGGAAATTGTCTCAATTAGGTTTTTGGTGCCACAGAGAGCTGGAGTAGGATGAGGAGGGAAGGAAAATCCCAGCTCCACTTATGTTGGCTTCAGAAAAACAGGTGATTTTAAAAGAATGGTGCAAAACCAAATAAGAACAGTTGTACTTTTGCATCATTCTTTTTTTTTTAATCTCCCTTTATATCCCTGGATTGTATGGCCATATTGGGTTGCAGCAGAAGCTCCAAATCATTACAGGTCCTTTTTCGCATGCCTCTCTTTGAGGTTCTCTGGGCAGCCAATATAGAACTACTCTTTATGCTACCATAAAGTATTCCAACACTGGCACTTCATCTGTTGTGCACTGTTCTCAGGGATATGTGTGCCTGAAATATTAATTACAAGCAACAGACAAAGCAATTTTGGACTTTAGTCCTCTGTACATTTACTTGGAAATAAATCCCATTAATCTCAATGGATATACTTCTGTCTACACATGTATGGAGTGGAACTGTTTTTCTCCCAAGCATTTAATATATAATGTGCGTGTTGCTCCCTTGGGTGGATTTGTTCTTTATTGCTTTTTTGTTTGGTTTCTTTTTTCCCCTTGAAATCTCTGCTTCTACCATTTCTGCCTTTTTATTGTAGTGTTATTGTTTTCTCATTTAATGGGATGCCTTTTTAAAAAGGTTGCTTCTTTTTTTTTCCCACCAAATAATAGCCTGAATGAGTTCTGGAATATGTTCTGTTGTCAGCGAGAATACTAACATATTTAGGATTAGGACTGGGATTGGGATTTCATATCCATCTTTTATTTCTTGATTCCAATGAGAATTCCAATGTCCCTTGAGCGGAGCCATTCTACTGACAGCCAGGGCATATTATTTCTTCTCTCTCGCACTATGGTTTGCTAGCAAATGGCATAGGACATTATCCAGTCCAATACATTTCATTGGCTGTGGTGAAAAAATTTACCCTTAGCAAAAGAGCAACAGATAGGTTGGGACAGTTAATAATGGTTGCATATGCACTGCAGAAATAATTCAGTTTGCTACTGCTTTAACTGACATGGCTCCATCCTATGGAATCCTGGGATGTGTAGGTTGTTGTGGTGCTAGAGCTCTCAGAGAAGACTAAATAACTTTTCCAAGCCCTCCCTGCCTCCATTCAAGGCACTACATTGTTTGGATAAGAAACTTTGATAGGTGTAAGTGTTCCACGGCCTGTTTTTGCAAGGCTCTTAATAAAGCAAAGACTTTGGAAGGACTGACAACAATAATCAAAGTACTCATCATTTTTCTACCCTGAACGTTGACATGAACACTCCAGTCTAGCAAAAATGGAGAGGTATTCAAACACACAACCATGTATGTCAGCTCCAATCACATCCACGGTTGTTGGTTAGGGGAAGAAGAGGAGCTGGGTTCTTTAGTGTGTTTACTTGGAAGCAAGCTCCACTTAAGTCATTGAAGCTAACTTCCAAATAAACATGTTTAGGCTGTGGGTAGAAATGTAAGCATCTCATTTTTTAAAAACTAGAAACTATTAAATTGATTGATATGCCAAGCATACAGTTAGTGCTTTAGAGCCCAACATGGCCTTCAAAAGCAAAGGTTTTATCATTGTGTGGCACAAGTTTTCATTTCACTTTCTCTCCTTTGGCAGCCAAGCAAACCTTTGTTCCATGGAAGCTATGCTGTTGTAAAAGCTTCATGGGATGAAACTATTTAGGCCCTGAAATTATGTGTCACGCTGGAAAATAATTTGGATATTTATGGGGAATGTAAATCTGTAGAGGTGCTCTTGTCTTGTCAGGCAGGGGTTGTGTTTATTCATATCATAAGCATTACAGCATGCTGTGACTGTTGAAACACCAGTGCTTGTTTAATCTTCTATCTCAGATGTATAATACTGAGATTGCTAGTCCCTCTCTCTTTGTCTTTCACTTGCTTTCTCACACACACTTTGAATCACAAGAAGTTTGTTTTATAAGGTGAAGATAAAGTAAGACAGGGGGAAAGCTGCTGCGTAACAGGAACAGACAGAGCAAAAGGGCTACATGGCAGTGGAGGGTGCAAGCATGAAATTATGACATATGACACAGAACAGTGGAAGAGCCACTGAACATTGAATGGTCTTTCATTCTCAAGCCAAAAAGAAGCTCCTTTGGGAGTTTTACTTCAGGGGCAAACTACATGTTAGACACAGATGCATGCAATGAAGCATTTCTTTTGGTTTTTTTCCAATGAGGGTGGACAAGTAGCTGTTAATTCTTTTTTTATTTTTCAATCTTTTATACTTTTATTATTTTCATTGTCTATTTATGTGTAACATATTCTTCAACAGAGTTTCCCTGTAATAGTGTTTCATCTTTCATGATCTTTCCAAGAAGCTGATACAAAAAAGACAAATGAACCTATTGTAAACACATGTTGTTGTTGTTGTTGTTGTTACCATCATCATCCTACTTTTCCTCTAAGACTGGGACTCAAAGAGGCTCACAATTTAAAAGAGCAATACAATTAAAAGCAGACAAAAAGTAAACATTAAATTAGAATTAAATTATTCAGAGCATTAAAACAATTCAAACCTCAAGTTAAAATAATAAAATGCAATTTAAAAAGATTAAAAAGCTATTAAAAATAGTTCAGTTAAAACAATACAGCACCCCGTAGCTTGTTTTTTTAAAAAACAACAACAACACAACAACTTTGTTTTGAAAGGTGGTGCGTGCTTCTGCTGGAAAGACAACAAGGAGGGGGCCACATTTGCACACATTTGATTGTAAAATGAAAGCCTGTAATCTCTGTTGCTGAATATACTATACAAACACATAAACAGTAAAAAAAAAAAAAAGTTAAAATGATACAGATAGAATCATACCAGACTGAAATAGATCAACATAAATCCATCTCTGGAAAAGACATTAAAAGCATTTACAGGGGTTCCCAACTTTTCAATGGATCCCTTTTCAATGATCCACTCTTTTGATACTATCAAATTATTACCTGAATCCAAGTGTGGTCCACTCTTTTGATAAATATAGGCACAAATACAAAATGAATACTTGTGTCCTCTACAGTGCTGTGTTATAAGCACACGACAGTACCACAAATTACTTCTACAGTATACAGTACACAGACTGAACATAAAGGTAGCACTTCGCATGAGTCTTTTGCAACCAAGTGCTACTTTTATTCCCCAACCTGTTGAAATCTTTCTGTTCAATCTGTGTACTATATACTGTAAAAGTCTTTCATGGTGTTATCATGTGCTTAGAATACAGTACTGTATAGGTATTCATACTTATATTTGTGCTTATACAGTAGTATAATATACAGTGATGTGGGATCCACATTTCAACAATTTCTGCTTTTTGGCAGTGTTCTGAACCCTAGCATGTCAAATAAGTGGAGGAGAATACTGGTTGGTATTTTTTTTTCCAAGCAATCCTGAAAGGGTTTCCTCTTCAGTAATACCCACGTGGTTTGGTAAACCAGGCAAGATTTTAATTGTGAATGTCCAAAAACATATAAACTGTTGGCAGCCTGAAGGGAACACTGACAATCTGGTAAATGTGTGCAGTTATGGAGTCCCCAGAGTGAATGATGACAACGTTTGTTAGGTGAGTAACAACATTTATTGGTTTAACAGTACATTAGATATTTGCCAGATGTGTAAAGAATTGTCCAGATTCCACCATAACTGCTGACATTAACTATAGTCTTAACATTTACTGTATCCTATAAAATGCCTGTAAATATTAACATATAAAAGATTTCTTTGTTTGTCGAGCAACCGCTGGAAAAGATGATGATCTCGTTCTGTCTCTCCTGGGATCTGGCAGTTGAGCTGCCAAGAGTGCAATGAGAAAGCATTGCAGAGATTGGCCTGCAGATGAACATAAGATCCAATTAGTAGTACTTATTATCATTAATATTTTTATTAGTGGTGATAACTGCAAGAGTGGTGGTGGTGGTAGGACTTTGTCCTTCAAGACACACATTTTACTGATGTGACTGGAATATAAAATAAATGGAAGATCTCATACCACCCTGCTATCACTTGTTCTCTAGTATATGTTTCCTTCGCTTTGCAACATTCAGAGAAATAAAGAGTTTCAGTGGCAAAGCATTCAGGGCTGGCTGTCCACTAGGGAGAACAAGACAACTACTTCAGGTTACAGATGCTTTAGGGCAGCTGTCGCAACTTTGTGGCAGTAATCTGGGGGAGTTGTGTGCATGTAGAAACACTTCACAAAAAATGTGAGCTATTGAATGAAATAAATAAATGGCATTGTGCAATTCCAAGCAATTCCCCCACCCCCCAGAAAACTGGGAGACTATAGATTTTAATAGGTTCAGGGAGGACTTGGGGACACAGAAAAGGAGTTGGGTATTATGTGTGCCACAATGATCATCTCTGGGTTACTGGTGACAAGACGTTTATTGGAATGACTTCATTGTGGGTCTCAACAGTATGTCGTGTCCTTGGCCACTTGTTTGACATGTTCACTTCCTAACTGTGCCTTTTCTTGGCCTTGATTCTTATTCTTCTGATTCCCCCACCCCGCCCTTTTTAAATCAAGCAAAGTCTGAACAGAACACAGCTCTCTTGAATAGCAAGCTAATTTCAGGATGAAAGTCTCAGAAACATTACCCAACTCACAGATTCCAAGCATACGTTATTTCTGAACTATCCCCCTTTCCTGTTTTTTCTTTAAAATAGAAACCTGTTTTGAGAACTGTTTAACAACACAGCCTTCAAGCATGGCTTTTCAATTGTTTTCAGTTCATTGTATTATTCTTCACTCTTTCTGAGTTCCTGTAAAAGGAAGCACTTGCTTTCTTTTTCTGATCAAAATGTACACAGAAGAAAACAACATTCTAATAACCATTCTCAAGGTTAGTTGTAAACATAGCACAACCTCATTTATTCAAACAGCCCGGGGAAAATATAAAAGAGATTCATAATCAGAAGTTTGTATAAGTCAGAGCGCTTGTTATTTATGCATATGGGAAATGCTGGAAAAAATAGGCAAATTAAATTGCTAGCTGGGGAGGAATCAGCTGAATCCATACCCCACTTAGTATCTTGCAAGATGTTTGATCATACCCTCCAGATGCAAACCAGGACAGCAACATCAGAGTGTTATCAAGTTGGCAAAAGGTGTATTAGGAGAGGCTGCAGCAGTTTGCTTTTTATCAAACCTACTGGGAAGGGCAAGATTCTGCCAGTTCCTCTCCTCTCCCCCTTGCTGAGTGCAAATTACTTTTGCAGTTTGAAAAATGTTTGCAGGATTTGAAGTAAGCCAAGGACAAAAAGGGAACATGAGAAAGGAGAGGAGAAGAGAGAAACTGGGACATTTTTAAATGCAGCTGAAAAAAATGGGATAACAAATGATTAATCAGGGCTGCCCCTGCCAAATCAGGACAGATTAAATGTGTGGCTTTTTCCAGGGATGTTTAGATCATTCTGTTTTCTAAAAATATTTATGGAAGTCTAAAATTCAGCTCAGCATCTCTTTGTTGTTGTGGTCTACCAAGTCATTTTTTTCTTACAGCAACCCTAAGGTGTCCCTATCATAGAATTTTCTTGGCAAATTTCTTCAGAGGGGGGTTTGTCATTGCCATCTTCTGAGGCGGATAGAGTGATATTTGCCCAAGATCACCCAGTGATTTTTTTATGCTCAAGCGGGGAATCAGATCCTGATCTCCAGAATCGTAATCCAGCACTCAGACTACTATACCACTAGATGCTCATTCCCACTTACATTTAAACCAGTTTGCTCCGCATCATTGAATCAGTTCTGAGGCTGAGCGAATATGAATAGCCCAAGGTCACCCATTAGTTTATATGGTTGATCTGGGATTCAACACTAGTCTCCAGAGTCTCAGTCCAACATTCAAACCGCTGCACCACACTGCCTTGGAAGGATCACTCCCTCTTTTTCAATCCGGCAGCCTGGGCTCTACTCAAAAGTAAAGGCTGGGAAGCCGAAGAGGAGTGGGGGGGGGGGAAGAATCACTCACTCTTTTTCATCTCAGGAGCCTGGGCTCTATTCGAAAGAAAGGCTGGGAAGCAAAGAAAGAGGAGGAAGAGGAGGGAAGAATCATTCCCTCTTTTCCCCCACCCACACTCCAGCCCTGAGTGAGTCAAGCACACCATTTCCCCTTTGAGTAGCCCAGCTTGGGAACAATATTTTTTTTTTAAAAAAAATGACAGAATATACAATCCATTGGTTTTGCAGCCATTTGCCTCACTGAGTTGCAATCAGCCTGATCACCTGTTGTGTCGCCCAAGTAATTGCAAATACAATGGATCACATATTCTGTTTTTTCATAAAAAGAAAATATAGGCTGCAGCACAAGCACAAAGGCAGTGCCAGGGCGGGAGGGGGGGGATGGCTGATTTCCCCAAAACTGTGGAGGGATAGTAAACACTCCTCTGCCAACCTGCTCTGCCATAGTCCCTCCCCTCCAGAATGATGTAATTCAGATCTCTCATTCTCCCTTGTTGAACACTCTTCCGAATCAATTCTTTTTGAAAGAATCATAGAATCACAGAGTTGGAAGAGACCACAAGGGCCATCCAGTCCAACCCCCTGCCATGCAGGAACTCCAGCAAAGAACTAGTGTTCGGAAAGAGTGGGTGTTTTGCATTTGCTTCACTTCATCATGATTGAAGCTGATCTCACCAGGATTGAAACTGGTTTCAAGTGAGAACGAGGCACATATAACCCAATCAGCAATTCTCTTTCAATCATAGGGGAAATGGGCCCTAGGATTTCACCCTGGGGGATTACTGCAGGCTTGAGGCTGGAATCCTGTTGATACTTTGCAGACTTTTATCCTGCCATAAGGTACTTCTTGGAACAGTCTGGTGTGTAGTGGAAGGACAGCAGAGAAAGCCATCACAAGAGAAGACTGCCCAGCCAATTCCTGTACAGCTCAAGAGCTGGCAGTGTAGCTTTCTCTGCTGACAGAGATTAATTTTACAGCACTGATGGCCATTTCATTCCTGCCACTATACCACTACTTATGACTACACCTCCACTTACAGGGGTAGAGTTGGGCTGGTCAACAGGATTGTAGCCTGAGGATGCAGTACTTGATAGGACTGAAAGCACCTTTTCAGATGTGGCACCCCGTTTATAAAATTCAGTCTTCAGAATGGCTCACTGGATCTGCTGTTTTAACATTTCCCCTCAGAATTTTAATTTTAATTTAGGGAGACATCTGATTGCTTGTTTGATTTGTTATTAAGCCTTTAGTACTCTGCACTTCATATTGTTACTTATCTTATGAGTCACCTTGTTAACGTTTACATTGGAGAGCAGCTATAAACAGTACAACTAATGAAATGGACTGACAAATTAAAATGAAGTTCCACATATTCATGGACATTCTTTAAAGGATATGAATGGTGGATGCTGACCTCTTTTCCCTCCCCATTGGCTCTTCTCCCTTAGCAGTTTTCTTTCCAGGTATTATTGAAACCCACAGTAAGTCTCTGACTCCCTATGGGTGCATCTGTATTAAAACTCTTTTTAGACTTAGACACCTAGGAGATGTTACCTTTTTCAAAAACCCTAAAACCAGCATGGATGGAGGAATGTGAGAGTTATATATATTTTTAAAAAACTTCCACGTTTGCTCATGTTTCTCAGAAAAGGCACCCATGTAGATAGCAAGTCTTTTGAAGGAGTTGTAATCTCTAGGGAAATAATTACATTTCCCAGAGTTCTTGGAAATGGCATATTAGTGAAATTACCTGTGTAAGTATAGGATACACCCAAATTGAAACTTAATCCAGACAAGACAGAGGTGCTCCTGGTCATTCAGAAGGCAGACCAAAGAAAAAGGATACAGACAGTGTTAGATGGAGTTATGCTTCCCCTGACGACACAGGTTTTCAGTTTGGGGATGCTCCTGGACTCAGCTCTGAACCTGCAAGCCCAGGTCTCTGCAGTGACCAGGAGTGCTTTTGCACATTTAAAACATATGCGCCAGCTGCACCCATTTCTTGAGACACCAGATCTGGCCACAATGGTACATGCCTTGGTTACATGGGGCTGCTTTTGAAGAGTGACCAGAAACTTCAGCTGGTCCCTGTTAATAGGGGCAAGTTATAGGTTCAATGCTCCTGTAGAAATAGTTCCATTGGCTGCCACATTGTTTCCGGGCACAGTTCAAAGTGCTAGTTATGATCTATAAAGCCCTATATGGCTCAGGTCCAGGCTATTTGGCTATTTATCTCCCTGTACAAGTTGGCCAGGGCTCAGAGATCCTCAGGAGAGGCCCTTCTTTCACTCCCACCACCATTGCAAGCACAGTTGGTGGGGACATGAGAAAGGGCCTTCTCTGTGGCTGCCCCTAGACTCTAGATGCCCTGATTGCATCTTGTAGAGGGATGGGATATAAATATTTATTTATTTATTTATTTATTTATTAGAACTCCCTTCCCAGGAAGGCTACAATGGTCCCTTCCTTGTTGTCTTTCCACTGGCAGGCTAAGACTTTCCTGTTCAGACAAATAAAGTTTAATAAGCTTTTTTAAGAATGGGCTGGGGTGTTACATTGTTTTAAAGTGTTTTAAACATTTTTACCTTTTAAACTGTACTTTATTCTTTTAAGATGTAATTATATTTTTATTTTAATGAACTTTTTGTATGCTTTTAATTGTACTGTTTTTTTAATACTGTAAGCCACCCTGAGACCCAGTTTTGGGAATAAGGGTGGGATGATGATGATGATACATCCTGAACTAGAAACAGGGTTCAGAGTTATATAGGCTTGCTCGACTCTAATAAACTTAAGAATTCTGGTTTTGTATTTTAGAGTTAGAATCATTGCTTGAATTAGAAGGCGTGCCCCTACATTTGCAAACTGCACATCAGTGATGACTGTTTTAGGGAAATGTAATGGAACTTGATTTGAATAACATTTGCGGGAGTCTGGGTTTGGGGCAGAGCCAGTATGGTGTGGTGATCTGAGTGTTAGACTAGGACCCAGTGAGACCAGAGTTCAAATCCCTGTTCAGACATGGAAACCCACTGGGGAACCTTTGACAAGTCAAATTATCTTGGGCTCAGAGGAAGGAAATGGCAAGGCGTCTCTTTTGCCAAGAAGAATATAGGGTTGCCATAAGTTGAAGTCAATTTGAAGGCACATATAAGCAACAAGTAGCGTGTGGGGTTTTATCCTTAAATAAGGCCCCTACTTTTCCTACTATAATTTGTGCACTGTCTGAAAGTTTTTCTTTTCCAAATATACTCTTTATGTGACAGTTTAAATTTATGTGTGAATAATTGCTCATTATTCGGGAAAAGTTCTTATTGGTCTTTTTAGTTTACATGTGTTGGATTAAAACTCGGTGCAGTACATTATTCTTCATTCTGGCTTATGACGATTCCTCTGTTAAGAACTACTTTAGTTCTGAAGTAAGTAATCAATAGTCAGTGAGTCAATGTTGTAAAGCAAAGATGAGGAAAACCAAAAAAACAATAATTCCTCATTTTTTTATTGAACTCCACAATGAAATTCACTATAAAGAAGATAGTCATTGAGCAATATATAACTATTAATCTTAATGTATCATTGAGCTTTGGTCCTTGGAGTAATTTTTATGACTTCAAGTCTTCTTGGGGCTTTTAAAATTCATTTTATCTCTAGTAGGGGTAAATCTTTGAAATACTTTGTCTGAAAACACTGGGGGAAATAGTTCTATTATGGAGGCAATTTGGTATTGATTAGATGAAATTGTTGTTTCTCATTGACAATGGATCTGTGTGAGTCAGCTGTAAATGAAAAAAAGATAGAAAAAGATACAGACATACCAACTGACAAATACAAAAGTAAGCCTACATTTCTAATTCAGAGTGGAAATGACATACTGACACACAGCTGGCCTCCTTGGCTGAAATCCAATTGTTAGAATAGAATTGCCAGCTCGAATAAATCCACTGGAGCAATTCCTGGAATCAACACTTATGCCAATCCTATTGATTCAGTAAGTCTAGTCTATTTGGGAATAGGACAGAATTTAAACCATAGTCGTGCCAATACAGGTTTTTGTTTTTTAAGTACCATACATGGCACAGGCTATGAATGCTGAAATAAAAACTATTTTAGGAGAAAAAAGTTTAAACTTTTAAAAAGTAAAAAGGAGAGAAAGGCTCCTTAATGGCATGCTATATATTTAACATAAGCTCCTGCAACATTGTAGAATTAATGTAGTCTGGCATTGCTTTAACTGTCATGGTCCCATCCTTTGGAATCTCTGGATTTGTAGTTTGAAGAACTCTTTAACAGAGAAGGCTAAATATCTCACAGTTCTATAAATCCCAGAATTCCATAGCCTTTCCAGTAAATACAGGGTCAAACTGCATCAATTCTGCCGTGTAGATGGAGTCACTGGAGATTATGACACAGGAAAAAAGTGTGTAGTTTGATCCTTTAACACTTATGAAGTTATAAGCAGTTCTTAAGGCCACATTTTTTGGGTGTAGACAATGAAGAAGATGCCTGGTGAGTCTTTCTGAACTATATTCTCTTGTACCCTCCTGATAATATGCTATGTGTGCCTGAACGTGGTAGAAGGTAAGAATCAGAGGAAATGTTCTTTATGAAGAAAGAAAGCAGTTTCTATCTGTCAGACTACTTATATGTTTAAACCAAAATTTTCTGTACTGACAGGCTGTGACCTGCCAGGATTTCAGAGATCTTTCCATTACCAAGTGCTCATTCATCTTAATGCAGAGATAGTGAGAATTAAACCTGGGCCTTCTTACTGCATGCAAAGCATTTTCCTCACACCAAGCAACATTTTTATTCAAATGCTTGTCTCTGGGCTCAAGTAGCTAAGGCTGATTATGCCACCAGTGTGATTTCTAAAGATGTCAACGCATCCCTTTAATACATGCTGCTAATTACTGCCTGTACTTGTTAATCAAAGGCAGATAATGGAGAAAGAAAGAAACCAGGCTGACAAAAACAGAATGTGCATGCATGAGAGCTGTCCTCAAATCACCAATCAGCAATCCATGATCAAATCCTTGCGCACCCAAGCGTTTCATCTCCCACATGTATTTCAAGAAAAGAAAAAAGTTTAAGAGCCTGTCTTAAATAGAACATCATCTGTGTGGATCATGTGATTTTTGCCACTCAGTGCAGACCTCAAAGAAGCCATCTACAGTTAGACAAACAATAACCAACTGAGGTTGATGCTTCAGAAACCAGAAGCTGGTATCCTTGACCATAATTCAGAATGACCAAATTGAACATGCTAATTCAACCTATATGTGAAATCTGTACTGGAGACAAGAGACTACTGTTAGAAAAGAATGGGAAGAAACAGAATGGTTCAAGTTGGCGAAGAAGTCAGGCAAGGCAGCATAACCCTATTTGTGCAACTTGTATGCAGAAAACATCATACAAAAGGCCGGCTTAGACTCAGAAGAAGGAGGAGTGAAGACAGGAGGAAGGAATATCAACAATCTAAGATATGACACAATTCTACTAGCTGAATCTTCGTTAGCGAAGAAAAGCCAGAGAGAGAGAGACTAGCTGAAAACATCACAGACTTAAAATAATGAATAAGGAAGGACAAAGAAGAAAGTGAAAAGATAGGCTTACTGCTGAACATAAAGAAAATAAAAATAATGGCCATGGAGGATGTACATACATTCAGTCTAGACAATAAGGAAATTTAAATAGTAAAACATTTCCTGCACCTTGATTGTAAGAGAGTTCATGTACCTTGCATCAAATATTGAAAAGAGCAGAGACTACAGTCAAGAAATCAGAAGAATATTAGGAATGGGAAGAGCAGCCAAGAAGGAACTAGATAAGATCCTAAAGTGTAAAGATATAAAACTGGACATTAAAGTTAGAATCATCTAAGCCATTGTATTCACCATCATCATGTACAGATGTGAGAGATGGACAGTGAAGAAAGTGAATAAGAAGAAAATAAATTCATTTGAGATGTGATACATGAGAAGTGCTGAGGATACCGTGGACAGTGAAAAAGACAAACAAATGGGTCCTTGAACAGATCAAGCCTGAAATCTCACTGGAAGCCAAGATGATCAAACTGAAGCTATCATACTTTGGCCACATCATGAGAAGACATTACTCATTAGAAAAGATAATAATGCTAGAAAGGTGAAGGGAAGAAGAAAGAGAGGAAGGCTGCACACTAGATGGTTAGACTGGCAATCATTGATGGTCCAGCTATTTTTCTGTAGCTGAACATGCTGCAACAGGCATCTGCAGAGACCTCTGGGATTCTTTGGGAAGTTTCTGCATCTGACATCCTTGCAGCCTAAAGGAAAATAGCTGGAACCATATCAGAGCCCCAAAGCAAACTTGTCATGGGATTTTCTTGGCAAGATTTGCTCAGGATTTGCCCGCTCCCCCCCCCCAAAAAAAAAGACGGTGATAGGTTCGCTTTGCGGTTCTGATATGCTTTTGCCATTGCTTTCTTCTGTGGCCTAGGGAGTGTGATTGGCCAAAGTCAACCACAGGGTTTCCATGGCAGAGCAGGGATTCAAATTCTGGTCTCCAGGAGTACTAGTCCAAACCAATACACTAGACTTGTTACCCAAGGTCTGGCCCTCTACACCACTCCTCCTTTTCGATATCAATTTGATATCGAAAGGGATGTTTAAGGAATGTAGCCAAAAAAGCATTCCAAGTGTAGAAAATTAGCCATACCTTATAAGTAGATCCGTGACCACCTTTGGAGATCCAGAAGGCTCAGTATGGGGGAAGCTCAACAGCACATAGTCAAGGATAGATGAATGAAGACCAAAATCTACATAATCCTTTCATTGATAGGAATGATGGTGGGTAATGGACCTCGTGTTTACAAGTGAACAAAAATCCAAGAATATTTCCCTTTGGAGGTGAACCTTCATTGTCCAGAGACATTGTACTGATTTTTTGGCCATTCACAAGTTCCCTTCTAATTATTATTATTATTATTATTATTAATCTTTATTTATATAGCACTGTAAATTTACACAGTGCTGTACATACAATCTTATAAATTAGACGGTTCCCTGCCCTCAGGCTTAATTTAAGAGAGACAACAAAAAAGAGAAGGGAAAGGTGGTGGGAAAGAGGATGAGGTCCAGTGATTCTTCTCTCCCTCTGGGGCCTGGACCAAGATGACTGCAGGGAGGGCTAGGGTTCTCTGGCACCCTCAAATCAGTCTCACTTGAGTTCAGATGGATTCTCTGCCAGTATCCTGCTTAACTCCTCAGCAATTGCTGGCCACGCCACGATTCACAGGCAGCTGGTGAGCCATTTCACTTCACAGTGTCCCAATTGAAGACCTTCTTCTGGAATCAGTATAATATCACCCCCTGGAGTCCCTTCAGTCACTATCTGTTACCACCTTCTATATTGTTAGTTCTTGGCTGTGTGTGTGAGTGAGTGACTTTGTGTGAATGGTGATTCCCCTTTGAACTCTGGAGTTCTGTTTCTTGGAACTGGTATACACAGGCTTGATCCCTACTTTAAGTTCCCAAACTTTCTCAGCAGCTGAAATTGAGCTAATAAAATCCCCTGTTAAATATTGATTATGGGTGCCCTTTTGGGAACCTGACATTTTGTGTAACATGCTAGCTCAAAAAGAGGAAAAAAAGGTCTTATCCCTCTTCCATCATCCTCAAATAATTTCTAGTAGCAGACAAAAATGTAACAAAACAGTAGGATCAGTATACACATCTCAGTCATACAATTAGTAACAGATGCATATTGTACTTGTAGCACCTTTGCTGAATAACAATAACAACCCCTGTCAGGAAATGACATGATGTGACCACAAGATGGAGGTGTAAGCCAAGTAATGGAAAGAGGCTAAGCTCCAGTGGCAGGTGTGTATGGGTTAACTATAGGTATTATGCACACCTGGGATGGGTGATGCAATCAGCATTTGAACCACCTATATAAGGGAGATGGGAAATGTCTCCATTGTGGGTTTGTTGTGGTGGTTGGTGAAGCAGTTTGTTGGTGAGTGTGAGATAGAGAGTATTTGAGACAGCTGTCCAATACTCTATGTACATTTCTTTGTATATATTACAAACAAAGATTAAAGCCCTCATAATTGAGTGAAGACTGGCAGTGGCTGTGTCTTTATTCAGCAAGCAGTTTCCTTCCTGGCCTGAAAACTATTGCAGTTATATCTCCAGAGACCTTCTTCCTGGCGTCCTGTCCATGTGGTTCCGTTCTGCAAGTGGTCATAGTGGACACAGCGAGTCTGTCTACGTCCCTAACAACTCCGCCTCCAAATCTATGACTTTTTAAATTGGATTATTACTTCAGCTCAGGATTAATCTAATGAGACACTTGCTGGCAAATAAAAAGCCATCCCATGTAGCTTTTAATACTGGTGTCCTCTGAATCAAACCTGGACACTTGTCAGATCCATGTGCATGGTTCTCTCATGATGATATGATCTAATAATGATATGCTCATAAGATGACATGGTGATATAGCATTAGGATAAATTCTGGTTCATTGAGAGGGGAATAGGGATCCTGGGGGAAGTCAAGCTTGGGAAACAATGAGAGGGGGAAATTGGCTAGAGGCGATAGAGATTTGTGGTTTCATGACCCTGTTGTTCCCAAAAGTGGATCAGGGCTGTAAACTAAGGATGCTTTCCTTCCTTAAGTGTGATTGAATCATATTGCAAGAAAGGAAAAGAGGAAACCTGAAAGGTCACTTTGATCCAGATCAAAGGCTTGGGATCGTAGCCAGGGAGGGGGGGCTGGGTGATGGGGACTCTTAAGTAGGATCCCGGGGGAAACACCAACACAAACCCTGGACAGAGGAATTTCTGTCTCAATTTCTCTAATAAAATCTTTTCTTTTAATCACATTAAGATGTTCTCTTGGTTACTGGAAACTAAGTTCACTGATCCTGACAACGCTACACCAGTTGACCATCACAGATCAGTTCAATGCTATAGAGCAGTGTTTCTTAAATAACTGAGGGGGGGGGAGCTAGTAATCCCCCTCCTCCCGTGGGCCAATGACTGGCACCATATTTGTACCCACAGCTACTATTGTTCTTTCTTTCCTGGTGATGGCTAGCACTGCTCCACAACCCATGCAGAGAATGTACTAATTGGAGCAAACATGAAGCAGCCACCTTACTGAACTTTAGCAAGTCTGGGTGTGATCATGGCTTAGATGAGAAAATATCTCCATTTATGCCATCATGATTTCTGTGATAGAAGAAAGACAAAATACACAGTGAATGAATGAATGAATGAATGATTACTCCAATCTCCTGGAAGCAGTCTCTTTTATTAGAAGCTTACGGTACTTGGTTTTCATATTCCATTTCATGAATTCTGTGAATGCATTGACAAAAATGGAATCATCCCCTTGTCTCTGACCTCTTGGGAGTTTGAGGTGAGAATGGAGCATTGGGCTACCACTTTCAGAAATCATCGATCAAATCCCTGCTCATTCAGGGATTGGATGACCTCAAGCAAGTAACACTCAGCCTCAAAGAGAGCCAAAGGAAAATATGCTCTGAATGCCCCAGGGTCACCGTAAGTCAGAAATGACTTGAAGGCGCACAACAATAACAAAATGTCTTTGTACTAATTTTCTGAGCTGCTTTGGGTCCCACTCTGAAAGGCAGCATGCTTGTATAAATAAAATAAAAATGAAGTGAAATATTCATTTAATCTATCGACTTCTTCCTAAATTGGAGAGACTCACATGCAGAAGAGTCTGCTATATGTGGATTACCAGGAGTCTAGTTACAGGGGAACAAAAGGAAGATATTGCATGCCCATAGGAATTCTTTTCCCTAGTGAAATCTATTTCAGTACCCAAAATCTGGGCATTGCAGAGTGAGCTATTTAAAATTGTTCATATCTGGAAGTCTCACATATGCTGTGTTTGCATTTCTTTGGTACTTCTGTCTGTTCCTTTTCTTTGGATGCCTAAACACTGCAGTTCTAAATACTCAAGTGATGATTTCAGTTATTGCAAGGCTAGATATGTAGAATCTGAGAGAAAATGTCACTTGGGAGACAGAATTCTTATGAGGAGGCTTATTTGCTCTTCTCTTGTAGCTACACCCCTGTTTGTCACTCACTGGATCAGAAACCAAAGATAATTACAAATTAGATGTGTTCATATATTCAGCAGAAGCAGCATCTGAAAACACAGAGGAGCAGGATAAGAAATGAAAGCTTTTATAAGTGGAAGAAGTGAATGTAAAACAGGGAGGAACTAGAAGAGACCCATCAAATCAGTGATACGTACATAAATATTGACATACCATTCAAAAACTGTCAATGGGACTACTCTAGCTGGAAAAAGCAATTGGATTTAGGCTAAAGAAACTTTTGGGAGGGGAGCAAAAATAAGTTACAGGCTAGAAAGGAAATGAAAAGGCTTGAAGGGAAATGAGAAATGAAAGACTACGGCAGGAGATGAATAAAAATACTTCAAGAGACATTAAGTGGGTAGTGAGTATGCGCGTGTGCCTTCAAGTTGCCTGACAATTTATCACAACCCCATGAATTTCATATGGTTTTCTTGGGTAGGGAATATTCGGAGGTGGTTTTGCCAGTTCCTTCCCCTAAAATACAGTCAACCCTCCATATTCACAGATTCATGGTTTCAACCATTCATATTTTGAAACACACACACATATACTAAAAAGCAAACCTTGATTTTACCATTTTATACAAGGGATATCATTTTACTGTGCTGTTTGTATTTAATCGGACTTGACCATCCATGGATTAGGTATCCACAGGGACCCTGGAACTAAACCCCAGCAGATACCAAAGGCCCACTGCATAGCCTAAAGCACCTGGAATTTGTTGACAGTCTCCAGTCCAAGTACTAACCAAAGCTGACCCTGTTTACCTTCCAAGATCAGACAGGATCTGGTGCTTTTAGGGTATTTAATAGAAAAAATAAAATAAAATGGCCTTTTCTGTTTATAATCACTGAATCAGAAAATTCTTCATATAGCGGGCAATTGTGTCACAATACCTCCAGAGCTAATATCTTTACTTAATCTGAAGGAAAGCTGAATTATGGAGCTCTTTTACAAGTAAACTGTAGTGATAAAGAACTAACTTGTTCTGAGATACAGATTAGATAGCAATGGAATGAGATGTCAATAATTACCAAATTTTTATGTCAAGGTCCACTTGCAGCCCCTACACTGCCATTTTGTGACTAGTAGACCTCAGTAATTTTCTTTGTAAGATCAGCCACAGTGTAAGATCGGAGCAATGTGGTTTGCAATTCGCATTCTGTGAGCAACAAATGTAAATTCCTTGCACAATATATTCATGAAAAGATCCTAAAGCTGTACTTTCCTAAAGGGCATATATACATGAGGTCATACATCTGTTATGGAAGATGCTACCATTTTATAACCAAGCTGCAGATTTGCATGAAGAGGCATATTTCTACTTAAAATAACCTTGGAAATGCTAAAAGGGGTTGAAGACCAAATTCTTTGCTCTTATAACAAGAAACAAGTAGGCAATAGGGCAAGTTATTCAGGAAGGCAACACATAAATGCTTCTTCCCAGCCTAGTCCTAACAATGCAGTTGCAGAGTCTGAACATGGTGAATGACTGACATTTTTCAGTCTTTCCAACTGGCCTTATTTAGCTGTTAGCTCATTGTAAACGCAAAAAAAGAACATTTGATGAAATTCATGGAAAGAATAGAAGCTTTATTTCATATTCCACATCAGTGAATAAAGTTTTTGATATGTAATCTTTTAGAAAGCAGAGCAAGAAAACTCTTCTTCACTTATATTCACAATTCATTACATACATTTGTGTGTGTTTTCCTCGGGGACTAAATAAAATAAAATAAACTTTAAATAAAATGAAATACAAAAACACAAGCAGAAGTTTTCTAGCATTTGAACATCAGTGGTTGATGTAATTATGTAAAAACTGATATAAAAGTGTGATAGGAGACAATTGTGAAACAACTGAGCATATGGGTTGATCCAAATTTACATCTCCAAAACAGAAACATGATGAATAATGTGTCCAAAACAATAACTACAGGATACATTAGAGGTTACTGAAATCAATTTGCAAATAAAGAATAACCCATCCATCTTATTGTTTTACATGGGGAAGCAGAATGTACAGTATTGTCATCTTAAAAAGTCAGACACTTTTTGAAAGGAAAATGAAAAGAACTAAATATACTGCTGCATCTCAAATCACTTAATATTTCCAATAGTTTGGATATTATATTACACAAATGAGAGCTGATAGGGCACAGCAATAGGAAGTCACTCTTAACTATTTTCAATGGGGTTTCTTCCCTGTTAAGTCGAGCAAGTTCCCCTGAAGCTTACTTCTGAGTAAACATGCCTAAAAAGAAAGTGACTAATTCATTTGTTTAATTCTTCATACTTACTGGAGATGGGATTATACCTTACACTTGTCTACTTGACTGCAAGTATCAGTTCAGGAACTGGAAAAAATAATTTAGATAATCTAGAATCCCATTTTGGGAGAAAAGTGGGATATAAATCCAATAAAAAAATAAATAAAAAAATAGGTATTATACTATTTACCTCTTAAGAATATAACTTTCTTTTGGAGAGTGTATATTTCACACACTTTTTTTGTTTGCTTATTTGATTCCTACTTTACTTTTGTACCAAAACTGGGATTCATGACAAAAAATTTTAAAAGCCCCACTCCATAATGAAAAATTATATTTAAAAATACTAACAAGTCCTCTGATTTCTTCTCATTCAAACAGGCCAGTGTATGAATAGCAATAATGACAAAACATCACAGCAGACATACCTGTTTGAAAGAGGTAGGGAGTAGGGAAGGAAACAATTAAATACTCTTCTGAACATGCTTTGTGGGAGTTTATCACATGAAGGGAATTGGAAGTATAATCCAATGGCAATCTGAATGCAATCATGGGGTTTTGTGTGATTGCGTGAGAGCTGATCACACACATTTTCAGGCAATGGGAAGTCTTTCCGAACGCAATCACGGGGTTTCATGTTATTGCGTGACAAACTAACACACACAATTTCGGGCACTGGGAGGCAATTTTGGGCAGTTCCGAATGCAATGCAGCATCAATACGCAATAAAGTAAATTCGCTGAACTAGCAAATTTACTCAATTCCGAACTGGCCTCACTTCCATTTTTTTCGAAATTGAGAGAAATTCCTCCCGTGTGATAAACTCCGTGGTCTCATTTCAAAACCTTTCACATGCTTTTTCTTATTTTTTGTAGGAAAAAAAACTTCACAGGTTGCTGTATAGTATATTTATGCCTCAGTTGCCAGTTGCCAGTAGCCAGTACTGGAATTAAGAGACTTCATACTGAAAAAAAACATGAAGAACAAGTTGGCTTCAGTTTCTCAATTAAGGAGACCATTTTGTGGCTGTATAAAACAGATAAGAAGGTACCTTTCAGCATCCTTAGTGAGGAAATGAGCAGTTCCCTGAATCTGGAGTGCTGTTGCCTTTTGATGGGAAAAGTAACTGAGCATTTAGGAATGGGCTACCTGAAATGACTGCCTTGGGCTTTTCCACAGCCTAAACTAAGCTAGAGGATGGCAATGGCAAACCCTGTCTGAACAAATCTTGCCAAGAAAACCCCATGATGGGTTCGCCTTAGGTTTGCCACATGAAGGAATCCCCATAACCATCCATAAAATCATTGTTGCCCTGCATTAAACGAATCAATTGCATGGTGAATTCCTTTAGAAGGATGTAACATAATCTTCCATATCATAAATATTTGAGGGATTTTTTTTTTCAGTCACAGTATCTTCACCTATGTGTGTCCTGTGTGCACGGTGTCTGTTTAATGGCAGGAAGTTAGCAGTAAAACATGTTATTTGCTTTCTTCATTCCTGGGATCCCACAGCTGCTTCACACAGAGCTGCAGTCAGCCATTGTCAGATTCCTTTTCTTCCGCTTAAATAATGATGCAGTTGATGTCGGAGAGAGAAGAGAGTGGGGGATTTCGTTTAAAAAAAGAAAAGAAACAAGTTTTTATGGACAGAGTTAGTGTTAACAAAACTGCTATTAAAGAAAAGCTTTTATAATAAAAGTTAAACAAGTGAAACTGGCTGTGTGTAAGAAATGATTATTTCTAGTGCACCCCTCTGTTTCTTGTGGTTTCATCCAAACTAAATTAAAATGAAAAGCTTCAGGCAAACTGGCAGTAAACAAAGCTCTTAAAAATAGAGTATACTTCTAATTATAGTGTAACAAATGTGCATTCTTTTATCCGTAGTTGTGGTACTCTCAAAATGTTGTACCAGCAGAATCCAGATTGATTTAAAAGTCCCACATTTTATTCCTCTGTATGAGCATGTGTGCACCATCAGGGTGCCTGTTGACTTATGAAGACCCCATTAATTTCATAGCATTTTCTTAGGCAGGGTATGCATGTGCTTTTCCTTCCAATTTCTTCCTCTAAAATATAAGAAGGGTTGACCCTACTTAGTTTCCAAGATCAGACAGGATTTGGTAAATAAACTAACCCTGGGGAGCTGATATATTTTTAAAAATCTGATTGTACCAGAAAATATTTGAGGATAAACAAAACATGCATAGCTCTTCAAAATAAAATTGGAAAGAACAAAATTGGGTATTTTCTGGCCTTTTAAATCAGAATAGTCATTTTTGATTAGGCAGTCTATAAAGTAAACCAAACTCTAACAATAAAGTTGAGGAGGTGCCCCTAGTAATTTAACTTAAAAACATAACAACTATATCCTGTTAGCACTTTCCTTCACCTGATAACTGAGCAGAGCTGTAGAGAATGGGGGTCCTAGAGATCTCATTCCCAGGGTTGTCATGAATTGAAGTCAGCTTGAAGGTGGTTAACAACACTGATTACATTTTTCAGCATCAAATTCACACACACACACACACCCCGGGAAAACAAGCCAGGTCGTCTTTTTCAAACTACTTAGGAGCTTGTCCACGTCCTCAGTACTTACTGACTCAAATTGATCCAGTCTAACAGTAATGGCAGAGGAGCTGGATGTCTCTCTAGTTGCTTCTGACTTAAAGTTGGCATCCAGATCAGCAATTATCCTTAATGATTATGTGTGAAATAATCATTAAAAGCATCACAGCAAGCTATAGTTGGCTCTAATAGAGAGTTCTGGGTGGGAGGCAGTTGTGTTATATTCCTCACCACTCTGGACAGCTCAGCTGGACGAGATTTCACAGACATGACAGATGCAGAATAGAAGGATTTCTTAGCTGCATCTGTCAACACTTGATAGGACCTAAGAAAAGTCCAATGAAGTGTCTTATCAGATATGAGTTGAGATTTCAGCCAACGGCACTCTAGTTGTTGTCCAACTTGCTTCATTTGTTTAAGATCTTCAATGTACCAAGGATTACAATTTTTAGTGGGTTGGAAAGGACACTTGGGAGCAATCATGTCTATAGCTCTGGTGATATTGTTATTCCATATGTTAACCAGAACTTCGACAGAATTGCCGGCACTGCCAACCATAGAACTCCCTAGGGCTTCTTGGAACCTAGTGGGTTCCATCAGCCTTCAAGGGCGAACCATTCTAATCGGTCCTCCACCCCTGGAGGGACATAGGTGTTGGAATAGTGGTCTTCAGTCCAGCCTTAACCAGGAAATGATCCGTCCATGATAATGCGGAAATACTAGTTATCTCTGCCCACGGATATGCCTGTTCTGTGCAGAAGACCACATTGAGGGCATGACCTGCACAATGTGTAGGCTCAGAGACTATCTGGGAGAGGCCCATGTTTGTCATGGAAACCATTAACTCCTGAGCTGCACCTGTTAGATTAGTCAAAATAGCCTAGAGGGAGATGTTGAGGTCGCCCAGGACTAACAACCTAGGCGACTCCAACTCCAGCTCTGAGACTAGTCGTGTCAGCTCGGCTAAGGAGTCTGTTAAGTTACAGGGTGGATGGTAAACCAACAGAATCCCCAGACTCTGCATCTGCGCCAACCTGTGTCTTCCATGGTGTGAAAAGCAAACAGTGTAGAGTCCTGCAATAGGTCATCAGCAGTTGAAAATATACTCCTGCTTGCTTTTTGAGCAAAATGACAGTGTATGTTGCCTTAGTATTCATGTCTATTCCCTTATCTATCTCTGCATAGAAACAAGATGTATCCATTACCCATTCCAGGCAACTCACTTCTAGAGACCTTTGGAGAGTTAAACACTGAAGAATGACAGTGGTCCTAAATCCAATATAAGTAATAACTCTGTCAGATTTAGATGAATACTAGCAATTCACACTGATAAAATGAGGCTGCAGTCTTATGTGTGTGTATGTTCCTTCAAGTCACTTGTCGACTTGGGGTGATTGAATGAATTTTATATGTTTTCTTAGGCAAGGAATACTCAGAGGTGGTTCTATATCAGTGTATAAGTTCTACTGAATTTAATAGAGTTTACATAAGGCAGGATTGTTTTGCTAGGCACACTCAGAAAGCAAAAATAGGACAGTGATAGCTATTATGTGGGCAACCTGCCCCTGGAGTATAAAAGTGTATGTATTAAAACTGTTGAGTGCCATTTTTTAAAATATGAATATAAACTGGATATTTCTAGAGTATTTATGACTCGCTGATGGGACTTCTAGTTCTCCTGAACATATCTAACCTATTTTTTCCAGCATACAGCTTTTCAGCTGTTAATGATATAGCAATGGAACATGTCCATTGATCAATATTTAATCAGGAGAAGCTGTCCCAACACTGTAGGATTGTAACTTCTTTTTAATAGGAGACGTGACCAAAATTAATTTCTTGTTGATCAAAATGTGTAATCAATGCATTCCTCAGGGAGGGTACCTTGCCTTCTTGTCTTAAGGAGGCAGTGGTGAGACCACTCTTTAAAAAGCCCTCCCTGGACCCCCTGGATAGAAATAATTATAGGCCAGTCTTGCTATTGCCATTCTTGAACAAGGTGATCAAGAGGGCAGCTGCCAATCAACTACAGGCAGTCTCAGAGGAAGCCGATTTTCTGGATCCATTTCAAACTGGATTCAGGATGGGATACGGAGTTGAGATTGCCATGGTCATCTTAGTTGATGATATCCGTCTGGTTATTGACAGGGGAAGTGTGACCCTGTTGGTGCTCTTGGACCTCTCAGCAGCCTTCGATACCATAGACCATGGTAAAAAAAATTGAGATATTTGCATATAGTTAATGAGATATCGTGGAGATGGGACTCAGGTCTAAACAGGAAATTCATTTATGTTTCATTTAATTTTTATAACTTATTCATTTGTTATTCAACCAGAATGGAATTCAAGAAGAAATTAATTTGTATACTTTATACACATAGCCTGTGGGTGATTTTATAGATAATACTTTTAATAATTTTGGGCATGAAATAACATTTGTGCACACTGAAGCATCAGAAAGTAAAGGTTTCACTATTTCAGCCACTCATATGGACAATTATAGATTTTGGAGTATTTTGGAGAATTCTGGATAAGAGATATTCAACCTGTATACCTTTTTATTAGGGAGAATCCCTACTCTCTGGTATCTGTTCCATTTTTTGCCTTACTGGATGCCTTGTTCAGGTGTGATTCATATATGTTTTGTAAGATTTGGCTGCCTTTCCAAGGGTATCCAGAAGTTTAATCTCTGAATGCAAAATGGAAAGTTTTTCTCCCTTTACATGCGCACACACAAGAATGAAGGAATGCAGCATCATTGGAAGAGCCCTGTTGGATAAATACAAAGGGCCATTTAGTCCAGGACTTTGATCACATACTGGCCAATGAGGTCCCTATGGCAAGCCCACAAGCAGGAGATGAGAACAAAACCTCTCTCCTGCTAGTGTCCCCCAACAGCTGGTGTAAAAAGAATCATACTGCCTCTGATCCTGAAGATAATATCTAGACACCATGGTGTGTAGCCACTGTTAGCCTTATTCTCTATTAATATGTCTAATATCCTTTTAAAGCCAGGGTGGGAACTGTGTGACTATCCAGATGATGTTGGACTGCATGTTCCAGCATCCTTAGCTGGCATAGTCAGTGAGGAGGAATGATAGTTGCTATCTGACAACATCTAGAAGGCCACACAATTTCCACATATTTCAAAGTTTTCACTATCAAAATCTTATCAACTCATTTTGTGGAAGCAAGTTCACATAAACACTAAGGCACCATTCAATGTACTCCTTGCCTTTACATGATCAAGCAGATTCAGTGGGCTGTATCTGAACTACTGACTGCATATTCTGTTTTGCTATTATGTTGTTGTGTGCCTTCAAGTCGTTTCTGACTTATGGAGACCCTAAGGCGACCCTATCATTGGTTTTTCTTGGCAAGTTTCTTCAGAGGGGGGTTGCCATTGCCATCCTCTGAGGCTGAGAGAGTGTGACATGCCCAAGGTCACCCACTGTGTTTTATGGCTAACCAAGCACTTGAAACCTGGTTTCCAGAGTCATAGGCCAACACTCAATCCACAATGCCATGCTGGCTGTCTGGTATATCTTTAAGGAAAAGAACACTCATTCCCTTACTATTAAAATCAATTGAGGACAGGTTGCTGCCAAGTAAATGAATGAATTTATTGCTGTTTACAACAGGCTGATATGCTTTCAGCAATGTGTGAGTAGTGCCACAAACAAGGCATGGAGTGAGAATGTGGGGGCAGGAGCGCATTGCTCAGATTTTATCTTGATCTTGGGAAGATTCCATTGGGCTAGTCCTCAAAAATACTCAGTGCCCAGTTTCCATGTTTGCTGAAGGATTGTGAAGAACTGTAATCCAAAATGTTTCCAAGTTGTTGTTTCGTCTGTGAAATACTGATGACAAGCCTGAGACAAGTAGCTTTTAGACAACACTTTTATTATGCAATTGCCCTTCATATTTTTTTCTAGGTAGGTTGGGAAGTCCATAAGACATCATCTTCCATTTGTAATTGTTCTTTGTTTTGTCCATCATCCCTTCAGTGTTCCAGAAACTGACTAGCTACACAATCATGATGGCTGCTCCTCATCAGGACTGAAAGAATGTACAACTGAAGGAAATCAAACAACAACAGTAATCAGGATGAACTCATTCTTGTTTGTTTGGGTTTTTTTCTCTTCCACAAGGACCATGCAGTCCAACCTTCCGCCTTGCAGGAACCCAGCATAAGTACTAGCAGCTGTCCATGTGGAAACAAATCATGGAGAGGTGGGAACCATGCCATCCTCCAGAATTAGATAGATTGCATTTCACATTACCCCTCTTCATTGGCTACTGTTAAGGGCTAAAGTTCACCAGCTTCTAGAGGGTCACTCAATTCCCACTCCCAAAGCAGAGCTTACTCAGAACTAAGTCAAGCTGTGTTCAGTAGGGCAGGTAAGTACGCCTAGGATTGTTGCCTGTGATTAGAATGTAACCTTCTCTTACCATGAATTCCAGTGAATGTTTACTCATAAGTAAGCTCTATTGTATTTAATAGATTTCAGTCCTAGGGAGTAAAGTACATTGAATTCTATATACAGTGGGCCTTTGGTAGCCACTGGTGGTTGGTTCCTGGTCCTCCCACCCCATCCCACTGTGGAAGCTCAAATCTCATTAAATACAATGGCAAAGTAAAATGAGGTCCCTCATATAACATGGCAAAATGCTTTTGGAATTTACCATATATACTTGACTATAATTCAACCTCATGTATAAGTCAAGGCACACCTGACTTGTGAGCAGAATCCCAGTACAGGATGTAGTAAGCAACAAAAAAACAGGGCATCTTTGAAAACTATCAGATAGCATTTATTACATGTTGTAAATGTAGGATATTGCTTAGTTTAATTTTCAGCAGAATGTGTGAATATTTTATCTAGTAATTATTGTTGTGTGGCTTTAAGTTGTTTTTGACTTATAGTGAGCCTATCATGAGGGTTTCTCAACAATGTCAATTTCAAGCACCATTCACACCACAAAAATAATCTGGGATGAATCCGGGTTGAATCCTTGGTGTTCACACATGTTCCAAATGCACTTGATGCACTTTTGAGTTGGGCTGGCAAAGCCCCCCACTTAACCTGACATAGTGGATACTAGATTTTTTCCTGAGTTTTCCTGAAAGATCTGCATCGATCTGCATTGTCAGCAGTATGAATATGCTTCCGAATCAATTCAGATTGCTCTGCATCGCTAAAGGAAGGGAAGCAGCTCCATTTTAACCTGAAATGATGGCATGTGTGAATAACAACAGGGTTAAAATGACTTGAAGAGATTCAGGAACCCAAAATGTAATGGGAACAATTATATGCATCAGCAAGGCAATCCCCATTTCCTTGGAACAAAAAAAAGTGTGTGAATGCCCTCTCAGAAATATAGCACTGGAGTGGATTCAGCTTCACTTTGTTGTATTTCTGCTGTGGGGTCTTGCAAGGTCAAAGCTTATCCCCAATATCTGTATGGAGGCACTGGGTGAGACGTCAGAGAATTTTGAAATGCTATCAGTATGCAGTGACACCCATGCTGTGTTCAATTTCTCCTTATCTTCTCAGTAAAAAGAAGCTGTGCAAGTGATCAGGCAGTGTCTGGACTTAGTAAAGCGCTGGAGGAGCACCAAGTAAATGAATCCTGACAAGACAGAAGGCATGGGAGTAGGTGGCTCTGATGCTGTCCTTCAAAGAGGAGTTGTGCAGCCTGGGAATATTCCTGGATCCATGTCGCCTGCAGGTTCAGGGTGATTTTGCTTAGTTTTGGCTGGTTTGGAGGATTTTCTCAAGGTGCCTTTTACTCCTTGTGTGACATTGAAGAAGAGTCATACCTGTCATGAGGATATGTTTATGGGATACTCTCCCCATAGAGTTATGATGGACTTGCAATCATTTCCGCATCAGGTCAATCATAGAGTTGGTAGAGACCCCAAGGGCCATCCAGTCCAACTCCCTGCCATGCAGGAACTCACCATCAAAGCACCCCCCAACCAATGTCATCCAGTTTCTGTTTAAGGACCTCCAAATAAAGAGACTCCACACACTCAGAGGGAGTGTGTTCCACTGTCGAGCAGCTCTTACTGTCAAGAAATTCCTCCTAATGTTAAGGTGGAATCTCTTTTCCTGCAGCTTGCATCCATTGCTCTGGGTCTTATTCTCTGGAGCAGCAGAAAACAAGCTTGCTCCCTTCTCAATATGACATCCCTTCAAATACTTAAACAGGGCTATCATATCATCTCTTAACCATCTCTTCTCCAGGTTAAACATACCCAGCTCTCTAAGTCTCTCCTCATAAGACATGTTTCCAGACCTTTCACCATTTTAGCCACCCTCCTCTGGACACGCTTCGGCTTGTCAACATCCTTATTGAATTGTGGTGTCCAGAACTGGATACAGTATTCCAGATGAGACCTGACCAAAACAGAATAGAGTGACACTATGTGTTTTTAAAGCCCTCTGTTGTTTTTATGGCATAATGGACTGAACACTGGACTACAACTCTGGAGACCAGGGTTTGAATCCTTGATCAGCTATGGAACCACTTTGTCACAGGACTCTTTCATACAAGGCTAAATTGGAAGTATAATTTAAGGTCAATTCGAATGCAATCATGGGTTTTATGTTATTGCAAATTAACTCTTCACATGCAAATTCGGGCAAGAGGGAAGCCAATTCGAATGCAATCATGGGTTTTACCTTATTGCGAATTAAAGCTTTGCATGCAAATTCGGGCAGGAGGGGGTTATTTTTGGGTAATGGGAAGTAATTCCGAACGGAGCAGGGGTTCATGTAAATTCGCTAAACAAGCGAATTTACATAAATCCGCATTGGCTCCATTCGGAGTTGGGAGAAATTCCTCCCCGTTTGAAAGAGTCCACTCTCTCTCAGCCTCAGCCACAAGTCACACTCTCTCAGCCTCAGAAGGTAAAGGAAAACCCACTTTGCCAAGAAAACTTCATAACTGGTTCACTTTAGTGTTGCCAAAAGTTGGAAATGACTTGAAGGCACGCAACAATTATTTTTATTGTATTTGAGTGCTTTTATCACATATTTGTCACCCACCCTCCTGAGACAAGAACCCCAGAGACCAGGGTGCAAATCCCACTTAGCCATGGAAATCCACCGGGTGACATTGGTCAAGTCACACTCTCACCCTAAGAGGAAGGCAATGGCAAACCCCTCTGAAAAAACTTGCCAAGAGAACCCTGTGACAGGTTCGCCTTAGGGTTGCCATAAGTGGGAAATGACTTGAAGGCACACAACAATAACAACAACAACAGTGATGAGTACATGCGCTTTCTTCATCACAGGAACATATTACAAGACCCCCCCCCCCAAAAAAAACCAAACCCTAAATACTGTACTTTCATTTTATTTTGTCAAAACTTTTTTTTATTTTACAAATCATTTGGCCTGAGCGTGAGTGTTGGACTACAACAGTGGAGACCGGGGTACAATTCGCAGTTGGCCATGTAAAAACCCAATGGTGACCTTGGCCAAGTCACACTCTCTCAGCCTCAGAGGACAGCCATGGCAAACTCTCCTCTGAAGAAACATGCCAAGAAGATCCTGTGAGAGGGCCGCCTTAGGGTCACCATAAGTCTGAAACAACGGCAACAACAACAGTTTATATTCTGTTTGGGTGCTTCCATTACGCATTTGCTTTCCACCTTCCTGAGATCCGGAGTCTAGATGTAATAGTTTTAATGTTGGACTAGGAGATTGGGAGAGCAGGGTTCGAATCCCAGCTGGGCCATGTAAACCCACTGGGTGACCTTGGGCGAATCACACTCAGCCTCAGAGGACGGCCATTGCAAACCCCCTCTGAACAAATCTTGCCAAGAAAACCCCATGATAGCGGTGCCATAAGCGGAAAACGACTTGAAGGCACACACAACAACAACTATTTTTATTGTGTCTTGAGCGCTTTTGCGACATATTTGCTGCCCATCTCCCTGAGGTACAGAACCCAGCTTGGCGTAGCGGCTTTAATGCTGGACTAGGACATTGGGGAGGCCAGGGTTCGAATCCCAGCTGGGTCATGTAAACCAGTGAGCGACCAAGGGAGTTTATCACATGGGAGGAATTTCTCTCAATTGCGAATGGAGCCAATTCACAATTACGTGAATTCGCTAGTTTAGCGGATTTACGTGAAATCTGATTGCGTTCGGAATGCGTTCAGAATGACTTCCCTTTTCCCGAAAATGAACCCCCCCATTGCCCGAAATTGCGTGAGATACTCTAATACAGTATGCAATTACGTGAAACCCCATGATTGCGTTCGGAATGACTTCCCATTGCCCGAAATTGCGTGAGAAACACTCATTCGCAATAACGTGATTGCGTTCGGATTGTCATTGCATTATACCCCCAAATTCCATCGTATGATAAACTCCTTGGGCGTCACACTCTCTCAGCCCCTCTCAACAAATCTTGCCAAGAAAACCCCACGATAGCGTTGCCATAAGCGGGATACGACTTGAAGGCACACACAACAACAAATATTATTATTATTACTTATTATCCTTTATTTACATTTATATGGTGTCTTGAGTGCTTTTGTGACATATTTGCCACCCCAGAGCCCACCCTACTGGAGGCTGGGGTCCATTTCATTTCATTTGAGGCCAGCTGCAAAAGTTACACAACAACACTTCCCTGTTCCCTCCCTCAAAGTCTCTCTGCTTCAAGAGCATTAATAATACAGTAATGTGGAGTCTGTTGCTATGGAGCGCCTCCACTGGACTCTTAGGCCTCAGGGCACAAAAAACTGAGGGCAAAGTGTGGGGCCTCGCCTCAGCCCTCATGAATTATAACTGGTCACAGCCAGGAAAGGGGGAGAGGGTCTCCTCTGAAGCCTCTGCTTTAGGGATGGGTGGCTCCAGGGGCATTTAGGGGGCTGTAGAAGGGAGGAAGGCAGCTTTATTTCTCCTAATCTCCTCCTAAATTCTCTCTCTGTGTGTGTTTTTTCCCCTCAGGAGCTGCCACCATGGAGGAGGACTCTTTGGACGACGACTTTGAGCCTCTCCCTTCTCTCTCTGAGGATGAGGTGAGCCTCCTGCTGCTGCTGCTGCAAAGAAGAATATTAATAATAGAATAATAGATCTTTTAGATTGTAAGCCTGAAGGCAGGGATCCGCCTAATTATAAGATTGTATGTACAGCACTGTGTAAATTTACAGCGCTATATAAATAAAGGTTAATAATAATAATAATAATAATAACAACAACCACCACCACACTGCAGAAATAATCCAGTTTGAGGCCGCTTTAACTGCCCTGGAGGTTAAAGCGGTGTCAAACCGGATTGTTTCTGCAGTGTGGATGGCAGCTTGGAGGAATCTATTCAGCTACTAGGAAAACCCTAGGTTTTAAGAGTTGCCACAGCAGACAGAGCCTCCTCAGCCACCCTTTCTTTTAAATACTACATTATTATTATTATTATTATTATTATTATTTATACACTATTGGCAGGTTATATGTTTTGATGGTGCCTGTAAAATGCCATAGAAATTTATGGTGCTATATAAATAAACAACAGTTACTTTGTTTATTATTATTACCCTGTTTCCCCCGAAAATAAGACATCCCCATAAGATAAGACCTAGTAGAGATTTTTCTGAATTGCAAAATATAAGGCAATGAAAGTAAGACCTTGCAAAGTTTCTGTGTATATATATATATATATATATAGTATATAATAAATGTTCTTTTTTTGTTTTTTTTTTGTTCAACAATAAATGTGAATAAGACCTAGCACACTTTTGGGAGCAAAAATTAATATAAGACACTGTGTCTTATTTTTGGGGAAACATGGTATTAAATAAACAACAAGAACAACTATTATTAACTTCATTTCTGTTACTGTAACCTGCCTCGATCTTTAGGAAGAGGCAGGCTATAAATAATAATAATAATAATAATAATAAATGTTTTTATTATGTGAAGCCTTCAACTATTATTATTATTATTGTGTTGTGTTGTTGTTGTTGTTGTTGTTGTTGTTAATTTTATCTCCTTGGCTGTTTATGCTGGTGTTGAACTGGCCTCACACCGAGGCAGGGTGACCAGGGGTCCTCCTTTTCCAGGATATGTCCTCCATTTCAACTTTCTATCCTGAAATGTCCTCTATTTTGAGCATGGCTTAGAAGCCCATTGAGTAACACCACCTTTGCTGTTCCCCTTTTAGAAATTCGTCTCCTTGGCAGCGTGTACTTTGTGTAAGTAAGGAGAATAGGATGGATCTTTCTCAAAATATTTTTTTTTTTCCTGGGAGCAACAGCATGCAAGACTCGCACCCAGAGCTTGGGGCATCTTTGGCTGCATCCGCACTGCAGAAATAATCCAGTTTGACAACACTTCAGTGCTGTGGAATTCCAGGAACTCTAGTTTGTTGTGGCACTACAATTCTCTGGTTAAATGCCTCACAAAACTGCATTGCATTGAGACATGGCAGTTAAAGTGGTGTCAAACTGGATTATTTCTGCAGTGCAGATGCAGCCTTTGTTTCTCGGAGGGGAAAGAGCAGCAAATGTGGCAGGCAATGGGTTGCTTGAGGACACAGTGCAAAGATTGAAAGGGTTTTTCCCTTAATTTCAAGACAATGAACAAATGACAATGAACAGTTTAAATGTAGATTTAGTCAAGGGTTGGCTGGTACTAAAACATAACTTTTAGCTTGTGTCTTACTCAGATTTCTATAAGTATGTTGCAAGCCAACAAGCATTTTAACCTTTAAGGTAAGTTCATCAGAAAAATACAGTTGAGTCATAATAGAGTACAGTCTATGTAGTATAGCTGTAAATAAATCATATGAAATGAATTTATATTGATACTAGTGCTTTTATCTGTTTTTTGGCCATGTCTTACATTTTTCTTGAAGGTCCTATATTTTGCTGTGGTTTGTCCTCCTTTGCGGTTAGGACATCTGGTTATCCTGCCCAAACTTTTATTAATATTTGTCTCATGCTGGTAGAGTTGTCTCACCTCCTTCGCTTTGCTTGTGTTTGAACAAATATCCGTTGTCTCATAATACATTTATTTAGTTATTTTAAAAGGGTTTACATTCCGCCTCTCTCCCAAAATGGGATTCAAGGTGGCTTACAGTTATTTAAAAAGACAGAGAACTAAAACGTTTACAAAAGTGTTTTAAAAAATTAAATATTACCTATATTAAAATCTAAGTTCAAAACAGCATACTGTAGTTAAAAATGGTAGATGGCCTGATGGGGAATGGAAATCACAGGGTGCATCTATAGAAATGATGTAGTTTTGACACCACTTTAAGTGCTGTGGAATCCTGGGATTTGCAGTTTTACAAGTGCTTTAGTTTCCTCTGCCAAAGAGCGCTGGTGCCTCACAAAACTACAAACCCCAGGATTCTGTAAGATGGAGGCATGGCAGTTCAAGTGGTGTCAAACTACAATACAGTCACCCCTCCATTTTCGCAGACTTGAAGTCCATGTCCCTCAACCTTTCGTAGGCGGCACACGGAGAGGGACAAAATGGGGTATGTGCCCACGGTGCACACCCGTGGTGCCAGAATGCGCACCGCCATTCATACCAATGAGGCTTGAATATTGTCAATATTTGTTTTCATGGTGGGGGGGTCTGGAACGGATCCCTGCAAAGCAGAGGAGTGACTGTATTTCAACACTGTGGATGCACCCTGTCATTTGTATTCTCCATTAGTGCATCTACACTGTAGAAATAATGCAGTTTGACATTACTCTTAAATAATGTAGTGCCATCCTATGGAATCCTGGGAAGGTCTTCAGCCTTCTCTGCCAAAGAGTTCTGGTGTCTCTTCAAATTACAAATCCCAGGATTCTGCAAGATGGAGCCACGGCAGTCAAACTGCATTATTTCTACACTGTGGACGCACCCTTTGTTGACCTGCAGTTCCTCTGCCAATGTTTGCATCCAGTATTAAGGGAGTGCAGCTTGGAAACAGAATTTGAATGACCTGGCAACCATGTTTGTATGTATAGCAACCCCAGACTGTAGAAGATTACCTGTATTATTAACCCTTCAGATAAATTGGTAACAAGAAGTCAAATGTATTCTGTAAACGGAACTGGTTGAACCTGGTCCACTTTGAGTGAAGGATAACGCCTTGCAAATGAAAAGCTTTAACCAGAAACAAGCAAACCACAAAACTGTGTCTTTCAGGAAGCAGTAAAGGATTTTTTTCCAGATTATGTTGTTATGGAACAACATTGAAATGTACAAGAACAACTGTCTTAGAATGGTTTCTTCCAAGTTTCATGGAAATGAAGCACTTTTGATTAAACCTGAGCAAAAATTACTTTTGAGTCAGTGCAGTTAAATTCAACAAAAGTTAAATGTTGAGTTCAGTAGGAGAGAAAAACTTTAGTATCTCCTGTTGTTAGCTTGCCAGGTGTCTCTTATGTGAGGGCCAGAAATCTTATTATTATAAGGAATATCCCTGTTTGACACTTGCAGAGCTTTTCCTTTCATTTAGACCAAATAAGATGCCCCCAAATCCTGTATTTTGGGGTGTGGGACCTTCATAAGAACAAAAACATGTGTATCATGGAATTTATAAATGCTGGGAATAAGAAAAAAAACATTGCTAAGTTAACAGAAATTAATACTTTAATTTGCTATTTTGGTAGAACACAAACTTGGTAGTAGTTACTTCCTGCTTGTCAAGTCTGAGGTCATGAAGTTTGACTGTCTTTTGTTGCTCTTTTGAAAAGCCTAGCAACACTAGCTGTTGTGACCTAGGGTGGATAATGGTTAGGTTCGGGATGACATACTCCTGTCCTTCAAAATTCACAGAAGTTTTACTTCCATTTTTTAAGTATGCTATATTGCAATTAGGTTTTTAGTCATTCTAAAGAAAAAAATGAATGTAAGATACAGTAATTGGGGAAACACAAATAAATAAATAAAACACAGCATTCTCTTCCCACAATGGCTTATTATATGGGTATGACTATCCCACAAACAGGATATTTGTGTGTTTTCCAGCAACTGTAATTCAGAAGCATCCAGTCTCCAATGCTGGAAAAAAAATGTATAACCATCATGACTTGATGCTTGTCCAAGAAAAAATATAATACTGCTGTTTCCCCAATATTATATTTTTTCTTGGACGAGCATCAAGTCATAAGTGGGTACTAGTCATGATGGTTATTCATTTTTTCCAGCATTGGAGACTGGATGCTTCTGAATTACAGTTGCTGGAAAACACACAAATATCCTGTTTGTGGGATAGTCATACCCATATAATAAGCCATTGTGGGAAGAGAATGCTGTGTTTTATTTATTTATTTGTTTATTTATTTTATATCCTACCTTTCACATGGGACCAATTATGTATGTATAGATAGTCCTTTGATATAATTCAGGAAGGGTCCTATAATAATGTTGTATTCCTAACTCTTAACTATAGACTTGTACCAAAAGTATCCAATATGGGAGGTATGTGCAATTCAGTTCAAATGAAGCCTTATCTAAAGTTTTGTTTGCTAGCTCATAATAACAGAGCAAAAACTTTTATAGCAGCAAAGAAGAATAAATTTAGCACAGAGAACTTTACCAGAAAAAAAACAACCAGAACTTTTAAAAATCAGTGTCACTTTCTTCCTTTTTCAGTTGTACAACTTCGTGAAAAAATCAATTCAGATGGAAAAAAATCTAGGAATAAAACTGTCTAGGAATAAAAACTATTACATAAAACTCTCCTGATGGGAAAATGTATGCAGTATGTCATAAGCGGTGTCATAAAGAGTTGTTTGACGGATGCATACTGAGCAGTGCGATATTGTATGTGGTGTGAGCATAATACAGGATAATTCAGAATGTAGAAATAATTCAGTACAAAATTGCTCTACAGGCATGCCATTTTTGTCAGCATTCCCATCATTCGTCAGAATAAATGACTGCTTAATTCCATGTGTCTCACCACAGATGTAGCCACAGTCATATGTTTTTACATCTCCTTTCCAAGGCATTGTTAGACATCATAGATGACACTATGGACTCTTTCAAACGGGGAGGAATTTCTCCCAACTCCGAATGGAGCCAATGCGGATTTATGTAAATTCGCTTGTTTAGCGAATTTACATTAACCCCTGCTCCGTTCGGAATTACTTCCCATTACCCGAAATTAACCCCCTCCTGCCCGAATTTGCATGCGAAGCTTTAATTCGCAATAAGGTAAAACCCATGATTGCATTCGAATTGACTTCCCTCCTGCCCGAATTTGCATGTGAAGAGTTAATTTGCAATAACATAAAACCCATGATTGCATTCGAATTGACCTTAAATTATACTTCCAATTTAGCCTTGTATGAAAGAGTCCTATGAGACTTTCTAAATTTTTGTGGTTCCACTGACTATAATACAGTTTAGGTTCTACAGTAGTGAAGGTGGAAATAGAGAAGAAGAACTTTCTAGAGAGCATTGTCATCACCCCCAGTATTTTTGTAACTAGAATAATATTTGCAACTCCAGACACCAAGATTTTAATCCCCACTCATGGAAAACCCCAGGTGATCTTGGGGAAATCTTACTGAGAAAACCCCATGATATTTTTGCCTAGGGTTGCCATAATTCAGAAATGACTTGATGGGACACAGCAATAACAACCACATCTATAAATGTGTCTTATTTTTTAGTTTGTATCATATTTGGGCAAATAAATCCACTTGAGATTGTTTTTAATTCCATACTCTAATCAGAGCCGGCTAAAGGTACTGAGGCAGAGCAACAGATGACAACTCTTGCCTACCTCAAGCGGCATGGAATTCAAGGTCAGTCTAGTTAGTTGGGCACTTGAGACAAGAAATCCTACAAGAAGCTTTTCTACTCTTTCAAGAAAACCAAAATAGGGTGCCACCACCACTTTATTTGCTTTGCAGAAGACCTCCTCTGCCCCCAATTATATTTGCTGTTAGTCATAATCTGGGGCGTGGGAAACAGATGGAATTAAATGGTTTTCCTGTATTGATGATTGATATATGTGCCCCACAAGCTACATACCATTTCAGGGACAATTATATGTTAGAACTGTTTTGCATGAAATATATTTTGAAGCTTGGAGACGGTTACAAACTAGAAAAATGCTGAAGGAGGGGAAAATGTAGTTAGGATCCAGAATAAAAAATCTATGAATAATTGAAGGCTTCCATAATAGTGCAGTGTGCAGTGTTTGTGTCTTTTAAATCTTTTGTACTAGAAAGCTTTGAATGTGCTGGAAATTTGTTGAGTTTGGATATTATAGATGATATTTGACACAGATGGCTACAAATAATGTCATGAAATATGTAGTAATATATGAATTCATGTCTTGGCAGGAGAATGTGTCTCTTGCTGATGTTTTGTCACTGCAGGATAGTTGTCTTACTGAAGAAGATATCTGGGCTATTTGCCTCGAGTGTAGCAAGTCTCTCAAGAGCATTGCCCACTCTGCAATCTTCCAGACACTTTGTATTACTCCTGACACTTTGGCTTTTAACACCAATGGCAATGTATGCTTCATGAAACAGATCAGTGGTAAGTATTTATGCTTCCAGGCAATTGCTGAAAAGTACAAAAACTCTCATTGAGAGGATGTAGTATAAGATTATACTCACTGTCAAATTTTTACATGGATTAATTAGGTGGGAAGCCATAGTTTCTTAATGCAAGGATTAATGTTGGCCCATATAAAACTAAATTAGATTAAAATTAGAACACAGTATGTTCATTTAGTTGTTATAGTATTAAACAAAGGTTTTTTAGTTCACATTTAATAGGTTTTTGGATGCAGATTTTGTATCTATTCTGTATTTTCTATATGAGGATCATCTCAGTATGCTCTTTATGTGGTCATATACTTGTCTTAAGAACCTTAAATGTAAAGAGATTCTGACACTAGTAGACAATGTGATAGATTATATAAAGTTATGTTTGGATTGGAGAAAAGTTGATGAGAAAATGATAAATGTCCCCATTGATGAGAGATAGTGTAAATAATTGAATACATGGTAGATTAAAGCGAACAGAAGTTACTGATTCTCTTTTCCTATAGTGAGCATCAGTCTCTTAGTTCTTGTTATTAATTAGTTATTATTCATGTTCTTTGAATCTGCATGCTAAATCATTGTTGGCTAAGATGATTGAGGCAAATGGCTATGTGGGCCGAGCCTTTCTAGATATTACAGTGCAAGAAGCTGGTAGTAAACAAGAGGGTTAGAATACTGATTAAAAAGTTGTCAGAGCTTAAAGTGGACAACATTTAAATTTTTTGTGTGGCAGGAAGTAGGCAACTATGACATCTGATATCTATTTCCAATTGGAACTTTTGTCTACCTTGCAATCTGGCTAGATTTGTGCCCTAACTGGAAGACTCCTGTGGGTTGCCACTTGCCAGTGCTAGAGACCTGAGAATTTGAAGATGGAGTGGTGAGGATAATCATCATTCAGTCAATCAATCTGTGGCTGCTTTTTGTGTTGTGGTGGTAGATAAAATGGTATATGGATGTTTCCTGGCCCTTAACTGGAAGTAGGGAAGTATTGGACTCCATGAGACCTAATTTTCAGTAGGCATGCATTGGATTATGTTGTGAGTCTGGCAACCCGAAGTATAGTAAAATGTGTACCTACAATAAGTTTTGAAAGAAAGTTGCAGATTTTTAAGTGATCAAAAAGATTGTTGGGGATGTACCTTGTCTATTGAATTTATTTCAATTCCTGGGAAATCTTCCCTCTTTAGTTTCTTACCTTGAAATCTCTTCTGGAGGAAACCACTAATCTAGATAGGGTAACTATCAGTATTCCCTCCCTTGCCATATGCCAGGAAGTGATTTTCAAGTGATGTTATTTAACTGATTTTTAAGTGACTATTTCTTCCAAACTAGCAGTTTGAAAGCATGCAAATGTAAGTAGATAAATAGGTACTGCTCCAGTGGGAAGGTAAACAGCGTTCTGTGTAATCATGCTGGCCACGTGAGCACAGAGTAGTCTCTGACAACGCTGGCTCTTTGGCTTAGTAACAGAGATGAGCACCGCCCCTTATGGTTGGACATGACTTGACAACCTTGTCAATGGGGAATACCTTTACCTTTACCTTAACTGATGTTGTTATTGTATTTGCATAGCTTGTTGGAAATGTGCCACAGACTGGCAACTGATGGCTTGTTCACTAGTACTAGTCTGAAGATCACCACTTTCGTTAGTATTTTAAGGTATCTTAACTAGCAGTATAAAGAACTCTGAATTACAGTGTAGGAAGGCAGTGGATGTTTTGATACTTCTAAAAATTATAAATGGTATGTGGATTATAGATGACATTTTTTGACATTAGATTTATTCAGGAACTAATAGTAGGGCCTTGTTTTAGCCACTGTGGCATTTCAAAGAGTATTTTTTAGCTACTTCAGGTATTCATTATCCCCTAGCATCATCATAGAAGCACAATTATATAAATTTGGTAAAGGCATTTCAAGAATAAGCCTCTCCTTTTCAGAGTTCATATGCACTCATCTCTTCCTCTGGTATGGTGAGGAGATTGGAAGCATCTGTTTCCATTTTGATTAACTACAGTTTGGTATATGTAGACCCTAAACTGTGGCAAAAGCTAATACCGGTTAGTTGAAACAAGCCAGCTTCATAAACTATGCTTTGAATTTGTCTTAATTTCATTAGTCATAAGATTAACAGTCGTTTCCCTGTGTTCGGATATTCTGACAAGCTGTAGATGATGAAAAATTAAAGTGAAACTTTTTTCACTGATCTTGGAGTTAGCACAAAAAAAGAATGCCAAGAAGCCTGGGTGCTTTCCTTATAATGCTAACTGCTAGACTCTAGCATTTTGAACTGTCCCACAGTCAAGGTCCTGCAGACTCAAATATGATAAATGACTTCAAATGATCTATTTTAAAGTTATTTGGATGTTGTTTAATTGTGTTTTTAACTTTATAACTTGTGGATTTTTAACAATAAAAAAATCAATTGCTATAAACCACTTTGAGTCCCAATCTGGGAAAAAAGTGGGATTAAAAACAACAATTTCTCTTTGTAAATTACAGAAGGGTTCCCATTCTGAAGATGTGTAATTAGCCCTTGATAACTTTCATACATTTCATTAACTTTTGAGCATCAATTGTATCCCATATTTTTTATAAACAGTACAAAATAAAAATTTCTTCATCAAACTCAGTTTTATACTCGCCAAAGGTTGATCTCAGGATGGTCTAAAACACACTGCAGAAATAATCCAGTTTGAGACTGTTTTAACTGCCTGGGCTTAGTGCTAGGGAATCCTGGGAGTTGTAGTTTCTTGTGGCAACAGAGCTCTCTGATAGAGAAGGCTAAATGTCTCACAAAACTACAGTTCCCAGAATTGCCTAGCACTGAGCCAGGACAATTAAAGCAGTCTCAAACTGGATTATTTATGCAGTGTGTTTTGGACCAATACATATAAACTCAGGTTAACAAACTGTGTTTAATACCGGTATGTCCATATACAAGTGCTTGAACAATGTTTCAGTTGGCTGCCGAAAATGAAACATTTTACTGTTCTCTTGTACAGCCACACAGTGCTTCACAATTGTAGGTGGATGCCTAATTTTACTGCGAGTAAGAAGCTAATCATTAGCTGTAAGCTTAGATTGATTAAACAATTAAGTGAATTGATGAAAATGTTGATTTTTTAATTAAAATAATCAGAGGAGTTCTTTAAATATTCCATTTTTCATGACAACACTCAAAGTACTACACAAGTACAAAGAGCATTATACAATCCTACATACACAAATTAGAATTGTATATAGGATTGTATCTTAGGCTGTGAGAACTAATGTGGTGTAGTGGTTTGACCACTGGATTGTGATGCTAGAAATTAAGGTTCAGTTCCCTACTTGGCCATGGAAACCCACTTGGTGACCTCAAGTGAGTCACAAATTCTCAGCGCCAGAAAACCTTGTGATGGGCTTACCCATCTAAACTTAGGGGGAAAGTCTGAATAGACACTGACCCTCTGTTCTGCACTGATACTGCCCTGGAGCTTCCTCACACCTGTTTTATAATAATAATAATAATAATAATAATAAAGTTTATTTCTATACCGCCCTTCAGTAGTTGTCTACACTGCTGTTGCTGTGGTCCACTGTCAGCTGCCACTGCTGTCACCTCGCAGGCAGCTCCCAGAGTCAGGATAGATCACTGCCTGGCAGGTGCTGGCATTTACCTTCACCACCCAGAATGATGTTTAAGTAAAGATTTTTCCTGCTTGTGAGGAACCTGTTGCCTTGTTGTAACCTCAGAGCATACCAGCAGGAGTGGCACCAAGGAGTGAAAATGGAGCAACTTTCCCCCTCCTCCATGAGGCTCTGGGTGGGAAAGCTGGTGCCTTGGCAAGTGATCTGTCCTGCCTCACCATTTCAAATCCAGCATGAATTGATGAGACACACAGGGGAAACACAGAAGTTTCCTGGAGCAAACTCTAATTTTTTAAAATCTCATTAAGGCGTTTTACTCAAGTTTGGCTGCAGATTGGGCCCTGTGTCATGTGTCCTGATTGTGCCTAATTTGGTGAAAATGCCATGCACTGTGTGTACCGATTGGCACAGATTTGAGGAGAATTCTGTTTTTGCCCCTCATGTAGTGGACCCTTAGGGTTTCCACTCAGAGGAGTTTCAGGGGCTGCAAAATGGGAAAATGATAATAAACAAATTGTACAAATGATCCCTTTTGCTGTAGCTTCTGATATCATCAGTAAGCTTTTTAACAGTTATTATGTTCCCTCTTTTCAAAAGTTGAACCATTTAACAAAAATTCTAGAATTACTAAATCTGCACTTCTCAAGAGCATATTTCTGTGTTTCATTAAGCTCTATGGTATTTCCTTAAATGTCCAGAAAATAGAATCTATGGATAATATTCCACTGACAGCATCCTCTTTTATACTAATAAATTGGTGACCTCAGTTGTGATGTGTTAAAAACAAAAACTGAGCAAATGCCTCCCCATCCTTAGCTGTGTATTTGTATTCAGTATTAATCCCTGAGAATGTTCATTTTATTTCAGACCTGTTTACTGCCAGTGTTCACTTTGTTACAGTGTTCAACTGTATCTAAGCCTAGATCATATAGTGATTATGGCTTTATAATGGTACAGTGGTCCCCCGGGTTACGAAGGTAATCTGTTCCGGATTACCTTTCGTAACCCGGAAGCATTCGTTTCCCGGGGGACCGCTATTTTCAACGGACCGCGCAGCCAATTTAAAGGGGCCGTGCAGGATTTTTTTGTATCCCGGGGGATCTTTAGCGGTCCCGCCGGTTTCGTACCCCGGGATTTTCGTACCCCGGGGGATTCATAAACCGGGGGACCACTGTACTAAGTAGTCAGTCACATTTGGTTATGTTAAAATATCACTGAACACAAATAAAAAGCATTTACCTTATATACCTGTCTATAAGTCAAGAAATTTATGCCCAAAAATTGACCCCAAAATCCTGGGTTAACTTATATATGTGTCTAAAACACACTGCAGAAATAATCCAGTTTCAGCTCACTTTAACTGCTCTAGCTGAATGCTAACGAATTCTGGGAACGGTAGTTTTGTGAGACATTTAGACTTTTCAGTCAGAGAGCTCTAGTGCCACAGTAAACTGCAGTTCGCAGGATTCCTTAGCACTGAGACAGGGCAGATAAAGCGGTCTCAAACTGGATTATTTCTGCAGTGTGTTTTGGACCTCAGAGTCTTGCACTGATCACATACATAATTACAAATTAGGAATGTAGAGGCATGGAAGTTGGAGCTGTTTGAGAGGGTACCACAACACTTCAGTTTCTTTTTGGTCTGATTTCTCAGAAATTGTTGAAAAGGGAACAATTTTCCATGCTGGTAAGTGTAGCAGTATTACTGGGAATTACCTTTCCTTCCTGACTCAGGCTCACTGTTTCAGATCTACTTAATGAGATTTTTCTTTAGATTTCCTCCCTATTATGTTGGGTACTATATTCTCATTTTTGTTGAGGCAGCTGTTTGAAAATTTGCTAATTTGGCTATCAAACATTTCACTGCTTACTCTGTTAATACACCTACTGTATATACTCGACTATAAGTTGACCTCATGTATAGGTTGAGGGCAGGTTTTGGAGCCAAAATAATGGATTTTGCCATGACCCATGGATAAGTTGAAGGTAAAACTTGGAGTATGTGTATATGCGCATGTGGCAAGATTGAGGCTTTTTGCTTCAGCATTTCAGCCTTCATTTTAGCCTTCACTCCCCAGACAGCGGCAGACAGCTGGCACAGCAGGAGAGGGACTCTGTTTAACAGCAATCAGTCATCCAGGACTCTTTCTGTGTGGCTCAAGAGAGTAAGAAACTGCTCTTTCCACCACATGGGGAAATCTGAAAAAGCTGCTATCACTTTACCGTACTGATCTGTAAATACGAGGGAGTATTGAAAAGTTTTAATGATCACCTTGTTAAAAAATTGACAGAAAGTTTGTTTTCATTTGTAGTTATTAACTTATCTCTATGTAGTCACTATCTAGATTTACACATTTTTCCCATCATATCTTGACCCTCTGAATACCTGATATTGTAGAAATCTGCAGGTTGCTCCTGACAAGGATTTTACACTTTAGTCACTTCTGGCACAGCCAGTCACAAAAATAAAGGACGCAATGAGCTGATTTTCTCAGCAACAAGCACTTAGGGACCAATGATGACACGGACAAAATTTCATCAATATGCCTTAATAACTTCCGGGTGATAATTATTACTTTACGATACCCCCTTATAAGGCACAACCTGCAGACTTCTACAATAACAGGTATTCAGAGGGTCAAGATACGCTGGGGTAAATGTGTAAATATAAATAGTGACTACATAGAGATCAGTTAACAACTACAAAACAAAACAAACTTTCTGTCAATTTTTTAAACCCCCCACCCTCGTACCTCTAAGATCCGGAGACCAAAGAAATGAGCAAACAGTGGAAACATCCATCTGTCCCCCCTCCCAAGAAGGCAAAGGTCCAGAAATCTGCTGGGAAGGTGACGCTGTCCATTATTTGGGATAGCCGCAGGGTAACCTTGACTGATTACCTTCTGAAGGGCGAGACCCTCAACAGCGATTACTACTGCAACCTTCTGGAGAAACTGCATGATGCATTGAAACAAAAACATTGTGGCATGATCAGCAAAGGCATCCGTCTCCTGGCCAACAGTGCACCTGTCCATACTGCCCAAGCATCCGTTGTCGCCGCCCACTGGTTAGGCTATGACCTTTTGCAGCATCCACCTTATTTGCCTGATCTTGTGCCAAGTGACTTCTTCCTCTTTCCTGAGATGAAGAAACCACTTTGTGGTCAGTGATTTGATGACAGAGAGGATTTCATTTTCAAAGTGGACGACTTCTACAAAGAGGGCTTGAAACAGGTGAAGAAATGCTGGCAAAAACATGTGACTGTAGGGAGACTAAGTAAAGAAGAACTAATTTTGACCACTGCAAGTGACAATTGTATGTTTTAAAACTTTTGGATACCCCCTCGTAGGTTGACCTGAGATTTTGGGGTCAATTTTTGGGCATAAATTTTTCGACATATAGATGAGTGTATACGGTAAATTGGATGGGAGCTCAAGTTACTTCCTGTTTTTAAAAAACTAAAATGACCTGGGGTTCTGAAAACATTTTGAAAAGGCCTCCACACAGATGTGGTTAGGGGCAAATTATTTTTGTGAGGGGTACAGTAGGAAGAGTCTGGCCCTCCAAAATCTCTGGGACCCCCAGGCTCTCATAGATATTCACTCCAATTTAGTGTTAACTCCGAACTGGCCCTTCTTTTTTGCTTTGGCTTTCGGTGGAAATCATATGCCAAGATTCTTTGCACTGCTAATGTTTTTTTAGCCATTTTAATTCCCCCCCCCCATTACTTTAATTCTTTCGTTATTATTTGTTTTTAATTCTCTTTCACTATTTTATTTTGAAAAATCCAGTATCAAATAATATTTAGCACACTGTAATATGGGTTACACTTATCCGAAATGCTTGGGACCAGAAGTGTTTTGGATTTCAGATTTTTTTAGATTTTGGAATATTTGCATATATATAAAACGAGATGCTTTGGACCTGAGATCCAAGTCTAAGCATGACATTTAATTATGTTTTGTATATCTTTATACACATAGCCTGAAGATAATTTTATACACAATATTTTAATGATTTTGTGCATGAAACAAAGTTTGTATACACTGAACCATCAGAAAGCAAAGGTATTTCTATCTCAGTCACTCATGTGGACAATTTTGGATTTCGGAGTATTTCGGATCTTGGAATTCTGCATAATATGATAGTTACAATATAATAATGTAGTATAAGACTATAATACTATAAAGTACGTTGTCTGTCCTCTGAAGGCTATAATAAATCATACTGCCATACTATTTTGTGAGGTAAGGTTCAGTTTAGTTATTTCATTGATGAAACTGCTTCCACAAATGAACCAGACAGAAGGCCATTTTAGCTCCCTCCACCTTCTACAATCTGTTGTGCACCTCTAAAACCTGCTCTGAGAAACTCTTGAGAACAGAATTATAGTGATATAATATTATAGTGATATGAACAGAATTATAATGATAAGATTCCACTTTTAAGTGTCACCGTTCCATCATATGGAATCTTGGGATTTGCAGTTTAGGGAGGAGTATTTAGAATTCTTTGTCAAAGCTCTCATGCCTAACCAGACTACAGATCCCAGGATTCCAAAAGATGAACCCATGGCAATTAAAATAGAATTGTAGCACTATTACTGTATAGTGTGTAGGGGCCCCAGGTTTTAGGACAGTGTGGAGGATTATAAAGTGGGGTGGGGGGGGGGAGAAAAACTGTGGTCATACTAGCAGAAAGTGACTAACCCAGCAGTAGATTAAAGATGTTTTGCTTCAACACAGCTTCTCAACTGCTATTATAATTTTTATTCCCACCTTTTCCCCAGATTGGGTCTCAAAGTGTATAACCTTTTTTTAAAAAAAAAAAGTAGTAGAGTTATAATTTTAATAGCCCTTATTACATAGAAAAAGCCTCTTTTTGATCCTGTGCCAGGCCAAGTCTTAATCTTTGGCGTTTGCAAAAAAAGAAAAAAAAAGAAAAGAAATGCCAAGGGCATTCTGATCTGCACATTTACAATGCAAACTTAAAATTGGCATGGTAAAATCAATCTTTAGCAACCTGACTATGTTCCAAAAATAACATATCTTGGCCTCTCTCGTAATACAAAGAGAGAACAAATAGATCAGCAGTTAAAAAAAGGAAAAAAAGATACAGTATCACAGAATTTGCAATTATTAAAAGAAACTTGTTTGGTTCAGATTGTATTTTGCTTCTGGGAAATGCCAGTGCAAGAGTGGGATTAGGCCTTGGCTAATATTCAGTCTCTCTTATGTTACTTCCTTTGCTTCCTTCTACTGCAGAAATGCCAGTGCAAGACTGGGATTAGGCCTTGGCTAATATTCAGTGTCTCTTATGCTACGTCCTTTGCTTCCTTCTACAGAAATTACTGATTAAATCAGAGATCCTTTCTCTTTGCATACAAGGGCTTTCTGACCCTGAGAGAGAGACTGTAAAGAGTAAAGTCCTTCAGTCAGCATCTAATTATCTATAGCATGTAAGACGCTATGGTCTATCAGCTATCTCCATTTGCCTTGAAACAGATTGATAAATTTTAGCTTTCAAGGTGGCTATGGGTGGATTAAACAGCTTGTGGTCTGTTGCATCTAATAGTAGTATTATGTCTTTATTTATTTTATTGGAAATATAGTCATTACCTAAATAGAATTTTTGTGAGCTCTACGGAATTCACTATGTTACTATATATTTTAAAAGAAACTTTAGGAAATACTGTATCTTCTGTCACTAATACAATGCAGAACTTTATCTATATAATTCAGTAGAGTCATAATCTGAACTATAGCTAGTCTTATCTTTTTCAGAAGGTATTTTTATGATAATTTTTAATCTCTCCTAAAAAGAAGTACATTTTGCAAAATATCTCTAAACATTCTCCATCTTTTTTTTTGGGGGGGGGGGGTGGGTCTGGTACTTGCATTTTTCCTAAGTAGTGACCTGAACAAAGTGTAGGGGATTCATAATGGTGACTTGATTGTCAGCACATTGATACCATTGTTACTTGTAGCAGCAGGACAAACAAAACAAAGCCCCAACACTTTATAAAAAAAATCTTGTATAGCTTACTTTGCTACTGGTAAGCTCTACCCTCAGGAAATGGTTTGAATTTTTTTTCTGGCACCTGGAAAATATTTAGAAAAAATATCTTCCTGGTTTTGCTGAGAACAAATAAGAGAATTTCAGGTGGCCATTTTCACATAACTTTAAATTGAATCAATTGATTAGAGAAGATAAGGATTCTTAAGGTATTTTGGAATCCTATTTTAATGTTTTAATTTTATACTTCTTTTTAAAGATGACCCAGAAGGAGCTTTTATGCCACCAGAGATTGATGTAACTGGTAACACTTTTGCGGTAAGTAATGGAATTTTTGTGTAGTAGCTTAGAGCTTACATCAGGGAACCATGTGACTCTTGTGGTGTAGTTGGACTGAAACTTCTATCATTGGTTGGAGTTGGTAGAGTTTAACAAAATGAAGAGGGCTCCATGAAGATATTGAATGTCTGGTTATCTACTTGGTGTTCTTCAAAGATAAATGTCTATATGCATATCCCCATTGATTTTGATCACTATTTATTGTCATTTATTGTATTAACCTCTTGCAACATAAAAAGGAGAAAGGGAGGAAGGGTAGGACAGAATCTAGCAGTATCTAGCATGAGCTTTCTTGAATATCAATCCACTTTTTCAGGTCATGACCCTTGTTAAGATCCATTCTGGATACTGTTACTGTATATACCCATGTATAGGTCTAAAAATCTTAGTAAAAATATTGACCAAAAAATCTGGGCTGACTTAACCATGGGTCATTGTACATACTGTACTTTAACTCTTAACAGAAAAGGAACCAACCCCTTCTCTGAGTATAGTGATGAGAGCATAGTCAATCCTGAGAGCACCTAAAAGAGGCTGTGACACCCCCACACACCCCCACATACACTCACTCACTCTCTCTCCACCACAGCACTGCTTTTGACTGGGCAGAAAAAATGGTGGCAGTGCCAGTTCTTTGCACTTCCCCTCAAAGGAGTGCCAAGATGAACAGAGAGGAATAAGACATTTGTGTATGTTTGTCAGCTTTTCTGGGTTAAAGTCAGCCAAAGTTATCACATTAAAGTCAAAGGCTATAATCACTGCTAATGTAGTTGCCATTTTCTTTGCCTTTCCTTTTCATCCATTTTGATGTATATGTTTTCTTAGTGCCACCTGTGTCCAGTCCCCAACACGTTGTACAGCCGCCACAGTTTTCTCCTCATCCATCTATTCCAGTTATGCCTGCTGGAATTTTGTAAATTCATTGGCATCGTTTCCCTTCGCTTCATCCTTTAGAACCTTTGTTATATACCCCTAAGTTTTACCTTGAATATATCCACAAATCATATCAAAATCCATAATTTGGGGTCCGAAAACCTGCCCTCAACTAATACATGAGATCAACTTATAGTTGAGTATATATGGTACATTCTAGCTCACCCTCACAGCTTTTAATATGTTTAATAGCCTGCGGTTTTAATATTACTCTGTGTTGCATCTGAAGAAGTGGCTTGATAGCCATGAAAGCTCAGACTAAAATAAAAATCAATTAATATTAAAGGGGCTGCTAGATTCCTTTTCTCTCTTGTCCTCCTTTTCTCCTTTTTAATATTGTCATATATATAATGTGTTGAATTTTTATGATACTAACAGTGGTCTAAATTCAGTTGTTCCCAACTGAAGTAAATGGATTAAATCAATGAAATGTAGATAAATGTTAACTTCCCAAGTTCTCATTGATGTCGTGGATCTGTTTGTGTTGGCACTAACATTTAGGCCAATACTGTTTAAGAAGTGACTCCATTATGAAGTAATGGAAGTGAAAAAAAACTGCTTAACAGACAAATGTGTTCATTTTCGTTTAACACCTATTATTTTACTTTTTTGTGCTTCTCTAATGAATCTATTTCTTTCAAGGGCTAATTGCAAACTTTATAGAAAGCTGTAAATTGTTTGATATCTTCTATAAAAATAATTCATGTTGAAGTAGTTAATTTTATATTCTAGTGTGACAAACAAACCAATGGAATTCTCTAGTCTAGTGATACATAAATGTTCTTTTTTTGTTTAATTGGAATTAGTGCTTAAATTATTTATACTAATTCATTAGCCCTCTTTATTAGATAAACATTGGGCTCTCTTGCAACATACACATTTTTCTTGAAAATCCTGTTCAGAGTATTTAATATTTTCTTGCTTCTGTTATGAATAATATTGCAAACAGGCTAATTAGTAGCAGGAGACTATGAACATCTATTTTATAAAGGGCTTGTCTAAAGTTACTATATCAAACTTTATATTTTTTCTACCTTTTAAAAATAGTAAATGAATTCTGCTAATTGAATATTATACATTAACAAAATTAAAGTAACTTTTCACATTGTTGTGTTAATTTTTAGCTTTGTTTGAAGATTTTTCAATCCAAAGGGCAATTACCCAAGTCTACATCAAACATACTGACATGTTTTAATTGTTGATTAAAGTGAGTTTGTTAGCTGCAATTTCAGGTTTGGCACATGGCCAGTTGTGCCTAATTCAGATAGGGCTTTTGGGGTTATGAATGGTCTGATAATCTAAAACACAGATTGTTTCCTTTTCCTTTTCCTTCCTTCCTTTAAAAAAAAACCCAACAGATTCTTTAAAAGAATGAAACCCATGGGAGTTATTTGTCTGCTTCTTCAAGGGATTGCCATACCCCTACGTCTCAAAATTTGAGAAGCCTAGTGTGCATGAAGGGCAACTTGTTTGTTATACGTGCCAATCATGCATACTAATTTGTGCTTTTCTGATATTAGAAAGTGTTGCTCAAAATTTGGGAAAGGGTGCTAGAAAGACCCCTTATAAACCCTTTGATATACTTTATTATTGTTGTTTTCAGCCCAGTACTGATTTCAAATCCTCTATCCTCTGTCTTCAATCAGCCTCGGGCAAATTACTGTCTTATAGTGTTTATAACACAAGAGGAAAGGGAGTGCCTCCTTTTATCTTAGACATTGTTATCTGGCTAGTCAGCCAGAATGCTTCTTCAGTACAGGACAATATTTAAGATCATAAAGATGAGCCTAGAGACGAATCAGTACAGAGAAATTGTCCAGAAGAACTTTGTTCATTTTTTTTTATTAATCATGACCTTCACATACTTTCTTGCTCACTCTGTCTTCATTTCTTGACTCTGGACAGAGAAGGATATGGTTGATGAATCTCTGAAATCAGCCATGCAGGAAGCCAAGAGAATCTAATACTATCCCTGCTTTAGAAAGGCCAAAGAGGTTTGTGAATGGCTAGAATGCTTAGCTAAATACAGTTAGTACATTTCTTTTTTGGGAGGGTTTGAAAACTCTTTTGGCCAGGAGGTGTTTATTTAGTCTCTGAAATTCTAAGTTGATGTACAGAGAAGTTTCCTTCCATATCTGTGGTGTCCAAGTGTTTGTAACATCCAACAACTTCATTCCAAATATATTTCGTTTCCTTCTAATAAACTAACACCTTTAAAGTTTGGGAGAATTTTTGAGTTTTAAAAAGGATATGAAAGGCTTAAGGCTGTACATATGGCTACTGAGAAGACCTAAGTTCCGGGGTTTATGACTCATCTCAAAACGTGTGAAATCCATTCTCTTTCTCTGAGGAAGAGAGATATGCACCCAACATGCAGAAAGGTTTCCAGTGCTTTGTTCTTAGAGCTTGTAACAGAGCCAAGTACAAGGTGAATCTGTATTGTGTGTGTGCTTTCAAGTCACCTGTTGACATATGATGACCCCATGAAATTTCATAGTGGCTTCTTAAGCAAGAAATGAATCTGTACCTTAGGGGAAAGTTAAAATGTTCAGGCATCGAAGAACATAATGAATATAAATGGTGGTTCTTCCAATATGCAGTTTATGTTGTTTTATGCTGAGATGGATAGCCACCTTTATGGTTGGGAATAAAATAAGTGACAATAAAGGAACAGATATTTATAGTAGAATGAGCTTGGCTCTGCAAGCCACTTCACACATTGTGTTTGCTTATACAGAGACACTGTGTGCAGGAAGTAATTCTGTAATTATTATTGTGAGGATAATGATCATACATTTGAAATTTGTTAGAAATATTTTTAAAATAAGGTTGTGAATCCTCCTTTATTTATGAATACCTCAATAGGGAGTTAGTTAAGAGAATTCCCAGTTACTATTGTTAACAGCAGAATGGAGAAATTTAATTGTGCCCTCTGCTGAGATGTAATAGAAATATAATACACATCATGTCGTCTGCCTTTGAACACCGACATTCACTGTCAGTATCCACAAAAGCTTACCTCCACCCCAGGTTCTTGTCAGCTTTGTGTTAACATCTAACTCTGTACTGTTCTCTAGATAGTTAGGGAAAAATAGTATGTAGTGTTTATTATTTTATTATTTTAATAGACTCTTATATAGTATGAGTCACTCACTCTTTATGTGACATTTTATCTCATTCACCTGGAGCCCACTGCCTGACCTGGGCAGGGGGGCAGCAGGAAGCAGACATGATAGCCTCTGGTACTCAGCCTCTGACACACAGAGGAGAAGTGGTAAGCAAATGGCTGGAGCTTCTGTTACTTTCAGTTTGGGAGATGTGAAACAGAGTGGCACAAACCCAAAAGACAGTTTGCCTAGGGCTGACACAAACTTCATGCTGGCCATAATATTGACAAAAATCCTCTTTGTCCAGAAAGCATCGCCCAGTTCTCTTGATTAGTAGAATACATGCCTGGCTGAAAAACAGGCATGACATTGATCAGTCAGAGTTAGCTCACTTGCATCATGCAGGCATTGAGTACGTTCAAAACTTTTGTGGTGCTGGGACCCAGTAATGTATTTCAGCAGGATTGCAACCAACATACAACGTATTTAACAACATTTACTGCTAATTTTATTTATTATATTTTCTCTGTGGGATGTTTGCTCTTTCTAACAGTAAGCATGCCTTCCTCCTATAATACAGTACATATATTAATACAGTCGCCCCTCTATTTTCACGAGGGATCCATTCCGGACCCCCTGCCGTGAAAATGGAAATCCGTCAATATTCAAGCCCCACTGGCTTGAATGTCAGCACATCCCCCATTTTATGTCCCTCCGTTTGCCCCTCACACATAGTCAAGGGACACGGATTTGAAGTCTGCACAAACGGAGGGATGACTGTATAAATTTTCTATCTCTGTTCCTTTACTGTGAATGTTATAAACTATGGCCACAATCCTATATCACAGTCTACATTGCATAACTTTATTCATATTTTGCTACATAGCGGAGATGCTACTGCACTCTTGTAAGTCCCATACTGAATCCTATCCGTTGACTTTTAAGTTGCAGTTCAGAGGAAACATGTATACACATACCTGTCTTGGTGAAGGGTGTGTTGTGGTCACTAATGTAATAGCATATCACCATTATTTCAAGTACAGTTGGTTCATCTAGCTGCATGTTGACAATTGCTGGTAAATCAAGTGATGTAAATATTAAATGGGTGGAGGGGAATCTCTTACAAAACTGTGACTTTCTGTCCAGGTTTAATCTAAGCAGTTCAAAGTCCAGGGATCCAAATCAGTGCTCATTGGCTCTTACTTGCTATAAAGATGATCATGTGTGTGTGTGTGTTTCCTTAGCCTATATATATGTAGTGCAAGTAGAAACAGAACCTATTCCTACCCATTATTCTGTCTTTCGTTACAGCCCCCATTGGTTTAATTAGTGATATCCATTAGTAGGATGAAATCTTAAGAAATCACTACAGAAAATTTATGATCTACATACAAGTAAGTGTCAGCTCATAGTCAATTTAAAAAAAGGAAAGAAAAAAGCAAGGAAAAGAAACAGCTGGAAGGCATAACTATGATAGGCTGCATGTTATAATTACCTGTATATATTTTTAGATTTTACTAAAGTTGTGGCCAGCAAAATAACATTTGGAACAGCTCTTTTATAGTTCTGTAGAAAGTCTAAAGACCAGTAATAAGTCTAAAGTCTAAAGACCTCCTGCTGGAAGCAAGAAGAGCCCTCCCTTCAACCACCATCTTGAGGGGAGAGGCAGGCCACCTCCTGCTGGAAGCAAGAAGAGCCCTCCCTTCAACCACCATCTTGAGGGGACTTAATTGTCTAATTAACAAATTGTAAGCCGCTCTGATAGCTTTGGCTGAAGAGCGGGGTATAAATAAAAATTATTATTATTATTATTATTATTATTAGGAGAAACAACATTGACCACTACTAGCACCATTAGAGGACATGAAACCACAGTTTCCTGTTCTCTTAACCTGCCCACTGAATTCCTTATGTAACTCAATTTCTTGCTTTTCTTTGAATGATCTGTCCTTCCAGCTGTTTCTTTTCCTTGTTTTTTTTTTAAATTGACTTTGAGCTAACACTTACTTGCATGTACATCGTGAATTTTCCATAGTCATATCACTCTATATGAAAGCTTATTGTATATTAGTGTCAAAAATATTTAACCAAACAAGAAGGTAAGTATCAACACTAACTAGCTTCAAATGATTTATGAAACTCGCTTGTCATTTGCGTTATGTATTCCTTGAAGGAAAGTTGTTAAATTGAGGTGGCTGTGAAAAGCATCCCCAATGTTGTCATTGAAGTGTTGCTGAATCTTCAAATTTGTAATGTGCCTAGTCAGTCTGAGTCTTTTTTCCCCTACTGTTCCAGACTGAATGCAGCATTAAAGCATTTTGCTGATATGTATTTAATCACTATTGAAGAGTTTATAGAGTACTATTAAAGAGTGTGTAGATTACTACAGTTGTGCTACTCAGCTACTAGGTTCAGTGCTTGCAACAACCGTTGTATAATTCAGGAGGTATCCAGGTTTTACTACAAAGTGTGGGCACTTTTGAAGTGTAACTATGAAGAGGCTAGCCAGGTTGCCTCATTATTTAGCAGCCATGTCGATACACATATAAATAGACATGTCTGGAAGGATATGTGCAGGCATCACCTTTCATATGGGCATTCTGAATTCTGGAAATAGATGTGACTAAAATACAGATATATTGTATTCTAAGCAATAGTGGCTAGATATAAGACCTGATACAAGAGATACAGAGATTCTAAAAAGAACTGCTAATATTTTCAAATATATTAAGGGCAGTTTCCCAGAATTCCATAGCACTGAGCCATGGCAGTTAAAGCGGTGTCAAGCTGCATCATTTCTGCAGTGCAGACGCAGCCTTGATCTGCTTCCTCATGTGAGCAAGCAGATCTAGTCTACAAAAGCTCAAGGTACAACTTCTTTTGCACAGGTAGTCTCAAAGGTACTACAAGATCCCTTTGCATACTGGATCTTGGAAAGTTATTTTTAAAAGTATTTATAATCCCAAGGTCTAAAAAAACAATCAGTTACTGTTATAATTACATTTTATGAAATAGTTCATTTTCCTCTTTCTCAAAAGGCACTATAATAAAGGAAAAACCCCTAAATGCAACAAGCTGCTGAGAAGATGCGGTCCTCCTGCCCACTTTGTTTTTGCCCCAGTCCCATAGCAGAATATGAGGAAGAAACATGAGACGCTGCGCAAGTCAATGCCTGTGTTATATGCTTTTCTTCCTCCACTTCACAACAATGACAGCAACTGAAAAATTAATTATACCCCAAGAAGAGAGAATTTATCCCTCATTTGTATACAGTGGTCCCCCGGGATCCGAATCCCTCGGGATACAAAATCCCCGGGATCCGAAACGGCCGGGGCCGAAAAAAAGCCCCCGGGATCCGAAAAAATCCCCGGGTTGCGGGAAAAAAAGCAACCCGGGCCCTTTAAAACAGCGCGCTCCGGCGCACTGTGCATCCGAAAATGCTGTCCCCCGGGTTGCGAAACACTTCCGGGTTACGAAAGTAATCCCGTAACAGATTACTTTCGCAACCCGGGGGACCACTGTACTCATAATGCAATATGCTGTATATACTCGACTATAAGTCGGTCTCATGTATAAGCAGAGGGTAGGTTTTGGGGCCAAAATTATGGATTTTGATATGATTTTGATATCAAATTATGATTTTGATAGGTGGGGGGTAAAACTTAAGGGCATGTGACAAAGAGTCTAAAGGATGAAGCAAGGAAAAATGCCAAACAACTTACAAAATTCCAGCAGACTTAACTGTTTGTGCTCATCCTAAAGCCTGGATGGATGAGAGAACAGAGCAGTGAATCAATGCTTCCATGATAGATTGTACACCTGCTTTTCACCAGGGCATGGTTACTTTTTAAATAAGAGTTAAAATACTGTACAGTACTTACATTGACCTGTGGATAAGTCAACTCAGGTTTTTGGGGTCATTTTTTGACTAAAATTTCTAGACTTATGCATAAGTATATACAGTAGATATATTTATGGTATAGGTTGAATCTCCTTTATCCATACTCACACCAAAGTCCAAAATTGTCCATGTGGGCAGCTAACATAGTGCCACTTTGTTTTCTGATGATACAGTGTATACAAACTTTGGTTCATGCACAAAGTTATTCAAAATATTGTTTTTAAAATTACCTTCAGACTATGTATATAATGTGCATACAAAACATACATGAATTTCAGGTTTAGACTTGAGTCCCATCTCCAAAATACTTCATTATATATATATATATATGCGCAAATATTCCAAAATCTGAAATCCAAAACACTCCTCTGGTCCCAAGCATTTCGGATAAGGGAGATTGAACCTGTATTGGGAAAGGAAATGATTACAGTGGGCCCTTCTCTTACATGGGGGATCCTGTTCCAGACACACACATACCCGTGTAAAAGAAAAAACATGTATGCTTGAGCCCCATAGGAAGTAATGGGGCTCTTGCCTGCGGCGTGCACCAAATTACCCCTTCTGGGTCACGGGAGGCTTTTTTTCCGGCATGGCCTCCACATATGCTGGAAGCTGCGTAAGGCATGCCCGTGTATCAAGTGGTAAAGGAAAAAGAAACTGTGTAGTTTCATAGGCATTACCACTAAACTAAACTCGTATAATTCTCCCAGAACTGTCTTACTATTAGCTGACTATTTTTGAAATGAATGTTCAGGTTTCAGTAGAACATGCAGAGGAAAGATTTGTGGTTTTGTTTAGGATTTAAAAAACAAACAAACAAATTGCAGAATCTACCAAGAGAAGATGTTGTGAAGTATCCTGGAAACAGTATCTTATTAAAATGTTGAGACATGCACTTAAATTTATCTGGTTCTCAACCTGAATACATTTTCCAGGTTATACATTGTATGCTTAAACATTTTGCTTATTTATTTATTTATCTATGCTGTGAGGTTTATTTATTGTCCATTTTTATCATGGGGATACATGCAACTCTTGAGCAAAAGCACTTGGGACAAGCATGTAGACTTAGTGTAAAACTAATACTGAGCACTTCAGTAATCATTTGGTTTTAAAAACTTTCATCATCAAGTATCAGATATACAACCTTTCATTTTCCCAGTGGAGTTTGATTTTTATTTTTATCCTCTTGTATTAGAGGAGATGATAGTGAATTTTTAAGAAAGACTGGCAGAATGAATTCCCATTTGAGAATACTTTAATAGACTCGTTTTATTCACTGGCATAACACAGTTGCCTTCTGCTGGGGCTAACGTGTTCCCTATGTAAGCTCAACTTCTAGTAGGCATTTGTTTGCATTATAAAGCTGCCATTCAAATATGTTTTGCAGAGAGCTGATATGTATTCCTCTATTTTTAATCTATGGCGTTCCTGAAGCCTGGAACAGTTGGGCAGAAAGAAGTGGCTTCCGGATGCCTTTGAGGCATGGCATTCAAATGATGCACACCTCCAATATGGCCCAAAGCTGCCCTGCTGTCCTTTGAACTGGAGCAAAAAGGAACCAGGATAATCCGGATCCTGGTGGCATGGGTTGGGTGTTGTGGCTGCATCGCGCTTTTAGAGCAGGCTGTGCAGTTGGCACGGACTTGATCCACTCACATCGGGAGTGAACTCAGGCCACTCCTTCCCACCCATCTCCTCTGGCCCTGTGTTAAAAATTCTGTATTGCAGTCATTTACCGATTCACAGTTCTCAGTTCCATGTGTTCTGTTGACTTTAGGGAAAACAGGTACAGTGGGCCTACCATATTGGTCAGTCCACACATGGACTCAAGTGTTGGTAGATCACCCTGTCCCATTACAGTATTATCAATGTTGGCGCATGCCTATGGTCGCACCAGTGCAGCTGCATCCATGCCACCACCCATTGACTGTAATGGGGCTTGAGAGTGCATATTTTTTCTCATCTGTAGGGTACCCTGGAACTAAACCCCTAACAGATGTTTGTTTCTGTATCTTCCTCTTTGTGAATGGCAGTGTTAAGGTACTTCTTTATAGCACCAAAACTTTAATGGCAGTGTCAATTAACAAATCATAATATTGTTCCCAAAGTCTTACTGAAGTACTATTTTCTCAAAACTTTCTGTACTCCTGCCCTTCCCCTACCATCTCTTCCTGTGCTCAAATTTGACTTTTAGCTACAATATTTATTGCAAGGATGTTGTAGCTGACATCAGCTAGTATCCAACTGGGCCTTTGTCTTAACAAAAAGCCTGTCCATAAATATTTAGGGAAACAGATTTCCTCTCCCTTCACAGTTCTAGTATGCCTTCCATATCTGCTTTGGAGGGCTGGAAATTACAGGTGGTGTGGAAAGTAGGTGGGCTCAGGAAGAAAGATGGTGTCCAGCTGGTGCCCATTCACACTACACAGTTGTAGCACTATGATTAGACTTTGCCATGGTTACATCCTATGAAATCATGGGATTTGCAGTTTAGAGAGGGGCAGATAGACTTTTCAGCCAGAGAGTTCTAATGCCACACTAAACTACAAACCCCAGGATTTCTTAGGATGCAGACAGAGCTGTTAAAAGTGGAATCATAGAGCTATAATTGTGTAGTGTGGAAGGTGTCCTGGCTATTGATTATTATTTACGCCATTGAATGCATGTATAGCCATAGTTTTCAATAGATTGTTTTCTGTCTAAAGGCAAGGAGATTATAATAATGAAATATTTAAAATATTTTCTTTAGTGTATGTTTCCTTTTATTTCTGTTTTTTCCTAAAACTAAAACATACGTGTATGTTGTTATCAACAAGAGGTTGTTAGTATTAATAATAATAATAGTTTATTTATAGCCCGCTCCTCTGTACATACACTCGGAGCGGGGTACAAGTAAAAAACAACAACATAGATTAAAACAATCCCATGACCCGTTTCCAAGCCTCCCACCCCTTAAAAATAGATTAAACCGGCAGTGATTAAAACAGTAATTATTTAAAAACATATAACAACATCCTAACCCTTCCTTATGCGGCCACGTCATAAGTGTGGATCAGAAACATGGGAGTAGGCAGGAAAGCAAAGTCTGGGACCGAAGCCGGGGATAGGGAATTTCAGGGGAAGGCCTGCCGGAAGAGATGCGTCTTTAGGGCTTTTTTAAAGCAATCTAAAGATGTCATGAGACGCATCTCATCCGGCAGACCATTCCAGAGCTTGGGAGCGGTCGCAGAAAAGGCCCTCTGGGAGGTCTGTGCCAGCCTGGTCTTGATAGGCTGTAGTAGGTTCCTCCCAGAGGATCGAAGTGTGCGGGGAGGATCGTACGGGGAGAGGCGGTCCCTGAGATAAGATGGGCCCGAGCCATGTAGGGCTTTAAAGGTCAAAACCAGCACCTTGTACTGTGCCCGGAAACTAATTGGCAGCCAATGGAGAGATTTAAGCACTGGAGTTATATGTTCTCTCCTAGATGTCCCAGTAACTAATCTGGCTGCCATGTTTTGAACCAATTGAAGTTTCCGGGTTAGGTACAAGGGCAGCCCCATGTAGAGCGCGTTGCAGTAGTCTAGTCGTGAGGTGACCAAAGCATGTACCACAGTTTCCAAATCCCTCATCTCCAGGAAAGGGCGCAGCTGGCGTATCAGCCGAAGCTGATAACAGGCACTCCTGACCGTCGCATTCACCTGACTAGTCATGTGAAGTGACGAGTCTAGGAGTACCCCCAGACTGCGAACAGGGTCCTTCGAGGATAGTGTGATTCCATCTAGGACCGGGAGTTGTATTCCCAGACCTGGTTTCGGGCCGGTGACTGTCAGTACCTCCGTTTTGTCTGGATTCAGTCTCAATCTGTTTTCCCTCATCCAATCCATTACCGCTGCCAGGCAGTCATTGAGAGAGGAGACGCCATCTGAGGTCTGAGCAGATGATCTGGTCATGGAGAAATATATCTGAGTGTCATCAGCATACTGATGACACTGAGCTCCATGCCTCCGAATGATCTCACCCAGCGGCTTCATGTAAATATTAAATAGCATCGGGGACAGAATGGCGCCTTGCGGGACGCCACAGCTTAGCTCAATTTTGGAGGAGCAGCTGTCCCCGAGCCTCACCCTTTGGGTCCTGCCGGAGAGAAAGGAACGGAACCACTGTAAGGTGGTGCCTCCGATCCCCATCCCTCTCAGCCGGTCCAAAAGGATGGCATGATCTATGTTGTCAAAGGCCGCTGAGAGATCCAAGAGCACCAGCAGGGTCACACTACCCCTATCGATGCTCAAGCGGAGGTCATCCGTCAGAGCAACCATGGCAGTCTCAACTCCATATCCTGCCCGGAAGCCGGTTTGAAATGGATCGAGATAATCGGTTTCATCCAAGACAGCTTGGAGTTGGGAGGCGACTGCTCTCTCGATCACCTTGCTTAAAAATGGCAGCAAGGAAACTGGTCTATAGTTGTTTCGGTCCAGGGGATCAAGGGAAGGTTTCTTCAGGAGGGGCTTTACGGCCGCCTCCTTCAGACAAGAAGGAACAGTGCCTTCCCTGAGGGACGCATTGATTACATCCCTAAGGAATGTCTTCAATGCGTCCCCTCCCTGGACGACCAGCCATGATGGACATGGATCAAGAGGGCAGGTTGTTTTCCTCACGCTTCCAAGGAGCTTGTCCACGTCATCAGTACTTACAGATTGAAACTCATCCAATAACGTAACAGTAACGGAGTTGCTAGGTGCCTCATTTACAGATACTGCTAAAACATTGGCGTCTAAGTCGGCCCTTATCCGAGAGATTTTGTCTGCAAAGTAGATGTTAAATGCGTCACAGCAGGCCACTGTAGGGTTAAGTAGGGGATTTGGCGCAGGGGGAACCTGCGTCAGCTCCCCAACCACCTTAAACAGCTCCGCTGGACGGGACTCTGCAGACGCAATGCGTGCAGAGTAGAAGGATCTCCGCGCTGCACGCAAAGCCTCCCGATAGGCGCGAAGATGCTGCCTATGGCGAGTTCTGTCGGACAAGAGCCGAGTCTTCCGCCATTTGCGCTCTAGTTGTCGTCCAACCCGCTTCATCTCCCGGAGTTCCTGGGAGAACCAGGGCTTACGGTTGGGAGCGGGTTGGAGAGGACGCTCGGGAGCAATAGTATCGAGGGCCTTGGGAAGGACGGTGTTCACCAAGGTCTCGGTAGAGTCGCCGGTGCTACCAATCATTAAACCCTCTAAGGCATTCTGGAAGCCTATTGGTTCCATCAGCCTTCGAGGGTGGACCATTCTAATGGGTCCGCCACCCCCGGGGGGGCGGAAAGTGGCCTTAAGTTCCATCTTGATCAGAAAGTGGTCCGTCCATGACAATGCGGAGGTTTTGGTTACCTCCGCCCACGGATACTCCTGTTCCGTACTAAAAATCCCATCGAGTGTATGACCCGCACAATGAGTAGGCCCGTCAACCAATTCGGATAGGTTCATGCTTGTCATGGATTCCATGAACTCCCGAGCCGCTCCAGATAGATTGGATGGGCTGGTCTCTAGAGGGATGTTGAAGTCGCCCAAGACCAAAAGTCTGGGTGAGTCCAACAACAACTCAGAGACCAGCTGAGTCAGCTCGGTTAGGGAGTCCGTTAGGCAACGGGGTGGCCTGTATACCAACAGAATCCCCAAGCTATCCCTGGTCTTCAGGCTAAGGTACACACACTCGATGTGGGTTGTTTTCCGGACAGGCTTTCTGATCAAGGTCAGGTTAGTATTCATCAGTTCTTGTGGCCCCGCTTATCAATGTGACTCCTAGAATTATCACATTTTCCTAAATAAATTTGAAATGGGCATTTAATTAAGAAAGGTAATTCTTCATTCTATTTACAGGGATAGCTTTGTTGCTGAGGTGTGTCTTGCAGAACATGATGAGACACATATTGTGGGTTTTTTTTAAAATTGGAAATCACAATTCTTTATACATTACTCCTATAACAATGTCTGCATCTTCACTGCAGAAATAATTCAGTTTGGCACCACCTCAACTGCCATGGCTCAGTGCTATGGAATTTGGGGAACTGTAGTTTTGTAAGACATTTAGCCTTTCTTGTCAGAGAGCTCTGGTGCCACAAGAAACAACAAACCCAGGAATTCTTCAGCATTGAGCCATGGCAGTTAAAGTGGTACCAAACCAGATTACAGTAGAGTCTCGATTATCTGACATAAACTGGACCAGCTGATAGTTGCATAACCAAAAATGTTGGATAATCCGGAAGGTCCAAGAATAGCCTTAAAATCACTATGAATTGCAAATGTATTGAGTTTTTATTGCAATAACAGTAAAAGTAAATGTAAAGAAATCACTGATCAATATCGTGATGTACAGTATAAACAGTTCAGTCCTCTGAAAATTTAAAGAAATCACAAAAAATTTAAAGAAATCACAGGAGCCGCAACGTTGGATAATCCAGAATGTTGGATAACCGAAGGTTGGATAATCGAGACTCTACTGTATTTCTGCAGTGCAGATGCAGGCAATGTGTAAGATCTTACAGCCATAAATACCTTTCTTGCTATGCTGATCATTCTGTTTTCACTATAGGAACAGCTAATACAGTGGGCCCTCAGTATCTGCGGGGATCCGTTCTGGACCCCCTCCCCCCATGGATACCGAAATCCACAGATGCTCAAGTCCATCATCTGAAGCATCTGCACTGGCTTGGTTTAGGGGGTGGACCAGTCAGCCGGGACCAAGGCTGAGGCTTGGTTTCAGAGCCCCTGTCCCCAGGCCCAGCACACAGGATGGAGTCTCTGGGCTCTGGGACCCAGGCCCTAGCTGTGGTCCCAGCACTTTTGGAACCCATTGGCCAGAGGGTGCCATGGCCAGGGCTGGGGCTTGGGTCTCAGAGACCAGAGGTTCTGTCCCAGGTGTTGGGCCTGGGGACAAGGGCTCTGAGAATCAAGTCTTGGCCCTGCCCTGCCCCCTTCTCCCCCAACTGGGCGGCAGAATTTGTCCCCGAAACCAAGCGTGGGCAGAAGCTTTGGATTGAGGAAGGATGGAAGGGGGAAGAAGGAAAGGAAGGATGGGGGGGGGGAAGGAGGAGGGTGGTGGATGAGGGACTTTTGTTCCCTATGGTGGTGCAGCTGCATGCACACTGCCATTGGGGCAATGAGGGCTTGCTAACTGTGGATGCTCAACTGCGTGAATGGCAAGTCCGCAGATAAGGAGGGCCCACTGTATTCATATTCCTTATTTTAGTTGAACAATTCCTTTAACTTCAAATTGCATTTACAAGGCTGGTCCAAGAAATAAATAAAAAAGACAACTTGCTTCTTGAGGCAAGTGGTCACTTTCTCCCTTCCCCAATCAAGGACATTGTTTCTAACATTGGTCATGTCATTTTGGCATCTGTCAGAAAATTCTACAAGAGTATTTTCCTTCCCTGACAAAAAAAAAAGAAAATATATTAACAATTGGTTGCTTCTCAAGATACTCAAAATTTGTAACCTAAAAATCTGTCTCACAATGGCTAATGGTAATGACACCCTTGGCTGAAAATAAAGACTGAATCCAAGAGCAAGTATAGCAGTATGATTAAAGTATTTACTGACTCTAGTTTTAGGATTCTGAAGCATCCTGCTCATATAGCTTGTCTCATGAACATTCAGCCTTTTGTATATCCTGATAAGTTCTATATTCTATTCAACCCATTTTTTTAATGGGAACTATCTTATATCTTACTACTTATTTCCCACAAGTTCCAAGTGGAGATTTTTAGCATGTTTTTTTTCCTGCAATTTGGCTTTCTTACTTTCATTAACAAAAATGGGAAAACATAATGCCATTGCAAAAGATAAGCGTTCTTAGCAGATTTCTTAATGAAAGGGGATGGTTAGATTTTAGGATTATGAATTTTCATTCGGCCATGATGCTTCTTACGTGATTTGGGATCATTTACCTCTTGAACAGTGGTGTCAAGGGGGGGGGGGCAGGAGATTCAGACTGCACTGGGTGACGCCATCAAAGAGGGTGATAGAGGACATCAGTGATATGTTCCAATGTCCCTCCCTTGGAAATAAAGAGGGGACACTTCTTGTTGTGCCACTCTCCCGGGGGGGGGGGGGTGAGGGTGAAGCTGTGGATCTTTTCTCTCTTGCAGCCTCCCCCTCTCGATCTGTTTGGTTCATTTTTGCCATTGTCCTCTGGGGAGAGTGGTCTGTTTGCTGTGACATCTCTCTCTCTCTCTCTCTCTCTCTCTCTCTCTCTCTCTCTTGGAAGGTGGGGATCTTTTATAATAATAATAAAAAAGTTTTTGCTCAGAGGGTTGTCCCATCTTTGCTGTCTCGGCTAAGAGGGGACAGTGGTGGGAGGATGCAGAAGTCAATGGGGTGATGTCCTCCTCCCCATCCTCACTACTATCCCAGGAGGTCCATGGGGTAACAACATGAATTATCACACTGAGTGACACCTACATTTTGACACCACTGCACGTGAGTAAATAACCTACTCTTTTCCTGATGTTTTGGATTTCAGCTCCGATAATCCCTGACCAGAGAGTTGTAATCAAAACATTTGGAAGATTCATCAGTTTGTCTTTCCAGAAATACTATCTCTAAGTCTATAAATATATGTGAGGGTAGTTGCAAAAATAAGATGTTGAGGGAATACGCTTACTGGAAGAAAGAAGGGACCAAAATAAAAATTATCTTCAGGATTTTTCTGTGTGATCTTGAAGCTTAGGAGTCTGGGTTTTTTTTTTAAATACAGTATATATAAAAAATTAGGGATATTAACGATTTGAGAGAACATCCTGTTCATCCATTTCTTGCTTATTTATTTCCCCAGGGTAAAAAGATATTTGAAAGTCATTGCAGATTGTTTTGTTTTATTGTGTGTTTATCTGATTGTATTTTAATCTGTTTGCTGCTTTTGAAGGCATTGGCCTTAAAACAAAAACACACTGTACAAATACTTAATAAGAATCACCTCAGGAACTCACAGTTTTAGAGAGAATTTTAAACTTTGTATTTTGCTTGTATCTTCTATACCTCCATAATGAACCATTTTTCAAAATTATTAAAAAAAAACTT